>JAESUZ010002026.1:0-1225721 GCA_017311185.1 Proteles cristata cristata | reverse complement strand
TTTTCCCACAGACTACTCCTCAGCACACATTGTTCAGAATATGGACTCTGCAGGATTGAGGGACAAGCAAGGTTTATATGGAAAGCACATCTTTAAGCCTCATCTAGTGGGTTAAAAAAAAATAGAGTCAAAGTAACCTCTAGATCTCTAGAGGTGAGTGAGCATCACAGGCTCATTTAGACCTAGCTTCTAATCCCAGGATGTGATTCACCCTCTGAAGTGCGCTATTATGAGTTTCCTAAGGCTTCTGTAACAAAGTGCCACAAACTGAACATATTCAAAAGACAATATCTATGGTCTCATAGTTCTGGAGGCAAGAACCGTAAAGTGAATGTGTCAGCAGAGTCACTGTCCTTCTGAATGCACTGTGGAAGGGTTTGTCCCAATGATCTCTCAAAGCCTTCCTTGATGTGTAGGTAGTCATCTTCTCACTGTGGCTTTTCACGCTATCTTCCCTTCTCGTCTACCTCTGTGTCCATTTTCCCTTCTTACCATGATGCAGGGATAAAAGCCCACCCTAATGACCTTATTTCAACTTGGTTACTTTCATAAAAACCCTATTCCCAAATAAGGTCACATTCCAAAGCACTGGGGATTAGAGCTTCAGCATATCATTTTGTGTGTTTCGGGGAGGGGGGCGCACAATCCAACTCATAGCCTGTGATTTCTTACTTTAGCATCATTGGGAATACCCACATGACAGCTGCCCAAGGTCACTGCCCCACTGCTATTCCCCACATTCTGGGCCATAGGGTTTAACACTCTACTTAGATGACAGTTCCATTCAATGGCAGTCATTAGTTGAATGACTATTGTGTGCTAACACGGAAAATACATTAGGACACAAAAAAGCAATGGTTGTTGCTGACACATAAGCATATGATAGTAGAACTAGAGATAATGTTATCTGTTTTGAAGGTTATGGGCAGGGAGAAAAATAGAATAATGAAGTGGGGACTCACCTATGTAATATAGTCATGAAAAGCTATCCTGAGAGACCTTTTCACCTAGACCTGAAGGTTAAGAAAAAAAAAATCAGAAGATGAAAAACAGATATTTTTCTTTTTCTTTCTTTTTCTCTTTTTGGGATTTTATTTTATTTTATTTTATTTTGATTATTTACAAATAGTTTATTGTCAAATTAGTTTCCACATAACACTCAGTGCTCATCCCCACAAGTGTCCTCCTCCATGCGCATCCCCCGCTCCCCCCCACATCCATCAGTCCTCAGTTTTAGTCAGCATTCAAGAGTCTCTCATGGTTTGCCTCTCTCCCTTTCCCCCACCATTTCCGCCTTCTTCTCCCCCTTGTTCCTCCGTCAAGTTCCTCCTAATCCTCCTATACGTGCACACATATGATATTTGTCCTTCTCTGCCTGACTTAGTTCGCTCAGCATAACACCCTCAAGGTCCATCCATGTTGCTACACATGGCCAGATTTCATTGTTTCTCATTGCCATGTAGTATTCCATGGTATAGATAAACCACATCTACTTGATCCATTCGTCCGTTGATGGACACTTAGGCTCCTTCCATGTTTTAGCTATTGTTGAGAGTGCTGCTATGAACATTGGGGTACACGTGCTCCTATGCCTCAGCATTTCTGTATCCCTTGGGTAAATTCCTAGCAGTGCTATTGCTGGGTCCTAGGGGAGTTCTATTGTTAGTTTCCTGAGGAACCTCCACACTGTTTTCCAGAGGGGCTGTACCAGTTTACATTCCCACCACCAGTGTAGGAGGGTGCCCGTTTCTCCACATCCTCGCCAGCATCTAGAGTTCTCTGATTTGCTCACTTTAGCCACTCTGACCAGCGTGAGGTGGTATCTCAGAGTGGTTTTGATTTGTATTTCCCTGATGAGGAGGGATGCTGAGCATCGTTTCATGTGTCTGTTGGCCATCTGGATGTCCTCTTGGAGAAGTGTCTGTTCATATCTTCTGCCCATTTCTTCATTGGGTTGTTTGTTTTTCGGGCGTGTAGTTTGGTGAGTTCCTTGTAGATTCTGGATATCAACCCTTTATCTGATATGTCATTTGTAACTATCTTTTCCCATTCCGTTGGTTGCCTATTAATTTTCTGGGTTGTTTCCTTGGCTGTGCAGAAGCTTTTAATCTTGAGGAGGTCCCAACAGTTTATTTTTGCTCTTAATTCCCTTGCTTTTGGGGATGTGTCAAGTAAGAAGTTGCTGCAGTGGAGGTCAAGGAGGCTGTTTCCTGCTTTCTCTTCTAGGGTTTTGATGGTTTCCTGTCTCACGTTCAGGTCCTTTATCCATTTTGAGTTTATTTTTGTGCATGGTCTGAGAAAATGATCTAGTTTCATTCTTCTGCATGTTGCTGTCCAGTTCTCCCAACACCATCTGTTAAAAAGGCTGTCTTTTTCCATCGGATATTCTTTCCTGCTTTGTCAAAGATGAGTTGGCTGTATACTTTTGGGTCCACTTCTGAGTTCTCAATTCTGTTCCATTGTCTATGTGTCTGTTTTTGTGCCAATACCATACTGTCTTGATGATGACAGCTTTGTAGTAGAGGCTAAAGTCTGGGATGATGATCCCTCCCGTTTTGGTTTTATTTTTCAGGATTACTTTGGCTATTCGTGGTCTTTTGTGGTTCCATACAAATTTTTGGATAGTTTGTTCTAGTTTTGAGAAGTATGCTGGTGCAATTTTGATGGGAATTGCATTGAATGTGTAGAGTGCTTTAGGTAGTAATGACATCCTAACTATATTTATTCTTCCTATCCATGAGCATGGAATGTTTTTCCATTTCTTTGTGTCTTCAATTTCCTTCATAAGTTTTCTACAGTTTTCATCATACAGATCTCTTGTATCCTTGGTTAGGTTTATTCCGAGGTATTTTATGGTTTTTGGTGCAATTGTGAATGGGATCAGTTTCTTGATTTCTCTTTCTGTTGCTTCATCATTGGTGTATAAAAATGCAACCGATTTCTGTACGTTGATTTTGTACCCTGCAACTTGGCTGAATTCTTGGATCAGTTCTAGTAGGCTTCTGGTGGAGTCTGTCGGGTTTTCTATGTAGGGTATCATGTCATCTGCGAAGAGTGAAAGTTTGACTTCCTCTTTGCCAATTCTGATGCCTTTGATTTCCTTTTGGTGTCTGATGGCTGATGCTAGGACTTCCAGCACTATGTTAAACAGCAGTGGTGAGAATGGGCATGCCTGTCGTGTTCCTGATCTCAGGGGGAAAGCTCTCAGTTTTTCCCCGTTGAGGATGATGTTAGCTGAAGGCTTCTCATAGATGGCTTTGATGATGCTTAAGTAGGTTCCTTCTATCCCAACTTTCTCAAGAGTCTTTATTAAGAAGGGATGCTGTATTTTGTCAAATGCTTTTTCTGCATCTATTGACAGGATCATATGGTTTTTATCTTTTCTTTTATTGATATGATGTATCACATTGATTGATTTGCGAATGTTGAACCAGCCCTGTAACCCAGGAATGAATTCCACTTGATCTTGGTGGATGATTCTTTTTATATGCTGCTGGACTCGATTTGCAAGGATCTTGTTGAGAATTTTTGCATCCGTATTCATCAAGGACATTGGCCTATAGTTCTCTTTTTTTGCTGGATCTCTGTCTGGCTTGGGAATCAGAGTGATGCTGGCTTCATAGAATGAGTCTGGGATTTTCCTTGGATTTCTATTTTTGGAATAGCTTGAGAAGAATTGGGATTAATTCTGTTTTAAATGTCTGGTAGAATTCACCAGGGAAGCCATCAGGTCCAGGGCTCTTATTTGTTGGGAGATTTTTGATCACTGATTCAATTTCTTCACTCGTTATGGGTCTGTTCAGGTTTTCTATTTCTTCCCGTGTGAAATTTGGTAGTGAGTGTGTGTTTAGGAATGTGTCCATTTCTTCTAAGTTGTCCAATTTGTCGGCATATAATTTTTCATAGTATTCCGTGATAATTGCTTGTATTTCTGAGGGGTTGGTTGTAATAAGTCCTTTTTCATTCATAATTTTGTCTATTTGGGTGCTCTCTCTTTTCTTTTGGATAAGTCTGGCTAGAGGTTTGTCAATTTTGTTGACTTTTTCAAAAACCAACTCTTGGTTTCATGGATCTGTTCAATTGTTTCTTTGGTCTCTATGTTGTTTATTTCTGCTCTAATTTTTACTATTTTCTTCTTCTACTGGGTTTAGGGCGTTCTTGTTGCTCTGCCTCTAGTTCCTTTAGGTGAGCTGTTAGATTTTGGACTTGCGCTTTTTCTAATCTCTTGAAATAGGCCTGGAGAGCAATGTACTTTCCTCTTAGGACTGCCTTGCCGCATCCCATAGATTTTGAATTGTTGTGTTTTCATTTTCATTTGTTTCCATATATTTTTTAATTTCATCTCTAATTGCCTGATTGGCCCATTCATCCTTTAGAAGGGTGTTCTTTAACCTCCATGTTTTTGGAGGTTTTCCAGACTTCTTCCTGTAATTGATTTCAAGTCACAGCATTGTGATCTGACAGTGTGCATGCTATGATCTCTATTCTTTTATATTTATTGAGGGCTGCTTTATGTCCCAGTATGTGATCTATCTTGGAGAATGTGCCATGCGCACTTGAGAAGAAAGTAAATTCCCTGGCCTCAGGATGTAAAGTTCTAAATATATCCGTCAGATCCATCTGGTCCAATGTGTCTTTCAAGTCCGTTATTTCTTTAGTGATTTTCTGTCTGTTTGACCTATCCATTGCTGTAAGCAGAGTATTAAAGTCCCCTGCTATTAGCACATTCTTATCTATAAGCTTGTTTCTGTTTGTGATTGTTTTAGATATTTAGGTGCTTCCATATTCGGTACGTAGACATTTATGATTGTTAGTTCTTCCTGATGGATGGACGCTGTAATTATTATGTAGTGTCCTTCTTCATCTCTTGTGATTGTCTTTAATTTAAAGTCCAGTTTGTCTGATATAAGTATCGCTACTCCGGCTTTCTTTTGATTTCCTGTAGCATGATATATATTTCTCAAGCCCCTTACTTTTAATCTGAAGGTATCTTCCAGTCTAAAATGAGTTTCTTGTAGACAGCATATAGATGGACTTTGTTTTTTAATCCATTCTGCTGCCCTATGTCTTTTGATTGGAGCATTTAGTCCATTTACATTCAGTGTTATTATTGAAATATGTGGGTTTAGAGTCTTTGTATCTTTTGTAGTGTTCATGTTTGTGGTGGCATCTCTGGTATCTTGTTCCTTGCAACCTTTCCTTCAGAGCACCCCTCTCAAGATTTCTTGTAGGACTGGCTTAGTGGTGGCAAATTCTTTCAATTTCTGTTTATTTGGAAAGGTTTTTATCTCTCCTTCTATTTTGAATGACAGGCTTGCTGGATAGAGGATTCTTAGCTGCATATTTTTACTGTTCATCACATTGAAGATCTCCTGCCATTCCTTTCTAGCCTGCCAAGTTTCAAGGATAGGTCTGTCACCACTCTGATAGGTTTCCCTTTGTATGTGAGGGCCCTTTTCTCCGTAGCTACTTGCAAAATTCTCTCTTTGTCCTTGTATTTTGCCATTTTCACTATGATATTTCGTGCAGAAGATCGATTCAAGTTACGTCTGAGGGCAGTCCTCTGAGCCTCTTGTATTTCCACATTTACTTCCTTCCCCAGGTCGGGGAAGTTCTCTGCTATAATTTCTTCCAGGTCTCCTTCAGCACCTTTCCCTCTCTCTTCCTCTTCTGGTATTCCTATGATACGGATATTGTTGCGTTTGACTGTATCGCTGTGCTCTCGAATTCTTCTTTCCTATTCCTGGATCAGTTTGTCTCTTTTTTTGTCAGCTTCTTATCCCTTCTGCCTGTTCATTCTATTTCCAATTGTTCCTCATCCAGCCCTGCCTTCTCTCTCTTTCTCTATGCTCCTCAACCAGCACTGCATACACACGGCTATTTAACTGTAGCTGGGAAATCCAGGTATATGCTTTAAACTGTTCTATGTTCATCGGTTTTCTTCTTTTTTCCTTTTCTTTTCCCCTTTTTGACCCTTTTATGTATTTTATACTCCCTATTATTCGCCCTCCCTCCTCCGTCTTTTCTCTTAACTTTTTCATTTTCCCTCTCGCTTTGCATGTTAGTTGAATTAGCCTGTGTGTTTGTGTGCTCCTGCTCCCTGTGTGTTTGTCTCTCTGTTTTCTTTTCCAGGGCTACCTCAAGAAACAAGCTAGAGTACACAAAGTGGATTGTCCCAAATATCACTATGAATAGGAAAATAAATAAACCAAGGTCACAACAAGAGAGACCAGGGGATACCATTCAAAACACACTCTCTGAAAGGATAGGCCCTGGAAAGTCAAAGAGTCTTCTTGGATATAACAGTGCTCATAGAAACAGAGAGCATAACAGGTCTTTAAAACCGACAAGAGCCAGAAAGCTAACTAAAATGATGAAACGAAAGACCTCTCCTCCAAAGAAATTACAAGAAGAAATGACAGCTAATGAACTGTTCAAAACAGATATCAGCAGCATAAGTGAACAAGATTTTAGAATAATAATGGTAAAATTAATAGCAGGGCTTGAAAAAAACATAGGGGACATCAAAGAAACTATGGCTACAGACAGAATGGAAAATAAAAATAGGCATGAAGAATTTAAAAATGTGACAAATGAGATACATAATAAATTAGAGGCCTCCAATGCACGGATTGAAGAGGCAGAAAGGAGCATAAGTGATTTATAAGACACCATTATAGAAAAACAAGAAGCTGACAAAAAAAGAGACAAACTGATCCAGGAATAGGAAAGAAGAATTCGAGAGCACAGCGATACAGTCAAACGCAACAATATCCGTATCATAGGAATACCAGAAGAGGAAGAGAGAGGGAAAGGTGCTGAAGGAGACCTGGAAGAAATTATAGCAGAGAACTTCCCCGACCTGGGGAAGGAAGTAAATGTGGAAATACAAGAGGCTCAGAGGACTGCCCTCAGACGTAACTTGAATCGATCTTCTGCACGAAATATCATAGTGAAAATGGCAAAATACAAGGACAAAGAGAGAATTTTGCAAGTAGCTACGGAGAAAAGGGCCCTCACATACAAAGGGAAACCTATCAGAGTGGTGACAGACCTATCCTTGAAACTTGGCAGGCTAGAAAGGAATGGCAGGAGATCTTCAATGTGATGAACAGTAAAAATATGCAGCTAAGAATCCTCTATCCAGCAAGCCTGTCATTCAAAATAGAAGGAGAGATAAAAACCTTTCCAAATAAACAGAAATTGAAAGAATTTGCCACCACTAAGCCAGTCCTACAAGAAATCTTGAGAGGGGTGCTCTGAAGGAAAGGTTGCAAGGAACAAGATACCAGAGATGCCACCACAAACATGAACACTACAAAAGATACAAAGACTCTAAACCCACATATTTCAATAATAACACTGAATGTAAATGGACTAAATGCTCCAATCAAAAGACATAGGGCAGCAGAATGGATTAAAAAACAAAGTCCATCTATATGCTGTCTACAAGAAACTCATTTTAGACTGGAAGATACCTTCAGATTAAAAGTAAGGGGCTTGAGAAATATATATCATGCTACAGGAAATCAAAAGAAAGCCGGAGTAGCGATACTTATATCAGACAAACTGGACTTTAAATTAAAGACAATCACAAGAGATGAAGAAGGACACTACATAATAATTACAGCGTCCATCCATCAGGAAGAACTAACAATCATAAATGTCTACGTACCGAATATGGAAGCACCTAAATATCTAAAACAATCACAAACAGAAACAAGCTTATAGATAAGAATGTGGTAATAGCAGGGGACTTTAATACTCCGCTTACAGCAATGGATAGGTCAACCAGACAGAAAATCACTAAAGAAATAATGGACTTGAAAGACACATTGGACCATATGGATCTGACGGATATATTTAGAACTTTACATCCTGAGACCAGGGAATTTACTTTCTTCTCGAGTGCGCATGGCATTTTCTCCAAGATAGATCTCATACTGGGACATAAAGCAGCCCTCAATAAATATAAAAGAATAGAGATCATAGCATGCACACTGTCAGATCACAATGCTGTGACTTGAAATCAATTACAGGAAGAAGTCTGGAAAACCTCCAAAAACATGGAGGTTAAAGAACACCCTTCTAAAGGATGAATGGGCCAATCAGGCAATTAGAGATGAAATTAAAAAATATATGGAAACAAATGAAAATGAAAACACAACAATTCAAAATCTATGGGATGCGGCAAAGGCAGTCCAAAGA
Source organism: Proteles cristata cristata (assembly GCA_017311185.1). Taxonomy (NCBI): domain Eukaryota; kingdom Metazoa; phylum Chordata; class Mammalia; order Carnivora; family Hyaenidae; genus Proteles; species Proteles cristata. The sequence goes on along the minus strand of JAESUZ010002026.1, from coordinate 1,217,513 downwards.
GGAAAGTACATTGCTCTCCAGGCCCATTTCAAGAGATTAGAAAAAGCGCAAGTCCAAAATCTAACAGCTCACCTAAAGGAACTAGAGGCAGAGCAACAAGAACGCCCTAAACCCAGTAGAAGAAGAGAAATAGTAAAAATTAGAGCAGAAATAAACAACATAGAGACCAAAGAAACAATTGAACAGATCAATGAAACGAAGAGTTGGTTTTTTGAAAAAGTAAACAAAATTGACAAACCTCTAGCCAGACTTATCCAAAAGAAAAGAGAGAGCACCCAAATAGACAAAATTATGAATGAAAAGGGACTTATTACAACCAACCCCTCAGAAATACAAGCAATTATCAGGCAATACTATGAAAAATTATATGCCAACAAATTGGACAACTTAGAAGAAATGGACACATTCCTAAACACACACTCACTACCAAAATCCACACAGGAAGAAATAGAAAACCTGAACAGACCCATAACGAGTGAAGAAATTGAATCAGTGATCAAAAATCTCCCAACAAATAAGAGCCCTGGACCTGATGGCTTCCCTGGTGAATTCTACCAGACATTTAAAACAGAATTAATCCTATTTCTTCTCAAGCTATTCCAAAAAATAGAAGTCCAAGGAAAACTCCTGGACTCATTTTATGAAGCCAGCATCACTCTGATTCCCAAGCCAGACAAAGATCCAGCAAAAAAAGAGAACTACAGGCCAATATCCTTGATGAATACGGATGCAAAAATTCTCAACAAGATCCTTGCCAATGGAATTCAGCAGCATATCAAAAGAATCATCCACCAAGATCAAGTGGAATTCATTCCTGGGTTACAGGGCTGGTTCAACATTCGCAAAACAATCAATGTGATACAACGTATCAATAAAAGAAAAGATAAAAACCATATGATCCTGTCAATAGATGCAGAAAAAGTATTTGACAAAATTCAGCCTCCGTTCTTAATAAAGACCTAGAGAAAGTTGGGATAGAAGGAACCTACTTAAGCATCATCAAAGCCATCTATGACAAGCCTTCAGCTAACATCATCCTCAACGGGGAAAAACTGAGAGCTTTCCCCCTGAGATCAGGAACACGACAGGGATGTCCACTCTCACCACTGTTGTTTAACATAGTGCTGGAAGTCCTAGCATCAGCCATCAGACACCAAAAGGAAATCAAAGGCATCAGAATTGGCAAAGAGGAAGTCAAACTTTCACTCTTCGAAGATGACATGATACCCTACATAGAAAACCCGAGAGACTCCACCAGAAGCCTACTAGAACTGATCCAAGAATTCAGCCAAGTTGCAGGGTACAAAATCAACGTACAGAAATCGGTTGCATTTTTATACACCAATGATGAAGCAACAGAAAGAGAAATCAAGAAACTGATCCCATTCACAATTGCACAAAAAACCATAAAATACCTCGGAATAAACCTAACCAAGGATACAAGAGATCTGTATGATGAAAACTGTAGAAAACTTATGAAGGAAATTGAAGACACAAAGAAATGGAAAAACATTCCATGCTCATGGATAGGAAGAATAAATATAGTTAGGATGTCATTACTACCTAAAGCACTCTACACATTCAATGCAATTCCCATCAAAATTGCACCAGCATACTTCTCAAAACTAGAACAAACTATCCAAAAATTTGTATGGAACCACAAAAGACCACGAATAGCCAAAGTAATCCTGAAAAATAAAACCAAAACGGGAGGGATCATCATCCCAGACTTTAGCCTCTACTACAAAGCTGTCATCATCAAGACAGTATGGCATTGACACAAAAACAGACACATAGACCAATGGAACAGAATTGAAAACTCAGAAGTGGACCCAAAAGTATACAGCCAACTGATCTTTGACAAAGCAGGAAAGAATATCCAATGGAAAAAAGACAGCCTTTTTAACAGATGGTGTTGGGAGAATTGGACAGCAACATGCAGAAGAATGAAACTAGATCATTTTCTCACACCATGCACAAAAATAAACTCAAAATGGATGATGGACCTGAACGTGAGACAGGAAACTATCAACACCCTAGAGGAGAAAGCAGGAAACAGCCTCCTTGACCTCCACCGCAGCAACTTCTTACTTGACACATCCCCAAAAGCAAGGGAATCAAGAGCAAAAATAAACTGTTGGGACCTCATCAAGATTAAAAGCTTCTGCACAGCCAAGGAAACAACCCAGAAAATTAATAGGCAACCAACGGAATGGGAAAAGATAGTTGCAAATGACATATCAGATAAAGGGTTGATATCCAGAATCTACAAGGAACTCACCAAACTACACACCCGAAAAACAAACAACCCAGTGAAGAAATGGGCAGAAGATATGAACAGACACTTCTCCAAAGAGGACATCCAGATGGCCAACAGACATATGAAACGATGCTCAGCATCCCTCCTCATCAGGGAAAGGCAAATCAAAACCACACTGACATACCACCTCATGCCAGTCAGAGTGGCTAAAATGAGCCAATCAGAGAACTCTAGATGCTGGTGAGGATGTGGAGAAACGGGCACCCTCCTACACTGGTGGGAATGTAAACTGGTACAGCCTCTCTGGTAAACAGTGTGGAGGTTCCTAAGGAAACTAACACTAGAACTCCCCTATGACCCAGCAATAGCACTGCTAGGAATTTACCCAAGGGATACAGAAATGCTGAGGCATAGGAGCACGTGTACCCCAATGTTCATAGCAGCACTCTCCACAATAGCTAAAACATGGAAAGAGCCTAAGTGTCCATCAACAGATGAATGGATCAAGAAGATGTGGTTTATCTATACCATGGAATACTACATGGCAATGAGAAACAATGAAATCTGGCCATGTGTAGCAACATGGATGGACCTTGAGGGTGTTCTGCTGAGCGAAATAAGTCAGGCAGAGAAGGACAAATATCATATGTGTGCACGTATAGGAGGATTAGGAGGAACTTAACAGAGGACCAAGGGGGAGAAGAAGGGGGAAATGGTGGGGGAAAGGGAGAGAGGCAAACCATGAGAGACTCTTGAATGCTGACTAAAACTGAGGACTGATGGATGTGGGGGGGAGCGGGGGATGCGCATGGAGGAGGACACTTGTGGGGATGAGCACTGAGTGTTATGTGGAAACTAATTTGACAATAAACTATTTGTAAATAATCAAAATAAAATAAAATAAAATAAAATCCCAAAAAGAGAAAAAGAAAGAAAAAGAAAAATATCTGTTTTTCATCTTCTGATTTTTTTTTTCTTAACCTTCAGGTCTAGGTGAAAAGGTCTCTCAGGATAGCTTTTCATGACTATATTACATAGGTGAGTCCCCACTTCATTATTCTATTTTTCTCCCTGCCCATAACCTTCAAAACAGATAACATTATCTCTAGTTCTACTATCATATGCTTATGTGTCAGCAACAACCATTGCTTTTTTGTGTCCTAATGTATTTTCCGTGTTAGCACACAATAGTCATTCAACTAATGACTGCCATTGAATGGAACTGTCATCTAAGTAGAGTGTTAAACCCTATGGCCCAGAATGTGGGGAATAGCAGTGGGGCAGTGACCTTGGGCAGCTGTCATGTGGGTATTCCCAATGATGCTAAAGTAAGAAATCACAGGCTATGAGTTGGATTGTGCGCCCCCCTCCCCGAAACACACAAAATGATATGCTGAAGCTCTAATCCCCAGTGCTTTGGAATGTGACCTTATTTGGGAATAGGGTTTTTATGAAAGTAACCAAGTTGAAATAAGGTCATTAGGGTGGGCTTTTATCCCTGCATCATGGTAAGAAGGGAAAATGGACACAGAGGTAGACGAGAAGGGAAGATAGCGTGAAAAGCCACAGTGAGAAGATGACTACCTACACATCAAGGAAGGCTTTGAGAGATCATTGGGACAAACCCTTCCACAGTGCATTCAGAAGGACAGTGACTCTGCTGACACATTCACTTTACGGTTCTTGCCTCCAGAACTATGAGACCATAGATATTGTCTTTTGAATATGTTCAGTTTGTGGCACTTTGTTACAGAAGCCTTAGGAAACTCATAATAGCGCACTTCAGAGGGTGAATCACATCCTGGGATTAGAAGCTAGGTCTAAATGAGCCTGTGATGCTCACTCACCTCTAGAGATCTAGAGGTTACTTTGACTCTATTTTTTTTTAACCCACTAGATGAGGCTTAAAGATGTGCTTTCCATATAAACCTTGCTTGTCCCTCAATCCTGCAGAGTCCATATTCTGAACAATGTGTGCTGAGGAGTAGTCTGTGGGAAAATGTTATTAACTGAATTGCTAATCCTCAAAAATCTGGGCAGAAATGATTGCTTTGTCAGACCAAGAGAAATGAAGTTATACAAAGCAGAATGGAATAATTGTGCTACGAATAGTTGACTGCTTTTATACTAAACAAGGTAAATGAGTATCTACTGAGAACTTTTAAGAAGTGCATTCTCTGAAAACTGCTTCAAGATTCAAATACCTAAATCACACTTTCTGCAACAGCAACAAAAAAAGAGAGCCAATCAATGATTCTTATTTTGTTTTTAGACTTACCTCCATTTCTTCCCTTATGCTAACAATTAGTCTTTTAACTGGTACACCCACAGCATATTAAAATACACTCAGAGTCCAATCATGTACTAAAAGACATTCGCTAACCACCTCCGCTCTTGTTCCTTCACACTTTCTTCCAACTGGCTATGTAGCTAGTTCTAAATATGCTATTAATATTTTGTGAAATGAAGATTATTTGTAAAATTTAACTTACTGTAAGGGCAGTTTCATATCTGTTAATACTTTTTTAAAGTCCCTGAAAACCCAAGTTATAATACTTACTACCAGCATCTAGATTCAAGATATATTGTTAGCTCTAAGTAAAAGCAAAAAACAAGGAATGAATAAATTTAATCAAATCAAATGATTTTGAACCACTTTCATATTTACATTTAATGTCTACATAATTTGAGGGAAGAAACTTTAAAAAAATCCTTGTGTTGTATATATATGATAGTTTCAGAAGTTGATGAAGCCTCAAATACTTACCTGATAAATTAACCCTTCTCAGATATTAACCGTTCATGGATCTTTGGTACATAGATTGCTCTAGTGTATGCTGTGTATTTTTCGGGAAACTGAGTTTAGTCAATATGGTTGTCGAGAGGTCTGACATCCAATTCTTCCTTCCTAACTCTGCCTTAGTTTTGTTCCAATACTCATCCATCCTTCAGTTTCAGGGGATTGCTGATGGGAGTAAACCAATCTACTTGTATTTCTCTGTTACTTAACAGTGGACTTTACCTAAAATGGCCCAATTAAAATAAAAGAAAAGACATTTGCGTGCTGGGAGACAAGTCTCTCTCTCTCTCTCTCCTCTCTCTCTCTCTCTCTCCTACAGATCACAAATCGAAGTATACTGCTCTGTCTTTCTGCTTCTTACAGCCATTCTATGACCATTAGGAGAACCAACATGAGCACAAAGATAGAGGGGTGATGGATAAAACATAGCCAAACACAAAAGTAGACATGTGTCTTCATTAAATTGCCAAGGAAGTCTCAGAAACTGCCCTATCTCATTTCTTTTTATGTGGCATAATAAATGTCGGGATTTTTAAAGACTCTTTTTGCTTATGAAAGCCTCCTAAGTGATATGTCAACTTTGCTATTGAGTCACACTAGATTAGGCCTTGTATTGATTAGAGCATGAGCCAAAGTCAAATGATTTATAGGAAGAGCATGAGGAAAAATTCATGCTTTGATGCTGGCTTAGTACACACTCTGCACCTCAGTAGTACTCCAACTAGGTCAAAGCAAGCTGAGTTCATCACACTGTACCTTTGGGGAAATATGAATATAAGTATCATTTATTGAGTGCTTATTATGGGCCATAGCCTTCTTGAATATATTTATAAGGACTAGTCTCATTAAATGTGTCTAATATCTCCCATGAAATATGGACAATGAACTATTTTACATATCAGGAAATTGAGGCTTAGAGAGACTAAGAAAACTAACCTGGGTCATCCAGTTGGTAGGTAAGGGAGCAAAATGTCCTAAGACATTTGTCCAAAGACATTTGTGAATTCAAACACCATGTTTTCAAAATAAGGGTTTCCATGAGATATGGAAAAACTGAGAAACAATATGTGATACATTAATAATGATATTTTTCCTACAAGAAAAGGTAATAAAACTCAGTATACTTTTTTCCCTATTAACATGAGCACTATTATTAATAAACTTTCTTATACATTTTTAAAATTGTCTTAAAAAGCACATGACATGAAATTTCCTTCTTAAATTATTAAGTGTAGAGTACGGTATTGTTAACCATAAGCACGATGTTGTGTAGCAGATCTCTAGAACTTTCTCGTCTTGCATGACTGAACCTTTATAACCAGGAAATAGCAACTCCTTATTCCCCAACTCCTGGACCCACCCAGCTCCAGGCAACCAACATTCTACTTTCTGCTTCAATAAATTTAACTACTTTAGATACCTCTAACAAGTAAAATCATGCGGTATTTGCCCTCTGTGACTGGCTTTTGTCACTGAGCACAGTGTCTTCAGAGTTTGTCCATATTAAGCCATAAGACAGGATTTATTTCCTTTTTATGGCTGAATAATATTCCATTATATGTACATAGCACATTTTCTTTATCCATTCATCTATTGAGGGATATTTAAGTTGTTTCTACCTTTTGGGTATTATGAACAATGGTGCCATAAACATGGGAGTGCAGACATATCTTTTTGAGATCCTGATTTCAATGATCCTGATCTCAGAACTGAGATCATTGGAGCATACGGTAGCTCTGTTTTTTATTTGTTTTGAAGACTGTCCATAGTGTTCTCCATAACATCCCCAACAACTATGCACAAGTTTCCAATTTGTCCACATCCTTGTCAACACATTATTGTTATTTTTTTAAATACACGTGAGATGATATTTGCTTGTGATTTTGCTTTGTCTTTCCCTAATGATTAGTGATGCTGGTCATCTTTTCATATACCTGTTAGCCATTTGTATGTCTCCAAGGGAAAAATGCTTATTCAACTGTTTTGTCCGTTGTTTCTTTTTTATTACTAAATTGTAGGAGTTCCTTTACATTTTGGATATTAAACCCATGTAAGATACATGGTTTGTAAATATATTTTCTCACTCTTAGGTTGCCTTTCACTTTGCTGATGTCTCTCTGCTGAATTTTACTCTGATTCTTTTGCTGAGCATGAACTTTTTAATTTTTTTTCAATTTTTATTATTTGCTATATTTTAATACAATAAATATTACTTCAGAGACTTCATTATACACAAAGTTTTTGATATATCTGATTATATATGTTAATTTTTATTTAGCTTTGAATATATTAATTTATCTGTAATTATGGAATCAGAAGTTTACTTACTGCTTATTTCATCTTGGCTCTCTGTTTTATTTTTGTTAAGTTTTTATTTGTTATTTGTTTAAGTTTATTTTGAGAAAGACAGAAAAAGTGCAAGCAGGCAAGAGGCAGAGAGGGAAAATCTCAGGCAGGGGTTCTCAACATGAGGCTTGAACTCACGAAATTTTAAGATCATGGCCTGGAATCAATATTCAGATGTTCAACTGACTGAGCCATCCTGGCACCCAAGTTTTTATTTAAATTCCCATTAGTTAACATACAGTGTAATATTAGCATCAGTGTACAATGTAGTGAATCAACACTTCCATACAACAAAGGGTGCTTACCAGGAAACAGCTTTTTAATTTGATGTAGTTCCACTTGTTTATTTTTTGCTTTGATTACTTATGCTTTTGATTACTTTGTGTTTGGATATGATGTCATGGCCAAGAATTTATTTCCAAGACCAATATCATCAAGAATTTCCCTCATGTTTTCTTCTAAGAGGTTTATAGTTTCATTCAGGTCCTACACTGAAGTCTTTAATTCATTTTGAGTTGATTTTTATGTATACTGTAATAGCCCAATTTCCTTTTTCCCTTTTTTTTTTTTTTTTTTTTTTTGGCATGTGTGTATCCAGTTTTCCCAGCACCATTATCTAAGAAACGATCCTTTGCTTATTTCCTCATTGTGAATTCTTGGCATCCTTGTCAAATAACAGTTGACTTTAAGTGTGTGTGTGTGTGTGCGTGTGTGTGTGTGTGTGTTTCCACTCACTATGCAGTTCTTTTGGTCTATGTCTTTCTTTGTGCCAGTATTGTGCTATTTTGATTACTGTGGCTTTATACGTTTTAAAATCATAAGTGTGAAGGAATACCTGGGTGGCTCAGTTGGTTAAGTGTCTGACTTTGGCTCACCATCCGACTTTGCTTCAGGTCATGATCCCATAGGTCGTGGCCTTGAGCCCATATCCAGATCATGTGGTTTTTATCCTTCACTTTATTGATCTGATGATGTATCATTTGATTTGTATGTTGAAATACCATTGCATACCCATTTGGCCATGATGTATAATCTTTTTAATGTGCTGTTGAATCCAGCTTGCTAGTATTTTTTTCAAGGATTTTTGCATCTATATTCATTTCATCTATATTCATTCATAGAAAATGGCCTATAGTTTTTTCTTATGGTTTCTTTTTTTGGCTTTGGTATCAAGGTAATGGTAGCTTCATAAAATTCAAATTTTTTGAAGAATTTAATAAGAACTGACATGAATTCTTCTGTAAATACTTAGAATTCACCAGTCAAGCCTGGTCCTGAGTTTTTGTTTTAGGAGATTATTGACTACTGATCCAGTCTCCTTCTAATTATGATATGTTTATTTCCTATTTCTTTATGGTTAAGTATTGGTGGATTGTGTGTTTCTAGAAATTTATCCATTTCTTCTATATACAACTTATTATCACATAATTGCTCATAGTAGTTTCATGATTATTTACATATCTGTCTCATCAGTTGTATGTGTCCTATATTATTTCTGATTTTGCTTATTTGAATCTTCTCTCCTTTTTCCTTAGTCTACCTAAAGGTTTATCAAACTTGTTGATCTTTTTAAAAAACCAACTCTTACTTTCATTCATTTTTTCTAGTGTTTCTCCTCTATTTTTATTATTATTCTTTTTATTCTTTTTATTATTCTCCTGCAAACTTTGTGCTTAATTTGTTCTCTTTTTTCTAGTCCCTTGAGGTGTAAAGTTAGGTTATTTGAGATATTTTCTCATTTTTGATGTGCTTATTACTATAAACTTTCTTCTAACTACTGTTTTTGCTACATCCCTAAGTTGTATTGGTATGTTGTGTTTCTATTTTTGTTCATTTCAAGATATTTTGAATTACCCTGTTGATTTCTTCTTTGATCCACTGGTTGTTCAATACTGTATTGTTTAATTTCCACATGTTTGTGAATTTTCCAATCTTCCTTCTCCTGTTGATTTCCAGTTTCACTGTGTTATGGTTAGAAAAAAAAATACTTGATATTACTGTAACCTTCTTAAATTTGTTAAGACTTATTTTGCAACCCAATGTGATCTATTCTGGAGAATGTTGCATGTGTACTTGAAGAATATGTATTATGCTGTTGGGTGGAATGTTCTATAGATGTCTGTTAGGTCCATTTAGTCTATACTGTCATTAAAATATTCTTTTTCCTTGTCAGTCTTCTGGCAGATGTTCTCTCCCTTATTAAAAATGGAGTATTGAGATCTATTACTACTAGTAGGTTTCTGTCTATTTCTTCTTTACTTCTACCAATGTTTGCTTCATATGTATAGGCATTCTTATATTGGCTACATACATATTTATATATATCTTCCTGATGAATTAATTTTTGTCACGATTATCTTTGTCTCTTGTGACAGGTTTTAACTTTAAATCAATTTGTCTGATACAATAATGGCTATACCTGTTCTCTTTTAGTTATCATTTTTATGGATATCATTTTTACCTTATGTTTTCACTTTTAGTTTAAGTGTGTCCTTAAATAAATCCAAAGTGAGGGGTGTCTGGGTGATGCTGTCCGTTAAGAATTCAACTCTTCATGCCGGCTCAGGTCATGATCTCACTGTGAGTTCAAGTCCCACATTGGGTTCTTCGCTGGTGGCATAGAGCCTGCTTGGGATTCTGTCTCTCCTCTCTGCCCCTCCCCTCTTGTGCAATCTAGTTCTTTTTTGCTCTCTCTCAAAATAAAATAAATAAATTAGTCCAAAGTGAATTTCTTATAGATAGCAAAAGGTTGCATCTTGTCTTTTTTGTTTTTTTTTTTATAACCCATTTAGTTACTCTATGTGTTTTGAATGAGGAGTTCAAACTGTTTAGTTTTAAAGTACTTATTGATAGAAAAAATCTTATTCTTGACATTTTGTTCATTGTTTTTTGCCTTATAGCTCTTTTGTTCTTATTTTTCTTTCTTGCTGTCTTTCTTTGTGTTTCATTGACTTTTTTTTGTGGTGACATGTTTTGATTCTTTCTCATTTTCTTTTGTGTATCTTCTACAGGTATTTTCTTCGTGGTTACCATGGGGTTTACATAAAATATCTTATAACAATCTATTTTAAGTTGATCACATTTAATTTCAATTGCATAGAAAAAAAGAATCACATTTGTACTTCTCCCTTCATATTGCTGGTGTCACAAACTATATATTTTTATATTATATATCCATTGACATACTTTTATAGTTATAGGTGGTTTTTTTACGCTTTTATCTTTTAACTTCTATATCAGAATTAAAAGTGACTTATGCACCACAATTTACAGTATTATGCATTTGTCTATATATTTATTTTTGTCAGTAAGCTTTATACTTTTCTGTGCTTTTTGTATTGCTGTTTAGCGAAGACCTTCTCATTTCAATGTAAAGTACTCCCTTTAGCATTTCTTATAAGGTTGATCTGGTAGTGATGACCTCCCTCAGCTCTTGTTTATCGGGGAAACTTCTTATCTTTCCTTCATTATTGAGACTTTTTTTTAAGAGCAGTTTAAGGTTTGTTGCAAAATTGAGGGTGAAAGTACAGATATTTCTTTTATGCTCCTTCCCCCACACATGGATAGCTTCCCCATTATTAACACCCCCCAACAGAGTGGTACATTTTTTTATAGTTGAAGAGCCTGCATTTACACATAATCACCAGAAGTCTGTAGTTCCCATTACAGTTCACTTTTAATATTATCCATTCTATGGGTTTTGACAAATATATAATGACATGTATTTACCGTTATAATATCATATATCATATCATATAATATCATATCTCTGCTCTAAAAGTCCTCTGTGCTTTGCCTACTAATCTCTACCTCCCAACTAACTCCTGGCAACCACTGATAATTTTCTATTTCCTCTGAAGTAATAGCACACTGTGCAGTTACTTTTTGTTCTCAACCATACCCAGGTATCTAGAGTATGCTGGGTCCCCTCAGCAGTCTTAGACAGCTGAGACAGAACCTCCCCCAATACCAATAGTGCATTATATGCATAGTTTAGTCTTTTCTTTCTCTGCCCAGGAGGAAGCCAGAACTGGGGATTTCCTCCAGATCATGTGAAACTGCCAGGGGGAGTGACTATGGTGAGATGGTATCTTGAATTTTGCTACTGGATTTGGTACAGTTAATTTTGTACTCACTTGGAGAGCCTCTTGATTGCTTTCTGGATTTCTCACAAAGGGAATTGGTCCATGAAGGGTTATTGAATTCATGTCTTCATAGGTCAGTGTGTCTGGGGCTTCCTATTCCACCAAATTGTTGATATCACTACCTTCTCATACAAATGTAACTTATTCTGGTGGTAAAGAATATTATCATCCAAAGAACTTGTGTCGCTTTGAAGTGCTTTTTCTTTCCCTTTTCTCTTTCCTAAGTTTTATGTACTGGAGTATGGGTATTATAATCAATTATAATATTTGTAATAGACCCTAAGAATTAGACATAAATATGTAAGTAATAAAAATTTAATAGTGCATTTGTAGCATAATCAACTGATAGAGGAAGAGAATTCACCACAAAAAAAATACCAAAATAGCTCAAAATATAGATTGCAAATCAATGGAAAAAATGAATAGTGGGTGCAGAGCTCAGAAGAAAACATAAAAGCAAAATCAATTTATTACAAAGATGTGAACCACATGCAAAACCAAAAACATAGAGTAAAATATGACTTAAAGAAACACAATGGAGAAACTTCCTCTAGGAAGATGGAGTAAACCAGTTTTTCCTTATTCCTATCATTGAGTACAAGAATGAAACTAAAAACCTTGAGTATCATATGTAAAACAAAAATTTTAAACCTTGAAAAGAAGAGAGAATGATCTCACTCCTTGGTAAATCTTCACCTAGGTGATATTAGAGAAGACTGAACATGGAGCTAGACTATAATCCTCACTCAGTACAAACAAATCTCCACTCTCTTCTCTGTGGTGATTAGTGGAGATAGCGTAGGAGCCTAGACTTCCATCTCCACTTGGATTAACAAGGACACTCCTTTGTGTGTTGATAGAAGCCAAGTGGAGAAACTGAACTTCCAACTATCAATAATGCAGCAACCCCTCTTCTCTTGATGGAGCAATGTCACAGAAAGAGAGATAAAACATGTTTAAACAATATTTAGAGTCTCATAGAATATTAAAATATTTCCTTCAATTCAAAATCACTCACACAATGAGCAGCAAGAAGTTCTAAACTGAATGAAAAAAGGTAGTCAATGCATGTAAACCTTGTGATGACAGAATGCTAGAATTACCTAATACAGATTTTAAAGCAGCTGTGATAAGAATGCTTCAGTGAGCAATTACAAATACACTTGAAACAAATGAAAATAGGAAGTTTCTGCAAATATATAGAAGACATACAAAAATAAAGAAGAACCAAAGAGAAATTTTGGACTAAGTAATACAATAGCCAAAAAAAAATTAGTGAATGGGCACAACAGAATGAATGGCACAATGGAGGACACAAAAGAAAGAAGTAACAAATTTGAATATAGAACAATGGAAATCATACAGCCTGAATAAAAGAGGAAAAGATATATTAAAAATAATAATAACATCAGGAGCCTGTAAAATTATAACAAAATATCTAACATTTGTTTCATCAGAGTTCTGCATGGAGAAAAGAAAGAGAGCAGCCTGAAATGGTACTTGAGGAATAACTGTTTTAAACTTTTGAATTAAGCAGATGACACAAACCTATGAATTGAAAACCTTGTGTAAACCCCCAAAATGATAAAGCCAGAAACTTCTATACAGAGTAACAGTAGTACCAAACATATGGAAATTAGGCAAAGAATAAAATCTTGAAAATAGTAGGGAAGAAATGACACTTTATCTATAAAGAAAAATTATTTGAATAATAGTGGGCTTCCATCAGAACTCATGGAAGTCAGAAACAATGAAAAATTATTCAAGTGTTAAAATACCAACTCAGAATTTTATATATAATGAAATTGCTCTTCAGAAATGGAGGGTAAATTTAATACATTCTGGGTGAAGAAAATGTAAGATAATTTTGCACTTTTAAAGAAGAGGAATATTTCTAAACAGAAAGGAAATCATATAAGAAGTTATCTTGGAATATTAGCAAGAAAGAAATTACATAATAAGCAAAATATGAGTAAATACAATAGACTTCTTTTTTATATTGAGTTTTCTAAATTATGTTTGATAGTTGAAGCAAAAAATACAACATCATAATGTAGTTTTGAATGTATGCATGGGAAATATTTAAGGTAATTATATTAAAACCACTAGAGGATAAAGAGAGGTAAGGTCTCTATATTTCAATTGAACTGATAAAATGACAACACAAGTAAACTGTAAGGTTTTTTTTAATTTTTTTTTTTATTTACTTCTAGGAGAGAGAGAGAGATAGCGTGAGCAGGGGAGGGTCAGAGAGAGAGGGAGTCACAGACTCTGAAACAGGCTCCAGGCTCTGAGCTGGCAGTCAGCACAGAGCCCGACGCAGGGCTCGAACCCACGAACCGTGAGATCATGACCTAAGCGAAAGTCGGACGCTTAACCGACTAAGCCACCCAGGTGCCCCTAAACTGTAAGTTTTGTATGTATTATTTAGCACATCAGGCAAGCATTCCCAATGTATAAGATATAAAAAGAGATATACCCCAGGGGCTCCTGAGTGGCTCAGTCGATTGAGCATCCAACTTTGGCTCAGGTCATGGTCTCACAGTTCACGAGTTCAAGCTCCATATCAAGCTCTGTGCTGACAGATCAGAGCCTGGAGCCTGCTTTGGATTCTGTATCTCCCTCTCTCTCTCTGCCCTTCCCCTGCTCTTGCTGTGTGTGTCTCTCTCTCACAAATAAATAAACATTAAAATTTTTAAAAAGAGAGAGACATACTTTTTATATGTGGAAACACTACAATGTATCAAAAATGGGATTCTAAAATATATTCAAGACAAAGAAAGCCAAGAAAAAAAGCATAGAAATAATAAACAGTGAGTAGAATAAATATAAATACATAAATAATAAATGATAAATAAACAAATGCAGAATTGAACCCTAATATGTCAATAATTGCATTAAATGCGAATGATATAAACATGCTAATTAAAAGACAAGTTGGTAGAGTGTGTTAAAACATGACCCCACTCTATGCTGTCTACAGAAACTCAATATAACAATATAGACAGTTTAAAAGCAAAATAATCGAAAAGGATATATCATGCAAACATGAAACAAAGGAAAGCAAGAATAATTATATTAGTATCAGATAAAATAGTCATTAAAACAGAAAATTACCAGAGACAGAGAGGGACATTACATAAACACCAAAGGACCTTATAATCCACCAAGAAAACATACTGCCTGCTCAACCTATAGCTGATCACAGATATATGAGCCAGTAAGTGCTCACCTGACCCCTAGACTCATGAACAGTAATAAATGCTGGTTGTTTGAAGTTACAAGTTTAGGGTTGGCTTGTAGCACAACAGTAACTAACCAGTGCATCAACTAGATTAGGTTCTGAGCAATGAGTAGAAGTAACTACAGGAAGTATTGTGGTATGTTTTCAGTGGTGATCACAAAAGAAAGGAGTTCAACATTTTAGAGAGAAAGAAAAGAAAAAAATCACTACATAACTCAATTTTAGGAAAGAGAACTTTAACAAAACTTTAGGCATTAGTTTGAAAAAAAATAAAAGAAACACACATACGTATATACATATATAATCCAAGCACTTACAGAAAGCCTCCTGACATCTAAAAATACCAAATACCATGGCATATGGGTGACTCAGTCAGTTGAGCATCTGACTCTTGATTTTAGTTCAAGCTGTGATCCCAGCTCATGGGATTAAGCCCCTCGTTGGGCTCCTCTGCACTGGGTGTGGAGTCTGCTTGAGATTCTCTCTCTCTCTATCCTTCTGCCCCTCTCTCCTGGTTGCACTCTCTCTCTCTCTGAAAAATGAAAAAATAAAAAATAAAAATACCAGTTAGAACTTGAGGAAAGATATATGCCAGATGTGTAAACAAAATTGTGCCTGCTTTATTGACAATTTACTGGCAATAAATATGCAAGAAACTCTTCTGGAGGACAGCATCTTTTAAAAAGTAATAAAGAAGCAATAAAAGACCCAGGAAACATGGGAAGTCAAATGCAAACTTAAGAGTAAACAGACCCCTCCAAAAACATTTATAGAGGTTTCTGCAAGCAACAGCAAAGCCCATAATATGGAGTTCTTTAAATAAATTAGAGAGAGCAAGCCAGACAAAAACAGTGAGATGGACACAGCGCAAGAGGACCACTGAAAAAATAGGAAAGGAGATAGCATAATCACGCAATTAATTCTTGGCATCAGTTATTCTTGAGGAAGGCTTTAAAGAGTTTCCTACTCTGAAATTGTCTTTTGACAGAGCCAGGTCGTAGGTAAAAGAAAAAAAAAATGATGCTAAAAACACAAGGTGTGCTAAAATGAATTGGCTAACTGAAGGTACGTTGTACTTTGGTTGGCATCCTAGCACCCAGCCAAGTATTTTGAAGAATGTGAAGGGCGCAAAGAGCTCTCCCCTACCAAACTATGCAACTGTGACAGAGGACTTTCTCCAAAAGGCATTTGGTTTTATATCTGGACAGTTGGGAGAAACTACATAAAAGAGTGGGATCGTATGATATTTATGCAAAACATGCTAGAATTATCTGTTGAGACTTTTGTTCTGACTGCTGTAGAAGCTGACATGAGGGGTACTGTGTCTTTGAGGTTTCACAAGGAAAAAAAAAAAGCCAATTGTGTGCTGTGAATTCTGAGCTTTTTGTCCCCAAGGAATTATTAGCAGCTTTTTCAAGTCAGGAATAAAAATGAAAATTGAACTCAAACCATGACTCCAACCCGAACTTCTCTTTGTGGGGAGCACAGGCATATTTGGTGTGAGTTAAACTGAATGGTTCCTAGGAGGAAGGAGAAAAAAGCTGAAGGTAAAAGAGAGGGGGAGAAATGTGGTCTGCCTGAGGTTGGTGAAATCCCACAAGACTGAGAGGAACAAGAGGGTCTGGGTGGTTTCTAGAAACGGCAGGCAGGACCTAGAGTGGGAAGAGGAGAGGAAAATGGCTGCAAGGGACAGATGTAGGTTAGCTGTTGAACTAAGAGGCGTTGAGAACAGTAGTGAAGATTTGAATGATTAGATCCGGGGGTTGGCAAACTGGGCCATTGGGGCAGACAACTCTGAGTCCTCACGTAGTGTCATGCCTGAGTGACGGCGAGGGCAGGCTTGGCAGCAACATCAGCTAATGAGAGGAGGGATAGAACTAATGGTAATTGCCACAGACGGAGAGCTTCGCTCACGCCTCTGTTTTTGGTTGTCCAATAATCATTAAGATCGAACGCCTCAACTGGCTTGAGTGGGATTCAAAATTTAGATCTGTGACATTTACTGGATATGAGTATTCTCAGAAAATGCTGAACCTACTCCTACAACTTATCAAAGTGAAATCTTTTTAAAAATAGATATCATCGCTGATTAATCCACTTGAATTATTTGGAAAAATAGTCTGAGAAAAATCAGCAAATTTAATTTATTTAGCTGTTTAAAAGACCTTTGCCAAAATTCTCTGACAAGAGCTATTTAACATTTTTCTCTCTATTTTGAATTATGAAACATTTCATGTGTTCTGAAAAGGTCAGAACAAGGAATAACAGACACCCAAATACTGACCACCCAGATTTAATAGATGTTAACATTCTATTGAATTTACTTCATATCCTATTTTTAAAAGTAAAAATAACATATTGTACATGGAGCTAACATCCCAACTTCATTTTTTTTCTCTCATTCCCAAGAGGAAATCCCTAGTCTGAACCTGAGTATAATATTATTTAATATTTGATTCTGTATACATACTTCCACAAGAAATACAATAGTATTATTTGGTGTTATACAATTTTTACCTAACTGGTATTGTAATAGATTTTTTATATAATATTCATTTATAATTTTTAATTTCTTCCATACCTGTGGGTCTATGTTCTTCTTTAAATTACTAATGTAGTTTCTTTCTTTCTTCTCTCTTTTCTACACACTTTCCTTCATTTAAATACTTTTTGTGAGCCTGCAGGTATTTGTATATTTCACAAGTCTTTCAACTATCTAGCTTTTTCTTTATTTAACAAATTCATTTGTTTTATATTTTTCCTTTTTGATTAACTAATTTGTTCTGACTTTTATCGTATTATATATTTTTTTGTTTTCTATATTTATATCTTTTCTGTTTACTTCTATTCTCAGTTCTTAGCCCTCTGGATTATGTGTGATATTCTTTTATCCTTAAATGCATAAATATATAAAATATATATAAAAATATACAAGCATATGTATGCGGGATTATAAACTACATTTAGTTGAAACCATTCTTGTGTAAATCAACTTCCAATTGAAAACATCTCTTGACTATTCTCTCTTTCAAAAGAAATACATAGCAACAATAACAATATGGACATTTGGGGCTGTATAATTCTTTGTTGGTTATTCTTTGGGCTATTGCATGTTGTGAGGTCTCCTTGGCTTCTACTTGGTAGAGGCCAGTATCATCCCCCTTGCCCTGAGTTGTACCAGCTAAAAATGTCTCCAGAGGCTGCCAAATTGTCCCCTTGGGGACAAAATTGCCCCTGACTAAAAACCAAAGATCTAGAACATTGAACTCTGTCCACCAGTTGGCCCATCCTATTGTACATCTTTCAGAATCTTGGAAGTGATTGTCTTCTCTAGGTCAAACTAACATTTTATGCTTATAATTTAAAAGTGAGGCCAGAGGTCCCTGGGTGGCTCAGATCAGATCAGATCATGATCTTGCAGTTTGTGGTTCAAGCCCCACCTCGGGCTTTGTGATGACAGCTCGGAGCCTGGAGCCTGCTAGATTCTGTGTCTCCCTCTCTGTCCTTCCTCTGCTCATACTCTGTGTCTCTCTCTCAAAAATAAACATTATTTTTTTTTAAATAAGGCCAATACTGAAATCATTCAAGAATGTCAAGGACTAGTCAAAAGTGGTTTCCCTATTGTTCTTTTATTGTGTACTCAAAACATTATACATTACACCATTCAGATATTACTAAATGTTTTTTACCTTTCTTTTTTTTTTTCTTTCTTAAATTTTCATTCCAGAAGAGTTACATACAGTGTTATATTAGTTTCAGGTGTATGATAGTGATTCAACACTTCCATACATCACCCAGTGCTCATTACAAGTGCACTCCTTAATCCCCATCACCTATTTCACCCATCACCCCATCAATCTCCTCTCTGGTAGCCATCAATTTGCTCTCTATAGTTAAGAGTCTATTTCTTGGTAGCTCTCTCTCTTTCCTTTGCCAGTTGTTTGTTTCTTAAATTCCACGTATGAGTGAAATCATATGGTATTTGTGTTTCTCTGACTGACTTATTTCACTTAGCATTCTATTCTCTAGCTCTATCCATGTTGTTGCAAATGCAAGATTTCATTCTTTTTTTATATGACAGGATGATATTCCATTATATATGTTCATATATATATGTTCACTATATATATGTTCATATACACGTCTTCTTCATCCATTCATCTATCAATGGATACTTGGGCTATTTCCATAATTTGGCTATTGTAAATAATGCTGCTATAAAGCTAAGGATACAGGTATCCCTTTGAATTACTGATTTTTGTATTGGGGGGGTGGGTGTAAATACCCAGGGATGCAATTACTGAATCATGGAGTGGTTCCATTTTTAACTTTCTGAGGCACCTCCATACTGTTATACACAGCGACTGCACAAATTTGCATTCCTACCAACAGTGCAAGAGGGTTCCCTTTTTCTCCACATTCTCATCAAAACTTGTTGTTTCTTGAATTTTTTATTTTAGCCATTCGGACAGGTGTGAGGTGATCTCTTAGGTGGCTATGATTTGGATTTCCCTGATGATGAATGATGTTGAGAATCTCTTCAGTTGCCTGTTGACCTTCTGGATGTCTTCTTTGGAGAAATGTCTGTTCATGTGTTCTGCCCATTTCTTAACTGAATTATTTGGTTTTGGCTGTTGCATTGTGTCAGTTTTTTTAGATATTTTGGATACTAACCTTTAATCAGATATAATCAGATATATCATTCTCAAGTATCTTCTCCAATCCAGTATTCTGCCTTTTAGTTCTGTTGATTGTTTCCTTCACTGTGCAGAAGCTTTTTATTTTGATATAGTAGTAATACTTTATTTTTGCTTTCATTTCTCTCGCCTCAGGAGAAAAATGTTGCTACAGCCTATTACATGGATTTTCACACACAGGTTAAGTGATCATTATTTTCCACAAGTCTACATATCAAAGTGTGATCCATTCTGAAGACAGTAACAAAAGTTACCCAATAGTTAAGTTTGTGCTGTATATGAAGGTGATCTGGATAGTATATATTATCTTCTGTCATAAAAGTAATTGCCATGATGTTTTCATTTCACACCTCCATTACTTCACTTGAGCTAATTTTAATAAATAGATTCCATGGCTTTTAATGACATCAATATGACAGGCTGGGAAAATTGTTGGACAAAAATTGTCTCTAATCTTGTTACTCCTGAATGTTTTCTACTCAGTAAAGTGTTTTCTTTTATATGAAAACATATTTCTATACTTGTGTCATTTTTTGTGGTTTCTCCAGAAATACTATTTTTAAGTGGAAACTTTGTTTGTAATCATTCACATGCTACATTATCTATCATTTTTATGCTCACTTTCCTTTTACTCTGTATTCTTTGTGAATATCAAAATTTGTTTGATTTATTAGCAAATTTTCAGTTATGTTCATTAGTTGTTTTACTTTGCACATATTTGAGCAATATTACTGATGCTCTAGTAGTTTTATTTCTTTTCAATATGTTAAATAATTTTTAATTATATAAGTAGTATGTCTATTTTTAGTTTATAAATATTTGCAGATTTTTCAGATATCTTCCTGTTCTGGTTTCTAATTTGATTCCATTGTGTTTAGTGAACTATTTTTGTATAACTTTAATTATTTTAAATTTGTTGACATGAAACATGGTTTATATAGGTAAATATTTTAAGTGTACTTTAAAAGGATAAAATTTCTTCTATTGTGGGGTGGAGCTTATTATAAATGTCAATAAGTGACTTGGTTGAGAGTACTGTTCAGAATTTCAGCATCTTTCTAAATCTCTATTTGCTTGTTCTCTCAATTATGGAGAAAGGAATATTAAATCTTTGGCTATAATTGTAGATTTTTCTGTTTTTCATGAAGTTCTATCACTTTGGCACTTAAAGGATACTGTAATAAATTAAAGATGTATATTATAACCACTAAAATGACAGAGTTATAGCTAATAAGCTCCAAAATAGATACAAAAGAATGAAAAAAATATAAATACATTTTGAATATGTATTTTGAAACTTTGTTATTAGGTAAATAAACTTTAATAATTTATTATGCCTCCTTGATGAACTATGCCTTTTATCATTATAAAATCCCTTCTTTATCCTTGTTAATATTTTTTGTTTTGAAATCTACTGTGTCTAATATTATCATATCTACTCCAGCTTTGATTTAATTAATATTAGCATTTATATAATATATGTACATATATCTATATGTGTGTATGTCTATATGTCTATATGTATATACATATATCCATCCTTTTACATTTATCTAGTTTTGTCTATCTTAAAGTGCATTTATTGCAGGGAAAATACAACTGGATCTTTGCTATTTTTACCCACCTTGAAACCTTCTGCCTTTTAATTGGGGTTTTTAGACCATTTACATTTATTTTATTTTATTTTTTAATATTTTTAATGTTTTATTTATTTTTGAGAGAGAGATAGAGATAACGTGAGCAGGGGAGGATTGAGAGAGGGAGACACAGAATCTGAAGCAGGCTCCAGTCTCTGAGCTAGCTGTCAGCACAGAGTCTGATGCGGGGCTCCAACCCACAAACCGTGAGATCATGACCTGAGCCAAGGTTGGACGCTTAACAGACTGAGCCAACCAGGTGCCCCAGACCATTTACATTTAATGTGACTATTAACTATCTTGTTATTTGTTTTCTATATGTCCCATTTGTTATTTCTTCCAGTTTTCTTCATTTTCTGCCTTTTAAACTTTTTGAAATTTATTCATAATTTTTATCATTCTTTTATATCTACTTTGTAGCTTATAAGCTATAACTTTATCTTTTTAGTAGTTTATAATATACATCTTTAATTTATTACAGGATCGTTTAAGTGATGTTGCACTATTTCTGATATTATATACAAGTCTTACATTCATAACTTCCATTTCTTTCTTTTTGACTTTCCTGCATTATTGTCATATATTTAGTTTTACATATTCTCTCATACTGAATATTATGATTCCTCAGTAAATTGTTATTTTTGTTTAAATGGTCAATTATCTCATAAAGAGTTTGAAATAATAGGAGAAAAACTATAGATTTACCCATGCCATTAACATTTCCAGTGCTCCTAATCCCTTTTTGTAGATCTAATTTTCCTGGTTTAATTTTTTTTTCTGTCCAAAGGACTTCCTTTAATATTTATATTTATATTTATATTTAAAGATTTTTTGTTTTAAGTAATCTCTACAACCAACGTGGAGCTCCGACTCTCAACGCCAAGATAAAGAGTCTCATGCTTGATCAACCATGCCAGCCAGGGGCCTCAATATTTTTTTGTAGTATGAATCTCTGGAGATCAAGTCTTAAGAATGTCTCTATCTGACTATTTTTGTAAGTTTTTTGTTTTGTTTAGGATTTTGTTGTTGTTGTTTTGCTAAATAAGGAATTCTATGTTGATATTGGGTGGGGTATTTTTTTCCCATTACTTAATAGATGTTGCTCCACTGTCATCTCATTTACATTGTTTCTGAATGGAAAGTTCATATCATTATTGTCTTTGTTCCCTAATATATAACTTTAAAAAAAAAAAACATGTACTCTGGTTGCTTTAAAAAATTTTTTCTTTACCACTAGCTTTGAAATGTGATATGATGTGTCTTGATCTAGTATATGTTTCTTATGCTTGGGATTTGTAGATCTTCCTAGATCCATGAATTTATCATTTTTATCATATTTGGAAAATTTTGGCCATTATTTACTCAAATACATTTTTCTGTCACTAATCCTGCCTTCTCCAGGAAAACAATACAATATATGTTAAATTGTGTGAAGTTTTCCCACAGCTCACAGATGTACCATACTCTTTTCTGTCTCTCTGACTCTTTCCCTCTCTTTTATTCCACCCCTGTGATCCTTTTTTTAGTAGTTTACATTGTATGTCTCTAGGTTCATTGATCCTTTCCAGTATGCTTAAAATCACAAATTGTAGTTTACATCTCTAAAATTTCCCTTTGGGTCTTTTAACAATATTTTCATGTGACTTCTTAAGGTTTTATTTTGATTTTTAAAAAAATTTTTTACTATTAAAAATAATATTTTAATTCTTTTTTTATTTTTAAAGTTTGTTTCTGAGAGAGAGAGAGAGAGAGAGAGAAACAGAGCATGAGTGGGGGAGGGACAGAGAGAGAGGGAGACACAGAATCTGAAGCAGGCTCCAGGCTCTGAGCTGTTAGCCCAGAGCCCGACCTGGAGCTCCAACTCATGAACTGTGAGATCATGACCTGAACTGAAGTCAGTCGCTTAACCAACTGAGCCACCCAGAAGTCCCTAAATTTTTTTTAAAATTTTTAATGTTTTATTTATTTCTGAGAGAGAGAGAGACAGCGTGAACAGGGGAGGGTCAGAGAGAAAGGGAGACACAGAATTGGATACAGGCTCCAGGCTCTGAGCTGGCTGTCAGTAGAAAGCCTGATGCAGGGATTGAACACACGAACTGTGAGATAATGACCTGAGCCAAAGTCGGACAATTAACCAACTGAGCCATCCAGGCAACTCCCCTAAAAATTTTTTTTTAATGATTATGCTTGAGAAGAATAGAGAGAGTTCCAACAGGGGAGGGACAGAGAGAAATGGAGGCACAGAATCCAAGGCTGGCTCCAGGCTCTGAGCTGTCAGTAGAGAGCCTGATCTAGGGCTCAAACCCATGAACAATGCTAGCTCTTGTGAATTTTATCACTTGAGGTGTGGGATATTTTTGTATTCTCATAAGTATACCTGATTTTTGTTCTGGGGTGTGAATAAGTTCCTTGAAACAGTTTTATTCTTTTGAATCTTGCTTTTAAGATTTGTTAGGAATAATCAAAATACCACTCAGTCTGAGGCTGATTATTCCCAACTACTGAGGCAAGACTCTCAAGTGTATTCTAACCACTGCTCCATGAATCTTGAGGTTTTCCACTCTGGTTGGTGAGAATAGGCACTATTTCAGTCCTATATGATGGCTGGGCATAGTTACTGTTAATCTTTTGTGTGGTTCTTTTACCAAACTCTGGTAGTTTTCTCATGTGCTTGCACTTAGCAGCAAGCTGGGTACTGAAGAGAGACCCTTTTTAGATGTCTAGAGCTCTGTCTTTGTGCAGCTCTC
The DNA here is from genome assembly GCA_017311185.1 of Proteles cristata cristata. Taxonomy (NCBI): domain Eukaryota; kingdom Metazoa; phylum Chordata; class Mammalia; order Carnivora; family Hyaenidae; genus Proteles; species Proteles cristata. The sequence continues at coordinate 1,193,637 of JAESUZ010002026.1, read as the reverse complement.
TCCTTTCCAGTACTCTGTCCTACAAACGCTAACCACATGGTCTTCCTAGACTCTCAGCTCTATCTCCTCAACAGTCTACCAGACTTTACCTGCCTTCTTTTGCTGTATCTTGGAAACTTTCCAAGACAGTGATGTGAGACAATGATGGTGCTCATCTCATTTGTACCCAATCGCTCAAGGATTAGTATCATTCATTTCCTGATGCCCAGGATTTTGAAACTACTGTTCCATGCATTTTGTTACATTTTTTGAATTGTTTTAGGATGCAGTGTAAACCCATTTGCTGAAATTCCATGTTGGACACAACTAGAAATTCCATTAATTCATTTTTAATTTCATTATAAAACATTCATACTATACATGGTAAAATTAAAAAGATCTTCTTAATGACTCTCATATGCTCATTCCAGTTACCCTTCCCACAGTATCATCTGTCAGGGATTCAGAATGTCTCCTACTTCCACATATATACACACACACAGATTTTTAAAAATTAAGTCTTCAATCTGGATTTATCTTTCCAGTGTCATTTTGTTTCCTGAAGTCTGTGGATATTCTTACATTTATGTCTTCCACCTGAACATTATGCAAAGCTCTTCAGTTCCATAATAAATCAAGGTAAATATTTTTATAGTATATTGTATAAAACCATGAAGAGAAGTGTTATGTTTACATAGTCAGTAATAATATGCAAAACTCTGAATTTAAAATGGAGATATCATCACTTTTATTTATTTAGATTGTTCTAAAGACTTAAACTCCCTCTTCAGCTATCTATGTATCTCTGCATATCTATATATATCATTTATTCATATATATTTATATCTATAAAGATCAGAGATATATATCTCTAAGTATTTATACTACCTATAGATAGATATAACAAATGTGCAGGATCTATCCTTCTATATTTATAGAAATAGGTATTTCTATCAATATCTCCAGATTAGATAGATAGATAGATAGATACATACATACATACATACATACATACATACACACATACATACATACACACATACATACATAGATCCTGAACATTTATTCCTTGATCATTCCTAATTACATTAGTTGTGGCTAATTGCATATAAGACCCATTGGTCTCTTGAAATTCTACATCCAGGAATCAGGCTGGGAAAGCTTATCAGTCTCAAATGAGCTTTCATAAACTTTCCACACGTGGCCAAAAATGATAATGTAAAAAGAATGACATCACAGAGGGTCCTCAGGAGTCAAGAACTTGGAAACTATTTCAGGGAATCAATCAAGTGCTAATGAAGGAACGTTCTCTACCTTCAGAGTAGAATATCCTTGTAGTATCCTAGAGGAATTTCAGAGTTGTTTTGGGCCAGGAACTACAGAATCTCCCCACACCTCTTTTCTAAATTGGAATGTTAATTTGGATAACCTGATCCATTCGACAGTTTCATATCAGGAGCATGAAGGACATATAACTTGCCATTTTAGTTCATGGGTTTCCAGACCAAGAGGAGATACATATAGTTTTATCCCAAGTTGGTGACTGGATAGGTCTTGGGAAGGAAGCAAGTATAATGTAATTGGATAGGACTTGGGTTGGGGACAAGTATAATTTGCTGACTGAAAGAAAAACCAACCATATATTTGTGACTAAAAGGGCTGATTGTGATAATCGTTAGAGAAATTTTTAACACATATCAGTTTTCTCATTTTGAGCACAAAGTAGGATTGTTCTAAACGAACCTGATCTCATGCCTGGTTCTGTGACATGCTTTACAAATGCAGTGTGAGTGAAAGTGACGCATGTCATCTCTGGGTAAAAGCTTAATTTAAGGGTCAATGTTTAGTTTTCCATGCTCCTTTTTCCTGGCTTTGCAGTCAAGGAAGCCAAAAGAGAAAAGGAAGTTCTCTCAGCCTGGGCCACACAAGGCACAAAGATAAGCAGAACTTTCCAACTGACCTGTAATAGACAGACAGTGTGAACAGGAACTACACTTGTTAGTTGTAAGCCACTAGTATTTGATGGTTGGTTTTTACCTCATATCATCTAGCTTATAAATGTGATAAGTACATTTTCCCATCTTGATGTTGGCAGTTAACAATTTTCAGAAATCTCATATTTTGCATCTTCAGAGGTTTCTTTTCTGTGCGTGGTTCAAATTTCCCATCTCTTAGATAAGTTTTGTGTTTTCTTATTCTTTCGCTGAATACAAGTCTATATAGATCTAGGTTTTGCACATAGACATTATTTATGGATTGCCCCAATACTTTCCATTTACCATGCCCAGATACGTAGAATGAATCTGTCATCATAAGATCCAGAAATATGTCCACTGTCTGCACTAAACAGGCATCTCCTCAGAAAGTGTGTCTTTTGCTGCGGAGGTGGGAGTTTATTTCTACTGCCCAGTGTTCTTAATATCATGCTAAAACACACTTTTCGAAATTTGAAGCCCGTGTGTTGTTCTTTTATTGACCCAAATAAATAAACAAACAAAAAACAAACAACCCACTCTGCACGAAGTACTGCTGACAGGTGTTTTGCTGCTCTCAATCCTACCTATGTGATTTGTAGGCCCTTTTCCTAGTGTATATATTAAGGCAAAATCGACCTTGCAGGTTGCAAAGACTGACTAAAATAACAAAGGGCTATAATGTGTGTGATATGGCTCCCATTTTATTGGTTCAATTTATTATTTTTCTCAAGGTCTTTAACATTCAGAATTTCTGCAATTCCATTTATTTTTCCTGTTTAGTATTGGCAAAATTGTTTCACTAGACTTTCTTGGAGTCTTTTTCTTTTTGTTGCAAGAGTAACCTGAGTGATCCTGGGGATCAAATCATTAAAGAGTAAAATGGTATGTTCAGTCATTTTCAATCAATCCTCTTGTTGCCTTAATAACTAACTGAATATAATAGCTCTTAAGATATTGTTCTAGAAAAAAAAGTGCTTGCACATATGAACCCACCAGATTTTTACACCAAAATTCTGGGGTCCAGAATGAATAGAGCAGGTAGCTGCCTCCTTTGAGAACTGAGCCTTAACAAGATTTATTCCTGTCTGGGTTCGTTACTCATTGCACAAGGACATCCAAGGAAATGTCAAATGAGATCTTTTCGTTTTCATTGGGATAAAATTAGACTAGGTCTGCTGAGCCAGAAGAGTGCGATTGAGGGCCCTGGGCACCAGCTTCATAATGTGGCTATGCCCACAGACTTACCCGCAGAGGCTTTCTCCTGGGATGCTGAAGCCAGCTGCCAACTTTACCACTCAGTTCCTGTGCTGTGTTCCATGTGACTTTCTGCTTATCCTGGCTTTGCTTTTGGTCCTTTTGCACTCAGCTGGTTATCTTGGCGCCCCTGCCCCCAACTTCCCTAATAATCTGATTCTCTGGCTCCCACTCACTCCCTTTATTGGACTACAACCTTTATTTGACACTCTCCTGAACTTGGTCACTGGTTTCCTCCCTGAGAGAAAGGCCTTTTTCCCAGGCAACACCCGCCAGAATCTTAACCCAGCTAACTCCTCTTGGCTGGAAATTATTAATTGCTGTAGACTGGCTCTCTTCCTTTCTCTCTCTCTCCCTCTCCCTCCCATCTTCCCTTCTTCTATAACAGTTGTTATACTAGTTCTCATTCCTATTCAAATTAACTCTTTGAAAATTGTTAACCCCTTAAAGACAGAAGAGTCTACATTTGGTTTGCTATCACTCTTCTATTTTTTTAATTTTTTTCTTTCATAGTTTATTGTCAAGTTGGTTTCCATATAACACCCAGTGCTCATCCCAACAAGTGCCCTCCTCCATGCCCATCACCACCATTCCCCTCTCCCCCACCTCCATCAGCCCTCAGTTTGTTCTCAGTATTCAAGAGTCTGTCATAGTTTGTCCCCCTCCCTCTCCCCAGCTATTTTTCCCCTTCTCCTCTCACATGGTCCTCTGTTAAGTTTCTCCTGTTACACTTATAAGTGAAAACATATGTATCTGTCCTTCTCTGCCTGACTTCTTTCACTCAGCCTAACACCCTCAAGTTCCATCCACATTGCTACAAAGAGCCAGATTTCATTCTTTCTCATTGTCATGTGGTACTTCATTGTATAGATAAACCACGTCTTCTTGCTCCATTCATCAGTTGATGAACATTTAGGCTCGTCCCATGATTTGGCTATTGTTGAAAGTGCTGCTAAGAACATTGAGGTACAAGTGCCCCTATGCATCAGCACTCTTATATCCCTTGAGTAAATGCCTAGCAATGCTATTGCTGGGTCATAGGGGAGTTCTATTGTTAATTTTTTGAGGAACCTCACACTGTTTTCCAGGGGAGCTGCATCAGTTTCCAGTCCCATCAACAGTGTAGGAGGGTGCCTGTTTCTCTACATCCTCGCCAGCACCTATACTTTCCTAATTTGTTTATTTTAGCCACTCTGACCAGCGTGAGGTGGTATCTCAGTGTGGTTTTAATTTGTATTTCTCTGATGAGGAGGGACGTTGAGCATCATTTCATGTGTCTGTCGGCCATCTGGATGTCCTCTTTGGAGATGTGTCTCTTCATGTCTTCTGATCATTTCATCACTGGATTATTTGTGTTTCAGGTGTGGAGTTTGGTGAGTCTCTTATATATTTTGGATACTAGCCCTTTATCTGACATGACATTTGCAACTATCTTTTCCCATTCTGTCCATTGCTTATTAGTTTTATCGATTGTTTCCTTTGCCATGCAGAAGCTTTTCATCTGGATGAGGTCCCAATAGTTCATTTTTGCTCTTGATTCCCTTGCCTTTGGGTATGTGTCAAGTAAGAAATTGTTGCGGTTGAGGTCAAGGAGGTTGTTTCCTGCTTTCTCCTCTAGGGTTTTGATAGTTTTCTATCTCACATTCATGTCCTTCATCCATTTTGAGTTTATTTTTGTGTACGGTATAAGAAAATGATCTAGTTTCATTCTTTTGCATGTTGCTGTCAAGTTCTCCCAGCACCATCTGTTAAAGAGGCTGTCTTTTTTCCATTGGATACTCTTTCCTCCATTGTCAAAGATTAATTGGCCATACATTTGTGAGCCCTTTCTGAGTTCTCTATTCTATACCATTGGTCTCTGTGTCTGTTTTTGTGCCAATACCATACTGTCTTGATGATTACAGCTTTGTAGTAGAGGCTAAAGTCTGGGATTGTGATGCCTCCAATTTTGGTTTTCTTCTTCAGTATTACTCTGGCTCTTCAGGGTCTTCTGTGGTTCCATACAAATTTGAGGATAGTTTGTTCTAGCTTTGAGAAGAATGCTGGTTAAATTTTGATTGGGATTGCATTGAATGTGTAGATTGCTTTTAATAGTAATGACATTTTAACAATATTTATTCATCTAACCCATGAGCATGGAATGTTTTTCCATTTCTTTGTGGCTTCTTAAATTTCCTTCATAAATTTTCTATGGTTTTCATCATACAGATTTTTTATATCTTTGGTTAGGTTTATTCCTAGGTATTTCATGGTTCTCTGTGCAATTGTGAATGGGATCAGCTTCTTGATTTCTCTTTCTGTTGCTTCATTACTGGTGTAAAAAACGCAACCGATTTCTATACATTGATTTTGTACCCTGCAACTTAGCTAAATCATGAATCAGTTCTAGTAGGCTTCTGATCAAGCTGTCAGGTTTTCCACGTAGAGTACCATGTCATCTGCGAAGAGTGAAAGTTTGACTTCAATTTGCCAATTTTGATGCCTTTTATTTCCTTTTGTTGTCTGATTGCTGATGCTAGGATTTCTAGCACTACGTTAAACAACAGAGGTGAGAGTGGACATCTCTGTCATATTCCTGATCTCAAGGGGAAAGCTCTCAGTTTTTCCCCATTGAGGATGATATTAGCTGTGGGCTTCTCATAAATGGCTTTTATGATGTTATGTAAGTTTCTTCTATCCCGACTTTCTCTAGGGTCTTTATTAAGAGAGGATGCTGTATTTTGTCAAATGCTTTTTCTGCATCTATCAACAGGATCATATGGTTTTTATCTTTTCTTTTGTTTTTTTTTGTTTTTTGTTTTTTTTAAAAAATATTTTTTATTTATTTCTAGGAGAGAGAGAGAGACAGCGTGAGCAGGGGAGGGTCAGAGAGAGAAGGAGTCACAGACTCTGAAACAGGCTCCAGGCTCTGAGCTGGCAGTCAGCACAGAGCCCGACGCGAGGCTCGAACCCACGAACCGCAAGATCATGACCCAAGCGAAAGTCGGACGCTTAACCGACTAAATCATCCAGGCGCCCCTATCTTTTCTTTTGTTAATGCAATGTATCACACTGATTGATTTGTGAATATTGGACCAGCCCTGTAACCCAGGAATGAATCCCACCTGATCATGGTGGATAATCCTTTCTATATGCTGTTGCATTCTATTTGCAAGTATTTTGTTGAGGATTTTGCATCTGTATTCATCAAGGATATTGACCTTTAGTTCTCTTTTTGCTGGATCTCTGTCTGGTTTGGGAATCAAAGCGATACTCACTTTGTAGAATGAGTCCAGAAGTTTTCCTGCCATTTCTGTTTTTTGGAATAGCTTCAGAAGAATGAGTGTTAACTCCGATTTAAATGTCTCATAGAATTCCCCATGGAAGCCATCTGACCTAGGGCTCTTATTTATTGGGACATTTTTGATAACTGATTAAATTTCTTCACTAGTTATGGGTCTGTTCAGATTTTCTCTCTCTTCCCATTTGAATTTTGTGAGTGTGGGTTTAGGAATTTGTCCATTTCTTCTAGGTTGCCCAGTTTGTTGGCATATACTTTTTCATAGTATTCCCTGATAATTGCTTGTATGTCTGAGAGATTGGTTGTAATAGATTCATTTTCATTTATGATTTTGTCTATTTGGGTGCTCTCTCTTTCTTTTTGAGAAGGCTGGCTATAGGCTTGTCAATTTTGTTTATTTTTTCAAAAAACCAACTCTTGGTTTCATTGACCTGTTCAATTGTTTTTTGTTTGTTTGTTTGTTTGGATTCTATGTTTTTAATTTCTGCCCTCATCTTTATTATTTCTCTTCTGTTGGTTTGGGGTGCTCCTGCTTCTCTGTTTTGACTTACTTTAGGTGTGCTGTTAGATTTTGTGTTTGTGCTTTCTCTAGTTTTTTGAAATAGGCCTGGAGTGCAATGCACTTTCCTTTTAGGACTACCTTTGCTGCATCCCAAAGAATTTGGATTGTTGTATTTTCATTTTCATTTGTTTCCACTTACTTTTTAATTTCTTTTCTAATTGCCTATTGGCCCATTTGTTCTTTAGTAGGATATTCTTTAACCTCCATGTTTTTGTAGGTTTTCCAGACTTTTTCCTGTGACAGATTTCAAGTTTCATATCATTGTGATCTGAAAGTGTGCATGTATGATCTCAATTCTTTTATATTTATTGAAGGCTGCTTTATAACCCAGTATATGATCTATCTTGAAAAGTGCGTCATGTGACTTGAGAAGAAAGTGAATTCCAGAGCCTCAGGATATAGAGTTCTAAATATATCTGTCAAATCCATCTGGCCAATGTGCCATTCAGGTACATTGTCTCTTTAGTGATTTTCTATCGAGTCGGTCTATCCATTGCTCTCAGCAAAGTATTAAAGTGGCCTGCCATTAACACATTCTTATCAATAAGATATTTTCTGTTTGTGATTAATTGTTTTATGTATTTGGGTGCTTTTGAAATCGGTGCATAGACATTTATAATTGTTAGCTCTTCCTGAATGGAGGAACCCTGTTATTATCATAGAATGCCCTTCTTTATCCCTTTTTAATATCTTTACTTTAAAGTCCAGTTTGTCTGATATAAGTATGGAGACTCCAACCTTTTAAGACCAACTTTTCTTTACACCTGTAGCATGATAGATATTTCTTCATCCCCTTATGTTCTATCTGAAGGCGTCCTCAAGTCTAAAATGAGTGCTTTGTAGACAGCAAATAGATGGATTTTGTTTTCTTAGCCATTCTAATACCTTATGTCTTTTGATTGGAGCATTTAGTCCATTTACATTCAGTATTATTATTGAGAAAATAAGGGTTTAGAGTCATCGTGTTGTCTGTAGGACGCATGCTTATAGTGGTGTCCCTGGTACCTTGTGTTCTTTGCAACATTTCCCTCATAGAGTCCCCCTTAGGATTTCTTGTAGGGCTGGTTTAATGGTGATGCATTCTTTCAATTTTTGTTCATTTGGGAAAACCTTTATCTTTCCTATTCTGAATGACAGACTTGCTGGTTAGAGGATTCTTGACTACATATATTTTCTGTTTATCACATTGAGGATTTCCTGCCATTCCTTTCTGGACTGCTAAGTTTAAGCAGATAAGTCTGAAACTACTCTGACAGGACTCCCTTTGTATGCTAGGGCCCTTTTCTCCCTAGCTGCTTTCAGAATTCTCTCTTTGTCCTTATTTTTTTCCAGTTTCACTATGATATGTCGTGCAGAAGATCGATTCAAGTTACGTCTGAGGGGAGTTCTCTGTGCCTCTTGGGTTTCAATGTCCGTCTCCTTCCCCAGATTGGGGAAGTTCTCAGCTATAATTTGTTCAAGTACCTTTTCAGTTCCTTTTTCTCTCTCTCTCTTTCTGGACCTATGATCCAGAAACTCCAGGAACTCTGGAGTTCCTATGATATGGATATCATTCTATTTGATTACATCACTCATTTCTCTAATTCTCCTTTCGTGCTCCTGGATCAATTGATCTCTCTATTTCTCGGCTTCCTCTTTTTCTATAATTGTGTCTTTTAATTCACCTATTCTCCTCTCTGCCTCTTTAATCCGTGCAGTGGCCACCTCCACTTTACTATGCATATCATTTATAGCATTTTTTAAGTCATCACAACTATTTTTATATATTTATATTCTACCTGTAGAATCATCTTCAGGTACCACTGTTTTCTATGTATCTAGTATATATCTGACTTAGTTTTAATAATTTTCCAAATTCAGGGCACCTGGATGGCTCACCGGGTTAAGCATATGACTTTGGCTCAGGTCATGATCTCACAGTCCGTGGTTTCAAACCCCACATCACGCTCTGTTCTGACAGCTCAGATCGTGGAGCCTGCTTCAGATTCTATGTCTCCCTCCCTCTCTGCCTTCCCCTACTGGTGCTCTGTCTTTCTCAAAACTGAATAACTGTTAAATTTTTTTTTGAAAAAAGAAAAAAACCCACAATTTTTCAGATTCTTCTTAATATGCAGTGTTCAAATTCCAATCTTGCCAAGTCCTGCACCAGTTACATATAACACAGGAATTTTATTTCTCTGTTTTGTTCAAAACCCAATTAAAGAACAATGGAGTGGGATCGATGATATCAGGGTTCTGATCCCACATTTGCCATAATGTAATTGTGTTCCCTTGGGAAAATCATAGTTATTTTGGACCCCTTTCCTTTTCTTTATTTTGACAGAGTTTTGTCCTAGATGATTAAAAAAAGCATGTGTACTCTTTGAGTAATAGTTTAAATGTTACTGGTACTCTAAACTAATGAAGACAACTGCGTGCATAAAACTGCACATCGTTTCTGCGACTGTGGTTTTCAAGCTGCCCTCATTTTATAGATGAGAAGAAGACAGAGCACAGCAGAAGCAGATTCTTTAACCAAAGACTCCAAAGTAGATGGAACTTTTTTTAAAAGCTCTTTTAGCCAAAACATAGGCTGCTGAATATTAAGCTGTGAAGCATATTATCAGTGTGTTTAAGGGAGGTTGTTCTTATGGGATTGCCAATTAATAGCAGGAAGGTTTGAATCTCTTACAAGATCATGTAATCTTGTGAGATTTACAGCTCTGCTTTCATATCAAGCAAGTCCTTCCAGTGTCAGGTAATCATCTGAACTTCTGGTTGCCGCTCTGAACTAAACTTCTGAATCTCTTCAGGTTTCTTCTTGCTACTTGAAATATATGCCAAAATAGCCTTTTTTTAGAGAATGCATTCAGGTTTCTAGATTCCACAGAAGAAAGAGAGATTCAGTGAGTCAGGATAGGGGTTAAGCCCTCCTTCTCAGAGTGGTATTTTATTTTTGAGTGAGAGAGAGAAAAAGTGTGGGTGGGAGAGGTGCATAGGAAAAGAAAGACAGGGTAGACACAATCCAAAGCAGGCTCCTGGCTCTGAGCTGTCAGCAAAGAACCTGACACAAGGCTCGAACCCACGAACTGTGAGGTCATGACCTGAGCTGAAGTCAGATACTTCACTGACCGAACCACCCAGGTGCCTGAGCATGCCAGAATTTAAATTGCCACTCTGAAATATCATAAGACCTTGGGACAAACTACTTCCCTAAACTTTTTTCCTGTATCTTAGAAAACTAATACCTTGCCCAAAATGTCCATGTCCCAGTTCCCAGAACCTGAGAATGTCACCTTAAAGGGCAAAAGGGATCATGTAGGTGGAATTCTTAAGGATCTTAAGATGGAGATATTATTTTGGATTATCTGATGGGCCCCAAAAGTAATCCCAAGGGTTCTACGAGAAAGGTGGAAGGAGATTTTACTGCAATTAAGGAGAATGTGTTCATGAAACAGAGATTAGATTAATGTGGCCAAAAGCAAAGAATGTTAGCAGCCACCAGAAGCTAGAAAAGGTAAGGAAATGGAGCTTCTAGAGGAAGCACAGCCTTGCCAATTCCTGATTTCAGCCTAGCAAAAATGGTTTTGGACCTCTGACTTCCATAATTATAAGAGAATAAGTGTGTTTTAAACCACCAAGTTTGTGGTGACTTGTTATAGCAGCCATAGGTAACTCATACCTCACAGAACTGTTAACTCCAGATAAAATGTGTGATTGGTGGTTCATAAGTTCAAGCCCTGCACTCATTACTAGAAATTTCTGAACGTAGTTTCTCCTCAGTTTCTGCTGTCATTCATTTTCTCATTTCTCCCTTCTGCTTTTAGTTCATTCTTAACAAAGTAGTCTTTTCCCAAAACACAGCTTTTAATAAGGTAACACAGCAAAGTGACAAAAAGTCTAGATGGCCTGTTTTCAAATCTTGGGTTTTGCTATCTACTTACTGTGTGACATTGGACAAACTATTTAACCTCTCTGGTTTCCCCCAGAAGTGGCTACTACAAGTGATACCTACTGCTATTATGAAGATAAGTGAGTTGATATTTGCTAGCTCCTTAGAATAGTGCTAGTCACAGTGCAAACACTACAAATGTGCTTGCCAGCAATGATAAATGCAAAGTTCAAACATACAACTTTCTCAGCTCTCTGTCATAACTTCGAGATATGTATTTGGTGAAATCAATATAAGCCTTTTCAAGGGAAACACAAAGATATTTCTTTCAAGAAAAATAGTTTTCAATGAGTGTCTATGTGGCTAGTTTAGGTGTTTCACCTCAGTGTTTCCAAATTTCTATACGACATAACCTGGGTTTAGTCCAGTGAAAAATTAAGAACATGAAATTCTGTTTGAAAACCTCTTGCTTAAGGCCCCCATCCTCATCGCTTTTCCCATTAACCTTCATTTGTCTTCCATGCTATGAAAATCTACTTTTTTTTTTTTTAATATTTTTTTTATTTATTTCTAGGAGAGAGAGAGAGAGACAGCGTGAGCAGGGGAGGGTCAGAGAGAGAGGGAGTCACAGACTGAAACAGGCTCAGGCTCTGAGCTGGCAGTCAGCACAGAGCCCGACGCGGGGCTCGAACCCACGAACCGCGAGATCATGACCTAAGCGAAAGTCGGACGCTTAACCGACTAAGCCACCCAGGCTCCCCGAAAATCTACTTCTAAGAAAGTCTCTGATGTCCAGCTTAGCATGGATTTAAGACAAAGGCACTGTTTACATGAGAGTTCAAGACTGGCTTTGTCTTGCTTTGTTTGGTTGCCTTCCTCAGAGTGGCGGCCTCGGACCATATCCAGAGATCCATGTCGTGGCTCTAATTCTTAGCAACTGTTTGATTATGTGAGCCTCGGTTTTCCTACCTGGAAGGGATATCTGAGGGCAACGCTCTGTTTTTGGGACTGCTAAAAAGAACATTTCCAGCTCAGGTATGAACTGCTGCCAGGAAACCTGGTTATATCACATCACCCGGAATCCTAGCAGGAATTGCATCAGGAAGGCCCTGAGCAGGCTTATCACAGTCAGGTAGTTTCTAGATCTCGAAAATGAATATGTTCAGGGCAAGAAAGACATGCATCTGAGAGTCTGAACTACTGGAAATTTTCACAAGCTGACTTTTGGTTCTTGAGAAATAGATGTAGGGAAAATGTCCTTCTTATTGCTAAGAGTTTTAACCCAAAATGCTATACAAAAATTTTAATCTTATGTTTTGGGCCTTTGGTGAGCTCTCACTTAAGGCCTAGTCCAATGTTTGGTACAACATGGAATGTGGACTACATGGAGTACTGGCTGAAATCCATATTGCCGTTTCTGCTACAAAGCAACAAAATTAAGATCATGGGTGCAGAATTATGCATTTTTCATAATTAGCCATTAGTGAGCATTCCTGGCCTAGCCTAACGGCAGTCTGAGGAATCCCTCCAGCCCCCTTTCTTCTTGGACCATATCTTTCAGTGTTCTAGCTTCCAAACTGAGAAGGAAAGGTGAAAGCATTCTAGAAAGAAAGGGGCCTACCTAAGTAAATAAAAGAATATCAAGTTTGAAAATAAAAATTTTTAATGTGCAAATAGTACAAAAATTAAAAGAAGGAAATAGTTCAATTGTTAGGAAAAATAATTTAAAATATATGAGAAGCATAAACCAAACTAAAATGTAGCATGATTTTGAACAACTGATGTTAGAGACAAGAAGGTGTGCTATACTGGCAGAGTAGGAAATACGATCTGATCACACTATTTTCCCCAGGACTAAGCGATACTTTATCAATACAGTTGACTGGTTTTCAACCCTTAGAACCAATGTGTGGATAAAACACAGAACACTTTGCTACAGCTGTATGGCAAAATGTAAATGCTAACAACACAAGTAAAAGCAAACACGTATTCACAAAAGGTGGTTTGTACGAGGGGAAAGGAAAGACAGAGGGGCTACAGAGCACAGCCTCATGCACTGTGAGAATCATGAGATTAAGGTGAAAGTTAATAACAAAAGATATAAATAATAGTTAATGTTTCTTGAGCTCTCCTGTATGTTAGACACTAAAGGCTAAAAACGCATTATTAGTTGCATTATCATGAGCAACCCCATAAGGTAGCAAGGAATCCTTTCCCTTGGTTTATGGATGAGAAAACAATGGGCATGGGTAGGATTTGGAAATTTCACAGGGGTACAGAGCTAATAAAAGTTGAAGAACAAGGATTCTAATTCAAGCAGTCCATCTCCAGGACCAGTGCTTTTAGCCCTCTGCTACCATTTCCCTCACCAACAGAGTCAGCAAAATTACATGAAGTTACAAGACAGAAGCAGCCAAATTCATTAAATATGACCTATTGGAAAGGAAGAGGGAGGGAAAACAGGGGGAGTGGAGTTTAGTCTTCCTCCATCATGGCAGAGTGGTAAAAATATTGTTTAAAATGAGTGTGTCATGATACATCAAGATAAGTATAATGTTTAGAATTAAGGGGATGACATCAAAGTAGCAAAAAAACTGTCTCTACAGAGGGGAGAAAAGGGCTCAGGAGAAAAAGGCTACATTTCAATATGATTCAAGTTGCTATTATGCTTATGTATTATTTTCATACCAATAAAATATTTCTGTTTATTTAGAAATTGCTTCTAAGGTGTGCCTGGGTGGGTCAGTAGATTAAGCATCCACCTTCAGCTAAGGTCATGATCTCATGGTTTGTGGGTTTGAGACCCATGTTGAGTTCTATGCTGATGGCTCTGGGCCTGGAGCCTTCTTCAGATTATGTGTCCATCTCTCTCTGTGCACCTCCTCCTTCCAAAATAAACATTAAAACAAATTAAAAAAAAAAAAAAGAAATTGCTTCTACTGTGTAAATGCATGAAAACATGAAATTCAAGGGGCACTCAAGTGGCTCAGTTGGTTGAGTGTCCAACTACGGCTCAGGTCATGACCTCATGCTTTGAGTTGAAGCTCCGCATCACGCTGTCTGCTGTCAGCTCAGAGCCAACTTCAGATCCTCTGTGTCCCTGTCTCTCGGCCCCTCCCAAATCGTGCTCTCTTGCAAAAATAAATATTTAAACAGACAGAAATTCAGAAATCTTCCTTACATCTATCACATATTTGTTAAATGCTTGTCTCATCAGGATATTACTTTTAGCTTCAAAGCTTTAAAAAATCAACAGGTATGAATGTTTAAAAGTTGTCTCTGGTAATATCACTAGACATGGCTGAGAGAGTATTCAGGACTATTAGAAGTAAATTGGATTTCAACCCTGCTTTTGAGAGGCAGCTCTGACTACAAAGGGTAGGTGATTCTCTGCAATCATAGAGCAGGAGCAGTGCTGTCCATTTTTAGGCTCAGTTATCATAGTTGTCCACCTGTTTACTTCATAAAAGTAGGCTCTTTTATGCTATTAAAATGGGATCTCCTATTCGAATTGCCTGGTTAAGGCAACTAAAGCATTATTGCCTAAGGAACTCATTAAGTGTAGATATATAGATCTCCTATCTCCATCCATGTATGTAAGTATGTATGTATGTATGTATGTATGTATCTTTCTATCTACTATGCATCTATTCTTATTTACAGAACAAAACAACAATAATTTAAATTAATTCCTTACCGGGGCGCCTGGGTGGCTCAGTAGATTAAGCATCTAGCTTCACTCAAGTCATGATCTCATGGTTCGCGGGCTCGAGCCCTGCATCAGGTTCTGTGCTGACAGCTCGGAGCCTAGAGCCTGTTTCAGATTCTGTGTCTCCCTCTCTCTCTGCCCCTCCCCCACTAGTGGTCTGTGTCTCTCTGTCTCAAAAGTAAACAAAAATTTTTTTTTATTTTTTAAAAAATAATAAATTAATTAATTACTTACCTTATTTTATTTTAGCCTTTCCACAATCTTGCAAGGTAAATAGGCCATGGAAAAAGAATAGAGTTCACCGGGACACTTGAAAGATGGCTCTACTGTTTGTCATTGTGCAACCAATAAATGGTGCAGGGAGTTCAACCCACATGTTCTTACCTCCCTTTGCTAACTCTATTCCAGACATATTAGTTTATAATTGCTCCCTGAGGATATCAGGTACTTTTCCTCTGAGCTTTTGCAGTGATTATTCCCATTATCTGGAATGCACTTCCCTCAGACATTTGTTTCATTCACCTCCCTCTGGCCTGTTCACATCCCACCTTCTTAGTGAGGCTTATCCTGTCCACCGTTTAAATTGAACACTGTGGTTCTGCCTATAATCTCAATGCTCCATATGCTGCTTTATTCTCCATAACATTAGTCACTGGCTAACCTATTAGATAATTTGCATTTTTGTATTTCTGTTCCCCTGCACCTAGAATGTAGGCTTCACACAGTCAAGAATTTTGCCTTTTTTAAGTCTAATGGAGATCCAGCCAAAAAAAAGTCTAGGGACAACCAGAGCTGGGCACAACTCTAACTCGTGTGATTTGAAACTTTAGTGATTTAGATCAGAGCTGGGCCAGTTACTGAAGAGGATCTCTTACACTGCATTTAAGCAGCACAATAAATTCAAAGAAACTGAAATTTCCAGCAATTACACAGCAGGTATGTGCTCTTTCTCTCTTCGTTCCTCCAGGCACAAATCTATCCTCCCTGGGTGATAAGGGAATGTGTAAGAATGACTGGCCTAAGTCTAAATTAAATATGAAGACATACAAGAAAATATGTAACCATTTCTTTAAAAAATCATTGAGTGGTTTCCTTTGACACATCAGGGGTTTTCTAGCATCTAGTAAGGTCAGAGCTGGTTGAGAGAACAACAAAACACAGAGGGAAGAGGCAAGGGTGAGTCCCCTCATCTCTCCCTCCTTTGTACCTTACTTCCTCCTGGACTGTCATCCCTTACACTCAAAATGCAGAGTGCAGACGTCAGTGCATGCAGGTAGAACATGTAGCCACTTCCACATCCCAGTCACTGTGACATGGAAAATTCTTCATCCTTAAGTGTGGCTCAACCATCACCATTCACACAGGTAAATTCTTTCTCTACTGCTGAGTCAGAAAGACACTAGAGTGAAGGCAGATTAATAAGAACAAAGTTTTATACACATATGTGTATATGTACACAATGTGAGAAGGAGAAAAGCCCACTGAGGCAAATAGGTTGGGGAAACCACTACAGACAGCAGTGGTGTCCTGCCAGTTCCAAGACCAGAGAAAACTGGCCAGGAGCTTGGGTCAGCCGCGTTCACGGTCACGCCAGGGATGGCACAGTTGATGATTTATGCAGCTGTCTTCTATTTTCCACTGTTGGAACATCTTGAATCTGATGTTCTGACATAATTCTAAACTGGGGCTCATGCACCCCTCGCCCTCCAAAACACACACATGCACAGAAATAACAAAGTACACATGTGCACACAATGTACCCACATGCTCTATGAAGAGATCAGTTTAAGTTTCACTTAAAGGGGTTGGGCCCCTTTCTGGTGCAACAAATTCCATTTCCAGTTATATACAATCTGCAGAGGAATATTTGGTCCTTATTTGTTGAGATTCATGACAAAAGTAAGGAATTGTTTGGAGGCTCTGATGAAGCCCTAGGCAGGCTATGAAGGTGTTCTAGTCATGCCCAGAGCACAGGCACAGTTGACCAGGATAAACACAGTGCTTGCTCCTCCAGAGGAGTACCTGACTAGGGCGAGCCCAAGTGTTGTTTAAAATTTCATGGTGGTATCCCCCATCGCACGACCTGCACTGTGCTTAGGGGGGGCACATACGCTGTGTGCAGATGAGGGACTGTAAATGTGTCCAGTCATAGCAGGCGTGGGGTTCCCCGGAGCACCACCTGTGTTAGGGGTAAGTGAGCTCCCCGTGTTCTTAGGGGGGGTGCTGACAGAGAGGCCTGCCATCTTAGATGTGATAGCGTCTACATCTGCGACAGCTCCTGCTGGATCTGCCTTGGGTCCTCCACAATTATTCTTCTGTGAAACAAGAGTACTAGGTCCTACCATTGTGAGAATGACCTTGTCCCATCCATGCTTACTGACTGTCTGCTGGCCAGGTGGACCGCCGTTACTGGGAAGGAACGTGAAACTACGAGTGGGTCCAAGCACAGAGTTTGTGCTGCCACTTGCCACTGCGACAGAGGCAGTGTGGGCCGGCAAGCTGCAGGGGATCTGTGGGGAGTGAACACACACGTCTCTTGACATGCATGTCTTCTCCAACATAGTGGCTCTTTCACATGTTTCACATGAAGCAATTTGTTTTTGTGTAGACGGGTCCTGCTTACAGGTACCAGGAACAGCTGAGACTCCGTCTCTGGGAGAACCATGGCCGTCTCCCACTGCTCCACCCCCTGCGTTGACAGTTGGCCTCCTGCTGCTCAGATTTGAGAAGGAGACTGCCATGTCTGCTGACGTACCTCTCTTGTCCAGAGTGGTGGCTCTTTCATGTGGGTCAGGTTTACTTTGTGTAGATGGGTTGCAGGTACGTTTATGGCTTCCAGGAACAGCTGAGTCTCCATTTCTGGGAGGAGCGTCCCCATCTCCCACTACTTCATCACCTGAGTTTTTGATGGTTGGCCCCTTGCTGCTCGGATTAAAGAGGGAGGCTGACTGGTCTCCTGACTGACACCTCTTCTCCAGGATGGCAACACTTTCACATGCAGGATGTTTTCCTTGCCTGGATGGGCCTCCAGGACACTTACAGGTCATGCAGACTGTAGAGTCTCCACCTGTGGGCATGCTGCTGTCTCGGTCCACTGCTCCACTAACTGAATGTATGGGTGGACCCCCAGTGCCTGGATTTAAGCTGGAACTAGCATGGTGTCCAAATGCTACGTGGGGCACAACAGTCCTGCTACTGGATGGTGTCTTCCCAGAATCCGGAAGCACTATGTAAGGTGGCACATGGGTGTCCCCAGACACAGGAAGTCTGAGATGGAGATGTAGTGTCCATGGCTTCACTGTCAGAAGCTGAGTGGCAGTTTGCAGGGGGCTTCCCTACTGGAGTGAAGGTGACACCAGAACCCCCAAGGGGCAAGCTAATGGAAACTGCAACTCTTGGAGGTAAAGATGGAGGAACAGATAGGATTGGGAGCGGGGGCTGGCAGGTTGGTCAGCCAAGTCCGCTGTAGCAATAGGGACTTGCACAATGTTAATGCTGGATGGGAGACAGCAGTCCCTGTTGCAAGTACGGAGAATGCAGGGGCAGGCAGAAGGTCTGAGCAGTCTGCTTTGATCTCTCTTCTGTTCTCCCAGATCTTATTCCTCTGACGGTTGGTATTCGTCAAGGTGTCCAGGTTTTTGTCCAGAGTTATGCAAGGAAGCTTAGGACTTGGGGGCAACTCCCCGCGGCCCCACAACGGTGGTTGTGGTGGTAGCAGCGGCAGAGAAGGTGGCATGGGTCTCTTCCATTTGCAGGGCCTGCTGCTGGCAGCTACAGGGGACAAGGAGCTCCTTGATGAGATGCGTGAAGGCTCCTTAGCCTGTTTGTCTTTCCTGCCAACAGGCTGATGGTTTTCACCCGACACTTCCTTTGTTAATGTCTCCTGCAGCGAGAGGCAGCATGGGGCTGGGTGGCAGAGCACGGATGTATCTGTATGAGGCACGGCATCTCTGGCAGGGCCACGCAAGGAGGTAACTACATGGCTTTCATGGGAAGAGTTAATCAGAGCCCTGTGGGTGTTCTTCCTCAAACTGTCTTCTAGAGGATTAGGATGGATGTCCAAAGGTGCAGGGCTACACTGCTGGGAGCTGAGAAGTTCGCTGGTTTCCAGGGGACTAGATCTTAACTATATAACCCCGTAGCTATGGGGGTAGGGGGGCTTCTTTCCCACCATCCTGCCCATTGGTCTCTACAGGATCCTCCATCTTTTCTCTGATATCTTTTTGGGCCTTCACCTCCATCCCATTTGGACACAAAAGTGGGAGGTACCTGGATGGGACCGGTTCCGCAGCCCCCTCTCCAGTCTCAGATGGCGAACGCTGGAGAGTTAATTTGTGCCCTGGAGGAGGGATTCTGATGGCTCTGGAGTGCGCAAACATCACTGAATTACAAGAAGACAGCACAGTTCTTCTCAGAGGGTTACTCCAGTTCACCAAGGGGAGATTGCCCAGAGAGGTCCATACCGGATGCGGTACCGTCTCCGGGACTCCACATGAAGGCTAGCTGGTAAAGGCCTATGATCCCGGTGGAAGAGCCTGCGCCCAAGGTCCAGGGCAGGTGAAGGAGCAGCGGGGTGGTCCCTGCCAGGTGGTGGATGGCGTTAAGGGGCAGGGCAGACCAGGGGCTGATCAGGGCCAGGCAGGGGAGAGCGGTGGCATAGCGGGAAACGAAGCTTACTAAGCAGATTGCCCATATTGAGCTGGTTGTGCTCTAAACGATCGCGACGTTGGAGTCTAAAAGCTGAAGAGCTGTTCTGGAGCTTCTGACTCCTCTCGAGGTCAAACACGCGCTGAGCCTGAGAGGCCCAGCCTGTCTGTAGGGATGCATCCCTGGGACACGTCACAAAGGACATGTCACAAAGAAGGGCGTGCACGAGCAGCGCGACAAGAGACCCCAGCACAGGGCAAAGGGGAGGCCCCAGAGCCCCGATGCCGTTAGGCTCCAGGGCCTGGGTCTTCAGGTCTCTGGAAGCTGTGTATACGCTGCCTGCTGTCCTTGGCGGGTGCGCCTGTTGACATGTGTATACAACAAGCAAGGCCACTGCGTGGAGACTGTAGGGGAGTACAGTGGATGTCAGGCCCCTCTGTGCCTTGACGTGTGTCGCCAGCCTTTACCCCAAGAAAGACAAGCACTGGGGGGCTCCCAAGGCTGTGAGGGAGTGGCAGGCTGCCCCCAGGACCCTCTTTGCTTCCCTGCGAGGCTTCAAGCCAGCTCCACCTTCTCTAGGGCTGCCCAGGTTTTCAGCATCACCCTCCAGATGGCAACAGTTTCTAAGCAGTTGTCAAACCCTGACCTGACTGGATGCTGCACCCAAAGACCTCCCTTCCTGGAAGGCAGGGTCTTGCTTTCTTCCTTTTGAGGAATTTGGCAAAACAACATTTACAATTTAGACCACCCGTCAGGTCACACAGGTGGTGGTGGCTTAGCTGGGATTCAAGCCCGGCTTAGTGACTCCCAGAGCTCTTACTCTGGACTGTGGTGCCTCCTTACCGTATATGCATCACGTGTTGCCATGTTTTCTGTTTCTTTTTCCTGGTTCTTAGGGTATTTAGCACAGTATCATATTTACACCGAGCACAGGCACTGCCCAGA
Organism: Proteles cristata cristata; assembly: GCA_017311185.1. Classification (NCBI taxonomy): domain Eukaryota; kingdom Metazoa; phylum Chordata; class Mammalia; order Carnivora; family Hyaenidae; genus Proteles; species Proteles cristata. The sequence continues at coordinate 1,173,414 of JAESUZ010002026.1, read as the reverse complement.
CCAGGCCTTCGTTGAACAAAAGCACAATTCAGAAATTAATCAGGGACCACAATGAGTTCTGGTCTCAGAAGATGTAGGTTATGGACCACCAGCAGTAGGCATAGTACCGTCCCACACTTGCAACTAAGCCTTTCAGTCCAGATTTTCTCTTCAGTCTACTCTGACGAATCTAAATATGTAAGATTATATGTAAAGACTATACGTAAATATATAAAGATTACATTCTAGATACATTGTGGTCTACCTGGAAGAAATTCACCCGTGGATTATTCCATATGGATTAGAAGCCAGTTTCTCTGGCCTTCTAGGAATATGTCTAGTAAGTCACCTCACTAATGTCTACAAAATAAATATGTCATATATTATAGGTTAAGAGTGGAGCAATGTATTGGATTAAAGAAAGGTCAACACAATTTGGTCACTGTGAGCATGCCAGCTAGATTCGTTCTTCACCTCACATTGTTGGCACTTAAACAGAATTCTAGAGATTCTTATGACCAAGAGGGGAGAAAGATGCTTGGGTGTTTGGCAAGAGAAACATGTATTATTGTCTAGGAGCTGGAAGCTTCAGCATGAGGAAGAAGGTTTGAAAAATCTTGGCCTACATGTGGCTTTACCTAGTTTGAATCTCGTTTCTGTTGTTTACTTCATTGAAATGTTTTCTCTCTCATGGGACTGATGTTGCATATCCGGGACATGACATGCATAAGTTTCAGAATCAAGAATCCTAGAGAACAGTAAAATATACATATTAATTTTTTTTCTATATAATATACATGTTATATACACATCTATAGACAACAATAAAATCTTGGATTGTGAGTAACTTGTTCTGCAAGTGTTCCGCAAGATGAGTAGGCATTTCTGATAAATTTTAACTTGATAAACAAGTGATGTCTTGCAATACAAGGAGTACATGATGCCAAATGTCACATGACCATTGAGCCAATGGTTCTCCCTCTCTCTCTTTCTCTCTCTGTCAGTCTCTCTCTCTCTATTTCTCTATGGAATTGTGGGTGATCATCCCCCATGCTCCAATGCTTTGTCTCAGGCCATGGTGTTTGGCCAAAATCAGTGATTTTTCAGAACATTGGAAGGTGTCCACAACTGGCACTGGTGTATTTTTTGTCACTTCAAAGCACCTATGAGCAGTCCTTTGTCTTTCCATACAAGAGTAAGCTTTGGAATGCTTTGCTTCATTCTAGATCAGGCTGCCTGCAGATATCAACCCTTTCCTCTGCTGCCTTATTGCCAATTAACATTACATAGAGCATATGACAAGAGCTTATTAATACTGTAGGGTAGTCAACATCCATTAGCGATAATGAAATTCATCCTACAAAATAACCCTTTCCTCTCTTGTCTCCTTCACACCAACAACAAGAGTTTTCAAAGGTAAGTACAGGTAATTTGTTTATATTTCGTATTTTTTTATTATTTTGTCTTATAGTGTAGTATTGTAATGATTTTTATATGAATATTTTTGGGTTGTGGAATAAATCACCTGAGTTTCCATTATTTATTATGGGGGAAATTGGCTTTGATAGACAAGCATGTTTCTGGAACAAATTATGCTCGCGAACCAAGGCTTTACTGTCTTTATTTTTCATATTTAAAATAGTACTGGGAATAATTCTTATATGACAAAATTAGCTTTAGTGCTCTGGTTATGATAGCTTTTACGCTGTTAGAGAAAATTCGGACTTCCATCTCCAACAAACTTGGGCGTTGGTAGGACACAAAAGGTTTTGCTCAGACCCTAATTTTGTTTGGAAAAAAAAAAGGAGAAATATTAAAAACCCTTTCTAATCTCTCTAAGAACAAAATGTTTTCCAGATAAGACATTTTCCCACCAGTCTTTTGATATCATTTGAGTTCAGTAAGGAATAGTTTCTTGGTGGTGTTTGAACAGAAATAGCAAGCTTGTACAAATTGTGGGCACAGATTTCTTATCAGAACTCTGAAAGAAATGATGATGTCATATATATTTGAAAACAATAAATGACAATCATGTTATTTGCATCATTTTATTTCTCAGGGAGGAAAAATTAAATATATGATGCACGTTGGGGCTTCAGGACAATACAAGGAAATTTGGGTAAGGATATCCCAGAAAAATCTCCCTCTTGACTTCTCTTGTCAAACGGGAGTAGACAGATAGGATGCTTTTTTGAAATATACATCATCCTTTTACTTGTCCTTACAGGCAAAATACATTAGATGGCAAGTGGTTATTCCGAGATAATTTGCCTTGGCAGAAGCAAACATGTTGAGACAGAATTTGTTAAGAGAAAATATTTTTAAATGATTAATTTAATCATTAATAAAAATATTTTGATAATAACCACAAATTATAGTTGCCAGGAAGATTCCTTCTCATTTGACAATTATGAAGATGCAATCTCCAGTTATAGTCCATGAAACCATGAGTGTGTAGTCTTGAATGGAGTTGGCACTAGTGACAATGAACCAGAGCTGACACCCTGTGGTTCAGCACTCCCTCCCTGTTCCCTTGTCTTGCTCACCAATAATCTGTTGTAATTACTACAGAGTTACTATGGAGGGAAGACTGAGTGACCCATGGAACTCATTAAGTGAACTTTTTCCCTAAAATAACTTTTGTCTCCTTGTTTTCATCCCCTATTTCCTCTTCTCTTCACTATAAATAGGGCTCAGCAGAAGCAGACTGGCCTTCTTTGGACAATCTTTTCTTGATCATTCTATTCATCAGTCCTGCATTTCACTTTTTGTCTTCTTGAAATGTATCAAAATCTTTCTGTGGTTGATGACTTCCACATTCTCTTGGCTTTGGTTGGTATTAATTTTGGTATTTCTACATTTGTGTTAAATATGGTTTCAGGAGGAACAGAAAATAAATGTGTTTTTCTAGTCTGCCGCCTTGAACTGAAAATACCTGTTGATTTTAACGTTCAACATTCTCGTATAAAAATAAAACCCAACCTCAGCATTCACATTCAACTTTTCTTGAGAAATAACTAAGGATTTAGGATGTGGTCATTTCTAATGGGAAAATAATACCTATCTCATGGAGCTGATTTGAGGACTAAATGAGATAATGAACATGAAAACGATTTGTAGAGTTTAAAGTTGTCCAAGAGTCTTGTGTGAGAGGCAAGATGGCAGAGAAGTAGGGAACTCCATACTTTTTGCCTGCCTGCATCACTCAAAGAAGCCCTTAGGCTAAAGGACACTGAACAACAAGAGTCTGGGAGGAAAGGACACAGAGTCCACTAAGAAAACAGCCTCATAGGTGCGTGATTGTGAACTGAGGAATATAAAAATGGGCCAGGACCTAGAGGCACGGAGGGGAGGGAGCCCCCTCCTTGGAGAGCCCTGGAAAGACAAGGGGAAGAGGAAGGGCAGCTGAAACTGTTCATAGAACTGTCCCTGGAGAAGAGAAAACCTTCAACCCAGGATTGAGGTGGATTCTATCATCCCATTACTAACCCCAGGGCATTTGGAGAGAGATCCTATCTCTAGCTGTGGCGCTTTTTTTTGGTCTGGGTGCCCCGGTCCAAGGAGGCACCAGGAGAAACTGCTCCCCTACTCCCCCTACTCGATCCCAGGCTAGGAAGCAGCCTGGCCTGTGGGATTACATTTCGGGAGGTATCATTAAATCATATGGACTAAGATCTGGAAATGATGCAGGGCTTAGGACATAGAAGAAGGGAGATCAGACCCAAAAGAGTGATTTGCAAGGTTTGGTTCAAGAAGGGAATGGGGCACTGCCAGTTTTCTCCCCACAACCACAATGGCAGGGCCTCAGGGAGCAGCCTGTGGACCTGCAGTGGAGGTGAGAGCTGCCTACACCAAACCATGCCCATCCATGCTGGAGAACTGCTTTTTTTTTTTTTTTTTTTTTTTTAACAGGAGCCCTGGGCAAGACCCACATTGATGCATTGTCGTGACTAACTGTAGATCAATTCTTGCTATTCAGATATATATTCCCTTATCTCATTCTCATCTCTCCCCTTGCTGGACTGGGCACTCTGGTCATTGGTTTGCTTAAACAGTCACATTTCATCTATTCTCTTGATGCATATTCTACACCTCCCTCATTACCTTCCTTTCTCTCTCTCTTTGAAAAAATCAGACTATATAGTTTCTACGGGCAACATTTTCATCGTTTCTTTCTCTTAGCCTCTTACCATATACTCTTCTTTCTCTCTCTGAATTAAGCATTTTAGTCTCTCTGCCTGGTCAATGTTCAATTTCCATTTCTCCCCACCCTTGTCATTTCTCTTTTGTATACGTTCTTCCATCAGCACTGCCTCCACTCTGCTCTTTATTTGTAGCTAAGGTTTTTGGTTTTACACTTTAGGCTCTCCTTTGTCTTTTGTTGTTGTTTTCCCTTTCAGTTTGCTTTTTTGTCTGATTTGTCTGTGTGTTTGTGTGCTTTTTTTAAAATATTTTTTTATTTTATTTCTAGGAGAGAGAGAGAGAGACACAGCATGAGCAGGGGAGGGTCAGAGAGAGGGAGATTCAGACTCTGAAATTGGCTCCAGGCTATGAGCTGGCAGTCAGCACAGAGCCCGACACAGGGCTCGAACCCATGAACCGTGAGATCATGACCTAAGCGAAAGTCAGACACTTAACCGACTAAGCCACCCAGGCGCCCATGTGTTTGTGTGCTTTTGTTCCCTGTGTGTTTGTATGTCCGTTTTCCTTTTCAGAACTACCTCAAGAAACAAGCCAAAGTACACATGGTGGAGAGTCCCAAATATCACTACGAGTAGGGAAATAAAATAAACAAAGGCACAACATTAGAGACCAAGGGACACCATTAAAAGAACACTTCCTGAATGGACAGGTCCTGGACAGCCAATGAGCCTCCTTTAATATAGCAGAACTTGCAGGTGCAGAGCACATAACAAGCTTTTAAAACTGACAAGAGACAGAAAGCTCGCCAAAATGACAAAATGGAAGGACTCTCCTCTAAAGAAATTCCAGGAAGAAATGACAAGTAAAGAATTGCTCAAAACAGACATAAGCAACATAACTGACCAAGAATTTGAAAAAACAGTCATAAAATTAATCACTAGGCTTGAAAAGGCATGGAAGACATGAGAGAAGCTATTGCTGCAAAGATTATGGACCTTAAAAATAGTTGTGATGACTTAAAAAATGCTATAAATGATATGCATAGTAAAGTGGAGGTGGCCACTGCACGGATTAAAGAGGCAGAGAGGAGAATAGGTGAATTAAAAGACACAATTATAGAAAAAGAGGAAGCCGAGAAATAGAGAGATCAATTGATCCAGGAGCACGAAAGGAGAATTAGAGAAATGAGTGATGTAATCAAATAGAATGATATCCATATCATAGGAACTCCAGAAAGAGAGAGAGAGAAAAAGGAACTGAAGGGGTACTTGAACAAATTATAGCTGAGAACTTCCCCAATCTGGGGAAGGAGACAGACATTGAAACCCAAGAGGCACAGAGAACTCCCCTCAGACGTAACTTGAATCGATCTTCTGCATGATATATCATAGTGAAAATGGCAAAAAATAAGGACAAAGAGACAATTCTGAAAGCAGCTAGGGAGAAAAGGGCCCTAACATACAAAGGGAGTCCTGTCAGAGTAGTTGCAGACCTATCTATTTAAACTTGGCAGGCCAGAAAGGAATGGCAGGAAATCCTCAATGTGATAAACAGAAAATATATGTAGTCAAGAATCCTCTAGGGGCACCTGGGTGGCTTAGTCAGTTAAGCGTCCGACTTTCACTTGGGTCATGATCTCGCGGTTCGTGGGTTCGAGCCCCGCGTCGGGCTCTGTGCTGACTGCCAGCTCAGAGCCTGGAGCCTATTTCAGAGTCTGTGTCTCCCTCTCTCTCTCTCTCTCCTAGAAATAAATAAAAATATTTAAAAAAAAAAGAATCCTCTATCCAATAAGTGTGTCATTCAGAATAGAAGGGGAGATAAAGGTTCCCCCCCAAAATTGAAAGAATGCATCACCACTAAACCAGCCCTACAAGAAATCCTAAGGGGGACTCTATGAGGGAAATGTTGCAAGGAACACAAGGTACCAGAGACACCACTATAAACATGCGTCCTACAGAGAACACAATGACTCTAAACCCTTATTTTTTCAATAATAATACTGAATGTAAATGGACTAAATGCTCCAATCAAAAGACATAGGGTGTTAGAATGGTTAAGAAAACAAAATCCATCTATTTGCTGTCTACAAAGCATTCATTTTAGACCTGAGGACACCTTCAGATTGAACATAAGGGAATGGAGAAATATCTATTATGCTACTGGAGGTCTAAAGAAAGGTGGAGTAGCCATACTTGTATCACTCTTCTAAGTTTTAGCTTGAGCTTGGAGAACATCATTTCCATAAGACTTTTCTTGGTAAAGCCATGAAAAATATATAAGATCTTTTATCATTCCTTTCTAGCCATTCCCACCCACTTCACATACTTACCCAGTCCAGCTTTGACACTGCCATCATTAAGATACTACCATTCACATTTTAGTTCTGTGTTTCTCAACCTTGGCACTATGGATAGTTTGGGCTGGATAATTCTTTTTTTTTTTTTTTTTAATATTTTTTATTTATTTCTAAGAGAGAGAGAGAGAGAGAGAGAGAGAGACAGCGTGAGCAGGGGAGGATCAGAGAGAGAGGGAGACACAGGCTGAAACAGGCTCCAGGATCTGAGCTGGCAGTCAGCACAGAGCCCGATGCGGGGCTTGAACCCACGAACCGCAAGATCATGACCCAAGCGAAAGTCAGACACTTAACCGACTAAGCCACCCAGGCGCCCCATGGGCTGGATAATTCTTTGTTGTAAGGAACTATCCTATGCATTACACAATATTTAGCAGCATTCTTGCCCTCTCTCAACTGCATATCAGTGTCCATCCTCCCCCTCTACCCTAGTCCGGATAATTAAAAGTGTCTCCAGACATTGCCAAGTACCCCAGAGGAGGCTTGTGGAGGGCAAACTTCCTTCGATTTAAAAATACTTTAGTTGATGAACTTTCACTTGGTACACTTAGAAAAAACGTTTTAGGTGCCCATGGATTGTCTGCAACAGGCTTCTCAAACCCTTAATTGGCTTTTATCCCTTTCTGAGGCCCACATATAAAGCTTTTAATCACCAGTTGGATTCAGCATTCCTTACCTATGCCCACAAGTGAATAAGTTGAGATTTAAATGCTGTCACCTCATCAGCAAGAACTGGTGCCCTCAAGTTAACATCTAGTTTCTGTCAATTGTTGACCTAACAATTTATCCTCTCCTGCTTCTCCACTGCTCTCTATCACATTTCTAGGAAAACGAATTCAGTCATGAAGTTAATTCTACCATATGCATTTTTTTGTAATAAAAAATAGATACTTGTCTATTTTTAAAGCAATGTTTCAGACCAAATTGATTGTGAGCACAATACGAAATTTTATTTCAAACTTGCCTGAGAGGGAGAAGACTTAGGTTTCTCTGTGGGTGGATTTTATAGGAAACTAAAAGTTCACAGAAAATATTGTTAGCTATGTATAAGAAAGAAATGTCTAGTTTAAAGTCATCCACCTCACTGAAAGAATGATGATTAGCTGGGTGAGGAAAATTTAACTTCCCAGAAAAAAACGTAAACTCATCAAAATCTATCAGAAATGCTATTTTCCAGAAGAATCTATTAATAACATCACAAAACAAGTTTCTTCTTCTAACGTCATTTTCTAAGGTTTTAAAGCATGTTATTTTTCTTCATACTTATCAACTTTTAAAAAATGAGTATATGCAGGGGGTAGGGGAAACATGAGAGTAAAATATCAATGTGGACTTTTACTGGAAGATATAATTCCTAAACCTCCTTACCTATCAATTGAACTACCTCTTTACCTGAACAATCATCTTCTGTAGACCTTCACCATATGATTTTCCACTCACCTTTTTAAATTTTTTTAATGTTTTATTTATTTTTGAGAGAGAGATAGAGACAGAATGAGCAGGGGAGGGTCAGTGAGAGAGGGAGACACAGAATATGAAGACAGGCTTCAGGCTCTGAGCTAGCTGTCAGCACAGAGCCCAATGTAGGGCTTGAACCCACGAACCATGATATCATGACCTGAGCCAAAGTCAGACGCTTAACCAACTGAGCCATCTAGGTGCCCTTCCACTCACCTTTTTAAACACCTCCACCTACAGCATCTAATTTTGCTCCAGGGCTCCTCCATCCCCTTCATCAAGTTGCTCTTAAGGCCTAAATATTTAATGATGAAGCTCCAGGTCCTACAGCAGAATACATTTGGGCTTTGATCCACACAGTGCAGGTTCTCATGAGGCAATGCCTCTGGTATGGAAGTACATAACCCATGGTGTCTAATCAGTGTGGACCTTCCCCTTTGCCCCCCCACCCTCCTGCAGAAACACACAAATATACATACATAGGTGCACATGTTCCTTGAAGGACAAACATCAATTCTTAGAGACTATACCATTTTTTTAACTGCTGTATTACCAACAATAGAAGTACACCCTTCATTACAATGCCTTTTCATTTTCACCTGCTTTCGTTCAAATCTTACTCTCTCAGATCTACCTGAAGTAAGAACTAGACATATTACTGAGTAATATGATCTTTCTCATAACTACAAAAAGACTGCTAATGCTTGGGTATTATCACTCTCATGGCTTAGCTGAGTTCTTAAGCAAGGCAATGATTGTGATAGAAAGCTAAATATAAGGGCCAATGTTATGTGCTGCCTCAACATCTGGGAGAAAACAGAAAGCTTTAAATAGCCTAATGGTGAATTCTCCTCCACAATCTGCTCCCATAGGTGAGGCCCCCTAGCCAAGAAATACTCTTTATTAAAAGGACCCAGTGCAATTCCTGCTCATTCCCGAGATGTGAGTTGTGGTTCCTTGCCAGTCCACAGGATTATTAACAAGTCAATCATCATACCCTCCCATGGGAACCAGAGGGCACCCTGAAGTCATGATCCTACAAAGTCTTCCTACCAAAGCCCTCTCTTTCATGCCAGCATGCAATGCCTGTGTGGCATCCTGTGTCCTCCCTCCCTGGGCTATGGGCATATGTAACTAATAAACCATGTTTTTCTCATTTGTCCTATTCAGGTGTTGTGCATTAAGCCATTCTCCTAACCCTATGGTGGGCATCCATCCCTTACCAGTAGGGTGAATAGGAAGCCATCAAACAATGATGACCCTTATCTTTGCATTATTGGTGGTGGGAGAAGAGGTCTGTTATTCCAGGAGAATTTTAAAAATCTAATGTGGTATACACAGTGACATGTATAAATATTAAGCATATAGTTCAATGAATTTTTATATGAGCTCTCTGGTATATGAGTTTATTTTTCCAACACTACAAAATCATTTTTATCAGAGTTACTATTTTGTAAATCTTTTTTATATTTGCCTCTATTTGTATCTGTCTCCTAGTTCTATACTGATTCTTTAATTCCCTTTTATCTTTTATCTACTTTTTTAAAGTAATCTCTATTTCCAACGTGGGGCTCAAACTCAGGACCCTGAGGTCAAGAGTTGCATGCTCTATGGACTAAGCCAGCCAAACGTCCTACCATTTTTTTCTATTAGGTTCTATTATCTTCTCCCTGAAGTATACTCTTCAGTAATTCTTTCACTGAGGGTGTGTATATCCAAAGCTTTCTTATTATGTTTCCTGAAAAGGGCTTTACTTTGTTTGTATTTTTGAATGGCATTGCAGTTAGATATAAAATTTTAGATTTTAATTTAGACTTTCAGTATTTAAAAGATATTGCACTCTATTCTGGCCTCTGTTGCTATTGTTGATAAATCTCTTGTCAATCTAAATCGTGTTACGTTATAGACAATCTTTTTATTTTTGTGGTATTAAATACTAAATTTTCTTTTTCTTTTATGTTCTACACTACAAAATGCAGGTGGGTAAGTCATAAATGTATGTACATTTTTATTTAATGATTTATTTTTTTATTGAGCTATAGCATAGTAAGTCAAGTGTACATTTCAACTGGAAAGTTCAGTGACATTTTAAGTCTCTATGTATCCATTTGTAACAATTACCTCAATTAAAATATAAAACATTTCCAACACCTTAAGAAGTTGGCTCATGCAGCTTTCTTGTCAATATCATCCAGAGGTCACCAGTAATCCTATTTCTATCATCATAGCTTTAATGTTGCCTGGTTTTGAACTTTTCATGGACAGTCATTCAGGGTGCACACTTGCAATATACTACTGTTAACTTTTGAAAAATTATTCTTAGTTTTTTTTTTCAGTTTTGTGATTCATGTATTTACCATTACAGAATATAGGTGAGAAATGATTTTAAACTGTACAGTAATATATTTAATTTAGAAAAGGCATTGGCCAATTTTGTCTGTAAAGGATAATGTTTTATGCTTTTTGGGCACATAGTCTCTGTTTTATATTCTCTCTTTTTTACAACCATTTAAAAATGTAAATATTACTCTCAGCTCAAGAGCCATGTGCTATATAGGCTGTGCATATATTTTGCCAATCCCTGGTTTTAAGTGTTATTTATTTATCTGCTTTTTCACAAAAGGATTGTCATCTGCTTTCTCTTTCTCTAATCCAACTAAGATTTGCTCTATTATCATCCCAAAGACTACTTTATGAAGAGTAAATAAAATGTGCACTCCTGCTTCTCAAATTTAACTCATAGAAATTTTTATAAACCAATCCAGTGTGAAAACAAGTCCGTAACTTCTAAAAAATTAAAGTATTTCCTAATAAGATTTGTGAAATAGGATGTGGTCAGAAAGCAGACAAGGATAGATTTAATTCCCATAAATCACGGAAATGCATTTAAAAGGAATTAGGGTGCTTAATACATTAATTCTGTCAACTAGTCCCTCCCCTTCTTATTTTATCAGTCTTTTTGAATGATCCTCTACATTGCCTTGGCCTCTGATTTAAAGAAATCTCTACTGTGTCTTCCAGGAGCTCTACTGGCAGGGAAGATTGTCCAAAACTTGAGGCAGAAACCTATTTAAAGCAGAGTTATGTCTGTGAAAAACGCTGGTTAGCACAGGTAGCAGGGTAGTGACTTCCCACCACAGCTATAAACGCAGAGGGAATAATTTGCTCTATCAGTACATACCATCTGTCTTGCTCTATTGAGTGTTTGATCTTATCTTTCTGAGATTAGGGCCAGCCAATGTGCTAATTGTGACCTTATGTAACAACTTTAGTAACCTAGGAAAATATAAAGTTTCCTAATAAAAGATGATTCAGTCCTCCTCAGCCACGCCAAGGGGTTTTATGATTTTGGAATAATCTCTATCTTTGGAAAACTCTAAATCATATTTAGGAGACACATTTATGTTTAGAGTAAGCATTGCCGGGACCCTTTGCAATAAGCCAATAGAATTGGAGTACAGTAACAATCTAGTTTTTCAGGGTACTTTTTTCCTCTTTTTTTTTTTTTTGTTCTCTCTCTTATTTTTTGTTTCCATCTCTGTTTCATAATTAAAAGATCCTCGGGTTTGATTGCCAGTGGGAGGCTGTGCCAGCCACTCTTTTGGCGAGGCTTGGTTTTCCAGAAACGCACATGTCTTGTTTTGCATGCACTGGTTCAGAAATCAGATAATCATGTGCTGAAGAGTGATGCCTGTCATTTAAACTACGAGCACAGGATCCAGCCTGCCAAAGGACCATTAAAATGAATATATGAGAGGGAGAGAATTTTGAGAATTCTATTGAGAGTCTTGATCAACAGCTAAATTTTAATGAACTGAACTTGAGGTGTAGTTTGATAGTATCACATCTGGAAATCTGCTTATAAACTTTAAGGTCTACAAAATAGCCAGAACCCCCTGAACTTTAACTGAGCTCAACTTGTACCCACAAGGTTCTCTCCTGGCTGGAACTTCCTGTTACATTGAGATTATGCTTTTTTTTTTTTTTTAAACATCAAGACACTTCTTTATTTTACTATCTTGTTTGACGTTAAATATTTTTTTCATTTCTGTTATTTACTGGTCCACAGGGAGAGAGAGAGAGGATGTTAGATATGAAACAAGGATAACACATCTCTAAGCTTCTTTTTGAATACCATCTTGCAACATGGCTGATTACATAAATTTGAAACAAATACCATCCTAGAGCATTTTGTAGAGCAGATCCTGTTTGTACATTTAGAAACAAATATGTAAAAATATGTGCCTATGCAAGCTACATGGTTTCTTTTCACTCTGTACATGTTTTGTCCTTTTCATAATGTGTATGTTTTGTTTTACAAATAAAACATATGAAGATGCTATCCAACAATTGAAGTAGAAAGGATATTTTCCCCTTTTGAGATGAATAGGTCTCCAGGTGGGGATATAGTGAAATGTTAGCTGTGGCTTTCAAAGGATCCACCATAGGCTCTAAAGGCATCAAGTCTGATAATCCATATTGAAAGAGTCACAAAATCATAATTTAATTACCCTGAAGACATATACCTTCTCAGCCTTAGGAAAATTAAACATTTTTCTAACTGTATCCTTTCTTTTCATGTGCAAAACACACCTGATAAAAGAAAAAAGAAAAAAAATGAACTACCTAAAAAATAAAATACTTAAGGCCAAGAAAGGGGAGGGGTGGGGGAGGAAATCCCAAATCATCTCTTCTACTGCCTAATGAGTGAAGGGGTTATCTCCATTTAACATAGAAACCAGAATTTCCATGTCCCTGGAAGAGCATGTTCTCCCTAAAACTGGATTTTCTAACGTACAACATGAAAAGTGAAAAAAACTCTGTGTACAGGACCAGTGCATCACTATATTAGTCCTTCTTGTAACAAATTTCCTGATTCCATGTTATTCTTAGAGCCTGAGCTAAAAAGAAAGTGCTAGAACAGAGATGCCATAATCACTTAGTATTACTGTTTTCTATTTTTCCATCCAAACACACTCTAGCAACTGCACTTTAAGAAAAGTCTGATACAGTAGAGAGTAATATTCCACAGTCTCACACTGATGTAACATTTTCTTGTTAAGTGTCTCTGTGCCCCGCAAAATGTTTCAATGTAAATAGGAAACAATTAGAAACACAGGAACCCCATTAAAATCAAATTTACTTGCACTATATATTCTTATGATAAATCACTTTCATAATGGTAGCTATTCTATTTCAGGTTTTTCTGAGTATCTTTTTTCCTTTAATCTGCATACAACTCTAGAAGGTGAGTACTCTGATTTTCACTTTATAAGTTTGAGCATAAGCCCTAGTATTCCTTTAATATTTACCTAGAAGGTGAGTATTCTGAATTTCACTTTATAAGTGTGAATGAGCATAAGCCAGGAAGGTCAAGTGACTTCTCCAAAGTCCCACAGCTGGTCACTGGCAGATCTCCCACTGCTGTTAGGGTTCTATAAGCAAGAAATGAAATCTCGCAAGTTTACCTTAGTGACCTCTGCTAACATGATTAGTTATCAGAAGAACTGAGCATAGTATCCTCGCCCTTTGAGTTTCTGCCCAGGGCCCTTTCTAATATTCCATATCTTTTCTACTGCAGCCTGAAAAGTAAGCGGTCCCTTCAGTGAACTGGATGCATAAGGTAAAATTTCTGAAATCGGAAGTCTCAACTCGTAAACCTTTAGGTAACCCAGAAATTTTAGTTATGAACCACAATGTAGATGCTTCTTAAAGTTCATCAGAGGTACGGTTCGCTTGACTGATCTTTTATCCAATGGCTAATCAATAAGAGTCTACTTTTTTTTTCTAATTTAATGAATGACATTGATTTTTAAATGGAAAAAGGTATTTTTTTTCTTCCCCTATTTGGACAATGACTTACTGTAGTTATACATAAGCAAATAAACTATTTGTACGCCGCAATTTCTAAACAATATGTAGCCTAATTAAATCCACACAGTCAGATGGCTCCGAGCTGGGATTCCTCCGCCATGCCCAAACCCACCCCCGGAACACAGGGCACATACTGTATCCGGAGTATATCAGCAGAGAAAATAGACATGTTTCCCATCATGCAAATGAACCAAAACTCTAGTCCCGTATAGGAAGCCTGATAGGTCGTTTACTCTAGTGAAATTACAGGCTTCCCATTCAAACTCATAGTCTGATGACTGGTTTGTGTGATTTTCAGCTTTAGTCATACTTGAGTATTCTTTTGCTGGATATTAGTATCATATTAAAAATTATCACTTTTATATATAACCAATGCTGGGAAATTGTGTGAAACATGGCTATGTATTTTAATGTCTGTTCTGACATAGATTCCAGGATCCCAAAATGCCTCTGAGAACATCTTGGTTTTGAAAAGCACCATGTAGCAAACTTCAGACAACAAACCTAGGAATTCAAGGGATAGATTTAGTTTCTCTCAAAGGTTCCACTTCAAGTAATTTGTTCCAAAATTAGCAATGCTAAGCACTCCCATGCAGCAGACCCCAAATTAAGAACAGACCAAGTTTTAGCCAAAGAGTGGAGAAAGGATAGGACTAATAATTAGGGCAGATGGAAGAACAGTATTTTCTGAGCAAAGCCAGTTCAACAATTACCTGTCACCAGCAGGGACCACTGGGAGCCCATTATTCGGACGCACGGGGCTTATTTTAAGCACTAATCAGAGGAGAGGGTTACTGACCCATCTCTCCTCACCTTCCTCTTCTTGACTGAGCTGGGATTTCTTTTTTACACCTGAACTTTCTTATTAAGGTTTCTAAGGTTTTTGCTGAAACTTTTGAATGTCTCTGAGAACTTTGAGGGATTCGGTGACAAAATGCAAGCTAATCACCAAAACTGCGAGAAACATCATGAATCATACGTTTCTTGTATTTTTTGACCAGTTGCATTTTTACAATTCATTACTTTTCTCCTGAAAAATCAACTTTTGAGTGAATTAACCCATTTTGCCATGTTTATAGCACCCTAAAAGGAATTTAGATCTTTCCTTAATTGTATTAGTGACTTAAGTAGAGATTTCCATATAGCGATGACTACCCTGAATGAAGTTACAGTTCCCTGTTTTAATTATATTGACGTGCCTGTAGAAAGCCTGGATAAACCACGTAGTTTTATATATTTCACTTCATTATCACCATTTTCCAGGTGAAAAAACTTAAGGTCAGAGAAGCACAGATTTGCCAAAAATTATGTAACTAAGAAGTACTAAAACTGAAAAGCAGATTTCATTTGATTTTAAATCCATTGTTCTTTCTGTGTATATGGCTTTAGGATATAGTGTGAAAATTGATTATATTAATTCAATCATGCTTATAAAAATGCAAAATTCAAATTTGTTCTTATTTATCCAGTTTATGGTCAGGGCTTAGTCTCATACACAAAGAAGCAATTAGTCTGAGAATAAATTTCTAAGCAGAAACTTAATCAATTGGCTATACTTCCTTATTATTGACATTACCTGACTTCCTAACCCTATTCTCTTCCTGGCATGTAATCAATCACAAACCGAAGGTTCTTAAGTTACCCCAGCATAAAGCGAAAAGACACAACACTTGTAGGAGAGAATTAACTGTTAACTGCATCAGAGCCCATTTCCTAAAGTGAGTGAACAGAGAAGAAAGACGTTAATATCATCAAAATGTAGCATAGACAGCTGTTTTATCTGCATTCAAGAAAACCGCAGAAGCATATCAAAAAATAGATTGAATATTTGTATATTTAGTAGATGAAAGAGAGGTATCTATTATGTTCACGGCCCTTTATTAAGCACTGTAGAAACAAAATCAATTATAAAATATGGTCTGGAAATCAAAAAGCTAATGATGAAGTTGCTGAAATGTGTGTATGTTTGTGCATGTGTGTATGTGTGTGTGTAAGACAGAGAGAGGGTGAAATATAAGGGATACATAAGTCACGAGCACACATAAAATTATAAGTGATAATTTCAGGTATTATAAAAGTAAAATTAGTGATATATAACAAGGATTCTGACCTAATTTAAATAATCTGTACAATCTACTGGGTTTATCTCATTTTAGTTTGCTTAATCAAATTCTTATCTATAAATTGATAAAGTCCAGTTTATTCTTCTGTCCTATCTATATGGCCAGCTGCCTACTGGACAAATCTCTTTTGCTACCATATATGAAACTCAAACTCAATGCGTACAAAACTGAGCTGGTAGCCTTACCATCCAAAGCCACCCATTTTGTTCTCCCATTCCCTTTATCATAGAATGACCTCACAATTTATTTCATAGATCAAGGTATTTCACCAGTTATTAGCCTGATTTACTGAAGATTTTAACAACTGCATAACATTTTTATTTTCCATCCAAGCCCCAGGCGTTATCAGAATTAGCTAAATGCCCATGCTGATAACTCAGTCAATATTGCACACTTGCATGATTCTTTGTTTTCTCATATCCCATGGGGTATTCTTCCCATTGAGAAAACTTGCCTAATTCCATAGTCATATTCTGGACATTGTCATCACCTGAAATCACTCCACCCTAAAAATCATTATTCCAACATGCTGCTATCCTATCCTGTGTCTTTTTACTGCAAAATGTTATATCATGGTGCCTCCAACTCATCAGCTTGACCATTTCCCTTCTATCAGGCCCCTCCTCTCCTCACATCCCATATTATTGAGTTCATTTCACATGAAATAGCAGCAAAATCACTCATACATATATTCTTTACTTTCTTGTGCTTTATTTTTGTTTACTCCATGGGAAAAACTTAGTGCCAGTTGAATCAAGCTATTGGAGTGCTGCTTGGGGCACCTGGATAGCACAGTCAATTAAGTGTGGACTCTTGATTTTGGCTTAGGTCATGATCTCACAAGTCGTGAGATGGAGCCTTGTGTTGGGCTCTGCACTGATAACAGAGAGCCTGCTTAGGATTCTCTCTTTCTCTCTTTTTGCCCCTTCTCTGCTCTTTGCCCCTTCTCTGCTCTTCTCTCTCTCTTTCAAAATAAATAAATAAATTTCAAAAAAAAAGATTGAGTGTTGCTAGAAAAAAATCATATAACATGCCAAGTTGATATCATTCATAAATTCATGTCTACCAACCTGAATTCAATACTCAACATTACTACATGAGATTGCAACTTTCCTTTGATATGATTTTATTTCCATTCTTATACCTTTTCACTTTTCTCAAACCTTCCTACACTTTTTATTCTTCCTAATGGTAGCTCCCCCAAAATAGCCCATTAGTCCTTCTGCCTTGTTTCCTGAAATTGCTCAGGTTTTTGTTCTTTTGTAGATTTGATTCTTCACTTTTTCCTCCAAGCTGGTAAGTTACGTTAAAAAAATTCATCAACATCTATTTAATGGACTCCAATATAAAAAGGGATAGCTACAAGTAGGTATGTTTCAAGTGACATGGGTAGGAATGATTGATTGAGACAGAGTTAGAGGACAGTGAGAGCTCTGGTATGCTAGGCTAGAGATTTGGTGGTTCTTGTAATGTAGTAATGAAGTCTCTGTTTCATTTGTCACTTAATTTTTGCTCACTGACACTAAACATTAAGAAACTTAAGGGGTGCCTGGGTGGCTTAGTCGGTTAAGCGTCCGACTTTCGCTTAGGTCATGATCTCGCGGTTCGTGAGTTCGAGCCCCGCGTCGGGCTCTGTGCTGACTGCCAGCTCAGAGCCTGGAGCCTGTTTCAGTCTGTGACTCCCTCTATCTCTGACCCTCCCCTGCTCATGCAGTCTCTCTTTCTCTCCTAGAAATAAATAAAACATTTAAAAAAATTAAAAAAAAAGAGAAACTTTAAAAACGTTTTCAGAAAATTGGAGTTGATTTATTTTTGTGCCATTTAACAAAGTCCTTTATTCTACAATCCCTACTAAATGTGTTCACATCTATTAACTATATGTATCTTGAATTCTGTGCATTAGGAAATGCCTAAATTATAACATACATCAGTAGGCTAACAGAACACAAAAATATCTTGCTCCTAACCCCTAGAATCCATGAATGTTGCCTTATATAGCCAAAACAACTTTGCAAGTATGATCATGTCAGGAATCGTGAGGTGGGAGATGATCTGGATTATCCAGGTGAACTCTAAATGTAATCACAAGTGCCCTTATAAGAGAGAAGCAGTGGAACAGTTGAATACAGAAAAAGGCAATGTGACAATGGAAGCAGAGGGAGAAAAGGTAACGTGAGGGCATGAGTGGGTCATGAACCAAGGAATAAAGGTAGCTTCCAGAACTCAAAAAGGCAAGGAAATGGATTCTGCCCCAGAGATTCCAGAGGAACCAACCCCACCAACCCTGATTTTATCTCTGTAAGACTCATTTTCAGTTTCTGACCTCCAGAAGTGTAAGAGAATAAATCTGTGTTGTTTTAAAGCCACTGAATTTGCAGCAAATTATTACAGCCACCATGAAAAACTAATAAATGTATTGACTTTGTCTTCTGTACTTCCTTTTTCACTCATAAATATACTTTGGAAAGGTCTCCATGTTGAAAAGATATACCTCATCGATTCATTTTTTAACTGTTGCCCAATACAGCACAATATAAATAAATTACAATCTATTTGTTTACCTAATGGGAGACAGCTTGGTTTCAAGTTTTTGCTATTACCATACATCCAGGAACATCTTGTATATGTCCTCAGATACTTTAAGAAATGGAAATAGTCATATCTAGAAATGGAAATGTTAGGTTGTATTTTCTATTGCTGTGTACCACAAATTTAGTGGCTCAAAACAACACGATTTTTTTTTTTTTACCTCACAGGGCAGAGTTCAGAAGTCTGAAATAAGAAATAAGTCTCATGGAATAAAATCAAGGTGTTGGCAGGGTGACACATTTTGGACATGAGCTTCCAGGGAAGATTCCATTGTCCTACCTTTTCCAGCTTTAAAACAATGGGTTTGGGGGGGAAGAATTGACCTACAGTGTGACATTAGTTTCAGAACTACAACGTAGTGATTCAACTTCTCTCCACGTTATTCTTTTTTTTTTCTTTTTTAATTTATTATTTCTAGGAGACAGAGAGCGAGACAGCATGAGCAGGGGAGGGTCAGAGAGAGAGGGAGTCACAGACTGAAACAGGCTCCAGGCTCTGAGCTGGCAGTCAGCACAGAGCCCGACGCGGGCTCGAACCCACGAACCGCGAGATCATGACCTAAGCGAAAGTCGGACGCTTAACCGACTAAGCCACCCAGGCGCCCCTCTCCACGTTTTTCTATGCTCAAGTACAGTTACCATCTGTCACCATACAACACTATTACAGTATCATTGACTATATGCCTTAAGACTTATTCATTCCATAATTGGAAGCCTGCATCTCCCTTTACCCTTTACTCATTTTTCCCATCCTCGCATCCCCTCCCATCTGACAACCATCAGTTTGTTCTCTGTATTTAGAGGTCTGGTTCTGATTTTTGTTTGTTTGTTTATTCACTTGTTTTGTTTTTGTTTTAGATTCCACCTATGAGTGAAATCATAATGTATATGTCCATCTCAGTCTGACTTATTTTATTAAGTGTCATACCCTCTAGGACCATTTCCAGCTTTTGGAAGCAGCCCACATTTCTTGGCTTGTGAACCTCCCTTCCATCTTTAAAGTAAGCAAGTGAATTATTCTGACCTCTGCTTCTGGCAGCACATCTTCTGACTCTTCTGCCTCCCTCCTTCACCTTTCAAGGCCCTTGTGATTACATTGAATCCACCTGGATAATCCAGGATCCTCTCCCCATGGCAAGACCCTTAATCACATCTGCAGAGTCTCTTTTGCCATGTAAAGTAACATAAGTAAAGATCTTAGGGATTAGGACACAGACATCTTTGGGGTACCACTATTAATGCCTCCCTTGTAGTTCATAATATATCTAAACGTTCAACTTTGCTAGCTATTGTTAACTCTTTTTACAAATAAGTATTCTCATATTAAAAATATATGAGTTTCACTCTTTCCAAACACTTTGTGTTAACAAAATTTATAATATTGCCCAGTGACATATACGTGAGTTATTTTTATTTGCAGTTTTTCTGACTACTAGTGAGGTTTGTCATTTTTCATATTTTGATTATACATACCAATATAAGTTTCTTTTATTTCCTTCATATTCTTTGCCTTACCTTTTTGATCTAAGAAGACTGTTCGTTTGATATTTATTTTAGTATCGTTTAAAAATACAGTTTTAGAAATGTCAGTTACAACTATTGACATTTCTTCCTCATTGTAGCTGATATTTTCACTTTTATCATTTATTTAATTTTGCAGCTTTTCCTAAGGCACTCATTCATAATTTTTTTCTTGTGGCTTTTGTTTTACTTTGTTTAATGAATGTCAGAGATATTTTTCTACATGTTATTTTAATTTGTTAACAGTTTTGCTTTTCAAATTTTGGTGTTTTACCTACCTGAAAATATCTTTATATGATGAGAACTGGAAATAGAATGTTTATTTTTTTCAACATGGACAATTTATATATAGATTAATTTTCCTCTTGGTCATAAAGGACATTTATCTTTTTTACTGATGAATTTTGTCCATGTACATTTACCATGATAATCTTGATACACACATATGTATACACACACATATATATGTATATAATAATTAGTCTCTTTGCCCAACATGGAACTTGAGCCCACAACTCTGAGATCAAAGGTTGCATGCTCTACTGACTGAGCCTGCCAGGTGCCCTATCTGGTCACTTTTTGATGGAATTTTGGCAGTTTCTAGTTTGGGGCCATTTTGAATCAAATTTCTGTAAACAATCAACTTCATGTCTTTTAGTAGACTTTTTAAATTTCTTTTGTCTCTTGGGAATATATGTAAGAATAGTGTTGCTGAGTCATATGAAAGTATATTATTACATTTAGTAAGAACTGCCTATTTTCCAGAGCATTTGTATCATTTTACATTCCCAACAGTGATAAAGGAGAGTTCCAGTTAACTCACATTTTACCAATACTTTTACATTTTGACTATTCTTGCTAATATGTAGTGTTATGTCATTGTGATTCTATTTTGCCGCTCTCAAATAATGATGTAGAGTACATTTTTTAAATCTTTCTTAGCCATTTGGATACCATCTTGTTCAAAGTTCCTGTTCAAGTCCTTTTCCTTTTAAAAATTTAGTTGTTTTTGTTTTCTTATCTATTTATGGAAGTTCTATATCTGAAGACTAGTCCTTCACTAATACCTCTTCCAGTCTTGCTTGCTTTTCACTTTCTCATTGGATCTTTTGATGACAGAAGTTTTAAATATTTACAAAATCTAATTTGTCCTTTTTTTATAATCACTGTTTTGTGTGTGTGTGTGTGTGTGTGTGTGTGTGTAGCACTTAGACTGGTTATCTGAACTTAAAAAAGTTTTTCTGATGATTTCTTCTGGGACCTTTGTAGGTTTTGCTTTCATACTTATGTGTATGGGCATCTTGATTTAACTTTTGTGAAAATTTGTGAAGAAGAAATTAAAATTTTTTTCATATGTGTTCTCATACTTCCACATTATTCATTGAAAAGATCAATATTTCTTTAATAATTTCATTAGTGACTTTCTCATAACTCATGTAGCCATTTATTTGTGAGTCTATTTCTGGACTCTGTTCTGTTTCATTGAAACATTTGTTCATTTTGTGACACTACTATTTTGTCATATTTAGTAAATCTTTGTAGCAAATCTTGAAATACTATAGTGTAAGATCAAAAACTTCACTTTTTTGTGCCAAGATTGTTTTGGCCATTCTACATTCTCTGCATCTCTGCATAAATTTTAGAATCAAGTCACCAATTTACATACACACATTTTCTGACATTCTGATTTGAATGTATTAAAGTTATAATTCAGTTTGAGGAGCTGACATCTATATAATATTGAAACTATCAATCCATGAACATGGCATATTCCATTTAGTGAATTCTTTTTATTATTTGTTCCAATTATGATTTGTTGTTTTCATTGTAGAAGTTTTTAGTTTTAAATTTTAAATTTAAATAGATTGTTAAACTTATTCCTAGTATATAAACATTTTTAATGCTGTTATATCCTTATTTTAAAATTTTGCCACTATTTTTGCTACTAGTATATAGAAATAGCATTTAAATTTTAAAATGACATTGTACCTAACAACATTGCTAAATTCATTTATTCTAGTAGTTTATAGATTATTTTGTATTTTTATTAAAATATAGTTTTATGTTTTTGTTTTCAATTTTTATGCCCTTTTCTATGTCATACTATAATGACTAAAACCTCATTACAACACTGAATAGAAGTAGTAAAAAGTGGAAATCTTTGTCTTGGTTCTCAATATTTCACCTACAAGTACAATGTTAAATGTGATTTTTCAAATAGAAACTCTTTATCAGATTTTTTAAAAGTCACTCTTGTTCTTAATTTGTTGTTCAATTTGTTATATGCAGGTGCCAAATATTATCACTTTTTGATCATCTATAAATATGAGCATTTCTATATATAAAATTTTTTCTTCTTTATTAATTTAATGTGATAAATTACATGATTGATTTTTAAAGCTTAAATGAACTTTTCATATTTGGGATAAATCTCCCTTAATCATGATGTATTATACTTTTTGTATGTCACTGTGGTCAATGTACCATTACTTTATTGAGGAGTTTTGTGTATGTCTTCATGAGAAATATTGACCTATTATTTTCATTTTTTACTAATGTCCGTTATCAGTCGCCACTGTCAAATGTTTATAAAATGAATTGGGAAGTTTTCCTTTTTTTTTATTTTTTGAAGGAATTTCAGTAACATTGGTATTATTTCTTGCTTAAATGTTAAAAGAATTCATCAATAAAACATCTTGGCCTGGAGTGGGGTTTTTTTGGTGGGAAGATTTGTAATTATAATTTTCATTTCTTAAGAGATAAAGCATTATTTGAATTTTTAAATTTTTACTAGTGTTAGTTTGGGAATTTTTGCTTTTGTAATAATTTGTTTATTTTATTATATTATTGAATACATTAATTTATAATATCACCTTATTTTCCTTTTTAAAAATATACAGGATTTGTAGTGATGTCTCCTATTTCATTTCTGATACTGATAATTTTATCTTCCCTCTTCCTAAGATATATCTTACTAAGCACTTATTATTTTATGTTAATTAATTTATATTACACTTTTCAGGAAGTCAACCTTTGACTTTGTTGATTTTCTCTTACAACTCTTCTCTAAGGTCAATTACTTTTTTCCATTTCATTCAACTACCATTTATTGAGCTTCTGCTACATGCCAGGCACTATGCTGATTATTACATACATACTAAGTAGAAAAGCCATTGTCCCTACTGTGGGTTTTATAGTTTGGTGGGGAATAGTCATGCCAATAATCACAATCTAATATGTAGTAATAGAGTAATAGAGGCATATACACAGTTCCATGGAAACAGAGGGAAGCCAGTGAAACTTTTACAGAAAAGGCAATAAATGAGCTGAGACATGCAATATACGAAAGACTTTTCTAATCAGAGAAATGGCAAGATAACCTTCCAGGAAAAGGGAATACATTTACCAAGATGTAGACATTAAAGCACAGTGTGTACTCAATAGCCAAGGCTAGAAATGGGTTCTGAACAAAATCAGTGGCACTGAGGATGAAGAAATGACTGAGTATAGGTTTAACTTAGACTAAAAATTCAAATGGATGAAATTTAAAGTCAATTATTTTTGTTGTTATAGTTATTATTTTCTTCCCTTTATTTTTATTTTTTTTAATTTTTTAATTTAATTCTGAGAGAGAGATAGCGTGAGCAGGGGAGGGTCAGAGAGGGAGATACAGAATCTGAAGTAGTCTGCAGGCTCTGAGCTAGCTGTGAGCACAGAGCCTATTGCGGGTGTCAAACCTACGAACCATGAGATCATGACCTGAGCCAAAGTTGGACACTTAATCGACTGAGCCACTCAGGCGCCCCTTTTCCTTCCTTTAGTTATTTATAGGGAGAGAGTGAGGGGCAGAGAAGAGGAGGGGCAGAGAAAAGGAGAGACAGAATCCTAAGCAGGCTCTGTGCTGTCAGCGCAGAGCCCAACGGTGGCCTCAAACTTGGAAACCATGAGACCATGACCTAAGTCAAGTTCAAGAGTGAGATGCTTGGGGCACATGGGTGGTTCACTCAGTTGGGAGCCTAACTTCACTCAGGTCATGATCTCACGGTTCGTGAATTGGAGCCCAGAATCAGGTTCCGTACTGACAACTCAGAACCTGGAGTCTGCTTGGGATTCTGTGTTTCCCTCTCTCTCTGTCTCTCCCCTGCTGGTACCTTCTCTCTCTCTCTCTTTCAAGAATAAACATAAAAAGAAAAAAAAAGTGGGACACTTAGCCCACTGAACCACCCAGGCATCCCATATTTCCTTTCTTTTCATTTTTTTGAGTGGAATTAATGATTTTTAACATTTCTGAAACAATACAAGAATCACACAATAACTATCTGTGCTTTTTGTGTTGTGTGTTTAACATCTCTGCATGTATAAACACCTCAACCATATTTCTAATTGTGGTTTTAAAAAGCTAATTTTCTCCTATATTTTATATTTAACCACATATTTGCTACTCTGGTTGGTCTATGCTGCTTCCTACAGTTTTGTTTCCATCTTGGACATTTTCCTTCAGCCTCAAAAACTTGTTTTCCCTGCTTTTGTATGCCTACTGGCAATGCATCCTATTAGATTTTATTTGTAGGAAAGCATTTTAATTTGATTTCAGCTTAAAGATGGGGGGTAAGCCTAAAATTTGGGGGTGGCACTGGTAGTTTTGTATTTTCTTTCAGCACCTTAAAAATCTTATTTCACTGACTTATAGGTTTTATAGTTTCTGATGTGAAGCTGACTGTTGTTTATTTGAGGGTAATATATCTTTTTTGGATGATTTTATATTTTTCTTGTTTAATTTTTTCTGTTTTTTGTCTAGGATGCTGCTAAGTATAATTTTTCTTTCTATTTATCTTTAGTTCTCTCTCTCTCTTTTTTTAATGCATGGGTTGATTTCTGTCATCTGTTTTGGAACATTCTCAACCACTGTTGTTTCAACTATTGTTTTATCTCCATTTTCTATCTTCATTTTATGCAATTCCATTTACATAAGTACTAAGTCATCAGTCCATAATCTTTATATTTCTTAGTCTCCATTCTTTTTTTAAAGACTTTTTGTGTTTTGATGGGATTATTTTCTCTTCACCTATATTCAGATAAACTTGGACATCTTATGGGGTGCCTGGGTGGCTCAGTCAGTTAAGCATCGACTTTGGCTCAGGTCATGATCTCACAGTTCGTGGGTTCGAGCCCCATGTAGAGCTCTGTGCTGACAGCTAGCTCGGAGCCTGGAACCTGTTTCAGATTCTGTGTCT
This sequence comes from Proteles cristata cristata, assembly GCA_017311185.1. Classification (NCBI taxonomy): domain Eukaryota; kingdom Metazoa; phylum Chordata; class Mammalia; order Carnivora; family Hyaenidae; genus Proteles; species Proteles cristata. The sequence continues at coordinate 1,148,141 of JAESUZ010002026.1, read as the reverse complement.
CCCTTTCTCTCTGACCCTCCCCTGCTCATGCTGTCTCTCTCTCTCTCAGAAATAATAAAAAAAAAAAAAAAAAAAAAACCTTGGACATCTTATGTGCCAGAAAACAAGGAAATCCTCAAAATGCTTTGCAGTCATAGGCCAAATATGTGATAATATGAGTGGGAAAACAAATAATGATAGTGATGGATTATGTATCATAAGATAAAATAAATATCCATGAGTTCATAGTGATATAAATAGATAACTGGGTCAATCAATAAATGATGAGATAGATAACTGTTCAATGCAGTAAAATTCCAGTTAAGAAATGACAGCAATAGAAAATCCTCACTTGAAAGCAAGCCATTAATAATTATTGCAGGTTGGGGCACCTGGGTGGAGTAGTCGGTTGAGCATCCGACTTTCGCTTAGGTCATGATCTCGCGGTTTGTGGGTTCGAGCCCGGCGTCGGGCTCTGTGCTGACTGCCAGCTCAGAGCCTGGAGCCTGTTTCAGTCTGTGACTCCCTTCTCTCTGGCCCTCCCTTGCTCACGCTGTCTCTCTCTCTGTCTCCTAGAAATAAATAAAAACATTTTAAAAAAATTAAAAAAAATAATTATTGCAGGTAAAATTCATCAAGGGTTACTGAAATTAGTGAGTGAAAGTATGATGAGAGTCAGGATATTTGCATGGTCCCAAAGTATTTCTGCACATGATACTTGTTAATTACAAAAGTAAAAATATAATAACTTTACAGTGGAGACACTTGGCAGACACACCTCTACTCAAGCAATCCAAGTTAACATCCTCAGGAATAAGGCATCATGTCCCTACTGATAGAATGCACTTCAAAAAGTCCAACATTACTTCTGTGATATTTTTGCCAAAAATGTATAACCTCTATTCAATCGGGAGAAAACATCAGGCAGATAAATTGAGAAACACTTTACAAAAAAACTCACCAGTATACTTCAAAATATCAAGGTCATAAAAGACAAATATATACTGGGAAACTATTCCTGACTAGAGGAAATTAAGAACATATGAAAAGTAAATGCATGTGGGATCCTGGATTCAATCATTAATAATAATAATAATAATAATAATAATAATAATAATAATGGGACAGTTGGTGGAAGTCTAATTAGGTCTGAGGTTTATTACATCAACATTAATTTTCTTTTTTTTAAATACTTAAATGTTTATTTAGTTTTGAAAGAGAGAGAGATAGAGTGTGAGGGGAGGAACAGAGAAAGAGGGAGACACAGAATCTGAAGTAAACTCCAGGCCCTGAGCTGTTAGCACAGAGCCCGATGTAGGGCTCGAACTCATGAGCCAGGGAATTATGACCTGAGCCGGTCAGATGCTTAGCTGACTAAGCCACCCAGGTACCCCATGTCGACATCAATTTTCTGATTTAGAAAATTATACTGATTATAAGATGAGATGGTAACACTAACGAAAGAGAAGGAAAGGCTAAACTTTGATGTCCTATTTTTGCAATGGTTTCTAAGTCTATAATATTGGAAAGCAAAATGGCTAAATCATTAAATGCTTGTCTTCTTCTGAAAATATCTAAATCACAACAGAAACCAGATCTGTTTCTCTTATTGTTTTTCTTGGTTTCTAGTCAATTTGTACTGTTTTGGCATGCCTCATGATTTTTGATGTGATGTCAGTGTGGATGAAAAATTAAGACTCTTAACGATGTTCTTTTCTTCCAATGGAGGTTTATTTTTCTTGCAGGCACATGCAGCACAAGTGGATCTCTTAGCTCCTACACAGAAGTGGTCAATAAAAGGGTCAGAGAGTAAACCTTTTAGGCTTTTGTTTCCCCCAGAGGGCAAGGGGTGTGGGCATATAAGTATTCAACTGTTGTAGCATGAAAGCAGCCATAGACGATATATAAAGCACTGGGTGTTGTGGCTGTGATCCAATAAAACTTTATTTACAAAAAAGTTGGCAGACATTTCTATAGAGGATTTATAATGGCTAGCGTGTTGCAATTTTCCCCTTACTTCTAGCATATGGCCTTCCGGAATCTCAGTAAAATGCTGGAAATGGTTGCCATGCTCTTTAACCCTATTGGGACTTGAACTCTAAACTCTGTCTTCCCAGCTGTCAAAATCTCTATTCAGCCCTTCAGCTTTCCAGTTAATGCTTTCCACTCAGTTCCTCAAAGTCTGGCCCTGAGACATCCAGGAGTCAGCCCCGGTTTGAGGGCATTTGTATGTAGACATGGCTTTTTCCTCTCACTCTGTTTTTCAGGGTTTTCTCCCTACTTATTTCAAGTCTCTCTGGCAGCTCCAAATCCCTAGTCTTTCCAGTGCAGTTAGATGCCTCCCTGGCCTGCTGAGAACTGGGAAGTGCCTTTAGAGGTAAATGTGGAGCTCACCCAGAAAACATACCTTCTTTTGAGAACTCTGCTACCTACAGTTTCTGGCTACTTTGGATGTTCTTTAATGCCTTCAGAGAATCAACATTTGTGTTGTGTCGTGTTTCTTTTGTTTTGGTTTTATTTTGAGGGTCCAACTTTCATAAATTTATCTATAAAGAGCAAGTCTAATACAAGCGACTTCACCATGACCAACACTAGAATTCTTGCTTAATTATTTTCTACAATATTACTTTGTTTTTTTTTTTCTGTTTACTATGTTTTTCCTTTCCTTTCTTGCATTTTATTGCATTTTTACTCTTTAAGTGCCTTTTTACTCTTTTTTAAAATTTATTCTGAGATAGAGAGCACACAAGCAAGTAAGGGACAGAGACAGAGGGAGAGAGAGAATCCCAAGCAGGCTCCACACTGATAGTGCATAGCCCAATAAGAGGTTCTAGCTCATGAACCAGTGAGATCATGGCTTGAGCTGAGACCGAGTTGGATGCTTAACCAACTGAGCCACTCAGGTGCCCCTGCATTTTTACTTTTTAACATACTTCATTTTCCTCTGTTCTTTGCAAGCTGAACATTTGCTTTTTTTTTCTTTTTGTGACTATTAAATGTTTATTTTTAAACTTTAAAAAATATAACTGTAATCAATACATTTTCTTTCTGTATCAGTCAAGCGTCAAAAGAAAAGCAGTGGAACTCTCAAATTAAGATAATGTGTCGAGAGTTGACTTATCAAGGACCTATTTACAAAGATAAGTGGGGTGAGGGGATTCACATTGGAGAGTACAGGAACATGGGTCAAGCACCAATGGGTGTCACTATTTCTAGTCTCAAGTAGATGTTATGGGAACCTGAAAGAGTCGTGCCTCCCTTTCCTTGATTCTAGCAGTAACCTTATTGAAGGGTATGGTCTGTCCTGGGTGAGCCTACAAGAAGAGAGCAAGGAGAATACATATACTTGACCTCACTATCCACCATTTCTCTGATCTTATGCCAGATTCCCAACTGACAGAACTCACCAGAAGCTCAGAACCAGAATGATGTCATATATCTGGGTCAGCCTTCCTGGGCAGAAGGATTGTATCAGGTGGGGTGAACAGAAAATACAGCCCAACCCTTTTTCAACACAGTGATATATTAAATATTTCAACATCAATTACTCCCTCTTCCTGACATGCAGTTTATTGTTTTTCAGTATTTTAATTTCATCTTAATTATATTCCCCCAACTATTTTTTAATATTATTATTTTATGTAGTCACTGCTTATTTAACTTTACCCATGTGTTTATAATTTTTTCTTATATTACTATCGTTTCTTGTGTGACACAGATTACAGAGTTTACATTTCTTCTTTCTGAACTGGATGGTAGAGTAGTTCCTTTAGCAAAGTTTCGAGTACAATGCTTTAAGCTCTTATACAAAAATATCTTTATTTCACCCTCTCTCTTGGCTGGGAATTCCAGGCTGACAATTATTTTTTCTCCACTCAATAAAGAAATGACTCCATTATTATTTGGCTTCTATAGTTGATGGAAAATCTGTTTCTATAATTTATGTCACTTTGAAATTTATCTTTCTAGTCTCCTTGCATTTAAATTTTTCTCTTTGTCATTTATGTTCAGAAATTTTAGTAAAATGGTTTTGGGTATGGATTTGTTTTTATTCTGTATGACTTACTGTGCTTTTTAACTATGAAAGTTCTTCCTTTATGTTAATCCTTGAAAATTCTCCACAACTATTGTGACAGTTATGCTCTACTCATGGACCACATTCCCTCACAGCCATTTCTTGGTTTTACTCCAGTATCTTAGAATGGCCATTTCCTGCAAACTACTTTTCTCAATTCCTTATTTTATGTCTTTATTAATTTTAATACAGTTATATTGTAAACTTTAAAAGCAATTGTTATGAATTGAATTTCTTGGGCATCTGAACTTTATTTTTTCTTGGCTCTGTCAATTCATATTCAAGTTCATTGGGATGTTACTTATCTTGTAATTTAAGAGTGGGGCTCATACTTGGACAACGTAGGCCGAGACAGTGTTCATCTAGAAAAGTTTTGTGTTTCATGTTTTGAAATGTAAAAGATAAAACAAAATCGGTTGGAATATACTGGCTCCTGAAGATAGATGGTGGGTACTTAGAGGCTATTATTCAATTCCCTCTACTTTTATATATATTTAAATGATATTAAGATAAATAATTTAGTCAGTTCACTTCTTCATATAGTCAATCATCTCCTAGGTAGTATCAGTTCTTGTATATATAGCAATGAGTTGTATTCTTAGGTCAATATGTGGCATGATGATAAGGAAATTTTTTATGCCTTTCTTTATTTGCTAATTCAACAAGTACTCATTAACTGCACCGTGTTAAGCGTGAACAGCACTGACATAGTCTCCACCCTTGTAAAGCTTATCATTTAGTAAGGCCATCAGAGTTTTATCATTAAAAAATATATACCAAGAACAGAGGAAGAATGCTGGAATGTGAGGCAGCAAGTCAGGCAAGAACAGATATCGATTAAGAGGGAATGTTGATTGAAAGACTATTATGTATTAAATCATGTGAGGTACTATCACTAAGATATGTTATTTAGAAGTAGGACTATCTTGCTGGAATTACTAAACAAGGTCAATTCAAGCAATGAGGTAAAATAATCCAATTTTAATCAACAGAAAACATCCATATTGGTGTAATTCTTGATGGCCACATTCCAGCGGACACTCTGCTGTGTAGTTTCTTCTGCCATGTCCTGGTCCTCACAAGACACTGCAAAGTAGGTGTTTTTAAAATGAGGAAACTAACCGAGAGAAGTAACTGCCCAAGTTTATGGAGCTGTTAAGTGTATGAGCAAGGATGTGAATTCAGGTCTATGAACCTCTAAATCATGTTATTTCCACTACATCATGTTGCCTCCCAAGTAGACAAGGACCTTCTCCATGGAAATGTGGGATCCTTAACCGCCTAGATATTTTAATATTTTGAATTAAAGGCCTGCTTGATGTAGGTGCTGGGAAGCCTTTAATTTATTATAATAACGTCTTTTTTTGTTGTTGTTCAAATATTTTTCTACTTTTTGATTACTTGCCTTGATCCCATGTGAAGGAACTTTTGGAAGTGTCCTGCTGGAGTGTCAACATCATAGCTAAATGTTAGGCTCTGAATTTTATGATGTAAATATTTACAATGTGTGTGCCAGATCACCAAGGTAACCAGGCAGTTCTTGTCCTGGTTTTGAAATATTGGGGTCTGAAGACAGAAGAAGGTAGAGCAAACGTCCAGTGTATGATGACAGCATAACATGGCTCAGAAGTTTGGCCCCTCTTATTTTCCATGGGTTTACCTTCTTGACCAGAATATAGTTGGTAATAACCTTGTGATGTCCAAGCCCAGCCTCTCAGAACCTGCGTCTATAATTTACAACTTTCTTGCTACATGGCCGGCATTGACCTAGCTGTGCTTTAATCTTACTGACCACCTCTGGAGACTAAGGAATAGCCCATCATTTTTTCCTCAGCAGAAAATAAGAAAAATAATCATATATTTGAAGGGAAAATAGAAACCTCTACCAGTTTAGATCTTTCTCCAAGCAAGAGATTTCTGGAAAAGGCATAATCCATCACACACTTTTCCAGAAACTCTCACTTCATTATCCCTGTAAAAGAGTTTAAATTGCTGAATTACCTCCTTCTGTGGTATAGCCATTTAATTCTGCCAGTAATGTTATATAGAAACACTCAGTGTCCAAAACATAGAATGTATTAAAAAGTAGCTGAAAATAATTCAAATTTGCCAGTTACCAAAACAGATTTTTTAAAAAATTCTCATTTTGACCTATCTCACCCTATAATCTAAACCATGTCTAAAATATCTAAAAGAAATATAATTTCAATAAGGGCACAGTCTCTCATGCAAATTTTTTCTTGAGAGAAAAATAGTATTTTGATACATAGTATTTTGCAGAATAATATTTTCTTACACTGTCAAATACATAAAGAGGGTATTATTTCATTTGGGTAACTTTTTGTTATTTTTTTTCAATTAGAAAAATTTTCAATAGTTTTGAAGGGAATCCCTTCATTGGGATTGTTTTAGAGTCATTACCTAAGAAAGATACATACAGAGGACTACATACTGGATTTATACATTCTCAGAAATTTTCACATGAGTTTCCACAATAGGAAAGCCTGTACTTGACTAACTCTTATGATATATATATATCATATGTCATATATTGCAGTAAAATCATTTTAAAATTGAGGACATGCACATTTCTTGATTTTGTTCCACTTCCTCACGTTTCAGGAGAAATTCTCTCTTGGTTTTGGTACCTCATTGAGGTGATTTAAAAATTTTTCTATTACCCTTATTAAGAGAATTCACTGCTGCAGGTGTTACCCTTATACAGTGAACTGTTAATAACATAATCATTCATACTTGCAAAGTGATTCAGCATCTGGTTCAAAGCTCCCTCTTCTAGGGGGCCTGATAAGTGTGAGAGAATTATTCGGGGGAAAAATAAGCAATATGACTAATGGTACACACCACAGTTGCCACAGAATGTTTATTGTTTCCATCTCAACTTCACTTTGTTTAACTGCCAAGGCCCTTGTGAAACGTCAATGGAGAAGCTGACGATAAGACCGTTGCATTTCCATGGTCCCCTTCAGGTCACATAGTGTTATTTTGAGCATTAATTAGCAAAATTGCAAAAATAGTCAGGAAAATGGGAGTGGGTATGGAGTTGAAATATGCTTCAGAGCAAGACTCAAAGCAGCAGTTTACAACAGGAAGCAAAGAAGATTGTGTCTAATTAGAACTTCAGGGGTAATTTCAAAAGGCCCAGTGTAATTACCTGAGTGGGAAGTTAGCCAGATGCAGGGTAGCACCTCTAGTTAGGAGAAAAAGCCCTATTTATATTCGCAAACTCATTCAACTATAATTTCTAAGTACCCATGGAGGAAAATAAGATTTCTATCTTTCAACATGTGTCGTAAGTATATTTCAAGGTTCCATGAGCCATGATTGTTGTTAAAACTTTATGTAGTTAAACAACAAATGATCTGCTAATCCAATGTTAAATCTAGTCCCATTTGGAGATAAAGGTAGAAAATCTGAAATCTCCATTCTGAAGGGCTATTGCCCTAAAACCTAGTGAAAAATACCTAAGAAGTCATCATATTTTTAAATGTTTTCATCGACGCGTATGTTAAAAATTGTTTTCAAATTCAATTTTTTTCTAAACAAACTTTTAAAAACTTGGATTGTAGAATATTATAATATAAATTATTTTGCTGATTTAAAGTTTAAAAATATGCTCATTCCCACTAGTGCATGACAAAAGGAAAATATTATGCTTGAAGGGAAGATTAATGTGGGATAAGTGATTAGTTTCAAGCTTGGGTAGCAATGTGGTCAAGGTAACATAAACACATTTTTTTTTAATAAACACACGTGTATCATCTTCCATGTGCTTAGAGAAAAGGAAAGCTTGCTTTGAAATTTAATAGAGCAATGTTGACAAGGAATAAAATGTTAGATTTCTTTATATTCAGTATATATAGCATATTTAAATTATTCTAGGCAATTTGTTTCATATGCTAAGACTAAGGACAACAAATAATTAATACTTTAATATCTTAGGGAATGTAGCTGCTTGCTGCTTTTATCTTCAAGATCGGAATCATAGAACCCTCTGATTTTACTCTTGGTGTCCCTAATATGGTGTGGCCAACCATGATGTGATTTCAACTACTTTTCTCTTGTCAGTGATTTTAACCAGACACTAGGTCAAGGCCATGGAGCTTCACTGTTCTTTTTGAAGAAGAGAGACATTTGCTTTGTCTACTAAGTCATGCTTATTATATAAACCAGCTTTACAACATGAACTGCTATTGTCTGCTAGTCACTGGACAGTCTGTACTAATCAGCAACATTAAATGTAGTTGCCCTCAGGAATGAGGACCAGATATGAGGAGGAGCCCAGCAGCCACGAGTATATCCCACTGACCAGTAGTAGGCATTTGGGCTATGCAGCAAGGACTAGTGTCATCCCTGGGAACTTAGAACAGAAGAATGATAATAGAAGTTACATTCATTATGGTAAGAAAATGTCATGAAACAATAAGAAGGTAAGAAACAAAAAAGTCAGAGGTATGCCCTCTCTGACCACATCTTTGGCTTTAAGACTCACAAAAAGTGACATTTCCAGGATGGGCCTTTGTCTTCAGGACTCTTTCTCTTGGATGAAGTCTCTTTCTCTGCCTCAGAGGAGGCTCACTGCGTGGAGAAGGGTGGAAAGGAAACAAGTTTGCAGAGTCTTAAGCACCATCGAAATTCCCAAATCTAAATCATTTGAATAGCAAAAGAAATAGATCTCTGATTCTGTGAGTTCCTCTGTGATTCCCAGTTCCCTGTGCTTCTGCTCAGACACAAACTCTACCTTCAATCACCTGCCAATAAGCTCTGGCATTTGGTTTCTCAGTTGTCATAAACAAGGCCATATGCTGGACAGAGATGGGAAGGAATCCAAGAAGAAATGGTCAAAACATTCTTTAGTGGTCATCTTAGAGTTTCATGAAACCAACTCTTGCATCTGTAGTCAGGCAAAATTTAAGTTGCTATTACGCTGACTGAGGCTTAGAATGAATGAGAATAAAGTAGAAATTCCATTTTTTTGCATGCAGTCTCTTCTTTAAATTGAGCCCTTTGGCTTACAATTTCTGATTCTAATTATCCTTTATCTTAACTATTATTAAGACTATATTGATTGGCCATTGAGTACATAATAACATTTCACTAAAATCAGAGGATCAAGAAAAGATTAAAAGTATTTACTGGAAATCTAATTTGGCTAAAAGCAAAGCATTTGGCAAGTTCCTGCCTTCCTTAGGTTGAGATTTCTAGACCCAAAAAGTAGAGAAAGTACAATGATCTGAATGTTTAGATCCTTCTGTTGGCAGATTGGGATAATGTGACCATGTAACCTTTAGTAACTTGATAATTCAGGGAGGGAAAAGTTAAGCCTAATGAGATAGGGATGCTAGATAGGAGGAGGGTAGGAATGAAAAACACAAAACAAACATACAAGTAAACACAAAATAGGGACTAAAAATGTCCTGAAAATAAAAGTGGCAGATGGTAAGACAAAGATATCAAAATTAAAATCCTAATTATTTTTTCGTACCCTATAACAGCAAGGAAGGAAAGTAGAAGCATAGTAAGCAGGAAGATTTCTTGCATAAGTTTAAACTGGAAGACTGCTGACCAGGAAGGCTTTGGAAATGGCACAGGCCTTTATGAGTGTATCAGAGAAACTAGATTGTAGGATGTGCTAAAGCATTGGGAAATTAGGGGCAGACATAAAAGAATGTCTTTAAACTAATAAAAGTATTTTTAGAGTTGAAACAGCTTTATAGGACAAAGCTACTTTATTTTGAATCGTAGGAGTATAGCACACTTTTTTTTTTTTTCACAATGTGGAAATGAAGCCCCCGAAGACAAAGACATGACCAAGATCACAAAGCTGATGAATGGAAGAACCCAGGCCATATTGCAGTTCTTCTAAATGTGTGTCATGCCTTTTCCTGGTTTCCTTAGTGCTGAAATGATGACCATCTTACGAGGTGATTTGGAAAAAGTAAGGTGCTGTTTTTAAGACCAAACCCCAAGTATACAAGTCCAGGCATAAAGGAGGCCTAGTTTCAGAGGAGCATGTTTGAAGATTAAGTTAGCCTTAAGTCCACAGACTTATCATTCCAGTTCTTTCTCAGTATCATATAAACAACCTTGATGATGCTTGTCCTATACTTTGGCTAGACAACTTCAAGAACAGTATATCCTTTATGGGTCACATGTAAAGCAAAGAAAGGCTATAAACCTCATTCAAGAGAGACTGAAATTAAGAAGATTTGAAATCATGTCATCTGTGTAAGTTTTAAAGCACAAGTTGCTCATTTAAGCACTTATAGTACCCAGGCTACTAATATAAATAACTGAAATGGAAGAGGAGTAGAGAAATATTTCTCTACTTCTAGGGGAAAAAAAAGTGTGTAAGCCTGATGATAAATAAAGAAAACCTGGCATTCTGCCTCGGGGCATGCACCATGGTAGAGCATGATGGGGCTGTGGCATACTAGAAAACTTAGCTCATTCTAACAAGGCATCCATCACCCACCTCTAGCCAATTTACAGTGTATGGATGCTTCCCCAGTTTTACCAGAACTCAATTTTTCAAGTGAATACTGATATTTCAGGATGTATGCAAAATTGCCCTAGTTTTTATGCACTGGCCCAATAAATTAACAAACCAACAACACCAACAATCAGTGTGTGCAATGATAAACTATTTCCAAACTTGACCAGGCCCATAAACCAACATTTTACTACCTCTGAACTAAAGGTCTTAGGGATATTTATTCTGAACAAGAGAGAATTCTAATGGTAGCCTCCATTTTTAAAAAGGGATACAAGGTAAAATAGGGAATCAGTTATTTTATTGAAGAAAGAAAACTAAGTAAGTTTTCTTAGATGTAAGATGTAAGATGTAAGGTCGAACTAGTTTCTAAGAGAGATGTCTAAAGATATTCACCAAAGTCATTGCCTCCATGCACTATTGACTCTGCTAATACTGAAAGACATAATACCAATTTGATGGTAATCGGGAAAGAATACAAAACATTGCCCTATGTGTATCCAAACCATGATGTATCTTTTTCTCAAATAAATGTAGAACTTCAACCAATGAATTTCAAGAAATTTATAAGATATTTGATGTAGTTAAAAAAGAAAACGTAAAATGATCAAGGAAATGGTGCTACTCGTTTCTAGAACAACTATAAAAAATTAAGAATCTTTATACTGTAAATAAGATTGGGAGGTGACATAAGTATAGATTACCACTTGATATGCTAACATGTAATCTGTATTTCTTAAGGGGTTATGATGCTCTGACTTTCCCTGACTTATTTATCCTGGTCCTTTGGAACTTCTTGGGCCCCCTGGGCTCTCTGTGAACATTTGTGGAGTTAATAATTCCATGGACAAACACTTCGGAAGCTTTACTATGGCTCATAATTTTAGAATATTAGAATTATAGGAACTCAGAGATCATATAGTCCAATTTCTCATTTTCTGATGAAAAATTAAGTTATTTTTACCAGTTTTCCAGAGAGAGAGGCAAAGAAACTAGGACTCATAAATTAAACCTTATACCATTACTTAATGCCACATTTCCTCCATCTTTAATCATGAACGAGGGAGCCAGCTGAATGTCAATTTCAAACCAACCCAGAAGGAGGAGAGCACTCTTTGAGATGGATAAAGAAAGACAAATGAGTAAAAAATGGAAAAATCCCCAAGAATACTGAGAAATAAATAGATGAATATTATAAATACAATAAATATTACTTATACCAGGTCCCCATGCCTGTCCACCTTCTTAGTATACCTGTAACCGCAGACTTGTTCTAGAGTTATCTTCTTGTCCAGTCTCATGATATTAGGTTTAAGTAAATAATAAGACCCCTGAGCTCAGACAGATGGAAAAGAATTGAACAGAAAGTATTGTAGTGTTCCTATTTCTGCTTAGTGGGAGATCAATTTACAGATTAGATGTTAAGCAGGAAATGATTCTTCTTATGAAGTGGTGTCTAAGTGTTCTTCCTTTCAGCACTGCCCATGACTAAAACCTCTGATCCCACAGGAAAAAATACACAGTCCAAGAAGGCAGACATAGAATGTAGACTTAGAAACAGTCAAGGCTGTACAATCACATAGATGTTTTCACTAGCAAATGAAACAGCTTTTGTTGAAGGAAGTTGGATGTAGGAAAATTTTTTGTATTTATTCATTCATCAAATACTGAGCTTCTATTATTCTACACTCTGGACATGTTAGGGCTACTGTAGTGAATAAAGTAAGGGCTTGATTCCTGCCCTCATGAAGCTTTCATTCTTGTTGGGAAAAAATACCCAAATATGAAATAAATAATATCAAGACAAATTATAAAAACTGTTAAGAAAAATTAAGTAACATGAAGACAGAGGAAAGCGGGAAGTCTGCTCATTCAGAGGTGATATTTGAACAGAGATCTAAATAAAATAAGAGAGTTAAATGAATAAATAAATGGAGGAAGAGTTTCTGGGAAGAGAAAATGGTGCATACAAAAATGTGCATGAAGATCAGGGGGTGAGCAGAGGAGATTCCAGCTATTTAGAACTGATAGCTATTGATAAGAAAGACTGGATTTTTAGCAAGTTTATGAATAAAAGTCAAGAGTTAGTAATAAGAGCCTCAAAATAGGATACGAAACTCCAGGTTAGAACAGATTATGGAGAAAGAAGTTTCATGGAGCAAAGATCATAAATGTCAGCATTAAAACTAGCTACTCATCTTTATTCCTTGCAGATTATTAACAGCTTATGTGATATTTGATATTTGATATTATAGACACAATTATAAATGGTAGAAATTTAATACAGAGTATAAGAATAGTCATTCTGGATAAACTCTTTATCATCATAAAAGTCAGGGTAAAGAATTCCTTTAGGTACTTTTATTCAGGGATGCCTAAACTACCAGAGTCATTATTCCACTGTCCATTTTTATGAGCTATTGGAGTATAGATTGATAAAAATATTGTGGCAAGCTATTAGGCTTTAGTGTATAAAGAGCCTTGAAAAAAAATCCCATGCCATTAGACAGAATAATTTCACTTCTAGGAACTCATCTTAAGGAAATAAACAAATACAGACAAAGATTTATGTGCAAGGATATTCACAATAGCTCTATTTATAATAGGGAAAAATTAGAAACGGCCTAAATGTCCAACAACAGAAATCATGGTACCCCCATATGATGGAATATCTTGCAAACACTGTAAGCTGTGATTTCAAAGATTTTTAGCAAGATGGGGTAATTCTAATGAGCGAAAATGAAATGGGAAAATATTTTTAAAGTTATATATGCCAAACATACAAAAGATTTATGTGTCCATGCATATCAAGGACAAAAAGCTGGGGGTGATATAAACCAAATAGCTGAGTTGTAGAGGGATAGTTTTTATTTTGTTGATGCTACCTTTTTTTTTCTCAACCTTTCCACATTGAGAACCTATCACTTATATATATTAAAAAATAATGAATGTAAAAATTTGGCTCTCCTCAGAGAGCTCCCCTTTGTGAGGGTAGAAACTCACTATTTCTTTTAAGTCTTCAAGTTTGCTCTAGCAGATATCATCTTGGTATGTTTTTTTAGCTGATGCTCGATCCAGAAGCTATATGTTTCTTGAGCCTTTAAAAAGATGCTTAGGTCTCTACCAGAGTTTTCCATAGTTTGTCTCATTGCATTTCTAGGAGATGCTCTTTGAAACAAGTATTTCTTTGATAAAATAAATTTGGGAAAGTGCTGCATAATATGTCTTCCTCTTAAAAGTCACATTGCATTTGAAGATATTCATTCCCAAGATGTGCTATAATATAGAAAACTAAGTGTTTTTGTTTACCCAACACATATGAAACTTGATAAGAAAAAGCTTTTTCCATTTTTTTTCTTTACATACTTTCTTGTAATATTTCTTCAATGAGAGTCCATGGAGAACACTTTACAAAGTATAGGATTAGATGATATGGGGAAAAACAAATTGGTAAAGGTCTACCTTGGAAAATGGAGTGTTTGGGGGAAAATGTTTTCAGAATTAAGGTTAAAGTTGATAGTAAGAAATACAACCATGACTTAACTCAATGTTTCCATTTTACTTCTGTTAGAAACCTAATTCTCCATGGGATCAAAACATATTGCCTATTTACTCGCAGGCCTAGATATAGACAGAAAATGATTCAGTTTAGTTCATTGGATTTGATAGCTATGTTCTGGAGGAAGAAATCTCATGATTTAGTTACAGCCCCACATTCACTTTGTGCCTAAATATAGAGATGTGCAGCAGAGTAATAATTTAACATCTATCCATAGGATAAGTGAGTTAAAAAATAGAAGTTATTCCCATCCTTCGTCTTGAATACAGCAAGAAGAACACGAATATCATTATATTTTTGTAATCATTTTGTCACTGAAATAGATGTAAAGTGGCCTTCTACTTCAATCCCTGTGTCTTCAGAAAGCCAAACATCCTGAACCTCCTTTTCAAGGGCAAAGGAAGAGGGTTAAGTGACATGCTCAGGACCATACAGTTATGTTTAGTCTTCATCCAATATTTCTTGGGTCTTTGGTTCTGGAAAGGAAGAGTTAGAGGTGGCTCTCCGAGATGACATCACTGGGAGAATGACCAGCCACTAGCCATGGGAGAACATCTCATTTTCAGTCACTGTGACCCTGTGTCCACCTGTGGGAACCCAATGTCACAGTCAGCCACTAAAGATACAGAATTTGAACCTAGTTCTTCAACATCCCCTTCTGCTATGCTGTCCTTGGAATTGGTATTTGATCAAAGAAAGAAAGAAAAAAAGAAAGAAAAGAAAAAAAATAAAAGCCAGAATAGCCAGGATATTTCCTTACCTATTTGGAGCAGATAAATCTCCCCACTTCCTGCACCAGAAATACTTAAGAGCAAAACCGACAGCTCTTAGGACTTATTAGAATCTCCTTTGGCAAGTTATAGCTTCTAAAGAGAAATCTTCCCCCCTACCTTCTTCATCAGGATGTCTCAGTGATTTCCTGAATGAATTTAGACTTTAAAAAAGCTGGGAAGAACCAGTGCCTTTAGGGTGCTTCTGCCTTAGGTGGGAAATTTAAAACACCAAATTCTGCTTTAAATTGGTAAAAGGAAAAATACAGAGAGAGTATACAAAACAAAATAGTAAGAATACTGACAATAATCATTATAGCCTCCATTTACTGAGTGTTTTTCATCACCCAATAAACACTTTTTCACAATTTTACATAATCTTATTTTAAGAAATAGGTCTTATCCCTATTTTATTTATGTTTTTCTTGTTTTTGAAAAAGAGAAAGGGAGAGCAAGTGAGCAGGGGAGGGGCAGGGAGAGGGAGACAGACAGGCTCTGCCCTGTGAGTGCAAGAGTCCAACTCGGGACTCCAACCCAAGAACCATGAGATCGTAACCTGAGCTGAAACTAAGAGTCAGATGCTTAACAGACTAAACCCCCAGGTGCCCCAGTCTCACTTCCATTTTATAGGTGACAAAAATGAGGCCTAAAGGAGTAATGAGTATCTAGCCCTACCTAGGTCACTAAACCAGTGAAACATCAGTGCCAGAGGTTGTATCCCCACCACCCCCATTCCATCCCTCAAATGCACACACTTACTATCTGCATTACTAATGGTCAGCGTTTCAGAATGGGATCCTCTCCTCAAAAGCTAAGATGTCAGTAGGTTTTGTATCAGTAAAGTTGGTTAGTACTTAAATTAGTGGCAGCCATGAAGGCAGATACCAGTCCTCCAGTTTGTGTGTGGGCTTATTGATTTCTTCCCTCTGGCCACAGAGTGGGTCTCTAATCTCAGCCAGCTGGCCGCCATTGAAAATGTGCTGTTATGAGACCAGATAGCAAAACACTATAGATGGCTCTGTGAAATCCACCAAAATTACACACGCAACAACGACTTAAGGTCAAAGTACTGTTGTTGTTGGTCGATGCCATCATCTCTGCATGTCAAGGATAGGGTTATATAAAATCTCAAAGTGAAGTCCATCGCTGAGGAACTCAGAAGGTCAAGCACAGAGCTCTGTTTGTTTATAACATGACCTTAGCAGAGTAGCTTGTTTCTCGTGGCCATCCATCCAAATTTGGAAAATTCGGGTTATTACATTTTACCAAATGTGGTTGCAAGCACTAAGCATGCTATGAGGAGATGTTGGCATGCCCACTGATGAAAATGGGTCAACTTATTAAAATGTCCACCAATTGGGGCGCCTGGGTGGCTTAGTCGGTTAAGCGTCTGACTTTCGCTCAGGTCATGATCTCGCGGTTCGTGGGTTCCAGCCCCGCATCAGGCTCTGTGCTGACTGCCAGCTCGGAGCCTGGAGCCTGTTTCAGTCTGTGACTCCCTCTCTCTGACCCTCCCCTGCTCACGCTGTCTCTCTCTCTCTCTCTCTCTCTCTCTGTCTCTCTCTCTCTCCTAGAAATAAATAAAACATTAAAAAAATTAAAAATAAAATAAAATAAAATGCCCACTAATTAATATGTAGGAAATGGGCTTTTTTCTTTCAGTCCCATGAATATTAAATCAGTGTTCAAAATAAGGAAGTACTAGTTTCAGCATAAGATTAGAGAGTTTAAAAGGTCAGTTTGAGGCGTTTATAACAAACTGGATTCAGAGGGAGGCAAACAAGAAGTAGAAATTCCCTTTTTATTCATATACAGATAAAAAGTACATGGGTAATTGCCTGAAAATTATACTAGACTTCAAAATAAAAAAATTAAGCTTCTCTAACGTCGCATGAGAATATAAGTGACACTAATAACATAGCACATAACATTTCTTCTCAAAAACCTTTAAATTTTGCATTTGGTTGTAAAAATATGCACAAATATAATGGAATCAAAGTAGCTGGACACTGTAAACATTTTGCAAGTTTTCACTTGAAAACACGTTAGCTTAAAATCCTAGTTTGAAAAGTACTTAGTTGAAATAATTGTATACCTTGAAGGAAACCATAGACCGTAGGCCTAGGTCCAGAGCCAGCCTCTTTCCTTCTCAATTAGTGGGTGATACTGATTTACACTCAGCCATTGACCATGCACATCCTCTAATGACATCTTCACAGCTGTTGTAATCTAGTAGTCAAAGTAGTCATGAATTTCAAACATTTTACCAAAATTGCCACTCCATTCAAGCACCTCTATCTTAATTGAAAGAAAAAGGTTTCGATGAAAATGAAGAATGGAATTGTGTGTGTGTGTGTGTGTGTGTGTGTGTGTGTGTGTGTGTGTGCGCGCGTGCGCGTGCGCGCACGTGCGCACGCAGTGTTGAAAATAAAAAGGAAAAGAACAAAACACAGATAACTCCAAGTACAATTACTCTGATGACAAAGTTCTTGCCAAGGGCATGAGAAGCAAGCGCTTTTCTTTACTAAATCTAAGTCAACTTTTGTCTGGGGCTGTCATTTCATAATAGTGCTTCTCATTCCCATCTTAACTTGTTTTTCCCTTTAAACACCTTTCCTTTATATCCACTGCTTCAATACTCTTCCCCCTCCCCAGACACCAAAAGGTCTGCCTCTGGATGCACAACATCTCACTAATGCTGATGGAAGTCCACAGTTTATTCCTTCATCACTCCACTGAGTCTTTATATTTGGCACCCAGGAAGACAGATCTTGGAGACAGATAGAGCTCTATCCTTCCTTAATTGTGAATTTCTTCGCTTTTGTAGCTTCAAGCCAGACCCTTCATGTTATTTAAATGTGACCACCCCTCCTTGGGATAAGGAGGAGGGTAAAGAATTTAATGTTATTTTTAACTGAACTATCTTGTTAACCTTGGGGGACATCCCTGGAGCTGAAATCCATTCAAGTAATAATAGCTCAGCGATTCATTCCCTGCAGAGAGCTCTGCCGAGTCAGTCTGGAAAACTCTTTAAAAACACAGTCTCAGCCTGGCGCTTTTCTTTTGGTTTCTGTGGAATTTTTCTTAGTAACAATTTTTAGCTGAGGGAGTTAGGGACAATTGTAAACTAAGGAGCACTGAAAAGAGAGGGTGGTGGAGAGGGCTGCTTGCTAATTAAAACAAAGCCTGCTTGTGTGAGCTGCATCCCACCCCTCCTTGGTGCAAAGGGGTAAACAGCACAAGAGCCTCTCGGGGCACTCAGTTCTCCAGTCTGCAGGGACTTATATTTTTAAATACAATTAAAAGTAATGCCCCTTTGTTGATTATATGTGCCTTGCCAAACTTGAGGACCTCCAAAGCTGCCAAACATTTACTTTGAAATTTTGTATGCCAAGCTGCATTCCAAATGCTGTCGTTCTCACAGAGGGCAGGGCAGCCTGTGATTACCAGCTTCCCCAATTTCTAGTGAGCTGCTCAGACAATATTTCACACGGAGGCTGCTTCTGAGATTGAGCAGGTCAAGCCAGAATTGGGTGTCACTTCCATCTTCAAGAGGGAGCTGGAATTGTGCTTGCTTCTTGATAGTGTGCTCACTTGAAAGTGAAGAACACACATCAGTTTGTGTAAGCAGCAGACAGTATGGAGACTAGACCTGTTTCAAAAAGTCTTGTCAAATCAAAGTGAAATGCACAACATGTCTGTACTGTGTCTTCTGAATTTTAAAAGCATCTAATGTTACATAGCTCATGTGAACTTTATTTGAAGCACAGCCATCCACCAAGTATTCCCTTTATGGTTTTAGTGACTGTCCTCTTTCCTTGCTACTCATGACTGATTATTTTATAAGTTTTTCTGTAACTGGGTTTATTTGACGTAAACTTTTTAATGTAGCTTTGTTTCTGACGATACATATCGTCAGAAGTAGAATGCCAAAGAAAACCTGTGCTTGGAGGGGTAGCGGATGATGAGGGAGACAGACACAGGATTTGAAATCAGAAGTCTTGGGAAGACAGTAAACTAATTTGGGAGTTTCTCGATTTTTCCAATGTGACTATCTATAAAAGCTGAACACCAAGGTTTGATGAGGCTGCAGAAGTACAAAACTAATACTTGTCTAGGTTTTCTTTTCTTTCTTTTTTTTTTTTTTTGATGAAAAATGCAGGCATGAAAAACAAGGTGTAGCATCCGTTTTCAATTAAAAAAATAAAAATTTAAAACCTCACCCTCTGGGCCTGGTACTGAGCCAGGTGAGGGAATGGGATGGGTGTAGTCGCTGAGAAAGTAGTAAGAAGAAAATATGCTTGTGCTTAAAGTAACCTTATATTTCAGAAGGGTTCCTGACTCTCCCCCCTCCAGCTTCCAATAAAATAAGTTACACTGTGCTATCATTTTATTTCAAATGATTTTTTTCTTTAAAATTTTACTAATTCCCAAAGGCACTGGATTTGATTTCTATTTTCTCTGTGCATCTCTGATTTCTGTTCGATCCCACAGGGGTAAATATTTGACATCCAGCCATTCCCAGGGGTGGCAGACCAATGTACTAAACACAGAGTCGTTTCAGTTCACCAAGAGATGAAGTCAGGCTCCAGGGGATAAACAGCCGTCCATAAATAACCTCTCAGAAATGTCCTGCAAAGAAATCCTGGCTCAGGACATTCTATTTTGTTTATTTTGCATAAAAGTTTTCTTTGTCTAGATTTGCACCGGTATAAAAGCAGTTTCAGCAAAACGTGTCTTTAAAACAAAACAAAGCCAAGTTAAAAAAAAAAAAAAAGTCCCACCTGAAAGGAAATTAACTGTTGCTCTTTGAAATACCAGGAGAAAAACAGCTTACCTGTCATTCCAGTGACTGAAGAATGGAAGAGGACATGGAAAGAATTCCATGCCAAATATTAATATTTGTGGCCCCTGCCTGAAGCCCAGGACCTGTATGCCACAGCTGAAAGCAGTTTCAGTATCTGACTCCTGGAGCCTCATCCAAGTCTTTTGTCAGTAGCGAGGACACACACTGCAAGACTTCTTCTTCGGCCAAGATATAATTGACCCATTGGTCCTGTGAAATAGCTTGCGTTACTTTTTGATAATCTGGAGGAAATTTACTTTTTATTTTATTTTATTTTTTCTAAAAAAATTATAGTTTATTTATTTTTGAGACAGAGAGACACAGAACATGAGTGGCAGAGAGAGGGCGAAAGAATCTGAAACGCGGTCCAGTCTTTGAGCTGTCAGCACAGAGCCTGACGAGGCTCCGAACCCGCAAACTGCAAGATCATGAACGGAGAGATCACGACCTAAGCCGAAGTCGGCTAAGCCTAATTGACTGAGTCACCCAGACGCCCTGGAAATTAACTATTTTAAAACATTCTTTTGAAACTGTATTTTACTGAGATGAATTCAATCCAAGGGAAGGGGTGGTGATGAAGTGTCGAGTGGATCCGTACTGTATTGTATTCACTTTGGAGCGCGTCATTTAGCTCAGTTTCACTTTTAGTGCCCAAAGGTGTGATCCAGTTTATATATTTGGGTGACTTATGTATATAAATCAATTTCAGAGGATTAACAAAAATCGCACAAACTCCAAAGACGATGCCCACTCCCTTCAGGGTCAATTTGCAAGTATAATTTTTATATTAACAATTACCTCCTAGATTTTTAACAGTCAAGTACTTCAATTGTAACAAATCTTAGTCAGTTTTCCTTTGAATTCCTTTGGTTTCTATCCTCCTTATTTTTATTGTCACTGCCTAGGTCAAATTTTTATCATTTCAGAAATGTATCATTACAGCATCCAGCCTCTGAACTGGCTTGACTGCCTTCAGTCTCTCCTGTCCACTGTATCCTCATCTTCATCTCGGGGTTAGTTATCTGAAAATCATGCCTAACATCATGAATTCTCCCTGCTCAGACTTTGTGTTGGCACTCACTTGCTACAGGAGGAATTCCAACCTCTAGCGTTTTTCCCCGCTCTTCTGATTTCATGTCTACCTACCTCTCTAACCAAACTCTGTCACCAAACTCTAACCAAAGGAGCAACCCTTTAAAATCTCTCATGTTCTGCTGCCTTCACCTTTATTTACAGTGTCCCTGGTTAGAGTATCCTTCTTCAGTCTGATGTCTCAAGGTCTAATTTAAACCCACCTTTATTTACTTTTTCTAAAGTGTTATGAAATAATATATTACTTACTTTAGGTTATTGATTTATCTTGCTTACATAGCTCATAATCCTACTTAGATTGCAAATTCCTTATGGATGAGAACTGGGTCTTCCAAAACTTTGTATTTCCAAGCAACATTTGTCTACAATTACTGTGAAAAAAACAATTCCTTCCTTAGGAAAGTTTGAGCTACTTTGTTAATATGTGGTTATCAAGAAGAACATTTCTTTGTGGAGTTAGTTTGGGCTTCCTAAGAAGTAAGGCCATTTTCAGCTTCTTTGAACTGACGGAGGGGATGAGCTCTCCAATCAGAACCAACCATGAGGGGCAAAATCTATGGAGATGAGAGAAGAAAAAATTAGCTATTTTCTCTTGTTCTCAACTCAAGAGTTTGTACATCCAAGAAGGCATTCTTACTTAGAGTGTTTCAAAAAGATAGCGGTCACGGAAAGAACCCAATAAGGAAAGAGCATCTATAATAATGGGTAGATGACTTTAACAAATTAGTCCTATTATGTAGCCCAGATTGCCTAGATTCTGCTATTAATTTCCTTCTGTTATAACTGAAGCCTTTAGTAAAGTCATTTTAAATGCTACAGTCTTGTGTTAGATAAGCTACAGGAAATCAAAGGAATAACCATCCCTTATTAAGGAGAGAGTTTTTCCCATTGGTGACCAGTATGACCAGATGGCAATATTGGATGGCGAGACAGATCAGTTCTACTAGTATATTGTCCAACTCACCAGGAGAAGGCAAAATCAAGAGTACTGAGTTTTACATTATTTTTGATTTAAGTAAGAAAAGTAGCAACATTTCCTCCTTAAATGCTTATTAAAAGAGCTAATAATAATGAAGTCTTATAAACAGATATTGTTCATGTATTGATTCACTTGCAGCAGGTTAAAAATCTATACTTTATAACACAGATATATAGAGAGAGCATTTCACATTTTATTGCTAGAACTTGTTTATAAGCCTCTATTTCTACCTAGTTATGGAGAGAAGTTCAAATTTCCCTATCAAATAATTAGTTATTTTTATTTGAGTTTTAAGTAAGACTTTTCCCATATAATCAGGCTTTTAAGGCAAAGCCTTAGTTGTTCAGCTTTTCTTCCCCATCTTTTTTTTTTCTTTCTCTTAAAGCAGCATCTGATCACAGAAGAAATCTTCGGTAACATTTTAGACTCAAGAGGATGAGGTGAACCATTGGGCTGTGATTCCCTACCTCACATTAAAAAAATTTTTATTCAAAAACCATAGATCTACATATAAGTGCTAAAACTATACACACACACGTATATACATACATACATATATATATATATATAATATATATTTTTAAATATACAGATATTTTAAAACATAAGAGAAAATTTTGTGATTTGAGGTTAGGGAAAGATTTCTTGGAAAGGATGTATAAAACACAAACTGTAGACAGAAATATTGCTATATTAAACTTCATCAAAAATATAAAACCTCACTCAAGACACTATTAAGAAAATAAATAGACAAGCCACAGACTGGGAGATAACATATACAAAGCACTTACCTTATGAAGACCTGTATCCAGAATAGATAAATAATTGTTACAATCAAATAATAAGGAAAAAAATGAGCAACAGGGTACCTGGGTGGCTCGGTCGGTTAAGCATCAGACTTTGGCTCAGGTCATTATCTCATGGTCCCTGGATCAGGCTCTGTACTGACAGCTCAGAGCCTGGAGCCTGCTTCAGATGCTGTGTCTCCCTCTCTCTCTGCCACTTCTCAGCTCACGCTCTGTCTCTCTCAAAAATAAATAAATGTTAAAAAATTTTTTAATGGGCAAGATTTGAGAAGACTCTTCATCAAAGAAATGATACAGATATCAAATAAGCATATAAAAAAAGCCTCAACGTCATTAGTCATTAGGGAAATCAAACTTAAAATCACATGAGATACCATCTCATCTTTTATTTTAAAATGTTTTTTTGATGAGGTCCCAATAGTTTATTTTTGCTCTTGATTCCCTTGCTTTAAATGGATCAAGAAGATGTGGTTTATCTATACAATGGAATACTACATGGCAATGAGAAAGAATGAAATCTGGCCATGTGTAGCAACATGGATGGACCTTGAGGGTGTTATGCTTAGTGAAATAAGTCAGGCAGAAAAGGACAAATATCATATGTTTGCAAGTATAGGAGGATTAGGAGGAACTTAACGGAGGGCCATGGGGGAGAAGAAGGGGGGAAATGGTGGGGGAAAGGGAGAGAGGCAAACCATGAGGGACTCCTGAATGCTGAGAACAAACTGAGGACTCATGGGTGTGGGGAGGGGGGCAAAGGGGGAGATGGGCATGGAGGAGGGCACTTGTGGGGATGAGCACTGGGTGTTATATGGAAAACAACTTGACAATAAACTATTTGCAAATTTAAAAAATGTTTTTAAGTTTATTTATTTTAAGAGAGAGAGAGAGCAGGGGAGGGACAGAAAGAGTGGGAGAGAGAGAGAGAATTCCAAGCAGACTCTACACTCTCAGGACAGAGCCCCATGTGGGGCTTGAACTCAGGAACTGTGAGATCATGACCTGATCTGAAACCAAGAGATGGATGCTTAGCCAACCAAGCCACCCAGATGCCCCTACATACCTTTTAGATTGGCTAAAATCAAAGACAGACAATACTGAGTGCTGTGAAGATGTGGGGATGCACAATGGGACAGTTGCTCTGGGGATAGTTTGTAGAGGAATGTAGTCAGAAGACTACATAATGTAATCTCCCTTATTAGTTTTCTATGGGGCTACTTGTCCGTAAAATAGAGGCAGAAATTGTTGGGTGGGAATTCCAAGGAAGCTCTTGTAATCACCCCTTTCAAAAGAAATATGAGGCAAGACACAATTGAGACCCACATATGTAATTTAAATTTTTCTAGTAGCTGTATTACAAAAGTAAGGGGGAACAAGTGAAATTAATTTTAATAATATATCTTATCAGGGTGCCTGTGTGGCTCAGTTGGTTGAGCAACTGACTCTTGATTTCGGCTCAGGTCATGATCTCACATTTTGTAGGATTGAGCCTTACATCAGGCTCTGTGCCAACAGCAAGGAATGTGCATGAGATTCCTTCTCTCTTTCCCTCTCTCTCTGCCTCTTTCTCACTTGTGTGTGTGTTCTCTCTCTCAAAGTAAATAAATAAACTTAAAAAAATAATAATATACTTTATCTAACCCAATATATACAAAGTGTTATTATTTCAATACAAAATCAATAAAACAAATTATTGAGATAATTTATACACTTTTTTTGTATGAAGTCTTCAAATTCTGATGTGTACTTTACAATCTCAGCACATCACTGCTCAGACTAGCCATATTTCAAATGCTCAATAGCCACATGTAGCTGGTAGTTACTGTGTTAGAGAGCACAGTTTTAGATAGATAAGCACGTTTTGCCCTTCTAAGATGGAATACATTTGTGTTGTCTGGAGTTTCAGCAGCTTTCTTAAACCATGGGTTTTCTTGAAATTGCAAGCAGAAAAGTAAAAGGTGTCTATTTATGGACACCTATGTAATCCCCTTGGCTGTAATAACATTAAACAGTATAAACTACCCAAATTCATTCTTAGTGATAAAGAGGCCACTAGATAATAACAGAAAGCAGAAAGACAGTATGTTATACTGGTTAAAACACAATTTTAGGAGACATATATCTAGTTGCAGGTCCTGACATTGCACATACTGATGTGTGAATTTTAATAAATTACTTAAGCTCTTCAAACTTAATTTCTTTACTCAACTATGAAATGGAGACAATATCTCCCTCTTAGAGTTATTGTATGGACTAAAATAAGTGAATATATGTAACACACTTAGATTATGTGTATCACATAGTAAGTACTTTGTATGAATCAATTGTTATTAACTCATTAAGAAACTGTAATAATTCTGAACTTGTATGCACCCAATAATGTAAGCTCCAAATATATAAAGCAAGACTGACAAAATTATACAGAGTGGCTGAAAAATCTACAGTTCTAACTCAAGAGTTTGACACACTTCCCAATATCTGACAAATGAAGTGGATTGAAAAAATATTTTAAACAAGTAAATAAATGTTATTTATGTGTTTTGAGTAAGCTTCACATTTGATGATCTTCAAATTTGAATCAAATATTTCTGAAATCTATTACAAATATGGAAACATCAGTATAAATAATTTTTATTATGACATAAAAGAATGCTAGTTTCTTACATTTATCATGTTATTTATATTTGGGGATAAAACATCTATATGCTCAGCTCTTTAGTTTCCCTCCATTTCATCCACATACTAAATATATAAAAGCCTGTATTTCAATTTGACATAAATAATTAATTTCATGATTTATTTATCATATAAATATTAAGATTCTGTTTACAAACTCTTCACTTACTATGTATATCCTTTAGCAAAACAGCATAAGCAAATGAGTGAATAATGCTTTCTTTGGAGTTTGATGAATGTTCTCTTCAGTAGGAAGTTTTTAGCATAGCGTTTTTTCACTTTCTAGGAACTATTCCTTTAGTCTGCCCCCCAGTAAGACACAGCAGGTGGAAGTAAACCCAAACTTTTTAACTGTTAAAACACTTGGGGCACCTGGGTGGCTCAGTCGGTTAAGCTTCCAACTTCGGCTCAGGTCATGATCTCACGGATCGTGGGTTCCAGCCCCACATTGGGCTCTGTGCTGACAGCTGGCTCAGAGCTTAGAGCCTGTTTCAGATTCTGTATCTCCCTCTCTCTCTGACCGTCCCCTGCTCGTGCTCTCGTGCTCTCTCTCTCTCAGAAATAAATAAAACATTTTAAAAAACCACTTGAAGTAATTTTTGTTTATAATATCTCCTTTAAAGTCTGGGTATTTAACCCTCAACTTTTGACTATCTTTAAAAAATTACCTTTTGTTTGCTTGTTTGTTCCACTGAGATGATTTGTCTCATTTGTGAAGAATCAAATTGAACAAGTATTTTTTTTTTAAAAAAGAAACATTAAATATTAGACTAGAGCCTGAGAGATGGAAAAAGAAACAGGACTCAGCTCAAATTTACTAAACAATCTCAATCGTACAGAAACTCCAGGCAACTAAAATACCCTCTGGAGAGTAACATTTCATGCTTAGGAAGAAGTTATTTACTTCATACAGGAAAGTACTTTGCTCCAAAGAGAGGCCCTGGCTCACCATAATATTGGGTTTGGCCTATCATGGGACTAGACCTAAAATATTTTATGTTCTCAATTTATTTTCTCCCACATCTGGATTAAGGATAATTTTTCTAGACCTGAATTATGGAAAATTTCTCTTGTCAAATACATATGCCATATACTTGACTGTAAACATATTGGTCTAATTGCAAAATTTACCACTGGGAAAGCTAATCATTTAAGGTGTGGGTCCAAAGTAGAGTTTCCCCACCTTTATGTAAACCACAAACACATATCTCTGGTAACTTGAAGTGCTGAACTCCCCTGCAAGGCAAAGAGGCATTTCCTGCTGGGCCCTCCCAGGGGGAGGCTTAGGCCTTTGGCTAGGGGTTGTTTCCACAGGCTGGAATCATTTTTTTCCTGGATGTGGGGGTCCTCTTAAACACAGGGGAATTGTGGTGGCCCTTTGAGGTTGCACAGGGAATTATTTGAGTACCTCCTTTCAGTTTCACTCATATCCCTTAGCGTTGCTCTAACAAGGAGCCCTTTCTCTTGTTAAGGGTTTCTCTGGCAATGCCCTAGGCTGGGCTATTGCTGAACTGCCTCCTGTCTATACCCCCATGTTTGCTGGAGCCAAGAGAGCAGAAGAGAGGGATTCCCTTTTAACTTTGTGCCAGGCACTTTTATATTTCTGTCTTGTTTTTGTTTTTATACTGGGAAAAAATTAGGAGTTTTTATTGTCTCAGAGTACTACTTTTCAAGCTTGAACTTTAATGGCAAAAACAAAAACACAAAAATCGTGCATATGACTAAATAGAAATATTATTGCTTTTATTTTAAAAAGTGACGATACCAATGCAGATAGCAAGTATGAATGCTTCTCAAAGAAGATTTCAGTTGTATATTATTCAGTGTATATTCACCAGGTACCTACTGTGTACTAGATCCTGTATTAGGACCGGAGACTATAAAAATAAATAACTAATTGGCTCTACTATGAAAATATTCATACTCTCTCCTGGGAAATGTGTGTAGTGAGCTGACACGTATGCAAATATATAATAAAATGCAATGCATTTGCTACTGTAGCTCAAAGAAACAGTAACTACTGACTACTCTGCCTCACAACAATTGCACGGGGTGAGCAATATTTGATGTGGGTCAGGAAGAGTGTGTTGAATTTTAACAAGGAGAGAAAAACACTCTTTCTAGGAAATTGAGAAAGTGTGTAAAAAAAGGAACAGTAATAAAAAATAACATGGAATATTTGAGGAGTAGATAGTATTTTGGTATGGACTGGAGGCAGAGTTCAATGGATGGCTTGATGGGCTTGATGCAAAGTGAGTCTGGAAAAGAAAATATTATCCAGGTGAGGATGCATATTAGATGAAATGTTAAGGATTTGGGATTTTGTTCTTTAAACAATGGAGTTTGCCTTTGAAGGCTTAAAGAAAGAGAGTAATAGGATTTTTTTACTGAACATTTACCATATGCCACACATTGTTCTAAGAGCTCTAGATAAATTTACTTACATAATCCCCATTATAATCTACAGTGATGTCCACTTTATAGATGACCCTGGGCAAGTCCAAAAGCAAAACCACATATATATATGGACCACTGTTTTTGCTTGTTTGTTTACAAAGATGCAAAGGTTATGCAGTGGGGAAAGAATAGTCTTTTCAACTAATAATGCTGGAATAGTTGAATAGCCACAGGCCAAAAACAACAAACAAACAAAACCTTTGATTCATATCTCACACCATGTGAAAACTTAATTAAATGAATCATATACCTACATTTTAAACCTAAAACTATAAAAGCTTCTTGCAGAAAACATAGGAGAAACTCTTTGTGACCACAGATTTGGCAAAGATTTCTTATATATGACACCAAAGGTATGATCCATGAAATAAACACATGATAAGCTAGACTTCATCAAATTTAAAAACTTTTCTTCCAAAAATGCATTAAAGTAATAAAAAGACAAATCACAGATTGGGAGAACGTATTTGCAAAGCATGTACCTGATAAAGGACTCATATGCAGAATCTATAAAGAATTCTAAAACATATAACATATAACAAAAGAACAAAATATATAACAAAAGAACAAACTGCCTAATGAAGATATGGCAAAAGATTAGAAGAGACACGTCTCCAGAGAGAGTATGCAGGTGGTAAATAAGCATACAGGAAGACTCTCAACATCATCAGCCATTACAGAAATGCAAATTAAAACCCAAATGAGTTACCATTACATGCTTAGTAGAATGCCATAAATTAAAATGTTTGATCACATCATGTGATGTCAAGGATCTGGAGCAATTAGAATGCTGAAACACTGCTGGTGGGAATATAAATTGGACAACCACCATTGATTAACATTTTGGTAGTGTCTATGAAGCTAGACATACATCTGCCATGTTATCCAGCTATTTCTCTACTAAGTACTCACTCAAGAGAGAAAAAAAAAAGATATATCCAAGGGCACCTGGGTGACTCAGTCAGTTAAATATCTGATTCTTGGTTTAAGCTCAGGTCATGATCTCACAGTTCACGGGATCGAGCCCCACATCAGGCTCTGCACTGACAGTTTGGAGCCTTCTTGAGATTCTCTGTCTCCCTTTCTCTCTGCTCCTTCCCTGCTCTTTCCATCTCTATCAGTAAATAAACTTAAAATTTTTAAAAAGCACATATCCCTACAAAGGCAAGTGCATGAATATTCATAGAAGCTTTACTTGTGAGAGCCCTAAATTGGGCAAAATTCAAAAGGTAAATACAGATAAAAAATCACCATATTTTTACACAATGGAATGTTGCTTGCTATCAAAAAGGAATGAGCTACTGATACATGCAACAACAATATGCAACAACAACTACTGTGAGTGAAAGAAGCCTGATAAAAGGAGTACATTCTCTTTGATTCCATTTGTATAAAACTCTGTGAAATACAGATGCTTCTGTAGTGAGAGAAACCAGATGAGTGGTCCTTGAGGAGGAGAGGTAGATAGATATGAGGTAGAGATTACAAAAGGGAACAAGTAAACATTGGGGATGATAGATGTGTGCATTATCTTGATTATCGTGATGGTTTCACAGGTGTACACATATGTCAAAGCTGATCAAATTGTACACTTTAGATATTTTCAGTTTATATTATGTCAATCATACCTAAATGAATCTATTAAAAAACAAATATTCAGTGGGAAAATGCTGAGTCTACCCTGTGATTTAACCTTAAGCCTGGGGGCAAATTTGTACACTTAAAAGCCATCATTACAATGAAAAAAAGGATCTCTAGTTATTCATATGATTCTTTTATTTGTTCATCCAGCAAATATGTATCAAATGCTTGTGGATGGCAACACTGCTGGGTACTCCAAGTCCTGGACATGCAATGGAGGACAAGATGGAGTCTTCCTTGGCACCTGGGTGGCTGGGGTTCGTGGGTTTGAGCCCCATGTTGGACTCTGTGTTGACTGCTTAGAGCCTGGAGGCTACTTCAGTTTCTGTGGCTCCCTCTCTCTGCTTCTCTCTCTCTCTCTTAAAAATAAGAAAAGAAAGGAAAAGAAGAGGAAAGAAAAGAAAAGAAGAAAAGAAAAGAAAAGAAAAGAAGAGGAAAGAAGAGGAAGAGAAAAGAAAAGATGGAGTCCCCCTGCCCTCACAGAGTTTGTCCAATATAGCAATATAATAGAGAGGCTGAAAGTACAAACTTCAGAGTTCAGAGTTGAAAAACCTCTCCAAGAATTTCCTAAAAGTCTTCCACTCACTTTTTCATTAGTCAAAGTTGCCTCATAGAGTCAATTTATAAGTTGCAGGATCAGAATTCAAACCCAATGTCAGAGATTTTGTCTTAACTTCTCTTTCACTACTCAGTATTAAGAGACACAACCCTAATTAGAAGGATTGGAATAGAACTGAAATGTATTAACTCTCTTACTATCAACGGAATGCTGTTGAAAGTCATATCCATGTACCACCTAAAATCTTCTTTTATACCACCAGAGCTATACGTACCACCCTGGGGAACACTGGGCCAAATGTTCTCTAGACTCACTTTTGGCTCTAATACCTTAAAATCGTGTATTCTGGTTTTTGTCCATGTGAAAGTAGAAGATGCAAAGTCATGCTCACTGTAATTGCCTTAGCCTTTTTCTTACTGGGAAAAGATAACATGCTTCTGTCAGGTCATAGGATATAATGTAAGGTTCTACCCCAGCATGCAGATGGTAGACCTCACCTTTTTTACTTCTATATGTTCCTGGAAGATGGTGGTGAGTAGGAGGATGTGGGGTTGTGGGATATGGGAAGCAGCAAGAGATTCCAAGCTGATTCAATCCTCCCCTGGTGAGCTCAGTACAATAGAGCAGAACTGGTTGCTGAACACATGTGGCCTCATGGGCAGTGTGTGAAGTAAAGTGGCTCCTTTAGGGTTCTTAACAAGGGTGTTGACTCCTTTTATTTGATGTTGGATGAGCCCCTATTTCTAGCATTACTTTCAGTGAAGAAGAGTCTCCATCCAGCAACTAGCTAAGATCCTAAATTGCCAATTCTATCACCTGGCAACTTTCATAGAAGACAAAGACATTCCAAAGTAGAAGGTTTTTGTCTCATGGTCAAGATTCAAAGTTATCTTCAGACATTGTGTGCAGAGCACAGAAGAAATATAATCTTCTGGGTTGTGCTCAGCTAGCAACATACACACATACAGCTGTGATGGGCCTTAGTCACCATTTATTTCTATTTTCAGAGGTGATGTTTGTTTAGGGCATTTGCCAGCCACAAAGAACTGGAAGAAAACTGGTTTCAGAGAATGTCACTCATGGACCAAAGCCAGCATTCTCCTCTCTTTCTCATGACAATATAAAAGTAGGCCATCAGTTCTGTGTCTCTACTGCTCAGGTAGAGTTTCCAACTTTTGACATTTTAGGCCAGATAATTCTTCGTTCAGGGAATGGCCCTGTGCACCTTAGAATGTTTAAGAGCATGTCTGGTCTTGACCGATTAAATTCTAGTACTGCTGTTCCCCAGTTGTGACAACCAAAAACATCTCCAGATACTTCCAAACATTTCCTAGGGGACAAAATCAACCCCAGGTGAGAATGCTACTTTAAGGTATCTTTATTTCAGGGTCCTGAGTAAGGGCCATCCTAGTCTGTTCCATGCATGTTTATAACTCAGTCTCAAGGATGTGAGACTGAGAGTATATTGGGCCTCTCTCCTTATTCAGATTTGCCTATTTTCTCCCCAGCAGGTTGTATAACAGAAAGAAGGGCTTATTTATTAAGTTAAACAAGAGGTCACATCCATCATATCCCCAAGGCCTGCAGACTGCTTCCCTTATACTTGCAAAACTATGAAGGTAGAGATTACAAAGAAGGGTCACTTAATATCTGCTTCAAAGTGATGACCATAAGCCAGAACACATGTTTGCTTCTATTAGGGAGGATAAAAGAAAAAATAAACTCTGGTAGGGAATGTCATTTCATTACAGTTTTATTGGGGGTCATATTCCAATTAGCACTTTTCAATTTGGCTTATTACAAATAAATCACACAGAGGCTGCATGTTAAGTTTTTGTTTTTGTTTTTTTAAAAATATTGTTCCTTGGGAGGTTGAGTATACTTCTCAATGATAATCACTGGTAAGAACAGCATACTGCACCCTGCAGTGATTCGACAAATAGATTGCCTAAATATCTTCCTGTAAGAACGGAGTAAGGAGAGGTAAGTAAACAGAAGGTAGTCATTTCTTGAAACCAACTTCAAGAGAACAAAGGTAGCAATTAGGATTCATTTTCTCTCCTCATCAAGACTGTGCTCAGCCCCTCTGCTGAGCCAGCCTTTGAAAGAGATGGCATTTTTTAATCAGTGATTGATAGTGCCCACAGCTTTCAGGCAGGAAAATGTTCTTAGTGACCTCTACAGAGTTGAGGGACTGAGTTATGTTTCGAAAGCCTGACAATGCCAAGATGTCGAAGCTTGTGAAGTTTCAAGACCAACATTATCATGAATTGGTTGATGATTTCAAAATGTAGATTAGCTTTGATGATGGATTGGAAGCTCCAGGAAAAAATTATTGAGGAACAGTACTTCTGGGTTAAGAAAAGCGTTTTGAATCTGTTTTGAGAAAATTGACCAAGCTTCTTTCATTGTCAAAAATCTTACTTAAAGTGACCCCATGGGATTTTCCCTGAGTTGTTCTCAAGTTTCTATTTGACCCCATATATTTTCTGTCCATTTCTGTTTTCCCTTGGTGTTCCCATATACTCCCATGTCTTAAAATACTTAATCCTTGTACACACGACTATAAAATCTATCTATTCAAGAATCGCACCATGACTTTAAAGGGACTATTGTATGCACCCTTAGATGCTGAACACTTTATTTATTAAAAAAAATTTTTTTTAAGTTCATTTATTTTGAGAGAGACAGAGACAGACAGAGAGGGAGAGAGAGAATTCCAAGCAGGCTCTGCACTATCAATGCAGAGTCAGACTCAGGGCTCTGTCTCAGTTACTGTGAAATCATGACCTGAGCCAAAATCAAGAGTCTGGACACTTAAACTACTGAGCATCTCAGGCGTCCTGGGTGTTAAGCACCTTAAACTCAACATGCCTAAAACTAACTTACCGCCTCGCCTTCCAAATACCCTCCTCTTACTGAATATCATCTTTTCCTAGTCATCATGCCACCAGTCAAGGACTCACCACCTTTCCTCATACTAGCAGGACCCATATTTCTTCACATCACTATGGACCATATTTCATCATCCAATCAAGGACAATGTTCTGGAGATTCTATTTCCTGAATATCTGTCCAAATTTTCCAGTCTCCAACAGCACTGCCCCTTTGGCAGCAACAGCAGCCCTTACCTGGAATTTGCACGGGGATCTAGGTTGGCCCGTCTACCATGACTGTCTAACCTCTTCTCCCATTCTTTGCATTGTTACTGAAATTAACACAAAACACAGATCTGATGGTGTCACAGCCCAGCTTTAATATTTGGTGGTTCCTGAGACTACGTAGCCCTTGCCACCTATGTATTGTACATAAAATTTTCACTGACCTAGGGGAAGACTCTCTGGCCACCAGTATTACACCTTCTGTTTCCTGATTCTCATGGGGCAGGGGGGGAGGCGGGGGGGAGTTCTCTCTCAGTGCTTTAGAGTGCCACTCACATTCCAACTCTTCTTTAAAACTTTTTTCAATTATCGTAGAACCAACAAGTAATTTCATTTATTTTATTTTACAAAAATTTACCATATACCATGTGCTCTCCTAAGCACCTTAGAGTTATTAATTTATTTAAGTTTGAAACAACCTAAAACAAGTTTTCCTCAAACAAAGCTGAAATATGTATGAATGGCACTAAATAGAAATACCCTGAAAAAAATTTTTACTGCAAGATCTTATCCGTCACCTAAGTGAGAGTTCTTAGAAACCCCGAGAGGCTGGGATGATGTCAGGACTTAATTTGGGGTTTCTAAA
This sequence comes from Proteles cristata cristata, assembly GCA_017311185.1. Classification (NCBI taxonomy): domain Eukaryota; kingdom Metazoa; phylum Chordata; class Mammalia; order Carnivora; family Hyaenidae; genus Proteles; species Proteles cristata. The sequence goes on along the minus strand of JAESUZ010002026.1, from coordinate 1,114,444 downwards.
TTCCCTCTACTAATATGTTCACCTTCCCTTTTTTCATCTGACAGGCTTTCACTTATTAACTGTATATTGAGGATACTGAACTTGGTGAGTTATAAATGTGAAACAGTCATATATCTTCTGAGTGTTGCTTTAAAAACAAGGTAGCATGTGATTTGGGGCATGTAATTTAACCTCTTTGTGTCTCCCTTTCCCTTCTTAAAGACAGGAGAAATAATTTACCTACCTTATAGAATTGTTTTAAGACCTGAATGTATTAATACATATAAAATGTCTAAAGCAGTACCTGGCAGAAAGTAAGCACTCAATAAAAGTGGGCCATAATTTTTATGTGCCTATCTCCCCTGTAAAATATAAGCTCCTTGAATACCAATAGCTTACCTTGAATACCAATAGCTTACCAAAATATTGGCATAATAATGGATAAAAAGTAATCAAAATAAGGATTCTAGGAATTAAACAGAATATGAAGTTGATTTGATCACATAATGCCTTTTCTTTTAAGGATTTCAGAATAGCATTCAGACAATACTTGATTCTACTAGGAGACAATGACTGTAGACAATATCTCTGTGACAGAGAACAATTTAGCTGGATTCAATCACAGAGAGATTCAATTACTTTCCTGTGAACTTGCAGAAGAATTTGAACAACTACTTCACTGGTAGACAGTGAACATTCTAAACACATTAAGAATGGCAGAACCTACCTTTGTATACTTCTTTCATCTGGTTTTATCCCAGTCAGTTTTTTAAAGTGTGGCAAAGTACAAGTTTCAAAGATAATAATTCCTCAAAACTCCAAAGGATTTTATAAGATGCTTTTTTGTCAGGTGCTTTGGAAAGCAAGTCAATCATGTTACCTACTTTGGTTCAGGTACTTACATGATATCAGAGCCTAGTTGTATCACAATGCAAAAACAAAACAAAAATAGCATTTCTTTTTCTGCATAATAACAAGTGAGTAGAACTTCTGGGTAAGTGTGGCTTAATTTGTCATCAGTTAAGTGCCCTCCCTCTCTGTTTCTCTGAGGGTCATAAAAACAAAGCCAAAATTAAAAAGGAAGAGCAAAATCAATCATAGTTATCTTTCCAAAGAGTCAAGGATTTCACACGATGTAGACTAAACATCTGGGCGATGGTTAAATTTTCCCCCACTTTTTATCCACACTTCTACCCAGAGATTGAACCCTGTATGTAAAGGCTCAGCCATTAGCCTCCAAAAGCTGAATTAACAGAGTTCATCATCACAGAAAATATAGTCATTTGTTGAACTAGAGGTGATCAGAGGGGGAGAAAATGAGGAAATCTTATTCAAAGTCAATGGTTTTGTGGTTGGCTTTTTCTGGATTTATACTAATGGGGGGAAAAATGTGCTTCTGTCCAGAAGATCAATTCCAAAACAAATAAAAACATTGTCACACTAGCCTTAAAGAGATGCCCTCACTTTCAATAAGGGCGTGGGAGGAAGAAGGTCCTTGGAGAATTATCTAGGAGTAGATGACATACAATTTTGTTTGCTAAACATTCTTGACCTTATGTCCTCTATAAAAATAGTTTCTTTCAGTGCAGCTGAGAAAGCTGTGATTTTGCCGTCCAGTCAATGTAGGCTGGACTTCCCCATCATGGTGAGCATGAGTGTGGCTTCATTTCCATGGATAAAAGAAAAAGGTGGCAAGCTTAGCCACCTCTTATTCCAATGACTCAAACACACTGCATCCTCCTCCCCCACTTAGGATCCTTCACTCAAGAAAGCAGGTCATAGGATTCAAGCTCACAGTTTTTGAGTCCGTCTAAGACCCTGCATATAAAACATGCCTCTGTTCCTGTCTTGTTTTACCCCCTTTTCCTACCCCTGACTTATGAGGTTCCACACTGCCGAAGAGCCCTGTGGTATCAAGTGGAACATTTTGATGTAGTCCCACCGCTGTTGCTGTAGCTATCTAAGCTGGAGGATTTATTAGTTGTGAATGTTCATTTTTGTTTTTCTTGGTCCAGTGCCAGTAAATAAGTCACCCAAACCATGGCTGAGTGTCATTTGATAGGAAAAGCCTGGGATCACAAGGAAGCTTTCTGTCTTTCAAAAAAAACAAAAAAAAAAAAACAAAAAAAAAACAAACAAAGAAAAAACAACAAAAACAAAACAACCAAGAAAACAAAAAACCACCACCACCATCACCACCACCACCACCACCACCATCACAACAACAAACTGCTGAGGTAAGCATTGTCAAACCCAGCTGCATCAGCAAGCTGGTGGCGAGACAAATGAGAGCTTTCACTGCTGGATCCAGAGCTAGAGAGACACTGGCTGGCCTGCAAACCCAGGAACAGATGAATTAATGCTAACACCAAGGGACCGGTGTTTCAAACTAGCAGCTTTGACCATTTTGATCTTTCTAGCACATAAACACAGTGCATCTGAAAGGTGACTAGAGATGAAAATCTGCACACACGCACGAATGCACATGCGTACACCCCTACGTGTACACACCCACACCCATACCCACATGTGTGTTAAGGAGCGGCATTAGGAGAACCTGATGAAATCATGCTGTGTGTGAGTCCGGGGACCCGCTGGCTGGCTGTGTGGGGCAGACTGGGATGCGGGTGGGAGTCTGGAGGCCCAGGATGCTAGAAGCAGAGGAGGAGGGAGGGAGGAGGTCAGAACTTGGGAGGGGACTGCGCTCCTGCCAGCTCCCTGTGACTGTTGCCTGGGCGATGCCTGGGGATGACCAGGAATGCTTGGAGCCGGTATCCTTCTTTTGGACTTGGGGATGGAGCAGAAGGGGGTGGATGGCTTTTCTCTTTCTGTTCCTGCCTTTCATATGCAGCAGATTAGAGCGGCGGGTTGCTGTGGCGACCACGCAGAGGAGGGCTCCACACACCTGCACCACCAACACCAGCCTCGAGCCAGCGAGCCAGCGTGGACTCGGTTTGGCTGTCCCCCGGGCCGTTTTTTTGCTGTGGGAAACACAACAACAGCAGCAACAACATGAGTAAGGGAAAGAGAGAGAGACAGAGGGAGGAGAAGGGAACAGGGAGGCGGAAAAGGAAGAGAATACACTCCCAGTTCACGCAATGGCAGTTTTGCTCTTTAACAAAAGGGGATGGGAATACACAGGACACACAGGTCGTGGCCCAGAAACCTTGCCCAGGTAGCCAGTGGGGCTGCTCAGGTGTGACCGGAAGCGGGGAGACAGTCACCCACAACCAAGGGCCACCACCTGCACAAGCCATGGAGGAAGGAAATCATGAAAACAGGGAGAGCTTCAAAGCTTCGACTCTCACTCAGTCACCGTGGAGATAACCTACAAGGAAAGTTACTCTGTGGTTGCCCAGAACTAAAAGCCGTTTGCCATTTTTCTGTGGATTAATTTTCTAATGCAGAGGAGTGCTTTCTACGGTGGGAGAGATACCATTATGTCCTCTCTTTTTAAGTTTGTAAAGGCAGAGAGAAGGAGAGGAAAGAAGTGGGAGAGGGGAGGAAAACTGGTGAGCTCCTGAAGTTGTGGAAGGCTCTGGCACAGTTCCAGGTCCTGCTAATGAAGAAGTCAGCTCCATGCAGGGTTTGGGCCTCACCTCGATGGCCACCCTGTGCTCTGCCTTCAGTCTGCCCCTTCCTTCCTCCATCTGCCTCCTCCTCTTCCTGTCTTGTGATTGCTTTCCGCATTGTTATGTCTGCTTCCTTTAACAAAACATCACAACGCATTAGCCTGTCCAAAGCACTCTACAATGACAATATTTACAGAAGGTTCAATAAAATATGTATAGAGATTGATAGTGAATATGTAGTATGTAGTAGACCTTTTGAACTGAGAGCGTGTTGGGTTTGTTTGTTTGTTAAACTAGATTCTCAGGACTGCTTTAATTTTTTCGCTGTCTCTCAAATCATCCACTTAAAGGGAAAGATGACTTGAGAGAAATATTCTTTTAAAAAATGTGTTTTCCTCTTTCCCAAGCAATGTGATTAGCAAGCAGTGGGCCTTATGTCTTCCATTTTCAGTATCATGGAAACCAGGAGCATTTCCTTGGGGTAACTGTGTCACAGAGGACTGACATGAGACAATTACAATTGACTGTCCCATCAGCACATACACAAACAACACCGTGCTGTTGCTCGTGAGGTATTTACATGTCCTCTTATTGATTCTAGCTAAAGGAATTTCATAAAATGACCTAATCTCAGACTTTAGCATCTTTTAAAATGCGTGTGTATGTGTCTCCACCTTTAATAGAAAGTCGATACAATATTTTCACAAGACAGATGGCTATACCCTAGATCAGGGATTGGCAAACTTTCTGTGTAAGAGGCTAAATATTTTAAGCATTGTGATCTCTAGCAAAATGTAACTCTGCTATTATACCATGAAAACAGCTCTGGACAACATGCAAATCAATGGCATGGCTATGATCCAATAAAACTGTATTTACAAAAACAGGCAACAGCTCCATTAGGTCTGTACACCACAGTTTGCCAACTCCTGCACGAGCTCTACCCTCTTCTAGGTGCAACACTTTGAAGGGATTAGAGTGCTCTTAAGTCTCAGAAGGTATCACTGTTCCAACGTCATTCTTTTCAGTTCCTAATCTTACAAGGGATATCTAGTAACCAAGACAAACAACAAACTAGTTCAACTGAAGAAAGTATCCAACCTGCTCATGTGACTAGAATTTCTTGATTCTTTAAAAAAAAATCAAATGAGAACCCTGAATCTAAAAGAATAGTACACATTTGAGCTGTTACAATATATGTATATATAGTCTTCTAATTCATGATCCATTGGCAAACAAATGGCCAAACACATTACTCTTCAGAAAGAGTAGAATTTGTGCTACTTGATGGTCACAGATTTCAAAGGCCTATTTGGTGCCCAATTTTCTGTAGAGTCTTGTGCCAAAATGCCTTTTATCACAGGGAGGCAAGCAGTGCGTTTAGACATATTTTGTAGACTGGGCACCATGTGTGGAAGTGACAGCCAGAACTCCCTGCCAGTTCTCTTCCATAGGAGAGGATGGGTCTACAAAGGTTCAAGCACCTTACAATGACTCTTGCTTGAGAAGTCAGCAGGTAGGGGGTTGACTGTACAATTCTAAGTTTCATTCTCAGAATGATTTCTTTCCTAAATATGGCTTTTGATTATTACTGTCTCTGGAATTTATTCTATATTTTTAGGAGTTGTATATGTTATTCTTGCTATAACTTTGTCCACAGACAGCAGAAGGAAGTGGGAACGTATGCTCACCTTCATTCCAGTGTATGAATTCCAATGTGGATTATAATGTTTGGGCCCCATATGTAATCTTATTAAAGACTGAAAAACCCATTCTTTTGGGAATTACACTGACACCTGATGATGGAGTTCTGAAATTTGACCTAACAGAAACCTGGGAAAAGGTTACACTTGTCCATAAGTGATGGGATTTGTCCAGAAAAACATTTCCATTGCTTATAACTGGGCAGTAAATGAGGACCAGGAAGGCTGGATCGCAAGCAGAGTAGTCGTGTTCCAGGGCGTTTCCACAAGACTCAGGGACAAAAAGCCACAAGAATGGATCGGAATAATAAATTTGAATTCTTGAGGAGCATCCCAGAAATACCTATGGTGAGAAACTCAAGGAAGAGCTAAGATTGTTTTGGTCTAGCCAGTTTGGGGTTCAGATTATTGTGATTCTTCTCAACTTGGTAAAGCCAGGGACACAAAGTTATATTACGTATTATGGTCCTTTATTAAGAAGGACCAACTTAAATGTATTCCTTTGTTCCTGCAGAAAGACTTAGGACTACTTTGTTTGGGACATCAATGCAAACAAATTAGCCAGTTAATCTGTAAGACATGTGAAAATAAGGATGGTGTACGAGAAAGGATGGAGTTCCATTTTCTAAAAATAGTGTGCAGAAAGATGCAGAAGAGAGGATTCCCTTCCCTCCCACTAACAACTTGTGTAGAAGTGGAAAGATACAAATGATTAGTTTTCCTCTTCTATTCCATCAGTATTAAATAATAAGGTTAAACTAAATTAGAAAATCATACATAAAAACCCAAGAAACAACATATTCACTCATTTGTGTTCAATACAAAATAAAATAATTTGAGACTCAGATTAGACCTGAATAAGGCCCATAATTTCATGTTAAAATGATGAGGAATTTTACAAAAGAAATAGGATCCATTCTAAGAAGTCGCTTTCCAGATGAACTTATAATGGGAAAGTCTTTAGACAGAAACTTCTGGTGTTATTGAGAAGGTCAAATATCAGTAAACTCTCACTCGAGGAAATATATGGGCCTTCAAGAAACTTGGCATTCTCCTTTACTAGTTAAAGTGATTTGGAAGGTGACCAGCATGGTGTTATTTAGTGCTGTGTGCATGGGGATGGTTGCATCAAAATATTTTAATTTATGGAAATGGTTTATAAGAGAAAATATAGGTGTTAGTATTTCTTTCTCTGTGTTCTGCCCAGTTAACTTTGGAGCAGCTACCTGGTGAATTGTGGCCTGATAGGACAGATAGCCTTGGACAAGTGCACGTTGGCTGTGATATCCAGATCATCTTCCACCTAGTTCTGCCACACAGTGCAGACCCTTCTGACTGAGGGTCAGAATTATAACTGCCTCTAATTGCTATTCCCATCTGTTTTGTAAAGAAGAAATAAATGTTTATGGGTAGATTTTGTTTTTACAAAAGCAAAAAATATGATAAATAATATGGTTGGAGTAAAACCACTCTTCTATCAGTCCTAACACCAAATAGTCAAACCGGTTCCAAGGGGGATCAATTCAGAAATAAGAAATTAATTTGGTAACTGCAGCTTGATTCTTCAACTTCAGGGCTAAAATCAAACTAAGAGTAATGTCTAATGGAGAATATATCACTGGGGAGAATAGAGACAGAAACACAAAGGAAACCACACTCGCTGCTTGCCAATTGTATGTCATGCACAGTAACATCTCTAATGCATACAGGAACCCTATAAAATACGTGAAACTACTCCATTTGCAGACATGGAAACTGAGGCTCAGAAAGCCTACAAAATGTGCCCAAACCTATGGCTGGCAAACAGGGATTCAAGGAAAATTTGTGAGTTGGAGGTCTTTGGGACATCTTGTCACTTGGAGTAATGATTTCTTGGCTTAAGCAAATCTTGTAGGAATCTATGGTAGGAAACTACCATAGAAAACAAAGACGTCTTAGTTTCATAAATGGGGGATTATAACTGACAATATCAAAAATATAAATATGTTCCTGATTCCTTAATTTGCTAATAATTATTGTTGCATTAGTGACCTTAGGCCAAGTTGACCATTTCCAGAGTCATGGTGACATACATAAATAGTAACAGGCAGGAAAAAAATACCATTGTTTTTCAAGGTGAATTCAAGATGAAGAAACACACATTTTTAGAATTGTATAATTTATACAAAATAATATGATGCAAAATAATATGATGTCCATATTATGAGTGTCCTTCAAGTGAGTGGAAATTAAGCATGCTTCTACTTAAAAAATAACAATTGAGGGGCACCTGGGTGGCTTAGTCGGTTAAGCGTCTGACTTTCTCTTAGGTCATGATCTCGCGGTTTGTGGGTTCGAGCCCCGCGTTGGGCTCTGTGCTGACTGCCAGCCCAGAGCCTGGAGCCTGTTTCATAGTCTGTGACTCCCACTCTCTCTGACCCTCCCCTGCTCACGCTGTCTTTCTCTCTCTCCTAGAAATAAATAAAACATTAAAAAAAATTTTTTAAAAAATAACAATTGAACTTAAATGATTGTAATTTATGTTGGAAGGACGGGAGGGAGGGAGGATGAGAGGAAGGGAGGAAGGAAGGAAGGGCTGACTCAGTGGGTCATACAGGAGCCATTGGAAAAAGTTCACTTTCCTTAGTAAAAACAGTGCATTGAAAGGATATTATCAACAGTCTTTTAAAACCTCAATAAAAGAAGCAATAAATTTCTCCTGAAATACTTGATGTCCAAAAATATGAAGTTAAAAGTTCTGGAGCCTTTGTTGATTTCCTCAAGGGGGGAACAAAACAGCCAAGGGGATCTCAGACTGCCTTGTCCTTGAAATTCTAATCATATGCTAAGTGAAGTTTCCAGGGACCCTGGTGGTATATGAAACACAGGCTGCAAGGTTGTAAAATACCGGGTGCAGCTGTCGTGACCTCATTCGTGAGGGGCTACAGGTTCTAAGTCTGGAGTAAAGTTCCTGAATATTCCTCTCTGTGGTGGGAAAGTCAGGGAAATGGGGCAGAGTCATGAAAAGTCCAACTGCTGAAAATATTTGCCTAGGCTTCTCCTACCTTCAGATCATGTGTCTCTGCATTTTCCTTCAATCCAGTTTGCAACCCCTGGCACATGTAAAGCATCTTGTCAGATATGATAAAATGCCCTGGAGGCTCCCAGATATCTCAAATAGCCTGGAAGGAGGAAGACAACAAGCATGTCTCTAGAAATTTGCAGGCCAAAGGTAAGACCACTTACCACATGTCTAAATATTTTAAATATGTAAATCATGCTAATAATATTTAAATTAACTATGTTCTATCTTCCAGTCTTGAACACAAAAAGTCCTTGTACTGATCTGGAAGACCAGTTCCCGTTACAAGTGTTAGATACCGTAAAACTCTGCAAGGAACATGGTGGTTTTCAGAGAGTGGGATGTGGGCTCTCAGTCCATTCAGCACTCCTTCTTGCCCCATGGAAGCCTTGTGCACAAGCAGATACTCTTGCCTTTACTCACAAGCTCTATCCACTGCTTTCTTCCACATACATACTGCATCCAGCCACTCTTTGGCTTCCCAGGGCCAGTTACTAGTGGCATGGTCCATTTTCCTGAGAAAAAGACCCAAATAAAAGGCTAGCACAGGCCTAAAAGTGGCCTCAGGGAACTCTGGGAAGAAAATTCTGGACTATTGGGTATCCAGAGTATGGTCTACAAGGGGAGGCATAGGCTACAGGTAAGAATAACCCTTGGACCCTTAGACCCCTGCCTAAGCTGGTGGGGCATGGTCTGAGGAAAGCCAGAATTGGGCATTTTCAACATGGACACCATAATGGGGGCTGCTCTTGACAGGATCTAAGGGCAGTATTCACAAGCCAAGTATTAAAATTGAATAATATAATATAATATAATATAATATTATAATATAATATAATAATATAATATAATATAATATAAAACAAGCCAAGTGGTAAAATTGAATAATAACGTTCCTCTATGTATTATCAAAAGACTTTATTTAAGGTTAGATTTTGTTGGGTTAATATTCTTCAACTACCATGAGGAATCAGAAAAAACATATACTAGGCATTTCCAATTACTTATGTTCTCTGACAGAATGAAAACTATGGAAAGAACTCATTTCAAGTATACCAACTTTCATAGCTGAATTTGTAGATATTTGTACCCACTTACTTGTCTGCTAATTCATTTTTTGATAAATAAAAATAAAAACCGCTATCATGTTATATTTTCTTTAAACTAGAAATTTTAGGATTTCAATTCATTTTTGGAAGCACATCTTCAAGTAAGACCCTGCTATACTTTTTTTTTCATTGTAACCGATGCAGAAATTTCTTGAAATTTCTTTCAAGATTCTCTTTTTGTATTTATTTCATTGTAGATTTCCCTTTTTTGTTTACCATGACTGTTAATCATTTATTGCATTAGCCTTTACCTAACCAAACCGTTGATCCTAGTGTTTGTATTGACTTTCTGGTACATTAGTCCCCAAATGATACAATCACTCTATTGCCCTTCTTTTGAATGATTTCTTTATTCTCTACCTTTTTCTGAAAATCCAGTATCAGCTCCCAACACTGACTTTTCTTGCACAGCTTCAAATTGCATGGTATATCCTTTTCTGCAAGAATACATTGTAAATCAACCAAAGATTGGTTTGATTTTATTCCTCTTTTTTCCAGATATTACTTTTTGTATCAATATATTTAAGGTTCTTCACCTGTAGATGTATTAATCTATAGTTTGAGATAAGTTATTCACAATTTTAAGTAGATTCTTCCAAGTCATTTACTATTTTTGAATCCCAACTGTATAGTTATGCTTTCTAAAAATAGATCTTCTGCAAATTTCATTAATTCTTTGGCATATTCAGGCTCCTTACTAAGTGCATTAAAATGGAAATTCAGATGATTCCTCATTTTGTCAACAATGTTCAAGGTGACATTGGATAAGACCCTTATTACTAATTACAATTTAGTTTCATTAAATTTGAGCCTATCTGGCTCCTAAGTCACTCCCGTGGGTAGTATATTATGAACTCAAGGATGATAAATTATTGTTATTTACTAGTTAGTGTATAGTTGTGTATGGGATTTGGGTCTTTCTTTAATGTGGAAATGTGAGTTAGTGGAAATAAAACACAAATTCAGATTGAGGGTTGACCTTTAGGTAAAGTAGATAAGAAAGGTGGCAAGTCACAGAGTCTTACCTTGGTGTGACTATTCAGCACTCTCCTGTCTCCCTTACAAGGCAGCCAAGGAAGATAATGAGACTCAGATCCAGATCCAAGTTTCATTTCTAACTCATAGAAGCTTCCAGATTTAGACAAATTACCTAACCTCTTCAGGTCTTGATATCAATAGTTTATAAAAATAGAACAATAGACCATTCTTAAGGCCACTTTTAACTTTTATAATCTATTCTTCGGTTGTTCTAGCAGGCATGAAATGTTCCCCATCAATTACTAATGAGTCGCTGATAGGTTGGACCACAAGGATTGGAGCATTATCTCCATACTCCCACAGTGAAGATGCACTGAACGCTTTCACAGAAGTATGCATTTTCGGTTTCATGATGGTTCACTGGAAGCAGAAAGTAAGACTGAGAACGTAGCAATTTAAGAATATCAAATCAGAAAGAGTAGGCAAGGGGACTGAAGTGGAGGGTGATAGAAGAAATTAAGGAGCCACCAAAGGCATCTTGGCAAGGGAACTTCCTGATGAAAATGGCCAGCTAATCATTGCCAAGCTATGAGGCTGATAAGTTAATGTGGACTGAGATAATCAACAGTCACTATAACAATGGTAGCCATGTCTGATATCTTTCAATGTGGTAGGGAATTTAATAAATACTAGACAGATGGTAATTTCCTCTTGAATCTGCTTGTTCCCACACTATCCATTTACAGAGAATTGCACCCATCATTCACCTTCAAATCCAAAGCTAACTTCTTCAAGTCCCCTTTCCCACATCACCAGACAGAGCTAGCTTCCTTTTTCTTGTCTTTTCTTCTATATTTCTACTGTTATAATCCAAGTTCTTCTTTGGACAATGTAAATAGTTCTGACTAATTCAAGGAAGATTGAGAAGGGAGGAAAAGTAAGAAAAATACAAAGATTAATTTTTATCCATTTTATCTTACTGCACTTGAGTGACAAACTTGGCTTTCAGTCTATAATAATAACTATAATTATTTATTACATTATTATTATTATTATTTGTAGTTTTTGTAGGCAGCATCTTAACCAGGGATTTCCATCAAAATCACCAAATAGGTTTTTGAAATCTACATGCCTAGGCCCAGTGCTGGTGATCCTGATTCAGTAGGTCAGGTCTACATCTGGTATCTGAATACAAAATGCTCTCTGGAGATCTGGCACAGAGCACAATGCTAGCTGGGAACCTCTTATCACTTAAAACTCAAGGCTCTGAAAGCACAGACTTGAGAGTGACCTTGGTCAAGTTATTTAATTTTTCTAAAAATTACATATATACACATCTATAACATTTTATAACTATATAAAAATGTAGTAGAATTTTCATCTGGGATTAGAATAAATGGAAATGCCACTTTATTTCAGAGTGCACACTCTAGTTTATGTATAAAACAAACACCTGAACACCTGAAAACAAGTACTAGGTTTTTGTGGTGTTTTTCGTCTCTTTATTTTTGTTTGTTTGTTTTTAGGTTTTCTTTTTGTTTGTTTGTTTTTAGTTTTATTGAGGTATAATTGACATATACCTAGATTTTATTTATAACAAAAATTTTAATTTGGTCTGCTACCTAGGGCTACTGATCAGTTTTAGAGTTAAAGTAATGTGGTTTGTTCAGGTTCAACTCCCTAAGAATCAGTGTTTCACACTGTATCTACCTAGAATTAACCCACTGGCACTGACATTTTGTGAAATGTTATTTTTTTCCCTTGGAAGATTGTTCCCATTAGTTTTCATTCTGTAATATTTGTGCCTTTGAAGAAATGTATACAGGTTGATGTTACTTTATAAGGATGGATATTTTTCTTTCTGAATCCACTTAGATTTACTTTCTCAAGTATTTCACACTTCCCAAGAACATTCTTTCCCGTGAGTGTGTGTTAGCAAGAGATGCTTCTAGCAATTGTGTTAATAGTTAATTTTCTGGTTCCCTGATTTGAAAACATGTTAGTTATGTTTTCAAAATGATTTTTAATTTTTTTAGTGTTTTATTTATTTTTGAGAGAGAGAGAGAGAGAGAGACAGCATGAGCGAGGGAGGGTCAGAGAGAGAGGGAGACACAGAATCTGAAACAGGATCCAGACTCTGAGCTAGCTATCAGCACAAAGTCTGACGTGGGGCTTGAACCCACCAGCCCCCGAGATAATGACCTGAGCGGAAGTTGGAAGCGTAATCGACTGAGCCACCCAGGCGCCCCTCAAAATTATTTTTCCACACCTTTATAAGCTTTCCTCTTCTGGCCTAGCGTGTTCCTGCCTGATCTATCTAAATTCTCCCCATTCTTTGGGTCCCAATTTTTATAAGATCTTCCTTAATCTCTCTCTCTCTCCTTTTATTAATGACTTCCTTTCATGTTATCTAAGAGTCATTGTCTATACTGTGAATGTAACACTTATCATATGCTCTGGCATAGTTTAATATGCTGTTTCATTGTTTTAGGAGTATATCTTGTCCCTCTAATTCTTTAAGCATCACGCTAATGGAGTCTCTGTTGAATATTTCTGTTCTTCCTCTTCAGATCAAGCAGTGTCTTGCAAAAAGCATGTGCTATTATCCTCTGAGGAATACTGATGAGTGGGGTATGGCTCTTTATACATAGTAAATAATTTTACATGGTAATATTGAAGGAGAGATAGCAGAGCATTATTTATTTGGGCAGAAATAAAGGATTCCTTCTACAAATGTTGATTCTTTGGGCCTGACATTCTGCTACCATTGAGAATTCCTTCACAGGCTTGATCATTGGAAAAATCAAGGTATCTTCCACTGATATTAAGATTAACTCAGCTCATCTCAGTTATTCAGAAATAAGAACAAGGCTGCATATGCATTTCTTTCCTGTAAAAAAAAAAAAAAAAAAAAAGATGACTTTCGGGTCTAGTTCTCAGCATGTCATCTCAAATAGAGTTGAGTAATATTTATTGGCCTTTTTAGATGCCAAACACCTAGGTCTTTGTTTTACCCTAGTTGGGTTTCAACTCCGTCTGTCCACAGTTGAGGTTTCCCCAAGGATTCCTAGAAGCATATTTCTCATCTACTTCCTTTCCCAAGGTTTCTGGCAGCTTTGCACAGTGGCTAGAACTCACATGCAGTTCCTGATATTGTTTCATGTTCCCTGCCAGAAGGCAGGGGAAAGCAAGAGATCTGTTATTAAAGGTTTACAGTAGTGATATTGGGGTGGGGGTGTGGGCGACAGCTCACTAGCAAGTGAGAATCTTTTTCAAACGAAATGCTGTTCTAAGCCTTAGCTACTAACAAAGACAGAGACATTGTTCTCCTCAACATTGTAATCTTAGCTCCTATCATTTTGCATACCACATAGTTGGCAACTGATAAGTTCTTGTTGGATAAACACAGGAGATCAGATACTATCTCTTCCAAGAAGCCTTCCCTGGTCTACTGAGTAAAACTGATTACTTCCTCTACTGTGTTCCAATGCACAACACATCCTCCTTCTCTTATTAAGTTTATCTCAGTGAATGGCACAGATTTGTACACTGTAGATACATCCTTCTCAATGATTCTTTGATAACATGCTTGTTTTACATATTTTAGTATCTTCAACACCAAGTAAGCACAGTGCTGAAAGAAACAGTCCCCTGAAACTACTGCCTGTATTCTGTAAAGGTTTCATCAGCAACTTTATTCACAGCATTTCATAGTATCCTTTTTAGAAGATTTTTCCAGAAGTTTCTCTGTAACTATACCCAGGATATATGCGATTTCCCTTAGACAATATTTTTGTCTTTGTTCTATGAACACTATATTTTGTGTCTTTCCAGTTATGTTTGGACCCATCTGTAGTAAAGATTCAATGGCAAATGTCTTTGTGTTAGTCTTACTCTTGGTTCTGATTTAGGTGTCTAGCATTTTATACCTTTGTATTTCCTGCCTACTTCTTACATATGCTATTTTATTGTATTTATGTGTCATATAAAGCCTTCCTTGAATCCCTCTTTTGGTGTTAGATGGAGTAAAAGCATACATCTATAAAAGAGTATGTGTAAGTTAAAGGTGCTCATGCATTCAACAAAAAGAAGCTAGAAATCATTGAAAACGCTGCTCTAAATTCCTTTGACTTGAAGAAATTAGAATCCGTAGGATTTGGGGAAGATTGAATATGAGTAATAGATTGGGAGATGTCAAAGCTCATGCGACTATTTGGATGGTGCCACTCTCTGAATTAGGAAAGAGAGGAGGAAGCCCAGATTTGGGAAGGCACAGACAAAACAACTATAATGTAAATAATAATTATTGTAAGTCACAGCCGTATAGCCTTATGTGGTTCACAAAGCATTCTTACACAAATGATAGTTGTAATAATGAATGTTTGTATAGTGATATCAAGTTTATAAAGACTATTTCCTTTGTTTCTTACAAGCCTGTGAGTTGGCAAGAGCCAATGTAATGTCATTCCCATTTTGCTGATGAGGAAGCTGAGTCTCTGAGGGACTAAACCACTCAGAGGGAGTTGTTGGAAGGATGTCTCAGGTGTGAGGGTTCTGATTTCCTCTCCTATGGTCTAACCTCCCACCCCCTCACCATTGTACTGCTGCTTCTAGATTGGAAGCACATCACAGAGTGAGGGGTGAGGGTGTTGCGTGGCTCTCTGGGTGTGTGAAAGAAGAAAGCAACTGCTAAAGTAAGCATTATTCCTAAAAATCTTCTCCATTCTTAAACCTGTATTTTCCGATGATCATTTCCTGTGAACTGCTCCTGCAACTGTTTCTCTGTCTTCTGGCTGGAAGCTCTGATCAGTAGAAGTTTGACACACTGGAACATTTAACTGGATCGTTCATTCTAAAAGCGTCTTAGACAGAAGGAGTAAATGACATTTCTGACATAATTTACCTGTTTTTGAATAAAGTATGAACAGAGTGTGATAGGTATTAAATATTGATTGATTATAGATTTCATAGAGAATAGTAATTGATAACCAAGGCTTAGAAATACTGCCAGACGTCTGGCTGGAGATACTTGCCCCCACCATCACCAAATTATAACTTACAGCATGCATGTATTTGAATATAAAGAGGTAGATTTCTTATTTGATCTCTTTTTTTTTATGTTTTTTTTTTTTTCTAGGAGAGAAAGAGATAGAGACAGCATGAGCAGGGGAGGGTCAGAGAGAGAGGGAGTCACAGACTGAAACAGTCTCCAGGCTCTGAGCTGGCAGTCAGCACAGAGCCCGACGCGGGGCTCGAACCCACGAACCGCGAGATCATGACCCAAGTGAAAGTCGGACGCTTAACCGACTAAGCCACCCAGGTGCCCCTCTTATTTGATCTCTTGTCCCTCAATGGTGGGAAACCAGAAAACATGAAGTTGGACTCAGGGGAGAGAAGGTTAAGTCAAAGGCCATGATGTGGTTGTGCCTTAGGTGTATCACCTATTCCTGAGAAGGACATTTTCTGATTTCTTTATCTTAACCACATTTCCAGACTAAATGCTGAGTGTAAACCTTTAGAACCTAATGGGTGATCATTTGTCGAAAATGCCAAGTACACATACCTTCTGCTATAAGATCACAATTTTCACAAGCTGACCCGCCACCATCAAACTGCTCTCACAATGCTTTCTGTGAGCTCTGTCTAGTAAGATAGATTTTGAATGGACTCCAGATTTGAAAAATAAGTGGTTAAGAAATACTTGCAAGTGCTATTTCTTGTCCCTATATCACAAAAGACCAAAGAAGCACTAGATAAAAATGATGCTGACTGGGTTTTCAGACAGATTTTCTGGACATCTGTGACCTCCACCAATCTTAGGGAGAGAAAAAAAAAGTACCATACATTTCTGAATGTTTGGGCCAGGCTCCCTTAGTTCTCTATTTTTCTTACCACCCAGAGACTGAAGCATTTGGCATACGTGGGATCCTAGTATTTTATTGCTGGAAGAGAAGCTCTCCCACCCTGGTTTTATCTGTAGGCTGGATAAAGGTTTGGGATTTAGCAATAGGCTTTGCTAGCTCAGCTTGTGAAAATCACATTCTTTATCAACTCCCCAGATGGTTTAGATCATTAAAAACACAACAAAACAAAACAAAAGCCCTTCAGAGTGTACACTGTGAAGATATTCTCTAATTTCCAAGAAAAATAAATATATGTCGAATTTCTCACAGATTTCTCACACTTTCTCAGTATACAGCCTGAATTGCTGTGCTGAATGGAGAACTTAAAGCCATCGTTTTTGAAACTGCAAAGCCTTGTGCTGCATACTTAACTTCCAGCAGCCCCTTTGCCTTTCTAGCTTGTCCATCAGCCCAACTCTAAGTCAGTATTTATCTATTGGGGCTTAGCTTGCACTGAAAAGTGGATGTCTTTATTCAATGAATTTGGGGCAACTGGCTCTCCATAAGCATCAAAAACAAAAAGGCTGTTTGAAGTCAAAGAGACCTCAAGAAACTATCCCACCATCTGCTGAGGAGAAAGAAATGAGCCTGTGGGCCAATAGCTCTTTATTGAATAGAAGAAATAGTATTGTCGTCTAAATTTTCTGCAACACCCTTTGGATCAAAATATTATAATCGCAGCAAATAGATGCGGCAAATAGATGCGGCCACACTTAATGGATACTCAAAGGGCCAGACCACTGCTTGGCTTGGAACGTTTACTGTCATTTGGAAGCAAAACTGGGGGGCTAAGGGGATTGGGGTTGGAGGGAGAAAGGGAGACCTTACGTTAAGCTGGCATGCACCAGTGGATAAATGGCTGGCATTTGCAGAGCTGCGTTGCAGGGAGGCTTTTAGCAGTTTGCCATTGCCAGCTGATGTCTCTGTGAACATCAGTGCCAAGAAGCCAAAAATGAAAGCAGGTGCAGGGGCAGAGGAACTGAGTGTTAGGGAGGAGGGAGGGGAGCTTTCAGCAACAGAACTTCTGTTGTTAAAAATTGGTTGCCTTCATTAAAACCTAAACAATGCCTCACTTTAACTCCGCATAACATTTTTAGCCCACTAGAATCCTACACACACACTTAAAACAAGCCTCTTACATTTATGCACTGGACTAAGAGACTGTGTTTTGTTTGTCTCCCTCCAAAGCTGTAGATTGTCTGCGACACTGCTGAACTCCGATTAGAGCAGCTTTCCTTCCGAAGCCAGGAGCATCTGCTTCTAAAAGTGCCCTTTTCCTTCCCTCCCTCCCCAAGTGCCCCCTCTTCAGAAAGCCCCACTTCTACAGAACCAGGGCCTGGGAACAGGGACTATTCCTGAACTCGGCATGTCTTTGCAGGGCCTCGGTGCCAGTTCAGCTCTCTGAAATGCTGCTTTCCGATGAGAAAACAGACGGGACTCAGTGCCGCCTGCAATTTACATTCCCTCAAAAGCTCTATGATCTTACAACATTGTTGCCCAAGCCCCACCACAAGTGACAGCAGGGAAAAACAATACGGGGAACCAAAAGAAAAAAAGAATAAAGGTAAAGGTTCAGGACCAACAGAGGAAAAGAACTAAGGCTTGCCACAGGGCACAGTAAAAATTGAGAATAAAACAGAAAGACATCTGCCCCCTCCGCTGCCCTGCACGGCTGAGCCGTTCTCAGCATGGACTTCGTCAGCGACTGTCCTCCCACATTGCAGAATGTGAAAGTCATCTTTCAGGGAGATAGGACAAAAATACAGATCACATGCAGCCTTCTCACAACTGTGATAGAGGGAGAGCAAACCCTGACAGGAGGAAACAGCAGGCAATCTGTGCTGGGTTGAAAATACACTGTGTGGTTTTTTTCTTCCCCCCTAATGGACATTACTGCAAAGGAAGAAATATAAAGTATGCGGGTTTGTTTTTACAGGCTTTTAGAAAAAAAAAATAGCAAGTTCATCTACAATCCAGATGCTCTACAAGAACTAGAACTCAAGCTATTAAAATGATTATATTATGACATTGGGGTCAACAGTTTTAATTATAATTTAAGATTAACAAGTATAGTGATTCTTGGGGGATGGGTTTGTTCCGTGACCTTAACCCTCAGCGAGTTTATATACAATCTCTGTGGCTTCAACCACCAAGTGCTACTGTCTTGTCCACGGTAGGTTTGGTTATTATCAGCTTTTAAAACCCAGAAGAAAGTTTAACAACTTAAATCAGAAACATAAACGGGGTCACATGCCAAAGAGTCAGTGGATGAAAAGGAACGTGGTTCATAAAGCAAGTTTAGTCTGGGCTTTAGTCTGGATGAAATATTGAGTTGGGACAAATAAGAGACTGCAAAGCTTCAAGAAGTCTGAGAGAAGTGAAATGTTCTAATAGGAAGAGAAAACAGAAAACAAAAACTTGGCCAAGGGTGAGAAGAGGCATTCCAAAAGAAAGAAGCGGAGATAGCTAATAACATAAAACAAGTTTCAAGCTCAGGACTAAGAAAAGCAACAGTTGAAAGAAAAAGCATGTTCAACTACAAAATGTGCAGATTTAAAAAATATCTATTCTCAATGTTGTTGAGGATTTGAGTGAAAAGGCCTCAAATCTTAAAGGGGAATTGAAAAATACGTGTCAAAACCTTTTTCACTTATAGGAATTTATCTTGCTCAAATGTTGAGAGATGTAATATATTTATGCATAAAAGAGTTCATTGTAATATTTAAAATCAGAAATATGCTAGTTATTAAAATATAAGAGATTTACTAAGAAAATTATGGAATAGACATAAACTGTGTTTTCAAAAAATATTTTCCAACATGGGAAACTCCTTGCATATGTTTGCTTAGTGGGAAAAAAAAAAGAGGTTGTAAAACAGCAAATACAGGACGATCTTAATTATGTGTGAAGCATCGACTCCCAAATGTTAACAGTAGTTATTCTGAATTTCAGGCTTATTGGAGATTTTCCCTCAATTTTTCCCTATATTCCTTCTGTTTTTCAAAAATTATAAAGTGAAAATGTATATATTTTGAACCTTGTGTTGAAGAGTATTCTGTATGTAGGAAAGTGCACAAATAAGAATACAGTTTAATAAATTTTAAGAAATGGAAGACATTCGTGTAACCAGCAGTCTCATCAAGGAACAGAGAATTGCTAGCCCTGAACATCCATGCCATTCTGGTTCTCTACCTGCTCCAGGAGGGTAAACTCTACCAAGTCTGGAACACCATAGGTGAGTTTTGCCTTTTGTATATTTTAAGAAAAGGAAGCATACAGTATTTGATCATTTGTGTCCAGAATTTTTTTTTTCCTTCAACATTGAAAATACACTGTTTTAGCCAGGAGGTGCTAATAGGGAATTCAAACCATTCGTGCAGAACCATGTGCTGTATCAGAGCTTTTTCAGTGACTCCGGGCCCCCTTCCTATCCACTCCCCCAGGGTATGCTCTGAATCTAGGATTGGGCCTAACTTGCCAAGCTCTCTCAATTGCAAATGTTCTTTCCCTTTTGGAAGTCTTCTACCATACGTATCTTATAGCAGGAAATTTATCAGTGCCATATTATTTATTGTTGCACTGATTTTTTAATTATCTCCTCCATGTTTACTTTATCATATACTGTTCATATTTAACTACCAGTCACTGGATTCCTACTATGTGCCAGATACATAATACCTACAGGATAATATTACCCCATTTTATAGAGAAGGTGATTTCTCCTAGGTCATAACGCTAAATGTTGACAAAACCTATCTCTACCCAGGTCCTTGGTTGCTATCTCAAATGGTCTCTTCACTGAATCCCATTCTCTCATTTGCTCATATTTTATCTCCTCACTGGATTAGAAGGTCTTGGAGAATTTTTTAAAATGTACTTATCTTTCTTTGGATTTTCCCTCCTAGCCTAGTGCTTGGTATGTAATAACTATAGCATTTGGTTACTGAGCATAATAAGTGTGCTGATTTTTTATTTGATTTTTTCTAGCACCACAGCACTCTTTCTAAATACTTTTGTTTAATGAAACTTTCATAATCTTTTATAGTGATAACCACCAATATGGCCTGACATTCTGATTCTAATCATTCTGTGGAGAAAATGGGCTTGATAACTGGCATGGCCAACAAATGGGAAAGTGGGCAAGGTGAACCACGTGCAGGGGTAAAACTAATATATTTGACATGAAGAATGGATTATCTTGTAAGTATCATCCTCCTCCCTGTGACAAGATTATTTGATATACTAATTATGAAATGAATTAAAATAATGGTTAGAACATACCTATAGGAAGAAAAATAAAAATAACTATTAAGGACAATATAAAAGATAATACTTTGAGTCTTTTTTATAGCATTAATATGTTTCTTAGAAAAAAATAATAAAAATGTATACCTATACATGGGTATGCTGTAGGAGTGAATAATAATATTGAAACCTTTCCCTTAAGCTTTAAATTGTGCAAATGGGGGCGCCTGGGTGGCTTAGTCGGTTAAGCGTCTGACTTTCACTTAGGTCATGATCTCGCGGTTCGTGGGTTCGAGCCCCGCGTCGGGCTCTGTGCTGACTGCCAGCTCAGAGCCTGGAGCCTGTTTCAGTCTGTGACTCCCTCTCTCTCTGACCCTCCCCTGCTCATGCTGTCTCTCTCTCTCCTCGAAATAAATAAAACATTAAAAATTAAAAAAAAAATGTTAAAAAAAATTGTGCAAATGCATTGATGACCATGTCAAAATTAATCTTCACATCATGTTCAATATACAGACTAGGCAAACTTGTCGATCTATTTTTATGTATAATCAAAGAACACATTTTGTTAAATTTTAATTTCAAAACATGTATTTCACATAAAGTAACATGAAATAAGAGATCCAATTCCAGATTTACAGTACTGATCAGTCTTTGGGATAGATTCTAGCAACCTTCAAATATCTCAAGTCAAATAATTTTAAATACACATTCTTTATCCTTCTGTTTAAGAATTTTCCTAACCACTAGTTATTGAAGTAACTTAAATTTTATAAATTCATGTTTACAATCACTGGGCTTTCATTCTTTATTTCACATCTGCTCTTTAAATGCAAGGAAATATGGTACCACAGGGGCTGGAGAAATGAACTTTGTGAAAGCAAGCTCTAAGAATTCTGAACTATTACAAATTTGAGTCAGCGTGTCCCATGGCCCACTGTATAACTGGGACTCCTGAAGAATTTCCATGTAGGATATGATGTTTACAAATGAAAAATTAAAGAGTAAGTGCTAATTTATAGCTTGTATACATCATTAAAACTCAACAATAACCCCTAAAAACCCATATGTTGAAGACCTGACCCCCATTACCTCAGAATATGATGGTAGTTGGGTTTTTAAACAGATAATTAAATTACACTACATGAGGTTAGCACTGTGAACCCTAATCCAATACAACTGATGTCCTTAGAAGAGGAGACAGACACAGAAGAAAGACTATGTGAATACCATGTATGTTTGAGTGTATGGGTGCAGGCCTACGAAAGATTGGAAAAATGTTCACCAAACTCTAATGGGCAGTAATCATTCACAAGTGGAGAATAGTGATTTCCACTTTTCACGTTCATGCCCCTTCATATTGTTGGGATGATTTTTATGACAAGCATACATTCCTTACATAATTTCAAAAGGTAATAGATAACAGTGGGGTCAACAAGTGAGAGTTTTTATATAATATAATATGAGTTCATTTTTAAATCACGGTTGGAAGACCTGGATATACAAGACATATGAGAATCTTGTACGGTTTTACAAGACAGAACTAGAAGAATGTGTGGACATTGTATGGAGGCAAAGTTTTAGATAAGTTTAAGAGATAAGTTCTTTGCCATCCAATGATTGAATAGTCTAGCAGCATAGCAACACAAAAACAAAAGTAGTTGAAAACAACCTAAGTGTCTTCGAATGGAAAACTGAATAAATGAAGTGTGATATATCCAGACAATCAAATAAAATACAACTGTGGTAATGAGTGAACCAGTGCTAGCTTCATCCACATTGCTCAATCTCACTAATACATTGCTGAACAATAACAGAAAGCTACAAAAGAATAGACACCATATGATACCATTTATGTGAAGTTAAGAAACATGTAACCCAGTACTCTGAACTGTTTATGGATATGTATTTATATGACACAATTACTAAGCTATGCATAGGAATGGTGATTATCAAATTTGGAATAGAGGTCAGCCTTCAGAAAAATGGAGAAACATTAAAGATACCCAGAGACTTGAACTGTATTGGTTATGCTTTCTTTCTTTCTTTTTTTTTTTTTAATATTTATTTATTTCTGAGACAGAGACAGAGTGCCATCTGGGAAGAGCAGAGAGAGACAGAGAGGGAGACACAGAATCCGAAATAAGCTCCAGGTTCTGAGCTGTCAGCACAGAGACTGATGTGGGGCTCGAACCCACAACCATGAGATCATGACCTGAACTGAAGTCAGACACTTGACCAACTGAACCACCCAAGCGCCCCATTTATGCTTTCTTTCTTATGCTAGATGGTGGGTACAGGAGCCACATAATTTGTTATGCTTTTATGAGAGAAATATTTCCTAGTAATAATCATAAACATAGTAATATTAATAGTTACTCAGCACTTGCTATTGGCAGCCAATATGCGACAGATTTAGTGTGTACTAACTTATTTTTTCCTCACAAAAGCCCTATAAGATGTATACTGTTATTGACCTCATTTTACAAAGAAGTCAACCAGCCAAAGCACAAGAAAGTTTGCTAAAAAGTCTAAGTAAGGGGCAGAGCTGAAAGCTGAGGCCAAGCAGACGTCCATGTACTCGTCTCTTACCTACTTACAGACATACAAATGGAAAGGGTTTTCTTGTGAGGTAATGTCTTGTCTTTTCTTTTTTTTTTCTTTCTGTGTAACGTAATGCGTTACCTGGTGAAGTAATGAGCCCCGCAGCTTTGAAAATGTAAACAGAGGTCCGAGTGTAAGATTACTTGGGTGGCATCACACTGCGGTTTGTGGGAGGTTGGGCTTCGTGACCCGAACTTCCCATCCAATGCCGATTCTCTGATTTTTTAATGCCAGGAAGAATTTCTCTGGGGGAAAACACAAGCTCTACTTGAGGCATGTGGAGTTGGAGGTAAAAATGTGGCTAGCAAATAGAGATGATGGAATTCAGTTTGTGTTACAGCTAGGAATTTGTTAGTATAATAGTCCAAATATAGAGATGGATGTGATTATCCAGGAAATATGGAGAAAGGAAAAAATGAAAGGCCCACACCTGGAGCAGGAGACTATTCCTATCTATCTGTGTATTTCTCTCCGTCTCTCTCTCCCTCCTTCTCTCTCCACATGCACACACACTCACATACACACATACATTTTGTTTCTTAAGTTAACATAAACAGTTCTATTTCTCCTTTTTATATGTGTGGAAACAATTCTCAAATATGTGTCAAGAAATGAAGAAAATACCCCCTTTGAGGTAGGAATTAAACACATTCAATTTCCATTCCAGCATACCTTTCTACCCCCTCCATTCTATCTGCATTAAAATCTGAAAAAAAAAGGGGACACCTGGGTGGCTGAGTGGGTTAAGCGTCCGACTTTCACTTAGGTCATGATCTCGCGGTTCGTGGGTTCGAGCCCTGCGTCGGGCTCTGTGCTGACTGCCAGCCCAAAGCCTGGAGCCTGTTTCAGAGTCTGTATCTCCCTCTCTCTCTGACCCTCCCCTGCTCAAGCTGTCTCTCTCTCTCCTAGAAATAAATAAAAATATTTAAAAAAAAATCTGAAAAAAAATTTTAGACACACACACACACCTATGCATATTTTGACCACTTTTCCTTATAATCCCTTCTGTACTCAAAGAAATAACTGGTCTCAATAGCAAACACTCCCTATTTCAACTATATACTTGTCAATTTAGGGAAAGAACACTCAACACGATAGTAATTTTTAGAACTAAAAGTCCCTTGAACAATTTATAAAAGTATGCTATTTTTATTAAACTTTAAGACAATTTCATTTTACATAGTGAAGCTCATTTTAAGGAAATAGAGAAATGTGTCTTTTTTACAATGCTCACTTTTTTATATTCACAGATTAGCCTGCTAGCTACAAAGAGGAATTTTTTTTTCCTGAGTTCAAGCAGGTCAGATCAGCCTGTGGGCAAATGGATTATTTCTCAACAAATGGATTATAACAATTATCCTAAAGTATGAATATCATCGTATGTGAGAGGAAGTGTTATTTTGATCTGATCCTACTGGGATTTTGCTTTAGTTCCTCTTTAGTAAGGAAGCAGCTGTTACATCTTCTCCAGGGTACTGCAAAAGTGGGTGACTGCAAAAGGGGGCAGATAGAGAAAGTGAGATGAAGAAGGGAAGCTAATATCTACTGACTCCACCAGATACTTTGCACCATGACAGGCTATACATGTTAATAGTCTCAGCAATTTCCCTGTTATTATTATCTCATTTTTCAGATTATGCAACCCTAAGTTTCAGGGACATTAAGTAAATGTCCTCAAAGCCACACAGACTCCAGTATGTCTTGATCCACACTCATTTATAGCTCCATGTATAAATAAAGAGTATTAGAGCATGTTCATCCAGCAAACATTCTATCCATTCTTCTATGTCTTCATTGGTATCTGCAATCAAACCAAAATTGTTCTCTAGTTATCAGTAAAATTTTTAATACCAGTTTCATAGCTGATAGGAAAAGAGAAATTTTTGGCCACAGTTTCTACCAGTACTTTTGGCATATGTTTCTTTCTTTCTTTCTTTCTTTCTTTCTTTCTTTCTTTCTTTCTTTCTTTCTTTCTTTCTTTCTTCCTTCCTTCCTTCCTTCCTTCCTTCCTTCCTTCCTTCCTTCCTTCCTTCCTTCCTTCTTCTTTTCTTTCTTTCTTTCTTTCTTTCTTTCTTTCTTTCTTTCTTTCTTTCTTTCTTCTCTTTTTAAATGTTTAACATAATGCTTGGAGTTGCACAATTTATTTTATTACTTGGTAAATATGATTTTAATTTGGTTTTACATAAGTCATTTTCTATTTGTGCCAAATATATTCCAGTCTATCATACTTTCACTGATTATTGGTTTGTGAGAATTGTGTGAAAAATTATATTCCTAGTGGTAAACTTTTTAAAATGAGAACTCAACAGCAACTTGCATGAGGGCTTATTTCCTAGTGTATCTCTATCCTTCCAGCAGTGACTAGCACAGAGTAGATGGCCAATAAATTATCCTTCCTGTCCATCATCCTTCAGCATGCTCTCATTCTTGTTATTTTTCCACTAGCAACCTGTCATGAGAAAAGGCATGCATGAAATGAGTCACAAAAAATAGAATCAATTTTGTTAGCTAACATCCACTGTGTTGAACCTCCAGTGTATGCTATTATATTTAATTTTCACAACATTTCTGTGAGGCTGGTATTGTTATTACGGTCATTTATAATTGTCACTCAATAACAGGAAAAAAACAAGGGTTGAGAGAGTCAGCAAGAACTTTTGGTTTAAACTCAGAACCTTAGAACTCGGGAGCCCTTGTGTATATATATATATATATATATATATATATACATATATATATGCATCCATAATAATAAAGGCTTCCTTGTATGAAAATTAAGTAAGAAAGTATGTAAGTAAGTATGTAAGTATGTTAACGAAGCCACCAGGGCTTAGCAGGATAACTGAGTAAGTTTGGGTAATGAAACAATGGTAAGGCAAACAGAGAATTTCCTTATAGATAAACCCCCATTAGAATAAATACTGAAACCCTAGTTCCTTTAGCATCTTCTGTTCTCTGGTGTCTAATTTAGTGGAAGGTTAGGAAAAGACAAAGATTGTGTAGGGATGGGGCTGGAGGTACTCACGAACTTTCATTACTGTGTCCATTAACCTGGTTTATAGCCAGTCTCTCCTCATCCAAAAAAAAAAAAAAAAAATGCTGCCGTTGTTTCACCATTGCCTTGGCAACCCTGCTAGTCACTACAGTTGGTGCCACTCACATGATGTCTTTGGTTCCAAGCAATAATAATGCCTTCTGCCATATTGTTGCCAATAGTACTGCCAGCTTTTGGCCTGGCCTTTTAAATGTTGCATCACTAAGTTGACGTTCATTCAGTAAATATAATCAGTGCCAGGCATTCTACCATTAGAAAACTGTCTGGTTACTGTGCCTCACAGAGGCATATACCTCCTTCACTGAATGGGGCAAGGTTGCTTCACACCAAAATTACGGATTCTGTTCTGGGATGGACTTTCCTTCAGTTCTGTATGGAATTTGGACTGTGGAGGATTTACAATTTCTCTCTTTTCCTCTTTTTTTCAGGAGCATGGGAGGTTTGTTTTATGAGGGTGCAGGAGCTATGTCTACTTCCCACATGTAATCTCACAAGGACTTTTCTCTTTCAGTACTGTGTTTCTCCCACCAAAATCATTTCAGTCAGAAGACTTATGGTCTGTGAAAAACTCTGGCTTGCCCTGTTCTCTGCAAGTACTAAAGTCGAGTCAAATACAGTGGTAGGCAGAAGAAGAAGATATTCTAGTCTTCCTCCTCCTTCTTTTCTTTGCTGTCTGTCTGCCCACCTCTGCAGAATTAGCTCTGGACCAGACACTGGCACTGGAGCAAGGGATAGAGTGAGTAGGAATGACCTGAGCCAGCCACAGGGTCTGCAGAAGTGAGTGCAAAAGAATCAGGGGCTCAGTCAGTTGAGCGTCCGACTTTGGCTCAGGTCATGATCTCACCGCTTATGGGTTCGAGCCCCGGGTTGGGCTCTGTGCTGACAACTCAGAGCCTGGAGCCTGCTTCAGATTCTGTCTCTGTCTCTCTGCCCCTCCCCTGCTCTTGCTCTCTCTCTCTAATATAAAATTTAAAAAATTTAAATTAAAAAAAAAAAAGAATCAGCAAACAATCACAAAAGGGACAACAAACAAAGAGAGGAAGGAGCTGCCAATTGTGGTTTTCATTTTTCCCTTGTCACATAGTGTTTACATTCAAAATCAGAGTCAAATCACACATTCTCACCAAGACTTTTGTTTGGAACCCTTCCATGGCTCCAACTTCATTGTGCCTTGGATAGAACATCAGCCACCCTAAACAGTCTAACAACTAGTTTCCAGCAAAGTCAACCCAGTGTCCCTAGAAGGCAAATCAAATGTCAAGGGTCTTGAAGAACCTAAAGCTAAGGAGACTGGACTTATCCATCTGGGGTATAAGTATTATGTATAAACAATAATTACTATTAAATTACCAACTTGGTTTAATATTTTTGGGAAAAATAAAATTTAGAGCAAGATTGGAAGAAATTCAAACTCCTAGCTCCACACTACATTCACTCAAGATAAATGAAGCATTGCTATTAATCCTTGCTTAAGCTACTAAGCAAGGTAGTTTCACTTCTTAGACCTAAACAGAACTCAGTATGACCACCGTCCTAGCATCAAAGACTGTTTGGACTATCCACATTGGCAATACTTCAAGCTTGAGGACAACAGAGCCATTTCAACCTGTTCTCTGTACTTAGATGCCAAGAAGCCTTTAATTAGCTACTTATTCTAATTACTCGAAATAGAAACTTATCTGTTCCTGTGTCCTCCTAGACCAAAGGACTCCAAGTCCTTGTATAACACCCTTAGAGCCTTCTCTTTAAGACTGAGTTACTTCTGTGGCTAGTACAGAAAAATAAGGAAAATACAAAAAGCCGCAAGTCTGGCGCATGCATAACCCCATCATCAAGGCTCAATTTATACTGAAATAATTTGTCCAACAATCAAAACCAGACTCTGCTCTTTACAATTTGAGTTAGGTCAACTTTCTTTCTGTCTCTTTTAAATGCCAATTTGGACAGGACAGAGTAGCTTTTATTTTAACAATTAAAATAATTGCACAGTGACTTCTTCAGACTGTGTATGTGGCATAACATGTAACAAAATTAGGAAAAGTTCTAAAGAAGCTTGAAGGAAGTGGAAAGGCGTATGGTAAAAATAAACCAATAAATAGAAGAGCCTAACTGTCAGCTGCCTAGGACAGATCTGTGTCTTCTTCCTCCTGGTTGTTGATTTGTAAGCCAAGTATAGCAGAGCAATGCCATGACTTTGGGGACAAGCTGGTAGGAAATAATATGTCCTTTATTCAGAACATTAAAAAGATCTAAAATTAGGTATATTTCATGGGATTCAGAGTATGAATTAAAACTCTTAAGCATCAGGACCTCCAAGCGGCTGACTAAGTTGAGACTTCGACTCTTAGTTTCAGCTCAGGTCATGATCTCAGAGTTTCGTGAATTTGAGCCCCAAGTCTGGCTATGTGCTGACAGCACGGAACCTGCTTGGGATTCTCTGTCTCTCACTCTTTCTCTGCCCACTTCCCACCCATTCTGTCCCTGTCTCTCTCAAAAATTAACTTTAAAACCCTTAAGCATCAAGAAGTCTCAAACATGAATAAGATTAACCTCTGAAAAGCATGTAAAATTTATTATTAACAATAAAAATACACAATTCATACACTTGCTCTAAACTGAATGGATGAGCAAAAACAGTCATAGGTGAGCAAAAGTCTATTCTTAAAATCATT
Organism: Proteles cristata cristata; assembly: GCA_017311185.1. Taxonomy (NCBI): domain Eukaryota; kingdom Metazoa; phylum Chordata; class Mammalia; order Carnivora; family Hyaenidae; genus Proteles; species Proteles cristata. Next base: position 1,085,566 of record JAESUZ010002026.1, on the reverse strand, counting down.
GATTCAGGCAAGGCTGATGAAATGAAATTGTAGATGATGGGACTTGGACCATCAGTCTTTTAATTTCATACCTTTTGGACATTATCCAAAAATAGTAATCTGCTGTTGAAATTCTGTGAAAGGGAGCAAGAAGAGAAATATTCTCCCTCTTGCCATCCCCCATCCCAAATTAGTCACAACTGACCCTAATTGTATCAGGACTGCATCATGACCTTTGTTCAGAGTGGCCCCTCTTTTGTTTGGGATTTGCTTTTAAATCCTCTTCCAGAGGTTGAATATTTAGCAAGAGCATGTTTTTTGTTTGTTTGTTTACAGTTCTTTTTCCTCTTCAACCTCTGACATTATGCCAATTATACCAAAATGAAGATGAAAATGGAAAAAATCATGCATCTATTCATTTTGGAGCAACCAGATTTGGCTTTCCAAAAAAAAAAAAATTGCCATTGAAGAGAAACAAGGAATATAGGTTAAAATTAAGTACTCATGCAGTCAAATTTATCATGTACCCTGTACAGACTTTTAGAAAAGCTGGAATAATGGAACCACGGTCTTTTATATACTAAAATGTGTCTACGTTTTCTAGTTTTTGGATTTTATTTCAGGTCACCCTCAGCTAATTATTATATTCTGTATGGCAGCAAGTCTCCTTAAATCATCTTCTTTGATATAATGCAGATACTTTCTTAAAAGCTAAACAAATCTCCAAGCTTCCACATTCCTCTGTAAATGTGGAAGGGTCCCTCCCACAGGACAAAATGCCTGAACGCTTCTCCAGTGATGATCTTCCTGTGGCCTCCAGTGAGGGAGAAAACATTCCTGTTTCCTGTTTGTTGGAAAAGAGATCAGTTTCTCTTGTATCATCCAAATCACAACTGTTCACATCAACACACAATGAGTCCACACTGATTTTGATCACATATGATAACATTCAGTACTGCATTTTACTCCACAAGCTCCTTTGACCACACACTTTTGAAGAACTGCACCTTTATTTCTGACAACAAAATCTTTTCATTTCACCGAGGCTGTTTTTGTTAAAAGTTTTCAATTTTCTCTGGTCACTGAAGTTGACTTCTCGCATACAAAGATGCCAAGCCTATCATTTGCCTATAATGCTTTCATTTACAAATAGGTCTGAAAAAAACTTATATGGCTATTCCTTTCTCTGTTCAAATTAACAGTTGATTGTGTTACTGTGAAAAATGTTTCCTCCAAAGAATATCAGTCAAAAAATGAAATATATTTGTGGTGGCACTGACTGAATTTTTCAATAAGTAAGCAGCTGTAATTACATTTAAAAAAGGAGGGGTGTAAGTATGGAAGGGAAATAAATAATAGTATTCAGGAATTACTTTTCTTAATGCAAGAAGTAGCCAAAATCAAAGTCAAAACTCTTTGTTAAACATAAGCAAGTGCCTAAGGATAGCTTACTCACAAAGGCAGAATAGTTTTATGTAAGTTTTGTGATCACAAGCTGCAATTCTCTTGAACGGCCCCCTAAGTACATTCCTCCCATTCACATAAGTATATATTGTGAAATAGGATAGTCGGAGGAAGAGAACATGCTATAATAATTATCCCTTTGGTTTCTACATACTTTTCTGTATTATCAATTTTCTGGCTCTTTCATTTTCAAAATCATAAGTCATCCTTCAAGACTTCAATTCATTTGATTTCAGGCATGCCAGGAAGTAGAAATATTGTACAATAGATAAAATATAACTGGAAGTATTTTTTAAATATTTATTTGTTTTTAAAGAGAGAGAGAGAGAGACAGTGAGCAAGGAAGGGGCAGAGAGAGAGGAAGACACAGAATCTGACGCAGGCTCCAGGCTCTGAGCTGTCAGCGCAGAGCTTGACGCGGAGCTCAAACTCACAAACTGCAAGATCATGACCTGAGCTGAAGTCAGACACTTAACCAACTGAGCCACCCAGGTACCCCTATAATTGGAAATACTTCTAAATGGAATATGAGTCTGAGTACCCCGGGTCCCTGTTTCCTCATCCATAAAAGGAGAAGTAGAAGAGTAAAACCCAAAGTCCTTTTCAGGTGAGGAATTCTGTAATGCATGCTTTTGCATGCCTGTACTCAGTATAATAGAAAACATGAGAGTAGAAACAAGAATCTACTTTCAGAAATTTCAATTTCTGAAATTAAAATTGGGTCCTAGGTAGTTGAGTGTGGACAAAAACCAAACTTTAAAGCCATCTGCCAAATCCTGAGGACTAGGGGGAGATTTAATGGGAACAACAAACTCTTCTTACACTAAATAATAATGGCCATGTTAGGTGGCAAGGAACGGACTTTTATTAACTGTTTTCTATGAACCAGGCACCATGTGGCACCCTGGTTATACATATGAACTACATAGTGAGCTCCTAGCCTGGTGAAGGAGATAAAGAAGTGAATACAAATTTCAGTGTGGTTCTGATAAATACTATGGTAGCGACAAGTGCAAAGCACAATGGAATTATATGGGATGAAACTGTTACAGGATACCAACAGAAACTTAAAGGAGATAACACTAGGTAAAGAGTAATTTATACTATAAAGTTACATCTCTAAATCTATTGGAGAAAATTTTCCTTTTTCAGTCTTCAAAGTTGTCTTGGACCCTTCTGGTGCTTTAGTTTTCTACATGAATTGTAACATCAACATCAGTGTCCTGTGAAAATGCTATCAGGATAAGGAAACTGAATTTGTCTTTAACATGCTTGTCTTTCTTTTCATAAAAGCAATATATCTATTATTTTAGTTTTGTTTTAGATACTCCCACAAAGTTTTAAATTTTCCATACGTAAGGACTTGTACATGTTTGATTCATTATTCTTTTGAATGGAATATTTAACTAGATTAGAGATGATTTATTTTAAATTATTAATGGTCTATTAAACATTGTTTATTTTTATATTAATTTTATATACAGGAACTATGAAGAATATGTTATTAGGTCTAATAATTTGTCAGTAGACTTGGGCTTTCCATGAAAATAGTCATATGATTTTTAGATAACGATACTTTGTTTTATTACTACTTCTTAATCCTGTGACTATTTACTTGTTTTGATTTTTCTTTCACTACTTTGGGACATTTGAAACAATGCTGAATGCAAGTAATTATTATGGACATAATTATCTGGCTTTTTAAAAAGAGAATGCCACACTCTTTTTTCATCAAGTATGATATCTGCAATAGATTTTTTCTCTTTTTCTTGCTACATTATGAATGGATGTCAAATTTTGGCCACACTTTTATTGTTCTTAATCTTTTTATTTATAATTTATTCATTCATCTGTCTGTCTATCTATCTATCTATCTATCTATCTATCTAATCTCAACTTTTTAAAAATTTTGGAGAGAGAGTGTGTGCAAGTGGGGAAGGGACAGAGAGAGAAGGAAAGAGAGAGAATCCCAAGCAGGCTTCATGCTATCAACGCAGAGCCCTACCCGGGGCTTGAACCCACAAACAGTGAGATCATGACCAGAGCTTAAGTCAAAAGTCAGACACTTAACTAACTGACCCATCCAGGTGCCTCCTTTCCTAATCTTTATTATTAAGTAAACATACCTAATGATATGCAGATGTGCACAAATATATAATTTTTAAAACAATAATTAATGAACACCCTTGTAAGAGTACCCAGGTTAAAGAACAAAACAATGACAGTAGTTTTAAAGTATCTGATTCTTCTTCTCAAATCATATTATCTTCACTACCCAATAAAGTAAGCACTATCATAACATTTGTGACAATTATTGACTTGGTTTTCTTTACCTTTGTATCATATGTACATATACAAAACCATACTGTGTTTAGCTTTGCTTGTTGTAAAGCTTTATACAAATGAAATAACACAGTATTCTGGTAATTTTGTTTCTCATTACAATTTTGAGGTTCAGGCATGTTGCTATGCAGGGCTATCATTCATTCACTTTCACTTTTGTATGCTATTCTATTGTGTGAATGTATTATAATTTATTTATACAATCTACTGTTGGTGAACATTCAAGTTGTTTCCAGGTTTCTGCTGTTACAAATAATACTTTTACAAATTATGTATTCTGATACACACTTGCATGAATTCTTTAAGGTACCAGCATAAGACTAGGGTATATGGATCTTCAACTCTACTAGAAAATGCCACACTATTTTCCAAAGTGACTGTTACCAACGTTCAGGCAGTAAAGCATTAGAACTCACATTAAACCACATCTTCACCAATGAGCAGCCATGCCAGTGTTTTTAAGTGTTGCCCTACCAGTGGGTATGTAAAGATGACACACTGTGGTTTTAATTTACTCTTCCCTGAGGTTGAGCAACTTTTTGTATGTTTATTGAACACCACATTTTCTGTGAAATGAATGTATAAGTGGTTTGCTCATTATTCTCCTGAGAGTCTGGATTTAAGAATTCATAACATGAGTATTTTGTTAGTTATATGTGTTGTAATACTTTATCCAAGTTTGTGATTTGCATTTTAAGTCTCCTTATATTTTCATTTGGGGAAGATTTTTAAATCTTGGTGTAATCAAAATTACCTATTCTTTTATTTGGTTTATGCATTTTTCAGACTTGTTTAAGAAAAATTTCCTGGTCCCAAATTTGAAAGTATATTCTGTGTAATAGCAGGTTTAATATTTTGCATTTGCTTAAAATCTTTAATTAAACTAAAATTAATTTTATATAGTGTGTGAAGAGGGATCTAAATTCATTTTTATATATAACAGCCAATTGTCCTAACTTTTTAATGAAAAACCTATCTTTTCCCCAATAATCTATAATGCCATCTGTCATATTAACTGTTTATGTTTGAGCCTATTTCTGGGAATTTTATCTACTCTGTTTCGTTGGTCTATTTTTCTCTCCCTGTGTGAATGATATAGTTTATTAGTCACTGAACGCTTTGCAATATTTTTGATAAATGGGAGGGCAAGTCCCTAACATTTTCTTCTTCCTCAGTTGTCTAGACTATTGTTTTCCTTTTAACTTCATATAATCATTTCAGAAGCAATTTATCATGCTTCAAAAAATAAAAGATCAATAAAATAAAAATATTATTGGTATTTTACTATCCATGAAACCAATGTGAAAAAAGTGACAATTTTTGCAGTATGAATTTTTTCAATTCATCAATTCATCAATCTTTATTTCATATGATATTTAATGTCATGTGACATGAGTTCAAGACTTACTATAAATTTTCAGTAATCAAAACAAGATATTGTATTGAAAAAAGTAGATAAAGAGATTAATAGAATCCAAAAATACACCCATCACTATGGACAACAGATTTTGTTAAAATGGTTAAAGGAAATTTAATAGAGAAAGTATAGTCTTTTTTTCTAAGTGCTGAAACCATTAGAATATTCATAGAACATACATACGCACATACATATATTATATATGTATATAATATATAATATACACACCTTGGTCCAAGGTACTTAGGTGACTCAGTTGGTTAAGTATCCGACTCTTGAATTTGGCTCAGATCATGATCTCACAGTTAGTGGATTTGAGACCAGAATCTGGCTCTGTGCTGGCAGCACTGAGCCTGCTTGGGATTCTCTCCTTCTCTGTCTCTCTGTCTCTCTCTCTCTGCCCTTCCCCTGCTCACACACACAAACACTCTCTCTCTCTCTCTCAAAATAAATAAACATTTAAAAAATTTTAAACTTTGGTCTATACCTCATCACATCTATGCAAAAAATTAACTAAAAATAAATGATAGGTCTTTGTCTAATATCTAAAACTGTAAAATGTCTGGAAAAAACAAGGAAATAATTCTTACTGTTCGGGGATGACAGCAATTTCTTAAGCACAACAACGAAAACATGGTCTATAACAGATGAATTCATTTGATTAATACATTAAGAGATGGAAAAGCTAAGCCTCAGACTAGGAAGAAATACTTTTATCACATATGTGATAAAGGACTTATATCTAGAATATATAAAGAACCTTCAATTCTCAATAACAAGGAAACAATAAACTTTAAGCCACAGACAAAACACTTGGACAGACATTTAATCACATGCAACAGAAAATAAGCACATGCAAAGATTAGGGAAATTCGTCATTAAGAAAATGAAAATTAGAGCTACCACAAGATACTGCTACACACCTATCTGAATGGATAATAAGAAAAAATTTAAGTAGTTACCCTAACAATTGCTGACATGGATACAGAGCAACTGGAACTTTCACACATTGCTGGTGGGAATGCAACATGGCCCAGACACTTTAGAAAACAATTTGGCAGTTTCTTATAAAGTTAAAAATACATTTATCATACAACCCACTCCTAGCTATTTACTCAAGTGAACTGAAACCTTATGTTCACACAAAAACTTATATGTGAATGTTTATAGTGACTTTATTTGTAATTGCACAAAACTGGAAACAATCCAAATGTTTGAACTAGGGACTGGTTAAACAAATTCTGGTACATCTATAAAGCAAAATACTACCAGAATAAAAAGAAATGAACAAGTAATATACACAACAGTGTGGCTAGCTCTTAAATGCTTTATGTTAAGTGAATGAAGTCAGTTTCAAAGTCTACATCCTACATTGTTCCATTTATGTTACATTGTGGAAAAGTCAAAATTATATGGACATTAAGCAGATCAGTGACCTCCATGAGCTGCTGGAAAAGAGTTGACTACAAAGGGGTAGGCCCTTGGCATATTTAGGAAGGAATTTGGGTGATGGAACTGTTTGCTGTCTTGATCGTGGTGATAGTTAGAGTCTGTATGTATCTGTTGAAACCCACAAACTAGTATAGTAAAAAAATGTGACTTTATTTTATATGTTTTATAGCTTAAAGGAGTACAAAAAAGCATCCTTTTTGAGCAGAGGAGGGGGTAAAGGGGGAGAGAGAATCTCAAGCAGCCTCCGTGCTTAGCACTCAGCACAGAGCCCTACATGGGGCTGGACCCCACAACCTTGGGACCTGAGAGGAAATCAAGAGTCAGATGCTCAACTGACTGAGTCACCCATGCTTTCCTATCTGATTTTAATATGATCACACCAGTTTAATTTTGGTTACTGCTGGTATGTCCTTTTCCTCTCCATTTTTTCTGTGACCTTATATTTAAAAGAGCACTTATTTTTTTTTTTTTGATTGGACAGGCTTGTTTACTTTATTTTATTTATTTTCTTTTACAAATAGTTTATTGTCAAATTAGTTTCCACATAACACTCAGTGCTCATCCCCACAAGTGTCCTCCTCCATGCCCATCCCCCCTCCCCCCACATCCATCAGTCCTCAGTTTTTGTCAGCATTCAAGAGTCTCTCATGGTTTGCCTCTCTCCCTTTCCCCCACCATTTCCCCCCTTCTTCTCCCCCTTGTTCCTCTGTCAAGTTCCTCCTAATCCTCCTATACGTGCAAACATATGATATTTGTCCTTCTCTGCCTGACTTATTTCACTCAGCATAACAAAAGAGCACTTATTTTAAATAGGATATAATTTTTTTCTGTTTAAAACATCTTACAATCTATCTTTTAAAAGGTCTGTTTGGCTCTTTTATACTTAATGGAATTACTGATATGGTTTGGTTTAAATTTAACGTTTTGTTCATTGTTTTACATTTGGTTTATGCATTTATTTTTTATTTTTTAATATTCCTTTGGATTAAGTGTCTTTTCCTTAAACTTGCCCCATTTTCTATTTTTACTACACTTTTCTTCCTTCATTTTTCGAGGTTGCATCTCCTGCTCCTTTGTGGGGAATTAGCCCTCATGACATGGCTATTAGGGTCATATCCGTCTCCACTATCACCGGCTTCAGGGCATTAACAATTCTGACTTCAAATTCTTCTTAAGTTTTCAGACCTGGAAATTTTGTCTTGTTTTTGAAAGCCCAACATTTATTTAAAGTGCTTTAGGTGTATTTTTTCCAGCATTTGTATGTGTTTGTAGTGAGTGGGGCTCTTGGGAGCTTAGTTTTCCATTATGCAAAATCCAAAAGTGAAAAAAGCTTTAAAGCTAAGATATGTACATTTGGAGAACATGAAGCACTTTTCTTTGGCCACAACATAGAGTTCTTAGTGGAGGGAGAATGGTGGGAAATAACCAGTTGGGCAAGACTCAGATCACGAAGAGCTTCCTGTATTGTGCTCAGGATTACAGATATTCTTGCAAAAACAACAGAATACAAAAGAGAGAGTTTAAACAGGATAATGCTGGGGTGCCTGGTTGGCTCAGTCAGTTAAGCCTCCGACTTCAGCCCAGGTCATGATCTTGTGGTTCATGGGTTTGAGTCCTGCATTGGGTTCTGTGCTAACAGCTCAGAGCCTGGAGCCTGCTTCAGATTCTGTGTCTCCCTCTCTTACTGCCCTCCCCTTGCTCATGCTCTGTCTCTCTCTGCCTCAAAAATAAACGAACTACAGAAACAATTTTTTTTAAAAAACAGGACAATGGCATGACCAGACTTGTATTCTAGATAGATTATGTTGACTTCATTGGGGGATCAAAGGTAATTTTCATTGATTTTGCATAAAGCCTCATCCTCTAATACTCCTCTTAAAGAAATACTGATTCATGGGAAGAAATTCCAAAGATCTTTACATGTTCCTCAAATTTCCTCTGTTGACCGGTCTAATTCCATGAGCATGTGCCACTAAATCATCAGAAAAAGACAGAACTACTTTCAGTTTGGGGGCAAAAATAAACCCAAGATCTCTGGCCCCCAACTGAAGATTTATTTATATATTCAGTAGGGAAAACAAGAAAACAAAAACAAAGAACCAAGCTTGAGCTATATAACTGAAACAGATGAATACTGAAGAAACAAAGGAATGCCTTTGCAGAGGTCATGTTCACAAAAGCAAAGTAATCGTTCATGCTTTGTTACCCTTTGCTAAGGAACACAGAGGCCACTGGTAGAGTTCATGCCAGCCCTGCCCTGTGTGTGGGGCCTCCTTTTAGATTTTGCAGCTAACTGATTCCCAGCACTTTCTATTTCAGTAGGTATAGGGCACCTCATCACAATGTGTTATAAGAATAGATGGGGAGGCTGAATTCCATCAGGCCCCTTCAGAGTTATAGGACTACAATTCTGAGTTGTACCTTCCAGATAAAGCCTTCCCTTCTGACTCCCACCCACGCTGGTATGCCCTTTTTCTGAACTCCTGTTACACCATGTACCTTGGCATTTGTTTTCTAGTCATTGAAGCATAGTATTTCAAATAAATACAATTTATTAGGTTTTTACTGGATGTAGGGATACCTTAAGTCCCATGTACGTAAACACATTAATTTTTTAAAACTCTATCAAGTTAAGTATTATTTTTTCCATTTTACAGATGAAGCCACAAAATTTTATAAATAAATTGCCCAAGATAACCCAGTTTGTTCATTCACCACCAAATATTTGGTATCTATATCTATATTCCAGTCTCTAAACTTAAACGCTTGGCATATATATTTTATTGAATCTCTGGAGGTATTACAACCACAATTTTTCAGATGAGGAATCTGAGTAACAGAGATACTAGGTAACTTGCAGACAGTCACCAGGCCAGTAAGTATGAGTTTATAACCCAGATCTGGACACTTCCAAAACCTATGCTCGAAACCATATTCCATCCTAATCTGACTTGTCCATCTATTCCTAAATAATGCAATATGTGGATATATGCTTTACATAGTGGGATCCCACATCATACAACATGTACTGAATATGAAGAGAAAATATTTTGATACAAAAGGAGTGCCAAAAATATCTTAATAAAGATCTTAATAAAGATTTATTAATAATTACCAGAGAAATTTGAGGAGAGACAATACAATGTATCTCATTATCTAACATTACCTGGGAATAAAAGTTTGATATGAGTGTTTCTTTCCAGATACCTCAAAGTATTTACATATAAACTATTGTTCATGGAAACCTTCTAGCAGAATTAAGTCTTCCCTTGTTACATAAGGTGATCAATATAACTTAATCTACTCTTGAATAGTCAAGATCATTGTCAGAAAATCATTTTAAAATTTACTATAATCTAATGATGCTAATATAATGTGTTTACAATAGCTCATTTCTGAATTAAAGAATGTCTTTAATTCTTATCAGCTTTAATTTATTTATTCTGACAAGACATATGCTCCAGTGGTAACATATTAAAATATGCTGCTTCTAATTTCTTTGGGCTGGGAAAAAAAAAAGATTCAAGCCCAAAAGATTATGTTTACAGTAAGTAGAATCTGAGAAAGAGTCTGAAGCGACCAAATAGGCCTAGAGAATAAATATAATGCACTATTTTTCCTACTCAAGAGTCTTTGAAACACATTTTCAGATGTGTTTTTTCCTGTTTTTGTTTGTTTGTTTGCTTTTGTTTTTTGCAGAGGGAATATGGACCTGTATTAGAACTATCAGAAGTCTGATTCATTATCCGAGTTTATATTTATGATCTTGGTCATAATGATAATAACAGTAAGTGTTTCCCATCAAGCACTCATCTCTTCCTTCTTTGTACATCTCTGTCTTTTCTAACTCATTAAACTTGAACCATTATTAGGATGCAGCAGGAGAGATTGGGACGGAGTGGGCAAAATGGAGTTAATGTCAAAAAAAAGCAAGATGTCAATGTTAAATATCATTAGTTATTTAGAAATAATTTCATATTTCAATTGAAGACACTGGAACTCTGAGGTCAAGAGATGCTATCAGTTTACATGGCTAATTGGAGGCAGGACACAGAACTAGACTTCAAAATATCTGTTCCCATATTCCTTCACTTAAACTATTATCTGCAAAATGGAGTCACTACAGATTTCATTTCCCCTTGGAATGGCAGTGGAATAATGACCTATAGTTTATTCTCATTACTTTACATCTTTAGGTCAGCCTAATTTTCAGATCTCAAAAGGGAAAAAAAGTAGACAAAATTCTGAGTATTATAGAGCAGAGACAACAAATACAATTTGTAAAAAGTGCAAACTTTTTAGCTATAAAATATTTTCTGTTCACCTCTTTTGTGTGTTAGGAGCACTCAAGGTCTATGAGCTGTGAAATGTAGGATCAAACTTGGGATTGGTCTCTTTAATGAATCACTTTCTCATTCAGAATATTGTTCTTGAGCACTTCTGTGCCTTGAACCCCTCTTGGAATGACAGGAGATCCATCAAGAAAGGAGAGACAAAAGCCCCATCTTTGTGGATTTTACTTTCTTATAAGGGCAAACAATAATAGACAAAGAATCCAATATGAAAGCAATCTTTATAGTATGTTAGAAATGTTATGTGGGGGGTGGAGAAAGAAAAAACTAAGTAGGAAAAGTGAATGGGAGTTCTGGGGTGAAGGGTAGACAGGTAAAGGTGCCTGCTGCATAGATTGTTACATCACAAGCTAGTTGTGCTCATCTGAATCATAAGCTATCTCTAATTTTTCCATGTATGTAAGTAGTATCCTCTTAGCTCTGTGTTAAACTTCAATGTCTTACACTTATTTTTTTTATTTTGAGAGAGAGAGAGCAAGTGGAGGAGGGGCAGAGAGCGAGGAAGAGAGCATCCCAAGCAGGCTCCATGCACAGTGCAGAGCCAGATACAGGGTTCTATCTCACGACCATGAGATCATGACCTTAGCCAATATCAAGAGTGGGACGCTCATCCAACTGAGCCACCCAGGGGCCCTTCCAATGTCTTAACACTTCTTATAGTTTCAATGTTACCACAGTTCAGACCTCATGGTAGGAATTCAATCAATACTCAATAACTTACTATAGTCTTATTCTATTTAATGGATATCATTCATGTAAAACTATTTTTAGATTAAAATCGCACTTCTTTTTTTTTTAATGTTTTATTTATTTCTAGGAGAGAGAGAGAGAGACAGCGTGAGCAGGGGAGGGTCAGAGAGAGAGGGAGTAACAGACTGAAACAAGCTCTAGGCTCTGAGCTGGCAGTCAGCGCAGAGCCCGACGCGGGGCTCGAACCCACGAACCGCGAGATCATGACCTGAGCGAAAGTCAGACGCTTAACTGACTAAGCCACCCAGGCGCCCCAAAATCGCACTTTTGAAGTGAAACCCTAGGTGAGCCTTAAATGTTCATTTAAAAATTTAGATTTTTTTCTTAATTATCTAAGGCATTTGGGGAGGAAGGAATAGCCCTTGATTGGATACCAAAAAAAGTGAGGGGGGTCCTATTATTTCCATTAAGCCATTGTCACCCATTAGACAGGATTCCTAGCCCTGTACTTTGATATTATCTTGAATGCCAAGAGTTCTTCATAACTAGAAGCAGGGCATTTAACCAGAAGTCAGGACCATATGCAGTCAAATGGACAACATAGTGGACAACTCAGAGTTCAGGAGAGCATGAGCAGACCAAAGAATGATGGCAATCTCAGTTTCTTGGAAGTCTATAGCCAAGTCACCAATCCATGAAAGATGTCCTGAGCGTTTGAGTCAGTAGCAAAAAGGAGCACATGTTCTCCTGCACTGTAGGATTGTCAGGTTTGGGGAAATACTATTAGTTTACATGGATATTAGAGGCAGGACTGAAAGCTAGGTCTCTAGAAATCCATTCCCATGTTTGTTCAACATTACTATTATTTGCATAATGGAGTCACTTAAGATTTCATTTCCTTTAGAATTTAGCAAAATATACAAATGACTTGAGGCCACAATGGGAGTTATATCTGATAGTGAGGAGGGTAAACTCTAAGGCATCATTGCTCAGTTCAGACAACAAACACAATCTGATTACATCAGCTAAGATGGAAATCAGAAAAAGCCAAAGCACTCTATATTTCATAACTTCTAATTTTATGGTAATAATGGTAATAACAAGAACTGACATTTATTGAATATTTATTTAAAATTGTTTACATAATCCCTGTTTTGTCTCCTGGAGACATTACAAAAAGTTCATTCCTTTTCTCCTCATTGTGAACTGAAATCCAGGTGTGGCCAATCACCTTCCTCATGCTCAGAACATCCCAGACCTTCTTTAGGGGACCTTACCTTTAATTTTTTATATTTTTTCTTTATTTTTCATTTTTAAAATATTGTTTATTTTGAGAGACAGGATGTAAGTGGGGAGGGATAAAGAGAGAGGGAGAGAGAGAATCCCAAGCAGGCTCCTGTCAGTACAGAGACCAACGTGGGGCTCAATTCCACAAACTGCGAGATCATGATCTGAGCCAGAATCAAGAGTTGTATGTTTATCTGACTGAGTCACCCAGGTGCCAACCCTTTTTGCTTTTTATATTTGGGAAGTAGTTTTATGATATTTTGTGTTACACTTAATTCTAAAATGCTTGCAGCTACACCTTGTACATATTCTCCTGCTGCTCATGGTAAAGAACTAAAAAGATGATCTCTATATGAGGTCTTTTCTTCCTGACCTCTCCAATAGTGAACTGACTCAAAAACTTTCCTTTTCACTTACTGTTAAACTTATTAATAAAAAAAAAATGGTGGTAAAAAAAAATCCTAGATCTTCCTCAAAAGTCAGATATCTGTTGTTGGGAATAGTTCAGTTTTCTGCTGAGTTTTTAGGAATTTTACAGGCATAGCTTAAGTTTTCATGTACTTGGTTAGTATTATATTGACCCTTGAAAAACAGAATTCAGGGTCTAACATTAAAAATCATCTTTTCTGGGGCACCTGGGTGGTTCAGTCAGTTAAACGTCCGACTTTGGCTCAGGTCATGATCTCACAGTTCATCGGTTCCAGCCCCACATCAGGCTCTGTGCTGACAGCTCAGTACCTGGAGCCTGCTTCGGCTTCTGTGTCTCCCTTTCTCTCTGCCTCTCCCCCACTCATGCTCTGTTTTTCTCTGTCTCAATAATAAATAAAAACATAAAATAAAAAAAAAATCGTCTTCTCCATAGACTTTCTTTCTAGTAGTCTAGGTGAAAATGAACATGTACATAATTAGAAACTTTCTTTTAAGAATCCAAGATTTAGGGGTGCCTTGGTGGCTCAGTCAGTTAAGCATTGACTTCGGCTCAGGTCACGATCTCACGGTTTGTGAGTTTGAGTCCCATGTTGGGGTCTGTTCTGATGGCTCAGAACCTGGAGCCTGCGTCAGCGTCTGTGTCTCGCTCTCTCTCTGTACCTCCCTTGTTTGTGCTCTGTCTCTCTCTCAGTCTCAAAAATAAATAAGCATTAAAAAAAGTTTAAATTAAAAAAAAAGAATTCAAGATTTAATGGTTAATGGTTGTCAAATTTTATAGTACAGGAGTACCACCAGAAAAAAAATTGTTAAAAATTAAAATTCCTAAATTCATAGGTTCTAAATCAGAGTCTTAGGTATGAGCTAGGAATTTTCACTTTTAACAAGAATATAAAAGACAAGTAGTTCACAGACTACAGTTTAAAGATATAGATCTTTCTGGACGCCTGGGTGGCTCAAACTGTTAAGCATCTAACTTCAGCTCAGGTCATGATCTCACAGTTCGTGGGTTGGAGCCCCATGTCAGGCTCTGCACTGCCAGCTAGCTCAGAGCCTGGAGCCTGTCTTCAGATTCTGTGACTCCCTCTCTCTCACCCTCCCCTGCTCAGGCTGTCTCTATCTCTCTCTCAGAAATAAATAAATTTAAAGATCTAGATCTTTCATCAAATTACATAGTTTCTTTATTGATTTATCAACACCTACATCATGCATAATATTTAATTTTATTTGGCAGGGTATAATCATCATTAACCAATATTCAGTAAATGCCTTCTGTGCACAAGGCCCCACACTAGATACCTAATCAAGTGTTAAAGCTTTCAAAAATGAGAAATATTTACTGTCATTGTCACTTAGCTTTACTGAGAAAAATCTACTAGAAAAATGACATCAACAGTAGGGAGACAGAATGGAGTTCCTAGTGTTCCAGGAACTGTGAGATATGTCTCCTTGACACTTCATACACATGTACAGTGTCATTGTCAGTAGCTGTGTCTTTTAATACAAATAAGAAGATATAATGGTAGAATGGGAGGCTGAAAATCTTATGTACTATCTCCATCCCCATAATTCTCCATTTCCTTTCTAAGACATTTCCCCTGATAAGAAGCTTCATGAAAGAGCTTTACTGTATATATGAATAGTCTAAGTGTATAAACTAGACTCAAATTTATTACACATCTTTCCAGATTTAAATGGGTTGAGAAATGGGTCAAACAGTCATAAATATTATTATGTATTTTACTATTACCTGTTTTTCGAGATTGTACCTAAGTAACTACTGCTTTAACCTCAATTCAGTAAAACTCTTGATTAAACTAAAATGAAAAACCTCTCACTGGTAAATTAGTTCCAAGAACTGGTGTACTCTGGGACTCTGAATTTATTCAGGTGTTATCCATTTATTTAATGTTGAGTGAGCACAACAAAATGCACATGTGAAAGTTATGGTTTAATTGAAAAGCATATAGCATAACTTAACTAGACCCTGCTGCATCGTGCTAAAAGTAGCAAATTGTGGGGCTAAGTTAAAAAAAATCTAATTATAAAAAGAAAAATGGTAAAGTTCAGCCAATGCCTCCAAGCCAATATTTAGTCTTTTCAATAGGTTATGACTGTATATTTGGTAATTTACAAACCTGGCACTGTATGACATTGATACACATAAGTTAAACACAGAACACACACACACACACACACACACACACACACACACACACACCAAGAGAACCTCCCTACAAATCAGCAGTCACTTGATTTACAAATTCTTCTGAGTACATATAATCTAGTTCATGTGTCTTTTGGCTCTCATTCAGGATTTTTACCCTCAGCCTAGGATAGATAAATCAGATTTTCACCTGGTAGAAATCACTCACTATTCATCATTAGAAGTCGAGGTCAAAATGTAAACTCTCTGATATTGAGAGATGGCCTACATGTTACCAGGTTGGTAGACATAGTAAGAAACACTCATTCTAGAAGCTGTACTGACATATGCTGGTGGATGTTCATAATTGAATAGATGCTCTGCCCTGCCCATTTCCTGTAGATCTGTAAGTTAGCGTAGCTAAACATGGGAATTAGAATGAGGAGCCAGCTTTTGTCAGCCTTCCAAAATGGCAAATTCTCTTTGTTCAAGCTACACTAAACAGGAGATGGGAAGCCTTTTCTTGAGCTTGCTTTCTTGTTTTCTGACAGTTATACTGATCTTTATTTTGTCCACATTTGAGCGTCAAGAGGCTCAAAGCAGAATTGCGACTTTGGAAACTGATGAATCATCAAACCAGAGCATGGACCTTCGTGGTCCCCAGAAACTGAGGGGACAATCAAGTGACTGCTGATTTGCAAGGAGCTTCTCTTGAGGTGTGTATGTGTGTGTGTGTGTGTGTGTGTGTGTGTGTGTGTGTGTGTGTGTATTTACTTTGTCTGTATCAATACTGTAGAATGACCTCTTTAACTTTGGTAGTCTTTGGTCATTTCCTTTTATTATCCATGGATGTTCCTTTCCTTTCATAATAAACTCCTTCATCTAACAAATATGTTTAAGGTGTGTGTCAGTAAGAAAATTTGTAAATTTTGCTTGTGAGAATCCAGTGCTACAACTGGCAATTCCACCCTTGGATTTTCAAAAGTATTTACTTCATTCTAAAATGAAGATTCTCTAAATTTAGCAAATTTTTGTTTGGTTGACATTCTTTCCACTTGGTTGTCAAATATTGTTTACTTCATATTGAGACCAAATTCAGCCCTGAATTGGCTACTGAAGCTTTAGATTTAATTATAAATATAGATATCATCATGTAATACATCAGGCAATCAATCTTGCTACCATAGATGAGGAAGATCATTCTTAAATTTGGCACAGCTATGTTCAAATATGAAAGTTGAATTTAAACATACAGGGGGTGGGGAGTAGGATGTAAACCACACATTTTGCTTCAATCGTTTCTAATACACCTGGCTTGGGGAAAAAGAGAGATTAACCAGTCAACTGCTAAAACCTCCCTTTTATCTATGTATATTTCTTTATAGTATATTAGATGAATCATGACTATTTGTAAACTAGCACTCAGGGAAAGCTCCAGTTTAATATACTGAAGATGGTTTCAATAACAGGTAGAGTCATTTCTTGTAACTAACAGGTCATGTTGATGTAGCCAAAACAGTTATTCAAAACAATGTCTCATATAAATGGGTTAAGATTTTCACCCAGATTCTGTTGCTAGAACTACTCTTTCGGTGAGTCTTTGCAGAGTTTTTAAGACCATATTTAACTAATCATTGTAATTAGATGAAAAAAGAAATTAGAGACAAGACCAATGGGAAGGAGAAGTTAGATATAGATATACACTGTTTGGAAGTAATATGATCATACACTTGAAAAACCCGGGAGAACCAACTGGAAAACTATTCAGCATCAGAAGGTCATCAATTCTCTATAAGTTAATGAATAAATTTAGCACAACATGAATTAAAATACCAACATTTTTCAATTAGGCAATCTGATTTGATTAAAGATTTACTTTAAAATTTTTTTAAATAGTCAGAAAACCTCTGAAAGAGAACGATGAGAGAAAAACCTATCAATTTTAAAGCAGCTAGTTGAAGTAAGTATATCATGGGGGCAGGGCATATACCTTTGTTTATCAAACCAATGTAATAGAATAGACAGTTCAAGAATACTGAAGGAAGGAGCACCTGGGTGGCTCGATTGGTTAACCATCAGACTCTTGATTTCAGCTCAGGTCATGATCTTGCAGTTTGTCGGTTTGAGCCTCATGTCAGAGCTCTGTGAAGACAGTGGAGAGCCTACTTGGGATTCTCTGTCTCCCTCTCTCTCTCTCTGCCCCTCCCCTCCATCAAAAGTAAATAAATAAACATTTTTAAAAATACGGAGGATATTAACCCTTTATCTGATAAGGAACTCACCAAACTACACGCCCGAAAAGCAAACAACCCAGTGAAGAAATGGGCAGAAGATATGAACAGACACTTCTCCAAAGAGGACATCCAGATGGCCAAAAGACACATGAAACGATGCTCAGCATCACTCCTCATCAGGGAAATACAAATCAAAACCACACTGAGATACCACCTTATGCCAGTCAGAGTGGCTAAAATGAGCCAATCAGAGAACTCTAGATGCTGGCGAGGATGTGGAGAAACGGGCACCCTCCTCCACTGTTGGTGGGAATGTAAACTGGTACAGCCCCTCTGGAAAACACTGTGGAGGTTCCTCAGGAAACTAACAACAGAACTCCCCTATGACCCAGCAATAGCACTGCTAGGAATTTACCCAAAGGATACAGAAATGCTGATGCATAGGAGCACATGTACCCCAATGTTCATAGCAGCACTCTCCACAATAGCTAAAACCTGGAAAGAGCCTAAGTGTCCATCAACAGATGAATGGATCAAGAAGATGTGGTTTATCTATACCATGGAATACTACATGACAATGAGGAAGAATGAAATCTGGCCATGTGTATCAACATGGATGGACCTTGAGGGTGTTATGTTGAGCGAACTAAGTCAGGCAGAGAAAGACAAATATCATATGTTTGCACGTATAGGAGGATTAGGCAGAACTTGACAGAGGACCAAGGGGGAGAAGAAGGGCGGAAATGGTGGGGGAAAGGGAGAGAGGCAAACCATGAGAGACTCTTGAATGTTGACAAAAACTGAGGGCTGATAGATGTTAGGGGGAGGAGGGATGGGCATGGAGGAGGACACTTGTGGGGATGAGCACTGAGTGTTATGTGGAAACTAATTTGACAATAAACTATTGGTAAAAAAAAAAAAAAGAGGTACAAAAATGTCAGTCTTCCACAGGGATCTTTTTTTTTGCATAGATAGACCATACTGGGTTTCCAAGCAAGTTTTAACCCCAGGTTTTAGATAATAAGAGCAAACTAGGGAGTCTCTACTTGCACTGTCCAATACAACAGCCACTTGCTACCTGTGAGCACTTGAAATGTCACTAGCTCAAAGTGAGATGTGCTGTGCGTATAAAATACACACTAGATTTTAAAGAGCATGAAAAAAAAAATTTAAAATATCTCATTCATATTTTTATACTGACTTCATGTTAATACATTTTGGATATACTGAGTTAAGTAAAATATATTATTAAAATTAATAAATCAAAAAAATGAGGAAATTTCTCACGTGAATAAGGTAAAATCTCCAGTCTATAAGGAAATGATAGTCTATTCATAAATAATGTTGACACAACTGGAAAACTATTGTTTTCTATAACAGTCACGATAGTAAATTACAAATGGATCAAATGTTGAATTGCCAGAAGTTATATAAGTGATAAAATGGCAACAGGTAGGGGCGCCTGGGTGGCTTAGTCGGTTAAGCGTCCGACTTTCGCTTAGGTCATGGTCTCGCGGTTCGTGGGTTCGAGCCCCGCTTCGGGCTTTGTGCTGACTGCCAGCTCAGAGCCTGGAGCCTGTTTCAGTCTGTGACTCCCTCTCTCTCTGACCCTCCCCTGCTCATGCTGTCACTCTCTCTCTCCTAGAAATAAATAAAAATATTAAAAAAAAAAAATGGCAACAGGTAAAGGCTTTCATACGCATGACTCAAAATCCAAAAGAAGTGAAAGAAAGCTTGATGTAATGGGCTGAGTGACTATTTTCATGGCCCCAGGAGCCACAAGAGATCCTAAGGGAAGGAAAACAGTGAAAGTCTGTCTTCAACCCTATGTTCCACTCATCCAGTTATCACATATACCCCTACCCTCACCCTCAAGAAACCACTTATATCGCTTTATTTTATCCTACCAGAGTTTTCCTTGATGGAAAATGCAAGGAAATA
Organism: Proteles cristata cristata; assembly: GCA_017311185.1. Classification (NCBI taxonomy): domain Eukaryota; kingdom Metazoa; phylum Chordata; class Mammalia; order Carnivora; family Hyaenidae; genus Proteles; species Proteles cristata. The sequence goes on along the minus strand of JAESUZ010002026.1, from coordinate 1,065,835 downwards.
CAAAGATGGACTTTTATATGTATGCTCTTTCATATGCAAAAACATATTCTATATTCACTACTTTGCACCTTGATCTTTTCATTCCATGGTATACCTTGCTAATCTTTCCGAATAAGCAAATAGAGTTAATATCTGATATTCTATTACAGTGATGTGCCATTATTAATTTAATAAGTACCTTCTTCTGGAATTTCAGTTTGTTTTCAATAATTTTTTCTCATAAATATATTAGAAATGCAACTGATGATTTAAAACAGTATCTTGACATAGCTCTTAGACGTATAACATTCTCATTCAGAAAACAGGCTTCACAAGAGGTGTTATAAAAATCTTGAAGGCATATCATAATTAAGCTACTAAAGACATTGTTGATAAGATATAATAGTTTCCCCCCAAAAGAATCTTAGAAGTAAATTTACCATGATGTGACAGGCAGTGTTAAGAGACTATCTCATATAAAGTGAATATGAAATTATAATCATTATAATGATCAAATTACTGTAATTAGTACATAGAGCAGAGAATTTATCTGTGCCAATTCCACATACTAAAATAGTTTAGGCAATAGTTATCTTATCAGTCACAATCCTTCCCAGAGAAGAAATAATGACAACTCTATAACACTCTATTTTCAACTTCGTGGCACAGAACTTGGTAAATGTTATTTTTATTTTAAAATGACGGTAGCAGAGATAGGATTGTGACATAATGTATTGTAATGGATTCATTTACTCATTTTGGCAAATCCATCTATTAATTATCTCAACCCCATTCTACCAATAGGGTTAACTTGATTACTCACCAAAAATAAGAATTGATATTTCATGTGTCTATTTCTCAAATTTTTGTTCAAAGTTTCTCTAAGATGTAAAAAGATTGCATGGTATGCTAATATATATATATAATATAATATATATATATATATGAGATTTTGGTCATCTCTGTCTCTGAAATCTAGGAGTCACAGAAATTTTATCCTTCTAAAATTTTATCCTTCTATCTACCACCTAGTATCTTGGTGGTAATAACTGTAATTTGTTCTGTCTCTGGCTTTTAATTTTGAGGCTACTGTGAGATACCAGTCCTAAGAGGCATCTGAGAAATAGGAGAGCTGTCTGGTTGGTGCCTTGTTTTAACTTTTCACTGCTACTAAGAAAGTCACTGTCCTTTAGCTTCATATGGTATCTCACACAGGCTTATACTGTTTTCAAAATGATAACTAACATGTGATATGGAATTGCACAGGTTGTGGTGATCCTTTGGAAGTTTCATGGTCTAACCCTATGGGTTTCCTTGTAACCACTTATCTTCCAAAGCATGAGACAGTCTACCCTATTTTGTATTATACAAAATAATTATTAATTAATTAATACAACATTAATACTACTTTAAGAATTTTGTAATTCTTTGACATTGATAAGTTAAATTATGAACGTCTCTATAAAATCCAGAGAATGTGTTTCCAAAAACACATTTGGTAATAATCAAACTTGAACAACAGATAACGGCACATTTATGGTCAGAGGAGAATGGTTCATTGGCTCTCTGGAAAAAGTATTTCAGTTAAGTATTCATCTGTCACACTCATAGGAGAGCTGAGCAGGAACATTCAGGTGGTCAGAATTCAGTGGGAAAGACTGAGCCTTGCTTTTTTTATTATCATAATATAAAATATATCTGGTAAAGCAAATCCCACAACAATTACCAGCTGGATGCAATATTTTATTACCTTTCCCATTAATAATTTCAATATTGTAAGACAGAAATCCTTTTGCCTTTATTTAATCATATTTTTCCTCCTGTCATCAATATAGATGTTGGTCAATCGATCTCAAACCACATAATCTTTCTCTATTTCTTTTATAACAACTTTCAAATGGGAATGATATAGGTCACCTGATTCATTCATACAGAGGGCATGAGAATAGTTGTAGATTTCTCATACTTACTTGACAAGCATCTAGTTGAGGAAGTATGTGGACTCAATTCAACATATTTTCAATAAGGAATTAAAGTAAAATTCTAGCTATAGGAATAGTAGTTTTAGTAATAATGTGAATACTGATGTGTAAGACTATTTTCAGTCATATGAATGGGCTAAGTACTGTGGAAAAGCATTGGAAACAGACACAAAAATCAGCTTAACTCAAAACTACAAAGGCATATTGGAGCCAACAAGTTTGTGAAGATTCTTTAGCAGAGGAGACATATTACCAGGACCTTGCTTTCAGAAGACAATTCTGGAAAAGAGCATAAAATTCTGCATATCAGTCAGAACCTGATTCATTGTGAACTATAGCCAAAATGTCAGAGATTAGAATCAGTTTCAAATTAATTTTTTAATGTTGAAATTGTAGTTTGATCAAAAAGTGGATGGGCACCGAGTGGCTCAGTCGGCTGAGCCCAACTTTGGCTCAGGTCATGATCTCACCGTTCATGGGTTTGAGTCCCACATCGGGCTCTGTGCTGACAGTTCACAGTCTGGAGTCTGCTTTGGATTCTATGTCCCCTTCTCTATCTGCTCCTGCCCCACTAGCACTCTGCTTCTCTCTCTCTTTCAAAAATGAATAAATGTTAAAAAAAAAATTGAAGTGGAGCTTCCTCTCCCTCCTCTCTTCTCTTTTTCCTCTCCACTCGCCTCTTCTCTTTCTCATGACTGTTTACTTAGAATGTCATTTGAATTGCTGTTGCAGAGATTTTGAAAGCTCTTGGACAAACGAAATGCCACAGACTTCTGTTTGATGGGTGCCTCTGGTTGGTCTGACTCCAAGCCCACCAAACTTAGCAACATTAGAAACACTGCAGCTTTAATTGGGGAGATAGAGTTTTTGTGGGGGTGCTGGAATGCAGAGGACACCTGATGTCTGGGAAGGGAAAATAAACAGAGGTAAATGACCATGCTGATTTTGGCAGAATGCACAAAAAAACACAGACTAAGTGCCCAGCCAATCTGATAGAGCTAGGAGAGGTCCTACACATTTATACAGTGACCAGAAAGGAAGTAGGAACCTGACATGTAGGAAGAAGAGAGGAAAGAAAGGGCAGGAGATATAGCAAAACATGTACACTCAGCAGTGCAGAAACATTGCTGTATGTGCACGTGTTGGGCTCATCTTAAATTAATCACTGACCAAAAAGCTCTAGTCAGAAAGCTAACTCTTTCATGTGGCATTTTGGTGGCAGCTTTATCCTACTGAATTAAGCCACAAACAATTCACAGGGTTTGTAGGCAAATTTTCATTTTCAACAATTATTGCTTTCAAAGACAAGTGTGAGCATCAGACTCAGGGAGGAACTCTAAAAGTTAATCAGTTTAATCCATTTTACAGATGAGAAAAATCAAAGCTCAGAGCAGGTAAATGATTTTTCTACTCCTGCTTTGCTGCCTGGTACAGAACGAGGTGGAGGACTCAGGAGTCCTGGTTCCCGACTTAGGGCGTATTCTTCACACATTTTTGACGCACACTCGATACACGGTCCCCTCATGGCCCCTCTTGGCCACTCTCCTTCCCACATCTCTTTACTGAAATAGAAATTTAAGAGCATTACCCAGAAACCTTCAATTATGAATTGTGCACCTTGGTCACCATTCTGTTCTTTATATTCTGTAACTCCTAACAAGTGAACCCAACTCAAGTGGAGTATATGCAAATAATATTGACCTCCATTTTGCAATCATCTACCATCTGGTGCTCCATAACCTGTGATAAGGAAGTTGTCCTGGAGTGATATGCATCATTGCTTCACATTTTCTTGTGCATATGTGCTATTCTGTTTTCCCAGTTCACCTCGGCATTGGGATAAAAATAGTGTCACAATCGCAGCAGCAAATAATATTCTTATGACTCTCCTCAGCTCACAATTTTAGGACTCCAAACCTTTTCTAAACATCTTCCTCCCTCCCAGGTATTTCTGGAATTCTCCAAAGAATGCATGTATGATGATGTGTCAGGTTGACATTTCCCACATTCCCTCATCGATCTAATACTGCGGAAGCTGTCATTCAGTCACTCTGAGTCCATCTCAAAGCCTCCAACTTCTGCAGCTAATTGGTACTGAAGCTTCTCGAGCTTCTGGATCAAAATTTCTGATGCCACCCCAGTGCTACAGTCACCATGTACTCCCCACTGTCACCTAGCTCTGGGACAGACACCATGCTGCCTTTGGATCCTCCCAGATTCTTCTACTGTGGTGTGTTGCTCCTGTATTAAAGTTGTCTGCTTCTAATTTCTCTTCCCTTAGGATGATTTATTTACCAGAAAGGCTTTCTTGGTCCCTTATGCAACTAAGATTTCTGACAGATGTATCCCACAACTCCATAAGATGTGATGTTCCATATCCATAAGATATGATGGAATCCAAAGCACACAAAAATGTACGGGTTAAACACATAAAGGACAAACGAGGGTTGAAATGTAGCCCACACTCCACTCACCAAGCTACACAACCAGAACTATGTCTGCCTGAGAGAATATCTTCTAATCTACAGATGGGCTGTGGCCCTGCCTGAATTCTTATATTGAGGTTTTATACAGGAACTCTTGCTGTATGGAGAACAGGGAGCATAATTTATATTTCTTTTGGGTAGACTTCATCAATTTCACCAGTGGGCATAGAAATTATAAGTATTTTCTAGATAAAATCTATATAGTGGCAGATAATTCATGCCTAAACGAAATCTCTGGCCCTGGCATTCTTAAAAAAATAATGTAGAGGTAAGAAAGGTAAAGGGCTTTCTCAATGGCAACACGCTGGCTTTCTCTCAGCTTCTAAAATTAAACTCAATTAGGGGCACTTGGGTGCCTCAATCAGTTAAGTACTAGACTCTTGATATTGCCTCAAACCATGATCTCATGGTTCGTGAGTTCGAGCCCCGCTTTGGGTTCCAGCACAGAGCCTGCTTTGGATTCTCTCCCTCCCTCTCTGCCTGCACCCCCCCCATCACTCATGCCATCCCTGTTCTTCTTAAAGTAAATAAACTTTAAAAAATATTAAAAAAATAAAAAATAAATAAAATTAAACTCAATTAAACCCCATGACATTTCTTTCCCATTCATAGATTGAATCACTGAGATAGTGTTGTACTCAAAACTGTATTCTGGTTTCAGACAACCTTCCTACTCTAGGCATCGAACGTTCCTAGTCCAGTGCTATATAATGCCATACTCCTCCTTTCTTAGCATGTAATAATTTTACAAAATAAGAAATGTTTTACATAATTTGATGTGTAATTTTAGTGTTATTGCAATTGTTACCATGAAGACACTGAGATGTGAAGAGGTCTAATGACTACCCTTTAGTGGAGCCAGATTTCAGAATACGGAGGGGCCCAGTCTCCATTTCCCTTCTTCCCTTTGGTCTATCAGTTATGCTAGCTAACTAGTGAGGTCTGTCACAATTATATCTTCAGCTTTTTGATTCTAAACAGTATCTCCCTGTGTGCAGTCAGCTAACCTTCACTTTCATCTTCTTGCTTTTTGCAAACCTATACCTAACTTCCCCCAAAGTTTTTCAGTTTATCGTTAAAGTTCACCGATTCAGCACTTGCCCTTTACAAAAGTCTTGGAAGCCCCATACAAAGATTAAACTCTGCTGCATAAAAAGTCAGACAATCCAGCCAAGGAGCTGAAGTGGTTCCCACCCTTCACACTCGCCACACCCCGTCAGCCAACAATAAATCCCCTCCCAACATAAAAGTCCCTCTCCCCCACTCACCCGAGAGTAAATCCCTTATTGGCAGGAAGCCAGAATGAACAGATGTGTCTGCCACCACTTCCTGGGGTGGGGTCAGGCTGCATCTGCTTTGATCAACCAAAAGGAGGAATTTCCAGTGTCAGGGGCCTCTGCAGAGAATGCCCCAGGGCCTACCCCAAGAAGTAAAGGGACCAGGGATTAAAAAACAAGTAGGAGCATCCCAACTGGGCAGAGGAGCACAAAAGACTTGTGCATCCAGAGAGGTGATGTTGTGGTCATTCTCTTCATTTCTCTCACAGTAGTATGATCACAAGTAAATCCAACTTTCATGCTAGAAGCTCTTTTGGGGAAGGGAAATGCCATAGTGATGTTGAGTTTAGTATTCCCTATTATTCAGTCATTATTGCTAGTAAGCTAAACACACAAAAGAGAATATTAACCCTTACACAAGGAGAAGATGTGTTACAGTGACATTAATTAGTGTTTATATTGGACCAGACCTGAAATAGCTCCATGAACCAAGGAGCTGACTCCTATAAGGCACCACATTGTTTTCACTCATGACCTTCCACTGGAATCACACATCACAATCTCCAGATGAGCCATTAAATTGGATCTATCTCAGAGCCTTGTTTGGAGCCATGGTTGTAAAATGAGAGCCTTAAAAACTATTGCAACATCACTCAATGAAATTGAAGGAAATTTCCATGGTGAAGTACAAGAAAAATGTCTTGCTCAGTCAGCTAGGTTTTGCTGTACACTGCTGCTCAGGAAAACTATCTATTGCTGAATACTGTTTGTGACCTAGTCCTGGTAGGAACCCATACAACACTTTGTGGAGATTTTGGTAGTCAGACAAAGATAAGTATTATCACAAATAATGTTAAATCTAAACCACTAAGGTCCATTGCTCACACCCTTCCGAGTCCTGTGAAGGTTGGGAGAGGTAGGTGAGAGTGAGAGGTGGAGGGGCTCTGCTCCAAGTAGGAACAAGTTTCTTTCCCTTCCAGTGGCTCTGCTACCAGATTCTGGTAACCTATACTTCAGCTTTGCATCTGGCCAGCCTATGAAGGGAGACAGAACAGGGAGCATGCACCAAGACTTTTATGGGCCCACCTTGAAGGTAGTTGGTGTGCCTTGCTCTCCTCACCCACACTCCTTAGGCCTTATGTAGCTGCAAGGGAAGCTGGGAAATGTAGTCCAGTTTTATGCTCAGCAAGTACCAAAAAATCACAGGTTAATAGTGGCTAGAGAGCTAAAACATGTCATGGGTCAAAGTTTTGGATAAGAGTTTTTGCAATGAAAGAGGAGACTTTTTTGTTCTCAAGAAAGACTCTGCCTATTTCAGTTTAGGAAACGCCACGTACAGCCTTTTCTTGATAGTATGTTATTCTAACATTGATCTTTTCAAAACTTTCAGATGGTAGAAGATGAGGTAGAAGAAAAATGAAGCAATCACATGCACACTGTGACTTTGTCTGAAGTGCAAACACTCAAGTTTGCATTTAGCTTCATATGCTTAAGTCTCCCTGGCATCTGAAAGAGCTTTACAAGCAAAGTAGACTTTTTCTAGCATTACATTATATATATATATATATACACATAATTATTACATAGCATTATATTATAATAAGATAATGTATTATAATAGCATTACATAATATATATATTAAAATGAAGTCTTGTTCAGTTGTTTCTAACTGTTATATATGATTTAAAATGCAAGAGGGAATTGGGAAGAATGGGGATAGGTTCATTGAGAGATTAAGTGTTTTTTTTTTTTAATTTTGAAAAGTACTACTCTCTTGAATGATTGATTATACATTTGCAAAGTATGCAAGAAAATTCATATGAAGCTGGTGTGCTCTGGGTCAGATGGGAATGTTACTCCTACAGGGCAGGTAAAGTGTGTGAGAAAAGGAACAAGAAAAACAGATTAAAAAGTGTCACTTTCCCTTCTTCCATTTTCCTTCACCTTCCTTCCCTTCTCAAAGGCACAGGCCAGTAGGCCAGTCAAAGAACAGACTGGCAAGGATGAGCAGAGACGGCAGGCTGAGGAAAGGGCCATCATGGCTGGAGGACTGGCCACACTGAACAAATAAGCCAATTTATCAACAAATTCAATATACTGGGTTAACAGAAGCCAAACTTCTCACTTCTGGAGTAGATTTTACAAACAGAGAAAGGAGAAAAAATGGAAGGAAGCCCTAGGTGTTGGACTGAAATTGGAGGTGAACTCATGGCACATGAGCATATAAATATAATCAAAGATCTGTACTCATTAAGACCATCGAGGACATGAAAAACAGGGAGACTGAAGAAAATTTCCAGATTGAAGTTTTCTGAAAACGAATGATAACTAAATGCAGAAGTATTCTGGATAAGATCCTGGAGTGGGAAGGCAAATGAGATGTTACAGAATCAGCTGCTGAAATTTGAACTCGTCCATGAGCAGATGGTAGGGTTGTATCAGTGTAGGTTTCCTGATTTGGAGTGTTGTGTTCTGCTGATTTCAGAGAGCATTCTTATTTAGGGAACGCGTTCTAGAGTGTTTCAGGTGTCATCTTATAGCAGGCTTTCAAGAAGTTGAAGAACAAAGCTAATGGTAATGGGCACATAAGTGAGTGATCATGGAAACGTGATAGCAAGTTAGCATTTGGGGAATAGGGGTGAAGAGGTTATAATTTGCTTTACTATTCCGGCAAATTTTTGTAAGTTTTAAATCTTACAAAGTTAGTTAGAAATAACTAACAACAACAACAGAAAAAGAACTTTTCCATTTAAAATACTGTGTCTCTGGATTTCAAATTGGATACACTTTGATATTTTTTACTAACTCCAATTAAAATGTATATCGCTTTTAATTATTTCTCTTTTTTAAGTTAAACACACATATGAATGTTTTTAATTATTTCTGTGTCCAAATTTCTTATGAAATTCCATCTCTAGAGTGGACTCACAGAATCCAAAGTTTCATTCAGGTTATAATATCTAATTTGTATTAAGCGCATATAAGCTTTTGTTTAGCGATAGTATCTACATTTTATTAAACACATAAAAAATTCATCACCCATACTATTTCATTATATTACCTTATAATAACTCAAAGGTTTAGGTAGTGTTATTGTCCTTCTTTCCTAGATGCACTAACAGGAAATTATTATTAGTGTCATCTGCATATTATAGGGAAGATCAAAATGATAGTAAATTACACAAATTTGAAGTGTTTTTATTGTGGGTTTATTTTCCTATCTAGACAACACTTGAAGACATGGTGTCCAGAGCATGTCATGTGCTTCTCACTTTCTGCTTCTTGCTTTCTGTTTTTGCAGTCTTCCATAAGTGATTTCCATCCCAATAATCTCCTTAGGACCCAAGGTGGTTGCTGGGGTTTGGGCCTCACATTTGCATTTCCACACATCAGGAAGGAAATAAAGCAGAAATTGAGGGCATTCATCTCTTTCTCTTCAAGTTGCCTTACCCCCAAGTCCCAAGCGTTATTTCTGTCATGGGCCACACGCCCACACTCAGCTGCCTAGGAGGTTGGTGAAGGTTATGTTTATGCTGGGCACATTGCTCTGAATTCTGCTGGTGAAGAATTCTGTCAATAGTGGGAGACAGCCAATAAACACTACCACAGAGAGTAAGTACCCAATGTCACCCAGCTAGTAAACTGGGGAGACTTGGTTGTCTAAGTCCAGAGCTTGGGCCGTTAACATGCTGAGAAACCACCCAGTCCTGCAGGAACTAGCTCTGTTGGTGCTAGCAGCATGCTGAACTGACCTTGGCCCTCAGTATGGCTTCAAGGTCATCAAGGTTATCAAGACCAAACATCACCACAGGAGCCAGAATTAGAGAGGAAAAGACAATATGAGCACCATGTGGTAATCAAGAGGATGGTATCCCTGTGTATACGTGAAATGTTCTCCATCATAATTGGTCAGGAGAGCCCACAGTAGGAAGTGAGGATCAGAGCAGTATGGCCTTTGTGGCCTCTGCTATTGCCCTGTGTTCCAGTGAGGGATCTGTGATACATGAGAAGTCTGTAGATGTAGTGGAAACCTTCAGAATATTTTCTCAGAGTCTGAGGGCTGAGAGGTGGGTGGAAATTATTTGGACACATTCTTCTTACATTTTTCCTGTACCTGCTGAAAAACTTTAGCCATAGCTACAATATTCTCACTTTTAATGGAATAAGTTAAAAACATCTGTATATACACCTGGCATTCTGCAGAAAGAAAGTTCTTCACATCTCTTCCAAAGTCCTCAAGAAGTATTTGACGATGTCTCTATGGGAGGCTACCAGATGCTAGTTGCCTACAATTGGGCCCAAACCTTATCCTAACAAACTGGAAGGTAATGAACAGCCTACGTGAAGGTCCTCACTCTGGTAATGTCATGCCTCCAAAGAAACAGGAGACAACCGATAAGTTGTAAGCAATGGCAAAGGATGATGTTTACCACTCGAGCTTGGGGAGGGGGGGCATTTTTGACACATTCTTTATTCACTGACTGTATAAGTACACTTTCATGATGAATTCTTCTTAAGCCAGATGAGGAAAAAATAAAGTCTCCCCAAATAGTCCAAAGTAAAATTGCTTTTGGCTATTTCCAAACCTAAAGGAATCAGCCAAAATAATTTCAGTCAAATCTTTGTGAAAGCACAACAACAACAACAACAAATTCCCTCTGAGGATAGGGTTGGGAAGGTCAAAGTCTAACCTGAAGTAAACAAAAACGTCTCAGTAGAGCAGAGTTAGAGGTTAAATAAATGTTTCTGACAACAGGGATTTAAAGCAGGACCATTAAAAATATTTTCTGCTGCCTGCATAAAAGAAGACAGTAATGGCTATCTTTACCCTTATTTCTGAGTTCTGAGTGAGAAATACAGGTTCATGAACATATTTTGGAAACAAAAGAAGAATAAAATAGATTTATTCTAGAAATCTAGAAATATTAATGAAGGCATCTGGATAACAAGAAAAATACACATCTAAAATGCATTACATCCTCATGATTTTGATAGTGTACAAAATCATCAAAAATATTTTAAAACTATATTCACCTTTTCCCAAGTCATAAATGGCCATTGATGAAAAAATAGTACAGCCAAAATACAAAAATTAGTGCTAAACCCCAATACCCATTAAAAGTTCATTGTTATTACTATTTTGGACTATTTGTTTATTTTCTGTGCGTATTCATATGTATATTTGCAACTTCCTCCATCTAACATCTCATTACAAGTACTACTCTGTAACATCTCTTCTTGCTGAGCAAGTCAAAGTCAGCATTATCCTGTACCACTAAATATTGTTCTAAACATTGGTTTTAAATTGCTTCAGATCATCCCTCCTTATGTACAGGCTCCCTTCCTTTCATCTGAATACATATTATTTTCAAATTTTCACTGTTATAATTAGGTCTGCAACTTACATTTTCTGACATGAGACTTTGTGTAAATATTAGATTCTTTTCTCAGGATCACTTTTTACAGTGAGTTCCTGGACCAAGTGGCAAGAACACATTTAGAAATTTGGAAAATTATTTTCAAATGGCATCCGGGGGAGCCTGGTGGTTCAGTCAGTTAAGCATCCCACTTTGGCTCAGGTCATGATCTCATGTTCTGTGGGTTCAATCCCTGCATCGGGCTCTCTGCTGACAGCTCAGAGCCTAGAGCCTGCTTCAGAGTCTGAATCTCCCTCTCTCTCTGACCCTTCCCTGCTCACTCTCTCTCTCTCTGTCCCTCAGAAATAAATAAAACATTAAAAAAATTTTTCAAAAAAAAAAAAAAAAGACCTGTCCTCTTCCCAACTAAGTTAAATGTCCAGTTTTGTTCAGTTGTGGCTCTTAAATTTAAATTACATTATAGTTGAAAGGAATAAGATACAGACAAGCTTAAGGATTTTTATGTGATGATACAGCATACTCAGTGTGGACATGGTCAAGTGAAAGAAACAGCACGTCCCAGGCTTCTGTAAACAGAGGGGATTTCTGACACTGTAATTCAGGAAATAGAATGGAGTAAGAGATTTATGATCAGTGAGAGAAAGTGTTAGCTGAAAGTCAGATGGTCTTTATGACTGTTATCATAGACAGCCCATAAGATCTGAGAAATAGAGAGCATTTTCACAAAGCATCTCACTGCAGTAGGCGCTAGAAGAAAGGCACTAGAAACCTTACACATATGTACAAAGCCAGGTAAAAACTAAAATTAGAGTTGTGTAAAAAGTTCTTGAGGCAACTATATTTAAAGGCTGAGTTTTGAGTCATTGCTTTCAAACAGGCAGAGGATTGGAGTACCAGGGTGGCTCAGTCAGTTAAGCGTCCAACTTTGGCTCAAGTCGTGATCTTGAGGCTTATGAGTTTGAGCCCCACATTAGGCTCTGTGGTGATGGCTCAGAGCCTAGAGCCTGCTTTAGATTCTGTGTCTTCCTCACTCTCTGCCCCTCCCCTGCTCCCTCTCTGTCTCTCTCTCTCAAAAATAAATAAATATTTTTTAAATTAAAGTAAGGAAATAAATAGACATTTTAAAAAATTTAAACTGGCAGAGGATTGGCTTTTAGAAGTTCTGACCAAAGAAAATGGCATTTGGATCAGAGTGATGTCACACAACAAGATGGACAGAAAACAAAGGCTAAAACAGCAGAGGAAGATTTTTTTTTTTTTAAATAAGACCAAAGAAGAGACAGAGTGCTCTTCAGCCACATCTGACTAACAAGTTTATCAGCTCCCAGTGTGTTGTAGTCAGGTTGAGATTTCAGCCTGGTTGGCGAAATTTTTGCTCAAGCTTACACTTTTACACCATAGCGTGGGTTCATCCTCCAATTCCTTTTTTCTGTTGTTTTACTATAACTCTACTTCAAAGATTTCATTCAAGTATGAGTAAAGGCAAAATTCTAACATGCATGGTCTTGTGTGATGACTGTGAGTGATCTGGATTTCTGTGCCCAGATTGGAAGCACTAAGTAAAGATGTCTACTTTCAGGGAAGTTTAGAGGCAACGCTGATCACCATCTGGGAATGCCGAGCTTGCCTGACAGTGGATCAGAAAGTCAGTTGGGCTTGATTGTGATAAGGCAGAATAAATTGTTATGCGAAGATAATATTACCAGAGGAAATTATCAAGATAGCGTAAGTTATGCAGCATAAATTATGTGCTGTATAGTGTAGTTATTAATTGCTTAAGCATAGGTATCAGAACTGACTTCAGATAAAGCTTTCCCACTTTCTTGCTGTTAAAACTCATGCAAACTATTCAATTTCTCTGAGTATCAGAGTCCCAATCTGTAAAATAATGTTAATATTCTCAACATCGTTGAGGTGAAGTGGGGATTAAATGAGAGAATGTATATTAGGATCTTCCAGCCACCTAACCACAGTTATTTATTGGCTCAATAAATGGGGACTAATCCTGTCAGTATAAATAATAGCAAATGAGGAAAATTAATCATATGTTCCCAGAATAGTCCCTACATAGAAATTCAAGTGAGATGATCATAAACCAATACCTGCTTATGAGATATAATTGATTAGGTTCCTGTCAATTAGCTTGTTATTGAAATTCTAAAAAAAAATTGCATGTGAAAGTAAAAGCTCTAATACAAGACGGCATTACCAAATTAGGGAGAAAATGAAAATACAGCCAGAATTGCAACTCACTAGCAACATGATTTAACGTTTGGTTACTCATAAGATTGGTAATAACCTATTATCATACAGCAAAACCAAATATAGATTCACTGTTCAATATTTATTGAGCCCTTACCTGGGCATTAAGTTAACTGTTCTCATTTATTTATTGTTTTTTAATTTTTTTAAATGTTTATTTTTTAGAGAGAGAGAGAGAGAGAGAAAGAGAGAGAGAGAGAGAGAGACAGATTGCAAGCAGGGGAGGGGCAGAGAGAGAAAGACACAGAATCTGAAGCAGGGTCCAGACTCTGAGCTGTCAGCACAGAGCCTGATGTGGGGCTCCAACTCACAAACTCCGAGATCATGACCTGAGCTGAAGTGGGGCACTTCACCCACTGAGCCACCAAGGTGCCCTTGTTCTCATTTAAATGATCTCATTTAACCTTAATATAACCATGGGATGAGCACTATTACTAACATTTTACACAAAAGGAAACTAGATCTACTAAGGATTTAAGAAAACAGTGAAATTAAACAGCAAGTAAATAGTTAAGGCAATTTTCATCCAGGCCTTCTAGAACATTTCATGCTTGATACTCTGCCCACACACCATAAAGCAAACAGAAATTAATCTGTTGTGAACTGTTCAAACTCACAAACGCTTTCCTTGCAAACGTTAACTGGAAAAAGGAAAACATATAACCATACCCACCCAGTCAGAAACTCAGGAAGTATTTTCCAAGCTTTGGCTGAGGCTTTACAGTCAGAGAAGGAGCCATTAAGAAGTGTTTGGTGTTTTTAGCTTATGTTTTTGTTTTGTGTTTGCAGGAGACTTGGGGAGTTGGGAGGCATCGAATGAAAGGAACGGGTTGTGATAATATTGTTGACGTGCATGTTAGAGGACAAGTCAAAAAATTCTCTCTAAGGATTAAGATTGAAAAATCTGAAAATCCATGTTGGTCTCTGGGGAAAAATGGGAGTTTGACTCAAGATTCCCATTGGACATTTAGAAGACTAAAACACGTAATCTCAAACTTCCACTAGTAAAGAGATACCTAAGAGGCTCGGACAGGGAGGTGAGTGGGTTGGGTGGTCAATGACCACTTTGGCCTATTCCGTAGGACCTTGGAGAGGCAAAACCTACCTATGCTTAACTCAGATTCAGGGAAATGCGCCATGGCAGGAATGAGACTGATGGCGACCCGACGAAGACTGTGTGTGGAGGTGGGAGCTTCCTTACACTGGGTAAGGAAGTCAGAGACAGAAAGGCTGCAAGATTTCGGTGCACCAGGTGAGGATGCCAACAGACTGCAAAGGCTATGGAAGTTCTGGTTCTTGAACCATGTGAATTATATGTACAATTTGAAATACCATCACTCATGTTACACTGTCTAACATTATTTTGTGGAGTGATGAGAGTTGGTAGGGAAGCAGTGGGAAGAGTGAAGAGACCTACCCACGTTCACACACTTCTGCTGAGGTCTGTCCTAGCCAGCAGTCTTGCTCCACAGAGGTGCCAGTGCTGGTGCCCCTCAGCCTACACTGACCCCTGGGGAAAACATCTAATAGTCTGGCAGAAACAAGGCAAACTCCTTTTCCCCAAATATTTTTCTGAGACAGGTCACCATTCGGCGGGGGGCGGGGGGGAGGAAGGATAAATTGTGAATTGATTTACACTTGAAAGAACACCAACTACTACAGACCACATATAATTCTACCTCCTTCTAAATATGAGAAATGCCATCTGCCAATCTAGCACCTGTGAGTTTTTGCAGCAATTACTGTCAGTGGGAAATAAAGTTCATTTTCAAAATTGCGAACCCAAAGGAAGGGTGTAAGGTTGGCGTCTGGTTTTCCTGGACTATAGTGTTTTTGTCCATGGTAAAAGGCAACAAAGTTGACCTTCTGGTTACTCCCACTGAACCTAAAAGCCATCTAAGGGAAAACAGGATGTGGCTAAGAACAATGACACCCCTGCAAACCACAAACAGAGCCAGGAGATGAATAAAGCCCTGGTGTTTTTCAGAAAAGTCTGAAGAAAAGCATGGATTCAAAAGGAGGACAGGGATTGTGAAAATTCTATTATTGATTTTGCCCGCAAACCAAAGTTCCCACCTTACTTCTCTGGCTAGTCTGATTTTATGTGAATATAAAGCCTAGAAATGATCTCTGTAGCAGTTGCCCTCTTGAAGCCCACTTCGTGGTTTTTAATGCCCATTGTCATTATTGTGATCTTTTAAATAACAAGTCTGTTCAATTATTCTCAACAGGAATCTCTAGTCATATGAACCACAGAACATACATTTGATATACTATAAATATAAGACATATATCTAAAAATATATGTTTTTCAACTTTGGTTGAATTTTTTTAAAATTGAAATCCAAGTTAGTTAACATACAGTGTAATAATGGCTTGAGGAATAGAAATTAGTGATTCATCACTTACATATAAGACCCAGAGCTCATCCCAACAAGTGCTCTCCTTAAAGCCCATCACCCATTTAGCCCATCCCCCCACCCATCTCCCCTCCAGCAACCCTCAGTGTGTCCTCTGTATTTAAGAGTCTCTTACGGTTTGCTTCTCTCTCTCTTTTTACCTTATTTTGTCAAAGCATTTAAATTCGGTATGCTACAAAGAGTGCCTAGGAGGCAAAGGAGTTATTGTCAGCTCTCCAAAAATAATTCATATTTGTTCTAAAACATTTTATAGCAAGATTTAAGATTTCTGTTAAACAGAGGTCTGTAAATAAGAGAGATATTGTAGTTTTCACAATTGCTGTCACAATGGGAGCACCTATGAAAATGAACGAGAGAAAAGATCCACTCCAATCAATAAAGCAATAACAATGCATTATGATATTACTCTCTATAACACTCAACCAGTTCCTCCTGCTACATTTCCTTTCAATGTCCTTAATCTAGGTACAAGGATTTTTTTAGAATCTGAGGCAGTTGTAAAGGAAGACATAATCATTTCAGCCTAACTAATTTAGAAGAACATTAGCTCAAGAGCAAAATATTAAGCGCAATCTATTAAATTTACTATTTCTGCTATTCATCAATTTAACTGATCATTACAAATAAGTACAATATAAAGGCAGTAGCCAAGGCACTTAAATTAAATGAAAGAGAAAAGTGAAACTATGTCATTTTTCAGGAGTTGATTTTAAAAATTCTTTTCCTTTCTCACCACCCTCCCCCCTTAGTATCACTTGTAAAAAATAATTAGAAATGGTAAAAGTCAATATAAAGGCCCAGATCCTTGTGTGTGAATGGGCTATTCATGAAAAATTTGGCTTGCTCCTTTTAAGGATCACCAAGGGCAACACAGATACTCCTGTTAAATTTGTGAGGAAAATGGTGGTGAGAATTTTTCTTCTTCGATCCTGGAGACAGTTGGGCTGGTGGTCCCATAGTTTCCTAATTGCATAAGCTACACCTTCATTTGCATCTTGCACTTTTAAAAAGTTGTTCTAATGTTTCTAATCACAAAACTACTAAATTATAAGCTCCTTGAGGGCAGGGACAAAGTTTATTCGACTTGTTTTTTCTCCCTCATGATTCACGAAGTGTGTGGCCCATATCACTGTAACAGTTTCCTTAGATGACTGATGAAAGATACGTTTGCTCAGCATAGTACTTTTAAGAATCTAGTCCGTGATTTTAAACTCCTCACCATTTCCTTCATATTTTCAATTTAACTAGTCTTCATTTAGGTAACTAGCAGGCAGCCCCTTAAGACAGAATGGCATCTCCAAATAATTAGTTTGATTATCCACAAACACCCCTTATTTGAATTCTGCTTTGCTATTTACCTTATTTTTAGTTTCCCATCTTGGCACTTCAATACCCTTGTCTGTATTTTGCTAAAATGATGGTGCTGACGTAGGTAGAAAACACTTGAAATTTATGTGTCCTGCAATTTCTTACATTTTGTTGCTGGAACACTTTGAAATACTTCAATTCTGTACAGAAACTGTCAACATAAAGGACAAACTGGTGATTTATAGATAGTAATGTGAGTCTAAATTTCTGTGCTGCCAAGCTGCTCATTTTAAAAGCACAGTGAATTACAGGAGAAGTAAATCCACAAAACTGGAATGGTTCTCTTCATTTCTCCCAGTCCGTGTGATAAGCAAGAGTTCTCTTCAGTGAATGATTTTTGTTTATCTCATTGATCATTTGCACTGATAAATGTCTCATCTAAGTTCCTAGTCATGTCTTAAAAAAGAAAGGAAATAATTACAGTAATCTTTTTTGGGTATTGAATATTAAATATCTGATCCTTTCTTTTGCATTATATGGCAGTCTCTAAAATTATATGCCAATTGATACTGCAGTTATGGTTTTTGGAAACTAGTAGCTCAAAGAAAATAAAAACTTGGTTCAATTGAAATTATTTCAAAAGCTACATTATATAATAATGCTAGTGATATAAATACCAAATATAGAAAGGATAGTCATGCCTCTGTTCTTTGTAAATAAAAAATAAAAAAATTAATTTAGGATAATGAACAAAAGATCTCTAGTTAAAGAACAGGAATGACAAGGTAATGTCCCACCCACCCAGCAACAGACTAAAGACAATCAGAAGGTAATTACATGGACCTCCAGAAAAGTAGACACAGAAGTGCCTGCCTCTTTCTTGATATATCCTCTTACAGTGTTTACCCCTGGCTCTCTCTGTCTTCATTCAAGAAAAAAAAAAAATAAACAAAAGCAAAATAATAAAAGCAGAAGTAGCATAAATCTCTCTGTTATCTAAGGCTCAGATCCATTCTTCCCTCCTCTTCACTATCTGTCTTGACTTCTGTGGCCTATGCTATCAGTTTTTCAACTCCCGTTTCACGCTTTAGCAGTAACACATAGCTCAGCAGTAACTGTGAAGTTATTTTGTTTCTTCTAAACAATGGTCAGTTTGCTAATATTAACAGCTTCCACCAAGTGTCTGAACTATATCAGCTTCTAGCCTGAGTCATTTACATGTGTCAACTCCTTTGATCCTCACACGTGTTAGTGTCCCCATTTTAGAGATGAAAGCCAGGCTCAGAGAAGCTAAGTAACTTGTTCATACTCACCACTAGCAAGAAGTAAAGCTAGGATTTGGGTACAGAGTGTATGACCTTAATCAAGAATGCTGTACTCTCTTACAAACACCACTAACTAGAAGCAATTTTTCTCTTCCCTGAAACCTAATTTGGTGTTTCGTGGTATCAGGGGATGACCATATCTGGGTTCCAGGTGTCTAGAGTCTGATAAAGAGGAAGTGATTCATTGGATATAATCAGAGACACTTAACAAATGTGTTCCTCCGTGTTCACTTTGGAAGGAAGAACAATCCATTGGAAAATATGCCATCATTCTCTGAGACCCTTCAGCTGATCTAAGAAGAAGAGGTTGGTCTGGCCAAATGGGGGTGGGGTAGTGAGTAAGAAGGGCAAAGGGCTCTAGAAGGCAGAGACACCTAACTACAGAGCAGTCATGATGTGCACTCTGCTGCTGACTGCTTGGGACAAGACATGATATGTGAGACAGATATGTGAACTGAGACACACTTATGACTTAAAACAAGTGAAGACTGCCTATTACTAAGAATAAAGAGACAAGTTATTGGCCTGTCAAAGTAGTCAATCCACAGCCAGAAAAGGATTACCCTCACGAAATAGTGTAAGGTGTACGTCAAGGATAAAAATAATTTTATGTTGGTCATAATTTACATAGCCAAACACAATAGCCACTCTTATTTAAATAAATGTTTATGGCTTTAATTTATTGTGCTTACCCCTATTAACTTCCTCTGGAATTAATGCATTATGGAACATGTTTTTAAAAATGCTGTTAAATTTGTAAATGAGGAAGAGATGTTATGAGGATAAGATGAAATAGTATGCCAAGAATTAAAATCAAATTTATTGGGAGCCTGCTGAGAAGGCTCTGTGTTAGGTGATTTACATGAGTTGTTCTGATGGAAAAGACCCCCTCCGAAAAAAAAGCCTATAAAATAGATATTATCCCCATGTTACAGATAAGGAAAACCAAGGAGGACATTTCACTCTCAAAGATGACTGTGTGCTCACCATTGTATATCCTTTAATTTTTACTTTTCAATTACTGTTACGCTTTGGCATTATCACCCTGTTTTTACACTTGATGAAATTAAGGCTTTAAGAGGTTACATATCTTATTCAATATCACAGATCAGCCAAAGAGTTAGGATTCAAACCAAGTTCTGTCTACTTCTGACATCTGTATTCTTAGCAAAATGATTTAAATCCTTAAAATTAATTTAAGATGAAGAACGTAAATCATTCAGTGAACATTCCTAGCGTAACAAAAGATGTGATCATGACCCAGGGGCTATATAGAAAAGAATGAAAATTAGTTCTGTGGTGATATCCAACTGCCTGCTTGACATCTCTATTTATATCCAAGTAACGTGTCTGAAGCTGGATTTTTTTTTTAATTTTTTTTAATGTTTTTTATTTATTTCTAGGAGAGAGAGACAGCGTGAGCAGGGGAGGGTCAGAGAGAGAGGGAGTCACAGACTGAAACAGGCTCCAGGCTCTGAGCTGGCAGTCAGCACAGAGCCCGACGCGGGGCTCGAACCCACGAACCGCGAGATCATGACCTAAGCGAAAGTCGGACGCTTAACCGACTAAGCCACCCAGGCGCCCCTGAAGCTGGATTTTTTTAAGTTTATTTATTTATTTTGAGAGACGGAGAGAGAGTGCAAGCAGGGGAGGGGCAGAGAGGGAGAGAATCCTAAGCAGGCTCAGCATTGTCATAATAGAACCTCATGGGGGCTCTACCTCACAGAGTGTGAGATCATGACCTGAGCTGAAGTTAAGAGCCCCACACTGAGCTGATCTGGCCACCCAAGCACCCCAGCGAAGCTGGATTTTTGAAATTTCTCTTCAAATCTACTCCACTTACAGTTCCCTTCACCTTGGTAAATGGCAAATCCATTCTTCTCCTTGTTCAGGGGAAAAAATACTTGGATCACACCCATTCTGTGAACAGGGAGAATTTAATATAAGTAATTGTTGACTGTATATAAAGTTGTTAACAGTCATTGAAAAGGCAAAAAAAAAAAAAAGTATGATGGAGGTAGAAAGAGCAGGATGCAGCAGTCATGGCTGGGTAAGGAAGGAAGACGTTGTAAATGTTACCGCTTAGTCTTTCAGACCTCTGAGGATGGGTGGTGACCAGCAGGTGCTGATGTTTCTGAGACCGAGATGGGCTAGTCCTGTGGGTGCTGGAATCTGCCGGTGGCTGCCAAGAGAAGTACTACTCTGCTACAGGAACAGGAAGCAGGAAGTCCCGTCTTCCCCCTCCACTCTAGCAGACCCTGTTCTGATTGGCCTATTGGCAGATTCTGATAGAGCAACTAAGCAAAGCAGATAGGTGGTTTGCAGAGTCTCAACCCCCCACATCAAGAGGCCACGATGAGAGGGATGAGTCTGGAATGGAGAGGCAATAGGTTCATTACTAGCATACCTATTTCACGAGTTAACCATATGATGTCTTCCTTTGCTGGAAATCCTGCCAGGGCTCACTATTTTCCTAGAGTGACCCACAGAGCCTGATGTGAAGTGGATACCAGATCTCTGAACTCACCCCCAACTACAACACTCCTCACTCTACTGTGCTCTGGCCTTCTTGCTCTTCCTTAGACACCATTAGAATGCTACCATCTGACAGTCTTGCTCAAGCTATTCGCTCTAGCCTTCTGGAATGTTCCTCCCACAGATACCTACATGGCTAAATCCCCCACCTTCTTCCAGACTTTGATCACATCTTACCTTTTCAAGAGAACTTACTCTGACACTATTGAATACAGGATTCTGCCCCCATCCCTTACCCTGCACTCCCAATTCAATAATCCAGCTCTGTGGTTTTTTTCTCAACAACAGTCCTCACTTTCTATCATACTGTGTAAGCTGTGTATAATGTTTGTTGCTATAGCCCCCTTTATTTTTTTAAACATTTATTTATTTTGAGAGAGAAAGAAAGAATGTGCGTGTACAGGAGGAGCAGAGAGATAGACAGAATCTGACACAGGCTCCGTGCTGATATTGCAGAACTTCTCTTGGGGCTCAATCCCATGAACTGTGAGATCATGACCTCAGCCAGAATCAAGAGTCATATGCTCAACTGACTGAGACACCCAGGGACCTGTAGCCTATTTCTTGACCGCTATCACATAAGCTACATCATAGCAAGGATTTTTGTTTCTTTGCTCATGCAGCTCAGTTATCTAGAGCAATGCCTAGCACATAGTGGGTACACATTAACTATCTAGTGATGTGAGAAGATTTCACTTTATTCAGTCCCTACAAGTATTCATGGGAACAGATAACTTTGAACATTCCAAAAGTAATTCACATGGAACATCTAGGACTCACTGGGACATGTTGCAGTTGGTTTACTTTAAAAATACCAAGAATTGTGTTTTTCCTACCCTCCTATGCAGATCAGTCTGCTTTTCCTAGGCTAAGTCTTGAGAAGAAAGGCAAAGTCCTGAAATAGAGCAATTTAATAAGGAAAGGTAACCTGGAAGAAAAAATTTGTCCTGGGTAATCATGGAATGGTTGCTTCTCAGGCAAGTAATTGAGTTGATCCCTCAGCAGAATATATGAACAAAAAAATAACAATTGCACCATTGAGATATTAAAACCAAGTTAATATTTTACTTACATATCTCTAATTTTCCTTAAGTCAAAAGGAACTGTTTTAAAGGACTATTTTTCTGCCTGAAAATAGTAGCATTTCAAATAATAACATGGTAGGTATGTAGCTGTTTGCTTTCTAATATTTCATTAACCTGAACCAATATGCTTTACGTACTTTTTCTAAGTGCATATTGCATTTCACAATAGAGGATTGAAAAAATGTCTTTAAAATCCTATACAGCAAGACTTGCATGAATATAGAGTGACAGAAAACAAACTGAGGGAAACCCAAAGCACTATTGTCCTTTGAGACAACCTGATGAATTTACTTTAAAATTGCCAGTCCCCTCGCCCTTCCACCTCTGTGAGTTCCTGGTGTGAGGTTTTGCTCAGCCCCAGGGAGGGTGAGCCAGGGAATGCTGGGAAGTCCCAGGCAGGAGGTACAAGGTTGTGTGGTAGGAAGGCAGCGGGGAGACAAAGGCTCTGCAGTGTTCTCTCTCAGACAGGACAGGATCAAACTCCCTCTGAGTGATTAGCCTCTGGGGTACCCAACAATAACAGACTCATGCCGGTTCTTAAAACAAAGTAACAGCTTTCACTAAGCCAATAACTTCTGGCCTGTGTGAGCCCTGGGAAACAGCTCTCCCTCTCAGAGGCCTCTGAAAGCCAGGTTACCCACAACCAAAAGGAATGTGAAGTCTTCCTCGAGCCTGCAGAATAAGCAATAGATGATTCCAGAAGGCAGATGGGACACTCCTGGGCAGCCCTGGATATGTATGCATTTGAAAGCAAGGCCAAAGGAGGAGATCTGCAGAGAGGAGAGCTGATAACTTGTTGACTGAGCAGTGACAAAGCACGGACAGGAAGGGAGAGGCCCTGCTCAGCCCGAAGGCAAAATAAACTGAAAGACAGGACAGAGAGAAGTAAGAATGGGCACACCAGGAGCGGTCTCAGCAGGCCTGCGCTGAGGACCCCATCAAATTTACGTGAGATAAAGACCCTCCATTTCTCTATGTAACAGGAGAAATGAATGAGAGTCATAAAAGTGCTGCAAATAATCCCTCTGTGTCACCTATTGTAATATAGCATGTAAATATCACACAAGGATGTCAGCCTTGGGGGAGGAAATCCATGGAGCATTCTCTTCCCCCACAGGGGAACTCAATGATTTTTGGAAGCATTTTTGCTTTACCAAATAAAGTTAATAATTTCCTCTGTATCTCCCTAGAATCTGGGAACTCTTCACACCATCTTTCCTTGCCCCATATCTTTTAAGATAATGTTAGGAAGAGGTCACATGGAATGACCCCAGAGGTAAAATTATAAAGATAAGCTGGCCTTTATTTCCCTCCCTATCCTCTTTCTTCTGTGTCCTGTCCTCCCCAAGGCAGTCACACACACACACACACACACACACACACACACACACCCCTCCTCTTTTGGGCTCCATTTAGCCTCCCTGCTTCTAAGGAAAAGTTACTTCCTTGAAAGAAGGAAGGAAGGAAAGGTTTATCTCAGCATTAGGGGGGGGGTGGGGTGGAATTTAAAGACATTAGAGATAAGGGCAGATCTGTTCCATTTCAAGTTGGAAAACCATGTTTGGAAGAAAATCTGCTGAGAGAATGAGTAGGCCAGTAGCTTCTTCCTTTCCAACAGGCTCCAACCGTACCTAACTAATAGTAAATATATATTGCAAACTTGACAGCTTTCAGGGAAGAATTTTTTCCCAACAGAAATGTTCCTTGGCAGCAGAGAGAGTGGTCCTGGGAGCCATCTCATCTGTGTTTTTGGTTCCAAAACTGCTTTAGGCTCTACCTCAAGAGCTAATGTGCTGTAAACCATTAGCATATCCATCATCCCTAAAATGCATAAAGTCCACACTGCTAAAGTCCATTTTGGATACTTTCGCTTTTGAAATATCTCCTACCCAGAATGCGGTCTTCTCAATTCTTGATCTATTTAAGTTATACCCCTTTCTTCAAATTTAAATCCATAATTTATCTCTTTATGAATCTGATCACTACGCCTGCTTAGTTAACAGTTTGGGGGGGAAACTAGCCACTTACAATGTTCTCTGGGAACTACACATCTCTATCAGCTGTTGAAGAGATAGGTCAAGTTTGTACCACATGATTCTTCTTTCCAGTCATGATGAACTAAACCCCAGGTGGAAAACACCTGTCAGTGGAAAACGCTGCCCCAACACCCATCAGTTCAGTGGCTGTAAAAATCAGTCAGGATCCCTCTCACTGTCTCTTGAATTAGAACTAAAAGACACAGAAACAGAGACTTCAGTGAAGTACATCTCTAAATTTTAATTTTATTTTTTTCGTTTCCCAGTAAAGCTTGGTGGTGGAGTTTTATTTAGTTTCTGTGATTTGAATAATGAAACAATGGCTATGTTTTAACTTTTCCAAATATAAAGTTTATATTAAATGTGAAGGCTGCACTGCTCACATCCTCGTCTCCATAACTGTGGATTCAGATGCGCATGCCCCATCAAAGTAGACCTGTTTCCCCAGTTGACAATCGAGGTTGAAGTTGGCAGATGGGAAACAAACCAGGGGCCCTACTATTGGACCATGTGTAAGCAATGGAAGCCAGTGCAGTGAAAGATAAGACCAATAGTGTCGAGATATTTAGAGATGAATAAGGCACACAGACCCTGACCCTGAAAGATGGAGTAATAACATCTGTGACCCTCGGGAGATCCAAAATTGACCCTGTTTCTTACATTCACCTAGCTCCAGTTCACAAGACAACCAACGTTTTAATCTCTGTATTTGGAAGCTTGCCTTATCATGAACACTTATTTTATGAGGTACAGAACCAAAAGCTTTCTGTTTCTTAAAGTCAGACTGTGTTTAAGATACCAATAATAGATGATCTGGCCTTCAAATTATAGCAACAGAATTTAAATCACTGCCCTTTGAATGGAGTCATTTTGGGCCTTTGCTGACCTTAATTATGCATGGATATTGTCGAATACACTATACTTTAAAGTATTAGATTTTAAAATCATATGACATATTTAATGAATGGTAGCTTTGTTGTATGGTATTGTTTTTTCTTCCTTCCGATACCCTTCTGATACCCTACAAACATTAGTATACTTAAGGCAGATAATGTGGTAATAGATGAGTGTGCACTTGAACTCATCGTATATATGATAGCATTCTTGAATGAAAGAAAAAAGATTATGATCTATTTTTTCAGCATTTAATAAATGGAGACAAATGATAATTTCACTGATTTGCTGTGCTCACACTAAAACTGTGGGATAATGAAAATTAATCATTCATTATAAATTTTAAAAATAGTCTAGAAAGAAAGCTAGAGAAATGTTTGGGGATCTTTCAAAAAATCAAATATATAATCAATGGAAAGACCAACAACTCAGCTATCCTTAACAATAAATCTAATAACATTTCCAACAGGACACAAACAATCTTTATTTTAAACCAGGGCAAACTTGGTCCAAAGATGTTGTCTTGTCTATTTTATAATATGGTATCTTTAAGAGCCACTTACAAAGTATTCTTCTAACAGAAAGATATCCAGTATCAAATGCCAAGAGGCCAAGTGGTGATCTATAGATATCAAAGCAATGTCAGTGTAGAAGTTTCTCTGGGCTCCCCACCTGGAGAGAAAAGTCATCAAGCCAGTCATCAAGATTTAGAACAAACAGGGCATAATTCACCTTCACCCTTAACTTTTGTCCTTCCTTTCCCTTGAGCTCTCCTCTGAGGACAATATGCTTTGTGTATGATTCTAACTGACTAGAAGGAGGCAGTTTTTTTCTTTCTATATTTTTGTATATTTTTGTCTTACTTCTAGCACCAAACACCCCACAACCTGGCCATATACACACTTCTTTTCTGATCCTGCAGTCTCTCCTAAATGTTTCCATATCGACATCATGTAACCACTATTTCCCTTTCTATCTACTAAAATATAAAAAAGTTAATAAGTATTTCCCAATAAATATTTAATTTTGGTAAACAAAAGTTTTGAAGTTGGGCTGTCTGAGGACTATTTCATCAGGACAGTAGGGTTAAACCAAGATGCAGGATAATGTGCCTACATTCAAATCTTGACTCTACTATTTATTTGCCTTGACATAGGGCAGGTTATCAATTTTAAGCCTCGGTTTTCCTGTGTCTGTGAAATGGGGATCACAATAGTAGCTGCATCATAAGATTATTATGAAGACTAAATAAATGTATACCTGTCAATAATATAGAATAACGTTTGGCAAGTAGTAGGAATACATAAAATGTTATGCTACTAGAACTTAATGGAAAAGCTTCTAAAATTGAAACAAACAAACACAAGAGATACAACTTAGTTCAGTTCTCTTCCTTTAACTCTTGCCTTAATAATTTGATTTGACTTCTGGATGAGCTAAGTGAATATAGCTTCCTGCTACTGAAAGCAAACTGATTAGAATTCCTGCCTATGCCAAGGGCATGTTTTTGTTGCTTTGCACTATATGTAGCCTTACTAGACAAAATAGGTTCTGCTCTCTAATTATTAGCAGAAAGAATAACTTAAAATTAAGTATACTAGAACCCAAATTATCAGTTTTAAAGATATTCTCTGGCATTTAATTGGCTTTTATCCAAAATTTTTATATGGGATCAAATCATTCAATTACCCAAAGGTATGGATTTCAATTAGTTAATCACTGAGGCTCCACACATATCTGAACTGATTAAAATGTGACATGTGCATATGTGTCACAGATTTTTTTTTTTTCCATTAGTGGTAGCTGGTAATTATACCCATTTTGGATTTTTTGCATCTAAAATGTAATGGGCTAAAATGATATGGCTTATAACTAGTCTCAATTGCTATCCTTTCATTAAAATGTTGGGACTTCCTATAGGTATTTCTTTGCTGTGGAGTGATAATAATCCAGTCCAGCCTGTTTTGGGGGTAAGCTCATTATTTTCCTTATCCATGTCCCTCCCCAGTTGACTGTCAAATCATATGTTTCTCCTCTCAATTGTCACCATAGAATGGTCTTGCCAGAGATTACAGAGCTGTATTTTCTACAAGTCCATTTGAGAGAAATAATATTACTTTAAAGGTTCTAAATGTTATTCTTAGATCTAGCCAGATTATCAGAACTATGTACCAGAACTACTTTTTCACTGTAATGCCAGCAGAACTCTCTGAGGAAGGGAGGTTTTGAATTACACTCTTTGGAAGCAATAACACTCTTTGTGTATCGGCGAGGATCTTGTCTATTATATCCATTATATCCTGGAAAAGACAAAGAAGAAAAAAAAGCACTTCTGGTTGTAATGTAATTATGTCCTCTCTGTCCCCTGTGAGGTCACCAATTTATTGTAGACAAGTTAATCACTTAAGGTCAGTCAAAACTCAGGGTATGGGGCTCCAGGTAAGGACACAAGTAAAAATCTTTTCTTGTAAAAATTATTTTTTCCCTGTCAATCCCAATTTAATTTATCTAAAACATTTCTTAAAGCTCAGCTGTCTTCCAAGTACCATCTAATGGTTTTCTCTGTTTGGTTTCTTTGGCTTATCACAAGTACTGATAACTTCTTGTGTACATTAACTAATAGGCCTCTTTCAAAGTGTGCTGACATTTAGCTTAGTGTTAAATGGTTTTTAATGAGCTCTCCACCATCCCTCTCCATCGTGCTTTTCTGCAAACAAAGGTCATTTTCTCTATAATATGGAGGACTAATGGTTTGGTGCATTCCAATGAATGTGAACCAAGTCTAGATCTTAACTGGGTAACTTCAAACCAAATTACTGTCATGAAGACAAAACATTCTCATGGTTGACTATATTATTTTTACTTTGTAGCCAAACATTTAGCAACCCATAGACACAGCCCCTGGGTCAAAGTATTTAGTCCAAACACTGCAAAGAGTTTAACCGCTATTTGAGAAGTTTCATCTTTGGGATGATTCAATCATGAATTCTGTTTACTTGGAGTGTTACATAAATTTTATTAAAGATTTGCAAATAGGGATGATATTTATCATCCTAAATTTTCTCAACAAATGCCTCCATTCTCTTATTCACATTTTCAGCTTCACCTCAGGGAAAATATCTCAGTACCTGAATAACTGAGGTAAGAGTATAGCATCCATTGGGTCAAGTTGGAGAGTATGAACTCTAGGCAATCAAACTAAAGGAGTTATTCATGTTTCATTATGTCTTGGTGTGTGTGTGTGTGTGTGTGTGTGTGTGTGTGTGTGTGTGTGTGTGTGTACATGTCATCCTTCCTTTCCTTCTCTGAAATTTGGCTGGATGTGTATTGTTTTCTGCTTCAGCTCTTCATGTTGAACCAGAGCACCTACTACTTGGTGGTCCTTTGCTCCTCTTGGTCACTTGGTTCGCACAACACAGGCCTACAGCATAGGCAGATGAGAGCAAGACCATAAAACCCAAAGATGCTAGGGCACCTGGGTGGCTCAGTCAGCTGAGTGTCTGACTTTGGATTTCAGCTCAGGTCATGATCCAGGGTTGTGGGGATCCAACCCTAGATCAGGCTCCGCCCCTGGAGCGTGGGAGTCTGCTTACATGCGCTCTCTTTCTCTCTCTCCCTCCCACCCCTCAACTGCTCTCCATCCTCTCTCTCCTTTCTCTCTGAAAACAAAACAAAATGAAACAAACAAAAACAAACCAAAGATTCCATCTCTTCTCGCCGTTCCATGGTGTCTCCTTCTACTGTCACTTTTTTTCTGATTTCAAAAAAAAATGCCCTAGTTTATCTATGCCTGTTTCCTTTAGGAAGGGGAAAGACGTGAATAAAAATAATGTGTACTCATATATAGTATCTTTAGAGAAAATTGAATAAATATTTTATGGACCGTCCAGTAAATAATGTGTATATGTTTAGAAAGGCACAAATATTTTATAGACTCTACAGAGAACCATACGAAATGAAATCACTGTTTGGAGAATACAGTATGCCCTAAATTGTACCATTTACAATTACAATGTAAAGCCTGTACAGTACACTTCATAAATCACTGCATTCTCTGCATACCTGAGTTCAAGAGTCTCAATGGCCAAATGGGCTCCTCCCTCTTTCTTTCTCTACTGTTTTGAAAGACCCTCAAGCTCCTGACCTCAGCACTCACAAGGCCCTGCTTTGAACTATGGCAGTGATCAATACGTGCTCCTTGTGAAATTGAACCAGGCATGCAAAATGAACTCACCCAGATCCCTAATTTTCATGGGCAAGGTGGTGAGAAACTGACTAGATGGACAGAGAAAACGCACTCACTGGACTCTAGATGTAACCTGAGTTGCTGCATATTTTTTCAGGTGGCTGAGGACACATCGGGCCTTTGTTTCCTGAAACACATTCCTTGTGAGTCTTGATTGGCCAGTCCAGGGTTCACAGTTATGCATCAACAGTTCTAGTTATGCTTAAATATTATAATATTTACCAGATTGTGTGAAAAAGACACAGGTGTGTTCTGGAAAATGAATAATATAAATATCAAAATTCAGAAGAAGGACAAGGCAGTGTCAAGCAGCTTTTCTTCTTCCAGCTAATTGAAGCAAAACTGAAGCTAAGAATAATGTAATAACCTAAATTCATATAATAAAAAATTTTTCTATAATTAGTTACCTAAAGAACAGAAAAGAAGGCCTTCCCTCTCATTTTATTTATTTTTTAAAATGGCTGCAGTAGTAATGTCTTTGAGAGAGAAGCACTCCAAATAGCTAAGTAGCAAAACAAATAAAAGAAATCTGTAGGCATAAGAATTATATTTAGAGCCCTTGATTAGTCAGACAAACAATAAGCAAAGGAAACTTCAAATGACAAAACAGAGAAGCCAGGACATGAGATGAGGGGAAAGAGATATACAATAGAAAATACAGCACATTAAAACTGTTCAACAATGTTAAAAGGATTGTGTTGAATGGGAGGAGCTAAAAGCAAAGATGGCAAATTTAAAGATAGTAATTCAAGCATAAGGTCACCTGGGCTTGTTTTCAATGCAGAGCCTGAGCCTTTCTCCCCAGAATTCTAATTCACGAGGCTTATGGAACCAGAAAATGAGCATTTGGGGCAAGCTTTTCTAGGTGATCATGATGCAAGTAGATTGTGAGACGCACTGTGACAAGCCTTTGATAATCATAGCAGAGTGTGAGGGCAAAGAGTGATAGATGAAGGGGGACAAAGGGTGTGTGAATCAGAGGGGGACCAGCTATACATTCCACTCCTTCATGTCATCTATTTCAAATACGTGGCACCAAACTCACCATCATTGTCTATAATGAACACCATGCATCTTTAAGGAGGTTAAATTTAGTTCAATATTAGCAAGAGCAAAAGAGCAAGTTGAACCACTAACTTCAATAAAATGCTCTTGAAACAGGCTACTTCCTAAGCCCATCTTTCCTTTCTCAGGTGCTGGTTGTTGCTTTTTACTCATCTTACCAACAGATGAGGGTTAGCTGGCTAATTAAGCTTTGACTCTTTGAATAGAAATGTTAATTTAAGGACAAAGAAGAGACACTTTCTTTCCTTAGTGGTATGGTTACTGCAACAGGATACGTCCACATCATGAGAAAAGGGGAAACAAAATACTGAAGAAGCATGGCGAATACACTGGTTTATCAATTGCTGCATAACAAACTAACAACACATTAGTGACTTAAAACCACAACCATTTAACCATATTTCATAATTGAATGTGAATTTGGGTTTAAAAGTAGATGATTCTTTTTGTTCCAATACATATGTGATCAGTGGTAGTTATTTTCATGGTATTCAGCTGAGGATGGGGCTGGCACTGAAAGATGGTGTTAGTCTCAAATCTTGGCTCCTAAAGAGGAAAGAAGTGATGGACTGGTAACACTAATTGGAGCATCTAACCATAGCCCCTTCAGCAAGGCAGCAGGATATTTGGAATTTCCTTGTAGCACCTTGTGCTTCCAGGGTATTCAAGAAACAGAAAGAAAACTGCCTGTTTCTTAAGGTGTGGGACTGGAGACCAGCAGTATCACTTCTATCCTACTCTCGACACTGTTACTGGTAAGCCTGATTCAAGTGGAGAGGACAGAACCCGCACTTCTCTAGGAGAGGAGGTCAAGGAATTTGGTAACCCAGATATCTTAAATCTACCACAAAGAATACAGAAATGCATGTAACATTTCTTTTTTGCTTGCACATCAAGGGAAGGTACATATGATCATTATCGATTCTCCCCACTCACCACTGTGGAAAAGCCATCAAAGGATAGTTAAACTAACAGAATTAGATGCATATGATTTACTCTCTGACCTTGTTGATGCTGTATGGTATTCTCTAAAACAAAGATGTAAGTTTTGTCAGTAGAGGACCAATTGGTATACATGAATTTGTTTTGTAGTCTATCATATTCACTATGTTGCTAGTAGCAACTAAAAGTGGTTTTCAAATAATTGACATATATTATTATTATTATTATCATTATTATTATTATTATTATTATTATTATTATTATTATTTACTTTAGAGAGAGTGCGTGGGGAGAGAGAAGAAGGAGAGAGAGAATCTTAAGCAGACCACATGCTCAGTGAGGAGCCTGAAGCAGAGTTCGAGTCCTGCACCCCAGGACGACCTCAGGCCAAGAGTCAGATGCTGAGTAATCCAGGTGCCCCATTACTTGCTTATTTTAAAAAATACAGGTTGAGTTTAATGTCACTCTACTCACATGTGGAGTTACATGTAGTTTCTAGAAATCTCATCTAGTGATGGGATAAGCCTGTGGGATTCCAAGCACGTAGAAGTCACCAGGTATTACCAGTGGTATGAGCATTCCTTGAAGATGTAACTTTGTACTCTGAGACCCAACAGATAAGTGGAGGTTAGTCAAAGTAAGAGCAGAGTATTTCAGGCAGAGGGAATATGTGTAAAAGGTCTTGAGACTAAAACAGAATTGTCTTTAAACAGCATGAAAGAAGATCAAAACCAAGGAGAGGTAAGGGTGCCTGTCTGGCCCAGTCAGCAGAACATGTGACTCCTGATTTCAGAGTTGTGATTTCAAGCCCCATGTTGGGTGAAGTTTTACTTAAAATTCTTCTTGAAAAAAAATTGAAAACTTTGAAAAAGACCAAGGATACAATCAAGTTAGGCAGTGACTAGAGCCACTTGAATCACCGGTAGGGACTGAATACCCAAAACAAAATATAACAAGCAGTTTGCAATTAATAAGCACAACTTTCCAATTAAGTCTTATCAGATTTGGCAAACAGCTGGGCAGAACTGGCTAGGGTTTTATTCTAATTTTCCCATGTTCCTTTAGCGAGCCACGTGAATACTGGAGAAACAGTGAACACTCAAGAATTGGATCAAGGAAAATAAGATCCTGAGACCATTAACAAAAAAGATAAGCTGAGCCAGTTCCTTTACTTCAATTAATTTTATCATGGAGTTGTAAAATTTTTCTTCTATATATCTCATTTATTAAATTTCTTCTTACTTCATATAAGCTGGAACCGAGTACCCCAGAAAAGTTAAGTGACTGCATCTCATGCCCAGTTACTTATAGAAGAGACTCATCATTGCCTGATATTTCTAGACTATTGAATCCCAGCACAGATCACTAGATGAGAAAATGAAATTCCTGAAATACACCTTCAATTTTAGACCGATGAAAACAGAAATCGACTTGCTGCAAAGCATTACAGATTGGGTTCTTCAGGAAGCAGATTCTGGCCACAGGAATTAAGCATTTATTAGGAGTGCATTTAGGGTCAGTGCCTGGAATAGAGAATGGTACAGAAGCATATCCACAGAGAGAGAGTTGCCAGGCAGTCACAAGGCCTTGGCCAACATTGCAGGGAGCTGTAAGACTGGAATGGTCCTTCAGAGCTGTCTTGTGTTGATCCAGAGCAGGATTTACATCCCTGCATCAACCTATCATTGTGTTTGGGGCTGCACCACTAAAGGAGCAAGTGGCTTTCTTCAGAAGATACACCTAAACATGGCTGACAGCTGAGTGCTGGCAACAAAACTTCCCTGCAGCTGGTATAAACTTTCCCAGGGGGACAGGTGTACCTTGAGTAGCACATCACATGATCCAGGGCTGAAGTCGCTGGAGGTGTCCACTGTAACTACCTTCACAAGTCAACGTTGATTGTGCTGTCCTTCCTTGACCCTTGACTATTATAATAGCCTCTGGGTATCTCCTGTCAGCCTTTGTTCTGCTACAGCACATTGGCTCTATCATATTAGAAACATAAGTGAGAGCATGTTACTCCATTGCGTAGAAAATCTTCTGCTATGAATTTCTTTCATAGTGAAATCCAAATCCTTTGCTACAAACTACAAAAAGTCCACTTGATTTGGCTCCTCATGCTTAATTATTTTCTTCATTTGTTTATTTTTTGCGTTTATTGGGGGCGCTCAATTTATCCGGTTAAGCGTCCGACTTTGCTTAGGTCATGATCTCGCGGTTCGTGGGTCCGAGCCCCGCGTCGGGCTCTGTGCTGACTGCCAGCTCAGAGCCTGGAGCCTGTTTCAGTCTGTGACTCCCTCTCTCTCTGACCCTCCCCTGCTCACGCTGCCTCTCTCTCTCTCTCTGTCTCCTAGAAATAAATAAAATATTAAAAATTTTTTTAAAAATATAAATAAATGCTTATTTATTTATTTTGAGAGAGAGAGAGAGAAAGAACAAGCAAGTGTGCACGTATTGGGGGAAGGGGCAGAGCCAGATGCAGGGCTCTGTCCCAAGAACCCTGGATCACGACCTGAGCTGAAATTAAGAGTTGGATGCTTAACAGAATGAGCCACCCAGGCATCCCTTAATTTATTTTCTCTTTTAAAAACACAATTTACAAATTTAGAAATCTAATGAGGACAGACAATTTTTCATCACTGCAGGAACTTTCTTACATACTTTTGTAGTGACCTGTCATTCACACTCCAGGTCTATGGCAGAGGTAACCACTGTGTTCCTATTTTAAAAGTCTTGCAGCAATTTCAAACAACAATAAATAGATTGATTAAGGATGTCTAATTTTTCTGTAATAAACTGGATGATTTACCTCTCCAAGAAGATAGGAAGGAAAGGCAAACCACCAATATTCAGAACCACTTTACTAAAGAACACGTGTTAAACCTCTGTCATCCCTCAAGCCCGTATTTCACATAAGGTGATATAATAATCATAATTAGCATTTTGAAATAGTTATGAAGATTCAGGTTTCATTTCCTGGTGTGAGCATGTATGCTTACATTTGTGCATAATAAGCATCTTCTGGTTTGAGTTTGCTTTGCTCATAGGAATGTAAATGTGAAAGATTTGAATGTATTCCTTTAATGAGAATCATGCGTCTGCAAATAAACAAAATGGATGGCACTGCCCTTGATTTTGAGCAATAAGAATAACTTTAGAGAGAATTACACTCAAGCCAGCGCAAAAGTAATGGTTTTAAATGGCTACAGATGTTTAAGGGGTTTGTTGTTGCAGTTCCCGTTGGTGATTCCTCAACATGCACTAAAATGCATTATTTCATAAGACTCGTTTTGGCAAGGGTACTTCCTTTAGCTTTTGACATTTTTTTTTTTTATGGGACAGGTTACAACTTAAAACCAAGTAAGAGATTTCAAATGCTTCAAGCTTATTCTCTGGATGTTTTTCCAGATAGCAAATCTTCTTAAAATAACTTTGATTGCAACCAAGGGTATGCATTAAGGCAGGCTTACTGGTACTCATCCAAAGATTCCCAAGGTAGCTTGGACCGGTTGGGAAGAAGAACCAAGGGGAGAATGATAGGACCTCTAGTGGTGGTGTTGAATTCTTGGTGCCCCAGCACTGTGTTTGGAAAGTCACTGAGCTTGCAGTAAGATAGATAAGGGATGTGTTTGCATTGCCATCTACGAATTGGAAGACAGTAGGTGATTCTTCCTGGCAGATGGTATTTGAACTTACTCCTTACTCCTTTCTTTCCAATGACTGTTCAATTTGATGGCCCTTTCTTGGGGAATTCTGGGACATTAAATAGCATCTTATTACTGATAGGCAAAGTGGTTCCAAATCCATAGAGGAAACAAATCACGTTTACCTATTTCAAATGTAAACTCATGTGAGAAATTATATTTGTTGTGTTTGAATATTCAAACAGTTCCCACCAATACGCAGTTCAAACTGGCACTTGATAAAAACATGTTTGCAGGGATCAAAGCTGCTAATGAACTCCTGAAACCGTCACTCAGGGGAGAATTACTTACTCAGTTTCTTCTCAGGAGCATAATGGGACTTGGCATATTATTCAGTATTGTCCAATGACATCGTCCCAAAAACACAAACGCTTCATGTAATGAATATGCTAATATTTAAATGTAGTTACTATACAAGTTGAGTGCACAGCCATTAACCCAGCGACACGGAGGTCTCATGTCAAATTTGTATTCAACTGGAGAATGTTCAGATAGAGTTTGAGCATGAGTGTCTAGAGGACAATACAAAAACCAAACCCTACATGTTAAAAATGATTGAGCTTTATATTGTTTTTACTCTTATTTTATAAGGTTTGTGAAGTAGTATTTTTTAAATTTTTTTTTCTGAAAGAGAGAGAGAGCATGAGCAGGGGAGGGTCAGAGAGAGAGAGAGATATAGAATCTGAAGCATGCTCAGGCTCTGAGCTAGCTGTAAGCACAGAGCCTGATGCGGGACTCCAACCCACAAACCGTGAGATCATGACCTGAGCCGAAGTCAGATGCTTAACCGACTGAGCCACCCAGGTGCCCCATGTGAAGTAGTATTTAAACGTTTGGCATTATTTGAAAGTTTGGAATTTTTAGCACAAAATATGTAAGAAAAATTATACAATATTATTGGATATATTCCATGCCATATAGAGTATCATATAACTTTTGCTACAGAGCCATTCCAAAGCTTAGTGGCTTGGCCATTTTATCAGTCACAGTACTACTAGGTGGGTCTTTTTCTGGTTCAGGTCAGACTCCTAATCTCATCTGGATTCACTCATGTATCTGTGGTCATTTGTCAGCTTGTCTGGGGCTGGCTGGTGTCAGATGACCTCACTCACGGGTCTGGTAGTTGTGTTGCAATGTGTCAGCTGGAACAATGGAAGTATCTTGACTATCTGACTCTGTTCATAGGATAAGCTGGG
Source organism: Proteles cristata cristata (assembly GCA_017311185.1). NCBI lineage: Eukaryota > Metazoa > Chordata > Mammalia > Carnivora > Hyaenidae > Proteles > Proteles cristata. Next base: position 1,029,714 of record JAESUZ010002026.1, on the reverse strand, counting down.
CCAGGCCTATTCATATGGTGACACTGGCTGGGGTTTCAAAACCCAGTATGAAAACAGACTTCAAGTACCATTGGCTGAAATATTGGTGGCCCAAAGTAATTGTAGGTGGGGCCATACAAGGTTAGGGATATAAGAACAAGTGAAAAATTGGGGACCATTATTTTGTTAATCTGCCACATATAAAAAGTGTGAATTCAATGTTGATAAAATATTGAGAAACCTGGAATTAAAAACTGAAGCATTCTTTAGAAGAACTGATGCCTTGGAATGATGCCTTGGAGCTGCCTCTAAGGGTGAGATTTCTTTGAATAATGACATAGTGTTTTCTCACATCACCCTATATGGTTAGGGGTTCAGTACTTCACTATTACAAGATGTTCCTTTCCCTGTGGAAAGAGCTCCACTAGAATAACACAGTTGACCTCTCTACAGACCCTCACTTGCTGCGTCTCATGGGAGGAGGGGCAAACTCTCTTTGGTGTATTCAAGAGGAATTTACTGGGTAAGCCCTTTTCTTTTAACTCATGGAGATGAAATTAGTTGAAGACAACACATGGTCTTTGCAATGACATAAAAGCAGAGACCTGTCCAGTGTGACTGGTAGGTGAGTCTGTTTAATTTTGTAACTTAATATCCAGTATCACCTTCATTCCATGTTCATATGCAATTATATGATACTCTCAACTCCCATTTGCCTTAGCCTTTTGTCTTCTGTCTTATTTAGATCAGAGCTTAGGCCCTTTCAAATCCAAACACTGGCTGAAGGATGGACATATGAAATTAACCCTGTCCATCTCAGAAAAGTAATGTATGGAACACAACTTGAAAACTTACTTACTACCTTTTAGTTTCTTGAGTGCAAGGTCTGATGTACATACCACATTAGAACAATTTTTTACTTGTGAAAGACTTATTTCTGAACCCACTCCAGACCTACTGATTTTCTGACAGTAAAGGTCAAAGAAATGATCAACTACAACAAACAACACAAGATGGTTATTTATTTTATTTTATGTTTATTTATTTATTTTGAGAGACAGCATGTGATCATGGGAGGGCCAGAGAGAGAGACTCCCAAGCTCTAGCAGCACAGAGCCCAATGTGGGGCTCCATCTCACAATCATAAGATCATGGCCTGAGCCAAAATCAAGAGTCAGATGCTTAACCAACTGAGCCACCCAGGTGCCTGGGTGACATACTTTAAATTGCTTTTAAATTATATAAGAATAAAAATACATTATTTTCAAAGGACCATCCCCCTCTTCTCTCCAGGTGTCCACATCTCACATTTTCTACCTTCTCTGTTAACCAAGGAAACCACCATCTTTGCTTAAATATGAATCCTTGCAGACCTTTTTCTTTGATATTACATACCATATGTGTATGACCCAGATAGTATTTGCCAGGTATTTCACTATAATGTTATATCATCTACTCCTTTCCATATTCCATTCTTTTGAAGCAAGTCACTAAGGCTAAACCACCTGGAGGCTGGGGAAGGGGGAGTGTAAGCTCCACCTCTTGCAGAAAGAGTACTATTTATATGAAGGGTTTACAATTCTTCTGCAAGAAAGATTTGTCTCTTCTTTCCTATTTATCTATTTATTCAATTATTTATACGAACGCAGACTCCTGTATATTTATTTAATACTTCGGGTTATACTCCAGTAATATTTTATTATTTATAACATATGGTTAAAATATGCTTATTTTATTACTCAAACTGTTCCAGCTTGGCCACTACAAGCTCTTTATGTTAGTTCCTTTGTCCCTTTGACATTCAATCATCATTTTTTTCCTAAGCACTTCCTTATTTTGAGATACCACAAGACCCTCCAGACTCATTTTGTGTTTTCCCTCTTTTGCTTTATATATGATAACTTTCTCAATATATATCAGATGATTTTTCTTTATGTATTTTAGATGTGGGTTGTGCAAACATTTCTAAGTGTATTTTCAGTCTCTTGTTTGTCACATAATTTTGATATCATCATAATTATGCATATTTTTCTTTAAGGTGGTTTGTGTGTTTTGTTCAAGATGTCCTTTACTCTTTCGTAGAAATATGCTCATCTTTTCTTCTAGTAAATTTATGGTCATGTGTTTATTTTTACATTTTTAATCCATTCAGAATTTGTCTCTACATATGATATGAGAAAAGGATACAGCTTTATTTTTTTTCCACACAGATAATCATTCTACATCATTCCACATTATTTGGGATTGTCATTTCTATTATTCACCACATTCACAAAATTGAGTCTGTTTGGGGGTTCCCTTTTTTAGTCCATTGATCTGTCTGTTCCATCACCAATACCACACAGTTTCCATTACTATAGCTTTAAAATATGTCTAAATTTGTCTGGGCATGGACTTTCTTATGTATACCAGTTTTGAGAAACCCAGTAATCTAATACGGAGATTCTCAATCCCAGTACTAGTGACATTTTGGACCAGATTAGTCTTTGCTGTAGGGGCTGTCCTGTGCGTTGTAAGGTGGTTAGCTGCATTCCTGGGCTCTAACCACTAGATGACCATATCACCCTCTCCATAATGTGACAAGCAAAACTATCTCCAGATGTTGCCAAGTGTTTTCTGGGAGACAAATTTGCCCCTAGTTGACAGTCACTGGCCTATGTGATAAACAAGACTTTTAGGAATCTTGATGTAGGTTATTATAGTCCTGGTTATAGTAATTCTGGATTCATGGGAGAATTGCACTTTCCTGCCCCCTTCAAATTAGGCTTGGATATATACCTTATTTGGCAAATGACAAAGAGACAGACATGGTATGTGTCCCCACTAAGTGGAATCATTTAAAAGTCAGTGTTGACATTTCCATGTTCCCCTTTCTCCTGTCATGGAGAGTGCATGTTAAGGTATCTTCCAGTGACTTACTTGAGCAGAGCCTCCACTATGCCAAATTGAATAAAAATGTAGATTAGAAATAAAATTAACATGTGAAGCTGGTGCGGTTTTGAATTTTTGTTATCATAGCATAATTCAGACTATCCTGACTGGTACAGTGAGGTCTGCAGAGTTAAAGAAATATAATGCTGCCTCTGTACTGTGACTTAATTAGAAAATTATTGATCTCCTCTCTTTGTCTTCTGTGTCTCAATGCTGGGAGGGAAATGTGAGCAAACGAGCAATCTAGGCAAGGGAAGCTGGTAGGAACTTTTGATCTTCCTTATTAGTGCTTCCAGATACCAGCTAAGGAACTAGGAACTAGGAGCTCCGGTAACCCAAAGAGTGAGTTCTATTCCCATTTCCATTAGAAGCAAGAGCATGGGTTTTCCTGCACCCATTTGATGGTTACACTTCTACAAAGATGCTTCATATTATTAGATATTTTTCAATATTGTATCCCCAGGAAAATCCCAGAAATAATCAAACAGGGTCAAAGAAAAATAGATATATGCCTTCAGAATTTTAGGGGGAAAAAACCAACAGAGAACTACATTTAAAGTTGAAATTCAGGCTGAACTTGGGCTTGCTTTTTACCAGAACTTGCTCTTATCAGTACTGTGATTTAGTCATTCGACTTATCAAACCTGAGGCCTTCCTTAGTGACCATTATTCTCAAAGTCTAGGGAATGAATCACATTCAACAAAACAGTAAAATGACCTCTTCAGGTTATTTGATGGTAAATGCTTACTGTATTTCACCATGTCCTCTGTAGAGCACTTCTTTCATATAGTCATTAAAGGCTTGTATAACACAATGTCTCTATTTAAATGTTCTGTGCTCTCTGTAAATCATTCCCAATGCCAGTGGAACAAATTCTAAGGAGTTACTGTGGAGAGCTTGGATTATTTAAAGAGCCTCCATCTCTCCACACACCCTTTGGAGCCATTTCCCTGGAACGGAAATTCTCTCTCTAATTTTCTAAATTGGTAGGTGTGCTCCATTACTCACTAAGCAAATTTATTGCCTAAGAAAGTGGAAACAAATGTCATTGGCTCATGCCAGGTATAACTCCGGCAGGTGTACAGCTGCCCTGCTCAGCTACATCAACCCATTTCCCTTCTCTTTGGCATCCATTTGCCAGAGACTACTTATTTATGTTACAATTGTTTGCAACCCAGTTCCATGGGATCCTGCCAGGCAATGTCATTCTCACTTAAAGTGACTTTTGTAAACAAATGAAGTCAGTTCTATAATGGGAAGGTTAATGATACTGAAAGTCAATTGCTTGAATGTTAACATTGGCACTTTTGATCACTCATGTCAAATGGGTCCATTATGGATCAAAACACTGGGAGTATTTACACTCAGGTACAAGATCATTTCTTTTAAGTTGTTTTGTGAACAAAAACAAAAATGATTTTAATAATGGGAAAAAGTCAGGAAACGGTCTTTCCAGACTCCCCCTCCACCCAATACAAGAGTGTTTAGCACATAGTTGGCCCTCAACAACCTCAATGAAAACATCCAGAGTGCACCATCATCTTTGATTGCCAAAACAAAGTCCTGATGGTTTTACAAAAGTATCTTCACTGAGAAAGCTAGTAGTCAAATTTCTAAACTATGCTTGTCTGGAGAGTGTCATACCATTGTTTAAAATAACCCTTCTGTTGCTCCTGTAAATGACAGCATGGAATATCTTTGATAGGAAGTGTGGAAATGTGACTCTGCATACTTTTATTACAGTAATTATGATGATAATAGCAAATTCATGGTGTGTTTACTATGTACCAAGCAATGTATACTAAATGCTTTCTTGGATCAATTGCTATGGACCCCATGAAAGCAAGGTACAGCACTCTATCCCGAATAACTGGAGGCAACACAGTGTTTGGTACATGGAAGTATTTCAAAAGCACTTGTTGAATGAATGAATGATTACAGACTCCCATTCAGGCTTAATATTATCACCAAAATGCCAATGAGAAAATTAAATTCAAAGGTCACTCCTCTCTAATATCTATTAGAGGAGGAGCATGATTTGAACCCAGGTCATCTGTCCATAAATCATATACTCATGACCGCTATGGTACACATTTATTTACTCTTTCAACTGAAGCCCTAGAAGAATAGAAAATTCAAGAAAGAAGTTTCACCAGGATTTGCTGTTTCCTGGTTTCCCCAACTAATTACAGTAATTATAGGGGGGCCAGGACAGTCTAATTCCCCTTCCCATTCTGGAAAGAAATATAAGTGCAGGGTAAATACAGAGTGTCATGTCTGAGGAACTAGGATGTGAGGGATTAGAAAATTACAGACAGCTTGTGCAACTTCGATGAGATTTTACTGGTAATATCACACCAATTATACAGGTCTTTCTATTCACATAAAGCATTCATGTAATCGCTGACACAACTGACCTCTTCTTGGAAGATGACAAAGAATTCATTGTATGGGGCTTTCTTAGACAATTACAACAGGTGAGAACTTCTGCATTCCTTTTTCGTTATGCCTTTGGCACTTCTGGGAACAGGAAAGGCATTGAGTTGCTTACATACCTGACCAAGGCCATGCAATTTTTGAGCCGGCCAGGGTAGCTACTCTTGGGTGAAGCAGTAGAGAATAATGCCTTCATTGTCAAGTGAGCAGGAAAGCCAGAAGCCGCCCTGCTGAAAGGTAAATAGGAGGGGAGATTCTCTTCTCATAAAAAACAACTCTAATGCACCCTGCATTCCTTGGACCATCACATCAAACCACACGTGGCATGAAAAAGTGCAGATTTCAATTTAGGTAATGTACACGCCGTTGAAGGTTAGCAGAGGACCATGACCAGGCCAATTCATCTTCAGTAGATTAATGTCTGGGTTAGGCAGGTATGTCATAAAACATGGCCAATACATGGAGACGCTCAGGGCTTGCCTCCTTTCTCTCTAATGCACTGCAACGTTTGCCTGTAAGAGAGCTTTGGTACTAGTAGGGCTATTGCTTTTAAACGTTGCCTCTGACCCAGATAATGTCAAAATGTCTGAATGCATGTGATCCTCTTTTTCCAAAAGAGCATCTCTAATGTAATGCAAATGCACATTGTAGGGGAAATTCCAGCTGAGAAAATGAGGCCTTATATTTCTAAAACCATATACATGTCAATAGCCCATTATTCTCCTGTTTTAAATGTAATTGCAGCCCAGCTCTGAATGAATTCCTGAAATAATAAAATACATTGAGTAGCAGTCACTGACTCTTGCAGTTATTTTATGCCTGCTCTTCCTCCCTTCTGTCCCTCCCCACCTCCCCAAGCAAGAAGAGGTTGTGGAGAAGAAGGGGAGGAGAGATAAAAGCAAAAGTCAGATTTCTTGTCTCGAATGTGTAGAACACTATGTGCAAAGGAAATATGCGGCATTGCAACATCAGTGCCTCTAAGCCATTTATATAAATGCATCCTGCATGGTCCAATTTTGCATGACAAATTATTTCCAGGCAATTAAGAATACTTATAATTGTTTTCTTTGGTAGGAGATTCCTTCAATTTCGAATTTTCATTTAAAACTAATGGTTCCTGTAAAGCCTCAACAGCAATCATTCTGAAAGAATACTTCAAAATGTCTTTCTTTCTTAGTCCTGGGAGATGTCCTGCCTCTTCTTGATAAATTTAACATGTGTATAGCACAACCTTTATCCCCAGAACTGGTGAATTTAAAGTATTTCTTTTGAACGCCATCTGATCTCTTCTCCACTCTTTCCACCTCCTTCCCACCCTCTCCTTTTCTCCCAGATTGTCTAAGAAATACTTCTATGGTTAAAGGTAACATGAATTAATTTTATGTCTGGGAGACTCACAGTGATCCTCCTAATGTTTTTCTCTCTTTAGAAGGTAATTGGGACCATGTCTCATTTTGGTAAGTAAAATTCAGATGTCTCAACTTTCTGCAATACAGTGGTGAAACTTACCAAAGGTATTTCCAAAAATAGCAAGTGAGACCATTTTAGAAAACCAAGTAGAATGTTATGTGGTGCATCCTACGCATTTGTAGGAATTCTGACTTCTCAGTTACTTTTAACTTTCAAACTATAGGGCTGAAATATGATTCTCTTATCTTAAAAAGTTCTTGAACTCAGCTGTTTCTTTACCTGGGAGTTGGGTTAATTTTTATAAGACAAAGATTGCTCTGGTTCAAATTCTTCTCATAATTGCCTATAGGAAAACACCTTTGGGTTATCACTGTGATTTTTTGGCCCAAGGCTCTCAAATCTGCTTTCTAATCTTTAATTGCTGAGTTCCATGATAAAGTATTGTGTCAGCCTCTGAAAGAAAGAGACTATTGACTGCCATTTAGAATGCTTTTTGCTGAATGCAACAAAATACTCAACCAGAAACTGCTTAAAGTAGAAAAATTTAATGTTTCCAGGATAAGAAGGCCAAAGGGATGAAGTCTTGGGGTGATGGTGGGGAGGTCTGGAGTCAAGGAAGAATTCTTAAAGACATCTTTGGTGCAAAAAGGTGATTTTATTAAAGCACAGGGAAAGGACCCATGGTCAGGAAGAGCTGTACTGGGGATGTGATGGGTAACTCATTACATACCCTCAGGTTGGCAGGGGGTCACGGATAGAGTAAGTCTCTAAGGTATTTTGGAAGCAAGTTTTCCAGGACCTTGAGGGGCTAGCTATTGCTAGCAGCTAGTAGTGGAAACACCACTTAATACCATTTAATAAAACCTCAGTCATGATACCCTTCAGATGTATATGGGGGGCCATAAGCTTAGAGAATGATTGCCAGCATATATCGGGACAGTTGAGATAAAGGAAGTGGATTTACAGGAGCCTCAAGCTTGGGATAATGTTAAGATAAGGTTGTCTTTTGCCCCTAGCAAAGTGTCATCTTTGAGGCAGCTGAGCTTCTAGAGGGAGGTCAATTTGCTGGTTTCAAGGACTTGTCAATGAGCTGTAGGCAGTAAAGGAATTTAATTTTTCATTTGCCTCGGTTTTCCACATTACTATGGCAAGCACTTAGACCCCTTTCCTTTGTTCTTGGGTAGCCATAAGTGTCCGAGTAATATCACACATATTCTACCTGAGGGGTGGGTGCCAGCCTATATTTTGCCCTCAGCTTGCCCCATGCTCCCTCATCAAAAGGAGGTAATTCTCCAGTTGTGCTTGGCACTTACTGATCACTGAAGGCCCCTTCTCTTTCTAAGCTCTGTCTGCATATCTTAGGTCATATGAGGATGTCCCTTCTGATGATCTCAGAATGACTGCCAGTGTACCAATCATCAAAACTTTTGGGAGCCATATCCTAAACAGAAGGGGGATAAGGAGAGATGACAGAAAAAAAGCTTTCTTCAAACTTCTTATATCATCCCATTGACAAGAACTAGCTTTTATAGCGACTCGTATAACTAATAACCGGCAGAAAGGAAAGGATTATCTATGACTTATTTATTACAGCAGGAGGCACCCTTTGGACCTGAGCACATGTCTCCCCAACAAAACCAGAGTTCTCTTGAATAAGGAAGAAAGATAGACTAGACAAACACCTCATAACATTTGTTCCATTAAGGTATAAAAGAGGTAAAGTGCTATGTCTTCTTCCAAGCAGTCATTTGATTCTTACCATTAAATCTACTGCCCTCTCAGGCAAATGCAAAGACTCTTAGTCAATTTGAGAAAACTTGATCATCCAGTCTGGTTAACGGGTATTTCAATCTTCAGTCAGAATCAACTTTCTACTCCAGCAGTGCAGTGGGTAGGGGAGATGTATCATATACTTGCATTAGCTAGGATACTAGTTTGTTTCCTCTGGACCAGTTTGGCATTGCAAAGCACCAATTGCTTGGAAAATCTGACTTCTAAGTTGGCTGTATAGAATTATGATTATATGTTTCGATAGAAATTATCAAAAATTCTGGTTGGTATTGTAGCCAGGCCCCCAAACCCTTTACCTCCCAGGAAATCTCTGGAGTATACTGTTGACTCTACCCCTGCGTTTACATCTTAATTGTTTCCTGAACAATAGATATAAGTTAAGCAGCTGCAAGTCTTGGGTCACCTGTATGAGTACTTGGAATTTACCCCCAAACTCTGGTGTTATGCCCAACAATTTGTGTCCTAAAGCAATCAAATCAATCCTGTGCTATAGCTGAAACTTATTTCTTTGATGTCTCAATGAGATCATCCTTAAGTATTTGAAAGAGATGCAGTGCTCTTCCTGCAATTGTCACTTGGCTTGGAGCCATATGGATTTGCTGCTTCTGATCGTGTAATCCACATAATCAAAAGTTTTTCCACCTCAAGAATCGGCCCATTGCATTTTATTATTCCATGTTGATTGCATCAGCATAGGAACAATTGATATCATGTGGCACCCTCTGTTTCAGTAGCAGCATTTAGGTGGTCAAAATATGAATTTTTATCTCTTTTGTATTTTAAATAGCTTTAAAAATGAGGGTTAAAGGGTTTCAAAATATGTACAAGGTCCTTTTTTATCATTAAAAAGTTTTTATTGTATAATGGGATGCCTTGATAATTAGAAGAGTTTGGTTACCTGTTCTAGGCACCCAAAAACGAGTGGCCCCAACATCTTAGGAGGTATTGTTCTCTGCCATAAAAAGGTCTGACAAGACCCCAAGACCAATATCACAAGCAGTCAATGCCTGTGATTTTCTTCTCTTCCCTGCTTTTGATTCATTATCATCAATTTTGTCCTCTGGTTCATGGTTAGAGATAGGATATGATGACAATGGAAGATCAGGAGCACCACTAAAAGGGAAAGGAGTTGGAGAAGAGGAAAACCCTCATGGGAAGAGCAAGGAGGAATAGGGAGATGTTCTCTGATAGCTAGAAGATATATAAATATATTAACAAATAATGGTGGAAACTAACCTATAGTGGAGTCCTCAAGCATTATTTACCAAGGTGTTACCGGGAACCTTAGAGCTTTCATCTTTCTTTAATTTATGTCACAGATTGTAGTCATATAAATTCCACCTCTTATCTGTTTCTCATCAAGCTAAATTTCTATCAGTGTTTGTAACCCCGAGAATAGACAAAACTAAAATTAGCTCCACTTCAGTCTGAAGAAGGAAATTTTTGCAGATAAAAAGTCTCTTTAGGTCTTTAAGTCTATAGTAGTTGATTAGTCCCTGCAGTAGGGAAAATTAAATTTTGTGGTTGAGACCCAGCGTTCTTGGATGGTTTAATAATACCATGGCCATCATCCAATGGCTAACAACCAAGAACGAAGGTACACTCTGTACTTACTCCCTCATGCAACACCTGAAAATCCTGGGGCTAATCAAACAGCAAATTAAAGCTCAGACAATCCTCACCTGCAAACCATGCACAGTATAAGGAACTCATTTTAATGTTTTTTGGCTGAAGTCATAGGGGATGGGAATACAAAAGAATGGTCATGAAAGAATCCTGGTAAGTTCTTAAAGAATCTTAGTTTGTGATGTTTTCCCCCTTTCCACTTTCTTGTTATGGTATGCCTAGAAGTAAGTTAGTGATTTTTTTTCCTGTGAATTCCAGAAAGTACAAGGGCCAAGTTGAACTCTTGATAGCCAAAAAAAAAAAAAAAAATTATCCTGATTACTTGTATATGTGAAGGACTGGAACCATTTGGAAAGAGCGACATTTGCAACTTAACTTTGTGTCTGTGGAGCCCCTTTGCTAAGCTGAAATTCGTTGCTATGGACAATTCAAGGACTCCATGACTCTAAACGGTGTCAAGTTGATAAGAAAAGCCAAGGAGGAAAAAGTACTACTTGCAAATGGATCCTGGATTTTTTTAAAGGTCAAATCTGAATCTTTTTTATAGGTACTAAATGTTTAGTTTGATGATCTGCACTTATATTCCCAAAGAATTCCCAGGAGAAATTTTGGGGAATTTTAATGTACTTACAATGAGTGTGGGTAGAAGGTTAGGGGCAGAGATTGAAAACAAGCTAAACAGGGGTGCCTCGGTGGCTCAGTCGGTTAAGTGTCCGACTTTGGCTTAGGTCTTGATCTTGTGGTTCATGGGTTCGAGCCTCGTGTTGGGCTCTGTGCTGACAGCCAGCTCAGAGCCTGGAGCCTGTTTCAGATTCTGTGTCTCCCTCTCTCTCTCTGACCCTCCCCTGCTTACGCTGTCTCTCTCTCTCTCTCTCTCAGAAATAAATAAAACATTAAAAAAAATTTAAAAAGAAAAAGAAATTAAGCTAAACAGAGATGGAGGATACATGTTAGTTTTCTATCATTGATAGAACAAATCACCACAAATTGAGTGGCTTACAACCACACACGTGTATTATCTGACAGTTCTGCAGGTCAGAAGTCCTAAAATCACCATGTTGGCAAACCTGCACTTGTATTGGAGGCTTTAGGGTGAATTATGTCTCTTCTTCAGCTTCCAGAAGCCACATTCTTTGACTGGTGGTCCTTTCCTCCATCTTCAGAGTACTTCACTCCAGTTTCTCCTGCATCTGATCTCTGATTTTAATCTCTTCTCTCTGATTTTAGTGCTCTTGTCTTGCTTTTTTTTTTTTTTTTTTTTTTTAAGAACATGGACACTTATGATTACACTGAGCCACCTAGATAATCCAGGACACTCTTCTGAACTCAAGATCTTTAATACCACCTGCAAAATCCTCTTTTTCCATATGAGGTAACATATGAACAGCTTTTCGAGATTAGAATGTGAACGTCTTGTGAGGGCTGTTATGCATACTACCACAGAATGTTTTAAGTTAACCTCCAATTCAATCGTTGATTCTGGGATGTGTGCTATAAATTCCTTCTCAACAGGGGAGAGGGGAGTGTGTGGTCTCTATACCACTATGAGAATTCTTTTTTAAAACTCCATTCTGAGATGAGAGAGATGAGAGTGGTTTTACTTCCAGTTCAAAAAACTTTAAGAGCTTCCTGTGATGTAAAATAAATGTAAATACATGCTTAGCAAACCATCCATCTAGTTTTCCCCATTTGGTCCTAACTCACTTTTCACTATTATTTCCACTTAAAATCACTCACCCTATGGTGCAGTTTCTTTCCCTTGAATCTTTAGGTAAGCTACTCCCTCAGCCAATAATTATAATTGGATCAACATCCAATCCATTCTGTAACAGCTATTTCATATCTCACTATCTTCATAAAGGGTTTCCAGATTAAATTTGGAATTATCATTATTAAAAGAACTAACGAATACAAAGATGTCAGAGCTCAGAGAGATTTCGTATACATGATGTCATTTGATTTTAAACTAATAATATTAATTGATTTCCTTCATTTCTAGATGAAGAAATTTAGTCTCAAAGAAGTAAGGTGACATATGAATCCGAGAACCTCTGAATCCAGGCCCATGTTTATTTTTATTATCTTATATACCCTCTCCATCTCTTATATACCCAGACCATCTCTATTCTCTCTCCTTGACCTTTCCCTTCAAACTTTGTTTCTCTTTTATGGTATTTGTCACAGATTTTTCTTTCATAACTGCTTGTATTTACCTGCTCATATCTGCCATTCTGTAGGCTCTGAGATAAGGAACGATATCTTGCAATTGTGTATTCCATATAGATCTCAAGAAAAAATTAACATTCATTGAGTGCCCATTGTATACCAAGAACATTCCACCTTTTAAATATTATTTGTACTTCACAATTTGTGAAAGAGTTGTTATTATTTTCATTTATTAAATGAGGGGCATGGGAATTAGACAAAATTACACACATTTTTCATGAATACACAGCAGGTCAGCATGATTCTCAAGCCATATTCTTTCCATACGCCCTGCTACATACACACTCAATAAATTTTGTTGAAATGAAAGCAAATACCACTGTAGTATAAGTATTGTGAAACGGGTTTTCCTTAGGGAAATGGTAAGGTAAGTGTGGAATTTGCCTTGAAGTCAAGCTCCAGGAGTATAATCTGGATGCCAAAACTGTGGGAAGAAGAAGGGAGAGTTTTTGAGTCCATCTTACATTTTGAGACCTTCAAAATACCCTCCCCTATCAGAAATCTGACATTTGAAACCAAAGCTTCCTTGAGAGGCATGATAAATAAAAAGTACCTTACACCCAGTTAGCCAGGAGAAATGATTTAAGTTTTATTTCTGGATAATAATTGAGTAACACTTTGGTATGTGATTCACTGCCAAGTGGATGCTGTTGGTTTCACACAGCTGTAGTTAGGGATGACAAGAGCTATTTACTGGGAAAATGATAATGCAATTGGATGTTGTACTGAACCCAAGGGCGAGATAATTTCTGTTATGCTGTATCACAGCCCTGCAGTTAGAGTCTATTTGGTCAGTCTGTTGGTAGAGCCTATGTGGTTCATGCTAATTTGCAGGATTTAGTTATAGAAAAAAGAAAGATTACCTTTATTTCAAATTAAATCAAATGGGGCAAAGATTCAGACCCAGTCAATTGGTATTTTCCAGATTCATGATTTATTTTTCAAGCATATAGAATGTGTTTTTCCCCTTGGACTTGTTTAACTAAAATGTTTACACTTTTGACTCAGTAATCTCACTCTTGGGAATGTACACTAAGAAAATGATTTAAAATAAGAAAAGAAGCAATAGACATAGTTTTGCAACACTATTTGTAATCATGAAACATTGGAAAAAACCTAAATGTCCAGAAATCAATGAATGCCTCACAAATTATGGCACATCCTCTTAAGGGAAACATGCTGCAATCAAATCATAATTATGAAGGCCATTCACTAAAACAAATATACAAAACCATGTTGCAATATGGGAAATGTATGATGTATAAGTAAGTGAAATAGTAGAATCCAAGACTAGTTAAGGTGTCCTGTTTTATGATTTGGGATGCAATTCACATATCCTTGTCAGATCCTTCCTGCTGTGAGTGTCAGCAAGTCCAGGCTACCAAGTCCTCAACCCCTCCGCGTTATAGACCAGAGATTCTCAAATGCTTTCCAGTGACTGAAAGACGGGAGGAGACTGGTCTATGTCAATCATCTATGTGCTGCCTGTGGCTGGAGGTTGCTGGCTCCAGAATACAATGATGTCTTTTCTGTCCATGTCCAGAAGAAAGTAGCTAAGGGCAAGTCTCCTACTCCAGTAGGTGTCAGAGGGGCCAAGATGATGTTTGCTTTCCAGTAACAATTGGCAATGGGGATTCTCCAGCAAAATGGAGAAAGCCCTTGGTCTCTATGTTCTGTTTATTACCTCACCCACTTATACCCACAGGACGCAATAATGCCTAGAGAGGTGGTGTTGTAAAAATTTATAGTCTAAATCTTGTCATGAGCCAATGTTGGTAGAGAAATGTTTACAGTGGAATTGTAGCAATGCCCACTGGAATCTATGGAGCCCAACTATCTCTACCAGAAAATCCAAGCTATGGGAACCTGTGCTGCCTCTGGGCAGAGATGATTGGAAATTGCCAAGTACAGGGAATCTAGGTGGAAGGGAGGTGAGCATTGTTCTCAGGATATAACTGCATTTCCCCTGCTCTGTTCCTGACTGAGAAGGCCACATTACAGCCCTGTTCCAATCAGAGCAAATTCTTCAATGGAAGACGAATACCTGATGTCATGCTCTTAAGAGAATGCATTCATTAGTACCCTATGCACCAAGTATGCAAATCCATAGTAAAGTTAATTCTTTGCTCACTGAGACACACAATCTTGTTCCTCCTGTGGAACAAGACTAGGACAGAACTAGTTCCTCACTGATAGAGAATCAACATGTCCTCTTTTGTCTCTCTCTTTGCTTAGGCCAGACATAGTCTTTCAGTTTCAACTCTCTGATGCTCTCATCTGCTTTTACCCTCATGAAAATGAAATTTTAGGAATTGTCAGCCTTTAGGCTTCAGTTGTAGCCAACTAAGCCCACCTGATATAACTCCATTCTTCCAAATCTCAGGTGACACTTGTTAATTTGTCTGTTTCTCATATTCCCACTCCCAAATCTCTGATCATCATAGGCAGATTTCTTCTCTCACTTCTCAAAATTTTCATACAGAAGAAAGACTTGATTTTGATTAGTTGAAAAGTTCCTCTTACTCCCTTTGTTCAATAAAAAGAGAAACCCAGAAGACAGACTTTGGTTGCTTCAAAATTACCCCTGCCTGTTTGGTGTGCTATCAACTGAGTCTTGAGTGCCAGGGGAAGGTGAGAGAAAGAAGGATGGAAAAAAGGAGGAGATGAAAAAAGAAAAAAAATGAAAGAAATGAGAGATGAGAAGAAAGAGAAGGAAATGATAGAAAGGGGAGGAGGAGGTCTCTTTTGCAAACATTATCACTATAGGAAAAAGTACTATGTGTATGAAAGAAGATATGGAGAGGATATAGTAGATGAGTTGGAACTTTGGGATGGATCTTATTTTTTTTCTTGTTAATATTTCTTTCTTAGTATTATTTGTTAATGAGGTGGGAAAACAACGCTTGGTGAAATAAATTTAAATTCATTTGCTATTTGCTTAAAATAGTACACTGGAAAATGTTGACTAAGAGAATGAAGACCTATATTCCAGATCAGCTCTGTCACTTAATTATGTGACAGACAAGTCACTTAATCTCTCTGTGTCCAAACTCACTACAAAATGTGATGATCTCTAAGAGAAATTGTTAGAACATTTTCATCAGTGACTGCTGTGATATATGTGATGTCTGTTTATGACTTTAAGTGAACAGAAGAATAGGCAGGACACTTGGTCAGCATATCACTAGATTTGTTGAAATGATGTAACCAGGGCGCCAAGATGGCACAGTTGGTTGAGCATCTGACTTTTGATTTCAGCTCAGGTCATGATCCCACGGTCATGGGACCCAGCCCTGCATTGGGTTCCATGCTGAGTGTGGAGCCTACTTAAGATTATCTCTCTTTCTCCATCTGCAACCCTCCTCTTAAAAAAGGGGTAGGAGATGTAGCCACAATGAAAAATTTAGTTATTCCAAGATACAGAAAGAGCAAAAAGATTTCCAAAGAGATAAGAAGTGGAGGTTTGGATCATAGAGAGTAAATGACCAGGAAGAGATAGTAAATGGTACACAATCAAAGGCTGGAGAAACAGAGAAATCACCAATTTCAATCCCCCACCCAATGTTCAAATGACTTCTGTAGGATCCTTATCATGTAGTTATTTTGAACAGTGATTTCTAAATATTGCTCTGTGGAGAATTCAGTTTCCTCCAACTCACTCTGGAAGCCACTGCAAGGGAGCAAGAGTGGAAGAGAGAAAGGAGAAATAGGAGGTGAGGAAAAAGAGGCCCCTACTATCCACATTATGAGCTACTCCAAGGAAGGAAAAAGTAAATCCATCAACTAGAAGAATTCTATATTTAGTCTTGGTATCTATAGGAATTTTGCACCCCCACCAAGAAACTCCCAAAACTTCTGGAACAAAAAGACAGTTCCATTACTTTAAAATAGTTTTGAAAGCCCTGGTCTGTCTTATGCATGTGTATCTTCACTACTTGTTTATACCCTGAATTAAATTAAGGCATCATAAAACAGAACAGACTACTCTAATGTGATCCATTAGAAAACAATGGTGGCCCTATAGATAATACCATTCAAACTTAACTCACAGTGATTTCTCATTAGTTTGCTTGTTTGACTGTCACAAAACTTGTCTTCTTAGCCCTGTATAAACCAGTTATTGAATTAAACTGTACCTTGTAAAGAGAGGTAAATTGGGGGGAAGCACGTCTGACAGGAGCCTCGCCTATGAACCTCAGCAAGAACGCCCCCTGGTGGCTAGAGAACAGGAATGGTATTCCTGAAAGGGGCTGTGGTGCACAGCATGTACTACAGTCTACCCCTTGCATCACAAAGGTCCCTTTGTTTCCTATAATAAATTCACTCCAGGGGTGTCTGGGTGGCTTAGTTAGTTGAACATCAGAATCTTGATTTCAGCTCAGGTCATGATCTCACAGTCATGGGAATGAACCTCGCATAGAGCTCCATGTGCTGAGCATGAAGCCTGCTTTGGATTCTTTCTCCCCTTCTCTCTCTCAAAATAAATTAATAAACATGAAAAACAAATAAATTCACTCCATCAGGATCAGCCCTTCCAGGATTCTAGTTGGTGTCTCTTCCTGGGGAAACTTACAAGAAAAAAGAAAACGAACTGGGCTTAATCCTTAGCTTCTTCTGTCCTCCAGCTACAGGGGGTGAGAGCCTCTTTAGATGTTGCCAAAGACCCCTGTTTTTCACATTTAGCCTTAACTTGGTGATTAATCAGTCACAGACATTTATCATACTTTCCCCAATGCATTGATTGTCCCAAGAAATTGCCATCTAATTTCATAGTTCTTGTAAGAACTATCTCTCCCCATCCCATCCCCACATATCTAGTGTTAAACGCCAGTAATGTTGCACCAGCCCATGCATTTCCTTCCACAGTATCCCCCCCTCTCCCATTCAGCACTGGTGAAAGTTTTTAAAATTTGACTATACCATATCCCAGGGGATCTTCATGCTGCACCTATCATAGTGATAGGGTCCTCATTGCTAGCCAGAGGAACACAGATCCAACTCCAAAATCTCATTCTAATCTGCCTCTATAAACCAGGCCTAGCACCAACTGTGAGACCAATTGGGAGCCCTAGGAGACAAGAGTCTATGATGCAGTTTCACATATAAGAGGTTTATTGAGGAATGTCCTTGGTAACGACTGTACCAAAGTCCGGGAAACAGCATTGGGCACAGGGACAAGTTGAACCATGATGCAGTTTCCACTAAGATTTTAGCCGAATCCAGAGGGAATGCTGAAATGGGAATGGTCCTCTGGAGAGGTCTCAAATGGAGACAATTTTCGCCCCACATAAGCAGTCATTGGATGCAGGCTGCCCCGGGAGAGACAGCATAACTTTTAACAGCCCCACCACCACCCAGCATAAAGCAAAGCCTAGGGAATTGCCCAGCTGTGAGACATTAGCCATAACTCCGCAAAGATAGGGGAATGAGTGACTCCATTCTTATTGAAGAAATCCAGGTAGAATATGAAAGTAGCTACTACCACGTCCATCTCACACTTGCATTTTTCTATAAGGGTACCATGAATGACCTAAGTCACTGGGAATCTCATTCAGTTGAAAAGTCAGAGCTGTAAACTTTTCTTATCACATGAAACCTGATTTCTGCCTCCAGTAAATGTTTAGTAAATTCCTATCTGTATTCTGCAAAGTATGTTATTGTCTTAAAATGTCCTTTCTCTCCCCTCTTTAGTAAATGCTTCAAACTTCTTTGTTTTATACCTCCAGATTTGCTGTGAGAAATACCTTCTCTAGTATCTCTACTAATGAAAATAATTAAAATAATAACAGTAATACAGTATAAAATTCAAGAATTTCCTGTGGTTACCTTTAAGTAGAGAGGAAGTTTAAATTTCTCCTCCAATATTTAATGAAACACATGTGCGTGTGCAAACATATGCATGCAAAGATTTCCCCCCCAGTGCTCCTAATAATATGCTGTAATTATTGAAATAAATCAGCTGTCTTGAAAGGGAGATCCAGTCATGAACTGAAATTCTCAGAAAAGAATTGCAAAATTATAATTTCAACAATTGTCCCCGCATGAAGACTAATTTACTAAATTATGTGTAGGAAATAATGGGCAAGTTGAAAATTAAAATACTAAAATTTCAGGAACCAACCAATATCTTTGTTGGATACCTTTTTATTCCTGGTTCTATATATAAAAGAGACACTAAAAACAGATAAAAATGCAGTAAGATGCTTGTAAAATAAAAGTGGTTGAGTGTAAAGGTTAAAAGACCATCAAACCGAAATATAGTAGCCATCTATTTTAGCTGAATGGCCAAAGCACCTTGGTGGAACCATCCTCCCCACTCTCAGTCCATATAGTTTTGGTAAAGTTGAAGCTATCTTGTAGCTCTAGAGTTTTGTGGTCACAAACCCCAGGCTAGGTCAAAGCATTCACTCCTCCTAATCATATGACAGGTTCAAGGATGACTAGCCAGACCATTGAAGAAATAATTCTAGAACAAATTCCTGACTGTCTTTGGACATCTAAGTCTAGATATGCCTGAAGTTAGGCTAATGATAAGTCAGTGAATGAGGGTCCTTCTGACGATGATGCTGTAATTGCTTTGTGAACACCCATGCCATAAAGTTTGCTTCTTTTGTTTTCCAGTGGTAGAATTGACAGGTTACCCTCCAAAAGAATAATAATTTCTATGCTTTACTCTGTATGCATTTCTCAAACTCTGTGCTGCATCTGGAGGCTCCTTCACAAAGGTAGTTTGCATATTGGTTGGAATGATGTCTACTACGTGATTCCAACTTAAGATGTGCTTGTTGTGAATGAAGAATCTTCTCAGCCTCTTAAGATTGTATCCAGAGTAATTAGATACACCCTGATTCATCCAAATGTTATCCAAAGGCTAAATATCTGTGGCTTTAATTGTAAAAGCTCATTAACTTTAAATACAGCTAATGTTATTGAGGGGGGAAAAATCTCAGTAGAAATACTCAATAGATTGTCTAGTAAGACTAAAAGGAGAAGATGTGTATATTCTAAGCCAATTAATCTTGACGTTGCCTACATCATTCCACTTACTTTGGAACTGAATCTAAGTACTTCAAAAAGAAAACATATGCAGGCTTGCTGGCTGAATTCTACCCTCTTGCAAGATAGGCAACAGATTTTAGTATTTTAAATCATCTCTCTGAATAACCAAATAGTAAATGAGAGTAAATGTCTTTTATAGAATTTTTCCAGCTAACAAATTAAGAAAAAACATGATACAATTAGAGTATTACCATTTTGCAACCCCTAGTGAATAAATACTACTGAATAAATGCTTCTAGATGTTGATTATCAATAGATCCTTGCATCACTAACAACCAGAAGAAAGCACTCAACACCACTAGAGTCGACTTGCTGAAAAATATGAACCTGAATTTGACCAAGCCTCTAGATCAGAGTTTCTCAACCTCAATATGACATTTTGGGCCAGATTATTCTTTGTTGTGTGTGGCTGGGGGTGGGGATGGGGTCCCCACAACATTCTCCTGCATTCTCAGGTGTTTAGCAGCATTTCTGGTTTCTACTTACTACACACCAGGATCATCCCTGCATTATGAAATCTAAACATCTCTGAAGATGCTGCCAAATGTCCCCTGGAGAAGGGAACAAAATCACCCCTTGTAAAGAATCGCTATTCTAGATTCAACTACCCAGTTTACAAGAAATACATAAGATAATAAGACGCTGAGAAATTATAAAAGACAAATTGGTTTTCTGGTTGTTTGAAATGGAAAAAGAATAGAAATGGAAGGAAAAATCCATAGATTTAAAAGTGATTTAAGAGATATATCAACTAGTCACATGTGTGGACCTTATTTGATTTTGACTGAAACACTAAAACAATAGAGTGAAATAGTAAAAACAAAGAAATAATTTGAAGACTTACAATTTTTAATAATTATGGTTAATATTTAGGTGTACAGATGCTTCAATAATTTTTTTAAGAAGTTTTTAGTGAGGCATCTGGGTGGCTTAGTCGGTTAAGTGGGTGACTCTTGATTTCGGCTCAGGTCATGATTTCACATTTTGTGAATTTGAGCCCCACTCTGCACTGAGAGCATGGAGCCTGTATGGGATTTCTCTCTCTCTCGCTCTCTCTCTTTCTCTCTCTTTCTCTTTCACGCCTCCCCTGCCTATGCTCTTTTTCTCTCAAAATAAATAAATAAACTTAAAAAAAGAGTTCTTAACTTTTATTTATTTATTTTTTTTACAAATAGTTTATTGTCAAATTAGTTTCCACATAACACCCAGTGCTCATCCCCACAAGTGTCCTCCTCCATGCCCATCCCTCCTCCCCCCCCACATCCATCAGTCCTCAGTTTTTGTCAGCATTCAAGAGTCTCTCATGGTTTGCCTCTCTCCCTTTTCCCCACCATTTCCCCCTTCTTCTCCCCCTTGGTCCTCTGTTAAGTTCCTCCTAATCCTCCTATATGTGCACACATATGATATTTGTCCTTCTCTGCCTGACTTAGTTCGCTCAGCATAACACCCTCAAGGTCCATCCATGTTGCTACACATGGCCAGATTTCATTGTTTCTCATTGCCATGTAGTATTCCATGGTATAGATAAACCACATCTTCTTGATCCATTCATCTGTTGATGGACACTTAGGCTCTTTCATGTTTTAGCTATTGTGGAGAGTGCTGCTATGAACATTGGGGTACATGTGCTCCTATGCATCAGCATTTCTGTATCCCTTGGGTAAATTCCTAGCAGTGCTATTGCTGGGTCCTTGGGGAGTTCTATTGTTAGTTTCCTTAGGAACCTCCACACTGTTTTCCAGAGGGGCTGTACCAGTTTACATTCCCACCAACAGTGTAGGAGGGTGCCCGTTTCCTCCACAACCTCGCCAGCATCTAGAGTTCTCTGATGTGCTCATTTTAGCCACTCTGACTGGCGTGAGGTGGTATCTCAGTGTGGTTTTGATTTGTATTTCCCTGATGAGGAGCGATGCTGAGCATCGTTTCATGTGTCTTTTGGCCATCTGGATGTCCTCTTTGTAGAAGTGTCTGTTCATATCTTCTGCCCATTTCTTCACTGGGTTGTTTGTTTTTCGGGCGTGTAGTTTGGTGAGTTCCTTATAGATTCTTGATATTAACCCTTTATCTGATATATCATTTGCAACTATCTTTTCCCATTCCGTTGGTTGCCTATTAATTTTCTGGGTTGTTTCTTTGGCTGTGCAGAAGCTTTTAATCTTGATGAGGTCCCAACAGTTTATTTTTGCTCTTGATTCCCTTGCTTTTGGGGATGTGTCAAGTAAGAAGTTGCTGTGGTGGAGGTCAAGGAGGTTGTTTCCTGCTTTCTCCTCTAGGGTGTTGATAGTTTCCTGTCTCACGTTCAGGTCCTTTATCCATTTTGAGTTTATTTTTGTGCATGGTGTGAGAAAATGATCTAGTTCATTCTTCTGCATGTTGCTGTCCAGTTCTCCCAACACCATCTGTTAAAAAGGCTGTCTTTTTCCATTGGATATTCTTTCCTGCTTTGTCAAAGATTAGTTAGCTGTATACTTTTGGGTCCACTTCTGAGTTCTCAATTCTGTTCCATTGGTCCATGTGTCTGTTTTTGTGCCAATACCATACTGTCTTGATGATGAAAGCTTTGTAGTAGAGGCTAAAGTCTGGGATGGTGATCCCTCCCGTTTTGGTTTTATTTTTCAGGATTACTTTGGCTATTCGGGGTCTTTTGTGGTTCCATACAAATTTTTGGATAGTTTGTTCTAGTTCTGAGAAGTATGCTGGTGCAATTTTGATTGGAATTGCATTGAATGTGTAGAGTGCCTTAGTAGTAATGACATCTTAACTATATTTATTCTTCCTATCCATGAGCATGGAATGTTTTTCCATTTCTTTGTGTCTTCTTCAATTTCCTTCACAAGTTTTCTATAGTTTTCATCATACAGATCTCTTGTATCCTTGGTTAGGTTTATTCTGAGGTATTTTATGGTTTTTTGTGCAATTGTGAATGGGATCCGTTTCTTGATTTCTCTTTCTGTTGCTTCATTGTTGGTGTATAAAAATGCAACCGATTTCTGTACATTGATTTTGTACCCTGCAACTTGGCTGAATTCTTGGATCAGTTCTAGTAGGCTTCTGGTGGAGTCTGTCGGGTTTTCTATGTAGAGTATCATGTCATCTGCGAAGAGGGAAAGTTTGACTTCCTCTTTGCCAATTCTGATGCCTTTGATTTCCTTTTGGTGTCTGATGGCTGATGCTAGGATTTCCAGCACTATGTTACACAGCAGTGGTGAGAGTGGGCATCCCTGTCGTGTTCCTGATCTCAGGGGGAAAGCTCTGAGTTTTTCCCTGTTGAGGATGATGTTAGCTGAAGGCTTCTCATAGATGGCTTTGATGATGTTTAAGTAGGTTCCTTCTATCCCTACTTTCTCGTGAGTCTTTATTAAGAAGGGATGCTGTATTTTGTCAAATGCTTTTTCTGCATCTATTGACAGGATAATATGGTTTTTATCTTTTCTTTTATTGATATGATGTATCACATTGATTGATTTGCGAATGTTGAACCAGCCCTGTAACCCAGGAATGAATCCCACTTGATCTTGGTGGATGATTCTTTTGATATGCTGCTGGATTCGATTTGCAAGGATCTTGTTGAGAATTTTTGCATCCGTATTCATCAAGGATATTGGCCTGTAGTTCTCTTTTTTTGCTCGATCTCTGTCTGGCTTGGGAATAAGAGTGATGCTGGCTTCATAAAATGAGTCCGGTTGTTTTCCTTCGCTTTCTATTTTTTGGAATAGCTTGAGAAGAATTGGGATTAATTCTGTTTTAAATGTCTGGTAGAATTCCCCAGGGAAGCCATCAGGTCCAGGGCTCTTATTTGTTGGGAGATTTTTGATCACTGATTCAATTTCTTCACTCGTTATGGATCTGTTCAGGTTTTCTATTTCTTCCCGTGTGAATTTTGGTAGTGAGTGTGTGTTTAGGAATGTGTCCATTTCTTCTAAGTTGTCCAATTTGTTGGCATATAATTTTTCATAGTATTGCCTGATAATTGCTTGTATTTCTGAGGGGTTGGTTGTAATAAGTCCATTTTCATTCATAATTTTGTCTATTTGGGTGCTCTCTCTTTTCTTTTGGATAAGTCTGGCTAGAGGTTTGTCAATTTTGTTTACTTTTTCAAAAAACCAACTCTTGGTTTCATTGATCTGTTCAATTGTTTCTTTGGTCTCTATGTTGGTTATTTCTGCTCTAATTTTTACTATTTCTCTTCTTCTACTGGGTTTAGGGCGTTCTTGTTGCTCTGCCTCTAGTTCCTTTAGGTGAGCTGTTAGATTTTGGACTTGTGCTTTTTCTAATCTCTTGAAATAGGCCTGGAGAGCAGTATACTTTCCTCTTTGGACTGCCTTTGCCGCATCCCATAGATTTTGAATTGTTGTGTTTTCATTTTCATTTGTTTCCATATATTTTTTAATTTCATCTCTAATTGCCTGATTGGCCCATTCATTCTTTAGAAGGGTGTTCTTTAACCTCCATGTTTTTGGAAGTTTTCCAGACTTCTTCCTGTAATTGATTTCAAGTTTCAAAGCATTGTGATCTGACAGTGTGCATGGTATGATCTCTATTCTTTTATATTTATTGAGGGCTGCTTTATGTCCCAGTATGTGATCTATCTTGGAGAATGTGCCATGCGCACTTGAGAAGAAAGTAAATTCCCTGGCCTCAGGATGTAAAGTTCTAAATATATCTGTCAGGTCCATCTGGTCCAATGTGTCTTTCAAGTCCTTTATTTCTTTAGTGATTTTCTGTCTGGTTGACCTATCCATTGCTGTAAGTGGGATATTAAAGTCCCCTGCTATTAGCACATTCTTATCTATAAGCTTGTTTCTGTTTGTGATTAATTGTTTTAGATATTTAGGTGCTTCCATATTCGGTGCGTAGACATTTATGATTGTTAGTTCTTCCTGATGGATGGACCCTGTAATTATTATGTAGTGCCCTTCTTTATCTCTTGTGATTGTCTTTAATTTAAAGTCCAGTTTGTCTGATATAAGTATTGCTACTCCGGCTTTCTTTTGATTTCCTGTAGCATGATATATATTTCTCCATCCCCTTACTTTTAATCTGAAGGTAACTTCTCATTTAAAATGAGTTTCTTGTAGACAGCATATAGATGGATTTTGTTTTTTAATCCATTCTGCTACCCTATGTCTTTTGATTGGAGCATTCAGCCCATTTACATTCAGTGTTATTATTGAAATATGTGGGTTTAGAGTGTGTATCTTTTGTAGGTTTCATATTTGTGGTGGTGTCTCTGGAATCTTTGTTTCTTGCAACCTTTCCTTCAGAGCATCCCCCTCAGGATTTCTTGTAGGGTTGGCTTCGTGGTGACAAATTTTTTAGCTTTTAGATATACATATAGAAATAGTCAACGGTGAAAGAAGATGATGTCTAGGGTTTGCTTCAAAATAATACACAAATTGGGCAAAGTGGGATAAGGGGAAATCAATGACACAGATTAGCCAGTAGTAGATAATTTTAAAACCTGGGTGGTAAACAATTGAGAGATTTTTATACAACACTGCTTATATTTATACAAACTTTAAAAACTCCGTAATAAAAGTAAAAAATAAAGAGAATTATTTCTCGGAAAGATAGTTTCTTTGGAAAAGAACTATACAGAATATTATAAGAAAAACACATATATGTATAAAGGATATATAATATATATAAAATATATAAAGAATATTCATAGACCTGGGGGAGGGACACAGCTCTAGAAATATTTTTTAAATATTTAAGGACAATTGTTTTTAGTTTTTTTTGTTTTGTTTTGTTTTGCTGTCGTTGTTGTTTTGTTGATTTTTATTTTTTTATGTTTGTTTTGTTCTGTTTTTTTGTTTGATTGGCTTTTTTTTGAGAATACCCTTCTTGTAATGACCCTCTTGTGGTAAAAAATATCAATAATTATAAACTAGTTTAACCAGATAGTCATTAGGGCCTAAATTCCTCACAGTGAGGTTGTATCAAGACCACTGTCTAATTACTTGAGCTAAAAGTATTTGCTAATCAAATTTCTATTTCTCCTACCCAAATTCACAAGATAATTTTTAATTTTCTTATTTTCTCCTGCTTGCAAATTCATATGCTTTCACTGCCCCTGCCGCAAAGTTAAGTCAGCATCAACTAAATTGCTGCCTTGAGCTCCTGATTGTCCTTTTTGCCTGCAGACTCTTCCCTCACCAGCCCTGCATGCACATGATTATCTTTATAAAGCACAGACATGATTATATCACCTCCTTACCAAAACACCTCAATGTCTTCCACATTCACCCACATTACTTCTTTAAATATGTATTTATTTTTGAGAGAGAGAGAGAGAGAATGAGGGAGGGTCAAAGAGAGGAAAAGAGAGAGAATCCCAAGCAGGCTTCATGCTCTCAGAGCAGAGCCTGTTGCAGGACTCGAGTTCATGGACTGTGAGATATGACCTGAGCTGAAACCAAGAGTGGGATGCTTCACCAACTGAGCCACCGAGGTGCCCCATCACCCATATTACTTCCTACATCCTTAGTTTGGTTCTGGCAGTTCTCTAGGAGCTAGATGTTGGATATTTCTAATCATTACTCACTACATTAAATCTGACCACCTCAAAACAAATTCACACATGAACCTTATGCTCCTTGAATCTGCCCTGCAATTTCTTCTCTACTTTCATTTAATCATTTTATAACTATCTGCACATCTCTCCCACTTTTATGTTTTGCATTTTACACACATTGCAATGCTTGACAAATCATTACTCTTTTTGACCAGTTGGGGTTAATCACTCTCTCACTGTCTCATTCCTCTGTACTTGTTCCACTACTAGTCAGTGTTTCAGTCACTTTGGATTAAAGTGTATCTGTCCAGCTTCACCACCTTCACTGGAATTTCCAACAAGACAGAAACCTATATTTTATCTCATGTTATGGCTAAGACACTTGGTTGCATACAAGCTGCACAAAAGTTTGCTGAATTAAGTATAGTGATTTTTTGACTTCATAAAATAACTATCACCCAAAGTAGAATGCATGCAAAAAGTTCACATAATTCAGAACTGTCATTCTTAAATAAATAGAGCAGAAATCCTTATAAGATGATTCAATCATCAGAGAGAGAAAGGGAATATGATGAGTTGAAGATGAAGTTTGGTTCCTAAATCCTGCCATTCTCACCTCTCAAAGAATACTCACCTACAAACAACTGGAACAGAACTGCCACTAGGATATTTCCTTCTCAATAGATGGATAAGCACTGACCATCTTTGTCTTAGGCTAGTTTCTCTAGAAAAGATAAATTGGAGGAAGACTTAAGCATTAATGCTTAATTAACAATTAAAATATTTGGAGCAGGAGAGGAAGTGAGGAGAAAAAAGTGAGGCAGAGAAGCATGAGGGGTAAATAGAAGATGACTGGGCTCCACCAACTGTCCCAGCTGGTCACTTGGCTACTTGAAAATCTTTGGATAGCCTACTGAGCTTCAGAATAGTACATAGAATGAGATGGAAAGTATTTCTGCCTCTTCTTTCCCATATGCTAATCCCACTGGTCAAACTTTGCCCCCGGTTATGTCATCTGGCTACTTCCACAGGTTATGGGAAAGCCATATTCAATTAAAAATAATAACAACAATAACATGCTTACCCAATAGAGTTGTGATTCTTCATTTGAGTCTAGAAGTGGTAAGATGAGCAATATTTAAAATATTATGATTCTTGGAGCATCTGGGTGGCTCAGTCAATTAAACTCCAGACTCTTGATTTCAGCTCGGGTCATGATCCATAGTCTTGAGATCGACCCCTCATTAGGCTCTGACAGTCGGGGCCCTGCTTAGGATTCTCTCTCTCTCTCTCTCTCTCTCCCCCTCCCCCTTCCCAACTTGTGTGCATGCTCACTCGCTATCTCTCTCTCTCTCCCCCTCTCAAAATAAATAAAATAAATTTTTAAAAATTTAAAATAAGGTAAAATTTTATGATTCTTATCAGATTGACTAATAAGATGAACAACTCCTCCTACACTAAGAAGACGTCTGAGAGGCCTAAGTGTAAGGAAAGTGTGGAGGGACAGTCCTCAATTCTAAAAGTCAGAAATTATCCAAAGTTTCCAGTGGTAATGAGAACAGCAATCTCTCTGCTGAGTCAGCCCAAGACTGAGTTGAGGATCTGCAATTTATAACCAACTTCAGGAAATTCCCCCAACCCCTGTCCCAGAATGAGACAACTATTAATTTGTTTTCTGTATATATAGGCTTGCCTACTCTGGACATTGCATGTAAATGGAATTATACAATGTGCGGTCTTCGGTGAGTGGTGTATTTTACTGGGCATAATGTTTTCAAGTTTGATCCATATTTTGCCAAATGTTAGTATTTCATTTCCCTTTATTGCTAAGTAATATTCCATTGTATCAACATACCACGTTTTATTTATCCATTAGCTTGATGACATTCAGTGGTTTCCACTTTTTGGCTATTATGAATAGTGCTGCTATGAACATTCATGTACAAGTTCTTGTGTGAACCTATGTTTACATATGTATATATTAAGTCGTGGAATTTCTTGGTGACCTGGTAACTTATTATTGAAGAACTGCCAGGCTATTTTTCAAAGCTGCTGCACCATTTCACATTTCAACACCAATGTTTAAGATTCCAATATCTTATTGGTTATTATCTGTCCTTTATTATAGCCAAACTAGTGATTTTCATAAAGTGAAATATCATTGTGGTTTTTATTTACATTTCCCTAATTACTAAAGCTTTTTACATTTCCCTAATTAAATAGCTTTTCAGGTGTGTATTGGCTATTTGTATATTTTCTTTGAAAAAATGCCTATTTAGATTCTTTGCCCATTGTTTTAATTAGGTGAGAGTTCTTTATTTATTGTAGATAGAGGTCTCTTACCAAATATATGATTTTCAAATATTGTCTCGTATTGTGTTAAAACTGGGAAATGTGAGTACTCCAATGTTACTCTTTTTTTTCTCAATATTGTTTGACTATCCTAGTTCCATTTCATATAATTATGAATTTTAGAATCAGTTTTTCAGTTTCTGCAAAAAACAAACTAAGGATTTTGATAGCAATTTCATTAAATTTATAGAACAATTTGGAGAGTATGTCCTCTTAAAAATTTAAGTCTTTCAATCCATGGACATGGGATGCTTTTCTATTTATTTAGTTATTCTAAACATTTTTAAAGATGATTTTATAGTTTTCAGATTATAAACTTATAATTCCCTTGTTGAATTTACTTCTAATTCCAAATTATTTTTATTAAAATAAAACCTTTAAACATACACTTTGTTTGTTTTTGTTTTGTTTTGTTTTTCCCATATGGTCCAATCTCTGCATATTGGTGCAGCAATATGTAAAACAACAAACCAGTAGTAGTAACATACATAATCCTCCCCAAAACCCAAGAAAGCTGCAGTGAAGAACTGATGTGATGGAAAAAGCCTGAGCTTTCAAGTTTAATTTCCTATTTTTCTTCCATTCTTAACTGTATCACCTTGAGTTAGTTATTTAATTTCTGGGCCTTAGTTTTCTGATCAGCAAAATAATAATAGCTAACATTTATTATGTCTTCCTTATACTTCAAGCATTCTTCTGGGTGTCTTATACGTAGTAATTAATTTAATCTTTCACAACTCAGTGAAGTAGGTACTAAGATTTATCTGCATGTCATAGCTGAGGACACTGACATTTCAATTGGCGGAGTGACTTGTGCAGTCAGATGGTAGATGAGCAAAACCACATATCAGACTGACAGTTTGGCTTCTGAGGAAAGTCTCTTAACCATAGTAGTATACTAATGCCTTCTTCATTGGTAGCAAAGAAAATTAAATGAGAAAAAAATGCTTAATGTCTCTGACACATGGTAGACATTGCATAAAAGTTGTTCTTTATTAGATAATTTTTTCCAATTAGTGATGGAAGGCTGTTGATCTTTTTATTGAATAACACATTTTGCATGAGTATATTGCCTTTTTTTGGGTTTTAAAACAGCCAAAACAAAAGTGGATTAAAAATGAAACCAACAAAATATAAGTTTTAGGTTCCCTCATTTGCACCAGCCCCTTCCAAGTCTCTACCTGATTTGTAAACTTGAAATCTTTGAAAAAAGTTTCCTCAAATTGTATAAGTCTTAGATCCCACAAAAGCTAGATCTGCTCCTGTCTATATATTATCAAGAGAATTAAAGGATAACCCAGAGATTTCTAGTTTGGAAAAGTGAAGGTGGAGTGTCACCTGTAACTCAGATGACAATAGAGAAGGAGGAAGGGAAAAGGAGGAGATGGAAATAAAGATGAGAAGACTTGGGGAAAGAAGAAAGTTCAGTTTTAGATATGTTCAGTTACAAGTGTGAGAGAAACAGTCAAATGGAGATGTCCTATTGGAAGTGTTCTGAAACAAAGATACAGATATGGGAGCCATCAGCAAGGATTAAATTGTTAAAGCCACAGTTATGAATTTTATCATCTCAGGAAGGTATGTAGCATTGAGCCAGTAGTTCTCAACTAGAGGCAATTTTGCACCCTACAAGCCTGGGGATGCTACTGGCATCTAGTGGGCAGAGGCCAGAGATGTTGCCGAACATCCTCCAATGAACAGAACAGTCCTCCACAACAAAGCATTGCCTGTTCCAACATGTCAATAATGCAGCTGTTGAAAAACTCTGCATTAGATGAAGACCAAGGAGGAGAATGAAGAAAAACTTGTTGAGAAAGGATGAGAAGAACTAGAGTTTCTGAGGAAGAGGGGGTTCAAAATGTATTCTGAGAGGGGCGCCTGAGTGGCTTAGTCGGTTAAGCGTCCGACTTTCGCTTGGGTCATGATCTCGCGGTTGGTGGGTTCGAGCCCCGCGTCGGGCTCTGTGCTGACTGCCAGCTCAGAGCCTGGAGCCTATTTCAGAGTCTGTGTCTCCCTCTCTCTCTGACCCTCTCCTGCTCACGCTGTCTCTCTCACTCTCCTAGAAATAAATAATAAAAAAAAATGTATTCTGAGAAAACTATACAGAAATGCAGGAAATACAAAATTGCTCTTATCACCCTTCCTTTTATTGGTCACCCAAAAAGGTGGTCATACTGTTGTGAGTGGTATCCACCATCTGCCCTCTGTAACTGCCTTGCCAGGGTGATGAGTCTCAGATGAAGTAATGCAACTTAATTATGTCCAGGATAATAAGGGTGTGAATAGCATGCAGATGCTCAACATCTGCTAATCCTAAATTGAATAACTCTTCAAGTTAATGCCTTTTCATGGACCCTGGAAGAGTTGCTGACATATAGAGTCCCAAATGTCTACTCTGCAACTTCAGTTTTGCATCTAGTGTTAGGGTGTGTCTGGATTGGTATCATTCCATGACACTTATGGTTTATATTAGTTGTTCAGTTAAGGAGAAACTGACACTATGCTAATATGCACAGATGATAGCAGTGGCTATTCATGTGACTTTTATGAATGAGTAATTTCTGGGGAAAGATACATGTACTCACACAAAATTTATATTAAGTATTCCTTTTTGTCTATCCCTGAATAGTTCCTTTAAGCCTCTAGTGGTCTACATTAAGCACTGGTTATGAATACATGTGTGGTGTAGAAGAGGGGTAGGGGTGGGGAGGAGAGGAAAGAATTTCGACATATTCTCTCTACATAATAATCTTAGTTGTGATCATACCTTACGGTCCTTTCAACTTTCTCCTTTTCTTTGTAATTCCTCAGATTAGCTTGTTAGCATGTTGTCTTCCATATCTTGGCTGAGATTATGGCCCAAGATAGCCCAGGAAGAATCAATTCCAGGATATTTCCTGAACATTCGAAGAGTTGCTTTCTTTCGTATGGAATTTTTAACTATGTAGATTTTAGTATGAGTATTTCAGCAGCTGTTTTTCTGGGGAAATTCTGGTTGGAAATGAAACTGCCAAAGGACATCAGATCCATAAGATAGAGGAAAAGTGAGAAGGAAGAAAAAGTGAAGGTAAGTAACAGAGAAAAAGATGAAGACAAAGTAATAGAGAGACAGAGAGTACTATGGAATTCTTATAACATAATTTGAGCTCCAAGATCTAGATGGACCTGATATATGCACGTTTTTTTCACACAAATGGTTGAGTTTCTATTAACTGCATACAAAACCGACTGAAATAAAGGCTTTAATTATTTAATTAATAACTCTTAAAGACATGGGGGAAAGACCATAAGAAGGAGGGTAGTGGTCCTCATAGAGCTTTCAGTCTACTTAGTAAGACAAATTTTAAACAACAGAACACAGGATAGTAAGTGCTAAGGAGGATATACAAGGTGACTTGGGTGCATAAAGCACGAGGATTTAGTCTGATAAAAAGATAAGGGTAAGATACTCTCAAATAAAACCTCAATAACACTGATTTACATTGTTGACTTAGGTTGTGTACTAGTTACATGTTGCACTATAAAAAATATGCTAAAACTTAACAGCTGAAAAAATATAGATATTTTTGATCTCACAGTTACTGAGTGGGTCAGGAACCCACAAGTATCTTAGCTGCATGGTTCCTCACTCAGTTCTCTCATGAGGCTGCAATCAAGGTTCATTGGGAGGGGGGGCACAGTAATCTCAATGCTCAACTGGGGAAGGGTCCACTTGTAAGGAGCTTCAGAAGATTTGCTTCCAAACTCACTCACCTAAACTTTTCCACAGAGTTGCCTCCTAACATAGCAGTTGTTTTCCCCTATTGTGAACAATCCAAAAAGGGGATGAAAGACAGCTCCCAAGACAAAACCCAAAGCCTTTTTAGAACCTAAGCTCAGAAGTCACAAATTTTTTTTTTTACTATTGCCATGTTCTATTTGTTAGAAGCAAGCTACTAAGTCACATTTACCTCAAGGGGAAGGGTTACACAAGAACATACATACCAGGAAACAGGGATCCTTGTGGCCATTTTAGAGTTTGCTTACAATAGTTTGGGTTCGTCTAAAAGCAGATCCTGAGACAAGGATTTAGGTGCAAGCAGATTATTAGAAAAGTGAGCCCCCAAAACACTGTGAGAAAGTAGGGAAATGAGACAAAGAGAGAAGACAACCAGTAAGTGGTTGCCATTGGCTAAATTTTTGTGTCTCCCCCGAATTCATATATTGGAATCTAATCTCTAATGTGATAATATTTGGATGTGGGGCCCTTGGAAACTGATTTGGCCATGAGGACTCTGTTGTCATTAATGGGATTAGTGTTGTTATAAAAGAGGAATAAAAGAGATCCCTTGCCCCTTTTGCCATTTGAGGAAGCAGTGATAAGAAGGCTGTCTCTGAAATAGAAAGAGGGTCGTCACCAGACACTGAATCTGCCAGCACCTTGATCTTGGACCTTTCAGCCTCTATAACTGTGAAAAATAATAATTTATTGTTTATATGTCCCCCAATTTACAATATTTTCCTGTAGCAGTCCAAATGGACTAAGATAATTGTCTTTAATGAGTGTATTACATTGCTGTGCCACTGGGCTCCAACCCACTAGGATCCCTCTGAGAGACTGTGTGGAACACTACCCAGAACTATTCCACTAGGATTAAGAAAGTAGGGGTACTTAGTCACCATCTGCTGTCTCCCTTTGCTTCATGGTTACCTGGAATTGTCTGTGAGGATATGAGCAAGCATCAGCAGTTCCTGCCACAGCACCTTAGATACCACCCTGTCCATTTGACCTTGCTCCTGGGACTTTCTCTCCTTGATGCTTTCACCTTGCTCACACAAGGTTGGTTGAAATCCAGTCACTTTTGAAATATAAAGAATTTGATTCATTTCATAAATATCCACAATGTACCACCTGTATGTATTTGGTCTCCTCAACATTACAAATGGATTAAAATACAGCCCCAGCTCTTAACACATGTCTACTTTACTAGAGAAGAAAAAGTAGGTACAAAATAGCCATTACATAAGGAAGTTTAATACTAGTGGTATACATTAATGAGAAGTCTGTATGCATGAAGATTCTGTCTTGATTTTGAATAGCAAAAATATGGTAATGTTTAGATGCTGGAAACAGCCAGAAATATAGTTTGATGAGAGGCAAGTTTGCCAGAGAGGTTAATGGGAGAAGAGTTTGGAAGTTGGTTCCAGATACAGGAAAGTTCTAAATAACATGCTATGAATTAGATTTCATTGCCAGTAGAGGACTGATTAGAGTGTCATAGATTTATAGTCATAGAGTA
The DNA here is from genome assembly GCA_017311185.1 of Proteles cristata cristata. Taxonomy (NCBI): domain Eukaryota; kingdom Metazoa; phylum Chordata; class Mammalia; order Carnivora; family Hyaenidae; genus Proteles; species Proteles cristata. Next base: position 996,107 of record JAESUZ010002026.1, on the reverse strand, counting down.
TAAAATAATATCTCATCCTAATGAATATTCACATCTCTTATTTACAATGAACAGGATGGAAAATAGGATCTTTAAGGCTTAAAAATTATGGTTGAAATGACTTGTATTGCAATTATTATTGTATATTACATACTATTACTGGTAAACTTTTTTCTAAGTACACCATGTGCTCTAGCTCAGAGGTCAACAGACTTATTCTGAATTAGGCTTTGTAGGCCATTTGGTCTTTCCTCTAATTACTCATCTCTTCTGCTGAAGCATGAAAGCAGCCACAGACAATGTATTTAAAAAATGGACATGACTTTGTTCGATTTAAACCTTATTTACAAAAACAAGCAAGATTTGGCCTTCTGGCCACAATTTCAACTAAAAATATTGTTTCTATACTTGACTCTTGGTGTATCTTCTCCTACTTACTCCTAAAATCTTGAAGCTCCTATCAGGTGAAGATATACTAAGCCTGCACTCCCCAGACTTGCCTGATTCTAAGAGTCACTTGGGAAACTTGCTATTTGTGCAGATGCTCAGACCCCTATCCCCGGAGGTCCTAATTCATCTTGGAGCCTGGGATGGCTCTCAGAGTCTGTGCTTTAAAAGCCCTAGGTGATTGTCATCATCAAACAAGGTTGGGAAGCACTGGGTTAACCATCACAGGTGTTTCCCACCTCTCCCAATTTTTTATCACCCTCAGGAGGGGCTAACAGTATTGAGATCTTACCATGAATATGACACCATATGAAGCAACAAAAGGAGAGACAAGATGCCTAAAGGATCTTTGATCCAAGGCATAAGGGCCATAAGCAGTACTTGCCCTTAAAGGATTGAAAGAACCAAACTCTTAAAGCACATACTATTTATAGAAACATCGTCACTCAACCTCTTCCCTAGTGAATGTTGCTTTACTTTCTTCGTCAATTACAGCCATCCTAGAAAGAATTGGGAGTGATATTTACACTCCCCTTAGGAAAATGGGGGTAAACACACCTAACACTTTTGCCTTCAGAAAAACACTTAACTAATAGAGCCAGGAATTACGGTACACCCTTGGTTCTTGGGGCAAGAGACTTGGTGACCCATGTCCAGAAAAAAAACTTTCTTTAGAAAGTGCCTCCTTCAGACAAAGAAGTACTTTTTTCTGACAAGTCAAAAATTAGTATGAAAAAGTACATGGGTTTTCTTTAAGACAGATTTCTCATTCCAAAATCTTAGGGCCTTAAAGAAAAAGAAGTGAACCTATTTAAGTTATCTGAAAAGAAAAAAAAGAAGAATTAAAAAATATATCAATGGTATTTTCCAAACGTTATTGGCTCAAAGAAAGACTGGGAAAAGAGACACTATTGCTGAAGCGGTTCTGAGTTTTTGACCTACAGTATTCTAAATTCTTGTGGCAAGGTAGTCTTCTGTTTTTGCTTGTGAAGCCTCTTTAAGGGTCTCTGGTCACTACAGTTCCACCTAGTAATTGTTTGTTTACGTAGTCAAAAGGACAGCTCAAAGTTCAGGACTACCATTGGAAGATTTTAACATTCAGTTCCCGTGGTTCCCCTCTACACAATTATCCAGGGTCTCACCATTACCTACCTGATAAAATCCAAACTCCATAGTATGGAGCACGAGCCCATTCATGATCTCCTCTTCCCAACTCTGCTGACCTCATCCATGACTAATCTCCCTGCCCTGACCACTATCACACATCCTTGACGGCATAGCAATACAACTTCTTTGATTATTCTTCAGCACTTGAGGGTCCCACTGCTTGGAAAACCTGTTCCTATACAACTCCTGCTCTCCCCTCTGTCTGCCCAGCAAACTCTGACTATGCTTCAAAATCAGCTCAGAATTACTTTCTTTGGGAAGCTATCTCTGACTTAGGAGCATGGTACCTAACTTAGGAGCCTCATACCTACCTCCATCAGAGCATTATATCATGTAATTTCTGTTCACTATTTCCTTTAAATATATTTCCAAACAAAAACAGTCTTTGAGAATAAGGACTGTACTATTCCATCCTTCTACCTACAGTTTTGCTTCAAAATAGAGTACTCAATGCAGAACAAGTGTCCAATGCATGTCTGAAAATGCCCATGACAGTGAAAGAATGAGTGAATCAACAGGGCAAATTTATTTACAGAGAAATAGCTGTCAGAGCTGACCCTGGCTAACTAGATGATGAACATGTAAGCAATTAGCCTATACTTGCTATAATACCCTACTTAGGAACAAGATTTGTTTCCAGGCTTTTAATCCATTAAATCTGTCCTTGTACCAAGAAGCTGGCATCACATAAAAACAGGTTTCCAATACCCTCTGATCAGTCACAATCTTAGTCCTAAGCCACTTTTCCTTACCTACTCCACACACTACACTCCATGTGTTTCTCATCCTTCTGGCTTATGACCTCATTACACAATCTCCTATTTACAACGTTACTACATTCTTTAGTCTTGAACTTGGTATTCCTGTTCTGGCTATGGACTGGGTTCTTCTCTTTGACTATAACTTGAAATCTCTCTGCATTCATGGTTCCCTATGAATGGGTATCACTTAGTACCCAACCTTCCCTGCGAACTCTTTTAGTTAGAGCTCTTGCTGGAGACAGCTGTAGCCTTCTGAGTGGAACAGAAATACAAAGAATGATCTCAAATCAGTAGTTGAATCTGACTCTTAATGCAAATATTAGGAAAAACTGGGAGGAAATGGAGTCAAAGCTAATCAATACATCGTGTCAACTGATACATATTATTCCACTGTAGAGGCACTTTATTTCAACTCATAAAAGTTTAGACTTCTGATATTCAAGTCTTTTTTTATTTATTAAAAAAATCTTTTTTACTGTTTTATTGATTTTTGAAAGAAAGAGACAGAAACAGAGTGGGGGTCGGGCAGAGAGAGGGGGAGACACAGAATCCAAGGCAGCTCCAGACTCTGAGCTATCAGTACAGAGCCCGATGCAGGGCTCAAACCCCCAAACTGTGAGATCATGAGCTGAGCTGAAGTCGGATGCTTAACCAACTGAGCCATGTAGGTGCCCCTCACGTCTCTCTCTTTCTCTCTCTCTCTCTCTCTCTCTCTCTCTCTCTCTCTAAGACACATTGTTGTGCCTGGGTGGCTCATTTGGCTAAGTGTCCAACTCTTGATTTCAGCTCAGGTCATGATCCCCGGGGTCATAGGATTGAGCCCCATATTGGGCTCCGTGCTGAGCATGGAGATTACTTGGCATTCTCTCTCTCCCTCTCTCTGCACCCACCCCCCATTCATGTACACGCACTCACTTTCTCTCTCTCTCAAAAATAAATAAATAAACTTAAAAAAAAAAGATGCATTAAGATGAAAAAAGAGAAACTTGTCTTAGAAAAGTGTAGAGATGAGTGATGAAGGGATGAAGGAAAATGGTCAAAGAAAACCAATTTGGAATAATTAACCACTACCCAATAATTTGGTTAATTAAGGCAAAATTGTTTATCAACTGGTCCTGAACCTACCTAGAATTATACATAGGCTGGCAAGAGTGAAGGGGTTGGTGTGATGAGTCTTTATGCTAGAAATGAGAAGAAGGGGAGGAGATATTGGTTGTTAAAAGTAAAAATAAGTGAGTCAAGAAGACCTGGGTTTATATCTAAGATTTGCCCTTTTTGAGCAATGAGACCTTAGAGAAATTGCTTAGCTATCCTATTTGTTAATTTCATCACCTACAACATGAAAATAAATACATTTAACTCACAAGTTATCTTAGGATTAAATATAATAATTAATGTTGAATAGTTGATGCAATATTCCCTGAAATTGTGTCTCTATTGTGCTGATGTCTCCTATGTCCTAGGAAAAGATGGAGGCTTAATTCCTATTATTCTGGACAATGTCCATGTATAGTTTATAGGCTAAGAGAAATGCCTGACTCTCCAAGGAACATAGCTATTAGATTATTACTGATGAGTCAGAATATGAATTAACTTGTTTGTAGATTCCTTTTCCTCAAATAAGTTTCCCTCCACCTTGTTCTTAGATACTTGTATACTTTTCATTTAAGTTATTTAGACAAAAACTTGGTGGACATCTTTAATTCCTCTTTCACTGCATATCCAATCCCAGGGTCAGTTCCATCAGTTTATCACCTTCATTGCTACCACCATAGCCCGAGTTGCCTGAATTATGGCAAAAACACCAAAATTGGTCTTGCTATTGATTCCACTATAATATTTTCTGGAAAAAGAAGCCAAAGTGAATCTTTGAAAACATCTTTCAGATTCATGTTCTTCTTCTTCCCCAAATCCCTCCTTGTCTTCCCTTTTCACTCAGAACAAAAGCTGAAGTTCTTTTAGAGCCTACAGGCCCCTAAATGATCAGGCATCCTGCTTCTTCTTGTACCATACCTCCTTCCATTTTCCCTCATTCCTCCATTCTCACTCCACATAAGCTACACAGATTTTATGTTGATTTTGGAACATGGCAAACACATTCTGGTCCACCTAGCCACCCACTACCAGGCATCTTTTTAATTGATCAAAGGTCGCTGAATGGAACATTACTCTCCCTGAGCAAGCAAGCTAATTCATGTACCAGAATGAACAAGGGGAATAAACTCAGTGGTGCAGAGAAGCCCCTGTATACAGACTAGAGATACAGCATACAAATAAGTTGAGGTGCTGTTAGATGATGACTCTGTGAATCTGGCTGCTGCAGCAAAGAATGACACAAGAAAGGTGACTAAGAAGATAAGAGACAAGGCTCAAGAGTTATTTATCCTCCCCTAGCCACCTTATCCAAAATAGCACCTGACCCCTATGCTGTCAGTCTTTATCTCTTTATTACCACCTCTTGTATTCACTTGCTTATTCGTTTGAAGTTCTTCCTTACTAGACTATAAACAGCATGTGATTAGGAGCTTAGTGTATTCTGTTTATTACAATACTCTCAATATGTCTGATGTATAGAAGCAAATATTGGTAAATGAATAAATGGTTTAGTATCTATAAACTGATATGCCTCTATCTGAGAGAGAGAGAGAGAGATAGAGATGTCTAAATATCAAGCTGTTCATATATAGTTATGTTGGTGCTTTTTTACCATTGACTTAACTGCCCCTCCAACATTTCTTGCAAACCAGGATTTTGCATTCACCCTAAGTAAAGTTAAACCAGGCTTAAGCCCATGTGTGTCAATCAAAAGCTTATTGATGCACTAGACCAGTGGTTCTCAAATGCCAGCATGCATCACAATCAACTGAAGGCCTTATGGAAACAGAATGCTAGGCCCCATGCCATGGCTGGTGAGGACCCGAGAATGTGCATTTCTGACAAGGGCTGCTGCTACTGCGAGTCCAGAGACCACATTTCAGGAACCACCACATTCGACTGTTCTTACTTCTGGCCCAGGGATCGCATTTCGGGAACCACCACATTAAACTGTTCTTATAGCTCCTTAAAGTGGGCATCTTGCCCATTACATAGCCTGGTCCAGGATTGGTGAGACCCAAGGGAAGAGGCAGGTTTGTTTCATTTAAGCTGCTACAAAGCCCAGTGCAGCCCTGCTTTTTGGAGACTTTACAAGGTCACCATTCAACATGGGATTTACTTACTATGTTCAGCTAATCCTGATGAAGAGTTCAGGCCTGTTTAAGAGCTCTCTTTACAGTCAGCACCAGGACCATATTTTTTAAATAAACCATATCTTTCTTTAATTGGCATGTCTAAGTGGAAGCAGCAAAACAGGATATGAAGACCAGAGTAACAACAGCGAAAATCTCAAAAATCATGGGGGAAATGAAAAAAGGCAACCCTGATTTGGGGGCAGAGCTTTTTTATGCTTGATAACTTTGGAGGAATCAAACTGACTTCCTTTGAAGAGGGGAAGAAATCACAAGACGAGTAATTAGCTCTCCATTCTACAGGAAAACGTAGTTCACTATTGGTAATGGCCGGCTGCTACTATTGCTTTTAATGTCATAGTTCTCAATCAAAACCAGCTGTCAGCTGCACTGATTTCAATGGGTGACTTGGGGACCAAATCAGATGACAGGGACAGAGAGACAGTGTGCCAATAGTGGGTCTTTGCTTCTGCTTCCTATGGTGGCCATTTAGGATGTGGTGGAGACACAGGATGCTTTCCCAGATAATTAAACCTCCTATGATTTGTCCCACTCTCCTGCCACCTGAAACACATGTGGCCAGATTATAGTATAGAGTCTCTTTCTGGGTTAGATTCCATTGGAGTGAGTATTTTCTCAACAAATGCCATTTGTGATTCCATGAATAGAAAGTCTCTTATGGCACAAGATTAACAAAGCTAATTATTAGAGAATATAAAATTTATTTACTAGCTGAATTTAACAGACTAGCTAATCTAGAGAGTTGCATCTCTCTCTAGCTGAGGCAAATTTTATTCCTATTGGTTATGATAAACTTGGGAATTTTCTTCAAAGTTTATCCTAATTCCAAAAACATTTTCTGAGCCTTTGGCATTCTGAAATTCTGGAGAAAGTGCACATCATTTTGTATGCTAAGGGTTCAAAATTGTAGTTAATTACTAAGCATTTTTAACTATAAAGGTGGTTATAGTATAAGATACAGATATAGAGAGAGGTAAGCTATAGATATAGATACTATACAAAGATGCTTATAGTATAAAGATGAAATTCTCAACCAATGATCTTTGAGACAAATTTGAACCATTATAAATGACCTTTACAAGTCATACCAGAAATGTCTGAAAATTCTTGAAATCATGTCTCATTCTCAAAGTTTTAAAAATATCATTATATCGTTAAATAAGTGGAAAGAGCAAATAAAATTGTGTGATGATCATTTTAAAATAATATCTAGAATTCTTTCTTAGCCTTTATCATATGGCAGAATTTCAGAAAATGTAACCTAAAATTCTGCAAGGTTTATAAAGACATTAAAAGTGTCCCCCTCTATTTCCATTTCCTGCCAAAAAATTCTCTTGGGAAACTTAACAATATTGCTTTATTTCATGTGATCAGAGACTTCCCTTACTAGAATTTTCATATGTTGGTTCTGACCCATCCTCAGTTCTAGTTGCAGATGTGTTGTCAGAAGCTCTCACTGTGGTGCATCTGGGTGTCTCAGTTGGTTGAGCGCTGACTTTGGCTCAGGTCATGACCTCACGGTTCTTGAGTTAAAGCCCCATATGAGGGTTGCTGCTGTCAGCATGGAGCTGGCTATGGATCCTCGGTCCCCTCTCTCTCTCTGATCTTCGCTCACTCACTCTTAATCTCACAAAAATAAATAAGCTAAAAAAAAACAAACATTTTTTGCACACCTGAAATTGCACTGTTAGTGCTTTTCTTTTTTTTTTTTTTTTTTTTGCTGTTTCTTTTTTCCCCCAAATTTTTATTAGATTCTGGTTAGTTAAAATATACTATAATATTGGTTTCAGGAGTGGAATTTAGTGATTCATCACTTACACATAACACCCAGTGCTCATCACAAGTGCTCTCCTTAATACCCATCACCCATTTAGCCCATCCACCCACCTTCCCTCCAGCAACACTTAGTTTGTTCTCAGCATGTTACCCTCCAAATGAGTATTTTTGTATCCTTTGGGTAAATACCAGTAGTGCAAATACTGGGTCATAGGGTAGCTCTATTTTTAACTTTTTGAGGAACTGCCATATTTGAGCCACTTTCCACAGTGGCTGCACCAGTTTGCATTCCCACCAGCAGCGTAAGAGGTTCTTCTTTCTCTGCATCCTCACTAACACTTGCTTGCTATGATGTTAATTTTAGCCATTCTGATGTGTATGCGGTGGTATTTCATTGTGGTTTTGATTTGTATTTACCTGATGATGAGTGAGATTGAGCATCTTTTCATGTGTCTGTTAGCCATCTGAATGTCTTCTTTGGGGAAAATGCCTGTTCATGTCTTCTGCCCATTTCTTCACTGGATTATTTGTTGTTGAGTTTTAAGTTTGACAATGTCCTTATAGAGTTTGGATACTCTTTTTTTTTAGATAGTTTATTGTCAACTTGGTTTCCATATAACACCCAGAGCTCATCCCCACAAGTGCCCTCCTCCATGCCCATCACCATGCTTCGCCTCCCTTGTACCCCCATCAGTCCTCAGTTTGTTCTCAGCATTCAAGAGTCTCTCATGGTTTGCCTCTCTCCCTCTCCCCCACTATTTTTCCCCTTCTTCTCCCTATACATGCAAACATATGGTATCTGTCCTTCTCTGACTGACTTATTTCACTCAACATAACACCCTCAAGTTCCATCCATGTTGCTACACATGGCCAGATTTCATTCTTTCTCATTGCCATGTAGTATTCCATTGTATAGATAAACCACATCTTCTTGATCCATTCGACACTTAGGATCTTTCCAAGTTTTGGCTATTGTTGAGAGTCATGCTATGAACATTGGGTTACATGTGCCCCTATGCATCAGCACTCCTTGAATACTAACTCTTTGAGATCAGACTTGTCATTTGCAAATAACTTCTTCCATTCCATTGTTTGCCTTTTAGTTTTGTTGATTGTTTCCATTGCTGTGCAAGAAGTGTTTTATCTTGATGAAGTCGCAATAGTTCATTTTTGCTTTTGATTCCCTTGCCAGCAGAGACGAGCCTAGCAAAAAGTTGCCACCAAGGTCAAAGAGATTGCTGCCTGTTTCCTCCTCTAGGATTTTGATGGTTTAGAAATATGCCCTTTTTAAACAAGAAGACCAGTGATGCCATGTTTCTGTAGTTATCCAGCATCATATCTCTGTACAGTTTTCTCTGACATGGATTTAATAATGCCCCTTCCTCCTAGGTGAAGTCCATGACCAGATCCTCAAAAGTTATTGAGTTCTGTAACACAGGGTGGGTGTTTTCCACCTTTGTGATCCTCTTATGGGCACAAGCAGGGTCAAATACAGATGTGTGGCTGCCATTTTGCAAGTCTTTGAATAAACATGCACAGGATGCTCTTTTTCTTGTATCTATGGTCCACTGAAGTCAAGGCTGTCACAGAGAAATAATAATAATGATGAAAAGGATCGTTCTTCTTGCCACTAATTCAAAAGTAGTCTGACACCATTATGGTTTCTTCCTTCACTTTGCAGACAAGATGTCTTCCAATACACAGAAATTCATAGGTCATCAAGGAAAGAGCTTGAGCCAAGCTGATGTTCACACACTTGTCAGCTACAGCATTCTTTCAGTCTCCATGTTCTTCTTTAAAACATTTTTTAATGTTTATTTATTTTTGGAGAAAGAGACAGGGAGACAGAGTGTGATCAGGGGAGGGCTGGCAAGAGAGAGGGAGACACAGATTCGAAGTAGGCTCCAGGCTCTGTGCTGAGACGGGGCTCGAACACAGGAACTGCGAGATCAGGACTTGAGCCCAAGTCGTTTAACCAACTGAGCCACCCAAGTGCCTCACATGCTGTTCATGTTCTTATAAGCAGGAAATGATGGAACACAAACCTCCTTAGTTAACCATTCACAAATAGAGGATCTCTAGTTTAAAGTGCATTTTTAAAAAATGGGAGACACGTTGAAATTTTGTAAATGTGTTTGAATCATCAAGGTAGCATCCCTAGAGGTACTTCCAAAATTCTGTGATGTGATATTTTCACTGGGCAGCCCCTACTAGGTGATCCAGGGTCAAAGGCATGAACAACAAGCTGCAGAATCCCATTTGGACTGTTAAGGGAATAAAACTTTGGACCTCAATCTCTAATGCAATTCTTTGATTAAATACACACAAGATCTTTTTCAAAATTAAGCAAAATGCATGGACATTGAGTCTACTTCACTATAAATCCCCTCATCTCAGCAGTGTTAACAGTGAAGTGGTATCTAAGGGCCTATTCAAAGCAACTCCAGAAAATGCTTCTCGTGCAAAAAAGCAACTCTCAGAGCAGGATACCAGGGCTTTCCCATTTCATTGTTGCTGGCTTTGTGCTCACTTTTGCAATAAATAAGAAGCAAATTACAGATTGAATACTTCTGCTAAGACTCAAGTTTTTTCCTTACTGGTTTACAACTAATGAAAATTCAAGTGCGTGCATGCATGTGCCTGTATGTGTGTGCAATTTACTCATCAGAGGCATAAATGGTGGATGGATTTTTTTTTGCACATGTTTAAGCCAAATGGTAAAGCTTGGCTACTGGGCACAGTAACACGTCATGATTCCCTTTGTGATTCGCTACAGAGCCCTTATTGTGCCGCCGATTCCACAACAGTATGGGTCTAGGCCAGAGGGCTTCAGCACAGTTTCCTTATGTGGTAGTGGTAGGGGGACCCTCTGGTGGACTGATAGTCATCTATATAAAGGACTCTGGGGAGCAGTTTCAGTGATTAATCTAGGATAAAATTTAGACACAACTTTTGTCTAGATGCCACAGAATCTTCATGAAGCCAACCAAAATCTTGAGAATGACGTTAACAATTTGCCTTTGTCTTCTTTGTCTTGCCCTTCTTCTTAGAGAACTTTCAGGCTAAAAACAAGACTTTTGTAGTGTTTATAGATTGGAGTTTTTTCAACCATGTATAAAAAGGTAAAATTCATGGAACCAAATTTTCTTCTAGCTCTGAGATTAGATAATTACAACTCAAAAGTATTTATAATTCTGTTGCTAGCAGTTCCAAGAACCTCCCCAGAGTTCTAGGAGAACCACAAATAAGGGGAGAATAAACATGTGTTTTGTCTCATTTTTCTTTACTCCTTAATCTTACGGTAGGGCCAAGGCTCTAAGAATATTTACAGGATCTTCTGTGTCCATGCCTGACTCATAGGCCAAGATAAGTCTTGAGAACTTTTTTTTCCTGTTTCTGCATGGAGTTCCCACAGCAATTATAGATGTGGATGGCACAATCATGTCATAAGACAAAATGCAGTGACAAGATGAAAAGTGTCTTTGCCTTATTTAAGCTAAATATCTATTATAAAATAAATAAGGTTTAAGGTGCTCTAGCCATCCAGGATGTTGGTACACAATCGCTCCAACTGACTACATCATTGAACGATCCTATACTTTGCATAGTCATTAGGAACCTGGTCTCTGAGTTTAAATATGAGGTATCTAAAGGGCATTAATAATGAGCAAATAAGTCAGATTAACGGGTCTCATTAGTTGCTTATGCTGATCAACTGTAGACTCTGTTATGTGATTTATATAGTCCTCCCTGCTGGGCGAAAGTTGGTGGGGAAATAAATGACATTATTTTTGAGCAGTGCAATCATGATACATTTAAATGTGCACATATGGTGTGTATGCATTAACCGAATGAATATTAAATGCTTACCACATTCAAAGAATACCTGAATCTGTTAAGATGTTATATTCTTCATCACCTTCTACAAACCCCAAGCCCCGATGGGTTTAGGGAGAAAAGAAATGTCATTTAATATCATTTAATCAGCCAGCCATGGGTCTTTCTTAATTCTCAGCAAAGACCTTCTGACAAACTGCTGTTTCATTACTCTCCTGGTACACATATATTGGGCTTTTCCCATGAAGCATACCTAAGCCTCCTGGGCTCATGGTATAACTTGTGTTTAAAAGGCCATATGCTATTATTCTGAAACACAAACACATGATATTGCCAAGTATATGGGTGCATGCATACACACAAGTGCATGAGAGTCAGCCTCTCACCCTGAACACTTTTACATTATTGGCATTTTGCAGAATTCCTCTGTTTCTCTGTGTTTTCATTCTGAGCTGCAGCTAATCGAAGCACATGTTTTATCTTTGGCAGCCACAGAGCCCAGATGCGCAGCCCCTAGAAGGAACCACTCTGACAGTGTCACCTGGTTCTCACCTTCCCTGGCCTGGTTTTTCCAGCAGCTCCCAAAGTGGCAATGCTGTGAATCATGCCAGCTCCACCTATTTTCACACTATTCTCTTGTAAAGGGGGGAAACTTGGGCACTGTACATGCTTTGAAACTGAGAAGGAACACATTACAAAGTTGGTGAATTTTCACTTCGAAATAATTGAGAAAATGAACAAGATTTTTCCATGCCTTCATGCATAGTAGAATGTTCTATTCATAAATCAGGGGCTGGGCTTAGCGACAATAGACAGATGCATGTCCTGCTCTGGAACAGAGCTGAATTCTTAATCATTCTGCTATACATTGAAATCACACATGTTTGCATGGAAAAACTCAGCCATGGGCTCCCCTTAGACAAAGAACCATTGTTCATGGTTTGGGCCCCAGAGTTCCCTGGGCTCCTGTGGTTCTAGGCAGAAATGGTAATTCAATCAGTGCAACTACACACAAAATAGGAACTGATTCTGGCAGATTGCTCCATTTCCAACATATTCAACCCCTATTTGAAATAATTTTGCTTGATTTTCATGGAGGCTCCATGTTAATGGCTAACATTCCTTAGATCTAAAAACAAAGCACTGATTTTCTCTAGTAGTTGTGGTATTAAAAAGAAGCAATTTCTATCCAATCTTACCAAATCAACTGTCCTACTTCTTCATGGTTGTATAGCTAATGGGGGAAATTTACTCCAAACATAGTTGAAAGTTCTTTGAAACAATAAAATGAAAGGAGGGTGAAGCAGGGATGCTTCAGAGCAGATTGGCATAGTAACTGAATCTCACTTTTCTTAAAGCAACATCATTCTTATGTGTCCCAGAACAGTTTCTCCTATACTTTCCCAAGTTGTTGCCCAAGGCAATGCAATGCTGATGAAGACAGTGCAATGTGGGTAAAGACAGGATCTCTCCTTGTTTTCCAAAACTCATCACAATTCCAGTGGCTGGTAATATTTACTCAACATTGAAGATGTATGATACGGTGCATAGATTCCACAGTGTGGTCTGCCTCAACTCTTCTATTTCTTTCTTTCTTTTTTTAAAGATTTTTAAAAATGTTTTATTTATTTCTGAGAGAGAGAGAGAGAGCAGGGGAGGGTCAGAGAGAGAGGGAGACACAGAATCTGAAACAATCTCCAGGCTCTGAGCTAGCTGTCCCCACAGAGCCAACATGGGGCTTGAACCCACAAACCGTGAGATCATGACCTGAGCTGAAGTCGGACACTTAACCGACTAAGCCACCCAGGCGCCCCTCAACTCTTCTATTTCTATGTGATTTTGGATAAGATACTGACTATCCTAACAGTGTAATGACTCAGATGTCATTAAGTGATTTGACCCTGTCAGTCACTAGCTCAGGGGTCTTATGGCACTTAATTTCTCTGGCCCTCAGTATCCTTGTCTCTAAAAGAGATTAACAACTTTCCAATTTCTTGAGCACCAAATTAAATTTTGTAGCTGAAATCTCCGATATAGAAAACAGATGAAAGTAATTCAGATATTAGAGTTCATTTTTCTAAGTTCGAATTCATACCATGTTGACTAGCCCTCCAAATAATCCCTGAGACCAGATAGATGAGAGAACCCCACTCTAGGTGTAATGGAAACTTCAAAGGATGTTGATTCTCTGAAGATTTTATGCAACTACTTTACTAGTCCTGAATGTCCAACCTCTGGGATTTTTATAAGAGAATAAAACCTTTAATGTTTAAGCCGTAGTTAATTTGGATTTTCTTTCCATGCAGCTGAATCTAATTCTAACTTAGCAAGTTGTGTGCCCCCCACCCCGCACCCATTAAAAAAGTTGAATTACTATTGTAATGAAAGTACTGGCATCAGAGGGAGTAGGTGATTTCCTGTGCAGCCTTATCTTCCCCACAATTCCTTTCACCAACATTATCACTGAAGGTCTTAACAACTTTGCCACTAATACTCCCTTGTCCAGGGTTTAGAGAAGAAAGAGGAGGATAGAATTGCAAAAAAAAAGAGAAGGAATAGGGTGAATGCTTACAAAGGAAATAGATCATCTACCATTTAAGTTGGGGCCAGATTGGGGGTTTTACGGGATTGGCATCTTATCCAATGCCCAATTTCTTTACGGCTTTTACTCGATAAGCTCTGATGAGGCATTGTCATGTAGTAGGTAGTGTTCATCATGAAGAGATGAGTAATACATTACCCATGATCAAAATGAATGCATAAACTAGTGGGGTAGCCAAACACCAAAATAGATAAGTGCTAAAACTTTACATCTCCCCAAAAGTGGTTATCCAGTTTCTACTCACACATTTTCTGTGACGGGGTCATATTAGCCCCTGTTCTAACATTTCCTTCCACATGCAGACAGCACTAACCCCCACTGCTCTACCCCTTTTCCTTCACAGTGCTTACAACTTTCTGACCTGTTTCACAGTTTTGTCTCTCTGTTCACTGAGTCCATCCCATTCACCCATGAATGGAAGCACCATGCAAGCAAGAACTCTATTTTGTCCACTGCTTTCTTTCCAATGCCTAAGATAGTACCTGGCACATAAGGTTTTCAATAAATATTTATTGCATAGATGAATTTTAAGGAGGCTCTTTTTGCTATTGAGCCAAAACATACCATGATTACTTAAATCGGTTTTACTTCAATTTATAGCCATCCTCATTCTGTTGTATTTCACTTTATAACAGTGAAAGAAAACTATCTACATCTAATGCTAATATCTTGTGAGTAAAATGAGATACTAAATGACAATGTCTTTCAGTCAGTTCTTTGTAAGCATTCTGAAATCACATCAAATAACTTTAGTATATTTTCCACATGACAGCTCATCATTTATGAGAAGACAGTTATCATATCCAACCCTACTATATCCTCATCACCAGTATCTTATTCAGCCTAAAAGTCTGCAATTCCTTACAGTATTTCTCATGTGGCTTATCATATCTCTTCATCATACTTGTTATTCCCTTTTAGTAGTACCCTAATTTGCCAAAATTCATTTAAAGATACACTTCCCAGTTTCACGTGTAATGCCCCACATAGATTTTGTGTAGCACAGTGTGGAACAAGACTCTCGATTCCCATTTCTAGATACTGTGTTCCTGTTATTTTCTCCTAAGAGATAGGTGCTTCTACTCTTGAGTCATGTTTTTCTCTTTCTTTTATCCTAAATATTATGAAATACTTAGTTTGAATATAAAAATGACTATTTAATGGTTGGTTCTGCCCAGTCCTTCACCATATCAGCCAGAAGGAGGAAGAAGCAGCCTGGACCCTGAAGGGCAGAAAAGAACAAGCTGGGGGAAGCAGGAAATAAGGAGCCAGCCCAGAAAGGGCTCCTGGTGGGAAGGAGGAAACTTTGTCTGCTGCATAAAGTATAATCTTATGCAAATTATTAAGTCTTCTATGAACACATCATCCAGTAAGTAACTAGGCTGTTCATTCAATATTGACAAGTGTTTAAGGCTATTTCTCAGGATACCAAAACATCTGGAAGAAGAGAGGTAAAACTCACCCAGATGTTTGAGGAATGATATGGATGAGGTGGGCACTCACTGGAACTGGCAGAGCAGTGCTTCTACAAAACCTCACTGAATTTATGTTTCTCTTACATATCAGCTACACACATAGGTGCGTGGGCGCGCGCACACACACACACACACACACACACACAGATCTACATACCTGTAAAACTGTGATGGACTTCCATAGTTTCCTAAGGGAAGGAAAAGGATTTAGATTTTTATCTTCAAGGTCTGGCATCAATGACTATTGACACTTGAAAGTTGAAATGGAATGTAGATTTTAATTTTTCAGTGTCATTGAACCTTCGAAACTTTTTTCTTTGCCTTATACCAAAAACGGTTTGGTTCCTTGGTGACACCCATCAAGTGCCTTATTTCTAGCACATTCAACTTGTACTCTGTCCATTGTCTCATTGACGGCTACCTGATCTCTGAGATTCTCTTGTGCTCCAGGATTCTGGGAGCCCATGATAACAGAATTGTGGCCTTGTGACCTGGTGGTTATTGCTTATTACCCAAATCTAACATCTTAAGATAGTTCATAGAGTGAAATATTAGGTAAAATATTAAAATTATGTGTTTCAAAGGCATTCCCATTTGTGGAAGAACTAAGGGAAAGTATAGAGAATTATATATGGGTCTGTTTCCATAAATATAGCTTTCTGCCAAAAAATTACATAGAACCCCTTCACTTAGTTTACACTCTGAACTATAATTGATTTTACAATGGAAAAGAGACATATCACAGTGGCTAACTGAATGGGAAAGTCAATTCCATTTCCTTCCTTCCTTCCTTCCTTTCTTCCTTCCTTCCTTCCTTCCTTTCTCTTTCTTTCTTTCTTTCTTTCTTTCTTTCTTTCTTTCTTTCTTTCTTTCTTTCTTTCTTTCTTTCTTTCTTTCTTTCTTTCTTTCTCCATGAAAAATCCCACTGTGATAATTAAGGAAACTTCTAATGCCACTGAGGAACGGGAAACTAAAAGAACATATTACAAAATATAAAAATTTATAGCACCACCTATTGGTTTCAAAATAAATATTGAATTTTTCTACTTGTACTAATTATGAAGAATAGTATAAAGAGACACTATGATTATTTTGAGTTATATGAATTTTTTTTTACTTCCCAATGAATGATGCTATGGAATTTTTTAAAACAAAACTCATATTCAGGACTAAAGCCAATAAAGCTTTTCTTTATATGAGAAGTAAAATAGAATTGAGATTTTCATTTATACTTCCTTGCACTGAGTTGTATTAATTTTTTAAGTCATGCCTTGAGTATTATTTCTAAACCGACAAAGCGTGTTGGGCTGCATTTTCTCTAATGGCTAACTAGAACAGAGGGGTTAAATACATCTAGCTTTTAGTCTCACCTGGCATGTCTTTTCCTAAAAACTGGAGGAGATACTGAAAATCTCCGAGTAAAATAAATTCTCAAAGCATTGGGTATTCTAGACTCTCATCCAGATGATCTTCATTACTCAGTCCAGCTTCTGTAACAATGAGGGGGCCTTTACGGTAATCTCAGAAATGTTTCCTTTCCACTCAGCTTTAGTGTGTACTGACTGAATCATTTTCCAGAATGTATGATCCTTGCTAGGAACAGGGGTCGGAAGAACCACTCTATGCCTTTCCCAAACATTAGGAAGCATATGGACAACACTCTATGGAAACACCCTTTCCCACCCTTGGGATGACTGAGCATTTAAAATGATCACTGTCATGGCTTGTAAGCATATTTCTCTCTCTGACCCTATTTATTTCCCAGATTATTTTTAAAATCAGATTTCTCTTTTTAATACTTGAAGTGAAGGGACCCTTGGGTGGCTCAATCGATTAAGTGTCCAACTGCGGCTCAGGTCATGATCTCACTGTTCGTGGGTCTGAGCCCCATGTCGGCCTCTGTGCTGACAGCTAGCTCAGAGCCTGGAGCCTGCTTCAGATTCTGTATCTCCCTCTCTCTCTGACCTTCCCCTGCTCATGCTCTCTCTCTCTCTCTCTCTCTCTTTCTCTCTTTCTCTCTCTCCCTTCTTCCTTCTCGGAAATAAATAAAACATTATTTTTTTTTTTTAAAAGACTTGAAGTGAAGTCAAGTGATACCTTATAGGTATCAAACATGACATTCTGGCCCTAATATTCACAGTGGGCAAATGATCTGGAAACTGAACTTCATATAGAGCTCCTCTGGATAGAACTGAAGGAAAAACAAGGCCATTTAGACAGCCCATTAAACACAGGTTTTAAATAGTTTCTCCCCATCTAACCAAATATTCACTTCTCAAAAATGTCGGCAGGTATTAATGTATGAAAAATGACTAAATTTGAAACCAGAGGAAAAGAAACCAAACAACACAAAAATAATACCAGATTCTGAGATGAGTCAGTCAGAAGAAAATAGACACCTTATCTTCAAGGGAGGAATTACTAGGCTGAAATTTATAAAATTACATTTTGGTAAAAGTCAAAATTATCAAATCATCTAAATTTCACATGATTCAATCAGTATTAAGTGAAGGGGAAAAAAAACAATTTGAACATGTTTGGAAACAGAAATGAAAGAGAGGAGAAGAGCCAATAATGTGTCACATAATTCGGATAGGATGAATTGGTATTTTAGGCTTTTTTAACCAACACTGTCAGAGCAGCTCCACTCAGCTTAGCTCTGTCTAGTACTTCTTCCTGCTCTTTTCTTATCACCAGCATTTTCCAGAGCTTTCATGCAAGTGCATTGCTTCTCACTCAACTGCTAACAGGCAGTTTAAAGTTTCCCACATTTGGGGGCCCCTGGGTGGCTTGGTCGGTTGAGCATCTGACTCTTGATACCATCTCAGGTCATGGTCTCACTGTTCCGGGGATTGAAGCTGTGTTGGGCTCTGAACTGACAGCACAGAGCTTTCTGATATTCTATTTCTCCCTCTCCCCCTCTCTCTCTCTACCACTCCCTGACTCTTCTCTCTCAAATAAATAAATAAACTTTAAAAAAAGAAGTTATCGAACTTTCCCACATTTGAAACTATCCCCCTTACTGTCACAAAATTCAAAATGGGATCCATGGTCTTTTGGAGAAAATTCTTAACAATTGTTACTTTGCCTCGTTTTTGAAATGTCACCAAGGATGGGCACAGCCACAACTTGATTAGACTCAGAATCCTTCAAGACCCATCTCATTTCATACTCCTCCACTGCTTTAAACAGGCTTCACGCTAGGCAGCCTTCACACCCTCCCTGCGGGTCTTACTCGCAGAGCAAGCCATAATAACAAGTCTCCGTGCCCTGGCTGGCTTTTTGGCTCAATGGGACACTTCTGTTGCCAAATCCTGCTTCGAGAGCTTCACGGGTTTATCCTTACATGCACCTCGGTGACGTCCCATATTTTGTCTCTTCCGAGCTCAGGTTCATTTTCTGTATCCTCTCATTGCCATCCGGGTGACAAAATGTCTACATCTGGAGGGAAAGAAACCCCTACTGTCTTTTTGCCTTTTCCTCTGGAAAATATCATCCTGTTGTATATGTGGGGAGAAGCATGTTAGTAATAAGAGAAGGAAATGAGGGGGTCAGCGGGGACTGTTAGAGACAGTCCAGATGAAATTTAAAGAGGGAACTGTGGGGACGGTTTTTGAGAAAACTGGGAGATCTGAGCTTCGAAACCTACAGCCCATAATCTGGACTCGGCTGAAACATACCAAAAAGCTTAGCTCAGACCTGCAAGGTTCACTTCTTCTACACAAAAAACAAGGAAATGTGGAAGGTTTGTTCTTTCTCTTTAATAAAGCACATGAACAACCTGCTTTCAGGAACACAGATCTTTTATGCAGTAAGAACTAGCTCTTTAAAAATGGGAAATATGTGTGAGGATGGTGTTTATTTACACACACACAAGTGCACACATGCAATGATTATTAATATTTGCATACACATACACGTATGGAAATAATTGTCTCTGAAAGTGGTTTAAATCGAGAAACAATTGGCAGACAAAGAAAGGAAACCTGGGAACGGTTCAGTCTACAAAACTGTCCCACAAGACAGTATTCCCAACAATGGGAAGACCGATAGCATAATAATCCCCATAAAAATAACACGGGGGTGGAGGGAATGGAGGATTCTTTAGTATTTTTATGGATTCATATGAAAAGTTTTAGAACTTAAATTCTTTCCAAATCAACTTTTATTTATGTGGGTAAAAAATAGACTACCAGCCTCAAAGGAAGGGCAGGTAAGTGGGTGTCAGGGTCTTGGCAACTAGTGACAGCGGATGGAGGGAGAAAACAACAGAAAGAAAGCCCTCCCTTCTGAAAAGATATTCACACTGTGAACATGCCAGTGTCCACTACAGAGTATGTGTTTTGTACTGTCTGTGCACGATTCAGTTTGGTTTTTATTCCTACACAACACATGCCATGGAATATTTACATGTTTGGGTACATCAACAAAGAGAAAAAAAACAAAACAAAACAAAACAAAAAGACTCAACACACACATACACACACACACACACACACACACACACAAAATGGGATTGTGCTCTTTTGTTTTGCATTTTCTGTAACCCAGATTGCGGTAATTATCTCCCTGGCTTTACAAGCCTTTTCTTTCATTCTAAAGGCAGTTTTTGGAATCGTGTTACACTTAACTCAGTTTAACAAATAAGAGTAGTCTGGCAAAATGGCACCATGTGCTTTCCACAAATATTTGTGGTATAGGCAAGCTCTCAATGTTTTTATTATGCCCAAGGTTCTTTGGTTTTAAAGCAAGTGGAATAATGTAAAGAAGGGAGAGAAGCACGGATTTGGGAGCCGGGTGTGTGTTGGATGCACTTTGCAGATCCTTTAGTGCCAGACAGCGAACGAGGAAAAAGATACATTTTAAAAATAACTAGGGGAATAAAAAGAAGGAAAAAGGTTTGGAGGCATTCCGTAGAGCACAGTTTACCCTGGCGTGAGCTACAGGCTAATGATGGAATAATAACATTTGGAGCTTGCAGCCCCGAGAGGCTGACAATGCGCGCACTGTAGCCTGTGCGCTTCACACGTTTGCCCGGCTCTCTAGTCAGGACAAAGCATTGTGGCACAGAGGCGAAGTGGGGAAGGGGTGAAAGAGAGAGTCTGCACTCAAGTTTGCAGTAATATAAATATACATACACTGTGCTGCAGATGTTCCTCATTGGCGAAGGCTGGCACGTAATTACGCTATGCGCTTCATAATATTTTAATGAGCTTTTTCTCCAAATAGCAACAAAAATGAACAATAAGAAGCTCTTAGGGAGGGAAAGTTGGTGTTGTTTTTGTCCCTGGGAAAAAAAAAATTCTCATAATAGGTTATATTAGAATGGCATAAAAAACACTGGTCTGGGTTTAATAAAACTGAATTGAGTCTAAAATATGGTTCTTAGAGCTTAGTTTCCTTTTCCCCTCTTCATCTTTAGCAGTTCATTCAGGCTAAAGAAATAACAAAACAGTGGTTATAGTGTAATTCTGGTTGATTGTTTCTCTCTCTCCCTCTGTTCCTCTTTTTGGGAGAAAAATATCTTAAGTGGAACTGTTGCAACAATGCTGTTAATATATTGTGCCAATTAAAGTCTTGAAATAAATAACAAACCACTTAATATGTGTTGTAAATGTGCTGATTTAAGCATTGTTACACAGAGATTACATCTCTTTGGGGGAATGAATGGCTGGGTCCTCAACGGAGGTTTTCTCTCTGAGTGTGTGTGTGTGTGTGTGTGTGTGTGTACTCACACGTGTGTGCGTGTGTGTGTTCCTGATTATTCTTTTTTTTATTCTGCTATAGGGTAAATTCCAAATAAAGACTAAAGAGCCAAAGTTTGTTATCTGCAGTAATGCAGCCAGGTTTTAGCATTGCTAACCCTACAAAGAAAATAATTATTTTGGGCTACATTCAGTATTTCATTAAAAAAAAGAAGTCTACAGCAAAACTGGAGTATGTACCTTATTTTGAGACATAATCCTTGGGATGGGTTCTATGCACACAACTTTTTTATTTACGGTGAGCTGAATGAGACAGTTTAGGATGTAAACATCTGAGTAGTAAAATTATATTAACAGTAAAAACATAATAACTTCTGAATGTTATTTAGGAAAGGAAAACAACATTTCCACATATAAAATATTGAGTATGCCTGTCTGAGGCACAGATACTGCCTTTTCTAATCTACGGGTTAGAGATCAATGACTGTGATTCAGAAGGATAATTTCTCCTGTAAAAATCCTATCATTTGACTGAGTTGGATGTTTTTATTACTGACTGAATAACCCTTACTCTCTCCTTCTTTTGATAAAGCTATTGTGGTAGATGCCTAAACGAACAATAAAAGTAAATCCTCATTTCAGGGAATCCATCAGACCACCAGACTTACATAACTCAAATTTGTTTTCACTGTTTGCATCTTGACATTAAGAAATAACAAAAATAGTGGACCTCAGGGATATATTCCTAGGACGTGACTTTTAGAAAAGTTCCTGAAATATCATTTAAAGACAACTTAATTGCCTCCTATCTCCCTCCTTCTTTGAGATGTAAAATGTTGACAGGAAAGGCAAGACTGGAGGCACTACAGAATTTTCCATGCCCTCCAAATCAGAATTTAAATTGAATTGAATTATGATGAGTACAGTTTTGGTGTCAAGTTTATTATTTTATTTTTTTACAAGTGGATACGGTATACATGACAGTTTTGTTAACTTAATTGGCCAGAATATGTTAACAATCTGAATATCACTCGCTGCTATCTTGCATAAATGCCCTGTGTGTGGTAGCTCTTTCTATATATATACACACATATATATTATATATTGATTTTACAAAGGAGTTTACTGTGTACATAGATGAACTTAGAGATGAACTTAGGTGAAAGGTAAAAAAATAGGTATGTGTGGTTTTTGATGAATTCTGCTTCTAATAGGTAGCCTAAAGATTTCAGCATTTTTAAAAGTAAAGCATATTAGAGGCACCTGGGTGGCTCCATGAGTTGAGTCCGACTCTTGATTTTTGGCTCAGGTCATGATCTCATAGTTCATGTGTTTGAGCCCCACGTTGGGCTATATGCTGGCAGTGAGGGGCCTGCTTGGGATTCTCTCTTTCTCTCATTTTGTCTCTGCCCCTCCTCTGCATGCTCTCTCTCTCTCAAAAAGAAATAAATAAACTTTAAAAAATATAGTAGATTAATAATAATGGGTTAAATTACATGTGGATAGAAGGAACTAAATTTATAAGATGCAGTGTAGGTGTGTGCTTAAAAGCAGGCACTCAGTAGCTGGGTTACATGGAATCAAATCCTAGCTCTGCCACGTACTAGCTATGCCCTTGAACAAGTTAATTAACTGCACCGTGCTTCAGTTTATCCATCTGGAAAATGGAGATCATGCTACCTTCCTAAGTCTTATTAAAAGGACAACATGAGTTAATAAATGTAAACAGCTGAAGAAAGAACATAGCACGTAGTAAGTACTGAGAAAGTATTTGGAATCGTCGTCATCATCATCACTATTACTGTTTAATGAATCCAGTATGCTGCTATTCGATCTCTGTGCTTATCAGCTGAACCAGGAATTAGAGTCCTGGGTCTTAGTTTGGGCTCCAACATGGACTGGCTTTATGCTCTTCACTTAGCCCACCACACTCTTCTATCTAGTTTAGCTTAACATTAGGGAAAGCTAGGAGATGATTTATGAATGTAATTAAGTGTTAGAACATAAGCCTTTTAAAATAATTCAAAAGTTCTCCAAGAAAGCCAAGTGATGGTGCACAGAAAAAAAAGGATGTGGAAGACCTGAAGTCTAGGGCCAGGGATCAGGAAAGGCTGTCTCGATACATTCTGCCCGAGGGGATTTTACCTCCTACATGTGATGCTACTAGGTCCTATGTCCAGACAAGGTGCCACAACATAAAATATGTGGGCCACCATGGACAGCTGAGATCACTCTGGTGTAAGGTTATGTTTAGGGTCTTTAGTCTCAGCTCCTAACTCTCTCAAGAGAATAATCATTACTTAAAATTCTGCAGTTCCAAATCTGCTATGTGACAGACCACAGGCTTGTCTTCAAGGATATATGATTTCCTCTCTCTGAACATTCAGGCTTCTTGGCTCTCTCAAGTATTTTAATCCCTTCCATAAAATTAAATTAGTATCTAAAAACAACAACAACAAGCAGAGGTGCACGGAGCTTCCTCTTGGGAGCTGAGGAGGCATTTTCTGTTTCAGTGGGGTCACTCCTGTCCTGACCACTCTCAATGACACCATTCTGACCAAAGCGCTACTCAGCCGTAGTCTGTGTGGAAAATAAAATATCTGAGCACTACAAAGTTTCCCTAGACACCAGGACCAATGGTTTTATTGAGGAGTGAATGTGGAAAACATTTGATATTCTATCTGTTTGAGGATAGTAACACCTAATAGGTCCTGAACGCTTACTCCAAATCAAGCTACACTCTAAGTGCTTTCTGTATTATTAACTTGTGTATTCTTCACCAAACCTTCTGAGGACATTTTTGTCCCATAAAGGTCACAATGTGAGGGGATGGCATAGCCCATGCTGGAATCTGAACTTCCTCTGACTTAGAGGACCTGGTCCTCAAGCAGCCATACTTGTGACCCAACTCCAGCCATAAAGACAAAACAGTGAATCTTAAAAGCAAAGTCAAAAAAGCTTCCCAACCAGGTAATAGGATTTAGGATTACAAAATCAGACACTAAGATACAGCTATTTGCCACTGTCTAGTTTTAAAAATAATAATACTTTGTCATTTAAATTGTGATTTTACATCTTGTTCTCGTTTGAATTTCCCAATGACATTGAAAAGTGAGGAAAACCCAGGTTTTAGAAAAGTATGAGTTAGCAATTTTTTTCTTGCCCATAATTTCTCCTTCAGATCATTTCTAAGGAAATATACTCTCCAATAATGACACACTAGCAGCTGTGTAAGAAAACCCGCTAGCTCCTCTCAGGATACCAAGCTTAGATATATTAAATTTGGTAACAGTGGGAGAGTGTCTGGCTGACATGGGTCTTAGAGCCCCTGCTCAAACTGTATTAGGGATGTCTAGTATTTTACCACTGCAACCACGTGGGCTAGAACCTGCTTGTTCAATTCATAAAAACCAAGTCTAGCCCCTTCAACATTGGCCAACCAGCAAGTGATCCCTTCATGGACAAGACAGGCCCACTGGACCTGTCACAACTACCTGATCTAGCCATCATGTCTAGGCTTTGATTCTCTCTGCATTGCCAGCCTTGGGGGACTGACGCTTTATTAAGCAAGGCAGATGAGTACATCTCTCCATTCAAGAAAAAGGAAAGGGAAGCCCAGTGTGAATTGACACTGTGGAGGAATTTAAATAATAAATGGAGTTAAAGCTGGATTAACTCTGAATACATACAGCTTCATGTTGTCCTTCTATAAGAAAAGTAAGAGATATGAAAGTTTTATTTATGAATATTTTAATATACATTTTAGTGTCTGTTTAATCTTTGTTGCAAGAAAACCAAAGATAATGCCAACAGCATTAAGTAGAATTAACAAAAATTGGGGTTCTCTCTTGTTATCAATTACAGTTCTCTGTTTCAGTGGCCTCATCGTCCAATCTGAAATGGCTTATCACAAGATACTTGTTACCAAAATCTTGATCACTATTACATTGTCTTAGAAGCTCAATATTTAAGGAGTTCCAGGTTAAACTGGAAATAATGTGAGCTATACATGTACCCTGAATCTCCCGACATCATGATAGTATACTGAGGAGTCATGCAGGCAAGTCTAAACTGCTTTCAACCAGGAGTTTCAGGTCTTGGCTTTTCAATTCACTTCTACTCATCCAACATCAACTTTTAAAGTTTGGAGAACCCTGGCTCCACCATTTAAGAGCAACCTGAATGAGGGAAGTTTACTTAAAAGTTCTGAGCCTCAGTTTCCTTATCTTTAAAACATGAACAATAATAATTCCTGCCTTACAGCACTGGAAGGATGAAGGAAAATGTATACATCATTTCCATCAAATGGCATGGATCATAGAGTAGGTAGGTGCTCTGTACATAGCCTAACCACTCTTTTTTTTGTAATTATTCTACCTTACATTTTCCTGATATTCTATATCTGTCACTAATATCATCTAAATTCCAGTCAAGCTCATCATGATTACATTGTACAGTCTTATCCAGGCCAGGAATCAAATAATCAAGTGGGGGAAATTGTACAAAGGAAATTAGGGTATACAAAGTGAGAAATAGAAGATTAAGGGAAGAAATTTGCATTGTATTCCTGAAACTGATATTTAAGGAGTAAGGGAGCATTGTGTGGTGGTTTGATTTGCATCATGAAGAAGCAGTATATTGCAATGCAACTAAATAAAAGGAGACATGATATTTGGGACTAAGTTCTTGGTTGTGAAGAGGCCCTTGTTCAATATGACTCTCCGGCAATCATTTAAATGTGTACAATTCTAATTATTTTTTAATCGATGAATGTTTATACTTATGAAAAGAGCCTATAAGCATTGACTTGATTTCCCCATGAAACAAATTAAAATGGCATTATGATGATGATCTTGTTATAACCGAATTGACTAATTTTAGCACACCCATCTGAATGCACACTGTTCCAGCACATTGAAAAGAATCTCACCAAAATTTAGAGAAACCCTGTAAAGTAAGGCCTCCCTAGAAAACCTAATGTTGTGCAATGTGCCAATTCTTTCCATTGCCAGGGGAGTGGGAAATAGTGTGTATGGGTGTGTCCCTAGACAAGCAACCCAAGAAAAGGACTGGAGAAAGCTGAGACGCAGATGGCAAATGTCTGGGCTGTCCTTCCTGGCACAAGTGTATTTGTGACCTGCTCTGTCTCTCATGCAATGGAGTCAGCTGGATATGAGCCTGGTACATTACAAATGATAAAGGGAATGGAAAAACTTATTTCCCATCGAGAGTATGAAGTTGAGAAGGCGAAATGAATCTGGAGGCGAGACTTTCAGCTTGCGCCATCCTTCAAGTATAACAGAATCCTATTCAGCTCATAGGAGGATCCTCTCAGGCCCCCACCCTGTGGTATATTCTCAAGGTACTAAAAAGAGTTTCTTTAGAGGAAATCTTATATGTATTTTCCCACTGTAATGGTCCCCCATATCAAACCAAATCTTCACTGTAGTTAGAGAATGTATTTTGCTTTTGCATGAGGAAGAGAAATCAGGCTTCATCTGAGTGACTCCAAAACACCTCTTGGAATATGTGACACGGAAGCCAAGTTCAACTCAATAGAAGAAAGGACTTTCTGACAATCAGATCTATCCAAAACTAGAATGGGTTGGAGGTATTCCAGCCAAGGCTGAAGGAGCCCTTGTTGGACATGTTCAGAAAATTCATGCCTTGGAAAAGTATTGGGCTAAAGGTCTGAAATTCTATAAAAATATTTGATAAAAGAACGGAAAAAGTCTTGGGATCAGGAAACGTTGGAAAGCAAAGTTGCATCAATTCTAAAATAACACATGGAAAGCAAAGCTAAATGGCTCTGCTTATTCTCTCCACCATCCCACTCAAAAGCCCTGCCATATGAGCTCTGTGCCAAGAAGATAGGAGCCTGCACTGGGGACAGCACTTCAGAAGGCAGTGACTTCAGAAGGCAGCTAGTTGGAAGGGAGGCCCAGATGAGATTCAGCCCCAAGTTTCTAGTGGCCTGCAAACACGCTGCTTCATTGGGCTCTGGTGGGATTCTTCCCATGGCAGGGGCAGATCTCTCCACTGCTTTGTGCTGACATACAGAGAGTGTACAGACTGTTTGTCTCCAATCTGTACTAATACATTATTTGCTTTCCTGCTCTTAAGGAGATGACTTTTAGTTCAAATCATGCCAAAATTATGTTTAATATCCTTGAAGACATGTTGGTGATTTTGCTTCAGATTTTCATTATCTGAATTCCCTACCCCCTTCCTCTACTTGGTGAACTCTGACTGATACCCTTCCCTGGCATTTCCGTGAATCCTTACCTGCATGTTCATACATGTTTTCCCTCCTCTGTGCTTCTACAGAGCTGTGTATAGACCCCTACGATAAAACCCATGACCAGGACCTGCTATAAAATTTGCACAATCCAGGGCAAAATGAAGATGCGGGGTCCTCTGTTTATAAATTATTAGGGTTGTGTCCATGCGTGTGTGTGTTTGTGTATGTGTGCATTTAGTAAGCTCAACGCCCAACATGGGGCTTGAACTCATGACCCTGAGATCAAGAGTTGGATGCTCTACCAACTCAATGAGCCAGACACCCCAAATTATTAATAATTTTACAAGAATGGCACAGAGCATTAAACCAAGTACAAGGGCTGCAAAGCATGGGTCCTTCGTGATAGCATAGATCACATGTCCACAAAGCCAACCCTGGACACTGGAACCAGATTCTGTGTTACATATTTTCTGTTGATTTTGGGCTACCAATTACCCATTCCCTTTTTTTGTAGTAAGGTTACTTCTCATCTGCTGTATATCATCTTAGTGCACCTATAAATAAAGGTAACCTACCCTCTCCTTGAAGGGATAGGCACATGACCAAATTCAAGCTCCCTCCATTAGCTCTTCTCTTTCTCCCTCCCTCTTCCTCTCCTTTGTATCCCTCCCTTTTTTCTTCTTCTAAGATTTTGAATCTTAAGAACAAAGATGTAAGAACAAGGGAAAAACTTGAAATGGATTTATTCACCAGTGATACCACGACTTTTGAGAAGATCCTAAGACTTAAACTCTTAGGTATGTTGATTCTTCCTATTTTCAAGCCTGACTCTCCAGCCTTCTAGTTGACCCTATGAGTATCCCAAAAACTTTCCAATAAAAGTCTCACCTGCTTAGGCAGCCAGAATTCATTTCTGTTGCTTACACTCAAAGAAGCCTATAGGTGATAGATCTCTCTCACTCCTTAGACTGTGAGTTCTTTGATCTAATTAAAATTATAGCATGTATGTGTTAAGTAAATGCCCCATAACAGAAAAGTGCCAAGTGCTTCACACACCACTTTTCATTTACTCTTCAGAGTGAGTCTTCAAAGTAAGTCTCCTTGTCCTTACTTTTCAAATGACAAAAATGAGGTTCTGAAAGATGACAACATATTCTGAGTCTCTCTCGGTTACTTAGCTGTGGAATCAAGATTCTCAGGCTGCATTTCTTTCTGACTCCCAAGACCACACTTTCTACAATGTCATGTTCCTTTTGTATCTTCATTTTCTAGCACATTGCTTGGCACATCATATACCCTATAACTATTCAATGAGTGAGAGAATAAGTAAAAGGAGTAATATTCATATTCATGCCTTCATCCAGCTTCAGTTTATAACCAATACACAATGGCCTACAATTATAAAGTCAAATTTTTATTTTTTGCCTCTCTCATCATAAAATTTTATTTGCCGTTCGCTACTATGAAAACATTGGCAGATCTATCGCTTTTTCTAAAATGGCTTCCCATACCAATAATCTCAGTTTATTTCATGATTTCTTTAGTGATTAACTGTGACTGCCACCACTTTCCAATCAAAGGCACAATTACAGGCACAGTATAAATCGATTATTGACACCAAGGGAACAAACAATGTAGCTTTAACTATGTTGGCCTTTACTTTAATAGGGACATTCACAAACTATTTCCCTCTACCCAGAAATATTTTCAAAATCAATAATTGGATGGTATAAAGGTAAATAGAAGTTGAAAGCCTGCCTCAAAATGCAATTCAGCCAAAGTACAATAGCACTGGGAAGAACCAGAGAGATACAGAGGCAGCCAGAGAAGTTTCATATTTTACAAGGGATCTATCTCACCGTTGTAAAAAGAAGAGACATACATTTGGCAGGTAAAAACAAAACCCATTATTTCCCCCCTTATGTGTGTCTAAACAATTCAATGTAAATAAGATGTCACTGAACAGAGGACTAATCTTTGCTGTTCCATATCCAGGTTCAGAGGTAAAAAAAAAAAATCAATTAATTACAAAAGCTTCCAAACAATGTAAACAGCATTCAGCACAGTAATTATAAGATAAGCATGGAAGCAATTTTCAGTTGATTGGGTGTGGGTGTGCAGAAGTAAACCTACAGTTTTCCTGCTGGTGCAAGAATAGCTTACATGCCAATTAGTGGTTATTGCTACTAATTATTAAAAACATTTTTAAGAGTAATTAAAAATTAAATGCACCTGTATGATGGCTCATAACTGCGTTGTGGTAAATTACTCAGATTTTCCATATCAATCACGCAGGAAATGCTCAGTGAGACAGAGGGGCATCATGACACCCACTATCAGAAGCCAAACAACATATGTGTGTGCCCTCCACCTGGAAGTATTGCTGGGATTCGGTCTTTCTGATCAAAAGTTTCTATGAGAGCAGGCTAATGAGGACAAGAGTTGAGGGGATAATCCTTATGACATTAGCGATGTCTTCCTTGCCACAAAATGCTGCTGAGAAAAGAAAGGAGAGGTGAAGCTCAGCCTCATCTGAGGCTCAGCTTCATCACTTCCCCTCTTAAAAAGGGAATATTGGGACCCCCATCTCACTTCCACTAGTAACCATGTGACCATGCACACACAGGTCACTGTTCCTCCTAGATTCAGCCTCTTTACCTTCAAAGCACAAACTTAGCTTAACTGGCCATGAGGATTCCTTTCAGGATTAAACTTTGTGTCCTAAGCTACTCTTCATATCACATGAATAAGAAGACCTGGGTGTTAATGCACTGAGCGTTCCTTTGGTTTCAGGCTTCTCCATCACATGTTCAAATCCTTGGCTGCTCACTGGAATCATCAGGGGAGCTTTTAAACACTCGAAAGCCAGGGTGCCGGGTGGCTCAGCCTGTCAAGCATCTGACTGTTGATCTAGGCTCAGGTCATGATTTCACGGGTTGGGAGTTTGAGCCCTGTGTCAGGCTCTGCACTGATGGGGCAGTGGCTACTTGGGATTCTGTCTCTCCCTCTCTTTGCTCCTCCCCCCGCTTGCTTTCTCTTGGTCTCTCTCTCAAAATAAAAAAAAAATTTAAAAAGACTTTAAAAAATAAATAAATATGCCAAGGCGTGTGTCCCAGAGATTCTGATTTACTTGGAAAGAAGTAGAATAGGGCATTGGTAGCTTTTCAAAAGTCTCCAGGTAACTCAGATGTCCTCAGGCTGTTACAAACTACTGTACACGTTTTATATACATTTGGATCACTAGTTCTGGTGTTTTCAAAATAGTCTGCGGAGTATGCATTTTTGTCCCCATTTTACAGATGAGGAGATATAGTCAGGACGTTAAAACATCTAGCATAATGCAAATGTGGCAGAGACAGAAATCCAAGTGCTTTCATTCAGAGATCCCATTGTGTGTGTGTGTGTGTGTGTGTGTGTGTGTGTTTAACCTTAACTATATTATCAATGTTATAAGTTGTTGATTGACTTCCTGGTGTTTCTTCTCTCTGGTTACTTGAATTATCACAGCACATATCCTTAAAAGTCTTTTATTTAAATTTCCTTATTTTCTCAGATGTTCGAATGGAATAACATACAACATTAGGAGTATAGATTTGCTTGTTATTTCCTTAAAGGATTCTTTTACATACTGGAAACAAAACATTGGACGTGCAGGGGGCGATGTTCTGGAAAATTATAGCAATCCAGGCTCTTTCAGTGGCCAACCAAGCCTGAAGAAGGGACGAAGCTGTGGAAGAGGAGGTGTGAGCAACTTCTGTTACTCCATGAGAAACAGAAAGTGCAGAAGGAGGTGGAGGGCACCACAGCAGCGAATGGAAAGTGAGGCACATTTCTTAGTCTCTGCCTTTGACTTTGTAGGCTTTGTTTGTGTTTTGTTCTTCTTAAGGCTGTCACCTATGTTTCTAATGATATCTAATGGGCCCCAGGACATTCTTACCACTTACCTAGTTATTATCTCCACTGGAAATCTAATTGTCTTTCCAGAGATACAAAGCGATTTATGTGCCACCATAATTTTATTTACAGTCTTCATCTTACACAGCCAAGGTAAAGAAAAGTAGTCATTACCCACATGTATATCAGGAGTCCACTCTCCAGTTAATTTTTGGAGCTTCAGGAAACAAACAAGAAACAGCAGCAATGACAACACACACACACACACACCACATTCGCTGCTCTTCTTCATATCAGAGGGCTCATGCCTACCAGTTCAAACCCCAACCACCAGCTCCCTCACCTGAAATCAAAAAGGACTTGTGTTTTCACTCCAGCATATAATTGGCAGACGCATATTTTGTTTTTGCTTGTTTTTTTTTTTTGTTTTTGTTTCGGCAAAATCAGTGTGCCTTCCTTCCGACTGTCCCTGCCAAACATATCAGATTGTGTGAGCTTTATGGACACACAATGGTTCCTGGGCAACCTGAAAGCCAGAGAGACTACAGGAGATAGTCTGGGGGAGGGTAGGAGTCACAGAGAAAGCACGAGTGAATACTAGATAACCGATTTGAGATAATTATTGGAGAGATGACAGAGAACATCACCGTGATTCTTTTTGCCAGGTTGTCATTTCAAAAACAATGAAGAACTATTAAATCGATTTCTTTTTCTTTTTTTTCTTCTTGGGGAAATGAGTACACAGATATTAAAGAATAAATGAAATGAATACACAGATACTAATTATGAATACTGATTATGATAAGTTTGAGTAGCTTGCGACTTCATACAGCACTGGAAGCATTTGTTATGCAAATGTGCAAACTCTGCACAGTGCCTTATAGATCACTGGCATTAGGTCCACAACTATTGTGCAGAAATACGATGTGGCTCAACTCGGTTGGGGGTCATTTTATTGCCAATTTAACTAGTGTTAAATTAGTGGGTATTTAACTGTCACTAAAACAATTTAGGGCTCAATGCACTTAAGTATTATTTTTACTAATATTTCAGTGAAAGTGAAGAATTGTTCCTCCCAATCCTGTACTCATGCTAGAGGCACCACTGTTTTCTAGTCTACAGTAATGAAACTTGCATTAGCAAAAGTGGGCTGGTTGCCTACTAAGGAAAAACAAATAATCTCCTTGAGAGCTCAGTATCCTGCTGTATTTTATTGCAGTAAAACCATTTTAACATCCCTTTTCACTGAATGAGATTTTTTAAAATTCCTAAATCATGAGCCAAATTAGTATAATCCATCCAATATTTCGTGGAAGACCTTCCCTGTAAGATTATTGCATTGAACTCTTAACTTTTTGTGGGCTTTTGGGGAGGGGGGCTTGGGAAAACACATCATATTTCTCAACCAACACGAAATATGATCAACTCCAAATTCAGAAAGATTTACAAATGCCACAACACAGTTATCTACCAGCAAACATATCATTTCTTTGTTTCGTAGGACACCAAGGATGAATTATTCATGAGACCCCATTTCAGATGCTTATTGTGTCTGGTGGCAAAGTCTCCGCCTGCTCAGCCCCTGGAAAGCTCTGGCGCTTTGCTGCAGGCACAGTGCTCGGTGCCATCCTGGGACCAGCCGTGTGCTCTCGAGTTACTGGAGCAGCTCAGGAGTTCCAGTGGTCTCAGCTGTGGAGACAGCTGTTTGCCCACTGTCTGTGATGGCAGAAATGTGTGGCAGGCTTCCCCCTAACAGCATGCTCTCCCACAGCGTGCGCACGCACACACACACACACACACACACACACACGCAAGTCCCATGCCATGCATCATACACACAACCACCAAAAGGGTGCAGAGAAGCCCCATGATTTGAGGACCAGAAAGCGCGGTGCATCACAGCTTAGAATAGTTCTTTACCTGGTACACAAAATTAGAACAGAGGCTGTAGCCTCCATATCTAAACCTTTGTTGTAATTTATGCATCAAAAGGTTTGTGCATGCGTGAAATTCAAAATGATTTATTGTTTAGTTATTGCCTTATTTACTTACTTAATGGATTGATTGATGTGCCAGGATCCCACAGATAACAGAGGCTTTTTTTTTTTTTAAGATTGCTTTAAAGGAAATAGATTGCAAATAGGAGTTTCACTAATACAGTAAGTCAACCCCTCCTTCCTGGTTTGTAATCATGAGTTCCTTCTGGCTCTGGCCTGCTACCTGTCTATGGCTATTCGTTGACACAAAATACGCACCTTGTGCACCGTGGGGAGTGGCAAGGATGAAAGAAGAAAATATTAAGTGTGGAAGGGTAAAATATGGGGAGAAAATCTGGATCAAACCCCAGAGTTTCAGCCAATATAAGCACCTATAGTAGGCAGTCTCTTGCGTGGTGCTTGGGCAGGAAGCCACGGAGCCACTCTACAATGGGAGGTATTAGAATTCCATCTGGCATCATTTCTCCAGAGAAGAGGGAGGTACAGACAGAGAAGTACCGCAATTAGAATTCCTACTGTAGACCTCCGATCATCTGTTTCTTTTCTGGAAACTAAACTCACCTTCATTTTCTAAGGACATTACTACACCTGGGTCAATGTACTAAAATAAAATTCTCTACAAACATTGTAAAGCTGGTTACAAGAAAAGTTCTACAAAACTCTTCCTAGCATGCCTCTTGAAATTTATGTATCGCCTTGAAATATAGGGGGTCCGATATTTTCCTTGGTCTTGGTGCATAGGGGCCAAATCACGAAGGAGGTTGAATTGTTTGTGGGACTCGGACGTTGACTGTGTGCGCAATTCTCCCTCGATGCTGTATGCATTGAAACGTGCACGTCCGATCTCTGCAACCTCTTTCTGAACGAACTCTAATTTGACATAATGCAGCGTCGAATGGCACCAGCCATCGGCCTTGCATCAGAAATGCATTTTATTTGGATCCAATTCAGACTCTTAACGAACTGGTTCCCGTAAAAGGCAGCAGATGGGACTGCGGCAAATGGGAGCGGGTGTGCGGCCTCAACGCAGCACCCACGGCTGCTTCACTGTGCTAAAGCCTTTCCTGAGTTAGTTGGTTAGTTAGCTAATTAGTTAGGCGCATTTCAGCTGAAACTTTTAATTATAATGAACGCATTTATCCCACCAAGCCACCAAACTGAGGCCCAAAAGGCTACGGTCCGGCGAAGGGAAGTGGAGTCTGCCCTCAGCTTTCTCTGCCCTACTGATTAATGTGGTGGATGCTGCCAGAAGATGGCCCGGCGGTTTATAAACCTGGCAAAGCTGTAGCCAGGCCTTCTCTTCTAAAGGTCAATTAAAAATGCTAGTTGCACTACACACAGAATTCTCCACAGAAGAATGCCACGCAGTGCCCAGAGTGGTCTCTTAATACGAAATATCAATTTGATTTTCCTCAGGAGATTCAGCCTCCTTTTGCAATGCAAATATTTTCAAGTGTACTAAACACGTTTTAGCACCTCAACATAGGCACTAAAACTATTTGCATGCAAAATTACCCAGAGTAGGCAGACAGGCACAAGCTTATGCTAGCGCCATATGTGCTGAAGAATTTGAGCCAGGAAACAACTAGTATCTGGACGTTATTTACAATTTAAATTTAATTTTACATTATTATTCAAACGAGAGCTTATATATAAAGTCTCTATTAAAATTAATGCTTCTCACAGAACACAATTTCACCTAAAATTATATGTTTAATAGTGCCCGGGTGTTTTTGTTCAAGCCATCTCAACCACTCAAGAGTACAATCCAGCACTTTTGTTCCTTGTCTCTCAACTCTACCTGCGTGAGTGGTTCATTTTTCCCTCTCACAACTTCTCTCAGAAAGAGCAGCAAAATTAATGTTGGTTGGAAGGCCCGGAAACCAACACAAAACATAGACCAAGCCAGACACATGGAAGATCATAAGTGATTTGAGGAAATAGACACTACCTGGAAATAGCATAGAACATCGTAAAAAAACAAAACAAACAAACAAAAAAACACCTTATTTTTTTCTTTCCAAGAAGCTCCACTTGACGTTTTTGTGAACAAGGGAAAAGACTTTGGTTTAGCATTTCATTTGCAAATTGCAATGTTTCATATCCTCCCAAGAAATGGCACTTCTTTCTGTCCTCAGGCACACAATGAATCCTGTGTCTCTACTACGCTTTCAGCTGACCTTAATGAAGGTCTATCAGCAAAGTGTGGGCAAGGTGTTTAATGATTATTTGTTAATGTCTATCAAGACAAGACATTGCTCTCTTCTTTATCTTTTCAAGTACTTTTCCATTTCAAGACACTTACGTAAGATTTCATGTCTTTAACATCACTGGCTTAAATATCTCATAGTTTATTTTTATGTTAGTTTTAGGAGAAAAAATTCTGACATATCAGAATAACTATTTCTAACTCTGTCTTCAATGTTCCTCAAGGTTCAGATGGGACTCATCTACTCTCAGGGACTGTTTGAGTAGAGGTACTACCAGAATAATTGTCTCCCCACTCTCTGTCAAGCTTGGTGAGGTGTTTGGAAATTGTTATGTAGTAATCCATTTTAACTCAAAAGTTAGAACAAAAGAAAAGTATCTTTTCAATCCTAGGCTATGAAACAAGTCTTATAAAGTCCACAGTTATAGAAATGAATTCGGGGTTGATGGAATATAATATTTCATCACAAGGACACCATCAAATATACCCAGAACTTTAATTACAGAAAATTCCTCCCCATGGATTAAAAATCCTCAAATTTATTATAAACCTAGCACATGTTATTTATTCTTTGAAAACTTCAAATATTGTCATAGGTTAAATATCTGTTTTACTTTTCTTTCTTTCTTTCTTTCTTTCTTTCTTTCTTTCTTTTCCTTTCTTTCTGCCCTCATTCCTTCTTTCTTTCTTTCTAGAGTAGGAGAAGGAAGCTGCTTTCTTTCTTGACTTGCAATCAGTCTTAGAAATGTTGAATCATTGCCTAGGTGCATGAACTCCGTTCTGAGCAGCTTTAATTTATAGCAGCCAACATTTCTATAACATAAGCTCTCTAAAAGAGGCCCACAGAAGAACCAGAAATATGTGGTTGTGTAGAAAGTTTAATGGGAATGGAAAATCTCCACGTTTACATGTCTATCCTTGCATATTAATATCATTACATTTAAACGGTGGTTTGATTTCAAACATTGAATTAATTAAGAAGGGAACTTCCAGGTCTAGTTAGAAGGCCAAATCAAATGCCAACAGCTCCCTCTACTGGCTCCTAGAGGAAAACATTTGTTCTCTATCATTGAAAAAGAAATTTACTGTTTATTTAAGAAGCGTCTTTGCCAAATTAATTTTTTTTAATCTAAATTTCTTGAGAAACCTGAAGAATATTCACTTGTAGTTAGTTTTAGGAAGAAAAATCCTAAGGATTATGGACATGGAAATTGACAGTCATGTGACATTTCCTCCAGAAACAAGTCCTACATCCACTAAAATACATATGGTCATTCTGTTGCCCAGCAGCACCCTTTATTACACAGAGTTTGAGTTTAGGTTAAAATATAATTAGGGTTAAGTTTGGAATGGTATTTTATCAAATCTGACAAAAAAACACAATGAATTCATTTTCTGGAAGTCGAGAAATCTTAACGAAAATATCCATTTTTTCCCATAATACTGCTTTGTCTCTTGCTGAGTTATAAAACAGAAAAAGACCAGAAAACATCTTATTGTTATTTCAGTGAGGATAAATAGATCACATTTAACTTGTATATAGTTGGGAAGCAAAGATATTGGCTTCTTTTCATTCAACTCTAGCATTTGATGGAGTGAGGAGTTTAAGCAGCACAATAAACATTTAAAAATGTAAGAGATAAAATAAAATTTCCTCCCAAACTCCTTGCCACATCTGTCATGGAGACCACAGTTCTCCACCACCTGTAATAGTTGATCTATTTAGTTTCACTCACTTGGAGATGTTTCTCCCCCAAATTCCCTGCCACCACCTGGCCCCCTCCAACTCTTGACCTCATTTTCACACAGCCATATTCCCTGAACATAAATGGAAAATGTAGTAGCACACTCAGGAGTTTTCAAATCCCACTCATTTCAACAAGTGAGACATGACAAGGTTGATATGATAGGCTCATGTGAGACGGTTGAGAATTTGGACATAAATGCACTGTGAAGGAAAACGTTTTTTCTTTCGAGAGGATGAAACAGAGGACTGGACAGACATCAACATCTCACTCTGTGGATATGTCTTACCGCCGTCTCCCTACCCCCACCATCTTCCATATGAATTTTGAAAACAAACATGTAATTTTTGAAAGATTACCAAAATAGAATAATTCATAAAGAGTAAAATCTTTCTTTTTTCACCAATCCCCAACTTACACATACACACACACACACACACACACCTCACTGCCTCAAAAAATATATATCCTTCCTCTTTACCAAGATATTCATTTCTGCTTTTAAAACAAAACAAAACAAAAAACCTTACATCTTGAACTTGATATCTTAATTTAGGAAATCACACTCACTTCCTAAAAGCAACCATAATTGGTGTTAAAGCCACTGAGAATGTTTATATGACAAGTTCTTCCTTGTTTAACAATATAATTATTGTCAAATTACCTTACATATTAGTGCACCACATTTTTAGGAATTTTCTTATTTCACTAATTCTCTTTTAGAAGTTGGATTTTTGAAACACTATATTAAAAATTTGGCTTTGGAGTCAGGTCTTGCTAGATTCAAACCTCACCTCTGTCATTTATAAACTGTGACCTAAGGCAAGTCACTTAAACTCAGTGCCCTCCATATCCTTATTTGTAAAAAGGAAATAGTAATATGTCTTTGCCCCGTAAGGTGGTTCACTGAGGTAGCCATGAGGGGATGTGTGTAACATGCTCTAGGTAACAAACCACCAATGTTACTGCCTCTGCTTAATAAACAAGAAAAAAGTCTTACATGAATGAAACAATATAACTATTTATTGCCTCGGGGGGAAAAACTGTCATCACAGCTCCCAGCCATCCAAGGGAGCTCTGAATACTGAGGACTTTGAATAAAAGGCTTAAAGTAAATATTATCTGAAACAAGGATTCAAATTTGATGATGGTTTCTCACCCGAGATAGCACAGCAGCGTTCTCCCCTATGGTGGGAGAGGCACTGTTGGCTGTGGGGCAACCAGTTAGACCCTGGAGCCAGAGAAAAGGTCACTGGGAGAGAACAGCCACTGGACCACGTGTCACAATGGGATTGTATACCACTGGGAGAGACGGCTGTGAATCTGGGCTGTAGAAGTGGACAGCCATTGTTCCAACCCCACCTCAGGCAGCCCCTAGCTGTGTGACCTGATGCCCCTTCCTCACTTTCTCTGACCTTCATTTCCCTATTCTGCAAAGTGAGGATACTGTCTAACTCACAGAGATGGGGGTGGATTTGTGGTCGTGGATTGTTGTAAAGATCCTGCATGCTCTGGCTTCTTCCTTCCTCTGTGGCCCCTTCTGCTTCAGCCCAACTGAAGGCCCAACTGGCCTTCATTGAAGACTGGGACCTTCATTCTGGCCATGTTCCCTCACACTGTGTTATCTGTTTAATGCCTGCTCCTTCATCATGTCTTAGTGAATCATTCCTGGTAGACACCTCCCTTGATCTTGCTGGTAGGCCCAATTCCTTCTATGTAATTCTTCAACTCCCTTACAGTGCTCCTGTGTCATGGCATGTATACAAAAAAATGTGTATTTCTTTTTCTTTAGTTTATTTATTTGGAAAGAGAGAAAGAGTGAGTAGAGGAGGGTCAGAGAGAGGGAGAGAGAGAATACCATACAAGCCCTGCACTGTCAGTGCAGAGCCCAATAGGGGCTCGATCTCACAAACCATCTCACAACCTGAGCTGAAACCAAGATCCAGATACTTAACTGATACTTAACCAAGCCACCCAGGGTCCCTATTTAATTTAATTTGATTGACTGTCCCCCTACTAGACTAAGAGCCACCTAAGGACAGGGAATGACTGTTTTGTTCACCATTATAAGCCCCACAGTTGGCAAAGAATAGGTACTTGCTATTTGTTGAACAAAAATGAAAACTTAACGTGCAGTAGGTACTTTGAAAATGGTACTTATGCCTTAAAAAACCTCCGTATCAAAGGGACCTTAGAGGTCCTCTAGAGGTTATCCCAAACTACTTTCCTTGCAGTTTGATGCTATCTTAACATCAATGAACAAGGAATCAATTTTTTTTTTAATCAATGGAGGCCTATTAAAGCCTTCACTTATTGTCCAATGGCATCCACAGGTCCCTTTGTTCACATAAATTAGACTCCCTTTTATAACTAAAACAATCTCTCAGCTGCAAAGAGCTATGAAGTGAGGACGGTGAAGTCTGTACCTTGCACTCCAGTGGGGGATTTTATGTCATGATGGACCTGGAAGTTATTTAGTTTGGAAAGAGAATTCTGTTGGGATTTCTGCACAGGCCTTTGTATACAGTGAGATGTTGTGCATATTTGTGGGGCTGGGGGTTCCTGGAACTGTATTTTCAGATGTTCCTTAGTCCTCCATTTGTATATTTGTATCCCTACCCAGCCCCTTTAAAATTCTGTCACTGGGTAGAGATGGCGATAATGCCTGGGAAATATTTTAATGCCATAATAAAAGTCACTGGAAGTGTGGCAACACAAGAAAGAAAGTGTAGCGGTAAAACTGGAGAAACATTTAAATTTTTTTTCCACTCATTAAAAAAAATAACCCTTGGAGACTTGAAGGGCAGGAAATGCTGCCACTTTATTGCCTTTTTAGTCAAATGCCTTTACAGGCATATCCTTTTAACCTATATTATTAATATTGATCCCTCAGGGCCTAACACAATTTCCACCTCCTCCCTGTTCTGACTACCCCAGGACACTCTGACCTTTTTTTTCCCCTGAATTCCCATTATGCCTCTTTGCATGCTTTACTCTTTCCTAAATTGCTTCTGACATGTATTTTTCTCTCTCCACCACCTTGGAAGGCAGGGACCACGAGGCTAGGAAGCCTCTTTTTTGAAATAAGTTTATTTATTTATTTATTTTTGAAGGATTATTTATTTTGAGACAGAGCAGCAGGTAGAAGAGGGGCAGAGAGAGAATCCCAATCAGGCTGCCAGCTGTCAGCTCAGAGCCCAATGCAGGACTTGATCCCTGGAACCATGAGATCATGACTTGAGCCAAAATCAAAAGCTGGAGGCTTAACCATCTGAGATATGCAGGGGACCTTTCATTTCTTGATTCTTACAGTACAAAGCTGGCCCAGGATTTAGACTAGCAGGAAAATATACCTAATCTTACTGAATTATTGTTAGAACTAAAATAGATGAAGACCTGGTTGACTAGAAGCAACACTCCCACTGAGGTCTTGGTTACAAATTTAGTTTAGTTAATTCCAACACTTTTTGTAAAGTTTTTGTATTTTTGTTTTTCTTTTCTGATTAGGAAAAATAAATAGAGTCTGTCATAAAATTTGAATACTTCCAAAAAGTCTAAAAGAAGAAAATGCAGTTAGCAGCTGCCTTACTGTGTGTAGTGACTATATTGCTTGTTGTATATTTATGTTATAGCTTTTTATCTCAACAACAACCCACGATGTCAATACTAATATTATTCCTATTTTACATGTGAAACAACAAAGGCAAAGGGCACATAAGGGCACACAATAAGTGATAGACTTGGCAATGCAATCCAGCTGTTCCCTTCACAGCATAACCACAATGCTAGAGAAGGTACCAAAATTATCCATAAATCAACCATGTCACATCA
The DNA here is from genome assembly GCA_017311185.1 of Proteles cristata cristata. NCBI lineage: Eukaryota > Metazoa > Chordata > Mammalia > Carnivora > Hyaenidae > Proteles > Proteles cristata. The sequence continues at coordinate 955,193 of JAESUZ010002026.1, read as the reverse complement.
AAGAGAAAAAATCCAATCTATCAATACATTGTGGATTCAATCATATTTCCCTCCAGTTGTATATTCACATACATACGCACAGAAGTACGCAGTATTTCTTAAATCAGAATTGGGGTTATACTGTATATACAGCTTTTTTAAATTAACATTACATTTTTGGCATTTTAATGGCATAAAAATTCTTTAGATATATGCTTTGAATAGTGACTATGTATGCATTCCCTCCCTGCTTCATTGAACAATTCTTCTCTTATTGGATTTTCAAATGATTCCCAGCCCTTAGCATATAATTTTTCTCCAGGTTAAATTTACCACAAATTAAGATTAGGCACATTATAATCTTCAATATGCAAATTGTTCATCGGAGTAAGGAGATAATTATATAATCTCCCAGATGTACCATTTGTGATTCAGACCTTGTCAGAAAAAGGCTTTTATAATCATCCTTCAGACCATCCCATAATGCCACCCATTTTTGAATAGTGTTTGAAAAAAATAGATAACCCAGTGAGTCTAATCTTGCCCACTCTACCGAAATGCATTACCAAACTGCCTAGAAGCCAAGAATGAAGTCTCCTGTATCATGTCAACAAGCCTGATCACCCATCTGAGAAAGGAAATGTGGTGTGGCTGAGCACTGGGCCTGGAGACAGAAGGTCTGGGATCCTAATCAGTCACAACTTGGTTCAATGTGACTGTATTTTGAGCAAGGAAATTGATCTTCATAAGATTCAGTTCTCTTGTTGTAAATTATAACAGCAATATTTTCTCTGCTGTATGATGGGATGGGGCTAAGAATATAATGCCAGAACTCTGCATACAACTGCATTTTATCATTATTATTAACTGGACTGTTCTAAACAACCATGCACGTATTCAAAAAGATCGCAGAAAATTATTGACTCTCAACTTTTCAATGCATAGAAATGCCTACAAAATTCACAGGGTCTCCATTTGTTCTAGGGAAAAAAATTAAGACCATTGTTGCCTCATGGAAGGGAAGAATGTATCAAAAATGGGAACTGACTTTATTTTTAATTAGATATGTCTGAAGATGCTTGCATTTTTTTAATTTTTTTTTTGTCATTGATTTCTATTTAAAACTTAAAACCACTTCTGTGGTTTTTTTTTGGTTTTTTTGTTTTTGTTTTTTTTTTTAATTTTTTTATTTCTAGGAGAGAGATAGACAGCATGAGCAGGGGAGGGTCAGAGAGACAGGGAGTCACAGACTGAAACAGGCTCCAGGCTCCGAGCTGGCAGTCAGCACAGAGCCCGACGCGGGGCTCGAACCCACGAACCGCGAGATCATGACCTAAGTGAAAGTCGGACGCTTAACCGACTAAGCCACCCAGGCGCCCCACCACTTCTGTGTTTTTAATCATCCCTAATTTTCCTTTTCTTGGGTCTATGATGCAAATCCTCATGATCCTTATAATACAGAGTGGACAAATATAGCCACAATAAAAATACTTCCTTGAATGCCAGCCTGATGCCTTCTCTGGCTGTGACTTATACAGATTCTTTTGTGGCTTGGAGCTCATTGCTTTGCCCAGGAAGCAGAAGACTTTTATCTTGACATGGTAGGTTGAGACCCTACTCTTTACCCTGTAGTCACTGTCTTGGTCACTGCATTCTTCCTGACACCTCCTCTGTGACCTACAGTGCAAATAGTCACATTGCATAAAAATCTAGTGAAGGGTGAATCTTCTCATTTGTGTGTGTTTCTATGACCTTTCTCATAAAATACTTTGGTCAGAAAATCATACCACAACTGGAATGCTGACTGTAGTGTCTGTTTTCTTAATTTTTCTGAACGTCTTGTCACATTATTTTTGTTATCCCAATGATTCTTTGGGAATACACCCCTCAAAACGTTGAAAATTCTCTTAGTGTTATTATAAGGCAGATCTGAACCAGCATTATCAGAGGAAACATTTTTTCTTATATTTTGTGCTATATGTGTGATAGTATGATTCCTACATCAAGAAGCAAATGTAATTATGGTTTACTTTCTTAATGTAAATGTTTACATAAAATAAAAAGTAAAAATAAAGAAGAAAAGGAAAAGAAGAAAATCTTGTTAGGGTTGACTTTGCATTTAGTTCAAAGTTAACATGCCCAACTACAGGTTGTAGTTTAATTCTTTAATTCTTTAAAAGAATTTCAAATCTTGTGGTTTCTTGCCCTCAAATTTTAAGATATCACTACTCATCCTTCTATTTGTGTAATGAGGAGACAATCCAATAAAATGTGTCAAGGCAACTTTTATTTGAAAAACAGATTTACATATCATATACTACCTACCTCTTTTCTCTTGTTTATAGAAGATTCTCCAGCCTGCCATACTGAAAAAAAAGTCTTAGCAAGACATTCATGTGTTATGTGAAAGAGGAAGGTGAAAAGTGGTTTACTGGAGGAAAAAGAAGAAAGTAAAATTTTGCCAGCTCTAATCCTTACTCATGAAATGACCCTGAACAAGACAACTGATGTTGTCCACTTATAACCTGGAGATAAGAGCAGCTTTGGCCCCCGATCCAGCCATTCCTCCCATTCATTACAAGCATGGGCAGAAAATCTAAAAGGAACTCACAAAGAATTGATGAGACTTTGATCATTTGCCTTCGAAGATCTGATGATTAATATTAACCCATATGATGTTTTTCCTTCTATCTTAGTTTAACAGAGTATCTGGCAAATTGTGTGGAGTCGATAAATGGTTTTTGACTAAATATAGATTTTCAATATCTCAAGCAATCAGTCTTTTCTTTTTAAGTGCATCACAGTTCATAAATAAAACAGTAATTAAGTTTTATACATGCAAACACTGGAATACACGACTCAGTCAGGCACAGTTCTTGCACTAACATATTTGGAGAAGAAAATATGGAAATATCATGAAAGCCAATTGTTAAAGTGTCAGTAATTTGTAGGACAATTGTTAAAGACAACCCCTGTTAAATAATAAATATCAAATTAAATTTATATTTAAAATGAAAAGTCATAAATACAATTCATTTACTACCTTATATTGTTATCTATGCTTTTTGAGGTCCTTTACATTTACTATATCTGGATGGGGATAATATTGGATAAAATGTTAGAGTACATCTCTTCCCATGTCTGTGCTTAGTGATGTCCCATTAGTAGTTTGTCATTTGCCAGTTGGGAGTGTTTGCACCAAGGAAATCCACAAATGCTATAAATCACATTTTTTTCTTCCTGGATGATTGGTTATTAAACCAGCACACTGCTGTCTGTGTCTGAAGAAGATTGAAATAGTAGTTTGAGACAGTATTTTATGAATATTTAAAATATCTAAGTTGAATATTTTCATTACTTGCATTGTCTCATTTCAAATAGAATCTCCTGTTGGCACAGCTAGTTGGTTCAGCTAGAAGCAAAACCAAGGTTTCCAGATTCAGATCATCCCACTGCATTCCCTCCCCGACTCTGTTAATGGGTCTTGAGAAGACCATGAGATATCCTGGCTCAGCAAGAAGTATGAGAGAGGTTTCTCACTGATGGTCAGAGAGGGGCAAAATAGCCTGACTTTTTGCTGTTGCCTTTCTGGCCCTCCCTTCCCTGCCTTCCAGGATCTGGAAGCAATCTTCCAAACAGTTGATCCTTGAGCAATATGGGTTTGAACTACACAGGTCCACTTATATGTGGATTATTTTCAATAAATACAGTGCAGTACACTCGACCTTTGAGCAACATGAAGATTAGGGTAGTGACCCCCATGCAGTAAAAAATATACATATAACTTTTGATTCCCCCAAAACTTCACTACTAATCACCAACTGTTGACCGGAAGCCTTGCCAGTAGCATAAATAAATTGATTAATACATATGCTATATGTTACATGCATTATATAATGTATTTTACCATAAAGTAAGCTAGAGAAAAGAAAGTGTTAAGAAGATCAAAAGGAAGAGAAAATACATTTACAGTACTATACTGTAAGTTTATGTTGTCTGTTTACATCATGCATTATCTGTCAATACCTATATCAGTATTGTCTTGTATGATACAAAACACTGTTGATGTTGTACACTAGACATCAGAAGTGAAAAGATAATGTGAAAGAGAAATTCATATTTATTTACAGCTGTAATGAGGCATGATTGATAATGAAAAAGCAGCAATATGATGGCTTTCTTGAAGCCTAACATAATCAATATGATTGCTTACTGATAGCCTCACTGATATACTAATGAATGAATCATGATGAAATTTTTATGGTATAAAGGATTAAAGTCATATTTATAATACAGTATTGGAAACATTGTCACACTTTATGAAGTATTTTTAAGTTTATTTATTTATTTTGAGGGCGAAAGAGAGAATCTCAGGCAGACTTTGTGCTGTCAGCAGAGCCTGAAGTGGGTCTCAAACTCACGAACTGTGAGATCATGACCTGATGAGAAACCAAGAGTCAGACGCTTAACCTACTGAGCCACACAGGCACCCTTTTTGTTACATTTTTAAAAACCAGGGGCGCCTGGGTGGCTTAGTCGGTTAAGCTTCCGACTTTCGCTTAGGTCATGATTTCGCGGTTCGTGGGTTCGAGCCCCACGTCGGGCTCTGTGCTGACTGCCAGCTCAGAGCCTGGAGCCTGTTTCAGAGTCTGTGACTCCCTCTCTCTCTGACCCTCCCCTGCTCACGCTGTCTCTCTCTCTCCTAGAAATAAATAAAACATTAAAAAAATTTTTAAAAAACCATATACCTGTGATGATAGTGCGGAACGCAGTCTCTCCAATAATGAGAGAGAGAGTTATACTGGAAGGTAACATAATTCTTTGAAACTAAAGTTATGAAACAGTAAGGAAACTAACACAGCATTAATTTTATTAAATATTACTCACCTTATGCCTATGAAGAATAGGCTTCTTTTCATAGAGGTATCATACTCAATGTTCACATGATAAATACTTAAGAGATGAGGACACTAAATGTGTCACACAGTTCTTGCCTGTAGTTACTAGATTTCCCATGAAGACACATATATGCACAAAAGGTAAGGCTATTACGTGTATGTCATGATAATTATTTATTATTTACTAAGTGGAAGTGGATCATATAAGGGCCTTTATCCTCATCATCTTCACCTTGAGTAGGCTGAGGAAGAGGAGGAAGAGGAAGGCTTGGTCTTGCTGTCTCAGGCATGGCAAAAAGCAGAAGAGGTAGAGGAGGTGACAGAGAGGCACTGTTGATGGAACTTTACAGAAGTACACGGTGATTTCTGTCTGATTGCTTTTTAATTTCTTAAAAATGTTGCTCTATAGTACCCATCCTTCTTCCACCATTTGCTTTAGTTTCAGTGCCCAAATCATAGATGAGTCTATGTCATAAAGGAAGAAAATACATTCTTGAGTAACCAGAACGTTTCTGCCAGATTGCCTAATGTCAGTTTGTTTCCTGGCACTGTTTCTTCTATGTCTTCTTCCTCATTGTCCAGCACTGATTCCAAAGCACTCATCTCCCCAAAGTCATCTCCTGCTCATTCCTCTGCTGTGGTCTCTATTAGCTCTTGAATTTCTCCAAGATTCTTATCTTGCAACCCTTCCCCCCAACCCCCACCTTTTAGGCCATGTCCACAATCTTTTTCATGATTTCCTTTGTTTTAATCTTGTGAAGTCATGCACAGCCTCTGGACACAGTTCTCTCCAACAGGAGTTGATTGTTTCTGGCTTGATGGCTTTCATGGCCTTTTCTATGACAGTGATGGCATCTTCAATGGTGTAGTCCTTCCAAACTTTCATAATGTTCTCTCTATCAGCATTCTCTTCCACTGACGATCTTTCAATAGAGCATCATATGTAGTGAGCCTTATGGCCTATGACCCCCTGATCTAGAGGCTGAATTAGAGATCTGGTGTTTGGGAGCAACTAGACCACTCAACACCTTTGGTCCTGAACTCATGGAGTGGCCAGGGCCATTGTCCAATTTCAAAAGAACTTTAACAGGCAGACATTACTGGAAAGGCACTTCCTGACTTTAGAACCAAGCCAGAAGAAAAGGGTTCTCCTTGTCCAGGCCCTCTTGTTGTACAACCAAAAGATTGGCAGTTGATGTTTGTCTTTTCCCTTCAAGGCTCAGGGGTTAGCAGCTCTATAGACAAGGGCAGTGCTGATCACAAACCCAGCTGCCTTTGTACTAAAGAGTAGAGAGCCTATCCCTTCCTGCCTTAAATCCTGGTGCTCCCTTTTTCTTCCTTACTAACAAATGTCCTTTATGACATTTTATTTCCAGAATAGGGTACTTTTCTCTGCACTGAAAACTGTTGCAGGCAGATATCCTTTTCTCCTCAATGATTTTTCTTAGTGGTATTTGGGAACGTACCTGCCATCTCTTGGTTGGTGGAAGCTGCTTCTCCTGTGATCTGCGAATGTTTTAAGCCAAACCTTTTCCTAAAATTATAAAACCATCCTTTGCTGGCATTAAATTCTTCAGCTTTTTATCTTTTAGTTTCCTTTTGCTATAAGTTGTCATATGACTGTGCTTTTTCTTGAATCTTATTAAGAGTCTATAGATACGCCTTTCTCATGGCAATCGTGCACCCACATAAAAGCTGCATTTTCAATATGAGATAAAAGGTACTTCACAAAAAGTGCAATTTCTTTGCACCTGCTGGCATAGCTGTTGCAACAGCTTCATGAATTGCCTTTTCTTTTTTTACAGTGGTCCTTACACTGGACTCATTCATCTTAAAATGGTGGACAACCATAGCTACGGTATATATTAAGCAATTCAGCTTTTTTTTTTTTTTTGTAAAGTCATGTCTTTTCCCTGTTTCTTGGGAGCACTTCCAGCATCACTAGTGGCACTTTGATTGTGTTGCATGGTATATCCCAAGGTTTACAGTACTGCGCTAAACATGATGAAAACTTTGCAAAAACCACAAGAGATCACTTTTTTTCAGAAAAGAAAACTGGGGGGGGGTGGATTCTTTCTTCTTCTCTCTCTGTCCCTTCCCCACTCATGCTTTCTCTTTCTCAAAAATAAATAAATAAACATAAAAGATATGGTTAACTGGTAACCCAAGGCAATTTAATTTACCTTGTTCTATGCAAAATGAAATGTATAAAACATTCTCTCTCAAATGTTGCTATATCAGGCATCAAGAACATGAGAAATTAACTATGGTTACTTCAGGAAATATATGCAATGCACATAAACTGTACCATAAAAGCTTAAACATGATACAAGGAAACGTGGCAGTTTCTTGCCAGTTTACAAAAATTCAATATCTATGGAATGGAATCAATGCTATGGAAAATAACATGTGCACGTTTGAAACAATCACGATAGCTACCCACTTCAGTTAATATTGCACATAATTGTAGATTTATATGAACCAATATTCAAGGAATTGAATCTGAGTGATACCATTGGCTCAGCTAGTCATCTGGAATGAACAAGGAAATTTAACATATTGGTGGTCTACTTTGCAGATTTTTATATATAATGAAATATTCATCCTTAACTTTCCAGAATTGGCCACCATTCTGTAGCAAGATGCTCTTCCTACACTCATTGTACCTGGGGTGGTATACCATCAGTATCCTTGACTTTAACTGGACAAGTGCTCAGTTATAATATGGGCCCTATATAACCTCAACCATCAACTTAAAAAAAAAAATGGTCATCTTGGAAGATTAGAATAGAACATTTAGCTGTACTTTTAAAAGGCCATATTAATGAGAAGTAGGAATCATAACTTCAATCGTAACAGAGATTTTTATTTTCTATTCTATCAGTGGTAGGAAAACTGATAAAGTAAGGACTCAAGGATAATTTTTGCAAATATTGAAGATTTCAGATGAAACGGAACATCCAACAGGACCAACAGTTCATATTGCTGACATCTTCACTGATTCAATTTTTAATAAATGTAAATAAATAGTACCAGGATCCAAGTATTTTTTAACATTTATTTATTTTGAGAAAGAGTGTGTGCACATGTGCAAGTGGGAGAGGGGCAGAGAGAAAAGGAAGAGAGAATCCCAAGCAGGCTCCATGCTCAGTGTAGAGCCCAACATGGGACCCAATCCCAGGACCTCAAGATCACCACCTGAATCGATGTAAAAAGTAGGACCCTTCACCAACTGAGCCACCCAGGCACCCCAGGATACAAAATCTTAATGTATAAGCCTTGCTGTCATACAAGGCACCCCAGGATACAAAAAGCCTTGCTGTCATATTCTCATTTTCTGGGGGTGGGGGCAGAAATCCAAAAAATGAAAACCTGCAATCTCACTCAATTTCTGTTACACACAAGGTATCTTAAGGAAGAATTTAATGATGGAAAAGGTTTTTTTTTTTTTTTGCATTTTTTCCAGAGGTTTTCATTTTATTTTGTTAATTAGAGTATAATTAACATACAATGGTATATTAATTTCAGGTGTATATCCTATTGATTCAGCAATTCTATACCTTACTCAATTCTCACCATGAGTATAGTCCTCATCTTCCAGTTTGTTAAGGCAGATGTAACACAATCAATCAGTGGCCATGTTTAGGATGATCTGGAATGGTGTATCGAGAACAGGAAGCAGAAAGTACAGCTAGTGAAGTCTGATTGGCTTGCTGTATCACAAATTTTGTGCCAAGAGAATTTTGCTGATTGCAAGGGCTCAAGGACAGTTCAGACCTGCTGCGAGCAGGATATATGCATCTCATTGGTCCCCATACCCCATTCCTTTTACTAGGACCTGGTTACATATGGTGAAAGAGGAATACAATGGGATAGTTGGGAACTCAGGCTCTGGGGTCAGACTATCTGATTGAAATCTGGGCTCTATTGCTTACCACCTCTGTGATTATATAGGTTATGTAAGTTTCTTAAGCTTCTTTTTTCTGTAAGAAGTTGATAACAATAATACCTCCCTTAGAGCATGAGTGAGAGGAGCTTTTGTAATAATGAATGTAAAACATTTAGCATGTATCCAGGCACTTGGTGAGCAAACTGACTGTTATTGGTAGTATTTTACTGACGATGGCAGCCAAAGAAAGTATGATATAAACAGCTTGATCAGAGCCCAATAAGGAATTATATAACATTACAGAAATTGAGGTCATCTAAGACTGCATTTGATAAGTGTGTGTGTGTGTGTGTGTGTGTGTGTGTGTGTACACACACATGCTCCCACATGTATCCACCCATATGTATAAATGGGCAATGGTCCTGGAACTCTTCTATCCCATTATCCCAATCCTACCCATCGCCCCCTCTCGGAAGCTACCCTTTTCTACCGTTAGTTAGAAATTAACGGTAGAAAAGGGTAGCTTCTTTTCACAGAGGTCCCAACTTGGGCTCTGACTCTCCTGGGAAGAAGTGAAGGATACCTCCCCACCCCCGCTGCCACCCCGTGCCTCTGGGTATAAAGACTGCCGGAGAATGTAAAACTAAGCAAAGCCAACCCAGAGAGAGCTTTGGTCCTGGAAACTGAAGGACAAAAACAAAAACTCAAGAAAACATTCTTGAAGAGTTTTTAATCCAGTCGTGAAAGATTAAAAAGGATAAAACTAAAGCCCTCCTGAAGAGAATGTGATTATCTGTGTACTCCACCTCACTTCCAGGCTTAGACTTCATATTGACAAACTAAGGCATTCTTTTGCTTCTAGATGCTTTGGCTGGATCAGGATTAAAAAAAAAAAAAAAAAAAAAAAGAGCTTGCCTACAGTGTTTGATCCAGTGAAGTTTCATGAGAAGGTAGATGAAATGTGAAATATTTGGATTCCTGGGGCAGCTGTTGCTTAGGTATTTACCTGCCTATTGTCCAAGAACTCACAGAGGATGCCTCCTACCAAGATCAAAGCATCGCTATTTATACTTTGAAATTGGGTTATTGTGGAAATCAGCTTTACCTGACAAAAGCTTCAGGAGAAAAAGGGAAGCTTTCATTACAAAAATGTTTATTTGGGGGTATTTTCCTAATATTACCATTGTTAAACCACAATTGCTAAATTTCCTCATTGACATTTATTTTGAGGATACCACAAGGGGAGGGATTGTTTTAAGTGGTTCCCACATTTTCATGATTCCCAGACTTGTGTATTATTTCTAATAGCAACAAATAGCATTACTTATACATTATTACTTATGATATGAATTATGATATTATGATTTTACTCTGTGCCAGTCACTATATATGCATTACTTCTAAATTTTATAACAATTCTGCAAATATGTTATTTTTCTCATTTTTACTGATAAGGAATCTGAGACTCTCAAGTCTGAATGACCAGCCCAAGGCCACATGTACTAGTAATAGCTAGTAATTGATGAAGTCGGGTCTTCAACCCATATCCCTCTGATAACAAAATACATATTCCTTCCAAAGATTTTACATTATCTCCGATGTCCAAGAAAATGCATTCTGCCCAGATTTGTTCCCACAATGAGTAGTAAGCACTCAACAGAGGAAAAGCAATGTGTTGGGTACAGTACAAGGCATACTGTGTCATGGGCAATTAAATGTCATTCTTTGAAATGAACCTACAGAAAATTTGAATCTCTGATTGCAATAATGACACCACCCGATATTCTCATTCCTGAATGCACAATTCCTATATATCCACAGAAATTATATTTTAAATTTGTTTATGTTTATTTATTTTTGAGAGAAAGAGACAGAGAGAGAGAAAACAAGCGAGCAAGAGTGGGGGAGGGGCAGAGAGAGAAGACACAGAATCCAAACAAAGCTCCAGGCCCTGAGCTGTCAGCACAGAGCCCGGTGAGGGGCTTGAACTCTCAAACTGTGAGATCATGATCTGAGCCTAAGTCAGACACTCAGCCAACTCAACTCAACTCAACTCAAATGAGCCGCCCAGGTGCCTCCAAACAGAAATTCTTATTGGAACTGAAAGATGATATAGATTTGAACAATTCAATGGATGAAACCTGTATGTACTTTTCTTCCCAATTCGATTAACAAATATTAATACATTTCCAAGATGCTCCTGTTGAGCTGTAACTGCTTAACCATAAGCACCTAAAAGAAATCTACAGCAACCACTGAATGCTTTTTTATATCTGTAATTACTGTTCACAACTTTCATAGTAATCCATGCGTTTGACTTTAGCAAACTTGATACAATTTTGAAACAGTTTCACAGTGCTCAAACAGTGGAAGCTTGCTCCCTGAACATCGTATTTTGGGTTTTTTAATTGACTATGTTTATATGACTAGGCCCAGTATGTAATCTCTACTTCCCACATGGTTCCTATATTCATTGTCAATTTTTAGGAGTAAGTATACATTGTATTTTTTTTTCTCCCAGCAAGCCTCTATGGCCATCAGCAATAGAAACCTAAGTTGAATATGGAAGAAGTAATGATCAGATCAAGTGAAGCATTCCAATGCTACTCTTCACAGCTCTTGAGTTACTTTCTCCAAATATTTATTAGCAAAATAACTTCATTCAAAGACCAAATATGAGTTCGAGGGAATTTTAGTTTATCTAACGAAATCCGAAGGAATAAAGCACCAAAAAATAATAATTGTCTGTACTTACTCTAGGCTGGGGGACAAAATATTTAGCCAGAACACATTTGGATCTTTATCACCAGCTTCTAGTTTGTCTGAACCAACATTCTTTCTGATTAGGTGATACTGATATCTATGGATTGTTAAGTATTCTGAATGGCACCCCAGGCTAACACTTTGTAAAGCTATTTAATTTAATCCTTAACCACAAGACATTGAAGTGTTACTATTCCAACAAACAGATGAAGGAGATGTGAAATGAGGGAAAACATTCATGTCCACACTGGTTTGAGATTGTTTCCTCTAGATCAACTCTTAACTCTAAACAAGAACAAGGCTATATCTAGTGTCTGCAAGAGACACATTTGTGCTTAAAAAAATGGTTTGCTCAACTGAATGGAACAGATGGTTGTTTACCTTGATTGGAATCAAGAATACCTCACTTGTTGCCCAAGTTCCACGTGGGACTCAACTCAAGATTTAACAGTTATATCTTCCATTCCAGCTAACAGCTGTAGAATTTGAGGATTCTGCAATGTTTACACCACCAATAAGTGCAATTGCAAGAAAATGTACTTACATTAATCCCTCTTCCCATTACAGTGTAATTTCTCCTCAGGAAAATTCCAGAACTCTACTCCAAATGAATGTGATACAAACGAATATTTACATATAAATATATTCATAACTGTATTATTTCTAATATTAAAAAGTAATAAACTAAATACCTAACCATGGAGAATGGCTTAATCAATCATAGCAGAGCCTTATAATGAAAAGTTAGGCAGTCATTATGAATCATTTGTTGGTTAATTTGTGATTTCGTAGTAAATAAACTTTTTATTGATATAAAACACACAGAACAGAAAAATACACCAATTGTAAGTGTGCAGCCTGATGAGTTATCAGAAAAATTATACCTGCAACCACCAGCCAATTCAAGAAATAAATGATTTACCTTAGAAACAACTTCATGGCCGTCTTAAACACTACCCTCTCCTTTCACCTCAAAGATATCCATTATCTTGACCAAATTGGATATGGGAAACTTCTATTACAGCATAAGTGAGAAAGGTTGGAACGAATAGTGTGTCCAACATTTTCCTGATTATGTCATTACTAGCATGTAATGAAACATGCAGGAAAAGCTAGGAGGAAATTACCAAAATGTTTGTAGTGGTTATATCTCAGCAGTCAGAATGGAGGTGGTTTTTATTTCCTTCTTCACAGAAAACACATATTACCCTAATAAATAAGTAAAAGACAAATACTATTAGAAGGGAATAAAATATATTACAGTCAATTATAAACATGATTGTTCATATCTGTCAGGAGCTGCCATTGTTTCTCTGGTCCTAAATTATAGAAGAGCTCAAAAAGTAGCTTAGGAAGTCAGGCTATTACACTCAATGATATTGCAAACAATACACTTCCTATTAGAACAAGGCCAATTATCATCTGCTTTTGGTTACATCATGGACACCAATTACTGAGAACCTAAGTATACACCACAAACCACAAATGGTACGGTTAACTCTCATAGCCAGTGTGAATTCTCCTCTGCTTCCAGCATAAACCTTACAAGGTTCTCATTATGCTGGTTTTGTCATGTTCCAGAAAAGTTTATTCCCACCCTCATATCTCTGTTTGGGAAAGAAAAAGTAAAAATGATGCTGGAGATTATAAAGCCAGACTAGCAGAAATTGTCCCAACAAGGCAGCACAAGGTTCTGGAAACAGAGTCAGAGTTCTGGAAATTGGCCAAGGTCCAGGGGTATGTAGACAGCATTTTATGCATCTTGTTTAATATTAACATGAAAGATAAGTGTATCTGTTGCCTTTGTTTCTACAGAAGTCAGATAATATACTGGAGTGGGGGTAGAGAGGTGGAGAAAGATTTAGTTCTCAAATAAGCCTTAAATATACTATCAAGATTAGCTGGATTCTTTTTCATTCCACCCTTCCTCCTAATATTTCTTTCATCAATCGTATATTTATTTTGAAAACAGATTAGAATTTACTATACAAAAGGGATGTATGAGACCTAGAGGGAATGAAACAAGAACTAAATAGAAAACAAATGGAGAGGAATTCAACACAAGTAATTCGCAGTATGATTTATCTAGGAGAGAAGCTGAAAAACTTTCCTAATCAGAAAAACTTCCCACTTGGGGGAAGTCAGTTTTCCCAGAAGGACCTGGAAAAAGAAGTAAATATTTGAATCACTGATGATAGAAGCCTAGTCTACTCTCCAAGCTGAGGACCTGATTCTGCTCCAGAATATTCTGCTCCAGAGAATATTCCAGACTCAGTTGCCCTGGATGCTGAGAAATTACAAAAGTTAAATTGAGAGAAGGGAGTGGAGATTGCTAAGAGCCACTATGGCTCAAACTTCATAAATAGTAATGAAGTTTGCAAACTTTAGGCCCAAACTACTCTGTTTATTGTCCAGGAAGATTACTATTTTTCCTGGAAGGAAAAGCCCAGTACAGCAGAATGGCTAAAAATCATTGTTGTAATAGCCAGACCATAGAATTTAGTGGCCAGCAGCGACCCAAAGTGGTAATTTTTCAAATCCTGACATTTAGTTAATGCCTTTAGTATGGTTATGTAAAAGTATTTCACATACATGCTATTAATATTTAGGTGCCAGGTGGCTGCTATGCATAGTGTTTTATTATTTATGAGTCTGTTTCTTCTGGTTCACGGGGAAATGAGTGACTGCCATTGACCTGAGGATTCTTTTCACATCGTCCATTAATTTCTTCAGAGGAAGAATAACATTGCCTTACAGCTTGGCAATATTGCAAAATACACTAATTCACCCCTCTGGGGCGGAGGGGGTGGGGGGTGTCGGGCAAGAGAATTGCATTGCTGTTGTTTAGCTGTAGCCAGTGAGAGCTCTAAGCTTGTGCATTGGCCTAGTCTCTCTGACACTCCATCTCCCTTTCCTCATCTGTCAAATGGAAATAGTAACAATCATTTTCCATTGTTTTCCATGTGGGACCACATGTCATATACCTATCAGAGTGTTTTGAACATAGAAAATTCTTAGAATTAGTTTTCTCCCTCCCTCAAGGGGGGAGGGGGTCTCAGTTCCTTCATCTGAAAAACCAATGGGTTCAGAATAGAATGTCAGATAGTTTCATTTCACATTCAGATTATATGAATTGCCTTATCATTTCATATAACATGGACCCTCTAGAGTGCATCTTGAAAAGAACTTAAAACTCTGCATGGGAATATCATGAAATGCTAGATTGATTATTCATGCCTGCCTTGGATAAAGAAGGAAGAGTAGCTGCACATGTACCATCTATTTCTCAGCCCTTCTGTGTACAAAAGTCTCTAATTTTGAACTTGGCCTTTGTGTTTATGAACTACCTGGGGTAGAATTAAAGAACCTAATTTGGACCTTTGTTGCTAGATCTTTAAAGTGTTCTTAATAAAATTCGAACACAGCCTGGCAATTTCCCCATTCAGCTTAGGGACTTTTATTCACAGGCATTGCACAGAAGCTTGCCAACTTTTGGCCAGTGAAGCTCTAAGTCAAAAGCTGGTATTTGAATATTTGCCAGGAAAAACAACTTGGTGGAGTTTTATTACCTTAAATATTCCCAAAGGAGTAATGATAAGATCTCTGCTTATCTTCTTTCTTTAAACCATTCCACTCGCCTTACTTCACTCCTCGAATTTCATAGCAGGAAGACAGGGAGCAATATGGTTGGAAGAAATGAGATGTAGTCAGCAATTCAACTATTAAGAAACATAAGTAAGAAAGTAATTTCAGAAATTGAATGCACCATCATGCACAATGACTAAGTTTGCTGAGACCAATTTTTAAAACATTAAGTTCTATTTTCATGGTTATGTTCACTTTTATGTAAAAAAGAACATTTTGAAAAAATAATTTCTAATAGCCCTCAAATTTCACAAACATAACAAAGTATTTATGATTGGGGTTTATTTCATTTGAACTTTTGTGTATATGCACATGTAAGATACTTTTAGTGGTTGGAAATAGAATACACATATCATTTTGCATGCTAATCATGCAAATTATATTATAAATATTTCACTGTATTTTCCATCCTCACTATAAACAGAAGTCATGTTAATTGCAGCACAGTATGTCACTGATGTTTGGACTATAACTGATGACCCATTTACTTCTTATAGGATTTTTTTATTGTCAAAGCTATATTGTGGTTTGAACTTAGATTTCTTCTATGCATTCCAACATAATAGTTTACACAGATTGACAAAGCTGTCCTATTGTTCTACTGGAGAAAAATATTTTGTGTTAAAATCAAAAACGGTCCACAGCCCACCTTTTATCTTTTTAAATGAGTGGGAGTCTGTACTGGCCGAAATATTTTAAATATGCTATATTTTAAAGTAAATGCAATTTGATTGCCTCCAAATATCTCTTGGATTTTGAATAATGTAATAAGTGTAATGACATTAATCATTGTGCCATAAAATACAGACATGATGATATCTGATATATTCATCATCATCTTAATTTTTGCCAAAAATGTAATAGCCAACACTAGATCATACCTCTATGGAAATTAACCTCCACTGAGCATGCATGGAAAATTAGTGAAACGAAACTCGGGTTCTGTTTATGTGATGTACAAGGAAACTCCTAGGTAAAAAACAAGCAAACAAGAAAATTTTAAAAAGGGCTTGAAATGTAGTTGAGAAGCATAACATAATAGCCTGGATTCTAAGTAAGACAGTCTAGGTGATCTTTTTATGTGATGATGTCAAAGTCATTTAACCTCTCTGTTTCTTAGTTTCCTCATCACATGGTTGATGAAATGATTCAACTACTCTTTAAACAGTGGCAAACATATAATTTCTCAAGAGATTTTAGCTATTATTATACAAAGACAATGAACCAAGATTGGAGGAAGATAAGATTCTGAGTAAGCCCTGATGCTTTCATTTGATGCTTTTATTTTCATGGTCTCTTAGTTCACCTCCTAGGAACTCATAACAGACCCCAAGGATGAGAATAAACAAAAATGAAAACCCAAACACTCATTTCATAAAAATTTTTAATTCATGAGAAGAGAAAGGAACAAGAACAAAGGGTCCTGCATGACAGCTGATGACACTGATGTCCTCAACATTAGTCAACAGGTTCATCTTTGATGCTGCCAATTTCTAAAATCAACCATGGCACCTTGAAGTGACAGCTAATGACACATATGCCTCTTTGCCTCTGATAGCAAAGGAGACATGATCCCAAAAAAGCTGGAAAGAATAACATGTAAGATAAAACATGAAGAAATGGTCCCAAAATTCTTTTCTTTACATTTATTTATTTTTGAGAGAGAAAGCAATCATGAGCTGGAGAAGGATAGAGATAGAGGGAGACTGAGGATCTGAAGTGGGTTCTGTGTTTACAGCAGAGAGCCCCATGTGGGGCTTGAACCTACTAACTGTGAGATCATGACCTGAGCTGAAGTCACATGTCCAACTGACTGAGCCACTCAGGCTCCCCAACGGTTACAAAATTCTTAATAAAGAAATTTAGAGGGACTATTCCTGAGGGGAAAGGGTTGTGGAGGGAGGGCCAGAGAAAAATTGTGTTTTGTGGCCCTTATTTTACTGACAGGTGATTATGATATGTCCAACCCAGATTTTGGGGTGTAAACAAGGATTTGCTACAAAAATTGAGAAACTGATACATTCAACAAATATTTATTGAACAGAAGCAATGTGTCAGGCATTGTTCACCATATCAATAAAGGTCAGATATATTATATTGTGGTAACAAAGTACCCTTTAGAACAATCTATCATTCCTCTTTTATGCTATAGTTCTCCCATGGCCAAAAAGGACTGTCCTTCATCATCAGTATCACTTAGGGGCCCAGCATCTAAAAAAAAAGAGCCTCTGTGAAGGACTCCTGATGGAAAGAAATGGTGAGGCATGCACCAAATCTTAACCCTTCTGTGCTAAGTACCTGTTGGTGCCTCTCATAATCATTCCAGAAGTCAACAGAGTGGAGACCCATACATTATCCCTTATAGAGTGAGACACCAGGAGGAAGAAATGTGACTATTCAGCAAACAGCAACACGATACACTTTACCATGGAAACTGTCCTCAATGGTCTTACAGTTTAATATCATTTTATTTGGTCATATTAATCTTAAATATACTAAAGGAGCTGAATATTCAGACATCAGTGAAAGTACAAATGTGATAATACAAAGTCAGTATGCTTTTAAGTTTTAGTTGCTTGAAGCTACTTGGAATTGGAATTGAGGATCGTATGAGTTCAGAGCCCTAGGATTTAGAAATGACTCCAGATTCTTTCATCATTTCCCAAAGGAAAAGCAGTAATAAGTAGGATACCAGATATTTATGCAATCTCTCTGAGATCATAAAGGCTAACAAAGAGAATGCTTTCAAATGCAAAAATACTTTACATTTTCTTTGCAATAGAAATTATTCAGTAAATAAGCACAACAGTATTTATGGCTTGGAGACATACCACCTTGGATTGTGATCCTGGCAGCTATCATAGATTCTACAAGGTTGGACAGGTTAAATTCTTACAGGAAAGACCTCTTTGGAACACCCAAGGATTACAAAAAGTACAGCTGTCCTTCAGATGTGATTTTAAGTTTTTGTTTTTGTTGTCCAGTGACCCTTCCTAACTACACACAGAATACTTTTCATTGAATTGCTCTGACCAATTTATCTTCAGCAATCCTGGTTTATACAACTGAATTTACCTTGTCATTTACTGCATTTAGGTAAATGGAATGGTCTTTAGACTTCTGAAACTATTTGTAGACCTTTGCCTTCACATGTTTGAAATAAATGTGAGGCATTAATTTTAGTCAGACAACACTGAGCCCTATTCACTTGGGAAAATGCATCTCAATGTGTAATTTATCATCCAGGACCTGTCCACTAGTTCGTTACTCCCTGGGAGTAAATTAGGCACTTTGAAAGGTGCATTAAACTCTTCCTGGCTACTAGGTAACATTTAGGGCTGTGAGGCAATAATTTACTTAATGGTACCTTGGTGACCTCAAGAAGTTTATGTTGTTCTGAAAGTTTCTAATTTTCTTCCACAAAATAATTTATGCACTAGGAGGTCAGGTATGCTTATAAATATGTTTGCAGGGAGTCAATAGCTATTGACTAGAATAAATAAGATAACATTGTCATCCTAATGCACAAATGAAATGTTTCATGAGTGTGTTATCTATACTATCCATGGAATAGATGTCCAGTTCACAAAATAATTTGTTTCTTTGGATTTCTTTCTTTCTTTCTTCTTCTTTTTTTTTTTGTTTTTTTTTTTTTACCTACAAGACTGCCCTGCATTTTGCTGTAATTAGTGATGCTTCATTACTATAAGGATTTCCAGATCCACATCACTACATTTTTTCGTAGTCCAGAACACACTTATCCAAAGCTAAAATATGATGCTAAGTATACTGATACTTCCAATAGCAACTTACATTCTGCCTCTTCCTTCCACTCACAGTACAGCTTCATCCATATTAAACCAATTGATCAATTGATCATTAAGTTTTGATACCTGCTACTTCAGTCACTCTCTTATTTATTAATAAGATATGCCTTATAGATGTGTCTGGTTAAATGTATTTGGCACCATTTTTGTCTCTCTTGTCATAAAGTGATTGTACATCTTATAATTGATGGCATAGCACATTTTTGAAATGTAATTTTACCTTGAAAGTTTAAAGATAAAGATCTGAGTGAAAAGAGTTCTAAAACCATGAAAATGTTTCTGTGAAGGAAGGCAGAAGCTGATAGTATTTAATATCCATCTCAGTCAAACTGTCAGTCTGAAGATGAGTTTATCACCCATACTCAGTTTTTTAAATGTTTGAATGGGGCAGAAACTGACAATTTTATGGAAGTAAAGCCTATGTGAAGCTTCAAGGGAACAGATATATGCCATAATAAAAGAAGTAGAAATATTTGTTTAAATAATAAGGAAAGATTATTCTTACTACTCCCCCAAGGAATGAGACTGCAGTGATGATCCACCATAAAACACAGCTTTGTGGAGAAGCACTGACCCAATAAAACTTATGTTTACAACTAAAATATTTTCTTTAATCAGAAATAAAAACTGTGGGAGAATGTCTTTTTCAGGTTAATTCTACTCAAATAGTCTCAATTACACCTACTTGGAACCTCTTTAGATAGAACATCAAGTTTACACGTCAATGAAAATAGGGAGAAGAGATAGTTTGAAAAAGAAGAGGGAAGGAAAAAAAAGGAAAGGAGGAAAGAAGGAAGAGAGAAATGAAGAAAGTAAGAAAGATAAAGGGAGCAAATTTTGCAATTTATTAAGATGCAGAATTCCTGAACCTATATAACAGTGATGTTATCCTGAATGCTAAGAAGATATTTGCCTAAATGTTCTACACATTTTCATTAACAAGTAATAATAAATGGACACATGGGCTTTATTCTCTCAGTAAAATGTGATGCCCATTAGAGTTTGCTTACTGTATTATCCCAAAGTACCAGCATACAACCAGGAATATTGCTTCTAATTTATAAAAGGTCAAAATTCCAAAATGTGATTTCACGAATATGTAACACCAAGCTCTCTCCATGAAGCCCTTTTCAGGAGAGATTTGATTCAAATTTAAACAAATAGCTAAGACATAATTAAATTTTAAAATGAAATATATATATATGTGAATACTATTTGAATTCATGCTCTGAAGTCCAACAAATCAACAAACTATTATACAATAAGAATTTTTGATGTGTCTACATACCTCTGTAGAATAAACTCAGTATTTCCCTGTGAAGTGAAGAGTTAGATAGTAAATACATTACAATAGTGGAAAATTCAGAGGCCTTTTGCACTGTTTTAGCCAACAACACAACAGAAGTTCACAGTGAAGTTGAATCTGTTTATGCAATTTTCCCAAATTTTCAATTAAGTTGAAAATTTCGGACTAAGATATTTTCAACTTAATTGAAAATTTGGGAAAATACCATAAACATTTTTTTTCTTTAGAATTCACTGTTTTTACCTTGTGAGTATAACCATGGTGTGGTGGCAGGCAGCAAACACTATTAAGCTAGAAAAACATGATATCCAAACTCTTATTTGCTACTTATTATTTCTTCTTTAAAATTTTTAATGTTTATTATTTTTGAAAGAGAGAGACAGAGAGCAAGCAGGGGAGGGGCAGAGGGAGAGGGAGACACAGAATTGGAAGCAGGTTCCAGGCTCTGAGTCATCAGCATAAAGCCTAATGCAGGGCTGTAACTCACAGACTGCGAGATCATGACCTGAACTGCAATCTGCTGCCTAACCAACTGAGCCACCCAGGTGCCTCACTACTTTTTATTTCTTTAGTATCCAGTAAAATTATATTAGTTCTTTGAACCTTAGTTTCCATATCCATATCCATAAAATATTGATAATGATATTTATTTTTATAGTTATTGATAAGATTAAATGAGTTGATATATGTAAAGCACCTGACACATAAAGTAATGTTCAATTATTGTTTGCTTAAAACAAGTCCACAGTAACTGAAGAGAGGTGATAACCTACCTTTTCATTTTATAGATTAGAATCTACTTGATGGTTTACCCCTAATTTCTTTATAAGTGGTGTAAGCATTTAGTAATTAAGCTCAATACATGTTTGTTGAATACTCTGATAGGTCTAGAGAGAATGGAAATTATA
This sequence comes from Proteles cristata cristata, assembly GCA_017311185.1. Taxonomy (NCBI): domain Eukaryota; kingdom Metazoa; phylum Chordata; class Mammalia; order Carnivora; family Hyaenidae; genus Proteles; species Proteles cristata. The sequence goes on along the minus strand of JAESUZ010002026.1, from coordinate 933,978 downwards.
AAGTGTCTCCCAAAGAAGTGCTCAGAGAGCAGGTTGACATGCCAATCAACATTCACAATGAAGAACCCTGTACCTTTAGTTTGTGTTCTTAACAAGCAGTGTGGGATTCCTTATGGCAAAACTGGGATGCAGAAGATTAACAATGGCAGGTACCATGGAATCACTGATGAGAAACATCCAGAAAGATGAAGTTGAAAATACTACCTAAAACACAGAAACTGCATCAATAAAAATAGGAGGAAAAAAAAAACATACAAAGATATATTAACACTCAGATAACTTTTAAGATGGCTCGGAGATAAGAAGACGCAGCAAATATATCTGACAGAAATAGAATGGAATGAGAATCTTGGTCACCTTCCTAGTTTGATAGGTTAAAAGACAAATAAGCTAAAACCTCATGTTCTCTTCACTGTAGAAGGCAGCTAATCAGAGGGCTATTTTAGCTTAGTTCACATATTAGGGTCAATGGTCTTTTAGGATGAGAAACTATTATTTCTTCCTTGAGGTTTTAGGTCCATGAGGCATGAGCTGATTTATTTCACTGATGAAGAAATGTTGGATGGCCTTTAGGGAGACATAAAATGACCCAAGAATTTTTGGGTCATAAGGGAGACTCTGATCACAGTCTTTTAGTGGCCCTGCACCTCCCCCCTCATTCTTTATCTTCTCTGCCCTCCCAAATCCCCAAGTCTTCCTCTCATCTCATACAGGACAGATGATCTTTCACATTTGGTTTCTTTAGAATTACAGCTTCTAGCCCAAACAAGCACATCAATAACTTGCAAGGGGAAAAAAGGCAGTTTTCCTTTATCTGAAAGAAACTCTTGTGCCAACTGTTCAGAGAATACTCTGTTCTCTATTTCAGCACACCAGGAGCTTTAGGGAATAGGGTATGAGGAATGACTGAAGTTCAGCTATAAATCAAGGTGTCCATCTCTAATCAACATGTAATCAAGGTCATGATCAGAATATTGTTTAGTAACAGCATCCTTGGTAACAATGCATATAATAGTTAATTACCCACCCTTTTCAAAGCTCTCTTCTATTGCCAAAGATTTTCTCTCTTTCACATACATACACACACTTTTTTTTTCCTTTTCGGGAAAAGCTTCTGTGGTGGGGGAGATGATGATCAAAGGGAGAGCACAGTGGTAAAGGGGCAATGTGGATGAGAGAGCTGCAGAGATTTAGTGCCTACTATGAGTGAGAAATTTGAAAACGGAAAAATATTCCTAATATTTATGTGTGTTGTCTAAAACCTCCTAAGCAAATCTTCAAAATGTAATTTTCTTCAAGAACCAGTAGACACTGCTATTTCTTTATATGTTACACCATATAGAAACCATATGGAGCCTCAAAGTCAATGGTCTTTTAGGATGAGAAACTATTATTTCTTCCTTATAACATACATATGTTATACATGATAAATATATATATATGGGAAATATATATATATATTTATATATATATAGCTTTTCTTTATCTTTCACATCTTCCACAACACCAACAATAGCATTTTGAACATGGCAGGCAGTCAATAAATATTCACTAAAGCCATACAAAGAGTTATGGTTCAAAAGTTAGTGTTCACTAAATTGGAAGCATTGTGATGTTTGTAAAGTTATAGGACTGGTGGCATGAAAACATGTCAACTATACACCCAATGGCTTTGGAGCTTTCATCAAGTTCTTTCTCTTCCCTGGAATCCTCCTATCGATTATAAAGAGACCAACTAGATCATCTCTCCCTGCCTTTCCAAAATTGTCAGTCCAACATTTTAACCTTATATGTCTTCAGTTAGTTTTATTTAGTATGGATGGATTAAGGATTTTTAGCCAAAAATTTCATCAGATCTGCTTTGTAATTCTTTAAGATTATATTGTTCACTGCTAGAAGATAATCAGCTGAGAAAATACTCTCAAAGAAGAATGCTGAAATGCACTTGCATACAACTTGTGCCACTACTGTCTGAATTTCTTGAGATGATCCTCTCAATAATTAGATGAATTATAAATCAATACAGTATATTAATAGAGTCAAACTGATTTTTACAAATGTCCCATTGGGAGAGGCTCAGAAAGGTAGTACTTGTCTCAATTGCCTTGAAAAGGACAAAAAAAAAAAAAAAATCATACCTACAAGACAAAGTCCTCCTTCCCACCTTGTAGAGATGATGTAGCCCTGTAACAAAACTCAGAATACTTATTGTATGTTCCAGGCATTGTTCTAGTCATTTAGCAAGCATTCTCTCTTTTGCTTATAATAACACTCATAAGCCGGCCTCATTGTTTTAGCTGCAGAGTTATCTCTCCTAGACAACACTGCTCGAAATCTGTATAACAATCACAAGCCAGTTGAAATTAGGGGGTAAGGATGGGTTCTGCTCTTTATTAGAGTTACAGGGAAGATACTGGACAAATTCGCATCTATGAATTTAGATTTATAAATACACTACTACAACAAGTTTCTTAAAGGGATTGACTTCAAGAAGAGAAACGTTAGAAATCTTCAAATGGATTTTACTTGTGCTAATAAATTTTGCTAGAAATATCCTTTGTCCTATTTTCAGCTGGTTCAATTGGAATTTGCTCTTCCTTATGAGTGGGCAAACTAAAGATTTATTGTCCTTAGAACATGTGGAAATTAGAAAATGGACTAATGGAATCCATTAATATCCTTGCAACAATTAGATGAATTGTAGATCAATACAGTATATTAATAGAGTCAAACTGATTTATATAAATATCCCATTGGGAAAGCTTCAGAAAGAGTGCTAGTCTCAATTATCTTGAAAAGGATAAAAATATCATACTTACAAGGCAAAGACTTCCTTCCCACCTTGTATTTTAACAATTTTGAAATGAAAGTAAAATAAATTAGCCTATATTGCCTAATGATAACATCTCAGTTCTGACTGAAAACTGAACATCTAATAGTAGCAAATTGAACAGCATTCTTGAAATAAATTCTTTGTCATGCATTCCACAGCCAAATATTTGTATTGTTTTTAAAAAAGATTTTAGATAATAATTGTTATTTTAGTTTAGATGTCCTTTTCATTTTCAAGATGCAAGTAACTCTGAAAAAGGGGGTTTATTAAATAGGATTGATATAACAGTTGCCCTCTCCTATACACATTCTCCATAAACCTCAAAGCCTAACCTCAAAGATAAAAAAAAAATCCAAAGGAAAATTACTGCAAAAGTACTTTGTGTTAACCTGGCATTGGATATAAAAATAAAAATAATGTCCGTAAAGCTTAAGGGACTAATTAAGATTTTAATGTGGTCTTATTCCTAGGAAAATATTAGGCATCATGATTCAAGAAGCCTTGTGTTTCACAAATTAAAATAAAAACAGTTGAGGTAGTCAGTCTATTAAAATGTTCCAGGATTGAAATTTAATGAAAATCTTTAATTAATTTATATTAGGATCACATTTTGTCATTATCAGTGAGAATCATTAGGAAAATAGAGAATGGTATGAACTCCCACATTCCCATTAAAAAATAAAGAAGGGCGGGAGGAGGTCAAAAGGTAGACCGTGGCAGTTCAGTAAGAGAAAGAAAACAAACTATAAATTATCTTCTGCAGGACAGCATGTTCAACCAGACACTACAGGTTTTATTTTTTATTGCTCACAGTGCTCCGGCACCCTTGCTTATGAGTTTAGATTTAACAAATGCATAGCTGAGCTCCACAGGTACTCAGCTCCAAATGAGAGGTTGGAACATATTCACTCGTCTTGCCTTAAAAGAGATGGGATCCTCATAGATCCCATACAATCTGGAGCAGAATAAAGAAGTTCCTTTAATTCTGGAGGAAAGGTGGGGAAAAGCCCAAACATCCTTTTCCATTTCCACTGACAGCATACCGAAATGAAAAGCAAAAAAGAACCATAAGATACGTTGAAGGTTGTTTCTTATTATTCTGAGTCAAGAGGAAAAGAAATAATGTACACTGGGTTGACATGAGGTATTGATTGTCATATCATTGATTACGAATTTAATTTCCATTAACATAGATGTCAGAAGTGCTTCTGGGGCGCCTGGGTGGTTTAGTCGGTTAAGCGTCCGACTTTCGCTTAGGTCATGATCTCGCGGTTCGTGGGTTCGGGCCCCGCGTCGGGCTCTGTGCTGACTGCCAGCTCAGAGCCTGGAGCCTGTTTCAGCCTGTGACTCCCTCTCTCTCTGACCCTCACCTGCTCACGCTGTTTCTCTCTCTCTCTGTCTCCCAGAAATAAATAAAAAATATTAAAAAAATTAAAAAATTAAAAAAAAAAAGAAGTGCTTCCACTGACATTCAATATCCATCCACTGCGACTTAGATGTACCTTAAATTCCTGTGCTGCTTCCAAAATTAAGGTTTATGTAATTTAATTTTTAGTGCATATTTGAAAGCATCAGATTAAAGATAGCTGACTCGTGTTGGTCAATAAAAAAAAATTTCCTGCCTACCTAGCCATACCATTAAAAGAGCATCCCATTGAATACAGTCAGACATTCAGTGATTGTTCTAATCCTTAGTTGAGGGTAGTAAGGATAGGTAACACACATCAAGAGGTCCAAACACAAGCTCTTTCCCAAATTACCCACAAAGGTAACTGTTTTTCATCAAACTGACATTGAAGTCTTCTCCACACAAGCATATTCATTTCTGCAAATGCCTCACAGGGAACATGAAGTTAAAACTAGAAGTAATCTGATCATTGCCAACTAAATGTTCTATGATGAACTTCCACATTCTTAAATTTTTAACGATGCAAGATGAAATGCAAAGAAAGGAAAAGTTTGAGAAGGAGAAAAGACTGTTCAGAGGAAATAATATTAACTTTAAGAAGCTTAAGTCTATGATTCCCAAGGTTCACTCAGGAAGGATTTTCCTACCACCCAGTTCTAGAACAGATGGCATTCTTGTGAGGAAAAAATGGAGGACTCCAACCTTAGGTTCTGAATACCTTATGTCAGCTTCCTGATTCAAGCATCTAAATCACACCTCCTAAAAGGAATGATTAAAATAATGCCTAACAAGTAGAATGAAAAGGCACCATGTCAAGCATTTTGCATGAATTATCTCTTTTATTCATTGCGACAGTCTTCAGAAACAGGTACAAAAATTGTCCATATGTTATTACAGTGAGGTTAAGTATTCCCCAGGAACACAGTCATTAAATACTGGAGCAGGATAATAAGCTTAACTTTGTCCTGGACTCTGGGCCCCAGTTCTAGTCACATTACTTCCAGGGGCCATCATGTGAATATGGTAGCCACTATTTCAATTTGAATTAATACACATTAAATATGCCAAAACCTCATTTCCTCAATCACAATAGCTACTTTTCAAACACCCCATTGCTACTGTATTTCATAGTGCAAATAGAACATTACCATCATCACAGAAAGTTTTACTGGACCTCCCTGTCTTAGGACATCAGTTTCCCCTTGATGATTTTCATTTCTCTTCCAATTCCTCATGATATTCTAAATCAGAATTATGTCCACAGAGAACATGTAGGCTGTGATAAATCTTTTCTTCCCACCTCCCCAGGAAAGGACTACCATCTTCTCATCTGGAGAAAATTGTTTCTGTCCCACTTCTCAAAACAAAGCTGTTTTAATAATAAAGAAATGATTAGGAATGAAAGTTTAAAATTATTATCAAGTAGAGATGTGAAGGGTGCTCTGTGGGAGTCAGTGTGGACTTTTCACCAAACCATCTGTATGATCTTTGACAGCCGAGAAAGAAAAGCAAGTAAGATGATTATGAAGCATATTTTACAGTGTTGATGTTATTTTGGCATCACATAAAGTACTGATGAAATTTCACAGGGGAATGCTGCTATGTGCAGTTCGGCATAGAATGCTATAGGAGAACATTCTAAGTCTGAGAGTACACATCAGAGAATAATCAAAATGATTCAGTGTTAAATCATGACAAAGATTAGCCAGTCTTGGCTTGAGTCCTACAGACAAAAGAAGATGTTAAGGAATATCATGGAGGTAAATAAGATCCAGAAGGGAGCAGGACAGGTTATTGCCAATAATCTTCCAATAATGGCAACCTACTTGAACATAGTTAGTAGTGTAAGTTGCTGATCATTAAACCAAGAATTAAAATGTAAGGCAGCATACCCAAAACCAAAACTCAAACATGATAAAGAAATCATTCAGGCAGAACTTCAATTGTGCTTTTTGAAGGTAGAAAAAGAAAGCTTCCAAAAATATTGAAAGAACAAAAATAATGATTTCAGCTGATCTAGGAAAATATGTGAAAAATGAAATAAAGAATCAGTATTGTTGGCTTACACATAGTCTGACTTATTTGTGGTTTTCATTTCTGAAGGGAAGGTATACTCTTTTATGAAATAATACACCATTAATTTTTTTACAACATCTTTGAAGACTGGCGCAACTTCTTTGGGCACATAAGAAAAAAATCTTAGAATCTTAGTATTTCCATATTGAAAGAAGCTTTGGGAGGTCCTGTAGATCATCTCCTAAATTTCCTAGGATACTGAGACCCAGAAATGAACAATAATTCAACCAAGGTCACTCAGTTTGTTGGCTACAGAGGGGACAGGAACCCTGGCACCAGATGAATAATTACAGCCCAAAGTGCAGCCAGAAACAGTGACTCTACCATATGTGATTGAAGACCCGAGGAGTTTGGATGGAATGATCTCAAGGGTCCTTCTGGCTCTAACATTTTGAGAATTTTGTTCAATCAAAAATAACCCTTACAATTTTATTTGAGACTAAAAACAATTTAAAGCAGAAAAGGAAAAAAAAAATGTGTGAAATCACCATCCAAGGAACACTACTATGTCCGCCACAGATCTTGCCATAGAAGGTACAGGTATTACACACTGGAAAGGCTCTGTGTGGAAAACATAGCAACCACCTCTTTAAGAATAGCATCTGTGACTCTTTCATCTTCGTATCCTTAAGCCTGGAGTGATGCCTGGAGCATGAGAACTGTTTACTGAATTGAACTGAATTCTTACTTTAGAGATGAGGAAGCACAAGGCCAACCTGACTAGGAGGGCTTTCTGTTAATTTTATCCATGTATTCTCAACAGGGGCACTATTGGCTCAGGGGGTGAAAATTCGTTCTTGAGATGTGAAAAAGTTATGTAGAAAACCCAGGTATTCATCGAGTGTATAAAGACTTATACAGGATAGTGAGACTATTAAGATTTTGCAAAGGAGGGACAGTTAGGGGGAAAAATTAAAAAGGCTTTTGTGGGAACAAAAATGATAAAAATTAGAGGTTGACAAACACTGGCCTGAGCCTATAGAAATTCTGCTAAACGAAGAAAATAAAGGTCACACAATCAGAGGAATGATAGCACTTTTTTAGACTGATCCTATCTGGGCCTCTGAAAAGTTTAAAATATCTCACATTATGTTTACTGGCTCCTAGATGATATAAAAATAATTTCTCAGGCTCCCCTTTTCCCCCTGAGTAGGAAGTTCCAATAATAGATCAGTCCAATTTCATAGACAGTTATTAAAATGGCCTTATTTTATTCTTAAGATTCAATCATTCATTTTAGAGCTTCATTTTCATGTTCTATTCAAAGCCATCTTCTTTCCAAGTATGCATTGCCGGCTCCTTGGCAAACTCTCTCCCTTCCTCCAGGGCACCCTGGTTCTCCCTGTGATTTTCCAGCAACACTGGCCTTCTATTTTCATCTGACTTAGGAGTTCCTCTCTCCCAGGCAGGGTATGAGGCTCTATGGAATCCCTCTTCCAACCCCTTGGAAACCTCAGTGTTTCTCAGAGACCTGTAGGGTATGATAATGCAGCTTCCCCAAATCTTGAGGCCCTTCTCATTTGGTGTCACTGTCACTGAGGGCAAGCACTCCTGTCCTCTGTTCCACAAGGAAGTCCCCTCACCAGCACGGCCATAAAACAGAATTGCTCCTTCCCAGTGCCTCCTCTGCTATTTCCCAACCCTCCCGCTGCTTTTCCCCCTACCTTCTTGCTGCTCCACTGAAGCAAGGCTAAAGGGGGCTGGCTTCTCCCAAAGGCCCCAGTGAGAGATGGCAGGCCTCTACAAATGATGTTTCTTTAAACATCACTGTGAAACGCTTCATTCTTGGTGCTTTATTCTCAGCTGTGAGCCTTATTTGTTAAATTAAGTCCTAGTCTCCTACCATTATACTGTTAAACCAGCTGCCCTTCAGCCTGGGGACTATGCTAAGCATTTGATATGCACTATCTCATTTATTTCCCATTTCCAGCCAGTAAGGTAAATAGTATTTTCCTCCACAGATGAGGAAGGTCTTTGAAGTTAAACAACTTTTCTTCGGTACATAACAAATAAGTTGTTTAGCTGCTAATGGAATCCAGACCAGGAAGTCTTCTTGATCCCAAGCTCTTAACCAATAATTTTTTTTAGTGAAAGTAAATTAAAATGAACTTGATTAGAAACTTACTAAATAAATATCTTTCAAGAGACTTGGCGTGTGCCCACCTGAAAACCTGTATCTAAAGTTGGGTTTCAGGGGTGGGTGGTATGCTAGAGTAGCTCCATTGGTTGAGCTTCTGACTTCAGCTCAGGACATGATCTCACGTTTTTTGGCTCTGTGCTGACAGCTCAGAGCCTAGAGCCCAAATCTGATTCTGTGTCTCCCTCTACTTCTGTCCCTCCCTCTCCTTTCAAAAATGAATAAATGTTAAAGTTGGGGCTCAGGAAAACACTAATACTTTATATCGGCAATTTTACTTTTTTACCTGGGTATGTCAGATCTTATTTTGTCAACCAGAACCAAGAGAAGTGTCTCCAATGGAAAGCTCAATAATGAAAAATAGCATGGTAGCACCTAGGTATTTGGGAAATACTCAAAGAGCTGAAGACGCTTCACCTATTATTGATTCCCTCCTCCCCCCCCATAACTGTTATGTGAAGAAGCAGAAAGAAGATAAGACCTTCTGCCTAAGTACTAGGAATAACTCCAAACTAGCCTAGCTAACATTTGGGGCCCCATGACTGAATCAGAGCACTGCATCCTTTCTGGTTGATCGATGAAAAATTTACTGTAAGTCTGGCCAAGAATTCTGGACCCTTTGCCATCTCTGATTCATCTGTGTCACCAGGGCCTGAATCACAGCTGTGTGACCTCAGCCGATTGATGAAAAACAGAAGAGGAAAAAAGAGGGAAGGATTTGATGGAGATTTGTCTTAGAAGTTGGTATGCTTTGTTTCTTACCTACAAATCCTTGTAATCACATCTGTGTGTATAGTTTCTAAAATCCATTATTAATCTCACAGATGTTTATATGCAAAACATTGTAGATACTCTTGTCCAGTCTTTACAAAATATCAGTTTCTTGGGGAAGTATCTTTAGCTTTCTACTACCCATAGATCATCTGCGAGCAGGCTTTAGTTGACTCTAGAGATAATCCAATGATCTGCTGATTGGGGGTATGGGTATGTCCCAGTAGCTATCTTACCAGGTCACTAAAAACACACTCCAATCTTTCTGTTGTACCTCTTAACAATGACATTGGATGTCCTCCATCCAAAGACTTTTCCTTACTTGCATAGGAATTTCAAGGCCCTTTCAGAATCTCCCAGGTTAGTTTCATTAGAACGTACATGGGAGTAATCTAGCTTGTTGGGGTTTTATTTATCAAGGTGATTGCCTTCTCCAAGAAAGGCATTTTGGAACCAGAATTTCTTCCTCCTAAGTGAGCAGAGATCATAGGAAAGTCAGAGGTCAAGATCTATGTGTCCAGCGTAGAGGAGTGCAAAAGAGCACAGAGGTTTCTTTAAATTTGAACACAGCAACTAGCAGAGATGCTGGGAACGCCAAGTTCTTAAACATGCCCGATGAGGGGCGCCTGGGTGGCTCAGTTGGTTAAGCGTCTGACTTTGGCTCAGGTCATGATCTCACGGTTTGTGGGTCTGAGCCCCGTGTTGGGCTCTGTGCTGACAGCTAGCTCAGAGTCTGAAGCTTGTCTTCAGATTCTGTGTCTCCTTCTCTCTCTGACCCTCCCCTGCTCATGCTCTCTCTCTCTCTCTCTCTCAGAAATAAATAAAATATTAAATATATAAATAAATAAACATGCCCAATGAACTACACCAAATTCACATTCTTGTTGGCAAAGTACTACAGCTAGCCTATGTAGAGACTTCAGAGAAATTCTTCAGCAAACCCTTCTAATTTGGACAGCTATGAAATTAAATTAATGTCTTTGGAGAGTTACTAGTTCACTGAAAACAAAAACAAAAACTTTGGAGGAGAGTAGGGTAGGAAAAGAGGGAAGGACAAAAGGATTTTGTTCTCTCGCACGCACATATCAAGTGTCCAGGCACTATGTCTGACAGTTGAAGCAATTGTTTGGAAACTGTTAAATACGGAGGCCTCATGGTCAACAAGGTCAGAAAACCACTAATGAGCCTCAGTCTTAGAACTTCTTTGCTACATCTCCATTGCCTCATCCAGGAAACAGAGCTACAATCAGCCACTGATACTTTAGAGATTGCAGTGTCCACTGCCTGTGTTTGAGACCAGGGCTTGAGCAGACAGGACCTTGTCCCCACCCCCCATCCTTTAGAGGTGCTCCATACCTCCCATCACCCACAGGAACCCTTTGAGTCCCACCAGGAAAAAAATTCTTTTTAGAGACACCATTATTAATATAAATGCAAATCTATGGCATAATAATATAAGGATTGATAAATTGAATTTTCCAGAAAACTTTTTCATTCATTCTGTAAATTCTTTTTGAGGGTATCCCAGACATGGGGCAATGAAGTAGACTCTTGAGAGGCACCGGTGAACAACCCAAAATCCTTACTTTTAGTAGGCTTACGTTCAAGCTGTAAAGAATCTAAACCTCATCCCCCTGTAAGTGCTACAGGGGACCTGCTTTGCGTTTTGATACAATATTCACTTTATTTAAAAATAGTCTACTATCGGGGCACCTGGGTGGCTCAGTTAAGTGTCCAACTTGGACTCAAGTCATGATCTCATGGTTTGTGAGTTCAAGCCCCGCATCAGGCTCAGTGCTGACAGTTCAGAACCTGGACCCTGCTTTGGATTCTGTGTCTACCTCTCTCTCTGCCTCTTCTTTGCTCTCTCTCTCTCTTAAAAATAAATAATAAATATTTTTTAAAAGTTAAAAAAATTGATAGTAGATTGTTTTTATTTTTATTTTAAAAATCTTTTTTTGACGTTTATTCATTTTTGAGAGACAGAGAGAGACAGAGTGTGACTGGGGGAGAAAAGAGATAGAGTGAGACACAGATCCAAAGCAGGGTCCATGTTCTGAGCTGTCAGCACAGAGTTCAATGCAAGGCTTGAACTCACAAATTGTGTGATCATGTCCTGAACCAAAGTCAGAAGCTTAACTGATTGAGCCACTGAAGAGCCCCTATCAAAAACAATTTAGGGGCACCTGAGTGGCTCAGTTGGTTCATGGGTTCGAGCCTAACATCGGGCTCTGTGCTGACAGCTAGCTCAGAGCCTGGAGCCTGCTTCAGATTCTATCTCCCTCTCTCTCTGACACTTTCCTGCTCTCTCGCTCTCTCTCTCTCTCTCAGAAATAAATAAAACATTAAAAAAAATTTAAAGAACGATGAGCAGAGAAAAATAAAAGTAAGGGGAATAAGAAAGAGAAGTGAAAAAAAAGTATTTTATATAACCAAACTTTGTAACCCCAATCTTTAGCAAATTAAATTTTAGGAGTAGAAGAAAATTGCCAAAGTCATGTCATGAGAGTCTATTTTCAGTTGACTTCCTCATCCATCATATTTGTAGACTAGACAAGAAGTTGGAGAGGCATGTGGGTGGCTCAGTTGGTTGAGCAACTGACTTCAGCTCAGGTCATGATCACCCAATTCACAAGTTCGAGCCCCGAGTCAGGCTCGGTCTGATAGCTCAGAGACTGGAGCCTGCTTCAGATTTTGTGTCTCCCTCTCTCTCTGTCCCTCTCCACCTCATACTCTGTCTCTGTCTCTCTTCTAAAACTAAATAAACAGTAAAAAAAAAAAAAGTTGGAGAATGCATTATATGAAGAATGTATTGCATTTTAATGTAATAGCACATCTGTCTGTCTCATTCAACTCCTAAGAAATAGTTTCAGATTTATGTTAATTTTGCCCTAATTTCCATTAACTAAGCCATTTATTAAGCACCCTCTATATTTCAGGCATCCTGCTAGGTGACTTGCATAGTGTTATGTGTACAATTTAAATCTTACTGTAGTTATTATCCCCATTCACAGGTGAGAAAATAGACACTCAGAGATAAAATAATCTGCTCAAGATCACCCTGCTAGTAAATGGATCTAATTATTTATTTCTCTAATGATTTAGTCCTCATCTATAAATAGAGGGTATGATAACTACTTATTAGGAATGTTCTAAGAATTACAAATCACATATGAAAAGTTGCAGTGGTGGTACCTGGTACATAAAAGGCTGTCCTATAGCTGAGAGCTATTATATTATATATCTCATATGTCAACTGAGGATAACTTGTACACCTAAATGTAGATACAACTGTATCAAAGTTCCATTATTTGTCCTGCCAAAAACTCATTGTCCTCCCTGATATTCCCGCAATTAACCAGCGGTTGACATTCCCCTCTGTGATTTCCTAATTCCAGCAAACATGTTGTTCACTCTGTAGCTTATAATGGTTCTACGGATGGAACAACATAAACTTGAATATTAGACACCTTTGTTCTTGAAACTCCCTTAGCCATTCCAATGGATATTTCTCCAGTCCCCATGCTTAAACCAAGTTCTCTTCCTCCACTGAGCAAGATAGCTCTCTGTCCCTCTCCTAACCACTGTCACCTCAAGGCTGAAGCCTTAGCCCTGAGCAGGTTACCAAGACTTTTTCCCAAGGCAAACAATTTTTTTTTAGAAATACCCTTGATACCAGACAATCAAATAAGTTTTCACACAACTACCTGACTATTATTTACTAAAGTACCTAGAGGACCGCTCATTTATAAACTATTGAATGGATTTGTAGCCTGGCCACTGAGGCTTGCTGGGTAAATGACAGGGGACAAGTCACTCTGGCTTTTATCCTCTCAATTGTAAAATAAGAAAGGTTGACTAGATGAGCAGCAAATCACTTTTTGCCCAGTAATTTTATTCTTTTCAGGGCTTTCAGATAATTTCCTTTCTCATAAATTTTGGCACACAGGGTGGAGTTCAGAGTGGAACTTGAGAATATTTCATAACCAATCATACGTGAAAGACACTTTATGCATAAGGAAAAATCATCAGTTTTGTTTTCGCTGGTTCACCAAAAATGAAATGAAAGCCACAAACTCTCCTTTAGCACTTCCAGTCAGGGTGTGCTATATGACCGCACTAATACAGGCCCAAAGGAGATACAGTGTTTTGAAAATGATGATAGAGGGCAGAAATGTAATTGTTAAGGACGAAATATGGTAGAATAATATTGATGAGAACAGGAAATGTTTTCCTATCTAGCCACTGAAATTCAGGGAGATAACTGCTTTGTTATGCTAAAGCGTTTGGCCAGGCCAAGAGCTCCTGCAGCAATATATTTTTCTGGTTAAAAAAGAAATACATGCTCTTTGTAAGGAAATTGGAATATTCAAAAGGAGACAAAAGAAAATGTAAATTACACATTATATTACTAGCTAGGAATAATAATGGTTAATGTTTTGATTTCTTTCTATCTACTGGACTTGATTAGAACCTTGGTATATGCACACCATTATATTCTGCCTTATTTTTCTTAGTGTGGGTGGTAATTTTATCTTTCATATGAACCTAGCATTGTTTTATGAAGTGTTGAGTCATGACTAAGATCACATTAACCAGAATCAGGGTGCATTAATGACCACAGAATTAGTATTATGACTTTATTTTAGAATGGAATTGTAATGTTGAGTACTTGCCTTCAGAAGCTCTGAGGGAGACTGAAAACTGTCTCAATATTTCAAGGTTGTTTTCATTTGTAGAAGCCATACCTTTTAGTTGCATGTCAAGGCAGTTGCTACAATATACCTGAGCAAACACCTCAGAGCAGGCCTCAAGAAGAGCCCATTTTTGGGTAGAAGGTAGTCACAATGAGGCTCAGGAACAAAGCAACCAGAAACAATATGGAAGCATAGGGAGCATAGGTCAAACTCAGACTCTTAACTCTTGCTGGCTGAGTGGACTTATACAAGTTATCCTCTAGAGGACTTTGTTTCTTTATCTATAGTGTTTTATCTCCTATCTTACTAGGACTCTGAAGAAATTAATTGATATAATGTATATCCCTTGGACCAGACTATAATTTTAAAGTAAAATATAAATATAAGGTATGCATTCTTACTATTATTACCACCAGTTTTTGACAAGTTCCAATAAGTATAAGTCTCAGTGAAATATAATCAGGAAATGCTTCAATTTTTCTCTGATCACAACTTTTTACTGCTATCCTTGATCTCCCTTTTCCCATCCCTCAGCAACGTCTTGAATTAACGCTTTAACTTTCTTGGCCTTTCAGATTATTAAAATCCCATGCTGTTTAATACTTCCATCTAAATCCCTGACCATCTCTTCTCATCAGCTTACTTACTTCCCCAACTCTCCTCTCCCCCAGCTATCTTTAACTGGGGATCTGACTTCATAGAGTGTGGGCAGGTAGTGTGGCCCCAATGACTCGTACCTTCTTGCCCTTCAAGACACAACAATACTGAAATAAGCAGGGAGAAGGAAAGAGATAAGTGTTTATTACTGTCTCATTTCTTCAGCATCTGCTTCCATGGACCTATCCCTACTGTTTGATGCTTCTCTGGGTGGTCATGACTAGCATCCTGTGCCTCATGCAATGTTGGCTCCCTATGAGATGCTGGCTTGAGTTCTCTGGATGGAGTCACACGAGGCTTCTCCCACAGCATGGTTATCTGACATGGTGTTCTGGGTCAACGTATTGGTTTTCTAGGGTCCCCACAACCAGGTGTGGCAAGGTAGGTGGTTTAAACAGTGGAGATTTTTTGGTCTCAGTTCTGGACGCTAAAAATCTCAGATCAAAGTGTTAGCAGAGTTGGATCCTTGGCTTGTGGCTACATCACCTTGATCTTTGCCTTCATTGGTTACTTGACATTCTTCATGTGCATGTGTGTGTGTGTGTGTGTGTTCCAGTATTCACATTCCTCCTTTTATAAGAACACAAGTCATATTGGATTAGGACCTACCCTAATGACCTCATCTTAACTGATTACACCTGCAACAACCCTAATTCCAAATAAAGTTGCATCCCTAATTAAACTCTGGGGTTTAGGACTCCAACATTTTCATTTTGGGGAAACAATTCAACCTGTACTACTAAATACCAACTATTCTCATGCCAGCCAGCCCCTCTCCAAACTTTTGCTTCTGAGGAAGTGCATGGGATGAGCCCCATATTGTTACACCTGTATAGACGGCAGGAAATCAGTGCCTAGGCTCTGTAACTCCCAGTCCTCCTACTTCGAGGAGGCATCTCAGACACCTAGCATGAGCCCACTTGCCTTATGATTGTAAGTGGCTGAGACTATCATGCCTCCCAGCAGATATTCTGACAGGAAGTCTACTTAAGTCCCAAAACTTTGTTTAGCTTTTCGTATTTATGAACTCCTTTTTCTAAATCCAGTTGCCCCCAAATGATTGTCATGAAGCAAATATTTTCCTGCTCCTCTCCTTAGATCTTGTTTGTGGCAAGTAGGAGAAGTATATGGAAAGAAATAAAGGCAATCTATCCGGGGACCTTACTGATGCTTTGGTTAATTTACTTGAAGGCACATGTAGACTGTCCTCTGCTCTGGTTTCCTAATATGACACATGGACTTCTAGGAGGTACTCTTTGTAGACCCCAACATGGTTTTCATTTCTTCACTTTAAAATGAATCTTCTCTTCAATACATTGCCCCAATGTTCTTATAGTTTAGAAAATTGGTTCCAGTATAATTGAATTTCCAGTAAGACACTGTGGCAGGTTGTAGGCAGAAGCTTAGCTGACAGAGAGAATCACAACCTCAGATCCTGTATGCCTGTCCAAAATAACCAATACTTTCTGTGAGAGGAACTTCTGGGCATAGCAATTGTATTGTCCAACTGAAAAAAGGGATAGAGAGAAGAACACTCAGTGGAAGCTAATTTTTTTCTCAGCTCCTAGCAGGAGTGGTAGAATCTTGGCCAATTTCACCATTTCTACAAAGCAGCAGTTCCAGCCTATAGTCCCTGGATCAAGAGCATCGGCATCACCTGGGGTCTTATTAGAAATGCAAATGCTTGGGCCCCACTCCAGACCTATGGCCTCAGGAACTCTGGTAGGGTCCAGCCAGCTGTGTTTTAACAAGCTCCCAGGAGATTCTGATCCACACACACATTTGAGAAGTACTGCTCTGAAGCAGTAGTTCTTAACCATGCCTGCACATAAGCACATCTGGGGCTCTGAACACAACAATTGTCCAGGCCCTAACCTCCATCATTAGAGCCCCGTATCCTAGGTGGGTTGTGAGCAGGCTTATTTTTAAGAAGTCCCTCCAATAATTCTAACGGGCAACCAGAATGAGAGCCCCCACTCCAAGGCTACAGAGTCCACCCTGTTCTAAAGAGCCCTTTGGGGGCCACTGTCAGGTGGGGATGGGCTCAGCGGCCAGGGCCAAGGGCCCCCACCCTAATTCACCTGGAGCAACTGAACATTTATCTGTTTTCCACACTTGGCTTTAGTGTAATGTTTTGTTTGAACAAAGGTTTCTGTGACCAAAAAGTACAAACATTAATCCTCTGAAGGATAATAAATTGCAAAAGCCAAGAGCCCCTTATTTCCTCCTAATTCCATTTTATGGAGAAGGTGAGACAGTAAAATAAATATATCTGGAGCTTATCAGGAAAGAATAGCAACAGGAGGCTCCTCGTGAGGTTATAGGAAATCTGAGGTTTTGGAACAGACTGAAGTGCATGGAAACATTTGTGTGGGAAGTTCAGGAATGTGGTATGCTGTTCCAACCACTCAATGCTCCACTAATCTGATCCTCTAAAACTCCTTGCTCGTTGGAACATAAATTATACTATCGCAGATTAAAAACATGTTCACCTTT
Source organism: Proteles cristata cristata (assembly GCA_017311185.1). Classification (NCBI taxonomy): domain Eukaryota; kingdom Metazoa; phylum Chordata; class Mammalia; order Carnivora; family Hyaenidae; genus Proteles; species Proteles cristata. The sequence continues at coordinate 916,903 of JAESUZ010002026.1, read as the reverse complement.
TGAAAAACAATTCGTGGTATGAAAGAATGAAGTAGACTTTTTTTTTTCCTGATTTGGGTTAGCTGGCATCAAATCTATGAACAAAAAATGAAATATAAAATACAGAGGTGCTTAAAATAATAAGATGGACAAAGAGAGCCTACATCAGCATACACAACTCACCCTGGATTTTTTTTTTTTAATGTTTTTTTATTTATTTCTAGGAGAGAGAGCGTGAGCAGGGGAGGGTCAGACAGAGAGGGAGTCACAGACTGAAACAGGCTCCAGGCTCCGAGCTGGCAGTCAGCACAGAGCCCGACGCGGGGCTCGAACCCACAAACCGCGAGATCATGACCCAAGCGAAAGTCGGAAAGTCGACGCTTAACCGACTAAGCCACCCAGGCGCCCCCACCCTGGATTTTTTAATGGCAAATGAAATGTTGTGATTGAAACTATTTGAGAGTTTTAGACTATCTCTTCTAAATACATTTATTTGAGGGGCGCCTGGGTGGCTCTGTCAGTTAAACGTCCAGCTCTTGATCTTGGCTCAGGTCATGATCTTGGGATTTCATGGGTTTGAGACCTGCTTGAGGTGTGTTGGGCTCTGCGCTGACAGAATGAAGCCTGCTTGGGATTCTGTCTCCTCTCTCTCTCTCTTCCACTTGGGCTGTCTCTGTCTCTGTCAAAATAAACTTAAAAAAATAATAAACATAAAAAATAATTACATTTATTTTAATAGAGGTAGTTTTGGTCCTTAAAGAATGTAGAAATCGTAAAGGTGCATAACTTCATGAAACATGGTAGATAGATATTTTAGAAGGCGACTTGACAGTCTCTCCCACTTTCTCTCTAACACACACACTCACACATGAACACACACATGTGCACATGCATGCACACATGCACGCTCACTGAAAGACTTTGCCAACATTCATGATCAAGAACTTTCAAATATCCACTAGGTCACTGATAAAGGAAGCCCTACTAAGGACAAAGTTTGTGGCATGTTACACACAGCTCCCCTGCTGCTGATGGACTTGAGTTTTGAGTAGGCACAAAAACAATGAACAATATATGAATCTGAAGAGTATGAAAACAAAAGCCTGATGAGTGTCAGAAATGTCAATTGAACAGATGGAGAGAAAAATGAACCCACAGGGTGGAGAGGCAGAGGGAGCCTTCAAAGGTGATGAAAACAGGAAACCCTCATTGGTAGGGTGCGTGGTTAGAATTATAATAACAGTGATCGTCACTGTTACTCGCCCGCCCCCGCAATTGTATAAATAAGCAACTAGAGCTGCTTATTTGCCTATAATACCCTATAGAATTGCACTGTCTCTGAAGCTCTCCTAATGGGCACCCCTGCTCTATACACTTAACAAAGAGGGAGCAATTCCCCCAACAGAGAGGAGAGTTAAAGCAAGGCTTTTTCTTTTTGCAGGAATTAGAAGTCAGGACTGACAGACAACACAGTAAAGGTGCAATGCTTCTTTCATCCTGAATCTTTAATACTGGAGGATCAGAAACTTTGTGGCTTTAGGTCTTGTTGTCATGGCTTTTAAACTCCTTAAGGTTGGGGACTTGGCTCTCTGTGTTTCAACACCCCACGGCAAGCTTCAGACTATTAGTGTGAAGAGAAAAATAAACATACTTTGAATTTTCTGTTGATTCTCAGAGTTACTGGTAGGGGTGCAATAAAAATTCCCAATGGTCCTGTGGTTTGTTTTGTTTTTTAACTGAGGTTTTAGATCAGACATAATCTATGTATATTTTAAGTATAACTTCCTACAACATCTTCAAACACTTCTAGCAGTGGAATTTGTTTATGTATTAACTCTTAAGGCCAAGCCACAATTTATAAAAGATTTAAATTAGAACCACGCTGGCCAATACAGGGACAGGGAAAGGCAGGGAGTTGGGTCACCCTCCCTTCATCCTACACAGTGACCCTGTGCACCCTCCTTGAGGCACTGGAACCTAGCAAAGCCTTTTCTTTGAAAATCATTGTTCCATATATATGTATATATATATGGAATATATATATATATATGGAATATATATATACTGAGCATGTATAGAATATATTTGTGAAATAAGTACAAATGGTAAGTGGTTCAATAATAGTAACTATTCACCATGTAAAGCAGTTAACATATCCATATCCATGTGACAATCCACTTATCTGTCTCTCTTTGACTCAGGCACCATCCCCAGAGAAACTGCTTTGCCCAAGGCCCTCAGTTTTCACCCATTCATTTTGAGTAGACATCTCTCTCTCTCTCTCTCTCTCTATTTGATTAGATTCTTAACTTATTTTTATTTGCAGTTGTAAGTGCAACTTACAAAACTAAGGTGCACAAATCTTAAGTGTATGATGCTCTATTACATTTTCCTGTAGACACACCTGTGTAATTCCCACCTAGATTAACAGAGAAAACATTCAGCATCTTCCAGTGTTCCCTCCAAGTCAATACCATCTCCAGAAGACAATCATTCTTGTGACCTCTAATAGAGAAGATGTATTTTGTCTACTTTTGAACGTTGTATAATCATAATCATAATCATATAGCATAAAGTTTTTGTGACTGGCTTCCCTCACTAAGCATGTGAAACTCATCCACGTGCCTATCTGTGGTACTGGTTCATGTAAATGACTTTGACTTCTATTTTCCTAAGACCAAAACTTACCTGACATATATACCTTTTCCCTACCATGCCTCATCTAAGCTTGTATACTCATTAGAATTCAGACATGAAAAGGATTTCAGGACTTTAAGTTTCTCTAGCTCTGTAATGCTGAGAGACAAGACAAAGACCATGCCCCTGGGTCTCAGGCGAGCTAGGAATGGAGAAGTCTTGTCTCCTGTGCAGTAGCCTCTCCATCGCCTCAGGCTCCTGTCTCTGTTCCTCTTCTCTCCTTAACTGCCCCCACTTGTATTTTGAGAAGCAATAGGAAAGCTGTCCTCCCTAGTAATCACGGAGGAATGAGGCTTTACATTCTCTCTCATTCCTACACCATTGATCTGAGTTCTGTATGGGCTCTTTCCTCTTTTCTTTTAAATTTGTACTCATCTCCAATATCTTTACAAGCTTGTTGCTCCATTCTTTTTTTTTTTTTAAGTTTATTCATTTATATTGAGAGAGAGAGGAGATAGAGAGAGAGAGAGAGAGAGAGAACACACATACATGCATATGCACAAGCTGGGGAGGGACAGAGACAGAGGGAGAGAGAATCTGAAGCAGCCTCTGTCTGCACAGTTAGCACTGTCAGCACTGTCAGTGATGTGGGGCTCGAACCCAAAAACTATGGGATCAGGACCTGAGCCGAAGTCATATGCTTAACTGACTGAGCCACCCGGACACCCCCCTGTTCTTTTTGTTCCAAATTTGTACTACTCCCTGCCTTTCACTCTACATTTATCTAGTCCTTCACCCTTTAAATCTCCCTTCCAGTACATCACACTATGAACACTGCCAACACCATGCTGATCACAGATACTTTTCCAATTCTTTTTTCCAGTCCATCTTTCTATCTACCTGTTCACAGATTTCTGAGGCTTTTGATTTCCATCTACAGGAAATATTGTTTTGTCTAACCCCATAACTTTCCCATCTCATTGTAGCTTTTCCACTTTTCTCTGAATATGTGATCTCTGTACCCCCTGTTGTTTGGTTCTGACTTCACGTAACCTAGCTTATTGGTAAAATCATGAATACATCTGACAGCCGCAACAACACAGGGTGAGTTATCACAAATAAACAGTGATATGATGGCAAACATTTATATAACATTTACTATGTGCCAAGCATGATTCTAAGCATGATTTTACACGTATTAACTCATGTAATAGTCTCAACAACCCTCTACAACAGGCACTGTCATTAAGAATACTGCTTAATACAGGCAAGGAACTGAAGCAAAAAGAATTAACTCTACTAAGATCATAGAACTGGTTAGGATCTGATTTAGCGGGTCAGGCTCTAGAGGCTTTCATCTTAAATGCCTCCAAATGATGAAAAAGGTACAGGTGAAGAATGCAGGCACAAAAAGATGAAGTCAATTTACGAGAAACTAGGGATAAATTTAGAAGTCAAAGTTTCAGAAAAAATTTAGAGAGACTTCTAGAATGGACAACAATACAGCAGACATGGGAAGTGAGTGTGGCAAAGCCTCCTGGAAGGACGTGAATGGTGGATGAAGTGGGGAAGGTTCCACAGGGCTCAGAAGTTGTTGCCCTCATGAATAGAATAAATGAAATCGAGCATTCGGCCAGTGTTGTAAGCACAAACTGCTGACATGAACGCGAAACTCAACTAGAAAAGGGGACAATGATGTGTGGGGTTAGTGCAGAACAAACACTTAAATGAAGTTGGTTTTCATAGATTACATAATGACAGCCTATATATATTTTTTAATAAAAATGCTAGCTCCTTGCTTTCTATAAAACATCAAATGAGATTAATTAAATGGGTGAAATAATTGATTTAGCAGAAATTAAACTGTACATAATTTCTTCAGGAACATAGACAATATTTAATTATTTCTATATCATCCATGGTGACTAGAACAGCATTTCCACATTTTCTATACCAGACTTATTATGTCTGTATGGAATTTACAGTGGGATTAAAATAGTGATGGGTGATTGCAACCTATTAGGACAATAACAAGTAGTCAATATTATTAAATCTTACTAAGTGTTATGGCCTATTCTAGGTGCTGTATGACATTCAGTCGTCAAAAAATTCTTGAATGCAAGGTTCTATTTCCATTTTTAAAATCGGAAATTGAGACCACTGGCCACAATGTGGTTATGTAACATGCTCGTGGTGGCACAGTTAAGAGGTGAGAGTAGGACTCAAACTCCATCTGTTTCCCTCCAGAACCGAAAGAAAAGTATTATCCAACATGCTAAAGAGAGACCACAGGAGGCAGAAACAGAGAACTGAAGATTTGTGCCTGTCTTTAGAAGCAATATTAATTTATCTGATCCCAATGAAATGACAATTCAGAGCTAAGAAATGCTTCATTTGCTATTCTTAGAGAATAATTCTGCTTTCTACCTCTTTCTTTCTCTCTCTCTCTCTTTCTCTCTCTCTCTCCTCTCACACACACACACACACACACACACACACACACACACACACACACACCTTCAATTGTGAGGCTCAAGGCTGCCTGAAAGGATCTTTGGTCAATGCTTATCCCTATAACAAGTCCACTAGGAATGAATAATGCCACATATGCTGTGCATTACAGACTATCTTATTTAATCTCATGTTATCCTGACAATCATGAAATGTAGTACAGAGATTATTGTGTAGGAACCTAGTCATAGAGAAAGACTTTTATTTCATATCTCACAGCAAGAGAGTAACAGCAGGATTCTCCATCCAAACCTGAATCTGCCGATCTTGAACATGAATCCAGGGCTTGCTCCTCAGTCTTCTTTCAGTTGACTCTTTTTCCTCTTTACGTGCCTCTAATATTTACTCAGCTCTGTGCCTGACCCAAAGAAGGTGTACAGGAAATATAAACTGAGTAAAAACAAACTATTCTGCCTGAATAGGTCAATGCCTTACAAAAAAGTAGATGTGTTTTCCCACCTAAGAATGCCATCACTTTATTACGGTTGTGGGAATGCCATCCAGAAATTACAGTACTTTCCAAATGTAGGCTTTTGGGCAAAAATGGACATGAGTTGCTGTTTTTGAAGTTGGTTCATTGTGCCCCTCTTAAAAGATCTAATTTTGGGGGTACCTGGGTGGCTCAAGTAGGTTGAGTGTCCAACTTTGGGTCAAGCCCTAATCTTGCAGTTCGTGAGTTCAAGCTCCACATCAGGCTTGCTGCTGCCAGGCTTCAGTGCAGAGCCCCCTTTGGATCCCCTGTCCCCCTCTCTCTGCCCCTCCCCTGCCTTCACTCTCCCAAAAATAAATAAATATTTTTTGAAAAATCAAGCTTTGGCAGAAGACATACCTGAATCCCAATCCTAACTTCAACATTTACAATTAGTGGCCCCGGGCAAGTTATACTCAAATTCTCCTCAACGTAATTGCCTCATCTGTAAAAATTAACTAATATTATCTGCTTTTTAGGGTGGTTGTGACTATTATATAAAGTCCATAATGTACTTGAAGCGGCACCTCAGACGGTGTAAACTACATATAGCAGTTCTTATTCCATCAGCACCATCATCCTCATTCTGTATTTTATTGTAGATAATACATTATTTTTTACCATAAAGAACGAAAAAAAAAAAAAACGTCAATTCAACCCTGTCTTGCCATCGATTATAAGATGTCTCAAATTTGAGTAACACTAGAAATGTGAAAAAGGTTTCATCTTAGATCTGTAAAATACAGAATGTGTATGTACGTGTATGTGTTCTAAGATTGAAACTGCAGTCTAAATCAACTTTCAGAGTGGAAAGTTTTAACATTTCCCTCAAGAAAGTTGAAAAGCATTCTCCATTCAACCAAGTAAAATTCTTTCAACAGTACAATGAAAATGTATTGAAGTAGAGAACTATGTACGCTTCTCTAGTTAGTATATTTTTAAACTTATGAATGATGTTTTAATAATGTGTGTGTGTGTTCACAGATTTCTGTGATGGGCTAATAATGTATATTGCAAATACAAATAAACATTTCTGATATGTCACTTGAAGAAGTGAAATGTAGTTTTGTTTATAACCAGATAAATATACTTGCAGATGTTTTCCTGTAAAAAGAAGTGTTATCTAGTGACTTTCAGGAACTTTATTGGAATGACAAAGTTCAAACTACTGCCAAAGCCAACACATGAGGTTTATATACACAGAGAGAAGAACAGATTTCACTGTGTTGATGAGATTTTTATTTCTTAGTTCCCGTTTTCCATTACTGCTTGGTCAATAGCCATGAAGGATTCAGGGTGGTTTTGCTCAATAAATGTCTCAAATCCCATATCCTTCTCTCCTAACTTTATTCAAAACTAAGCACAATTCTTAACAAAGATTAAATTCCTAGAGAACCTAGCAAGTCACTAGGGAGCTGTATGAAGATCTCTGTACATATTTGAAGAAAATCTAATGTGTAAGCTGTCTTTGGAACAATGACTTTAAGGTTTAATAATATCATGACTCTAGTATAACTAAATCAGTCATGACACAGTTAATTCAGAATTTCAGACACTCACTATTGCAGTAATTGATCAGATCGAATCCATTGATCCAATTCAGGATGTGTTTTTTTGTTGGAAGTGAAGATTAATGATACATCAGCAGTTATCTGACTTCCAAAGCTTACCATTTGCAAATGGAGACCTCATTTATTATGGACACTTGAAATGTGTGTAAAAGAAAAAGAGCTCTCAGTCCAGGAGCTCATAGTAAATGACAATACATTCAAACGTTAAATATTCTCTAACATTTTGGTTTTGCTTTTCATTAATTTCTTTTATTTTACATTTCACTTTCGAATATTCTTGCTATGGAGAATAGAATACAGAGATGGCTAGGCTCGTTATTCCTACTGCAATTCCAGATTTGAAAGATAGGACCTCTTTGAAGTGGTGCTTTTAAAAGTGTATTGTAACTCTTAAATTTAAGACGACTTCAACTGTAAATGGAACATCAATTTTACGTACCACCAAGTTAAAAGAAAATAATACTGGCAATCAAGCTATAATACACCATCAATTTTAAGACACATTCCAATTTCAGAGATAAAATGTCAAAATATGGATGAGTTAGAATGGATAAAATATGGCAGTCTCTGTGAAAAGATGTAGCCGTGTCATCGCAGCACATTCAAATAAGCCCACATATTATGCTGCAGAGAAAATCTGGGTATTTGATACTTTTAAGAGGCACAGTAGAGCTCCCACATCACTCAGGATTTTTTTGGAATGATGCAGTGGAGTTCTGCACTCCCTAATTCTGTACTCCAGAGATGCAAGAGATCTCTGCTACCTACCCTCTCCCCACCTGCCAGTGCAAACCACAGAAAGGAAATATTCACACTTTCAAGATAGCACTTTGAAAGTTCCTTGCCAGTTTTGCCCAAAGAAAGTTCAAGAGAGACTTCTAATGCTCATTTAAATCAAATTGCTGATAGAGGTATTACAATGGTGGACCTGGGGCCGGGAACTGCTAAAGTCTCAGAATGCTCCATGCCCTATAGGCTCTTGTATTGTGAGACAGTATGAGGGGTTTATTCCTCCAAGGCAAGTAAATGCTTCACATCTGCCCTGTCTCTCCCAGCCTGTTTTAATTCATTAAGTCACGTCATGACAAATAGAGTAAACCACTGGAACAGGGAGATGGAGGACAAATACCATGTCCCAAAGGGTTCTGGGGTTAAATCAGGACAGTTAGTCACAATATGCAAGGACTAGACTGAAAACAGGAAAAAGCAAAACAAAGCAAAACAAAACAAAACAAAACAAAATTGCTCATGGAAACAGGAAAGTGAACAAGCAGTGATAGAGAAAGCAAACTGAGTTTATCTGAATGCATTTTAGAGATACAATGAGAATATCTGAGTGCCCTCTTACATACTTCTAGCATGGTTGAGGCTGGATTAGCCCTGTCTTTCCACAGAGTGAGACAGGAAGCAATCAGCCCCATTGCCCTTGACTACACCCTTCTTCTTAACTCCCAGTGATAAATGTGGTTTCCCAAGGGAAGGAAATTCTAAGGGCATTATCTCCCCAGGGTGTACCAGAAAAAAAATTATTCTGAATGTGATAGAGACATTTGAGAGGCTATGTTCATGCCCAGACATTTTCATACCTGGATACTTCAATTAAGATTTTTTTTTTAAGTGTAATCTAATCTCATATTTATGTAGTCTGCCAAATCTTTTTAAAACTGTTTTAGTGGGAAATCAAAAAGTTGCCCCCAAACTGTGCAGGATTCTTTGCTATTTATTTTTATTCTCATTGAGCATTGTTCTCTCTTTTGAAAGGAGAAAAAGGAATCAAGAGAGAATGTGGAGGAATGGTGTGCCTACATGATGTGCACATAACCACAAATTACAAAGAAACCCAATTTCAAGTGTGCCAAACTACACAAAACTGTGAAACAATTGAAGCCAAACTGTGAGGCAAAAGTTTTAGGCTGTTTTTAAGTTTAATCTTTAAGGAGTGTGTGAACACAGAAAAAGGACAGAATAAAGTGTGTGCAATTTACTTTTCTTTCTTTTATTATTTCCAGTTTACTTTTAAACTGTTGCCTATTCCATCAGGGATATGTACTTTAGATGTGTGCTGCTATTTTTGGTAGATTTAAGGTCATTAATTAGGCTTTAGAGCCTGAGGATTTCACACATATGTGAAGTGTCTGTCCTTTAACTCAGTGGGTGCGCCGGGCAGAGCAGCTGCAACAATTTGAAAGGCATTGCCATTGTGCACTGCTCACTGCGGTCCTGAGAACCGGAACTGAGGGAGTTTACCAGCCTCTCCCTGCCTTGACACTGGATGAGTGCACCATCCCTTATGGAGGAAACGTGCACTCTAAGTAAGGTCAGAAAAAGAATTTCTGCTCATTGTCTTCAATGTGTTATTAATAAAATTAGTGCTACAAATGAAATTTTATAGTTTTGATAAAAACCAAAAATTTCTCTTAAGATTGGAGCAACCTTGGGGCGCCTGGGTGGCTTAGTCGGTTAAGCGTCCGACTTTTGCTTAGGTCATGATCTCGCGGTTGGTGGGTTCGAGCCCCGCGTCGGGCTGTGTGCTGACTGCCAGCTCAGAGCCTGGAGCCTGTTTCAGTCTGTGACTCCCTCTCTTTCTGACCCTCCCCTACTCACGCTGTCTCTCTCTCTCTCTCTCTCTCTCTCTCCTAGAAATAAATAAAACATTAAAAAAAAAGATTGGAGAAACCTTTTATTTATTTATTGACTAATTGAAACAATTTTTTTTTACTCATATGATGAAAGGGACAAGATTTCTTGCAATTCGCTAATGGTAATCCTCCTAAAAAAACATCTGTACAGACTAAAATGAAACTGATGATTCTCTCTAAGAAACAGAGCCCTCCTGGGGCTTGTTCCACATAAAAGCAATTGCCTTAGTCTTTAAATATAGAAGATATTCCTTTATTTTTATTTTTTTTTAATTTTTTTAATGTTTTATTTATTTTTAGGAGAGAGAGACAGCGTGAGCAGGGGAGGGTCAGAGAGAGAGGGAGTCACAGACTGAAACAGGCTCCAGGCTCCGAGCTGGCAGTCAGCACAGAGCCCGGCGCGGGGCTTGAACCAGGAACCGCGAGATCATGACCCAAGCGAAAGTCGGACGCTTGACCGACTAAGCCACCCAGGCGCCCCTAGAAGATATTCCTTTAAACACAGTTGGAATTCATGCATTCCATGTGGGGCAGTTGCCCCTCCCACCCCTTTATTTTTTTATGTTTATTTATTTTTGAGAAGAAGGAGGGGCAGAGAGAGAGAGGGAGAGAGAATCTTAAGCAGATTCCATACTGTCAGCACAAAGCTCGGTTACTCATGAACCGCATAATCATGACCTGAGTAGAAACCAACAGTTGGCCACTTAACTAACAGAGCCATCCAGGCACCCCCGTCTCCACCCCTTTAAATGTACTGGGTCTCCTTTAAAAAATTTTTTTTAATGTTTATTTATTTTCAAGACAGAGGGAGTGGGGAGAGAGAGCGTGAGTTGGGGAGGGGCAGAGAGAGAGAGGCTCCAGGCTCTGAGCTGTCAGTATAGAGTTTGACCTGGGTCTCGAGCTCATGAGCTGTGAGGTCATGACTGAGCCACCCAGGTGCCCCTGTACTGAGTCTCCTTCATTTTGACAGGAAACCTCCTGTCATAGGTCAAGGTTTAGTTATTTGTTTCAAAATCCTGAGCACCTGTTGTGTGCCATGTGCTTTCTCATATCTTGAATCTATGAATTTGTTTGATCCTCTCAACCTTGAGATACAGCTATTAATACCACCATTTTTAAAGGCAGGGAAATAAGGTATCAGGGAGATTAAATAATAAATTATTTGGAAAAATGTAAGTGAAAGAATTAACTAGTTTTGTCTAGTTCCATGATCTGTCCTGTTTCCATAAACGGCTGCCTTTAGCAAGGCTGTTTCAATGGGATTTTGTTCAGAACCGCAGGGCATAACTACTCTCAGGCAGTCCCAGGTAAATCCTTCACGATGTCAATGTAGAAATAAAAATAGGGAGAATGGGAGAGAAAGCAAAGGGGGAAAAGGAGGGTGAAGGGACAGAGAGATAGAGGGAGAGAGAGGAGAGAAGGGAGACAGATGGGAAGAAGAAAGAGAGACGGAGAGAGAGATCAAGAACAGTGGGAATTCTTTTATACTAGAGACAAACTAAAAGCCAGCCTGAAAGTTAGCCTGTAGGCAGTCCTCCTGACAAAAAAAGAAAGGCAGAGTCAAGTATGGAAGTCCAGCCCTGCCCTGGGACACTTAAGGTCTCTAAAGCAGTAGATTGCCTGCAAATACATCTCGGCTGTCCTTTCACTTAGCAGAGCCCTTCTCAGCTCCAGTGTGATCTTGTTCAGCTGTAGACCCTACCTCTCTGAGTCTGGAGCAGGCCCAAGATTCTGCAAGTCTAACTAGCTCCCAGGTGATGCTGATGCTGATGCTGCTGATTCAGGGACCACACTTTGAGTAGCAAGGGTACAGAACAATCATGAAGCAGGGGGTCAGTCTGCTACTCGAAACCGAGCTCCACCACTTCATCAGCAATTTAGTTAAGGCAAGTGCCCTCTGTTTGCTCATCAGTCAAATGCAAGCCATGATATTTAATTGGTACTATGTGTCAGGCAGCTGTTGTAAATTCATTATGTAAAGTAACTTATTTTATATTTACAATCATCTGATTTTACTATTCATGATGACAAAAGTGTTACTAAAAGATGCTTAAATTACCTATACCAAAGACACATGGCTAGCATGTGAACAAGACTGAGTATAGGTCTACGCAGGTTAGCTCAAGAGCCTGCTCATTACAACTACACCATAGAGAAGCATGCTGTAGGGGTCTTCCTGTCATGCATGGGAAATACCATACTTAGTGCTTAATAAACCCTGGTTTCTCTTCCCTTCTGTCCCTTCTCCTAAACCAAGCTTGGTTTTCCTTAAGCAGAATCTACTTATAATGTAAAATTAAGAAGCTGATACCACTTTCCATGATGTGTGTTCCACAATGATCCTCTCTCACAGATTTCTCTTTAGCTAAGGAAAGCCTTCAGTGTTTAGATATTTGCATGAATTGCTACTGTTGACAGAAGGAATTGCTTTGATCTCTCTTGCATTATTGCTTGATCCATTTGCTTCTTTTCTTTCCAGAAGTGCACCCCAAAAAAGTCTGCAATGGATATAAAATAGCATTTGCTACAGGTTATGGCTCTATAACTGTACCTTACCTTTAGCAAAATAAAACCTAAATTCATCAAATATAAAATAGCGGTAGTTCATTTAACAAAGAGATTTACCAAAGTCTTTTTTAAGTAGTAATCTCTCCTGATATTTTTAAATTTTTGATTAAGGATCTTTTGAAAATCAAAGACACCTTTTTAAAAAATGTAACTATTGGGTTAAAAATTGGAAGCAATACAAAAAAGGCTTTACATACACTGATTTGCAGCTGTATGTAACCTGAGAATTACATAGGAAAGATGAATGAATGAAAACTATTTTATATTCTGTAGTGACAGAATGGTTTGCTTTAAGAAGTGGCCTCAAATATTTCATATTTAATCTTAATTAATAAAACATTCCAAAGCATGAAAGTTGTTTCTCTTGCTAGTAAAGAATGATGTGGCACTTCTGACAGAAGGAACTTTCTCTATTCCAGAACTTATATTTCTGGAAATACTTCTCTCATGTGCTAGAATAGTTTCATTTTTTCCCCCCACAATAGATCTGCCTTTTACCATATCCGTCACTTGGTAAAGAACACTGTGGAAATCTCAATTTTTAGAGTGAGTATGTTCTAGGTAAATGCTTATGTGAGAGAAGTGATGATTATGATGAATCAGGCTATCATATCATCTGATTGGCCCTGGGGCAATATGAAAAATAATAAAGACTTTCTCTTTTAAATGTATGGGGTGAACCAAGGACTATCAATACCAGGTGTTTGTTTTTTGTTTTTTTTTTTTTAATTTAAATTCTCAGTGATTAAAACGATATAGTACTGGTGCATAACTCAATAGACAGGGCAATGACATATAATAGAGAATCCAGAAATAAATTAAAAAAGATAAAAAATTAGAATATAAAGGTGGAGGGGGGTATCTTAATCCAGTTGAGAAAATGTGTATTATTCAAAAAATGGTATGGAGGCAACTGGTTCACCTGTCACTTGACAAACGTTAAGTTGGACCCATACCTTATGCCAAGCGTAAATTTCTAATAAATCAGAGATTTAACTGTGAAAAGATATACCACCAAATTTAAGGAAAAGGCAATGGAGAATTCACTAAGAAGCGTGGTAAAGCAATGTAGCCTAGCAGCCTCTTGAAGGAAGACCTATGACAAGGGGAGAGGTTCTCCTTCTCTTCCAGCCTCATCACCCATAACACCAATGAGCCAAGGGACTTTAATGGCATGTATTAGAGGCTCTGAAATCTCTCACTTCCCTTATAGCCTTCTCAGGTCCTGAGCCAATCTTTTTTTTTTTTTTTTTTTTTGAAAGAGAGACAGAGACAGAGACAGAGCAAGCAGGGAAAGGCGAGAGAAAGAATCCCAAGCAGGCTCCGCACCGATAACCCAGGGCTTGATCTCACGAGCTGTGAGGCTATGATCTGCACCGAAACTAAAGGTCTGATGTTTAAACAACTGAGCCACCTATGTGCCCTGTTCCTGAGCCAATCTTGACTAAGATAGAAAGGATACTAAAAATGCCTGCTCTTGACTCAGTCTTTTGTTCTGTCTACACTTGGGGGCAGATCTGATGTCCCCATGCCCACTAAAACATAGCTTTCCTTTTAGCTTTGTTGTGTTTGGTAACCTTATACATTTTTTTCCACTCTTCCAAGGTAGAACCTTTACATAGATTTTAGGAAAATTAGGTAACCTGATATTTGCCATCACTGTCACTAGCACATAATAAAATAAGAATGCGAATACTGATCTGATTCCCCAGGTCAATATCAGTCTTATTCCTCTTTGTTCCCAGAGGAGAATGAGCTGCTCATAGCAACAAAGAATAATTGTCTGTCTTAATAAATTGAATCCAAAGACCGCAAAGTGCATCTAACAATTCACTTGTTCATGTAAATAATGTTCATGCTAATATCTGGTTGATTACAACATGAATTATTTGGTCATAACATAGACAGCTATTACATAAGGTTGCACATAGAACTTTTCTATCTTTATAATCTTCTAGAAAATAAAACATCCTGCCTAGATGAAACCTGGTTCCCTTAATGAGTTCACTATGAGAATCACTGTGGCCTGCAGTTATTTGATTAAAAGAGCATAAATTGGGATGCCTGAAGGTTCAGAGGCATTTCCTATTGTAATTTAAATAAAGCAGTCTTGGGGCAGTAGACTTTACTGATGAGAGTTTAGAAAGGGATTAGTAAAGGTTTCATGAGTGAACCCAAATTCACCAAATATCCAAAGTTTTTAAATGTTACTATAACCCACTGATAACTTTTTTCTTTTTTTGAGAATAAACATTTTGGAGCTAGAGAGTGCTTGAAAATAAGAAAAGCAAATGCAAAATTAAAATTTAGAATGAGTAAAAGAAGTTATTGGTTTTTAGAAATCACTGCACACATTAAAAAGCCCTACAGTTCACGGTAAGTCTAAATTACAGCTGGAAGAGTGCCAGCTAGTTACAGAGCACAGAAAAGGTGAAAATCTCCCAAACTAGAGTACAATTAATGCTGCCTGGGCTCTCTGGAATCCTTTCCAAATGTATTTCCAAATAAAAGTACTCTGTTTCTCTGTTGGATGCCAATAAATGGTAAAATTTAAACTTGGGAACTTACTACCCAGCAATAGCCAAGAGCTCATTTACTAAACACCATGGAAGGATCCTTTTCTCCACATGACACGAAGGAGAAAAGGTTCCCCTTCCTTAAATGAGTCCTTCCACTGGACATTCTACCCACTCCTATCAATGCTTTGTTCTGTGGTAACAGATTAGTAACGACTAGCAGACGCATTTCACTTTCAAACTACATAATGAAGTTTCCACATTTCCTAACTACACTGTGTGTCTTTTTTGGTGGGCATTGGAGTTTTTCTTGTCCCCTCCTACCACTGAGCATGCCCAGGGATGAGTGATAAGCAATGCCAGAAGTCACTGCTCTTTAAAGCTACAAGGAAGCTTACAAATTCTAGCATACTCTCTCCTTCAGCAGATGTGCTAAATGAGGCCCAGAAAGTTGAGTGTCTCAGCCAAAAGCACACAGCCAGCTAGTGGAAAAAGCAGGCCTTAATTTCCAATTAAGAAATAAATTTGGCTCCTAATAACTAATGTTTATTGGACACTTTCTCTGAGTGTACTGTGCTAAATTCTTTACACAAATTTCCACACTTTATTTGCAAACACAGACACATGCACCCACGCACACACAGCCCACAAGGCAGTTATTAGTATAAGTGTTTCTGGACTCCTGAGGAAATTGAGATCAAATAACTTGCCCAAGGTCACAGTAGTCTTGAATAATGGAGCAAGGATTTGAATCCAGGCCTTGTGAAAGATACAGCAATAAAACTGACAGCATTCCTGTCCTCAAGGAACGATCTAGAAAAGGAGCTAGGATGCTTACTGATAATTCTGCATAAGCCATATATGACTGCATACAGGACTATGTACTCTGGGACACTGGAATTGATCCATAATCGGAAATGCAATCATGCATTAATTTTGAGCACCCAGCAATCGCGGAACCATACACAGATGCTCTTGAGGCAATCATAACGCCACACAGAATGCAAACTATTTTGCTTCTTGTCTACCACAGCTGTCTAATTCTTTAGTTAGTGTCTGAAAATTAGCTTCACTTCTCTGGTCTTAAACTGAGAATATTGTGTTTGATATTAAAGAGCAATGAAAATTTCACCACACCTAGGTTATCTGTGGCAGCCTTGGCAAATAGCAGAAAGAATTGTTCTATCTAGAATTTACTTGAGAAACATGAAAAAGTATATAGAATTTACACTTCCAGAAGGAACTCTCCTTTTCTGTCACTTTCTTAAGAAACATTAAGTTGTGGTGTGTGTTGTTGTTTGTTTTTTTCCATCATACCATTATCGTGATTTTTCCTTTTGAAGAAATAATGTTTCTTAACTGGTTTCTAAAAATGTAGATGGGGTCCCAGACACTGTTGGTTGTCTAATCAACAGTTTCTCCCATTTCATTCTGTATAAACATGCAGTAGTAGAGTCTGAAAATGCCAGATACTTCCTTTCCCAATTTCCTTTGCAGTGAGGGGAAGCCAAATGCTTTCCTGGGTAAGAGGCTAGGTCACACAACAAAGGATTGGTCCAGGTTAAAAAAAAAAAAAAAAAAAAAATATATATATATATATATATATATGAGAAGGAAGATTTGGACATCATTCAAGATTGCTATCTAAAACTTGGTTTACCACTGAACTAGCAGACAAGTGGTACAAATCACAGGTACCAGATAAGTCTATAAGAAAGGGTGCATGCGGTTTCCTGGAGCCTGAGGAGTGGTGCCCAGTGAAACCCACACAGTTCTGAGAAACCAAGAAACTGCAGTCTCAAGTCCTTTATATGATTAGACTAGGAGAGAGGCTGTGTTGTTTGTAGAGGGTCTATCTGCCACTCTATATAATGATTTCCTGCTGGATCATAGCTTCATACCTTGCGGTTCTTTTTTTTTTTTTTTTTTGAGAGAGAGAGAACATGAGCAGGGGAGGTGCAGAGAGAGATGGAGAGAGTGAGAATTCCAAGCAGGCTCCGCGCTGTCACTGCAGAGCGCAACACCCAGGAACCATGAGATCATGACCTGATCTGAAACCAAGAGTCTGCAGCTCAACCAAGGGAGCCAGCCAGGCGCCGCCTCCCGGTTATATTTTTCACTGAATCTTGTAGCCTGTACTAGTCCTACAGCAGAGGCAATATTCTCCGAGGTGGGTAAAGAATGACTTGCTTCTGGGAATGATTTTTTTTTTCCTAATAAAAAAAGAGAGATACATGTTAAACAAACTCTACTCCTCCTTTCTGTCCTGCCTTTGAGGCAGAACATGAATCCTGAGGTCAAGCAGCCATTTTATGACTATACAGGCCTGAGGAGAAGGCCAACCTGCTAAGCTGGTTGAAGTGAAGGTTAAAACATTCTAGGTTCTTGACAACTTTGTTCAACTTTAAAATCATCAGCCCTGGATTCCCTACTTCTAAACTTCTTAAGAGAATAAGGGCTATTCTGCGACCTCCAGGAAATTTCTTTAAATGATGCAATTGGCATGTTAACTCATTGAGGAAACAAGCCCTCAGAGAGAAAAAAAAATTAAAGGAAATATTCTCCAAGAAGAATGTTCTCTAAAGAGAACCTCACCTTCTTTGCCTCATCCTTTGGGTCTGAGCATAAATAGCACTTCTTCCAAAAACCTGTGATATTTAATTAGGGACCTATTTGTATACTTGTCCTTTTAACATTCAGATAATTTACAGTTATTTCTTAGATGCCTGTATTTTTGACAAGCAGTGCAATTGTGAGCATCAGAAAAGCAGGAATGGGATGTCTGGGTGATTTAGTTGGTTGAGCATTCAACTTTGGCTCAGGTTATGATCTCATGGTTGGTGAGTTCGAGCCCTTTATTGGACTCACTGGTGACAGCATGGAGCCTGATTTGGATCCTCTGTCTCCCTCTCTCTCCACCCTTACACTACTCATTCTCTCTCTCTCCCTCAAAAATAAATAAACATTAGAAAAAATAAAGAAAAGCAGGGACGATAACAAACATAATCTATATAAATGCATCACACCATGTCTGGCATATAATATTTCACAGTTTTTGTTGAATAAATACTTCAAGGAGATTGTTTGAATCCCTAAAAGCCAACCCTAAGTAAAAACCATTAACTAGGTAGGGCTATCTTTGGTGGTTTCTTCATGTTAGTTCTGTGGCTTCCCTTTTACAAAAATATTCTGTTCCCCCAAACCTTCCTTTACTGCAGGTCTGCCTGACTTTTTCAAAACTTCATGCTGCCCAGTGATCATAATTCTGTGTTCCCTTCTATAAGCTTACCTGTCTTCAGCACCAGACATAGTTTAGAGTTCTGGGTTTTCCATGAATAGCCTGGCTGCTAATGGGTTCTGAACATCTATTGAATAAATGAATATATATACAATTCACTTACCTCTGTGACTGTTGCTGAGTGGGTTAATACCTTTGAGACTTCTTCCCTTAATATGTTAAATGGGGGTTTAACCAAGTCTTCTTTTGGCATCTCAGACATACAAGGTACCTAAGCACTGACATTAAGTATCTCTCCATATCAGTTTAATTGGATTTCTTTACATGGTGGAGTTTAGTGTCCTTCCAGAGTTTTATTTTTCTCATTCCTTGAAAATGTTCTGAGTGTCTGGGATAAAATTCATTAGCACATTCGTATACATTGTTTGTTTTATTAATTAGGTGGCATCTTGGTCTCTGAAGGATCAGGACAGTTTAGATTAGGATAGGCATTCTGCTGCTGGGAGGGAGTTTATATTCCAATTTCCCTCAATTTATAGTCATCTTAGCAAACTCTAGAATTTGAACACAGATGTATTAGTTTCCTGTTGCCGCTGCAACAAGTTTCCAAATACTTAATAGCAACACAAACGTATTTTCTTACAGTTGTGGAGATCAAAAATCTGACAGAGATCTCACTGGGCTAAAATCAAGACTATAGCAGGTCTTTCTTTGTTCATTTCTAGAGGCTTTGGTGAGAATCCATTTCGTTGCTATTCCAGCTTTTTTAGAAGTCACATGTCTTGTGGCAGCCCTCCTCTGTCTTCAAAGCCAGCGATGTCTCATCTCTCTGACCCTTCTTCTGCCATCATCTCTCTCTGACTGCAGCTGGGAGAGATTTCTCACTTTTAAGAACCCATGCAATTAGATTAGGCCCACCCAGATAATCCCACATAATCTTTCCATCGAATAGACCTTAATCACATCTTCAAAGTCTCCTTGGCCATGTAAAGTAACATATTCACAGATCCCAAGAATTAGGACATGGACACCGTGTCACCATGGGAGGTATGGGAGAGGCATTATTCTATCTACCACACCAGGATTCTTAGAAATATAATTATTTATGTGCATGAGACACAAACTGTATTTACTTAAAGACCATATACTTGTTGAAAGGATATTGGGTAGGAATTCAAGGACCTGGGTTCAAATTTCAAGTAAATACTTCAAAGAGGGCACTTCAGGCAGAGGAAACAGGGTGATCTAAGGTAGGAAAGCACAGAGTGCATTTAGGAAACATTAAATTATTCAGTTCAAGCACAGTATAGCAGTAGAAGAGTCTCTGGGAGGAATAGGAAAAGGGACTGAATGTCAGGTCAAGGACTGGGCCACCATCAGAAAACAATTGAAAGTCACCAAAGGTTAGAGATGATAACTGTACTTGAACCTTCTAATGATCTGGAAGCAAGATTCAGAGAGACCTAGAAAGGAGACAGTGCAGGTAGGCAATCTGAAGATTATTGCCACCTTCAGAGGAAAAAAAGGTTTGGACCAGGGATAATGGCAGTGAAAACAAGAATGGGATGGCTGACAATTCATAGAGCTGAGCGGTCCTTCCACTTAGGTTTGATGCTGCTGAACACTCAGCATCATGGTCGCGACCCTTCTGGAGTGTTAGTATTGACAAATACCATACAAATACAATTTTTTAGTGGTTTTTTTTTTTTTTTTTTTTAGAAAAAAAATCTAGAAATTTTTTTCCAAGTATCATGTTCATTAGTTCCTGGATAACTTTAATTTTGGGGTCCTGTGCCAAATAACTGGAGAAATGAGTTCCAACTAAGTATAGGTAAGAAATATCTTCAGGTAGAGCTTCATAGCTGGAAGATGTTTCAATGTCAAGATTTTCCAGGAAGGAATATCAGGAGAGCTTTGGGAAGAAACAGGTGTGGTAGAGAGTACCACAGGAAGAGAAGATGAAGTGTCAGTGGGTTGGTTAAACACAATAAGCCATTTCAAAAACTTAAGGAAAAAAATTACTACATTTTAAGATTTCTCTTAAAAGCAATCTGCTGAAATCTTGCCATTTGCAACAATGTAGACGGAACTAGAATGTATTATGCTAAGCGATAAAAGTCAGTCAGAGAAAGACAAATATCATATGATTTCACTCATATGTGGAATTTAAGAAACAGAGCAGATGAACATTGGGAAAGGGAATGAAAAATAAGATAAAAACAGAGAGAGAGGCAAACCATGAGAGACTCTAAATTCAGGGAACAAACTGGGAGGGGAGGGGAGGTGGGCTGGGGGATGGGCTAAATGGAGGATGGGCATTAAGGAGGGCACTTTTAGGGATGAGCACTGGGTATCATATGTAAGTATGAATCCCTGGGTTCTACTCCTGAAACCAAGACTACACTGTATGTTAACTAACTTGAATTTAAATAAATAATTTTTTTAAAAAGCAATCTGCATGTTGAATAACAAAACCAGATTAAAGACGCCCCTGCTAAACGAGGTCGCATGAATTTGAATTAGTCTGCCAAAATATTAGCTTAGCAAAAAGGAAGGCCAGTGCGGCACCCTTTAAACTGGGACCTTCGAATATGATTCTATCTGAGAGACTTCAGTTCTACAGAATCTATTTATTCTGCCACGCTGTTACTTTCCCGACCTGATACTTTAGAGTTAACTTATCCATAGAGAAGCTGGCCTGAGTCTTCTTTGTGAGCTTGGCAAGTTCATAGTCTGTTGGTGGTATGGCTGTAGGCCCAATTCTCATCTAGTGAATGTAGTCGATGACTCTATGTTGTTGGTATGCAGGCCTGTTTGTGTGTACCAGAGAGAGAACTTCAACATAAAGGAAAAAGCCTTGAAGGTATTTGAGTCTTACAACTACTGCAAAGTGTGAGGTGGGCTACCTTCTTATTACTGCACAGTTCTCTCTCATTGTGTTAATGAAAGCCAGACTCCCATGTCTGTAGTTAGGGCCGTGGCAGTGATGAATAAGGAACGAGGGAGCAGATGAGCAGAACTGGGACACCCACCAATGACATTCAGCCTCCGGTACCAGTTGTAGACATTGGCTATTAAAACGATCATAAAAAAGTGGCTGAAACCTTTTCGTACTTGTTAATTCTGCATGACTCAGGTAAATAGTTTTCCTTCCAGAGCAGTTAATGCTACCATTCCACCTTTCTGGAATTAAATCGAATGTTCATCTGCAGACAAGTGTCTTCAAAAGATTAAACACCTTTAAAAACTGAAAAACTGAGTCAAATATCCAGATGTTTGACCATATGATGTCAAACACCTGCATATTCGGTTTCCATTGATTCAACCAGCCTTTAGTGAGATGTTTAGAAAACTATGTGTCGGTGAACTAACTCACAGAGAAAAAGGAGGGCTAGAGAGTGTCCATCTAGTTGCTACATTTTAGGGCTGACATCAGAGTGGAGATAGCAAGTTGGGAGAGAGGGAGTGATTAGGGGCCCCAGGAGATAAAGCAATTTTTATTAAATTTTGTTACTTTTACTCATGTTTGTTATTATTAGGTAGATAGAATAAAGATGTTCTTGATTTCTAGTAATTGATCAGCTAGGTTTTGGGGGGTGCGACAAAAATGAAAAGACATGGACCTAAGTTCCCAGAGTCTTCAGTTTGCCCTAAAAGGAAAGAAATAAAGACCTTTTCCATGTATCACTAAAGCTCTCCTACTTTCCAAGGACAAACATTCATTCTGGTAGTATACATATGAAAACGATTTAGAGTGCCTATCAATGGAAAATGTATTAGCTAAGTCCCTTGGACCTGAAATTAATAGGAGAGCTTTAAGATTAATGGGACTAGAAATATCACTACTTTCCCTTGGCATGATCTTTATCCTCTTCATATTTTTAAGCTACAATATATTACTATGAATCTACTGTGTCTCACCCCTTCGACTGATTTTTGTGATTTCTTAAGACCATGAAAACAACAAAAGCTAAGGAATGATTCTTTCTCTGTGCCATCCAAATCAAATAATACCTAATCCTGTTCATGTGAGGACTCTTAGATACTAGTACATGGTATACAGAAGTTATATATACCAGTGTTCCAGAAAACTCCAAAATTTAATCAGATGCTCTAGGGAAATAGCATCTATTTTGCTAAAAATACTATCAGGTTCAGTGTTATTTTTTCAATTTTAAGAGCCTAAGTGAACTTTTTCTGCAACCAGTCATCAGGTATTTATTGAGTATAAAGCTATAAGTCTAAGAATGCAGACTTCGTTTTGAAGCATTTTCTATTCTTTTCCTCTGACTTTGCATCTAGATAAACTATATAAGGGAGAAATGATGGACAGTAATGAAAAGCCTAATAGTTAAGTTCAAAACTGTACATCTTGAACTTCAAAAAAACTTTAGAGTTTGAAATAAAATAAAATCATTTTGGCAAATATCTACATTCAAAGCTTTTGTGTGTCTCTCTCAACATACAGTGCTGAGTGTTCATGATGTACTCACAGTATGGGGAATGACAAAATAGCTGCCTAGGGTAGAGTCCTGACAGTTCAACCTGAATCAGGGTTATCTTACCTAAATGATGAATCTCAATTAAGAATGGTAAGTTTCCCAATTATAGTTGGGAAAGGAACAGGAAAGGGATTACCATTTGTTTAGCATTTAAAATTGCCAGGCATTTCCCATAAATCTTCTCATTTGGTTCTCGTAATAGCCTTAAGAAAAGATTACTGAGATCCAGAAAAATAAAGTAATTTTCCCAAAATTACATGCCTAGTAAATGGAGGGTAAAAATTCAAATCCAGATCTGCTTAATTCCAGATCCAGTATTCCATTACAGTTAGCTAACTCATAGTAAATGTTCATGTATCATGCTGTAGACACATGAGTACTTAAAAATAGAATTATCCCATAGTTAAAATGAGATTGTGGGGCAAAAAGAGATGAAATGAAGACAAGCCTAACTTTGCCATTGATTTAGTGAATAATTGTGTCTCAGTCACTTAAATAGAGTGGCCTTCTCTTTTTAATTTATAAAAGCAGCTAAACCAAAAATTTAGGTTGGTCATTTGGAAAATGCATGGCTTCCAAATCAAATGATTCCTTTCTTCTCTTCTGAGATGACAAATTGTAATGACTAAGCCTATCCTTATGCCAAAGGGAGAAACATGTTTCAAGCCAAAACCCAAATTCAAAATAGTATATTTCTCCTGTATCCATTTGATGATATGTAAGCCTAAATAATAAATATGTGCTTTTTCCCCACTTTTTACCGTATTACCTCTACAGAGTTAGAGAAACAGGGCCATATTATTTCAGAAGAAATTCTTAAACCTTCCTATGTGATATTCTTTTTTTTTACTGTCCCAGAATTTAATTTAAATACTTTTAAAGAGCTATTTCTTAAAACAGCTTTTACTCCAATTCTAGGTTGGAGTAAAATTCTGTAGGCTAGGTTGAACAACTTCAGGAAATTTGTAAAATAAAGACAGGAAGAAGAAAAGTTGATCGTATAAAATGATTAAAATTTGGAGAAATAGATCTTTAAATACAGAAACCTTTTCCTGAGATCAAGGCTTCTATCAATCAGTTGTCCAATGTGTCACTGGAACAATAAAAGTTTAATAAGAATTCCATTATTAATAGCACTGATCTACTCATTATTCTTACTATTCATTTTATTACTAAAACAAAAGAAATCGTTTACTTCTATTTTACAATATCTTTCCTACTTTCAAGACATTCAAATTTTTTTATAAATGAAGACTAATTTCCTGTTTCAGCTTTAGCAAATTTTGCCAGAATACCCAGAGTCAAAAAAAAAAAAAAAAAAAACCCACGTAATGCTGAAAGGGACCTCAATGAGTCACTTTACCTTGTCCTAGCCCAATGTCAACTCATTCTCCTCTACCCAGACCAGTCTTCATTTCCCCTATTCAGATGGTTCTCCTTCAGTCCCCTAGAAGGCCCTACACTGAGCCTAGCAAGGTACTCCCTTCTGGCTCAATAAAGTTATTTTGCTTTTATAATTCAAAGATGTCACAAATTTCAGTCTTAACACTCATTATTTCTGCTCATTGGTTGTGTGGTAATTTAAATACCTATAACTTTAACTCCAACAATAGATTACTCTTTCTAATCTCAAGAGCTCCCTTTCCAGTTGAACAGACGCTCTTGCCCTGAATGGAGGAAGTCCTAATGCAGCATCTTTCAAACTGCTTGGAAAAATAACTACTACATGAGTTTCACCCCTCTTACAGACCTACAGACTCAATCCTTAGTATAGCAGAAAAGTGTAAGTATTACAGAAGGGTCTTAGTGTTGTTTATTTTTCCTTTTAACTGTGGGTACTATCTTCTTGTACTTTTATTGTAAACTTCAGAGGCTAGGCTATGGTTAGCTATGTGAATTTTAAATCGAATATGTTTTATTCTGGAAACATGCTCTATTTATTTTTGTTGTGTTTTACTTATACTGCTCCTTGCTTTGTCCCCAACGTCCCAGAGTCTACAAAGATATATAACATACAACAATATGAGAGTATAGGTGAGTATGGAAGATTAAAAAAATCAACTGTGCTTAAGAATGAAGTTATTGTAAAACTGTAAACTGTAAAGACCATCACACTTACCACAGGACCGTACTTTGGCTCTATGCTTTCTTACAAGCTGAAGCTGGGGGAGAGAGAGGAATCTGGTTATGTATGAAACAGTCTACTATGTAATAAAATTAAATAAGAACAATTATAAAGAACTCAGAAAAAGCAAGCCATTACTGACACATGAACTGAAAGTTGGAACTTCATGAAACAAAGATCAGCATTCTCAATACATCCTCATTCTTAACACAAGTTCCCCAAAAATTATTTCCTATGCTGGCCCTTAATGAAAGTCAAAGTCATCCCAACAGAATTAACTAAAGTAAAAAGAATGGCACAAGGTGTCACAGTGATGTGATTGAAGTATATTGATCCCTGAAGTCCAATGTAATATAAGTTTTACAGTATCTGGGAGATTGGTCTTTGACAACTGCTTTGGATCAGACTTCACATAGGAGTCCTACTGACTACAAATGCTACAAACACAGTGATTTGTGTGTCATGCAGTTGACTGACATATATTTTTATCTATTTGTTGTGTCTCTATGATCTATGGTGTAAATTTCGGATGCAGGCTTCGTAGAGAGCAGCATCTACATGTTGTAGTTAACATGGATGTGCTGTTATGTGTTAAAAAAGACACACATAGTTGGCTTTGCTAAGTATTTTCTGAAGGTTTGATATTTAGTCGGTAATATGATATCTTTCAGAGAAACCCTGCTGATATTACGGCAGTTCAGTAACCTAACAGGTCAAAAATATTATCATAGATGGGTTTAGTTAGATAGGCAAAAGCAAGAGAATCACAAAGTTTCCATTAGTATATACAGGAAAAAAGGCAATGTGATCTTCCAAAAATACTTTAGATGTTACAGGGACATGTTAAAACGTAGAGTGTCTGGGAATGTCTTGTCTATCCTGATGAAATCAACAGAGGTAGGCCAGGGTAAGAGAATCTTTATGGCCTGCAGATATGTAATTTGTGTAGTTTCTGATTTGAAAACTGGAATAGATTTTTAATTTATGATTGAAAAGATTGAGTTCACCTTTGAACAGCTTAGGTAAATTAGATTGCCCCCAAGTCACACTTGAAAAGCACCACAACCACCACCATCAGTTTCAATTTGTAAAATGGAGCCAATGAAATCGTCGCTAGGGGCACATTCACACACCTAGCCCTTAAATTATGCATAAATAAGAACCACCAACACCTTCAGCAGGCAAATTAATTTCAAAGTGCAAGGATTTCTATTGAGAATACTCTGTTCAAAAGTTCAACTCAGCAATGCCAGCAGGATTGTGCTAATGAATCAACTCTAAAACCACAGTAGAAAAGGAAAGAGATCAGTGTTTCATTATGGCCAATATTTCTCTGTGAAATGCTTGGAAACCACTACAGTGTGCTTCTCTAAAATAACTGAGTGAGTTTAACCTCTTAATATCAGATACTATATGTTTAAAGGGCCAACCCTTTAAACCCCAAAGAGGGCAACTAATGTAATTCAAGCTAAAATTCTTAATTTCCTTTCCTTCTCTAACAAAACCTACAAGAAATGTTATAAAGAAAAAATGTGAATTGCACAAAGATTTAGAAGGTAACATTTGGGTCTATGAATTCTCATTAAATTAGTTCTATAAATCAGACTCTATAGAATAACTGAAAAGCAAACCTTATCTTATCCAGGAAAATCCACTGTATACATTTAAAACCTCATAAGATTCTATTACTTTTGCAGTATATTGTATTAAGTAAGCCCATTTAAAGTATACACTTTAGCTTCCTTAAGCCAATGTTTTTACAAGTTCATGACCATGATAAAATATATTGCTTTTCAGAATAAATATCCTTTATGCCTATCATAACTATGTTCTAGCAATTAAATTACACCAACATTTATGGAACAAAGTTCTCTAGAAACAAAGACTGTGTTTAATGGTTGCAGTGACACCTACTGGTAATGAGTACACCTAATTCTTAAAGATGCTGAAAATAATAATGTCCTACGTCCATATTATCATTCTCGGGCTCCAAATTTGCCATCCACAGCAAATTCTTACTTTTCATCAGCTAACTCATTTCAGTAGCTTTTGGTAACATAAAATATATAGAAATAACATTTTCTTTTACAGAGTAAAGATTTGGCATACGGTGGTTTGTGTTATCTTTGTTGAGTATGACGAAAAATGCCCTTTTTGTTGGTAACAGATTGTCACAAATCATTTCATTTATGCTTATGCAAAACCAGATGTCTCTTCTAAGTGAGAATGCCCATGAAAGACAGAGTTTCTGACAAACGGAGGAAATGAAAGAAAAAGAAGTTTTTTGCATGAATTGCAGATTCATAGGATGGTCTCACTACCATCATCTCGAAAGGCCCCTGGATACAACCTATATATTTCATGTTGACAGTGTGGTCTTTACTCAGAGGCTTCACTTACACTTACGTGACAACTGTGAACTCCTCTTGTTCATCCTCAACTCTGTGAGGCCTCCCATATACCACAATAACCCTTCCCCCAACCCGCATTTCCCTCAAACAAGTGACATCAGGCCATGTAATCGGTCACACTGGCTAGTCGTACCCTTCCCTCCCTCACTCCTCGAGATAAAGCTATACAAATTATAAAATCCAAAAAAGCTTTCCTGACCACTCTACTACCAGGCCATTCCCTGCTCTCGAATTTTCATTATTCTCTGGTCTACATTATACCACTAAGAAAGTGTTTATATGCTTGTCTTTAATTACTGCCAGCAATATTTGTAATCTAATCCATTTATAGATCATCCCCACAGTAATCCTTACAATGACCCTCTGAGTTAGGTACTATCATCTCCATTTCTCCGATAAAGAAATAAAAGCTCAGAGATTTGAGATACTTTGTTCAATGTAACAAATCTTGACACAGTTAAGTTTCTAAATCACATCTGTCTTGAGTTCCAAACACCTTCTTTCCTTGTGACACATAGGTTGGTTGTCTGAAAGTTCTTTCCACGTACTGTTCGCAATATTCCATCCTCTGACAGTTCCCACAAACAAAGAAAACTGTTTACCAAGTGATCACTCCTCCAGTCAGTGGAGTCTCAGAAATACTCCTGGTTTTGCCTAAAAGTTATTGGTCCTGGAGGGTGATGGACCCATTGTAATTTTGTTGACAGTACCCTATGGCAGTTTCTGTGACTCCTTACTGCCAAAGCACTGGCTCACTAAGAGACTTTTAGAAAGCTCCCTAGCTGCATAATGCTACAATGACAGATACACATCATCATATGTCTGTCAAAACCCATAGAATGTACCACACCAAGAGTGAGCCCTAATATGCCCTATGGAGTTCGAGTGATAATGATTTGTCAGTGCAGGTTCATTGATTGTAAGCAAGTGTACCTGTGCCATGTGGGATGATGGAGTAGGAGTTTTGTGCCTATAGAGGGTAGGGTGGGTGCACATGAGAAATCTGTGCTTTCTGCTCAATGTTGTTGAGAACCTAAAGCTGCTCTAAAATATACATTTTATTAATTAGTAAAAAACAAAATTGCCAATGCCTGGATGGTCCTCAGGCAATTAACTCAGAATCTCTGGGGCTTAGGCCTTAGTATCAGTATCTATTTAAAGTTTTTCAGGGGTGCCTGGGTGGCTCAGTTGGTTGAGCATCTGACTCTTGATTTCAGTTCAGGTCATGGCCCAAAGGTTGTGGGATTGAGCCCCGTGTTGCTGGGCTCCACACTGAGCACAGAGCCTACTTAAGGTTCTCTCTCTCTCTCTCTCTCTCTCTCATAAATAAAAATAGATAGATAGATAGATAGATAGATAGATAGATAGATAGATAGATGATAGATAGATAGACAGATAGATAAAATAAAGTTTCCCAGGTGACTCAAATATGCAGCCAAGGTTGAAAACTGTTGTTCCCCTATGTATTCAGAGTGCCTCTGGCCCTTGAATCACTGAGCTTGCCCTACACATAAATACTCTGGAGTCATCTCCATGGTGACCTCAGCTTTGGTCTTTCTTGAATTATAATGATAGCAATAATATGTGTTATATTGTTATATTTATAATATATAATTGTTATATATAATAATGACTGTATGTCCTGGCAATTAACCAAATGTGTAGCTAACATAGCATCTTGCTTCTGCATCTTTGCCCCAGAGCCTCCAACATCTGACTTTTGTGTATGTGTGCCAACTAAGAATTAGATTAGAGTTGCCCAACTGCTCTAGTGCAGGATTAACTTCTGGCCCCAGATTCAGGCCTGAATGCCTACAGCTCTTGTCTCCCATCTTACCATGATCTCTCATCATGTCTGCATTCATATGTTCTCACGAGATCAAGAACTTCCTCCAGTGTTTCTTTCCTGCCCATGGGAGCCTTGGGTATGCTGTTTCCTCTACTGTTAACCTGGTCAATGTTCATTCCATGTTTAGCTCTCGTGAAAATGTTCATGGAACTTAGTGCTAAAGGCATCACATGACCTATAAGTGAATCCTCCATACATATACACACAGCTACTAGGCAAGGGTGAGCTTGTTCAGTCCTACTTCATTTTGGTGAATTGCAAACTCCTTGAGGGCAGAAGACATGACCTTTTTAATCTCTACCATGTAGCACAGTGCCTGATAAACCTAACTAGATGTCTAAATGTTGTAAATGAATAAATTAGTCTTCCACTTTTCTTCCTAAATTTTTGAAGTATGTTTAGAAAATTAACACTACCTACCTGTCATCATTAAAATATGTACTCGGTTTATTTTTTGCAGTTTGTGGCAAGGAAGTTTTCTACTAAGTTACTTAAAGGTTTCACTTGGACACTCTTCTGACCAAGGTCAAATGGTAAGATAGTTACATAAACTATTTGGTGTTATTAGCACGTCAGTCTAGGCAATCAAAAGGTGCATGTGAGGGCTGTAATACGTCATTCTATGAAATACTTCATTTAATTTGGGAATAAATGATAAATTATTCCCTAATAAGAAAAGCAACTTAATGTCAACTAATTTGTAGAGTATATTGTTATGTATTTGTTGTACTAAAATTTATATGCCAGCTACAGGGCATATAACAATAATGACAGTCTTGGTAATTATTATTATTGTTGTTATTGTTATTACCAACATTATCTTTGCTTCTCCATAAAAATTTTTAAATGATGATTTCGCCTACAATTCAAATATGAAATCTGTCATCAATCTACATTTATTTGGAAAAGTTTTCAATCTGCTCGATCAGCCAATAGTCTTAAAATACAATCTGTAATTCCCAGGAATACATTATTTAGGAGTGAATTGACCCGCATAGCTCAGCAAATATTCTGATTACATCAGGAACGCTTTAATAAAGCAAATTGTATGTATTTATCATCTATGCCAATCACCTAATATCCAAAGAGCACCATTATGTTCTACAGATGGTTTTTATAAGGGATGGGCAATCTTTAAGTTTAGTTTAACCATCAGGTCTCCATAATTTATGCCAACATCCTAATTCTCAGAGAGTTTTGTAATTCCTGCCCCTGCAATGGAAAAGAGAGTTCTAGTCAGCTCTACCTGGCATAGAAGAGATCAGACACTGGCACTTTTAATCTGCCCAATTTGTTTTGATGCCCTCTAAGTAGAAGATTAATATTTTGCAATGGTACTGATGCAGCCAGACAGACCAGATGTTTATTTCTGTCTGTTTGGGGCTGTGATTGTTTAAACACAACCTACAAAAAGGTCTAATGAATACTTGCTGTGGTGATGAAAGTTCCTGCAGTGCTTCCAGGGTGGCAGGATTTCATCTGAATTTCAGCCTGATGTCAGGATGCTGGTGGGATACTATTATGCCATTTCATAGAACATTTTCTATGTGCCTAATTTGGTATACATTTGAATGTATATATGTACACACATAAATGTTTGTGCTTGTTATTTAAGGTATTTCAAGTAAGCTTTAAAACATTGCAACCATCTGATTTGCATTTTTCAACAAGAACCAACATTTGCATTTATTTATGGAAATATTTTTGGCATAACACTTTCTATTAAACTATAATAAAAAGATTTCTCTATTACCCGGGGGAATATGGCAGTCCGCCTACCTCCTACCCAGATCAGTCTTCTTCCACCCACTATATGCATGACTTAAAGCTGTAGTCTTGCCTGGAGATGATGTTGAGGAGAAACAGAAAGTTGAACAAGGGAGTATGTGTTAACATGGCTGCGATTCCCATGATCTCAGTCCACAGGTGGCCCATCTATCAATCGGGTAGCTCTATTTTCTTTTTCTGTAAAATGGACAAAAATATATTCATATTTTATATTTCAAATTTTAACAACACCCAAGAAACTGATCAAACACGATCATTCCTTTGGCAAAGTCTGGGAGAGCCACACTCCAGAAAATCTTTAAATTTCCTTACCCACATCCAATCTACCTTTCCAGTCTAAAATGGATCAACTGCTAATCCTCCAGATAAACACTATGATTTTAAAAGTATAATTACCATTAATTACCATCACTAAAATAATAATAATAATAATAGGAAGAAGAAGAAGAAGACAAAGAGGAAGAAGAAGAAGAAGAAGAAGAAGAAGAAGAAGAAGAAGAAGAAGAAGAAGAAGAAGAAGAAGAAGAAGAAGAAGAAGAAGAAGAAGAAGAAGAAGAAGAAGAAGAAGAAGAAGAAGAAGAAGAAGAAGAAGAAGAAGAAGAAGAAGAAGAAGAGTGAGTGGTATCTTTCAGCCAATAACACCATTTAGGTGTACACAGTCTTTTTTGTTAATGTTTATTTATTTTTGAGAGAGAAAGAGAGAAACAGAATCCGAAGCAGGGTCCAGGCTCCAAGCTGTCAGCACAGAGCCCGAATGGGAGCTCAAACTCATGAACTGTGAGATCATGACTTGAGGCAATGTCTGATACTTACTTAATCAACTGAGCCACCCAGGCACCCCTACATCTACACACTCTTAACATCTATTATTGCACTCAATTGTCAACATTTTAATAGGTAGGTATTATGGTGATGCCCATTTCACAGGTGGCAAATCTGAAAATTCAAGAGATTAAAGTTATTTGTTCAAGATCACACAAGTAGAAAGTGTCAAAACAGGAAACCTAAACTTTCTTAGCTACTATGCAGCCAAGAACACATGGAAATAATACACTTTTATTAATCATAATTAACGCAATGTGTATCTTTCCCATTGGTTGAGCATTTATTGTGTCCCAATTTTCATATTAAGTGCTTTTGTATATGTACACAATGTCTGTTAATTATATCCCCTCAACTGGGCATTATTAATTGCACATAGGACCTTTTCTCTGCCCATAATGACATGTATTTGGGGATTTTATTGGAACATGTTTCCTGTTTAACAACTTCCATCTACTTAAGAAATTGAAAAGATTGGGACCCTCGGAAGCTAAGGAATGAAAATTATAGAGAAATTCACCAGAGACCTTTCTGTATATTTTGAATTTTGAAACAGATTTTTGAAATCACAAAATTAATGTTTTAAAATAATAGGGGAAAAGCAGGGAGAATAATGATTGACTACAAAATAAGAATATTATGGAAGGAGGCAGTAAAATACAAAGTAGACAATATTAATAGGGAAGCTGGGTAGAGAAAGGACCGCAATGAAAGCACTTGGCCATTACTGCAATTCAATTAGGAATAAACTCTTTTTTAATTTAAAACATATTATTTGGAAACTATAATTCACATCCATAAATAACTTCTACATAAAATCAGAAATTATAAAGTACATAGAATAAATCATAAAAGTAAAATTTTAAGAAACTTGAAAGGAAACCTATAGGAGATATAGGTAAGATACTATCAGAAACAGAGATCAATAACCAAAACATTAATAGTCAAATCCTCCTACATCCATGTACCCAGGCAATATAGTCACTGTTTTATGAAAAACTGTTTCAGAATTTTTTTAAAGATCAAATTCATTTTATGAAACTAGTTTAAATACAAGAAAAAATTGTAAAAGAAAACAAAACTATAAGCTAATCTCACTTATGAATATAGATATAAAAATGCTAATATAATAGTAAATAGGATTCAACAGTGTATTGAAAATGAGATCATTTTCAGGATCAAATGAGATTTATTTTGGCAATGCAGAGATGGCTTAACACTAAAAAATCAATAAATGTGATTTACTATATAACTATATTCATGGAGTAAAGGAGAAAAATGTCATATAATTATCTCTATTGATGCAAAAAATTCACTTGAAAAAATACTACACCCATTCATGGTAAAATTATTAAACAATAAAGGATAGGTTTCTTCTATCTAATAGAGAAACTCAACAAAAATCTAAGGTAAACATCACACTTAATGATGAAGCAGCTACTGTAAATCAGGGATGACTTTGCTACTATTCAATATTATACTGGAAATGCAGCAATATAAGAAAAATAAGAAATAGGAAATAGAAAGATAATGAGAAAATTCATTATTTTCATATAACATAAATATCTAGAAAATCCATGAAATCTTTAAAAATTATTAGAATTCGCAGGTCCAGCAAAATTGCTGAAAACAAACAAGATCATCATGCAAAATCAATAATTCTTCGTATCACCATAGCTAACAAAATTGAAATTTTAATTTAAGAAAATATGTCATTTATAGTAGTAACAAAAACCATAATAATATGTTAGTAATGAATATAATGAAATGAACATAACCTTTAGGGTGAAAGTTACAAAACATTTTGAAGAACATAAAAAAATTGCAATGTATGGCAAAAAATGATGGACAGAATAAATACTTGGTATATCAACAGGATAAATACATACAAATTCAATAAAAGTTGTCACAGAATTTATCTTGGTACCTGACATACTTTTACTAATGTTCTTATGAAAGTAAAGCCCAAGAGCAGCCAAATACCCATCTAACAAAACAGAACAGTGACAGTGAGATGTATCAGTCTATAATAATTAAGCTATAGTAATATCTGTACAGTGATAGACAATAGGTAATGAAACAGCTCAAGATCTCAGAATGGTAAAGGAGACTTAAAATATGATAGAAATATCATTATAAGCCAGTAGAGGAAATGGAACATATATCAATATATGGTATTGAGACTTGCCAGATAGATTAAAAAACAAGGGTAGCTCTTTACCACACAAAACAAATTTCAAATGGAAATATGAATGACTCCATGTAAACATACTGCAGGTGGAAAATATCTTGGGATTTGGGATTAAGGAATTATTTATTACAAAAGATGTAAATACATAACTATAAAGGAAAGATTGTTATGCATAAAAAAATTTAAATATCTGTACAGAAACCACCCAACACATAACGGTAACCCCCAAAAAGGTGACAGCTGAAACATATTGCAACATAATTAACATTCAAAGGATTGGTGTCTAGAACACATAAAGACTAATTTGAAAAGACAAAAATATAGAAATAGTCAATTCAGAGAAAAGAAAACACAAAACCCTGTAAATATATAAAGAAATATTCATCTTCTCTAATAATCAGAGAAATACAAATTTAAATATGATGATTTCATATTCATCCACCTGAGAAGAAATTCAGTCAACAATAGTGTTGGTAAAGATGCAGGAAATGGGAACTGCCATATAATTCAGTAGAGGCATAAGTGATTCAATCATTTTAACGTTATCCATGTCTAGTAAAGGTGAGAAACAAATTCCTCATGACTTAGCAATTTGGCTTCTAGGTAAAAAGCTCTATAAACAAGGAAATTTGTCTAAGATTGTTTATTATAGCACTATTTTTAATAGTATACTCCACAATTGCAAGTCAGGACAAACACATAGTATCTCGATTAAAAGGAATAAGCAATTCTATATAGATTTTAAAATATATATATATTAATAAAACAGCAAATTGCAAAATAAAATATATGTGAATATATGAAAACAGAGGCTGGATATACTCTGAATTAATGATAGGGTTTGCCTTTGGGGTGGTATAGGAATTTTTCTCCACAGAGGGAAGGATTTCATCATTGTAATTTTGAATCACTTAGGCAAACAAAGAGCAACTATAGCATAAATGACAGAACTATCATCATTTGTTAATTCTAAGTATAGGTACAGGAGTATTAGACTATACCCTTTCAAAAGGAGAAAAACTGACATCTTCTAAATTTCATATTTTTATTTTTTAAAGACTTTTTAATGTTTATTTATTTTAAGAGAGAAAGAGAGAGAGAGTAGGGGAGGGCAGAAAGAGAAAGAAGGTGAGAGATAATCCCAAGCAGGTTCTACACTTAGTCTGGAGTCCAACATGGACTTGATCCCATGACCATGAGACCATGACCTGAGCCAAAATCAAGAGTTGGACACTCAACTGAGTGAGCCACCCAGATGCCTCTAATAATTTTAATTTGCCATAAGCACTGCTACTCCTGCAGAGTGATTTTAGCATTTTGTTTTTAAAGTCATTAAATTTAAATTAATGTCATTGAGAATTAGTGATTAACCCTAAAGGTAACAGGAGAAATAGAGGCTGAAATTCATCAGCTTAGAAATTAATCAACATTTTACTCTAGCTTTTATAAGTTTGGTACAATAAGAAAGTGGAATACTTTATAAGTTTTTTTTTTAATGTTTTATTTATTTCTAGGAGAGTGAGAGAGACAGCATGAGCAGAGGAGGGTCAGAGAGAGAGGGATTCACAGACTGAAACAGGCTCCAGGCTCTGAGCTGGCTGTCAGCACAGAGCCCAACGCAGGGCTCGAACCCAAGAACCGTGAGATCGTGACCTAAGCGAAAGTCGGACGCTTAACCGACTAAGCCACCCAGGCGCCCCAAAAGTGGAATACTTTAAACATACTTTGGGATCCATTAATTTACACCTATAGTAATAGAGCTCATTCCTATGCCCTTGAAAGTAAAACAATGAGTACTGAGTCATGGCCGAACATTGTGCTAATTGCTTTACATGAAGTTTATCAGTTAATTCTCATAATATCCTATAAAAAGGCAAAGTTCATGTCAGTCTAATTGATGAGGAAACTTTTTCACATCCCTGAAAAAAACCCTACTTATAGCTAGTCTATAGATTCCTTGTGAAGGTTGAGTTGATGTATATAATGGTAAATTCACATAGAAAGCTAATATTATTGATTTGCAAAGTAAGACTTAGAAAGGTAAAATAACTAGCCTGGAGCCATAGGAGCTAGTGAGAATTGGAATCCTGAGGA
Organism: Proteles cristata cristata; assembly: GCA_017311185.1. NCBI lineage: Eukaryota > Metazoa > Chordata > Mammalia > Carnivora > Hyaenidae > Proteles > Proteles cristata. Next base: position 880,993 of record JAESUZ010002026.1, on the reverse strand, counting down.
GTCATGAAGACTCAGTAACTATGCTCTGTAACTATGCTCAGTAACTATGCTCTGCCACTGTTAAGAAGATCACAGTTTATCAGTTTTCTCTTAGTACATAACAGTGAAATAATATTTTCATTTATTAGATTCACAAAGATACAAATGTTTCTTTAAAAAATATACAGTGATGAGGCACCTGGGTGGCTCGGTCAGTTAAGCAACCGACCCTTTGTTTCGACTCAGGTCATGATCTTGCAGTTTATGAGTTCTAGCCCCACATCCGGCTCACACTGGCAGTGCACACTCTGTATGGGATTCACTCTCTCTCCCTCTCTCTGCTCCTTCCCTCTAGTGCTCTTCTCTCTCTCAAAAATAAATATATGTAAACATACATATGTATATACACATATGTACACATGTATGTATGTACACATACACATGCATGTAATATATACACATATAAGCGTATATATATGCACACACACAGAGTGTTGGTGAGGTTGAGAGAAGCTAGGTACTTGTAAGGAAATAAATTGGTGTGATTTCTTAAGTGGGAAATTTAACAATCTCTATCAAAAATTTACGTAGCTCTTGACCCAATGACTTTCCTTCTAATTTTCTGAATTTATTATAGACATATGCACATAGATTCTCACTGCACCTCTGTAGTGGTAAAAAGACTGGACCTGACATCAATAGTCATCTGGGAAGGATTTACTTTAAGTTATTATACACTCAAACAATGAAACACTCTGTGCGCGTTGCAAATGGCAACACAAATGACAACATAGGACAAGCCTGTGACAGGGACTGGAAATTATCTAGACTATATTTCACTAACTTAAAAAAGATGAAGAAAAGTATATATAGCATGCTAATATTTCTGTGAAAACAATCATAAATATGTAAGCGTATATATGCATATCTTTTAGCTATTTCTAGAAATAGACACAGAAAACTAAGAATTGAGTTTCCTCTGAGGTGAAGAACTACATAAGTAAGACTCAAGAGCGGGAGGGAAATGCATTGTTAACTCTACCCTTTTTACTTTTTTCAGTTTGTACTATGTGCATGAATTAACTTTATAGAAACAGCTAAAATCTCAAAACAACCCCCCTCCACACCCACACACAAATACAAAAGCAATTGTACATAGTATCCCCTGCCTAAACTGCTATATGGAGGGACGCCTGGGTGGCTTAGTCGGTTAAGCGTCCGACTTTCGCTTAGGTCATGATCTCGCGGTTCATGGGTTCGAGCCCCGCGTCAGCCTCTGTGCTGACTGCCAGCTCAGAGCCTGGAGCCTGTTTCATTCTGTGACTCCCTCTCTCTCTGACCCTCCCCTGCTCACACTGTCTCTCTCTCTGTCTCCTAGAAATAAATAAAATAAAACATTAAAAAAAAACTATAAAAAATAGAATAAAATAAACTGCTATATGGAAATATTTTTTATCTAAAGTCAGCCCTACTCTACTGTGTCCCTTCCTGAGGTAAGATATGAACTAGGAAAACGAGGCAGGAATTGAATTTGTCTACAAGGGGGTTGAGGGAAGAAGGTGAAATGACAGGGGAAGGGAAGAGCAAAAGGGAACATGGCTCCGTCTGTGCAGAAGCTATGAACAGGGGGAGAGGGGAGTAGGGAAATCTCCAAAAATCCAATGTCTACCACAGGCCAGAATCTAGATACCTCAAACATGTCAAGACAGATGACAACATTGGAACTAGCAACTGAAGGAACAGTGGGCACGGAAACAGCATCTGGGGAAGAGTGAGTGGAGTCCTGGTGTCCTCAGAGAGCTAACTCTCCTAGCTTGAAGCAGATCTTCATATTTATGTTTCCAGATGGTTTCGACAAAAATACCAGATACACTTGATAAACCTATAGCTAGGAGCTCAAAAACCAGATGGCTTGAAACTGGACACCAAACAGCCTTATGTGCAGCATCTGATATCATGAAAGGGGAAAAACGAAAACAAAAACAAAAAAACAAGGTCACAGAGAATTCTGTGAGCATCTCTTTCTTCCTTGCATGTTCTGATTGAAGAGAAAGCATGGTGATGGCCTGGGGTGGTTGTGGGGCTGATGTTGTACGACCCTAGATTTTGAGGGGCCAATCATGCCAGTGTTTCTGATGTCACCTGCCACCTGTGCTCACGTGGCTCATGGAAATGGAGTTTCAGTGGTGAAATCATGTTCCCTAATAAGGCATGCAAAACGGATTACGAATGTTTTCTTACTGCTTTTAAATTTGCCAGCACGTAAAAACAAAACAAAACAAAACAAAAAAACTTGGGAATTTCTTGAGTAGAAGACAAAGAAAGTGTACCTTAATTTGGAAGTTATAGAGAAAACAATGATAAATAATAAATAGGAGAGGTAGTTTTAGGTGTTCCTACACAGTGAGAATTATATGTGTTACCAGCAACTCTGGAATGTGCAGTGCTTTTTGGATGTGTATGATACTTATTCCACACAAACCTGACTTTTTGACAAATCCTACAAACGTTTCATTTGCCCCTTGTGAGAACAAGCTGATTGCAAATACAAAGAGACAGAGAGGGAAGAAGAAAGAAGAACAAGATGCAATATCATAAGGCCTGTTCTTAAAGTGGGGTGAAAACACTTTGTAAAAATATAAAGCTCAAGCAAATAAACAACTTTAAATAAAGCTTAAAAAGATACAAAATGTTAACTTTACTTCCTGAAAAGTTAAAGTATTTGCTGACAAACTACATGTCTGTTGGCTTTTCTGTCTTTTCTTTCCAAGTTACAGACTTGTTCTTCGTCATTTTCCATCTCTTCTACTATTGGTAAATGTAATTCTCCAGTTCCACTCTATTGTTGCTTGGGAATTTTCTTGATTTATATTTACTTTTTAAAGGAAATTAGGGAAGCTTTCCAAGAATTGTCCCCAATTCTAACTTATTGAACCATCTGCCAAATTAATTTTACTTATCAAGCGCCTTTGTTTATTCTTTTGAGATGCTACACCAAGAAGCGATCGGATTTATTATTTTTCTCAAAGAAACACAGATTGAGTTTTAACAGATGTTCAGATGTTTTAATTTTCAGAGTTGCAGTTCCCACTTGGCTTTAATGAGTTCATTCAGTAATGCTGGCTTTTACTAGATACTGTATGTTCTCACGCTTGCTTTTTAGCTCTAAACCACAAAAACGAAGAAAGTTTACTGTGGGAATGGAATTTTCATGTGCTGGGGGGTTCAGAGGAGGGAACATCCTTAGCTAGGGAGTGTGAAGTGCAAAGGATGATAAATGAGAAAGCACTTCAAAAAATAAACTCTTCACTGTGGAATTTAGCAACTCACCTCTTCTCAAACAAATTCTACATCTTCTGTAGTATTTGTAGCTACCTTTTATTATAAATCATGACATTTATCTTTACTAGGAGTTTGCTTGAGAAAATTTTAAATAAAAATTTAAAGTTTAATATTTGTAGATTTTATTCTTAGTTTAAGTCAGAGCAAACCAAAAACATCTCATTTAAAAGTTCAGATACATCCTTTTATAGTCTTAATTCTGTTTTCAATGCCAGACTCTTCAGGGTTAGAACAAAGTAGTGTTTTTCCTTATGTCAATGACTCAGCAATTATATCAGTTAGGATTCTAGTGTTTCAAGCACTTGGCACCAAATATATAATCATTCATAAATATAGTAAATAAATTTAGACTTTTCCCAAGGGGATATTGCGCCAAGGATTGTACTCTGATGAAACTGATGAGAACCAAAATGAAAATCCATGCTCGATGTAATATGATATAGCATGGTAGAACAGGTATAAAATATTGGAATTACCAACTGCTATAAACTGATAGTTCTAGTTTTTGACTTAATACACATTGTAATCACCCAGGTAAGATCTCTATTTTAAGCTATTGCCACATTCAGAATCATAGATGGATAGTGCTAGCATGAAAAACACAATTAAAGGAAGAAAGTAAATTTTTTCAAGAAATAAAAAAGGCAGAAATGCGCTACAGTCACTTTATACTCTCTTTACCCTGGCTCAGTCATAATTGCTAGACATTAAATTGTGGTCTGCATTGTCCCTTGCTCTTTGTTCTTTGTCCCCAACCCCCAATCTGGCTCCCAGCAAAATATAGCACCTCAAAGTTTGAATAAGCCACTTGCTTCTGAACTCCAAACTGTGGGAAAAACAACAAGAAAAAGAACTTTGGGAAGTCCCATGTCAGCGTCCTCGCTGAGCATGGAGTCTGCTTAAGATTCTCCTCTCTCTCTCTCTCTCTCTCTCTCTCTGCCCCTCTCCCCAACTCTTGTTCTCTGTCTCTCTCTCTGTCTCAAATAAAATTGAAAAAAGGGCATTGGATGATAAAGGGCTACTGAAATTTCCAGTTATTTAAGGTGATTCACACCTAAGCAAAATATGAGTTTAAGGGTGTTACTTTTCCCATCTAAGTCTATTGTTTTAGACAGCTCAAGGTGGCCAGGTGAGAGAGATTTTTATAAACCTAAAATAAGGGTGCCTGGATGGCTCAGTAAGTTGAGTATCTGACTCTCAGTTTCAGCTCAGGTCATGAGCCCAGGGTCCTGGGATTGAGTGCCATGTCAGATTCTGCAGTGAGCATGGAGCTTGTTTGGAATTGTCTCTCTCCCTCTCCCTCTCCCCCACTCAGTCTCTTCCTGTCTTTCTCTCTAAAATAAAATAAATAAGTTGGGATGAGCACTGGGTGTTATATGGAAGCCAACTTGATAAACTATTTAAGAAAAAATAAAATAAATAAATAAAAATTAAAAATAATAAAAGCCTAAGGTAAAATATTATCGAAGTAAATTTCATTTGGATTATTCCAGGACTGAATGGATGTTTTATTGATAGAAAACTTCAAATATGAAAGAACACATCAGTGAGTCCAATTTAAACATAATCTCAATATATATCAAAATGCAGACGGTAAAATCCAGCAACCCTTCCTCGAAAAACTCAGAAAGTCACAGAAAGGAGGATATTTTCTGAACATAATGTAGAACACCTATCTAACATCAATTGACAAAATCCTAAGTGTCATGAAAACCAAGAGGCAGTTGTCTCCTGGTGGGAGAGAGATGACACACTCAAGCTTGGGTAGCTGGATTAGAAAAACACCAAAGGATTCCATAGCATCCTAAAGTAACAAAGACAGGAAACTAAGACCACTTAGAAAGCTGAAGGGGCAAATGGAGGGACCCATAAACACCATCGGGACTGGGTATGTGGACGAGATTCCTGACAGGTCTGCAGCCTTTAGCCAGATATAGCAGCAACCACCACAAAGCCAGGAGGGAAACAAACACCTATCTGTAACTTTCTTCCCACTCTGAGTTCCTGCCAGTGCCCTCCTTTGCTGAATCCAACTGGAAATCAAAAGGCACCTAGGGTGCCTATGTGGCTCAGTATGTTAAACATCTGATTCTTGATTTCAGCTAAGGTCATAATTTCACAGTTTGTGGGGTCAAGTCCCACATCAGGCTTAGCACTGACAGCATGGAACCTGATTGGGATCCTTTCTCTCTCTCTCTCTCTCTCTCTCTCTCTCTCTCTGCCCCTTCCCCTGCACATGACAGGTATTCTCCCTCGCTGTAAATAAATAAACATTTCAAAACAAAGGCAAGGAAGCCCTAGTGAGGGAACATCCAGTCCTGTGTCCATGGGCAGAGAGCAGGGTACAAAGAAGGGAGAGGGCCCTGGTGGAGTGAGAAATATTCAATGCCCCTACTTGGCGCAAGTCACACAGTAAGACATGAATCCAGATACTGACAAGAAACCTAGATATAGGACCTGAGCTTTTAATTACATTTTCTGCTTCTCCTAATGTCAAAATCACAAATTAAAGATCAAAAGGGAAAAAGGATTCCAATCCCAGTGGCAGCAAAAATCATAAAATGCCAAATACATAAAATACCCAAACCATAAAATATAAAGGAATAAACCTTAAAGAGGTATGGGAAGCATTTGCTTATGGGGCGTCTGGGTGGCTTAGTCGGTTAAACTGGAGTCTTGATTTAGGCTCAGGTCATGATCTTACAGTTTTGTGAGTTCGAGCCTCACATCGGGCTCTGTACTGACATTGTGGAGACTGCTTGGGATTCTCTATCTCCCTTTTTCTCTGCCCTTTCCCTGCTCATACTCTGTCTCTCTCAAAATAAAGAAATAAACTTAAAAAAAAGAAAACATTAACTTCAGAAGTATAAAATGCTACTTGAATAAATGGCAAGGGTTAAATGTTCCTAAATTGGAATATCATAAAGATGACATTTCTTCCCAAATCAATTTTTTTTTAAATATTTTTATTTATTTCTAGGAGAGAGAGAGAGAGAGAGAGAGAGAGAGACAGCGTGAGCAGGGGAGGGTCAGAGAGAGAGGGAGATACAGACTCTGAAACAGGCTCCAGGTTCTGAGCTGGCAGTCAGCACAGAGCCCGACGCGGGGCTCGAACCCACGAACCGTGAGATCATGACCTAAGTGAAAGTCGGACGCTTAACCGACTAAGCCACCCAGGCGCCCCTTCCCAAATCAATTTTAGATTTAACTCAATCCCAATTAAGTTCTTCACAGTATTTTTTAAATTGGAATGACCTTTACAGCTGCTTTGAAAAAAAAAATGGGCAAAAATAGTTAAGTTTTTCTAAAGATTATTGAACAGAATACTCCCCACTCAAATGAGAAACTTAATAACAAACAATAATATTTAAACTATAAAATATACTCCCTTTTTTTTTTAACCCATCAAATTAGCAGATTCTCCTCCTCACCCTGTTTTATTTGAAACATCCAGTAGGGTAGGATGTGGTGAAAAGATCACTCTCACAGCTGTTGGGAGTATAAATTGGCTCAAACTTCATGAGGTAATATGGATAGGAACCTCAAATATGTTCATACTCTTTGGTCCAGTAATTCAATTTTTCCAATCTCTTCTTACAAGGTGATTAGACTGCACAGTGTCTAGCTAGATAAGTATCCACAGTAAGCAACACAAATGTTCAACTGTATGAAATTTGTTAAATTATGGAAAAGCATGTACTAAAATGGCACATAGGCTCTAAGGAGATTTAAAAAATATATATTGAATAGAACAGCAGTAAAGGTGAATGACACTGAATAGAGTTGAGAATACTAGAATACTTGAACAATAAAATATATAGAGAGAGTATGTTTATACATTTGTATATATGAGGTTTTTAGTAATATATTAAGATTCTATTATTTATTAATGTATTTATGTTCTATAATTACATACTAATAACACTTAATTATTTATAAGGAATATATATATATAAAACTCTATATGATTTGGTTCCAAAATTTGTCTCTTTTCTAAGTTTGCATAGGGAAATCCCAGAGGACAGAGGGAGATTCACCAAAATATTAACATATGGTTTTCCTTAGTGGTTAGTTTTAAATGATGTTAATTTTCTTTTTTATATGTTCCTGTAATTCACAGATTTTCTGTATTAAAGAATTACTTACATAATCAGAAAGAGGTGTGTGTGCATGTATGTGTGTATGTTTTAGAAAATAGTTAATTTTTAAAGATTGAAGTAAATTGCTAAAATTAAAGCCTATTCAGGACTAAAGTACCATGTGACTATACACTGCTGATGTCTAATACATATATTTTTATTTTTTTATTTAAAAGTTTTTGTTAATGTTTTATTTATCTCTGAGAGAGAGAAAGAGAGAGAGAGCATGAGCAGGGGAGGGTCAGAGAGAGAAGATTCAGAATCTGAAGCAGGCTCCAGGCCCTGAGCTGTCAGCACAGAGCCCAACGCGAGGCTCAAACACACGAACCATGAGATCATGACCTGAGCTGAAGTCGGACGTTTAACCACTGAGCCACCCAGGTGCCCCTAATACATATATTTTTTTAAGAAGCATAAATTAAAGAGAAATTTTCTTCTTCCTAAAGTGTAGAAAAAATTTATTTTGAAAGAAAATTATGCAAGTGACAAAATTTCAGTACTTTTCTAAACTAGTTCAGTTATTTATTTTGCCTATCACCTGGACAATGACAGAGCAGAGCTCTTTTACCAAACAAATGTTTAGAAATGTAGGACTATGCTTCCCTGAAATTCTTTTTCCAATAATTAATAAAGGATTCTTAAATGATTAAGAGATTTTTGTAGTGAGCAGCACCATTCTGCTTATATGTCATCACTGGCATAAATAATAAAAACATATTTTCACAAAGCATACATTTTAAAACATTTGCTATTCTGTTCTATTCATCTATATGTCTATTTTTGTGCCAAAACCATACCACTGTGATTTCTACAGGTTTGAGATATAACCTCAAGTCTGGAATTGTGGTGCCTCCAGCTTTACTTATCATTTTCAAAATTGCTTGGTCTATTTGGGATCTTTTGTGGTTCCATACAAATTTTAGGGCTCTTTGTGCTAGTTCTGAAAGAAAAAAAAAGGATCTTGATATTTTAATAAGGATTGTATTAAATGCATAGATTGCTTTGGGTAATACAGACATTTTAACAGCATTTGCTCTTCCAAACCATGAGCATGGAATGTCTTTCCTTTTTTTGTGTGTGTGTCCTTTTAAATTTCTTTCTTCAGTGTTTTATAGTTTTCAGAGTGCAGGGAGTTTACTTCTTTGGTTAGGTTTATTCATAGGTATCTTATTATTTTGGGTACAATTGTAAATGGAATTTTTTTAAGATAACTCACAACCCTGAGAGCCAACCTGAGCTGTATCAAGAGTCAGACACTTAACTAAGCCACCCAGTTGCCCCAATAGGATTATTTTCTTAATTTCACCTTCTCCTGCTTAATTAGTGGTGTATAGAAATGCAGCAGTTTCTGTGCATTGATTTTGTATCCTGTGACTTTACTGAATTTATCAAAAAACAGTTCTAGCAGGTTTTTGATGGAGTCTTTTAGGTTTTTTACATATATCATGTCATCAGCAAATAGTGAAAGCTTCACTTCTTCTTTACTGCTTTGGATTCCTTTCATTTCTCTTTGTTGTCTGATTGCTGTGGCTAGGACTTCTGTATTGCGTTGAATAAAAGTGGTGAGAATATACCTCCTTGCCTTTTTCCTCATCTTAGCTGAAAAGCTCTGTTTTTCCCCATCAAGGACAATGTTACCTGTGGGTTTTCATAGATGGCCTTTAGTATGTTCAGATATGATCCCTATTAATCTATCACCTCTCAGGTCCAAATTTACCCTTTTTGCCTGCTTTGTGAAAATTAAACCAGGCCCTTTAAATATTTTCCCTTTGCCTTTGGGCACAATGTTAAGCTTTGTCAGTAGAGGGTGCTGGAGAAACATTGCAGGAGGAAAGGGCTTTACTTCCTCTCTCTGGCTTCTCCAGTATCTGGTTCCTGCAACCAGCAGCTTCTCTTGGTACCCATCCCTCCCCCACAGGCAGTTTGTAGCAGGGCCTCCTGTTAGACATTTCTCCATGAACAGCTTTCCTGGTATTCTAGAAGGTAGATTTCTGGTAAGTTCTGCCAATGTGCTACCACAAGCAAGTTCTCTTCCATTATATGTGCCACAACCAACCCTTTCTAATAAGGTTTGGATGAGGGGAAGGAAAGTACTTCTTCCTTGGGTGCTTTAATTCAGTTATTTAATGCCCATAAAAACTCTCAGTAATAGATTATTGTCCCTATGTTACCAATGAGGAAACTGAGACATTGTATAAGAATATATAGACACAAACAATTGAAATCAGAATTGAATACAAGCCCTTTGACTCCAATGCAGGTACTTGCAAACACTCTGCTATAGCAACTTTTAAAATGTTGAGTATATACACACAGATACATAAAAAGACATTGGAAGGAAAAGCTGGTACATGAATACAGTGCCTCTCTTGAGGTGGTGAAAATTGCAGCTGTCTTATTTTGCTATCATACCATTTCTAAGTTTCCTTCAATATGCAAATATTAATTTTATAATCAGAAACATATACATATTTGAGATAAGAAGGAAATTATGAGGAAATCTCTCTGGACCAAAAATACTTGATTCTTTATGTGAAGCCATGCTACAATACAAGAAAGTGCAGACTCTGAAGCTATTCTGGTAACCAAAGCCACTCTTCATTTCTACAGCCTTTTCTTCAACCCCTTTCCTGATATGTAGGTAAATGTGTGTCACTAAACACAGAATTCCAAATTTCCATAAGATCTGTGCTTACAACCCATTCAACATGGAGGCAAGAGTAACTATAGCTAAAGTTTAATTTGCATAATTACAATACCATTCAAATAAAAAAACATTCATGATGGTTATGCCTGGCCTGGCTCCACTGTATATCATTCCCCAGATTATACAGCATAATATTATTAACAGTGCAGAACAAATTTAGAATAAGTTTCAGGAATCTCAACTATAAATATTATTTCCCAATTTTATATTATGTAAAGTTATTTATCATTTCTCAGGGAAAAACTTTTTAAATCTACCCATCCTGAATTCTTTTTTTTCTTTTTAATGTTTTATTTATTTCTAGGAGAGAGAGAGACAGCGTGAGCAGGGGAGGGTCAGAGAGTGCGGGAGTGACAGACTCTGAAACAGGCTCCAGGCTCTGAGCTGGCAGTCAGCACAGAGCCCAACGCGGGGCTCGAACCCACGAACCGCCAGATCATGACCTAAGCGAAAGTCGAACGCTCAACCGACTAAGCCACCCAGGCGCCCGTCTATCCTGAATTCTTTATGTCACATTTGATAACTTGCTCTCTACTTTATTGACTATATTTCAATATGTGACATTTTCCCATTTTATTCCTCAAATACAATTCCTTCATGAGATGCTTGCCAGTCTAAGAATCAATGTCCTAACTTGTCTCGTATTATTATCCCCAACAGGTTCAGTGTCAATAGCACTGAATTATTCTTTTTTTATATTAGAATAAAAAAAGGTCATCTACATTTTTCCTATGTAGCTCTACACATATCCTAGCAACATAGTTGGAATAATTTCTTCTAAGTTAAAAGCAAAACATAAGAAGGCATTGTAAAGAAATTTGTAATCATGTAAGAGAACTTCAGATCAAAGTTCATTATCTTTATTACTGGGGATTATTAAACTTGAATATTAGTATGCAAAAATGGTTTTAGCTTCTTCTGCTTTAATTTGTAATACCGCCACATAGATTATGAAGTTTTTGAGAATCTAATACAATCATAGGGGATCTTGATTATTCATTCTTTACTGTTAATCTTCTGTTTGTTCTTTCATTATACATTCAATTATTCAATCAGCAAATATATACCAAGTTAGAAATAGTACTTGGGGAAGAGAAATATGTATTCAGCTACTGAACACACTTTCGATAGTTAATATACACATAATTTATAGATAACTAACATAAAGACAATATAATAGGGTATTTATTGTAGTATCTCTATGCTAAAAAAGCTATTCAAGTGATTTAGTTACCTGTGACTTCAAAACTAACTTATTTCTTCTATATTCCTCTTCTTTTGTCATTGACCATGTTCTGCTTTTGTGTCTTCCTCCATGGCTCTTGACTTTCATTGACCTGAGTTAGAAAAGTTTTCTGCAAATTGCAGAAAATCCTTCTTCACTGTGTCTGCAATTACTTGTTTGAAATGTATTTTTAATTACATTAATACAGAGGGTTTGCTTCCTCTGATATGCTCTGCTAAATGACTGTATTATATTCTTATTATCAATAAAGTTTTTTTGTTTTTTAATTGATATACTTGTTTCTACCATGGGTGTTCACATATTTTGCTTGTCTCCTGGGTTGTTTCTTTTTCTAAGGATCTGAATAACATCTTCTTCTTTTCTTAGTTGGAAGAGTAACTTCTAGATTGATTCTGTATCAGGAGGGATTTCCCAATTCTCAGATATATGATTGTCATGATTTTTCTGTGGTAGAATAAAGGTAGCTACCATTTGCACCTTCAACAAATCTCTAGGAACATTTTCTCTAGAAGGATTGGCCAGTCAGGTAAGAAGCCTAACTACCCTGAAGCTATCATCCTGGAGATGGCACTTATAGATGGTGTGGTCAACTGGCCCAGCTGAGCTCAGCCTTCCAGTCACTTCTGCCACGGGGACAGATACATGAATAAAGTTACCTGATATCCCCTCCTCAGTCTCCTTATTGGCTGAATACCATCACATGACTTCTATCTGTGCTATGTGGGACAGAATGATCACCCAGCCTGAATTCCTACCTGCAAAATCCTGAAATATTAGAAATCATTGTTGTTTAAATCAGTAAGTTCTGAGGTAGTTTCTTATGCAGCAGTTGATAACTAGAAACTTCATTTTTGATTGTGGAAGTTTGGCAGTTTTATTCTTTAAGCATTTCACACCTATTTGCATGTCAGCAACACTTATATGGTAGAGATTATGAAAATTCTACTTCTACAGAATGAATTGGGATGCAGAGACATATGTTCAGCAGGTGCAAATGGATTTTAAAATGTCCAGTTGGCCATTTTATTAAGTGAATTTAGAGTTTCAATTCGACTGGAAAAACATCTCCGGGCAGAAGAAAGAGATTCTTCATAGAGTGAAGGATGAAGATGTTACCATTGCTCAGCATTATTTATAGAAAACAAAACACTGAAACTTTCACCCAGGTTTAGAGCAAGAGAGATGAAGGAGCATTACGGAAGCAGAAAAGTTCAAAGTACATTAAGCAATTTATGTACATATCAGATAATGAAAATTCCTGATTTCTCCAAGCCCTTTGTTTTGTGTGATTTTTTCCTAAGTAAGCAATTTGTTTCTTCCTCCTGCCATCATCACTATTTCATACTTCTTATGTGAGATAAGACCTTGCCTCCGACACTGAAGAAGAGCAGAACTTACTAGAACACTAGCTATTATCTCTACCTGAATTTGAAAGGTGAGCTCATTAGAATCTTTATCGAATAACTCAGCTCATTGCTAAGATCACTGTTTTTCAGAGTAGTGATTTCTAAACCAGACCATGCATCACAATCACCTAGGAAGTTTTTCAAAATATTTTTTCCCTAAAAATCTGATGTAGCATCAGAGAATATGTATGTATGTTTGGACAAGACTTTGTCAGTAAGTAAACTAAACTGTTAGTAAACAAAACAAAAACAAAATTTTAAAAAAGAAGGAAAAGGAACCCAAACTGACTTAAGAAAAAGGAATTTACAACATTAGTCTACCCTTTTACATGTTTCTAGTTTCTGATCCTAAATAACACAAGTAGTTCCTGTCCTTAATATTTTGGTTGTAGGATTTATCTATTGACTTCCTCCTTTGAATGATGAGAATTTAGTTTTCTTACCAATCTCTGTCCTTTGCATGCCACTGCCCACTCATATCCTCCCTCTCATACTTTCCAATGCAGTTCAATATTTCAGGTTATTTTTCTATAGCTATGCAACTGCTATTCATACAAGAGCTTTTTCCCCCCATATGGACTGCCTGTCTTCTAAGACAGGCATCATCCTAAGGTCTCCCATTGCCTCTTCCAGCCAATCTCCAGCTCTCTGGCTCACATGTCTTGCTCTCCCTTGATTTACTCCTTTATTCTGGTAAATGGAAGATAATATCTTGAGTGCTGCAAACTTGAAAAAATATTATTGGATACGCTTAGTTGTGATCAACTTGCAAGTTTAGAATTTTAAGTTACAAATCTTATTCCCTTGGAATTCTAAATCAAGTCCCCTTTGCCTTCTATCTCCCAATATCATCATTGCTTAAGTTCAGGGACATTCTGCTTCTTGATCTTTTACATGAAAGCTCTTTAGGAGCTTGTAAGCTCTTATCTTTTCTCCCAAATGTCTGAAATTTCATGAATATGTGTCATATTTTGATCCATTTTGTTGTCAGAGGACATTATAATCTGAAAACTCATGACCTTTTAGTTCTGGGAAATTTTCTTGAATTATTTATTTTGTGATTTTCCTCCATCTGTTTCTTTTGTTCTCTGTCTTTGAATTTCTGATTACTGAAAATCTAGACTTCCCAGCTTCTTATTATTTTATCTTTTTCAGTTTTATTTTTCACTTTATGTCTTGTGCTTTATCTCTTGGTAGATTTCAACTTAATAATTTAAAATTGCTAATGCGGTTTTTTTATTTCTACTATTATTTTTTAATTCTAAATTTTTTTTATTTTCTCCTTTTTAAAAAATCATGTTTTTTTAATGAATGAAAATTTTTCCTCTACCTTTAAGTATCTTTAAGTAGTTATTTTTGGGGTTTGTTTTTTGTCTTTTTTAAAATTTTCCTCTCCATTCATATTTCTTCTAAGTTCCTTCTTATTCTATGTGTTTAGGGTTCTTTCTTTCAACTTCAAAGCTTTCAGATGTTTATATTAGCAGACTCTCCAGTGCTAGATGGTATGGTCAATAACCAAAACTCCTATTATCCTTCCCTTTTAGTGTAAATAGCTCCCAATGGAAACTGCAAACAATTTATCCCATCCTTATATACTTATCTTCCCTTGAGTATGGATTGACCAATGGAATGCCTCAGAAGTGATGCCAGCTCTAGGCATAGGCCTTAAGTGGCCAACAACTTCCATTTTGATGCTCTTAAAGTGCTCTGACCACCATATAAATAAACCCAGCCTAGGCTACTGAATAATGAAAGACTTCAGAAGGAAAACCAAGATGATTCCAATCAACAGCTGATACCAGCTGTCATGGGAAAAAGGCCTTATCATGGCTGTTTTAGCCTCTGCTAAGTTCTTGGTCAAATGCAGCCACCTCAGCAAATCTGGTCTACACTGTAGAAAAGAAGCACCCTAATGAGCCCTGCCAACCTTTAGAATTATGAAAAATAATATTTCAATACACACTGTGTCAGGTCCCTAAGCTTTGGGGTAATAGATAATTGATGTAAAGGGTATTATGTATCTCTATGACATTAGGCTTAGCCATGGGATATGCTTTAACCAATGAAGTGTTAGCAGAAGTGATTCTGTTACTCCTGAGCTGTACAAGTCAGCACATAGTTTGCCATACTCTTTGCAGTCTGCAAAAAATTCAGCAATATTTCACTTAGAGGCTATTCCTCAGTGGCCTATGTCTCAAATGAAAACTGACTTTGAGCAGAGCACTGCATTGTTGTAAGCCATTGCAATTTGGAGATCATTTGTTACTCCAGCACAACTTAGCATTTCCTGCATGATATAGACACTAACTAGCCAATGGGGAACTTGTGTGTATGACAAATGTGGGGCTCACTACAGACAATCTAGCAGGTGTTCCCAACTCCTTCAGACTGAAGGTCTAATTTTCTTAGCTGCTCAGAGTGCAACCAGTGACAGTCTTCAGCTGGAAATTGCCCCCAGTTGAAAAAATTCCCTCACCAAAGTCATGCGTCCTTCTTGGTGGCAACCTGCATCCAATTATTGGTCAGTATGAAGGCATAAAAGGCCATTCCCTGTGTGATAATACAGGAAGACTCTGAAGGACCATTTCTGCTCCAGATCTCCAGGGCATCAGCTTGAGATAGGGTCATAGTTCAACTACATCCCTTCAATCCTGCTTCCTCCCTTCTCTCCCTTTCATAGGTGTGGCTCCCATGAGTACTCCCTAGTTAACCTCCTATAAGCTAATCTCCATTTCAGAGTCTATTTCCTGGGGAACCTAACCTATAATTGTTTTTATTTTTATTATTAAAAAAATAAATTTAGGGAGCATCTAATATCAATATCTTTAGGAATTTAATCTCAGCTTGATTGTATTCCTCAATAAAGAATATTCTAATTTCATGCTGAAGGGTATAGGTCGGGTTGTTATTGCTATGGGAGTTGAATTGAAGAGGGGACTGTTGGGTATTAACAATTACCTTCTCACCCTTCACTTCAACATCCCTATATTTCAGTACAGTTTATAATAGCTCTCAACTGCTCCATTTTCTCCAGGCCAGAGAACTTTGGTTTTACTCATCACAAAGAATAAACCCTCCATTTTTTGTCATGATGGAAAAGAGGCAAAGATCCAGGTGTGTGGAATGAGTTAGGGAAGCTGGGAGTGAATCCTGCTTAAAGACGCTTTCAGCCAATCTACTATTTTTACACTACCTTTACTCTCATTTCCAGAAGTACCTGGCACCTTCAATTCCCAACTCCACAATGCACATCAAGTGTTTCTGTGGCTTTCCATCTCACCAACGTTATCAATTTGTTACTGTGGACTCTTCTCACAATATTTTTACCCTTGTATGGTTATGACTCCTTTTTTATGGTCATATCCATTTATTCTCATTTAAGCTGGGCTCAGTAGCCGAGGGAAATATGTATGTTTTTCTATTAACCATCTTTAATTAGAAAGTTCTTGTATTTACTCTTCTATATATCCTTTAGAGTTGTTGGATCATTTTCCCCCTAAAAATTTCTAAGCAGATCTTTATTAGAATTACATTTAAATTCTATATTAATGTAAGAGAACTAACATGCTTCTCAGTCTTCTTTCACAAAGAAGCATACTTCTCCATTTATTCAAGACTTTTTTTGTGTACATCAAGTAATATAGTCTTCTTAATGTATACTCCATGTTTTAAAAAGTTTCTTCTTAGTTTTTATTCTATTGATTTTATATATGGACTATTTTCTTCCATAATGTTTACTAATTATATTTGCTTATTAATAGGAAAAAGGTTGAATTGATATTAATCTTGTGATTAATTTTTTAATAATATTGATTTTGTAATTATTGATGATGATTTGTTCAGTAACTGGAGTATTTTCATTAGAAAGAAACATAGGTGATATCTAAGAGATGACAGACAAGTCATAGGAGTCACATTAGAAGTTTTACTACATGCCTCCATTTCTAACACCTAACCTAAGATACTAGAACTCAGTCACAGAGTTACACTGTGGTTTCTTGATTTTTACTGTAGACAGTATGGCTGAGGTTTGCTTAGATCTTTCCAGGGCATCTTGCTACAGCTCAGGTGGAATCTTAGGAGCACCTAATACTTCCGCAAAAGAAAAAAAAATTGCTTCTTCCTCCTAGCTTACCTGTGAAAGCCTTTTAACTTTCAGATATAAGCCAACTGGGGCAACCAGAGATAAGAAAAAATTGTAGTAGATTACTTCTGAAGATGGTCACAAAGATCCCTCCAAAATCAAATGACCTAATGTCATGTGACTCTCATAATTCTCCAATAAAGAGGTCAAGTCCCTTCTCCTTGTCTCCCAGTGTCCAGGCCATAGCAGCTGGTAAACATTTTGAAGAGACCCCTGGTTAGGCTCCTATTCAGCCTCAACCAGTTGCTGATTCTGGATCATTGGGTTACATAATCTTACTTTACTGAAAGGAAATGGAGCCATTGTGAATGACTCAAGAAAGCATCCTTTCTGGTAGCTACCTAGATAAGAAATAGCATTATTGTTACTGAAGAATTTTAATAGATCAACTTTCTAAAACATTTTAATTTTGAAAAACATTTATTACCCCAAAGACATCTTGGTAATTTCAACTCAACACTAGCTAGTAAATTATGTAACTGCTTCCCACCTCGCATTGCTCATAGTAGATCTGAATTCAAAGTAAATAGGTGTATGACCATTTATAAACAAAATAGAACCAAATAATATTCTGTTTCATTTAGTTATCTTCTGAAAAATCTTCTGCATTTGTTTAGGCTGCTATGTATTTTATCAAAGTTTCACTGTGTTTACTATGGTAAAAGCTGAAGCGGTTGTTATGAGATTATTTTTGTGCAATAGGAAAAGCATTTTAATGTGTTGTAATTGCAGAGTCCTCTAGTAGTTGTTAAAAAAATTTAAAAATGATAACATTGTAATCCCTGGTTCTACATTAAAGGCCATATCATCCCAAGATACTAATGCATACAGTAGAATAGTAATAATAGGTACTTGAAAATGTGTACTCAGGGAAGAATATAACCTTTTAAAATTACTTACAAGTGGAAATCCATGCACTAGGATTGCCAAAACACATTTCATCACAACTAAAACTAATTTTCTATTCTTGCAAATACAATTATAAAAAGATCACATGCATTCCAAATAGTAAACTCAAGATAAAGTTTTCTAATTTCAAGTTCACATAATAATATGGATGGTGTTTTATAAACTTTCTCTAATAGCAGTTTGCAAACTTTCTTATAGAGGTGGAGTCTTCCTTTAAATAAAAACTTATCCAGAAGACCAACTGATGCCAAACAGATTAAAAATAAGTCTTCTTGGGGCACTTTGGTGGATATTAGGTTAAGCATCAGACTCTTGAGTTTGGCTCAGGTTATATCACAGCTCGTGAGATGGCACCCTGTGTTTGGCTCTCTGCTGATAGCAAGGAGCCTGCTTGGGATTCTCTCTCTCCCTTGCCACTCCCCCACTTTCTCTCTCTCTCTCAAAATAATAAACATTAAAAAAAAAGTCTTCTCTAGTTAAAGGACCCAGAGGCCTGCCCAACAGACTCTCTGACTCCCAATTTTATTTATTGTTGTTGTTTTTTTTTTTTCTCAGACAGGTCTATGAGACACTTCTGAGAAATTACTTGTGCTTTTGAGACACTTAAAACTACTGGTATCTCAATTATTAAGTGTTTATAATGCATAAAAATATTTAATAATTTTGAAAGTAGAGGGCCCTCAAGTACTATAACAAAGACATGACAGTTTATTCTCTTACCAAATATGACCATCGAAACAAGTAGACAAAAATCAGTATGAAAACCCCAGAGTGGTTGATAGGGACCCAAGTCTCTTCTATCTTTCTGCTCTACTGTCCTCAGCGTAGGCTTCTATCTTCAAGGTCATTGCATGGTCCAAAATGGCTGTTAGATCGTCAACCATCTTACTTTATTACAAACAATAGGAAGGAAGAAGAGATAAAGGACCAAAAAAAAAAAAAATCTACACTCCAGCTATCTATCACTCTTGTATTAAACTCTGGAATTTGATCTTCCCTAACTTACAAGCTATTATTGTTATCCTGTTATTATTTCATGGTTGCTGACAGAAGACAACAGACTCTTGGGTCTTTATTTATTGTTACACAGTATATTTGTATAGATTGCCTTGTCCCCTAGGTCCCTTGGGAATAATGCCATGGGCTTAGATGACAGCCTAAACATGCAATGGGCTCCATTACAGGAGAAGAACTCTGAGTTTTGGGAAACACAACATTTCATAGCAAGTAGTAAGCAAGCCTGCTCTTGGTACAGCTTGCTGGAAAAACAACCCTGAAAAATATCCTGGGTCAAGAGCAATCAGGACCTTGCATCCTTGACATACCCAATGAGAAAATGCAGGAATGCTCAGGGTCCATGCCTCTCCCAACAGACATTACCACTCCAAAAAAATACAAGATTCCGTTAGTCACTAAGAAGGGAAGAATAAAATTTTACGTAAAATGAGTAGTCTCTGTCACATAATGTTACTGTTTTTTGTGAGATTTCTATTTTATATAATAAATTTTATTTTAATGAAGGTTTAAATAACCCAATATGTTTTAAGGTATTATAAAAGGTGTTTTATTGTAATCTAGAATTCTGGCTAAATTGCAACTGGAACTTGGACACTTAGGGTAAATATGTATAATATACTCCTTCCCTAAAAATCCTCTGATTTATGAGTTCTTTGATATGGGACAAGACCAAGAAGCTTTTTGTGAATTTCTTGGGAAGAGAGTGTTGTGACAATGTCTTTGGGATGAGCAGAGGAGAGATGAGCATCATGGAGAAAATGGGATGGCATCAATTCATGTACCCAGGCTCACTAATTGGTTTAGTTTCCATATCCTTCAAGGTATCCCTACCGCCTACTATTGTTTATTTATTTATGCCATCTGTTTCCTATTGGAACCATGAGTGATGTATTTGTCAAACATTTCAGATTCAGGGTCTTTTCTTTGGCTGGTCGCTCAACGTGGATATCTGCAGTATTTGTTTCCTTAAATTATTCAGGTCTCTGTTGAATGTTATTTCATCCCAAATGTCTTCCAGACCACACTATCAAAACAAAACTCATGCACCTGTGCCATTCTTTTCTTCCCATCCTGCTTATTTTTATTCATTGCATTTATGAGAATTGCAATACCTGAGAATTTAAAAAAAAAAATGTCTCCCCACATGAGGGTAACCATGTCTCAAAATGCCTGTGTCTGAGATTTTTCTGAGCTCAAAAGGTCCTACATTTGGAGAACCCCCTCAGTCCTTAGTCAAAGGAGACAGTTGCTTCTACTACCCCACAACAGGATGTAAGCTCTATGAAAGCAAAAGAATAATTTTTTCACTGTTGTATAGCCTCAGCATTTAGAACAGTGCCTAGAACTTTGTGGTAACATGATAAATATGAGCTGAATTAATGCATGCATGAATGAATGAATGATTGAATGAATGAATGAAAAGGTGTGCCAGATCACATGGAAAGTGTAGTGAGACATAATCTCCAATAAAAGAACTGAAAGGACCTTAGAAGTCAGTGTAATCCTCAGGTTGTGTAAAGGGACACAAAAAATTAGTGTCTGTATCAAGGTTCAGGCAGAAAAATAGCTTCTGCCAGCTAGTTTAACAAAAGAAATTTAGCATGAGCAATGACCTACAAATGTATTGGAGAGACAGAAAAAACAAAGAGGTGCTGGTGACACCTCCAAGATGTTAGCTACAGCAGGAAGCACATAGTGTCCTTAGTGAGGGATTAAGAGACAGAGGGATAATGCAGATATAGCAGAGCTCAAAAGCAGTGTGAATGGAGGCCCATGGATGAATCCAGAGGGAACAGAGATCTCCAAGCGATAAGGCAAGGCTAGAGGCTGCCCAAAGCAAAGAGAAAGAGGTCAAAAACAGGTTTTTCCTTTGTTTTCTGTCCTTTTGCGGTATGAAGCTGGAAGTCAGTTGGTCAAAGAGCTTGAAAAATGTTGTTTTTTGAGATAGGTGAGAAATTCATCTTTTGTGGTTCCATACTAATTTTAGGATTGCGTTTATTATTTTTAATAATTTTAATGTTAAATGTTTAAATATATAAAATTTTACATGTAATATTTTAATAATCCTATTGTTTTAATAATTATTTTTATTATTTTATTTTTCTGTAAATATCTTTCCATTTATTTATGTCTTCTCTAATTTCTTTCATCAAAGTCTTACAGTTTTCAGTGTACAGGTTTTTCATCTCATTGGTTAAATTTATTCTTAAGTGTTTTATTCTTTTTATGCAATAGTAAATAGGATTGTTTTCATAATTTCTCTTTCCAATACTTTATAAATGTATAGAAATACAATTTATTTTTATGCATGGATTTTGTATCCTGCAACTTCCTTGAATTCACTTAATTCTGTTGCTTTTGTTTCTGTTATGTTTTGTTTTGTTTGGATTTTTGCTGAAGTCTTTAGGGTTTTCTAGATATATGTCACCTGTGAATAGTGATGGTTTTACTTCTTCCTTTTTTATTTTGATGGCTTTTATTTATTTTTCTTGTCTAATTGGTCTGGCTAGACTATGTTGAATAAAAACGGTAGGAGTGGGCATCCTTGTCTTATTTCTGATTTCAGTTCACTTTTCACCACTGAGTATGATGTTAACTCCTAGCTTTTTATATCCTTTTCATGTTGAGGTATATTCCTTCTATACCCACTTTCTTGAAAGTTTTAATCCTAATTAAGTGTTGAAGTTTTTCCTGTACCTATTGTGATCAATATATGATTTTTCCCGTTTTTTTGGTTAAAAATTGTGTAGCATACTGACTGATTTGCATATGTTGAACCATCCTTGTATCCTTAGAATAAATTCCACTTTGTCAAGGCATGTGATCCTTGTGATGTATTGTTGAATTTGGTCTGATAATTTGGGTTTGGATTTTATGGGGAATATTGCATTTGTGTTCATCAAGGATATTAGCCTGTAATTTTCTTTTCTTGAGGTGTCCTTTTCTGGTTTTGGTATCCGAGTAATGCTGGCCTCCTAAAATACTTGGAAGTGTTCCCTCTTCTATTTTTTAGGAAGCGTCTGAGGAGGATTGGTATTAATCTTTTTACATTTTTGGTAGAATTCACCAGTGAATTCATCTGGTCCTGGACTTTTGTTTTTTGGGAGACTTTTAATCACTGATGTAATCTTCTTACAATAATCAGTCTGTTCAGATTTTCTATTTCTTCATGATTCATTTATCTTGAAATAAACCCAAATATTAAGATGTCTCCTCTTTTTGTGTCTTCTTAAGCCACCCTAACCACTTCATTTACTACATATTTAAAACTAAATGACCAACAAAGGCAAATTGTGGTCACAGGGTACTATTGGTAGCAATTGCTTTGTTTTTGACCTACTCTTGCAACTGCTCCAGTTTCTTCCCCGCTCCAGTTTCTGTTCTCATCCTGATACCCGAGTACTTTTCCTGTTTGTTCATTACCCTGTTTCTGCCTTTGGACTTGACCTTTGGACTTGCTTTCCCAGGCTTGAATCAGTCATGCCTTTGTCTCCTTCCACCTGAGAATACTTTGATGTGCTGATTGTACCCTAATCTTGCTGCAATCAGCACTGCGTATTTTGTACTGCACCCTTGTGTATGGAGAGAAGGAGAGGTGGGAAAAACTCACTCAGCATAATTAGACTCTCTTTGAAAAACCACTGTAGAATTAGAAACATATCTGGAAAGGCAAATTGTTTAAGAAAAGTCCACAAAGATACAAGAATGATGTTGTTGAAATAATATTTGGGGATAATGTTTAATAAATTAGTCAAGTTTCATAGACTTATAAAAGGCTAGACCGCTGTCTTCAAGGTGGGACAAGTCTAAAGGGCCATCTTAGTTCAGAACACCTGAAGGATCTGCTGAGGGCTTTGTTGCAATGCTATAACATTCAACACCTCCTTTTGCCCACACCTATTACTTGGCATTCTTCAATAAACTTTACAGTTCTCAGGGAATCCAAGTGATGACAAAATGTACAAAGTTAAATTTCACTTTGATAAGTAGCTACAACCCAAAAGTCAAAATTTCAAAGTACAGTCATTATGATATAGCAATAGCTTGGTTTTGTCTGAAGGTTTTGGAGACACCTATCTCTAGAAAGAAAACCAATGGTTAACAGTTCCAACTTCTCAGGAGAGGAGAATTGCCTGAAACCCAAGAGAAGAGAAAACTTCATGAAGATAGTTTCTGCAAATATTTGTTGGATCTGGATTAGGTCAAGTCAGGCTATCTAGTGCAGAAGTCGGTTGGATAAAAATGGCTGTTGGGGCACTTGGGTGGCTCAGTTCTTGATCCCAGGGTCATAGGCTCCATACTGAAGTGGAGCCTGCCTAAGAATCTCTCTCTCCCTCCCTTCTACCCTCTCTCTGTCTCTCTCTAAAATAAAAAGAAAATTAGGGGCACCTGGGTAGTTCAGTCAGTTAAGTTCAGGTCATGATCTCAAGGGTCATGAGTTCAAGTCTCATGTCAGGCTCTGTGCTGACGTCTCAGAGCCTGGAGCCTGCTTTGGATTAGCTGTCTCCCTCTCTCTCTGCTTTTCCCCCACTCATGTTCTTTCTCTCTCTCTGTATCTCAAAGATGAATAAACACCACATCAGAATGTGGGGGGTGGGGGGGAGGCAAGAAGATACCTAGAAAAGAAAGTCGAAATAAATCAAATCGGGGAAGCTCAGCAAGAAACTATAGCCAATTCTATTAGTTTCTCTGTTTTCAACTGAGGGGAAAAGAAATGTCCCAGAATTTGATATTGGAGGTTCATATGCCCAGTTCACACTGCGTGTGTGCACAGCATGATCTAACTAGGGCTCAGAATTGGGCGTTCAGCTAATGTCCAGACATACAACCACTACCCAAATCAAGATGCCTGCAGTATGCAGTGTTGTTGGGGTTGATCATGGTGGTGCGTGGTAGTGGAGGTGACTGGGAGACCGTCGGTTGCAGCAGTGGTGGCAGCAGGAAAGTGTCTACAGTAGGGTCCTTGTAAATAGTGTGTGTAGATACTGTAGGTATTAGGAGCTATGTCAATGGGGTCCCTGAACAGTTTTGATGTACATATCACCCCCATGTTTGTAGTAAACTCTCCATGGTGGACTCACTGCTTCTCCTCTTTGCCTCTGACTCTAAGTCTAGATAAGTTTCATCTCATGCTAAATATGATAAATATTATATGAAATACTATTCATATAAGCTCAGTTTTCATGTGCTATCATTTATGTTATATGTAACATAATTCATAATTGCAAGATAAGACAAAAGAGAAAAGCCACAAAATTGAATTTCTATCAATTATAAACAAGTCCATACTTTCTGAGTAAACTAGAGCAAGTTTCTCAGTAATTGACCTATTTCATAAAGACCATGGCATATATCACAGAGAGAAAGACCCAAAATTCAGACACTATTATGATGAGGCAAAGCCCTCCAAAGTGGAAATCAAATGTTCACCGAAAATGATTTACTAATATGTTAATGTGTAAATAGTGTGTGTTATGTTAGTGTGCTCTTGTCAAACTTTTCACCTTCCCCTTTTCAATTTTGCAATAACTTTACTGAACAAAGATTACTAAGAATGCACCATGTTTGTTAATTTCATGCATTTTTTAAAGAAAATGTAATCACTATGTTCATTAAATGTGTAATTCTCTTGAAAAAGAAAATGAGACCTTTCAACGGTGAATTATTTAGCCTGTGGATAATTTGAATCCTTCACTTTTGTGTACCTGATACCTATTAGTTTGATAGGTGGCTGTTGGCTGACTAATTACATTTTTATTTATTTTTTAAAAAATTCGTTGATTTTTTTTTAATTTTTGAGACAGAGAGAGACAGAGCATGAGTGGGGGAGGGGCAGAGAGAGAAGGAGACACAGAATCTGAAGGAGACTCCAGTCTCTGAGCTGTCAGCACAGAACGCTATGCGGGGCTTGAATCCACGAACTGTGAGATCATGACCTGAGCCAAAGCTGGATGCTCAACCCAGGTGCCCTCCCCTCCCCAATTGCATTTTTAAAGGGAATATCACAGAAAGAAACACATCTCAAAGCCAAACACACCTCAAAGCCATCACTGTTATTGCTGTTATGTATTTGCTTGGAAAATATAGATTCCATAAATCTGCAAATGTTGCTACCTGCAAAAAATGCAAATAACTTTAGATTCTATTGAAAGCGAAAAAGAAGCTACGAATTCCATTTGGACTGACTTTGGGTTTTCCAGTGTTCTTGATTTCCATGCATTGAAGTATATAATTAAATACTTTTTCCAATCGCTGGAAAAAACTATGAGAATTTTGAGAGAAAAAGGTAGTAGTGAGAGAGCACCAGTTATTACAACATATTACAAAGCTATAATAATTAAACCGATGTGCTATTGATGAAACAAATGAGACAGATGTGATGTGATCCAGGAACAGACACTGTCATATGCGACTCTCATATACAATAACACAAGTGTTGGGGAACTGGCTGGCTCAGTCAGTTAGTAGACTGACCCCCTCTCTTTTATTTAAAGTTTATTCACTTTTGAGTGTGTGAGTAAGCACACACAAAGCGTGACCGGTGGGGGATGGGGAGTTGGGGACCAGCAGTGAAGGAGTGAGAGACAGAATCCCAAGCAGGCTCCATGCTATCAGCGCTGAGCACCAAGCAGGGGCTCAATCTCATGAGATGTCACAATGAGATTTTGATATGAGCAGAAAACAAGTAAGTCACTTAACCAACTGAACCACCCAGGTGTCCAAGCATAAGACTCTTGAACTCAGAGTAGTGAGTTCAAGCCCCACATTGCAAGCAGAGCCTATTTTTTTTAATGTCAGAAAATAATAACAGAACTGTTAGTGGTGTCAATTAGGTTATTTTTGTTGTCTTGAAGTTTTGATGAAGTCCCAAATCTCAGGACCCAAGGGTTATTTGCTCCACATATTCTAACCAGAGAAATTGTTTAGACACATCCCCGCTGCACATACAAAAAACACAAAAGCATTTTCTTTGGAGAAAAATGTACACATGGGAGAGAATACTATGGGGTTTTTTAGCACTCCTCATCGTGACAGAATCTTGCTTCCTCACTGTCTCCCTATAAAAATGAGGAAAGTTTTAAGAGACTTTCTCACCAAGTCAGGTTTGACTGATAGAGAGGAGACATTTCATTCCCCAGTCTGGATTCTTGCCAAGCTATAAAACTTAGGTTGTACCTGGTAAAGTTACTGAAATAGAGCTTGGTGGAGCACCTGGGTGACTCAGTTAGTTAAGCATTGGACTCTTGATTTCAACTCAGGTAATGATATTGAGGTTTGCCTGTTCAAACTCCACATTTGGCTCTGCGCTAGCAGCATGGAGCCTGCTTGGGATTCTGTCTCCGTCTCTGCCCTTCCCTCACTCAGGAGTGCTCTCTTACTCTCTCTCAAAAATAAACTTAAAAAAAAAAGAACATGGGGTCATTTGGGTGGCTCAGTCGCTTAGGAGTCTGACTTCGGCTCAGGTCATGATCTCACAGTTTGTGGGTTCGAGCCCCGCATCGGGCTCTGTGCTGACAGCTCAGAGCCTGGAGCCTGCTTTGGATTCTGTGTGTCTCTCTTTCTCTGCCCCTTCCCTGCTCATGTTCTGTCCTTCTCTCTGTCTCAAAAATAAATAAACACTAATAACAATTAAAATTAAAAAAAAAAGAAAAAGGAACATGGTAGGTATATCTTTAGGGAAACCTGTTCTGGATCCTCTGGAGTTTGGGGAGCATAAAGAACGCTGTCTGACTCTTCCCCAGGAAAGTCTGGATATGAAAGTCTGTCTAGAATTGCCTTTATGGAAGAGCTAAGACCAATCTGCAGATTTGGATGTGGCTGAGTTGCTGAGTTTTCCTGCAGTGCCATAATGACAACTTGGATGCATTAAGTCTAGAGTAGCATCATTTTGAAAGAAATTTCCCACAAAGAACTGCCTGCCTGGATGGACCCTAGGAGGAAGAGGCCGTGTGGGGAGTATCAGGAAAACAGGGGTTGAAGGAGAGTCTCACAAGGTCATCAGGATTGTATAATAACTGCATAAAGACAGAGGTCTGAGGAGCCAGAGTGGAGAGGGTCTCCCAATAACTCACCAAATCATCCCCTAAAAGATGGTTTGGTTATCTGCCCTTGAAGACTGTTTTCGGCATTCAGCCAAGTAAAAAGATGTTTTATTCCTTTTCATCTTATTCCCAGCTTCTTACTCTTAATTTGGATGGGCCGGAAATAGCAGTGAGAGACTGAATGGAGAGGAGGGAATGAATGAAACCAACAATATCCACTTAAGCTTGGGAGCAAAGAGGAGACACTTTGAATTTAAAGGAAGATGAATTTTTTAAAAAATCGTTTGGATAGGAACTTTTAATACTCAAAAATAAGGGCTATTCACTATTATTCAAAATTGGCTATGAAAAAATGGGATCCATGGTGGTTTAAAATACATCTGAAAATTCTTTGACACTCTTGTCAAGGAAGAGTCTATGTCCCCTCTCCTTGTACTTGGTGAGACTTTGTGATTGCTGTGATGAATGAAATATGGCAGAACTTGCCTTGGGTGACTTCCAAGGCTAAATCAGGTAAGGAATACAGCTGGCCTGTTGGCTTCTCTGAGGCACCTACTCTGGAAGCCTTTAGCTACCATGTAAAGAGCTCAGCTATATAGAAGACATCATGTGGAGAGATCATATGCAGATATTGTATTAAGAAAAAGACAAGAGGGGTGTCTGGTGGTTCAGTCAGCTGAGCATCTGACTTCTGTTCAAGTCATGATCTCATGGTCTGTGAATTTGAGCCCCACATCAGGTTCTGTGCTGACAGCTCAGAGTCTGGAGCCTGCTTCAGATTCTGTGTCTCCCTCTCTCTCTTTGCCCCTCCCCTGCTCGTGTGCACACACATGTGCACACACGCTCTCTCTCCAAAATAAATGAATATTTAAAAAAAGAGACAAGAGACAGAGAGACAGAAATAGAGGTTCTTTGACTGCAGGATGGCAACTAGGGAGACTCATGTAATGTGAGTGTGCACTTGCCTTGGGCCCAAGATTTAAGTCAAAGGACACTGAACAACAACTACAAAAACAATAACTAGTCATTAAGATAAACCATATTTTAATGCAATATATTTCTTAAAAGGTAATGTAAATGATGAATAAAACATCAGTATTTCACATAAAGACAGGTCCAGTATTCCTGATTATTCTTTAGTTGCTAACTCCAGTATGGCTCAGCAGGGTGCTGTTACTCCTCAGACTGACGGGGAAGGTCACAAAGCAACTTTCCAGGGGTTGGAAATATTCTACATCCTGGTTTGACGGTACCTATGTGGATATATATAAGTGTCACAACTTTATGAAATGTACCTTTAAGATCTATACATCTTACCGTTTGTAATGATATCACTCTCTATGTGTATATGTATTAGAATGGGCCTGTGATCCAGTTCGGTGGAAAGAAAGAATGTCGGAGGAAGGTTGCGGGAGGTTTGGGGGACAGAAGTCTTCTTACTTCGAGAGATAGCAGAATGGTCTCTGGGTCGCACTCCGTGAGAATGTGATAGCAGGGATGGAGGTCATCCAGCCGCCAGCATGAGCAGGAAGCTGGCATAAGGAGATGCACAGACCTGAAAGAATAGGAGGGTAAGAGGGTCAGAGTCCTGAGGGAACTAGGCCTGACTACTGCATTTATTCCAGACCTTTCCAGTTACATAAGCCAGCATCTTAGTATTTTATAAGCCAGTTTGGGTTGGGCTTTCTGCTATAAATTCAGAGGGACACACAGAGTAAGCAATAGACAGAAAACGTGAGGCAGTAGGAGCCAGGGGCAAGCAGAGTCATGAAATAAATCAGAGCAGAGTGTATGCAGCTCTGAGTCCTACCTCTAAGCAGGCAGAAAGCTAGCACTGGGTAAAGGACAGGAAATGAGACAGATCTCTGCCCTCACTGAGCTTACATTCTAGCTGCGCAGAGTGCAGGCGGGCAGGGGGAGCAGGCAGGGTCAGCAATAATTTTAGATAGCTATAAATAATGTAAAGAATATAATACAAGATAATGTGATGTGGAAGGAGCTACTAATTTTATTGGAGAGCCAGAGAAGCCTTCTCTGCAGAGGTGATATTTGATCAGTGGCATGAATAAGGAAAAGATGAAAAGATGCCAGCAATCTGAAACTCTAAAAAAAAAAAAAAAGCTTTCTGTATAAAGATATAGCAGCACATTCCTGGAAGACAAAAAACAGATGAAAGAGAAGAAATTTCCTAACATCTTTAATGTGTGTATAAATCACCTGGATATCGAGTTAAAATGAAGATTCTGATTTAGTTGTCTAGGGTGATGCCTGCCTGAGATTTTGCATTTCTAACCAGTTCCAAAGAGATGCAGATGTTTCTGGTTTATTGACCATACTTGGAGTAACAAGGCCCTGGGGAATTGCTTTGTGGACAGCCTGGTCTCTCCTTCTCTCTCTGCCCTTCCTGTGAGCTCTCTGTCTCTGCCTCACTCTAAATTAATTAATTAATTAATTAAAAATTATAAATAAAAACTGACATATCACTACCATATTCATGCATATAGACAGGCACGTGCGTGCACGTGCACACACACACACACACACGTGCACACACATGCATATATACACACAGGTAGCTTCCATACAGAGCTCCTGGCGGCCAAGGGTCTATTTATCAAACACCTGAAAACATCCTGTTTAAATCAAATGGTTCTGAGCAAAGACTTCTTTTTCTGGAATTTAGGGGCTCCTCAATGTTATACTGCTCTCTTCAAAGTGAAACATGTATGTCAACAAACCTTACTGAGGGTACAGAGCACAGAACTGTTCACTGCCTCATTGTTAAATAGAACAGAATATGAAGGATAACCAGGTTTTCAAGGGACCAATTGTTAGAGGCAGAAGGAAAACAAAGTAAATAGAAACAATGCTGTGCTAAATCATAATTATGGTAGAAGTGCAAAACCTCTAAGAAAACTAGAACTTGAGAGCTGGATCCTCTGAACTGACCTTCCCTTTCTCTCTGTGTCCTTGTGCTATGACCAGAAAGATGTCACATTTCTTGTCTGTTTCACCTGTGGAAACTTTTGTCTTCCTTATAATCCCAGCTATTCCAACTGCTTCCAAAATGAGGTAATCTCAGTGTGTTCTTTGACACTTGGAAATATCTGTCTAGCTCAATGTGAATGGCTTAAAATGTATACTTCATCAGCTTAAATGTTTGAAGTTGCAAATAACAGAAAGCCCAATACAAGCTACTTTAAGAACTAAAGGAAATTTATTGGCTCATCTAAGTGGAAATTCAAGAGATGGGGTGGGCTTCAGGTAATATGTGATCCAGTAACACAATGGTCATCTCAAAAGCTCAGGTTTTTTTTTCCTCTCTATTCTTGTAGAACATAGAAGATTATTACCTAAAAGATGCTTTGCAACTTGAACAAGTTGTTTCCATTACTGTCAACTGCTTATTAGTTGCTTGTGTTTTTTGACCTTTATTTGGACAACTGACTTACAGTCATATTTTGTAGGAGAGAGATTCTAAAATGTCATTCAAATTTGGATGAAGTTTAGTCAGAAATTCTGGAGCAGTGTTTGGATATATTCTACCCCCAAAAAAACCCAGTTCCAATGTTTTTGCCCAGGGCTTCCCTATTGCATCGAAATTCTGTGGGTATAAAAGCAAATTAACTCAAGGTCAGATGGTCATGACCTCCCAGTGCCCTTTCTTTCTTCCTTAGGGAGATGAGTCCCAATCAGACACATTGTAGATTTCACTGCCTCTAATCTTCTATAAACAGTTGTTACATGAAGAGAGACAGATTATTCTACATGTTCTCAAAAGAGATATAATTTTGCATTTTTCACATGCCTGGGATTCTTTCTTAGCCATTCCCTCCTCCTAATGGCTTTCTCCTAGACACATATATATTCATTATCCTAACATTCTTTCTTGTATTCTTCATGTTCTTTTCTTTCAATCTCGTCTGTTTCCAATGGCGAAAACACGTTAAAGCTTGTCTAAAATGATCTGTTTTTCTAGCATTAAACAGACTGAAAAAAAAAGTATCCTGTTTTATTTGAGAAACTAAAGACAAACTGAAACTATAAGGTCAGTCAGCCACTGGACAGAATATAAAAACCTTTCTGCAAACTGTAATCAATTAGAAACGCACATTTGTTCTATAGTGGATAACCCTTAGGCAGAGGGTGATGCGTGCATGCTAACTTCTTTGCTCTTAAATGAAACATTAATCGGAGTCAGAGCTACTTAATGTATGGAAATAGTCCGCTGTCCCACAATTACAATTCCTCCATAGTCACTTAGTCCTGGGGAAAGGCTTTGGTTCATATAAAGCACTGATCTGGAGTCCCGCAGGAATACTTCCCAGTGAGAGATGCCCATCTTCCGCACCAAGGCTATCCATCATTAGGAAGGTGGAGCAGAGTCTGTGTGTTTGAAAGGCAACTAAAAGGTTCCTTCCTCTGTATGGATCAAAAATTCAATGTCCATGGGGCACCTGGGTGGCTCAGTCAGTTGAGCATCTGACTTTGGCTCAGGTCATGATCTTGCAGTTCATGGGTTCGAGCCCTGTGTCGAGCTCTGTTCTGACAGTTCCGGGGCTGGACCCTGCTTCAGATTCTGTGTCTCTTCTCTCTGCCCCCTCCACACTCACATTTGGCTTCTCTCTCTCTCTTTTTTCCTCTCTCTCTCAAAAATAAACACTAAAAGAATTTAAGAAAAGAATTGAATGTGCATGATCTATCCTGGCAGACATTAAATATTTTGAGGAGACAACTTGTGCCTTTAACTAGTTTTAGAGTTACAGAGGAGAAACTAATATAAAATAATATTATGTGCTTAATTTATGCTTGTGCTGGTAAATTATAATAAAAAATAATTTAAGTCAATCCTGGAAGTCCCCGAATCATTTTCCCTACAAAAATCGTCTGACTATTGCTCAGATTTGAGAAAAACAAAATGCTGTGGACAATGCCTCATTGAGGATCTAACTGGGATGCATACAGCATTCCTAATTCCTTCATCTTCAGATCTCAGAGGCTGTGATCTCCACTAAATAGAATTATTAATCTATATGCTCAGGATGAGTTTCAACCCACCTCATAGAGAAGCACAGCTCTATTTTCGTCTGCTCTATAATTTGGGTTTCTCTGTTAGATTTTACTTAAACCTCTTGAATTCTTTTTAAATGAGAGCAATACACCATAGTGCCTTGTTTCTTGTAGAATATCTCAGCTTAGAACAAGCAAAGGACACAAAAGCTATAACCGTATAGGTTAACTTCAAAAGAAGCAGCTCCCAGATGAAACCATCCCAAAGTGCTAGATAATTTTATGGAAGAACTAACCCAAACAGGATGCCTGTTAGTCCTCTGATACACTGCTTTTTAAAGTGGGCATGTAGGATTTGCTTTGCTAAATGAGACCAGAGTGATAGTGTCTTTTAAAACAAGGTACAATCCTTTGTTTTAATCTCATTTGTATACTTGCATTAAATCAGGAAAGGAGTTTCCTTAAACTTGCTTCAAATTCAGAATTATGAGCTTTTCTCCTAGAGTTGACTAGAACAAATGCCATTTTACCTTAAAAAACATTTTTTTATGTTTATTTATTTTTGAGAGACAGAGCGTGAGCAGGGAGGGGCAGAGAGAGAGGGAGACACTGAATCTGAAGCAGGAATCAGGCTCTGAGTTGTCAACACAGAGCCTGACGCAGGGCTAGAACCCACAAACCACGAGATTATGACCTAAGCTGAAATCAGATGCTACTGACTAAGGCACCCAGGCACCCCTGCCATTTTACCTTTTAAGACCCTCAGAATACCTGCAGTATTCAGATTTGTTCTCTTCCTGTACTTTCCTAGCAGTTAGCATTTCATGCACTTATTTCCTTTGCCTTTCAGAATGACCAGATTTGGAAAATGACAAATGGAAATGCTTTGCTATTCAAAGAAGAGGAACCCTTCAGAGTTTGTAAGCAATAAGAGAATCCTCTCCAAATGGGATGCCTTGAGACGAGTATATGCCAAGAACACAAAAGTTCTGTAGATGAATCATTTGTTCTTGCAGTCATATATTCGTCTATGCCATTTGAACATTAACTAGTTGTGAAATCTTTTGCTAGTCTTTGAGGATGAAACGGTGATTTGGTCCCTGCTGTCTTGAGGTTTATGACCTAAGGGGGCAGAAAGCTACTGCACAGGCACTTATAAAGCTATATAATTACAAAGTAGGATGAATATTATGAAGCAATAGAATCATGGAATAACGTCCATGGTAGGTCCATTAACTGAGACACTGAACTGTGAAAGATGACCAGGGCTGAGGATAAATATCACGGTTCCATTTTGGATAATCTAGATTTGAGACAGGCAAACAGGGAACTCAAATAAATACTCAGATACCCAGAGAAATCTAGATTGACGATAAAAATTTATGAATCTTTGGCCAATAGACAGTAAGTGGAAGGGGAAAATCAACTTACTTAAGTAGGACCAGTAACTGAATCTCGAGAAACTCTAGTATATAAGATTAGGGAAAGGAAGTTAGTTGACAACCGAGATTGAAGAGTGGCCTGATGCCAGAAGCAGATCTACTCCAGAGCTAATGAAGTTTAAGATTCTGAGTCTTTCTCAGGGGTGCTAGACTGGCTCAGTCAGAAGTGCACAAGGCTTTTAATCCAGCATCATGAGTTTGAGCTCCACACGAGTTGTGGACATAGAGAAAACTTAAATAGATAAAACTTACAAAAGAAAGATTCTGGGTCGTTCTCTTGCTTGGGAGAATGTTTGGAATGTTTTTACATGGTCATATATTTCTGTAAAAGTTTTCAAAAGAAAGATGTATTTGCTTTTCTTTTCTTTTTTTTTTAATGTTTTTTTATTTATTTCTAGGAGAGAGAGAGAGTGAACAGGGGAGGGTCAGAGAGAGAGGGAGTCACAGACTGAAACAGGCTCCAGGCTCCGAGCTGGCAGTCAGCACAGAGCCCGACGCGGGGCTCGAACCCACGAACCACGAGATCATGACCCAAGCGAAAGTCGGACGCTTAACCGACTAAGCCACCCAGGCGCCCCTTTGCTTTTCTTTTCTTAAAGCAGAGCCCCAAATTATAGAAGCTTCAGGTCCCACACACCAGCCCCTTACTAAGAAGAAGGAGCAAAACAGAGCGTGATTGTATGGAATCATGAGGTGGGGGGAAATACTTCAAGAGTGTGTTCAGTAGTTACGAATGCATCTGAGAGGACAACGAATATGAGGAGAGAAACATACCCTTTGGGTTTAGGTAAAGGAAGGTTGTCTGGCTAAAGTTCTTTCAGTGCAGTGATGGGGCAAGAAGTCAGGATACAGTCAGTTTATGTCAAGAAATTCAATGTTGAAGGAAAGAGAAAGTATAGCTGAAGAGAGATGGGCTGGAGAGTAGTATTTTTCCCTGCCTGTCTTTCTCTCTCAAGATAGGAAGACTTGAGAGTGATGATTGAAAGATTATATAACAGAGATGTGATGCAGATATAAGGGATGTTTTCCCTTCATCCTAACCTCACTTTCATTTCAAACGACCCAGAGAAGATGAATATCTACAGATGCTGAAGAAATTTAGTCAGTGTTTTTATTTCACTAGAGGGCAAATCTACGCTGATGCCTACTTTTGAGAAAGCACAGTGAGGCCTTGGGATGAGGACACTCTCTCCACCCAGGCCACTTGAGTTCATTTTACTCCCAGTCATTTGCACCCAAATGATCTAATTTGAAGCTTATTCATTAAACAGCTCAAATCAGTTTCTCTCTGCAGGTCTGCGTGTTCAAAAACTGTATTTCCCCTTAAATATTTGGTGCATATTGGAGAAATGCAATTGAGTACTGTAAGTAGACCAAACAAAAATTCCAAGTTTGCCACAGATATCAGAATTTTTAATTCTTTTATCTCTGATAAAAGAGATTATTTTAAATACTTTAAACTGGACTTCTGAGTATCTTTGACGTATGCTCTAATATTAATGTTTTGAGACAAGGAATAATTTTCTTCCGAGAGAAGGTTCCTGGGACTCAGGAATTGAGGGTATCAGTAACATCCTTAAATGGCACAAAATAGAAATGAGTATGTTTTTCCTGGCACCATGCGATTTGAACCCTTCTTTCATGTTTATTGCTTCCGTCTGTTAATTGGATGTCTAAGAAGCACACTAGAGTTCTGAAAGTTAGTGAGAATGTGAGATTATTCGCCTCCACGCCCCATGCCTCATTAAAGTGCTTCTCATCACCATCCCATACCACTTACATACGCTACCCATACAGAAAGCATCCACAAGGCAGTTCACATAAAAGAAACTATAAATACAGGACACCAGTTCCCACAGGCTGCCAGACGTAGCAACGAAAACACAGGCCGCCCGTATTTCGTATAAACAATGAATAATTTTTAGTATAAATGTTTAGTATGTCCCGAATATTGCACGGACCACACTTGACCAACATAATCATTCCTTGTTATTGGATATTCCCATCTAACGGGGCGCCCAGCATTTCCTCAAGCAACCGCACAGAACCCCGTCTCCGCCCCTCCGTCCGAGCGCCGGCGGAGCGGGTTTAAAATCCAGGACCCGCGGGGCAGGCCGTGGCCCCTGATTGGCCGAGGCGCGCCCGCCGCCCCGCCGGCCGCAGGCGTAACGCAGTCCCGGCAGCTCCGTCCTCGCCGCCGCCGCCGCCGCTGCCTCCTCAGCAGCCCCGGTCGGCGCAAGTGCGGCGCGCGCGGGGGGGAGGGGGTGCGGCGGCGCGGGAGGCTGGCGTCCGGCCTCCGCCGGCCGGGCGGGATTAAGTTTCTCGGTCGCGCGTGAGTGTCCGTGTGCGTTCATCCCGGAGCTCCTCGCCGCGCCGTTACTTCAGCAGAGGAGAGGGCGAGCGCGAGCGAGGCGAGGCACCCGAGTCCCTGGCGACCCGGGATTCCCAGCCCTCCTCCCCTTTCGCGTCCCCGCCCGCGGCGGCCGCCGCTAGCCGGGTAAGCGGCGCCGGGGCCCGGGCCCAGAGGCCGGAGCGCGCCCCCGCGCTCTGCGCGCGCGCCGGCCGGGAAGGTGCGCGGGCGCCGGGGGTTCGGCGCGCGGGGCGGGAGACGGTCGGCGGGCGGTGGGCGGGAGGCGGCGGGAGGGGTGCGCTCGCCCCACCCCGCACGGCCGGGCAGTACCGGGAAGCCGCGGCTCCTCTGGCTCTTTAAAAGGATGGGGTCTGGAAGTTTCCTTCGCTGCTGGCATGGCCCCCGAGCGCTAGTCCCTGTCCTTTCAGCCCTCCCACCCCCTCTTTGCCGTCGCTTGCTCTAAATGGTTTAAAAGTTTTTTTCGTTTTCTTCGCCTGGAGGGTCCCGGGGATGGTGCCAGGAAGGGGAACTGCGGGCCTGGCGCGCGGGCGGGCGCTCGAGGGGCGCAGGAGCCTGTTGCTCGCCGCTGGTGTGGCCGCGCCCCGGGCCGGACGCCCCTCCAGCGTTACGCCGCCCGGCGGGCAGGGTGTGTGGAGAAAGCATCCCCCCCAAATTGGCGTCTCTAGCCTGGTCGTCGGTACCCCAAGCGCTCCGTTAATTGGTAGCCGTCCCCCCACACCCCCACGGCGCCTGTGCCCTTTCATCCGCCGCCCCCCATGGTGGGAGCAGTTTGCTCTCGCAACCCGCTTCTTCTACCTAGCGCCTTTGAGGCGCCTTTGTCTGCGATTCATCGCCCCGGGATGCCGGATGTTTCTCGGGAAGCGCTGTTCGGGAGACGCGTTATATTTGGGAAGTTGTGTGTGTGTGTGTGTGTGTGTGTGTGTGTTTTGGGGTGGTGATGGTGTACATTTTTCCTTGCGTTCCTTGCGGAGGCACAAAGGCCAGGCTATTCTTTCCGGCAGATCACATGGGAATTTAGGCTGTGACTGCCCAACGGAGGAGGGGCCGGGCAACAGAGGGGGCTGGGGGGCTGGGCGCCGCTGCGCAGTAGCTGGGGGCGGGGAGGGGGCGGCTGGACACTTCCATCCGTCTCCGCGGGCGGGGCTTGCGGAGCTTGCTCAGCTTGCGAAGAACCCGGGCGTGGGCGTGGGCGCTGGATGCCTTGCGTGGGGAGGGTGTGGGTGGCAGCTAGTGTTTCTTAGGTAGCATCAGATAAGAGGACCATGACTTCAGCCTAGGAAGAATACTCTCCGTGTACCTTTGCTGTCCAGAGGGGAAGAATCTGAACAGTGTCTAGACGCTGTCATCTAGCTTTGGTGTACAGCCTTGGTGTAAATATACCTTTTGTGTTTCCCTAGACATCGCTCATTTAGGTGACCTTTTACGGAGTGGAAAAAAAATATCTAAACTAATGAGATTATGGTTTTGGGCTTGGGAGTTTTTATATGCTGAATGTGGATGTAGGTGACTACAATGAACCTTTTTAAAGGGTCGAGTCACCTGAATTTATATAATACATGCTTTAGTGCCTGTATTTGCAAAACCAGCAATACTTCAAGTTCCTAGGTTTGAACTTCTAATTCAATGCAAAACTCTGGATGGGTGCACCTTGCCCTTTCCAGAAGGAGGAGCTGAAAGGGTTAGAGGGTGGTGAGGATAATCTAGTCTAGGAGCCCCAGATTTCCAGCTAGCCAATAAGCTAGTTTACGAATGGGCGAGTCTTATCTGGATTGGGGGCTCTATCCCTGCTCTGAGTTCATATTAGGGTCTTTTAAAGCTGAGGTCTGTTTAAAGCCATAGGCCACATTGGCCAGCAGCAGCCTGTTTTTCCCCTAAAGTGTAGAAGTTAGAAATGATTTGTACGTTTTTAAATGGTTGACAATTAAAATCAAAAGAATATGTCCTGTGAAAATTATATGAAAACCAAATCTTAGTGTGCATAAGTAAAGTTTTATTGGCACACAGCCACACTCATTTCCATCGTGTAGGGTGAATTTTTACTGTCCGTGGTTGTTTACAAAGCTGCAGTGGGAGAATATGCATTGTTGAGACATAGATGTGTGTAGCCTTTCAAGTATGAAATATTAACTCTCTTTTTCTTTACAGAAAAAAAATCGCCAATGTAGAGCAGACTTCAAAAGTATTGCTTAAGTGCTGTCTCTTGTGATAGGTACATTGTTTAATATCATTGCTTTTTATGCACTGTTTTTGGTATCCCTTGACCTGGCTGACTTTTCCCCAGTAGATAGACAAATTAAGTTTGTGTGTTGGATTTTCTCATTTCCAAGTTTTACTCTCAAAAAGATTTCTTAACCTCTCGGTATTGTTGTGTCAGAATCTAGGATAAAGTGGATTTTCTGATTGGCAGAAATTATGTGCATAGTTTAAATATAGATAGCTGAGGTGCCTGGGTGGCTCAGTTGGTTAAGCGTCTGACTTCGCTCAGGTCATCATCTCCCGGTTTGTGGATTCGAGCCTTGCATTTGCCTCTGTGCTGACAGCTCAGAGCCTGGAGGCTTCTTGGGATTCTTCTTCTTCTTCTTTTTTTTTCTTTTCTTTTTTTTTTTTTTTAAATTTTTAACATTTTATTTATTTCGGAGAGAGAGAGAGACAGCATGAGGAGACGATGGTCAGAGAGAGAGGGAGACACAGAATCTGAAACAGGCTTCAGGCTCTGAGCTAGCTGTCAGCACAGAGCCCGATGCGGGGCTCGAACCTAGGAACTGGGAGATCATGACCTGAGCTGAAGTCAGAAGCTTAACCAACTGAGCCACCCAGGCGCCCCAAGGCTGTTTGGGATTCTGTTTCTCCCTCTCTGCCCCTCTCCCACTAGCACTGTGTCTGTCTCTCAAAAATTAAACATTAAAAAAATTAAAAATTTAAATTTAATATAGATAGCCAAATGTCAGGGTGTTCTGCAGTTAGTGCTAGTGACTTCTTACTGCTCTGCTACCTGAGCAGATTGAGAATCACAGTTCTATTTTTTTAGGTAGAGAGCAGCAGAGGTTGGGGGACATCATAGATTTCTTTTTGTAGGAAAGTTACCACTTGAGACAAACCTAGTTTGTGGGGGAGGCTTGACTCTTGACTTCTCCTTCCTAAACATTTGCTGAAACAAAAAATGATGGTTATTTTCATTATATTACTCAGAGGTTGATCATATATGTACATACCTCTGATATGTGTTCCTTTTCATTTTTTTAGCTCCCATTGGTCTTTATTTCCATTTCTTATCTCTCATTTCTGGTTTTCTTTCTTGCTTGACCATACTTCTTCTTTTTGTCACTTAAGCCTGTTGCTTTTGACTTAGGCCGGGCAAGATGTCCATTACAGTTTTTAGTGTGCTTCAGATTCCTGTTACATAGATATTGCCTTGTTTGACTTTAAAGACTTCTTTGCATTTCAGATACCTTTGAAATCCACATATATCATGAAGAAATGGAGGTTGTCCCCAGAGTGGACCCATTGTCTAGAGTTAAGATTAAGGGATTTAGAAGCTGGCATTCAACAATGAATTGTCTAGAAGTTAACTAACTGCCCTGAGTTAAAGGCAGATTATTTTGTTCAGATTACATTCCAAGTCTGAGATCATAAACTTGACTCTCTTAGGTTGAGTTGCAGGTTGGCTCCATTTTGTACATTTAAAATGCATGCAAAGTACTTTGTGAATTTCTTAAAATATTTTTTGTGTGTGTGTGTGTGTTTGTTTTATTTATTTATTTCTAGGAGAGAGAGAGACAGCATGAACAGGGGAGGGTCAGAGAGAGAGGGAGTGACAGACTCTGAAACAGCCTCCAGGCTCTGAGCTGGCAGTCAGCACAGAGCCTGATGCGAGGCTTGAACCCACGAACCGTGAGATCATGACCTAAGCGAAAGTCGGATGCTTAACCGACTAAGCCACCCGGGCGCCCCTAAAATATTTTGAAACAAAGTTGATGTGTTGCTCTGGAAATGTCCCCATGCATGCTGGAGCAAACAACACATCTGCCAGAGAGAGATAGTATACATCAAAGTGAAGAAGCAGAAAATGTCCCATAGAATTCAGTACTGCTTGAAGGGACATATGACTGACAATATATCTTATCATCATTATATTTCCCAAACAGTTGTATGTGCTTTTAAAGTACACTTGGCCTAAAGTAGGAATTCATTTGGTATGGTTATATTGTTATGTACATTATAAACCCCTTATTTATAATAATAAAGGTATTATTTTTTTTTGTAAATTGTGTCCTAAGAAAGCCTCTATTTAAACAGAGTTGGGAAGTAAGGGTTAGTATGGTAAAATTGATACATATGATTAAATAATTATAGTGGGGTTCTGTGTGGGCATATAAGGAGATGAAAAACTGCTTAAATAATCCATTGCCTTCCTGTGGAATATTTTCTGGGAAGATCTGAGGTAGTTATATATTTAATAGATAATAATTAGACTAGGATGTGTGTTGCATTGGGTTAAGCACTGAGGAGAAGATAAAATAAGATACTGCTCTGTAAGCTTACTGGCTTAGTTGAAAAAAATAGTCACACAAAGAAGGGTAAGAATAAGAAAGATTTACACATAGTACATAGTAAAAGTTATAGCATTTCAAAGAAATTAGAGATCAGTGTAGGATTGCTTGCTGGCAGTTTGTAGAGGGCTATCTCCCTGTGTCTTCCAGTCATACTGGATTAGGGGAGCCCCAATGATGTCATTTAACTTTAATTACCTCTTTAAAGCCTCTGTCTCCAAATACAGTGACATTCTGAGGTATGGAAGGTTAGGACTTCACGTGAATTTTGGGGCAGTAGGAAGAAGGACACAGTTCAGCACATAACAAAGTTCT
This sequence comes from Proteles cristata cristata, assembly GCA_017311185.1. Classification (NCBI taxonomy): domain Eukaryota; kingdom Metazoa; phylum Chordata; class Mammalia; order Carnivora; family Hyaenidae; genus Proteles; species Proteles cristata. The sequence continues at coordinate 840,374 of JAESUZ010002026.1, read as the reverse complement.
TAAAGACCCTTTAGGCTGTAAGCTGGTGGTGACCTTGACAACGAACTGGTTTAGGGTAAGGAGGGAGGACATGTAGGAGGCTATTGTTTTAGTCTAAATGTTGCTGTGGTAATTTGATGTTTGGGAAGAAAGAGAAACCGCTCTTTGAGGAAGCCAGAGGCCACTTGTTTTCTTTCTCTGGTTCTTACTGAGAAACTGGCCTTTGCTTTTATGGACAGAGCATTACATTAACTTCCTTTTTAAGTGTTTCATAAAAGTATTAGTTTTTAAGAGTATTTCTTTTATTTCTTTAAAAAAGTAAAACATTATATTTGCAAATATGAAATGTTAATATTTGTAACCATTTCATGATGGTACTGGAGTCTGATTAAAACAGCAAAACTGAATCTTTCAGTTGCATTGACCTAAGTAAGACCTGTATATACTATTCATGTTATATTGGAATACATAATCATTTTTCCCAGAAATCTCTTCGGCAAAAACCAAGGTTAAAACAGTAGTTTATAGTATATATTATAAAATAACAAAAACTTTTTTAGGTATTGAGATTAAATTTGTTGAGTTAGAGAAACGTTAATGCAGTTCTTCCAAATTTGGCCTGCTGAGTTAAAAAAAAAAAAAAAAGTAAAATGAGACTTAAATTCTTGCTTTTTTCCCTTCCTGCTTGTCGTGGTTAAATATGTTTAGTGTAGGGGATTCTCTTCTTTATGCTTTTAGTTTTATTTGTATTTTGGAAGATAGTAGCCATTGTTCTTGTAAACCACTCTACCTTCAGATGTAAAGTGCTATAAATAAATGGATGAGGGAAAAATGAAGAAGGAAACTATTGTGAGAAATGAAAAATAGAAATATTAGCTACAAAAAAATTAGGAAAAGCTTATTTAGGAGTGTTGATAGTTTAGTATTGCTCGTTTGAGTATGTTTTGGGATACTTTATCATTTACTCTATTGATTATACTGTATTTTAAAACTATATTGTAAAATACTAAGGTAGGTATTTTTTTAGTAACTTATTTAATAATAAAAATATCACATTTGAAAAATATGGAAGCCATAGACAAGTGCCAAGAAGCAAAAAGTATTCCTGTGATGATGTCACCCATATATTAGCCCCTCATATAAAACACATTATTAATTCATGCTGTTGATCAATAACTTTCCCTGATTGCTCTTTTTCTCAGTGAAGATAATATGGTCTGAGATTATTAAAAATCCATACATTTGAATTGAAACTAATATCATCCATGTGAACTAACGTCTTTTGACTCTTTGGGGGAGAAATAATATGGTTAACTACAATGTGCCACATAGGACGCCAGTGAAGAATCAATGATTTAATCTTGATCTCTAAAAGTAAATGTTACATAGTCGTATAATTAATTTTGGATTGACTTTACATTATGTAATTTGGTGGCGTCTATCATGCCTTGCTTTGGGGAACTAGCATGGGAATGGAAATCTGCCATTCTGAGCTCATAAGACTTCACGGAGCTAACAAAACTATGATGATAGACTCATAAAGATTAAGGATTATTCTATAGTTTAAATGGTCTTTTCTGATCTGTAAAAGATGTGCCCCTTTCCTTCACAGGTCCTAAGTTTGTTTTTGCTGTGTAAAGTTCATGAAGTTCTAGGTTAGGTGTTCCCCTTCTTCACTACACTTGTTCTTCCAAGGATATTTCATTTTATTTATTTATTTATTTAATGTTTTATTTATTTCTAGGAGAGAGAGAGAGACAGCGTGAGCAGGGGAGGGTCAGAGAGAGAGGGAGTCACAGACTCTGAAACAGGCTCCAGGCTCTGAGCTGGCCGTCAGCACAGAGCCCGACGCTGAGCTCGAACCCACGAACCACGAGATCATGACCTAAGCAAAAGTCGGACGCTTAACTAACTAAGCCACCCAGGTGCCCCGATATTTCATTTTAATAAGTCAGGTGTGAAGTCTGTCTCTGGGCAACATTTATTTCCTCTTGTAGGACAGGAGGGGCCTCAACTATAGGATTCAGTGGAGTTTTGCATGCTCTCCCCTTCCTACCATATTCATGTTTTTTTTGGGAGTGGTAAACAATCATATTACCTTTTAGAAAAGTACATAGTTAGAACCCTTCTTTGTTCCTGTATAATCTACTGTATGTATCTATTGTATCAGACTAACCTACAGGATATTTTTAGATCTGTTTTGTGGCTCTAGTAGGGAAAAAAGAAGAAACAGCCCCTGGGCCAGGATTCTTGCTCCCTATCCTGCTCTGTGAAATTTAGTGAACATCTTTTAGGTGTTAAACCAAGGACTTTGAGACCCCACCTTTTTCTCAGGAGTGAGAAGGGATCATTTATTTTGTTGATGTGTAATTTGTAATTGACATGATAAACTGCATGTATTGAAAGTGCAGTTTGTTGAATTTTGTCCCACGTATAACTATCCCCATAATCAAGATAGTGAACATATTGGTCTCCCTCAAAAGTTTCCTCATGGCCCTCTATAAAACTTTTCCTGTTCCCTGTACCTATCTCCTATCTCCAAGTAACTCCTGATCTTTCTGTCAGTACAGAGTAGCTTGCATTCTCTAGAGTTTTAAATAAGTGCAATCATACAGGATATTCTCTCATTTTATCTGTCCTATTTTATTTTGTATTTTGGGATTCATCTATGTTGCCTCTGTTCATAGAATACTGTTTATTGGGGCGCCTGGGTGGCTCAGTTGGTTGAGCATACGACTTCGGCTCAGGTCATGATCTCTTGGTTTGTGGGTTTGAGCCCAACATCAGGGTCTGTGCTGACAGCTAGCTTGGAGTCTGGAGTCTGCTTTGGATTCTGTGTCTGTCTCTCTCTCTGACCCTCCCCTGCTCATGCAGTCTCTCTCTCTTTCTCTCTCTCTCAGAAATAAATAAAACATTAAAAAAAGAATACTGTTTATTGCTGAGTACTAGTTCATTGTAATGAATGGATATACTATTCAGAGGCTTTTTTTTTTTTTTTTTTTTAAAGAAATCGTTTAGGGGTGCCTGGGTGGCTCAGTCAGATAAGCGTCTGACTCTTGATTTCAGCTCAGGTCATGATCTCAGGGTTCCTTGGGCTTCACCCTGACAGGAGCCTGTTTGGGATCCATTCTCTCCCTTGTTCTCTGCCCCTCCCCTGTTCATGTGCTCAATCTCTTGCTCTCTCTCAAAATAAATAAACTTAAAAGAAAGTTTAGAATTCTCTTGCACTTTATTCATTGTATTATTTTTGTTCTTGGTTTTGACTCTGTTTTGTTAGACTTTTGTATTTGACGGTATTACTGAGTCTTAAATTCATGCCCCTTTTGGATACACTTAAAATGTAAATGTACTTATATAAGGTTACTTGAGATTTCAAAATATGTAAGTTATACATTTAAAAAAACAAAACTAACAGTTGTAAAACAGAGATTTAAAATTTTTCTAATCTTTAAAGATATCAAGAAAATAAAGGTCACTTGAGTGTTGATGCTTTTCACAAGCCTACTTTGTGAAGTCGGTTTCAGTATTGAGCTCAAAACCTTAAGACTGCTTGCCTGTTTCATATCTTTTGTAGTTTTTATAGTTTTTGATGAATTTATTTGTGACTTCTTATGGTAGATTTATGTGACAATCATATAGTAAATTTCCTAACGAAGTTGTAATTTGGTGCCTGAATTATGCAAATAATTGCCATTCAGTACATGTTACACCTAAGATCGTCAAATGTATCAAGAACTGTAGAGAGGATGATCATTATATTGTGAAAACATGTTGTTCTTGTTGGCATCACTCAGAATTTTGGGGCCATTTTTAACATTTATATGTTTGTCTCTTAATTTTAGTCACTTAATTGAAATTAAGTGGCAAAAGCAAAATAAAACAAGCAACAATAACATTTAAGGCAGATGTGTTCTCTGGGTTATTACAAAAGTAAAAGTTGGTTTATAATTAATATTAACAGTCTTTTGAGTACCATAGTAAAATACTGTTAATGAATGTAGTTAAATTGTAGTTGAGTTAATTAAGAAGCAAATAGTCATGTTTATTGAAAGAAAATAAGACCTCTTAAAATGTTTTCAGAGAGAAAATACAAGTTTTCAGGATGGCCCTAGTGAGTCCTATGAAATTATATGTGGTAACTAAATAGGGTAGCCTATTACAGTTTTCTGTGAATTAGTAATTAGGGGATTGAATTGGTCCATGCTTACTTATCTTATATGGCTAAGTTTCATGTTTGGGTAGGTTCATATGAATATGAATTTGTTTATGTAATTTTCCCTAATCTGAAATACCTGGAATCTTGCCAGCAAGATGTAAATTGTTATTTCTTTTGGTGACTTTCTTTTCTCACTGTATTCTCAGTTGTGTAGACTACCACTAACTGACAGGCTTATCTGTTGATTTAGACCATGACATTTCTTTGCTGTCAGAGGAATACAAGGTTCTCTGTAGCAGTTCTGTAGTACAAATTCTTTTTTTTTTTTTTAATTTTTTTTTTTAATGTTTTTATTTATTTCTAGGAGAGAGAGAGAGACAGCATGAGCAGGGGAGGGTCAGAGAGAGAGGGAGACACAGACTCCGAAACAGGCTCCAGGCTCCGAGCTGGCAGTCAGCACAGAGCCCGACGCGGGGCTCGAACCCACGAACTGCGAGATCACGACCTAAGCAAAAGTCGGACGCTTAACCAACTAAGCCACCCAGGCGCCCCTCTGTAGTACAAATTCTGTATAACATTGCTTTTATTACTATGAACAAATTTTGTTTCTTCTTGACTGTATACATATTCAATTAACAAAAGACCCAAAGGTGAATTTATTTTGGTTTGGAGGTGAATAAAAGAGGATTATAACTGGTTTTATATTTTTTAGATATATTCTTACCCATATATGTAGAAAAAAGATTTTACTAGGATTTTTTTTTTTTTTTGAGAGAGCATCAGTGAGTGAAGGGCAGAGAGAGAGAGAGGGAGAGAGAGAATCTCACACAGTCTCCTAACTGTCAGCACAGAGTCCAAAGTGGGCTTGAGCTTACCCGATGTGGGGCTGAAGCTCACCAACCGTGAGATTATGACCTGAGCTGAAGTGGGATGCTTAACTGACTGGCCTACCCAGGTGCCCAAATTCTGCTAGGATTTTTAATCTGCCTCACAGATGATTGTTTGTTTGATGTTTAAGATAGTTTGATTTGGGGTACCTGGCTGGCTCAGTGGTAGAGGATGCAACTCTTGATCTCAGGGTTGTGAGTTTGAGTCCTATGTTGGGCATAGAGTTTACAAAAAAAAAAAGGAAAAAGGAAAAGGTATCTCACCCTATTTTTAATTTGATCTTACTAAGCTTATTTTCTGTAAGTAATTTGTTTTTACATTGGTCTAGGAAACAAAGTAAAGCAAATAAGCTTTATTTAATATCAGTATCACAAATAACCTTCCCTAGTGTGTTGGCCATAGTGAGGGCTTTTTGGATGTGGTACTTAGAGTGTTCGAGCACGAAGGGACTTCCTTCCTTCTTCCGTCCCTCCTTGAACACCCTTGTTTACTTCCTTGTTGAAGGGTCTTTATTTCTAATTGATTTTTACCACTAAAATAATTCTTATATAATGCATTATATTTTAAAATGTTCATGTTCCCCAGGGTTCCAACTTCAGTTCTCCCTCCTTGTTAATCCCTACCTTCTGTATGACTAATCTCCTTTATCTTTAGCAACACCTAGAGGCCAGTGATCACCTACTCCTAGGTCTTCCAAGTTCTTTTCTTAGATGTACATGTGTAGTTGATTCATTCTTTCAACAAACATTTAGTCAGTACCTAATCTGAGCCCACCACTATTTCTGGCTCTGGGAATATAGCCATGGGAGAAAAAGGGGCCACCACTACCATGAAAACAACAGCAGCAATATCAACAAAAATTCTTGCCCTTATAGAGCTTAAATTCTAATGTTTCCTATTTTCTAGAAACATTTCAAACTGGGTATGTTCACAGGAATACATTTCCACTCCTTCCTCTAAAAAAATAGAAGACATTTCTCCTTCTGCTATTTAAGCTAACAATGTCCCAGTATTTCTTGGTTTCCCAAATTAGAAACATTGCGAGTCAACTTCCATTGGTGTTACTCACTAAGTCTGACTGCCCCCAGAACACATCGAGTGGTCATTGAATTTTTTCGCTTCCTTCTAATGAGTCTATATTTCCTTGTTTTTCTGGTCTTTGCCTTAATCTTGGCCTGTGTTATTTTTTGACTGTCCTGTTTTAACAGCCTAACGTGATTGTACTATTGTTATTTCTTTGTCTTTTTCATAAGTTACTTATCCTATTACCAAAATTGTTTTTCCAGAAAATGAATTTTAGTTGCCCTGCCCCCAGCCTTGGGCATCCACATGCACTGCCATGCCTTCAGGGCAAGGGCCCAAGGAGGCATGAAACATCACTTTCCTAGCTCCAGTCCAGTTTGGGAGCCCTGGACTATAGAACCCCTGTCGTTTGTATTCTCTGGTTTCTTTATGGTTTATTTCTTAGCAAGACATGCCTTTCCCTCTCTTGCCTGTCTCCCATACTTTCCTAGGTTGCGCCTTCTTTGGGAGAGTTCACCTGACACATCTCCAAATTCTTTCTAATGCAAGCTGACAGCATTGGATTCCAGTGTAATCTCACAGAATTTAGCATATCCCATTGCAGTGTAATTACTTAACTGTTTTCCACTAAATTGGCGAGCTCAAAAGTTAGGTATCTGTCCATCTGATAGAGGCAGATACAGATTCTGGAGGGTTTGCAATTTGTAAAATTTGGGATGGTCTTCTTGAATAAAAATGTAGCAAAATTATGAATACAAAATAAGATATGAGAGTGCCTATTTATTTGAGAATGGAAGGATCTTGTCCAAGTATTTCATGCTAAATCTGCTTAGGAGAACATAAGTGTGTAGCTAAAACTTGCTGAAATAATGGTGTGTGTGTGTGTGTGTGTGTGTGTGTGTGTGTGTGTGTGCATGTGTGTAGTTTTTTTTGCTGTTGATTTCCTGTTTTTTAAAAAATGTTTACTTATTTATTTTGAGAGAGAGCGTGTGCACATGTTCACAAGCAGGGGAGGACAATGAGAGAGGGAGAAAGAATGCCAAGTAGGTTCCACGCTATCAACACAGAGCTGATGCAGAGCTTGAACCTACGAACCGTGAGATCATAACCTGAGCTCAAATCAGAAGTTAGACATTTAACCAACTGAGCCACCCAGGCAACCTTTTGCTAATTTTCTTAAAATTAAGAAACAATATCAGTTAGCCATACTGATGCTTAATAATAATAATGCATAATGCTTCTATGGCACTCTTCATTTTCTCCATACTTTCACAGACTTTATATAACTTACGGGATTTTGACAAGTGAGTAACAAGGGAAGTGACTCAGACTTGATTGTTACTGTGTATGGTTACTTGGTGGGTGACAGAAGATAGAGTTGAAGTTCTTCCTTTGAGGTCAGATTCACTTTGGTGGAGGTAGTGATTCAGTGCTTGTGCTTCTGGAATCTCCCTTAACACCCTGTACCACCTCCTGTTAGGCTGGTGAATGCTAAGGAATTTTCTGAGTTTTGTAAATTATCTCGCTGCCCTTCCATCTTTTCTGTCTCTTCTCCCTTTGAGCTTCCTCACCTCATTATTTTTATTTCTTTCCTGCCCTGTATGTTTATCTCTGTCTTGACACACATCAGACCTGTTCTCTCTCCATCTGTCTTTGGTAGATAACATAGTACTTTTAAGTGACAGTTCTTTGACTCAGCAGAATTTGAGTGTGCAGTGGTTGGATTCATTTCTACTTCTTTGAAGTATTGCTGAGGGTGACTTGGGGGATATTCAGTAGTACAAAAAGTACATATAGTTTTCAGCAATGGGAAAAGAAATGTCCTGAAAGCTGTGTACTTTCTTTATTGTACTTTGCAAGTCCCAATTCAGAAGTGATAAATTTTCATTTGTTAAAGAGTTACTAATTTAATAAAGTTGATTAATCTATAGCAAATTGGAAGTAGCAAAATGGAGAGATTAGCATCCAGACACTAATAGAAGACAATAATAGCAGTAGGTTTTTGTTTTGCTTATTATTTCCAGTCACTTTACATACTATTGAAAATGTCCAGTTTACGACAGCAACTCAGGATCCTACAATTAATAAAACAGTAGAGTGTTTTTTTAAGTGAACTTTATAAAGCATTCTGGGAACTCTGAAAACATAGGCACCTTGGGCTATATAATCTGAAGGTAAATAACTATCTTCTTAGATGTAGTAGTAGTATTAGAAGACAGAGCTATGTGGTGAAAAGGTCTTGGTTTTGATGTCAGTCAGATATCAATCAGATCAGACTTGGGTTACCTTTAAATGACAGCTCTATGGCTTACAGACTTCATCAATTTAGGAGAAAACACTTTATCTTTCTGAGCCTTAATTTTCTTATTTAAAAATGTGTGTATCTAATATGAAGCTGTTAGGGTTAAAGGAAATTTTTGTGTGTGAAGCACATATGCTCTATTTAAGAAGACAGGGATATAGAAAAGATATTTATTTTATAAATGGTTTAATTTCCTACAGTAAACATAATGTTAGTTTATTGCCTAAAAATGTCACTCATGGAGACTATTTAATTCCCTGGAAGAATTACTGTTACAGTAGATGCAATAGCAATCAATTCTTATATGCTATTTTATTATTAATTTTTACTAAATATGATATTTTTTAAAGTCCCCAAATAACAAATTATTGCTTTAATTTGTGGATTGCAACCAAGCTTAAATTTTAGACGTTTAGTGGTGAATATATATTTGGTTACTTTGCCTTTTGAAGGGAGTATTTGGTGGTCAATTATATCTGAGGGATAAAGTTTTTTTTTTTATTTTAATCAGCAAAATGACATGGAAAATGAAACTCTTACTTACGGAAGCTAGTAACAGACATCCAATCAGATTGAATAAGGCTTTTAAGCCTATTATTTCTTCCTTCTTCTCTGTCCCCAAATCCTCTTGTTGCTGAATTAGATTACTTTAGGCTGATACTTTCAGCCTAAATTGTTGATGCTTTATTACATAGATTTTTTAGTATCCCCACATAATAGTGGCTATCGAAATATGTTTGCTTAATAAAAGTCTGAGTTATGTGACCTTGAGGAAGGAATCTTTTTGACCTTTTACTTTCATATTTGTAAAATGTGGTTATTAGCAAGTTACGTTATGGAGAGGGTAAAAGCTCAGGAAATTTTCTTATGTTTTTAGATAAGATATTTGAGATTATGCATTAATAATTGTAAAAAAATACATTGATTTCTTCTTCCAGCTGAATTTAAGGGTTCTGAATTGCTTCATGGAAAAAATTGCAAAATTGGGCCCAGAGAAAGCATAATCTTTCAGCAGCCCTTCTCAGCACACGCATGGTACTTCTCTGTGCAGACCTGGAAACAAAGCCGCTGGGGTGATGCAGACTACTAGTCACCCCAAGCAAAGTACAGGAGAGAAGAGCAGCCATGTTAAATATCCCTCCAATATGACATTCTCTTCCCAGAGGACCTCCTATCAGAAACTTGAGCCTGCCCTTTTTTGAGTATCTCTGTTCCTATCCAAATTCAGTAGGGGGGAATCATGAGGGCCACAAACTGAATTTAGGAAGCACTGATTGATGGGGAAGGCTAAAAATACCTAATTATGTATAGTACTTAGAGCTCTGTGATAGCCAAGTAGGCGATATGATAGATGGTAGTCCTCCTAATTTTTGGAGAAGAGAGTCCAAAGCAGAAGAAAACATAAGGAACAACAATGGGGAAATGGGAGAAGTAGAGTTATTTGAAAAGTGATAGGGAAAAGCTCTAGAAAATGGATCTTGGCTGAAGAGCATGAACTGGAGGTAGTTGGGTGGGGAGAGAAGTTGAAGCAGCAGGGTTATAATAATATTTCCTTCCCCCTCCTCCTCTATGCAGTTTTGTCTGTATTGAAAACATCTCTATACTGTCCTTTAGGGCTTTACCCTGAGGAACTGTTCAGTCACAACTGACAAAGCCTTGTATTGTTTGCCTCAGTATCGACACTGAGATCTCACAAACTCAATGAAAATCCTGTCTCTGAGAGGGCAGCTGGGAAATGATAGATATTTCTGTACCTCCTCCTGCAGTTGATAAGTCCTAACAGCAGCTGCGGGCTGTGTTTCAGGGTCCCATGGGGACGCTTGGAGTATCCCTGCTTCTCAGCACCAAGGATACAGTTTGCCCTGGGCCCATTGGAGGATTGCCTACTCCAGGCAGGCAAAAGGGCAGGAGGCAGGAGCCCGGAGTAATTTCCCTGGAGAATTTGTTGCCAGTGCAGGAATTGCACCTGAGAATTCTGTGGCATGAAGTTAATCCTTGTGTGCATTTTTGGTTTCCCTCAAGAAAATTCTGTGCCTGGAGTGAGTGCTCTAAGAGCAGTAGCTGCCTCTGGAGTCTGATGCTGAGCTGTTGTTCCCTGAAAGGGCAGCCCTTGGAGGGGTCCCCAGGTTTGGTTCTGCCCAAGAAATGCTGGCCTGTTGTATCTTGGTCCTTAACACTGAAAATGTGGTAGCAAATCGTGGCAGACTGCTAGACAATCTGAATTCCTCTGAGTTTAACTAGGGAGGGAGAAACAGAAGGGGCTAAACCTGCATTCTCAGAAGCATCTAAATCTTTTCCCTGAGTCACTTTGGGGTGAGTTCACAGATTGGGAGAAGGGCTGCTATCCTTCTAGGGATGTACTGAGAGAGGACGTATGCATGGAGGATAGGTAAAAGTGGGTGCCCAGAGAGGGTATTGTGAAGTCCATATTTCTTGTGCACGTGCACGCGTGTGTGTTGGTGGTTGTTTTTTTTTTTTTTAAGTTATGAGTGAGGGTGAGGAGAAAGGAGATAAATATAATACAGTGGACTATAGACAGAATTGATTTGTCTAATAAATTTAAAAAGAAAGTTCAGCCTTTCAGATAATCAGTTGAGTAATAATAGCAAACAGTATGAAGTACTAATTCCAGACACACCACTGATTTCTTATGTAGCCCCTCCTCTGTGAACCGTAGCTTGTCTTGTCTGTGAGCCGCATGTTTTCTAATGTCCCTTTCAACACTAACACTGATTTCATGCTCTGGTAAATGTCTTTAGAAAATCTGCAGTTAAGGATAGAATGTGCATACTTTTTGAAGGGACAATGAACCCTTTACCTCCAGCCAACAGTCTTGAAGATAAAAGGAAATAACTTTCAAAACCAAAATAAATTTAATAAACGTGCTGTTAGTATAACTATATTGTGAAAATATACCTATAATAAAATATTATACTCTTGAATGCTGAGAACAAACTGAGGACTGATGGGTGGGGGGAGGAGGGGAAGGGGGGTGATGGGCATGGAGGAGGGTACTTGTCGGGATGAGCACTGGGTGTTATATGGAAACCAACTTGACAATAAACTATTAAAAAATAAAATAAAATTGCAATTCAATGTTACATGTATTTTTCTTTTCAGTAAGGTGTTTTTTTTTTCCTTTTGCCCTATTAGGAAATTACTATGAAAAAGAATGAGGTGATACTATTTTCACCAGGACTTGTTTCAAGTGTGTGGATATTTGGTCAAAGTAATGATTTTGATTTATGCATGTCTACATAATTGTGGATTAATTTGCCATTTCTCTGTTTTATAGTATTAGCTTAGATATGTGACTGTTTATTATATTGAATTGCCATTTGAATATACATGAAAGATAAATAAGTTTTCTCTCAGTTGAAACAGACTTATATTTATACACACTCTTTTGGATTCATCCATCATTTCCACAGGTGGGGATTTGGGTCTGCACTGTATATTCCTTCCGAAGTAGAGCTGCAAGGGTCATTTGTCACTTCCTGTCCTGCTGCTCTCTTTCTCACACAGAGTGGCCTAATCCACAGCCATAAGCTGCTGCTTCTAAGGCTCTTACTAAAACAGCTTGGTTAAACTAGCAGCTGAGTTGCCGTCAGGAAATCAGAATAAAGCCTTGTTTTTTTTTTTTTTTAAGATTTATTTGTTTTGGGAAGAGTATAAGTGTGGGAAGGGCAGGGAGAAAGGGGGACAGGATCCGAAGGGGGCCCTGCACTGGCAGCACAGAGCCCTATGTGGGGCTTGAACTCACGAACCATGAGATCATGACCTGAGCCAAAGTTGGAAGCTCAACTGAATGAGCCACCCAGATGCCCCTAAAGATTTGTTTTTAATGATAAAAATGAAAATTCCCTATGAGGCATTAATTTTTGAAGAAATATTTTCATAATATTTCCTTTGCTTTCACTGGAGCTAAGTTATATAGCCCGAGACAATTGTTTTTCTGGTAGCATTTTATCAATGACAGTTTCTTTTCCTAAGTAACTTAGTAGTTGGAGGTGAAATATTTTTTTTTTCTCTGAGCAAGAATGATTTGAAAAACATTGTGAATTATAAAAAAGGAAATACTTATTTCTAGTTCTGTTTTCCAAAACTGGTTATTAACATTTTCACATGGTAACTGCCCACATTATTTTTCTAATTTTTATTAAGAAAAATTTCAAATGTACATTTTACAGTGTACATTTTACAATGAAGTATTATAGAGAATCCTCATGTGTCCATCATTCAGTTTTAACAGCTATTGATTGATTCATGGCCAGTCCTATTGCTTTTGTCCTCTTCCAGTTTTTAGAAGTAAATCCCAGATAGTTCACAGTTTTATCCATAAGTATTTCAACCTAGGTACTTTTTACATATATACTTTAAAAACATTCTAAAAGTATAGTTTCCTTAAAGAAATAGAGAAAGCTAATCTCTCTTCTGAGACTACCATCTTTATCTGTCTACACCTTATAGACCTCATCCTATTGGATGAGGCTGGAGCCTGCTTAAGATTCTCTCTCTCTCCCCTACCCCTCTCTCCCTTCTCTCTCTCAAAACCAAAACCAAAACAAAACACCAAAAAGAAAAAAAATAAAAACCCTAAAACCCAAAATTAAGTGGCTGAGCTCTTTAAGAATGGTATGCAGAACCCTCAGTAATTTAGCCTGTACCCACATCTCTAGCCTTTATCACCTCTGTTTTTCCTTTTTTTTTGTTTTTTTTTGTTTTTTTTTTGTTTTTAATATTTTTATTTATTTCTAGGAGAGAGAGAGAGAGACAGCGTGAGCAGGGGAGGGTCATAGAGAGAGGGAGTCACAGACTGAAAGAGGCTCCAGGCTCTGAGCTGGCAGTCAGCACAGGGCCCGACGCGGGGCTCGAACCCACGAACCGCGAGATCATGACCTAAGCGAAAGTCGGACGCTTAACCGACTATGCCACCCAGGCGCCCCTGTTTTTCCTTTTCTCCAGGCCCAGTCCAGGTATAAGGAACTAATGGGGGTGCCTGGGTGGCTCAGTCAATTAAGTGTCCAGTTCTTGATTTCGGCTTAGGTCATGGTTTCACGGTTTTTTGGTCAAGCCCCATGTTGGGCTCTGTGCTGAACCCCTGCTTGGGGTTCTCTCTCTCTCTCTCTCTCTCTCTCTCTCTCTCTGCCCCTTCCGCCCTTCATACTCTTCTTTCTCTCTTTCTTTCACTGTCTTTCAAAAAACAAGCAAACAAACACTAGAAGAAACTACCTGCAGTGCCCAGAAGGAGCTGTGTGGTCTTGCCTGTATGTGGGGAGCCCTGATTACTCTCGCCCTGACTCCCACCTGTTCTTCAGGACTCAGTGTAGGACTCTTTGCCTCCAGGAAGTCTTCCCTTCCCTTTCTCTTTAATTTAGGTTTGGTGCCTTGCTTTTGTCATTTGTATTTTAATTGTCTGCTTACTTTTCTTTTTCTTTTTCTTTTTCTTTTTTTTTTGTCTTCTACTCACTTGACTTATGAATTCTCAGACCGTGTCTTCATTTTTCTAATTCTGCCACACAACAGCATGGCGGTCATATAGATGCCCCATGTTTTGTTGAACAACAGAATTTAAGTTCTTTACTCACCCTGTGACCCCCTTAGCTTGTTTCACTTTGGGCAGGTAGTTTATCTTTCTGTTTTATAAAGGAAGGACAGGACTATCAATCAGTATTTTTCAAATATGTTAGGAAGGCAAAGTTATTTAATTCTTGATTTTCCTTGATTCTGGGGAACAGAATAAATTACAACATATATTGTATAATAATAAATTATATTATTATTTAAAGAATTCAGAAAGATTTGTAAAAGTGAACTTGAAAATAAAAATTTTATTCATGAATGCTGTTTGACAAGCCTATACAGATAAAGGGGAATTTGAAAAGCACAGATACTAAGAAGAGGTGCAGTGTTTTCTGTTGGATGGGTACACTAATACTGGTGGGTAGTGTGATGTTTTTATGCTTTTGGATTACTAATTCAGTAACCTGACTCTAGAATGTGAATTATAATTATAAATGTAAGTTTTGCTCTCATGGCCAGTTGACATTGTGACAGACGACCTGCTAATGACTACGGCCTTACGTTTGTCTGCTAACTTCAGGTAATGCCCAGGCTGCTGTAAATGAGACAAATGCTAGATTTATGTGCAGTAAATAGATGCTGAGTGACTGTGACCAGCCACAAAGCATTGCAGCAGGCTCATTTAAAGTTTACCCTTTTTGCCATAGCATCTTTTTTCCTAGATGTCTCCTGAGTCAAGGGAGACAGAAGCACAATTAAACTATTGGGGCATCATCAGAATAAAAAGCTTCTGCACAACAAAGGAAACAGTCAACAAAACAAAAGGCACCTTACAGAATGGAGGAAAATATTTGCAAATGATGTATCGGATAGAAGACCAGTATTCCAAAATAAAGAACTTAGAAAACTCAACCTAAACACTTCACTCAATTTACAAAACCCAATCTGAAAACAAATAATCCAGTTAAGGGGCACTTGGGTGGCTCAGTCGGTTAAGCATCCGATGTTGGCTCAGGTCATGATCTCATGGTTCGTGGATTCGAGCCCCGCATCGGACTCTGTGCTGACTGCCAGCTCAGAGCCTTCAGCCTGCTTCGGGTTCTGTGTCTCCCTCTCTCTCTGACCCTCCTCTGTTCTCTCTCTCTCTCCCTGTCTCTCTCAGAAATAAATAAATACATTAAAAATTAAAAAAAACAACAACAAATAATCCAGTTAACAATGGGCAGAAGACATGAACAGACATTTCTCCAAAGAAGATATCCAGATGGCCAGTGGACACATGAAAGAAAACATACTCGTTATCACTTCCCATCCGGGAAATGCAAATCAAAACTACAATGAGATATCACGTCACACCTGTCCGAGTGGCTAAAATCAACAACATGAGAAACAACAGGTGTTGGTGAGGGTGTGGAGAAAAACAAACCTTCTTGCACTGTTGGTGGGAATGCAAACTGGTGTGTCCACTGTGGAAAACAGTATGGAGTTTCCTCTAAAAGTGAAAAATAGAATTTATGAACCAGCAATCACACTACTGGATATTTACCCAGAAAATACAAAAACCCTAATTCTGAAAGGATGCATGCACCTGGCTGTTTATAGCAGCACTATATGCAGCAGCCGAATTATGGAAGCTGTCCAACTGTCCATGGATTGATGAATGGCTAAAGAAGATGTGAGACATACACGCACACACACACACGCGCAATGGAATATATTACTCAGCCATAAGACAGAACGAAATCTTGCTATTTGCAATGACATGGATGGAGCTAAGGGAAATAAATCAGAGAAAGATAAATGCCATATGATTTCAATCATGTGGAATTTTTTTTTAATGTTTTTATTTCTAGGAGAGAGAGAGAGAGAGACAGCGCGAGCAGGGGAGGGTCAGAGAGAGAGGGAATCACAAACTCTGAAACAGGCTCCAGGCTCTGAGCTGGCAGTCAGCACAGAGCCCGACGCGGGGCTCGAACCCACGAACCGCGAGATCATGACCTAAGCGAAAGTCGGACGCTTAACCAACTAAGCCACCCAGGTGCCCCAATCATATGTGGAGTTTAAGAAACAGAACAAATGAGAAAAGGGAAAAAATGAGAGACAAATCAAGAAACATACTCTTATAGAGAACAAACTGATGATTACCAGAAGGAAGTGGGTGGGGGAATGGGTTAAATACATGATGCAGAATAAAGAGTGCACTTGTCATGAGGAGCACTGGGTGATGTATGGAATTATTGAATCTCTGTGTTGTACACTTGAAATTAATATAATGCTGTATGTTAACTAACTGGAATTAAACACCCACAAAAATAAAGTTTTAACCCCGTTTACAATTGAATTGTTTAAGGTAACTAGAAAACTTTATGCTTTTGGGACAGTTTATCTTTCTGGGTTATTTTTAGCCAAAAGCATTTTTTCACTTGTTAGTTGCCATATAATATGCATTGGACAGAATGATCTGTTTTATGTTTGAAGCACTGATTCTTTACTACATACAATCTGTGCCCACATATTACCAGTACAACTTGTTGGAAAATAAAATGATTAGTCAATTAATCAGTACCTGTTTCTAAGTAAAACCAAATTTAATCTGATTTTTATCCCTTGCTGAAACTAGTATTATTAACTGGTTGTTGGACCGTCATTGGGTCACAGCTCATATCTTTAGAGATTTGTAAAGGATTTTGCAATTCTGTCATTACATTAATGTTTTTGCAAGAAACATAAAGGCCTTTAATTAAAAATGATTTGCAAAATTTGGTTCTTCCCTAAAGAAATATATACATAAGTGGTGTTGCCAGATAAAATGATGGATGTCTAACTAGAAGTGTGGATTTTAGATAATCAACAAATTATTTAGTTATAAGTATGTCCCAAGTATAGCATAGGATATACTTATACTAAAAAATTATTTATCCGAAATTCAAATTTATTAGAATTTGAGGTTTATTGGAATTGTTTTACATCCTGTATTTTTATTTGCTAAATCTGGCAACCTTATATTGATACAAAATTTTAAAAACCCCAAAGAAATGCAGTGCAAAGTAAGTTTCTCGTAGTGTCCCTTAATCCCCCATATCCCACTATTAGTGTTTTTGGAAAGCTTGCATAAATAGTCTGTGCTTTTGTAAACATGTACATATTAATTTTATTTACATAAACATTTCCCTCTTTTATACAAATACTAGCAACTTAATACATTGTCTTGCAGAGTCTTTTTATTTAACTGTATTTCCACCACATGATTTTTGCAGTACATTATGGAAAATTTGGGGTTGTGTGATAGAGTGAACATGGGCTTTGAAAATAGGCGCAGTTGGATTCAAATCTGGGTTCTTTGCTTGCTAGCCTCGGGACCTTGAGTAAGAGCTGAGTCTGTTGTCTTTTCTGGAAGATGGAGAGGGTATATGCACTGCAGTGGAGGATATTGTGGGAAGCATGAGGGTCAGCATCCCTGCTCCTGTGACATAATGTGTGCGGACTGCCCTTGCCCAGCACTGTAGAGCTTCCTAGGTGTTGAATCCATTGAGCCATTTATGGGTGTGCTTTGTAGTTCTAAGTGTCATGGCTACTGAATCAGGGTCAATTGTAACCAAATAGTGGTATGCCTGCAGGCGGAATTACATGGGCAGTAACTAGAGGGAGTAGTGTACAGTAGCTATATTTTTGATACTGTTTAAAAATGCTTATTTTCATTGTGTTGAGGGATTTAGCACCTTGAAATATAATAGCCACGTGTTTAAATGTATTTTCAATATTGATGTAAGGAGGTTTATTTTTTCTTGGAGATTTTTCTTAAAATCTTGGATTTTAAAAGTGATTTGTTTAAACATACATGAACATGATATAAAAAATGTATATTACTGATCTTTCTTTGATGTACCCATCCATAGTTTCTAAAATACTTAGTTCTGAGTTGTTCATACCTTTGCATGGATTGTTGGTTGTGTTATCTACCCCAGTCCATTTCAGACTTCATGCAGTTTGGGCCTCTGTTTCTTCCTCTGGTTTCTCATTGTGTAGGGCAGGGTCAACACAGTTTTGAACTTGGAAAAAGAAAGAGATGGTATACCGAAACTTCCTTTTATCAAGATGCACCATATTTGTAGATGTTAAATTGGTAGTTGGCTCTGGAGCCAAACTCCTGCATTCACCTCTGGCTCTGTCGTATACCAGTGGTATGACCTTGGACAAGTTACTTTTCCAGTTCCTTAGTTTCCTCATTTGTAAAGTGAGGGGGTAGTGTGATGGTTAAAGGGGTTAGTTGGATAATATGTTCCAAATCGTGCCCAGGACGTGGTAGTTGTTACTGTATGTTTGCTGTTTTCACCACTACTTCTGCCCCAGCATGGGCGTCACCTAGATGTTACTATATCCACATCTCTATATCTCTTTCCTGCCCCTCTGACCCATCATCCTCACTGCTATCCTGAATTGTCCAGAGAAATCCTAAGAATTTGGCATCTTCTGACATGTATTGGATCTTCTTTACATCATGACCCACTGTTACCACCCAGGTACCCTTTTGTTTTCACATGGTGTTGAGATGGGTGAAGAAGCAAGGCTGATAGTGAGGTGAGAAGGAAAATTCATGCAGTTTGATGCCATCAAAAAGCTGTGGTTACAAAAGAGTTTCTTTATACTTAGCTAAATCCTGGAGATGAGGTATAGGGCATAGAAAGGAGCAATTTTTTTTTAACCACTTGTCTTTGTCATAGCTACTAATTGTAAAATCTGGAAAACCTCAAAAAAAACACATATTTATTTTAGGGACATCAGACAGAAGAAAAACCACGAAACTCATTTTTTTTATCTCTCAAATTCAGAGGAATAGAACTCTCCTCTGGGAGCCAGTGTCAGTGACTTGCAGCTGAATTGAGGTTTTTTCCTTTCTTTCCTTCTCCTTTTTTTTAACCTTTATGATAAGAGTTTCTCTGGGGAAAAGAAAGTAATTCTGTTTCCACATAACTGACTTGTATTTCAACTTTGGAATGGCAGTGTTTTTCTCGGTTGGGAACTGCTTATTCTGTACTTTCTCTGTAGACTCCTCGTAGATCAGTGGGTCTCTAATTCCACAGGCTACCTCTCGCTCCATGTCATGAATACTGCCTGTCTTTCAGAGTTAATTTTTCAAAGGGGGACGAAGATAGAGCTGACTTTGTTGGGCATAGCAAACACTCATGTATAAAGTTTTGTCCTTTTAAAAGGACAGTCATTTGTGGTTAGAGTTTCTAGTTTAGTAAAGATAAATAAGTGACTTAACGAGGGCATTAGCTGGTCAATGGTCAAGCTGAAATATTAATTCAGGTTATCAGACTTGCTGGTTCATTCTCTTTTGTTGCTATCATACTTCCTCCTGGACGTATATATAGACCTTCTTTATATTGGGGCATCTTTACTTTTATCTGTGAATTGTCAGAATTTGGTAATTTTTTGAGGGTGGACCTAATGGTATACTCTTGTATGAAGTGTCCTTGTAAGTTAGAATAAAAATACGAGTAGCTTATTTTAAGGATCTCCCTTTATTTTTCCCCATGAAACCACACAGTGCATAAATGCCCACCTGTATGGGCTCAGCATTGTTCCCCAATATGTATTGTATAGTTATGAGTTATATTGTTGGAAATTTGTATACTTTATTTATCTCAGTTATCACACTATACCCATTGAGTTTTCTAGGAAACTAAGATTTGGATAATGGGCCCCTGGCGAAGACTTGTACTGTGATTTAGGGCTTAATTCCACCTTAGAGCCAGTGCCCTCTTTTCTTGACACCAGGGCATTTTATAAAATAAGTGCTAGTAGTTGACCTGTTTGACTATTTGAAGTGGAGTTGATGGTTCAAATAGTATATTCTAAATTGGGGCAAGAAACGTCAGTAAGAACTGGCCTACTATTACACAGAGCTAATTACAAGCGTCGATGGTCTGTACGTCTGCTCATGTACGTCACATATTTCCTTTTTTTCCAGATGCATTTTCTGTCCAAGAGACAACAGGGACAGCTTGTTCCTTCTCAAACAAAACCCCATTTCATCTTCCCAAACTGAGGAAGTCTGGTTGCAGAATTTTTTTTCTCCATTGAAGGAATGGCTTAAGGTTTTCTGTAAGGCAGAGGGCAAGTGTGACTAAGGAGAGGATATATAAATTGCTGGAGTTAGATGTGGTTAGCAGAGATTAGATATGGTTAGCGATGTGGACATTGTCATTGGAAGTCTGTAGCTGGGACTTTACAGATTCCAGGTAAATATTATCAGAAAATAATAACAACAGTCTGTGTGAGTTGAAGGAATTAAGAAGGTTTATTTTGAACAAGGGAGAAGAAAATATTATAGTCAGGAGGTTATTTTGAAAACCCCTCTTCCATTTAACACTGTGTATTCTTTTATTCAGCGTTTCATCTATGATTTAATGTATTAGCTCCCAGTGGTTCACATACTGTTTGAGTGTCATAGCTCATTTCTAATTGGTATGTGCATATTGTCTCCCCAGTTAAGACTGTGAGTAATCAAGGGCAATATCACATCTTATGCTTCTTAAGTTTTAATCTTATTCCCCACAGAATTTTCCATGCTGAGCCAAGTATGTTCCTTAGTCTGTGGGTGAGAATCTGTAAGTGAATCCAAGATTATAGTGGGCTGTATTGAGAGATTCTTAAATAAATATTTTGGATACATCTGTCACCCTATTTAAAATATATTGTATTCCTTTTACCTTACTATGCTAGTATTACCTGCAAATATAAGATAATTTTATATAAGTCCCAAAATGATTACTTTTTCCTATACAGAAGACTATCTTACATTAAATCAACAAGATTTTAATGATCAAAGGAATTATAGTAGCATCAAGTACTTATTAAAGTATAGAGTTTTAAAGTTGTGATAAAACATAACCATTCCATTTTATTTTTTCTCCCCAGTGTTCTGTTTTAGTTGCTGTTTAAGATCATTATAGAGAAGAACACTGAAATTTGGAAAAACATGTTAGAAACTATAGGTAAGACCTATTCTCTCTTATTTTTATAAGAATCAACATTTTTTCCATTGAGATCTTTGAAATGGTTTTTCTACATAGCAGGATTTTGCCTTATTAATAACTTAGTTTTTATCCACTAGCATTATACCAGGGCACTGTGTTTCTATATTTGGATGATTTTATCTGAAGTTTTATAAAAATACATCATTTTAAGCAAAAGATAAAAGCATATGTAATATTCTACCAGTTATGAGAAATTTAATGAAAATCTAGTTTAATGTAAACCTAATTGATTTATGGACCCACTTCTGGTTAATGGTTGTGTGTGGGTAGCATCAGAAAGTTTAACAGTATTTTTAATCCTGAAAGAAGCTCATTGCCTGCTTTATTTGTGGCAGGTGAAATACTACTGAGCTTTGCTTTTAAGTTGATGATTAACAATAACAAACATTTAGGCTGGCAATCTTCAGTGACAACTTACGGCAGTTTAATTTCTGCATGAGATAATTTAGGTTGAAATATCCAAATTCATGTGTTAATCTTTTTTTCACTGGTCTTTAGTTTTAGAGAAGCTAGTTTGTAGAAACTGTTTGAGGTACATCAGGTATACCCATCCTCACCTGATGGCCCAGTGCTTCATATTTTCCAGGGAAGTCTTTTGGTGTGATTATTGGAAAGCATCTGGATTTCACTCTGGTGCCTTGATACCTGCATATTTTGTGGAGTAGGATGAGAGGAGATAGCAGGGAAAGGAGAGAGAGCTGTTTTTGTGTTAGAGGGGATCATTACTATGACTTGTGTTCCTAATATGCCAGTGATGAGGATGAATAGGTGTATATATCCTTCATCTCTCCTTTTATACTTAAGTCCTGCACCATAAAGACCACTACTCCCTAAAGCAGAGGCCCTCATAAAAAAGTGGACAACAAAGGGTAAATACACTAGTATTTAAGCAGTCACCTTCCAATCTTTATTTTGTAAGTTATTACTGATTTGTACACTTTCTAAGAGTTGACATGGAAATTAATACTAGATCTGTATTCTGTGATACCATCTGAAATAAGACCCAGAATAAAATTCTATCTTTAGCATACCTTTCCTGTAAAATTGTGTGTAAGAGTAAATACTGTTTGTTTAATTTGTGTATGTGTGTGACCTCATGGTCAACAATAATTCATGCCTTAATTTCCCCGTTTCTGTGTCATCCCAAATTTGGTGCTATAGAAAGTGTCTGTGGTGATCACACTCTTTGATTACTGTAATATAAGAAATGAATGATAATAGATACACTTGTTACCATGATGACTCTGTTAGAACATATATTTGAGTAGTCTCCATTCCTTTAAAACAAATTTGGGTTCACTTGTGAGAGAGTGAGAAAGAGTTTTAGGGAGATGTTGTTTTTTTTGTTTTTTAATGTTTGTTTGTTTGTTTATTTTGAGTGAGAGAGAGCGAGAACATGGGGGAGGGGCAGAGAGAAGGAGAAAGAGAATCCCAAACAAGCTCTGTCAGGGCTCGATGCAGAGCTCAATCTCATGAACAGTGAGATCATGACCTGATCTGAAACCAAGAGCTGGATGCTTAACCAACTGAGCCTCTTAGGCGTCCTAAGGGAGATGTTTTTAACTGTTATTTATTGTACAAACTCATCATCTGGTGGTAGCATGCACGTACAATGGTAGGGATTAGGGCAGGTAGATAGGATTATTAGGTATACACTTATTCAAAATACTTACTTTTGCAACTTTATGCAATATATAAGATGATCAATAAATATTTGAATTATTTTGGCTTGATGCATATATGAGTATGCTATTTAATTTTAGGGAAAGACAAAGGATTAAAAAGTAGTGTTTTTGAAGGGTTATACATTGTTGTGATATATTTTCAAGTAAATTCTCAAGTATAGAATGTTTGTTTAATATATGAAATTGTCATGTTTTGGATGTTATGCTCATCAGTGACATTATCGACATCTACTTATTGGTTATATTTCTAATTTTTCTTGAATGTGAATAACTTTTAAAAAGTAATAATAATCAGCATTTGCAAGATCACAAAGTGGTTGGTTTTCAATAATTTGTATAAGAGTTGACAGCTGGCCTTGGATTTCAAATGTACTTCACTTGAACTGGTTTCTGCATGTAGCATACACTATACCCAGTTCTCTGCTTTCATAAGACTATCTTACCAGAGAATTCAAGGTTTGAAGGATATATTTATAGGGACATATTGTAGTCCCTTTTGTGCTGAGTCAGTTTTATGCTTTTGAAAAGAATAGTGTTAGGATTTCTGTAAACATGATTTGATTTGTGTCTTTTGAATCCTGTGAGTGACCAATGCTGCCCTTTGATTTAGATAAAACCCGGGCCCTGCAGGCGGCGGAGCGCTTACAAGCCAAGTTGCGAGAACGTGGGGATGTGGTAAATGAAGACAAACTCAGCCTTTTAAAGTCAGTCTTGCAGAGCCCTCTCTTCACTCAGATTCTGAACCTTCAGACTTCGGTACACCAGCTGAAAGACCAGGTAGGACACGATGTTTCTGGAGCCTGCATTCATGGCAAGAATCTTGTGAAAGTCTTGTGTTTTTCTGAAAGGCTGATTCTTTATGTGTTAATGAATGGTTAATGAAGTCATTTAAACCTCCAAATGAGATGTTCAGATTCACTGTGACTTTTCACCCCCCCATAGTTATTTTTGTAATGGTTGTTGCTGTATATTGTAGATGATATGACATTGTGTTGAAAGCTGTGTGGATGCTGAAGTATGAGTCCCTACAGGAGAAGGGGATGATAAAAATAAGTTGAGGGTAGATGGCCATCGACCTGGTTTCCATTCCCACTAAGGCTCTTTGTTCACATGATCCTATGCCTTCAGATTCAGACATTCACCACGCTTATAAGATTTCAGATAAGCCTGGATTTGCATGTGTAATTATGAGTGTGAGGAAGGGAAATCACCTCTATTTTGACAGTAAAAGAAATAATTACATTGTCATCAGTTAGAGGAATTGCAATTCTCACTTCTTACAAGAGTGTAAGTAGCAATTGCTTCCAATGACAGCATCAGATGGTGATAAACATTAGAACTTCTAAATGTAACACTTTTTTTCTGTAAAAATTAAGAGGATTAAAATTTCCTAGCATTTATATTAAAATTGAAACATTGCTATGGCAGAATGAGCACTCAAGTTAGGTGTCCTTTAAACTTACTTAATTTAATAATCATTTCTCAGGTTTTTAACAAAATGTTTTTTAAATGGTTTTTATCCTTATATCGTTTCAAGTCCATCTCATGCCTTCAACCTAAGTTAATTTTCATTCTGATGTTTTTAGCATTAATTGAATTACCCTGGGTGGATTGCTAACAAATATTCTGCCTTTTATTTGAAGACTAGTTTTGTAATTCAGTGAAAGAATAGCTCTAGTTAAAAAAAAAATGTGCCAAATGGAAAAAGAACAAATAGTAGCCAAAGAGAAGAAATTTATTTAATGTCACATAACTTCTTAATCTAGATATTTTGGTAGCAAAAAGAAAAGAAAGAAAGAAAGAAAAAAGAAATTTTAAAAATATTCTTCTCTAGTGAATGTCTATCTAATGATTTTAAAAGTCATGATCACGAATTAAGAAAAAAGGTGTTTTTATTATATGTAGTTGTGTTTGGGGTTTGTTTGCTTTGCAAGTTATTGTAAAGATTGGTTTTAGGTACTCCATTTCAGAATGAATTGGCAAGAGTTTGGAGAGATCAGTATCCTGAATAGAAGTATAATTATGATGTGGAAGGTTATCTGTTTTTTCAGAGAGAGTGAAGAAGTTGAACAGGTGTCTTCTCCCCTTATTATATTAAGTGAAAATATGAATAGAATGGGAGGAAATGTTAAAACAGAAGTATTAGTGTGTTAGGAAATACCAATAGTCTAGTGAGATAACTGGAACAATCCCATCTAGCCCTGAAAGGAGGGAGGAAATAGGACTACTTGTTGACCTTGTTTTCCTACCTCTGAATAGAAGTTGGATATGGGCTCTGAAACTTTGGGTCCTATGTGATTTAGCTGAAGTCTCCTTGGAAACCCTTGAGTATAATGTTATCAAGCCGGGCAGTCTGTGACTAAAGATAGTGTGATCTTGTTCATTAGTGATAGATGCAGATTTATTTCAAGACTCAGTACATTGTGGGGTTTGGAAATTCTCCGGGCATATCTCACAGACCTTTGGACTTTTGGCTAGTTTTTCTCCTCTTAAAATACCAAAAGGGACTCAGGAAACCAGCTGGCCCATACCCTGCTTATTATAACTACTTAGTGAGGTGCAGTGACTTGTTTATAAGGGCAGAACCAGAACTAGAACTTGGTTTTCTTGGCTCCCAAGGTACGGTCTCTCTCCGCCCCCCATCCTTTTTTTCCCCTTTATTCTGCAGGCTGTCTCACATGTTTTTTTTTTCCTGCCAGGGTAGAAACTTGTCTCCTCTGAGTCAAGAGTTTAATTTGGGCTAAAACCATTGATTTCTCTCACAGTTTTTGTGACTCTTCACTTCAGTCTTCATTCTGACTAACTCAGCTTCATGTGTTTGTGGAACCAGTGTTTTTCTTACATGAGTAGAGTAAATTTTAAAACCTTGTGTTATTTTCTGTTTTAAGTTTAAACATAAATATTATAGACTTTATCATGTTAGAATTAAATTTTCTATGTAGCTTGCCTGCTGCTAATTTACAAATAATGACTATTTAATATTTAATTAATGAACCTAGGAATGAAATTTGTGCTTTTAAACCAGTAGCTACACTAGTCTGTTTGATGGCTAACTTTTACTTCCTGTCTTCCACCCGGATTAGGTTTTTGATGTATACTTTAATATACACAATAGGTGCAAGTTACTGTCCCCATCTTTTTTAGTATTACCAAAAAAATTTGACTCCTCCAACTTTACTCTACCATTTCTCCTACCTTTTATAAAGCTAAAGGAGGAAATAATTGAAAAGCCCGAGGTATGTGTAGCATATTGGAGAACATGATCATATTGTTGTGTTAATGACAGATGCTGACATGCCATGTTGAATTAAGCCGACTATTTTTTCCCTTCAGATCCTTCTCATTACTTCTATTCAATAATGTGTAATTTTTCCAATTTGCTTCCTCAGTATTAAGACTGCCCTTAGAAATCAAACTGTTTCCCTTTGGCAAATTAAACACTTGACAGGTGTGTAACTGAGAGGGCAGAAAAGCCATGTCCTGAAGGGATGTGCTATTTAAATATTGTCAAAAATATTAACAGGTCTGAGAGCATAATTGATGCCTCTGTTTAACTCTGCCACATTGTGTATTGTTCTAACCGCCAGCTAAAAGGATGTGTGCTATTAAACCTGAATAATCTCTAATAGCTCCAGTTCTTTTCCTATTGCATGATTCCTGTTTAAGTGAAGAAAAGGAAGAAAAAGAGCTGTGACTGTGTGTCAGTGATCTGTCAGATGTAAATTCTCAAGTAGTGTCCTCACTGTCACCTAGTCATCACAGCTAATCACTTGCAGGACTCAACGCATATTCACGACAGAAATCCAGCTATTGTGGGGGAAATAAACACGTTCGCAGTTTAATAATAGAAACTTGTCAGCCATGAGGATGTTGGATTTGCATATTTATTCTGTGATGTTTCTCCATTCCAGCAGAGGTGGATACTACTTTCCTGATTAATTAATTGCCTTGCCTGATGAACTGACCATAGACAGGAAATTAAATGCCTTTTTACCCAGAGTTATTTGTACAAAATCTGTGATATAAAATTATTACTTTTAATAGAAATTTAGGACTAGTACTTAGAAATCGGCATTGCTGAGTTTATTTATTTATTTATTTTTAAAGCTATGGCAACCGAGGCCAATTCTTTTTTTTTTTTTTTAATTTTTTTTTTTTTAATGTTTTATTTATTTCCAGGAGAGAGAGACAGCGTGAGCAGGGGAGGGTCAGAGAGAGAGGGAGTCACTGGAACAGGCTCCAGGCTCTGAGCTGGCAGTCAGCACAGAGCCCGACGCGGGGCTCGAACCCACAAACCGTGAGATCATGACCTAAGCGAAAGTCGGACGCTTAACCGACTAAGCCACCCAGGCGCCCCAACCGAGGCCAATTCTAAGACTGAAAAAATGATGTGGGTAATTCAGGTTACAAATGCTGCTGATAGGGGAAACGAGTATCAGGGCATAGCATATTCTGGGGGTTTCTCCAGAAACCTGTCTGTGATTTCCAGCCTTGTTTGGAGCATTATATTCTGTTATTTTGCTGTTGTTTTTGTTGTTTGATATTTCAGGACTCCTTGTTCTTCACCTTTTTTTTTCCCAGAAAAGTGTTGGCTTATATACATATTATCTTAATGCATAATGTGTGTCTATACACACACACAAAATTAAGCCAAACTTTCCTAAGTTTTTCTTTGGAAATTTTATGACAGCTCTTGAAATAATTGGACAGGTAGAATCTGGTTGGAAATCATTGTTCAATGTTGATTAGAAAAATTGGATTCTTTTTTATTTAAAATACAGTCTTCATGGTATAAAATTTTTGTCTCACATTTCCATGTTCTTAAGTTTTACCTATTTACATTCCCAGGAAAGAATTTGGAACAACTCTCATGGCAAAAACGTATTGACTATTAGGTGACTCAAAGGTAAATCTAAACAAAAACCAAATATAAATATCAGAGAACTAGATATTCCACGGACCTTGGGTTACTAAAATAGAGTATTATTGTTTAATTTCCATTTCCCAGGAGAAAAGGCAACAATAACAATTGTATATATATAAAGAGAGAGCTGGAGGGTTCTATATTGCTCAGTGTGAGACATCAGTCAGTGAGACAGAATTACCTTGGCAATTGGAGGGTTATCTCATGGATGCTTTTATAGAAGACTTATAATCATTTATTAATAAAGTCGATAAAAATACAATGAATAAGATGGAGGTTCTCATTAACTAGAGAGGGTGAACATACATTTATTTTATGTAACTAAATGAGAAAGTGGTACAAGAAGAAAGAATTATTAACTTTGACTTTGAAAGAAAACTTTGCATTGGAGGGAACATGTAAGATGGGTTCTGAAAAATGAGTAGGTGTTTTCTGCAGTGATAGGGGAAATTATTTCAGGTACAGGAAACAGTGTTTACAAGGGTATAGGAGAGTTTTCAAGTGAAGGTGATTTCACATTCAGTCTCCAGGAGGCGTATAGCAATATGTGGAGACATTTTTGACTCTTGTAACTTGAGGGTGGTTGGGGCCGTGCTACAGGCATGTGAGTGGAGAGACACCAGGGATGTTGCTAAACAATGCTCAAGTGCATAACACAGCTTCCTAAACCAAAGAATTAGTGGGTTTATAATATGTGTAATGCTGAAGTTGAGAGACCCTGATACAGTCACCTACAATGTATGTTATCAGGGTAGTGGGCTGTGTGTGGGCTCTTGGAAAGGGAGGAAACTTTGGAGCCAGATTGTGAAGGGATTTTAAAGGTGGGCTTCTTTTGCTTTTCTGGGGAGGGTTGTATATGTTTATCATCTTTTCTCTTTTGCACTCAGCATTCTCTATCATACCCTATTGCATCAAGTTGAAAATTGTATCACGTTCTAACACTTCTATTACATAAAATATTTAACAATCATATATTTTGTTTATCCACATTTTAAAAATTATAGTAAAAATGCATAACAGAATTAAGGTAAATTTAAGGTAAACGTTTTCCTCACATTTTGATAAATAAGACCTTTAGTTATAATTGTAAAATACATAAACTATTGTTCCAAGAAATGCTTCTTTTATCTAAGAATGCAGTACATTAAGAGCATGCACTAAGAATACAGTGTCCATACTCATTTAGTGATGGCCCTTCTGCTAAAATGTACTGCAGTCTATGATTTTTTTTTTTTTTTTCTGATGCTCTGTCTTAAAAGAGGGATAACTTGTAGAGAACCTGGAGAAATGAGTGGTCCGTGTATGTTTCATAGGGTCCCTTTCAAATATCTGATGTAAGCAGGGGGCATTGGCTAAGACACGACTATCCAGGGGCATGCCTGAAGAGTTAACTACTCTGTGGGTACTCATTTATAAGGCTGATAAATCAGGTCCATGGCCAACCTGTTACGTATGTTGCTTTTAAGCAGTGGCATCAGTAGCACTGGTGATTTCTTAACAATTAATTTTTTTAGATCGATGGAAAGAGGAGAATTTTGATAACTGAGTATTTTGATGCTCTTTTTGGATTTGGTAATCAGAAAGATACAGTTTTGTATGATTCATGGCAAAGAGCAGAAATGCCTGTGTTTCTTCAGCTTTATTACTTATATAAATGGTAAAAGCATTACTCCTCTCTGTACGGTTTCTAATTTGAGACTGAAAGGGAGATGATTCGTCTGCAGGCTTGCTATCAGTAAAGGGGGAATAACTGCTGTCTCCCAAGAATGCCTGGGTTAAATTATGACTTGGTGGCCGGGAGAAGTACAGAAAGAAAGAAAATATGCCTTGACCTCATTAACAGGAGTTATCAAAAGATGGAATGGAATTCTTCCAAGTTGGTGTTGCTTGTGAAAATGAAAAAAAAAATATTTTTCTTACCCCTGAAACTATTTTACTTTTATGATCGAGCATTGATTGCAGCTTCCTAACAGGAAAGTATCTGTTTCTTGAGACTTTACCATACATTATCTAGGGGAAGTGAAAAGAGAAGGAGTGATTCTTATGTTTTTACATTTACCATAGAGTTTATTTACTGTAGGAATTTCAAATACTTTATTTTTGGTACAATAACAGCTTTTAAATGTTTGTTCCTTTAACCAAAAGTTTGTAAATATAGAGCCTTTGAGGGACTAAAATTCTTGTTTTATCCTGGGCAAGAAGGCACTGTTCAAGCTTTTTATACAGTGCTGGATTAAAATGCAACACCATCTTGCTATTGGGTATGCATGTGTGTCTAAAACAGCAAATGGTGCTAATTGTATGGTGTTTTTGTGACAAAGTTAAATGGTCTTTGGAGAAGAGGGAAAAATGTGAAATTTACTGGGTATAACCTAAATGAGGTTTTTAACCCAAGTATTTACGAACAATAGAGGTTGATCTATCTACATCTGAAGCTAGAGCCAAAACAGTCACCAAAACAACCACCACCGCCTTTAGGAAGCTCTCCAGTGCTGTGGACATTGTCTCCTTTAAGGAGTCCTTCAGCTCTGTGAAGTGTGTATTATCCCCAATGTGTCCACAAGGAAATTGGGGCTGAGACAGGTGGTGTAATTCAGTGTGGACCACACAATGAGGCATTGGTAGATTTAGAGGAAGAAAGTAAGCCTCTCTAACCCTGAAGCCAGAGTGTTTGTGTTTTTTGTTTGTTTTTTTACTTTTAATTTACGTTGTTTCTATTAGCATTACTAAAGAGTAATCTACTTAATGTTTAGTAAATTCACCTTCATGAAGATTGACTATTTCCCTTAATTCTCCCCCAGATTTTAGTCAGAGGACCTTTTAGATATAAACCAGAATTTTCATTTAAAATCAAGCTAGATTTTAAAGTAGATAGTATTAGAATGGAGAGGTCATGTGACAAAGTGACATCAGTCTTCATGTGCACATTTCCATATGTTTATACTTGTCTGTAAGGTTTTGTTTTATTTTTCTCTAAGCAGACTGTGAGCTGTGAATCAGTTTTATTTGTCTTCTAGAAATGTGGGACTGATAGAAAAAACACTACAAATATTCTAACATGTTGTTTGCCTGAGTTTTCAATTTCTAAATTTCTATTTGTCCTGGCATTTAAAATATATTAATTTACTTAATTTTGATAGGTTCGCCCCTTTAGAAAGTTTTAGCATACTTTGATAAGAATATTACTTTTGGTCAAGCTACATTCTTTAAATTTTTTCCCTTAGAAGTTTTGCTAAGAAAGCACAGAAGTGTTGAGATTTAAATAAAGAAAAGACATTCTGCAAATACACATCAACACACATGCCTAGACCATGGTGTATATGCTACATTCCACTTGCCATTTGTTCTTACCAAGCATAAAAAGGAGTTTTAGAATTAAGTGCATTTCAGATTTGTTTGGAGATCATTTACTGCTTTTGGAATAAAACCATATTGTGTTCATCTTTGACTGCTTTGTGTCTAGTACATTTTACTCAAGGTCAATAAATGATTGCGTGATTAAGGTATATGTAAATATTCATGAAAATCCAGAATTGTTGTATATCAGTAATGATCTCTCCTTGCCAGAGAACTAATCTTTAATATAAATAAATCAACCAAATAACTGAAGTTACTTTGAAGAACTTGTATTTTTCTTACTAGCCATATTGGAAAGATGCACCACTTTTCACCATCAACATCATAGTGATTAACAGCTATGAAATTCTTACTATGCATCAGGAACTATTCCAAATATCCGTTTTGTCATTACAACAATACTATGAAGTGGTAGATAGAAGGAGATAGACATAGTAGATAATGTCACCTTTCTTCTTTAAGGGAAAGAGAAATAGAGGCATGGGGAGGTTGAATGGTGAAGCTGGTGTTTTTGTTTTGTTTTGTTTTTTAAATATTTATTTTTGAGAGAGAGGCAGAAAGAGAGACAGAGAATCCAAGGAGCCTCCATGCTGTAAGCATGGAGCCCGACACAGAGTTGGCACTGATAAACCATGAGATCATGAACTGAGACGAAACCAAGGTAACTGCTGAGCCAACCAGGTGCTCCGAACCTAACTTTTCTTTAAATGGTAAACTTAAAATTTAAAATTTCTTTTATAACAATAATGAAAAAAAACTTTAAAACTGTTTTAAACTGTTGACTATTTTAAGCTCAGTTTATATTGCAATCTTAATTCAAGTATTTATGTATATTTTAGGAAATGGGGGGATTTGAATCTTTTCACCTATAAGTATTTCTAAAGATTTTTGAGAAATTTAGTCTTTAAAAAATTAGTTTATAAATCCACATGAAGCACTACACTATGGTGCCTGAACCTGACGCCATTTTAGTGCAGTATGCTTTGTGTATTGAATCTACTTAGTATCTTTTATGGAGTAATTTTAAAAATAAATAAAATTTTTGTAGATGCACCTCTGAGTGAAGACTAAAACATTATAAAATAGCATAACTTGGTTGCCATGTGGCCATTCATTTAACTTAACAGCATCACCTAAGATGTATAAAGGTACAAAGTATACTGTTTTATTACTTGATTTTGCCATGTAATAGCCTATAACAATACACATTACTTTAGGTAGATTTTTGATCATTTATATATGCCTTTCTAAATATCAAAAGGGAGAAGACAAGAAGAGCCTTAGGTACTTTGTAATTCATTTTATTTCTTTCCTTTTCATTTTGGGTTTCCTGGTTGATCATGTATCCTTTCTATACAGCAAATGGGAATTTTAAGACAAATGTGACGCTGAACCTTTGTACTTGTAGCCACATAGAGGCAGATGCAGAAAATTTACGTTTTGATTACTCAGAATGCCTGCCTAAATGTTATTGAGTTAAAGGAATTATTTTCTTTTTCTTTTTTTTTTTTTTTTTGACTTTACATTGTTGTTTTTATTATGTACTACATTGCTATACTGCACAACCTTCTAGAAAGGGCAGGTGAGCATAACTGGGTTATTCTTCTTCAGTCAGGGAAAGGCTTCTTTAATCAATATTCTCCAAACCCTTTGACACATAGTAACGATTAACCCCGGAGATGCGCCTATCTCTTTGCATCAAACTCCACTGATACGGGTAATAGGCAACCCTTTTTTCCTTGCCCCCGTTACAGAACCTGTGGATGTGCGTGGTGGCTATGCCGGGGATGACCAAGCACACGGCCATGACGCCGATCCCAGGCAGGATCTCGAACCACATCGCACCGCGCGCCTGCCAGGCTAAAGGAATTATTTTCTAATGCAATAAGCTTACTATTTAAAATCTGTCAGCCAATGATTGTCAATGGCTACATTGAGAATATCTATAAATTCTCATCCACTGTTTTGCTATTCAAGAATTCATAGCTATGAAAAAGTTATTCTATCTCAGTAGGTGGGTGGACTATGCCTGGTTGAATAATTTTATAGGATATCTATCATATTAGTGATTATGTAGAGCATTTTATCTCTTTAATTTCTGATCACCTAGAGCTGAATATTGTGGACATTTGAGATGCTCAGTCAGTATTTGAATGAAGCGAAGGTTTCATAGAAAACATGAATTTTTGCTGATTCCGTCAGAAAATACTACCCCCCACCCCTACACACACATTATAATTTGCTGCTTCATTTTGTATCTTGTTTAGTTCAGGAGCTATGAAGTACTTTATGTCCAAAATAGTCTCGTCACATTAAGCTAATCCCCTTTGAACATGCAACTCAATTTCTTTAATTAGCTTAAAAATAAGATCATTAAATCAGAGTGCCACCATCAATTACTGTGCAAGGGTTTGCCTGTTCAATAATGCATCAGAGTTGTGCTGTAATCAGTATTTCACTGAAAGATTTATCGAAAAGGAGGCCTCCCTTGGTTCCAAACTTGAAATGCAGTTCTATTATGTATAAATTTTTTTCTCTGATTGCTACTGTTTTAGGTGCTGTATTTCACTGAATACTCTCGGTATCCTGTCTGTCTTTGCATTGCATGTTTGGGATCAGTTCCAGAGAGTGTTTTACAGCATTTTCGTAAGCTCACAAGAAAATAGGCACTTTGATTCCTCTGCAAGAAGAAAAGACAAGGCGTAGATTAAAAAAAAAAATCTGCATTTCTGTGAGGTGCACCTGTTATGGCAAATTCCCCTGAGAGTGCCTTATTTCTTATTTCTCATTACATTAAGGAGTAACAAACAAACAAAAATTGGGAAATTAAACTAGCAATATTTGTTTATAAATTTGTTTAAAGTCTACCAAAACTAGGGCTGCAAAAGCAGTGGTCATTTTCTGTTTAATTCAAAATAGTATATATATTTTAGCTTTTAAGTGATAGAAATTTCCATCAAATTATATAAGTAAGCGTTTGGGTCACCTTATTCTCATTGCTATTCTGTGCCTTCAGAATAAGTCAATATAACAGGACCATAAACAGGTTTTGATAATCTATATAAAAATGCTTTAGGAAATTCAGTTTGGTCCTCAGAAATCATTTTTCTAAGACAGTTATACAAGTACTTCTGGCGGGATTGATGTTAGCCATTAAAAAAGAGCTAATGATATTAACTTCGTTTTCAGTTAACAACCCGGAATAGATGGAACATAAGAAATCAGTATTTCAGTATTTTGTAGCAAATTTAGTTAAGTGAATCTACATATTTGAAAATATTCTGTTTTGTTAAATTTAAGAGCATAGATCATTTTTTTTATGATCAAAATATTTAAGACTTTGGTCTTTTCAGTTTTTGGATTGACATTCATTTTACAGAATAGGTATTATTAATTAAAAAAACTTAAAATTTTGAAATCTCATGCATGTCATCCTTGGATCAGGATAGGTCAGAATACTATTTCAGTATTAGATGGCATAATGATTATTTTTTCTTCTTGTAATTTGCTGTGCAATTAAATGAATACAAGTTGCAAAAGTTTATAATCTTTGAGGAAGAAACATCTGCAGGTGCTACAGAGGTTAAAATGCACTTGCTGAGCATTCATCTTGAGCACTTGTTGAAGGATTTCTTCTGTAGATGGGAATTAGCCAGTTGAATCTGTATCAAGACTGCAGAGGGTCATCCGTCACAGTAATGGTCTTGACTTCATCTTCAGATACCTAGTTTCTGTCTTCTTGTTCATTTAAAGTGACTGCCTGGTAATTGAACTTTAAATTCTGAGTTCTGTCAGAAGATTTGGCTTGATAATATGGAGGCTGTTCAAACCACCTTCTTTGTTTTCAAGAAGTGCGTGGTGTGTGTGTGTGTGTGTGTGTGTGTGTGTGAGTGATCAGTCATTGGAGTGCCCCGAGTTTTTAGCACTTAACTACCTTGCAAACTTAAAAAAAAATTAGAATAACCATAAAGGGCAAAACTATATAGCTGGTGTACTTTTTATAAATGGAATGTACACATAAAACTCTCCACCTAAATCAAGGTATGGAAAGTTACTAACACTGCATCATACTCTGTATCCCCTCAGTCAGTCCTCGGCCTCTACCCCGAAAGAATCACTGTATTTTTACAGGCTGTGTGAGATAAAATTGACATATACAAAGTGATATTTGATATATACATATACTGTGAAATGATAACCACAGTGAGGCTAGTTAACACATCTGTCCCCTCAGTAATAACCTTTTTGTGTGTATGATGAAAACATTTAAGATCTACTCAGTCACTTGCAAATATACCTTAGAATATAGTTAACTAGTGATCACACTGTACATTAGATCCCCAGAACTTAACTTACAAGTGGAAGTTTATACCCTTTGATCAACATCTCCCCATTTTCCCCAGCTCCTGGCAACTGCCAGTCTCCTCTCTGATTATATGAGTTCGGCTCATTTAGATTTCTCATAGAAGTCAGATCATAAACTATTTTGACTTTTGTCCCATAATAAGTATTCGAATATTACATAAATACAATCTGAGTATACATGCTTTATTCCTGGCTTTTTCTTCACTTTGTGTCTGTGATATTCCTTCATGTTATTATATGCTATTTATACTTAATTTTATTATTCTTTTAGTGGTTACCATAAAGAGTATAGTAAGCATCCTTGGCTTATTAGAGTGCCTTTAAAAAAAAAGAAAACTTTAATTATAGATTCACAGGCAGTTTTCAATACAATATAGAGGTCCTATATGTACTTCACCCTGTTACCTCCTGTGATGATATCTTGGTAATTATAGTAAAATATCAAAAGCAGGGAAACTGATAATGGTACAGTGTGTGTTAATTTCTTCAGTCCGTGGCATTCTCTTGCATATATTTGTGGAGCCATGATCACAATCTAGGTACTATTTCATCACCACAATGATCTCTCTGTGCTACTCCTTAACAGTTATACTCTGTTCCCTTCCTGCCACCACCCCTATCCCCTGGCAACTTTTTCTACCTTTATAATTTAACCATTTCAAGAATTTTATGAAAATATCATCATAATGTATGTGACCTTTTGAGATTGTCTTACTTTTTCATTAGTCATGATGCTCTTATGATGTACCAAATTGTTGTGTATATGATTTTATTCTTTTTTATTGATTAGTATTATTATCTGGTAAGGGTACATCTCTTGAGAGACATTTTGTTTGTTTCCAGTTTTTTACTCTTGGTAGATAAAGCTTCTGTGAGCATTGCATACATGTTTTTGTGTGAACTTAAGTATTAATTTCTGTATAATAAATGCCTAAGAATGTAACTGCCATGTTGTATGGTAAATGCATGTTTAATTTTTTTTCAGAAACTGCCTAACTCTTTGTCAGAGGGCTGTAGCAGTTCACATTCCTGCCAACAATGTGGGAGAAAGCCATTTTCTCCACATTCTTACCAGCACTTGGTGTTACCACTGTTATTTATTTAGTCATTCTGATAGGTATAGTGATATTCTTCGTGCTTATAATTTGCATTTCCCTAATGGATAATGATACTGAATATCTTTTATGTTCCTATTTGTCTTCCACATAACTTTTTGGTGAAATATCCTTGTTCATTTTCTCATTGGGTCATTTTTAATATTGAGATTTGAGTTTTCCTTTAAGCCAGACATGGGTCTTTCGTCAGATATATTACCCTGAGGTTACTTTGATTTTATTTTAATTGGAACTTTTGGTACTTCCTGGAAAATGAAAGGATCTTAGTACGGTTCAACCTCATATATCCTACTTGTGTCTTTTATGTAATTGGCATGTACTTTCATTCTATCTGCATTTAAAACTCAACGAATTTTACTTGTATTAAGAAATTACCATTGATTTACTCATATTTTTATTTTTATTAATTTATTTTTTAAATTATATTTATTTATTTTGAGAGAGAGGGTTCATGTGCATAAGCTGAGGAGGGGCAGAGAGACAGAGAATCCTAATAATGAACCATGAGATCATGATCTTTGCTGACATCCAGAATTGGATGCCTAACTGACTGAGCCACCCAGGTACTCCTATTTTTAATTTTATTTTAGAAGAGAGAGAGAGAGAGAGAGAGAGAGTGTGTGTGTGTGTGTGTGTGTGTGTGTGTGTGTGTGTGTAAACAGGAGAGAAGGGTAGAGAGAGAGAGAAAGAATACCAAGCAGGCTCTACACAGCACAAGCCCAATATGGGGCCTGATCCCATTGCCCTGGGATCATGACCATAGCCAAAATCAAAACTCAGTCATTCAACTGGACTGAGCCACCCAGACACCCCTACTCACATTTTAAAAACTTGTTTCTTTATGTTCTTCAATCTTTTCTATAAATGTAGGGAAATTCCATGAGGGATCATTTTTAATTCTAAGAATTTACTTGTGTATTTCTTTTGTACAGTTCTGAAGCAACACTGTGTGTGAGTTTGTGTGTAGGGAAGGTGTTCTGAAAATGCTAAGGTGACTTTTGTTGTTGTTTTCATTTTTTATTCTATTGTCTTCTGTTTTTCATTGATTAACCTGAAAAGTCAGCTGTCAGTTTTACTCTTCTCTGAAGTTAAGGTGCTTTTTTTGGTCTGGTGACTTTTAACATCTTCCCTGTCTTGGCTTTCAGCAGTTTCACTATGACATGCTGAGGTGGTCCTCCTCTGGGGTGGACACAGTAATCCTCGCCATCTGGTATTCATGCTTTTGTGTGATCTCTTCTCTTTGCATGTGGGGTGGGTTTTATTGATGTACTTCTGATGAATAGAATACGACAGAAGTGGTTGTTTCTTTTTGACACCTTCAGAGTTGTTGTTGTTGTTTTTACAGCTCTTTATATACATTTTCTAATTGATCTCAGTGGAACAGTTACTCTTATATAGCTACTCCCACAGGGTGAGCTTAATTATATATACAACTAAAGAGAATATTTTATTTTCCTGGAATGCTATTGTAGAAGCAGCCGCTCTTTTAGCAGTACCTCCAAATAAGTCACTTACTTTTGAGGAGTCCTGGAAGGCACCGTGACTGAGGCTCAGAGCACAGGACATTTATTCCTTCAGACATTTGCTGTATGTGCTTCTGCAGCTGTCACTGGGTAAATATACGTTTAGCAGAGTCCTCCTTTGTAGAGCTGCATTGCCAGTCATAATTATTTTTATAATTACATGACTTTATTACATAACATAAAAAGTTATTGCAGAGAGGGCGCCTGGGTGGCTTAGTCAGTTAAGCGTCCGACTTTCGCTTAGGTCATGGTCTCGCGGTTCATGGGTTCGAGCCCCGCGTTGGACTCTGTGCTGACTGCCAGCTCAGAGCCTGGAGCCTGTTTCAGAGTCTGTGACTTCCTCTCTCTCTGACCCTCCCCTGCTCACACTGTCTCTCTCTCTCTCCTGGAAATAAATAAAACATTAAAAAATTTAAAAAGAAAAGTTACTGCAGAGACATTTTCGATGACTTAAATTCTCTTGGAAGACTATATAAGTGAGTTGAGAAAACAGTTGTTGGTAAATTTGTTTTATGTCATCAAACTTACATTCTGAAGAAAGATCTTCTAAAAATTGAGGTTTCTTTCATGAAATTGTGTCTCAAGTGTCCAGATTCTCCCACTACCTTAAAGAGACTGAAATTAAAAGTAATGCCAAATTATATGAATGTAGTACATGCAGAAAAGGAGGTGGGGACCTTCATTAAGGTATTTGTGAATGAAATCATACATGCTTTAATTAAAGTACTTTCCAGGTCATGTATTTGTCCTTTGTTATGATTTCTGCTCTGATGCTTTGAGGGAACTGAACCAATTCCTGTTCTGACTACATTTTATAAGAAGACTTAACCTGTACTCCTAAATACTGAAGGGAGTTTCATCCTGCGTTTTTACAAAGACTTTGACAACTTTTTAATTGAATGATTTATATAACCTTCATTTTAAGTTATATTTTAGGTATTAGTACTAATTAAAATCCATAAATTAGGCTAATACATTTATTTACTAAGAACATAAAAGGCCCTTTTAGATTGAAATACTCAGCCAGAACTTAAACAGAGAACAGATAATTATTTGGTGACTCTTGCTCATTTACTAGCAACTTACATAAATTATACAGATTGTTTATCTGTATATAAAAATCACCAGATAGTTATGTTTTCTTC
This sequence comes from Proteles cristata cristata, assembly GCA_017311185.1. Lineage (NCBI taxonomy): Eukaryota > Metazoa > Chordata > Mammalia > Carnivora > Hyaenidae > Proteles > Proteles cristata. The sequence continues at coordinate 801,346 of JAESUZ010002026.1, read as the reverse complement.
TGTTTATTTTACATTTATAAACCAAGATGGGAGTCAAGCTTTTTTATTAAACATTTATGCTGTGTCTGCTATGAACAGGTCTGTCAAGGCAAGTAAGATCCATTCCTGTTTTTCAAGATTATATATAGTTCAGAGAGCCATTTTATTAAACAGTTACAGCAAAGTTGAAAGGTGCCTGTGCTTTTTCAAATGAATGTAAATCTGCACATTTAAAAACAACTCTCTTGTATAATGATACAATTAGATTACAACTTTTAATTATGTGAGCTCTTTAACCTTTGCTCTTACATTTACATAGACCTCAAGGGCCAAGAGGAGTTGAGAACAGATATAGACATTGGTTAACCCTTCAGCAACTTTGGAGAAAACAGTTGATATTCAGTACTTTATCTAACTCTCATAGTGTTATACTTGTTGTGGTCCTGTAACTTCACTCTTAGAGTGCCTTCACATGGTCTTCCATGATATCAGAGCTTCTGTTTCACCAGTCAACTTCATATAGATAAACTCTCTATTATTAGAATGTGGCTTGTTCATTCTGGCTTACCATAGCAGAAGTCCAAATATTTTTCTCCTGTGCAAACATACCATAGGTATTAGGTCTTGGTGTGTGGGATCCTCAGCCTGTCACAGATTTCATTATGCCATCTGCTTCAACCTGAGCGGTGTATCTTCTGCTGGCAGACTTCATTGAAGTTGCCATGGCTCAGGATTTAAAAAAAAATATCAAGTTTGGCATAAGGAGCTTGCTTTTGAAAAAATACTAATTGATCATGCCTGCTATAAATTGCAAAATAACCATTTGAAAGGATTCCTAAAATCCTCTTCTAAACACATTGACCTCTTTATTTTTTAACTATGATTGCAGATAGCCAAATAACAATTGGATTAGGGGTAACTTCGTTAACTTACTGAGTCTTGTGTTCAATTTTAAGGACAGGTAGCAGACTCTTAGGCATGGATTGGTGATGTGTTGTAAAATATTTTGATAGCTCTGTCAGTGTAAACTCTTTACTGTTGCCTTATTTCCAGAAATGATACCTCAAATGACTGTTTGCTATGTGTATAGTAGAAACATAGGGACGCTGTGATGAAAAAATCTAGGTCACAGTCCGCTCATTAGCTGTGCAACTTTGTGTAATTATGTCATCTGTAAAATGGAAATAATGATAGTTGGAAGTTTGTCAGTGAGATGAGATCAGAGTAGGTCCCTAAAAAGATGAACATTTATTCTGCAAATGTATATTAAATGCCAACTCTGTAAGGCACTCTTCTAGAGAATGAGGATATAATAGATAATAAAATACTCAGATTCCTCCACTGGAGAATTCTGCATTCTAATCTGTCCCCACCAGTTGGGATGGAAGCCCCATGACCACAGGGTACACAGCAAGTGGTAATAAGTGCCATGGAGAGAAGCAGGACAGGGTAAGCTCATGGAACCTAACGGTGGGGTACTCTTGTGGCTAGCACTGTCAGGGAGAGGTTCTCTGGGATGAAGTTGAGCACACCTAAATGAAATAAAGAAATAAGCATGTAGATACTTGGGAAAGGATGTATGTAGCTGATAGAGGGAGCAGTTTGGCAGTTTGAGGAACTGTGAAGGGGTCAGTATAGCTGGAGCCCAGTAGGTGAGAGACACAGTGCAAAAGATGAGTTAAGAGACTGATCCAAAAGCACCATGGATGTACTCTGTCTGAAAAATAATTGTGGGTAAAAATTTACATTACAGACATCCTACAGAATTGGGAATTTTTTGAGCTTTAACTGGTGCTCTTTATAACAGGCATATATAAATAATTATAGAATATTTTTCCAAAATGGATTTATCTTTTTTTGTCACTGTTGTTACTTATGTGATTGTACCTGGAGTCAGCCAAACTGCAAGGTTTAAAGGCACAGCTCTCTAGGTTTCCCACTTTGTTGAGGACTTGACACCAACAGCAAAGAATTAAGATCTAACTAAGGAGTTAGAGGGAAGAATCCAGAAAAGACCATTGTCATTTCTGAGATGAACTACAAGTCCTGGATCTGCCTCAAACCATCCCCAGGTTCAGTAATTCAGTAGAAGGACCTGCAGAACTTTCTGGAATCTTTTATACTCAAGCTTATGGTCCATTATAAAAAAGGGGTATGGGTAAAAAACATCAGCCAAAGGAAGACATAGTACAGTCTGAGAGGATTTCCAATACGAAGTTTTCATTTTCCTCACAAAGTGTTTCCTTCCCCAATTGGTATGTGGCCAGTATGCACAGAGTATTGCCAACCCAGGAACCTTGCCTGATTTTGGTGTTTAGAAATTTTATTAGAATATTTTTTTATAGGCATAATGATTGCCTGTGTGTTTAATTTTGTGTCAATTTGGGCTGATATCTTGTAGCCTTGGAGCCCCCCCATGAAGAGCAAAAAGACACTCCTATCATTCTGGAAAGTCCTAGGATTTAGAGGTTACTTCCTAGGAACTGAAGATAAAAGTCAGACATGCCTTTGGGAAAAACCAAATTCATTACTACATGCATTGTTCTAAATAGAATTCAAGATGGTAGAAGGTAAATAGCACCCTGGAATCCCATCTCTCAGGGTCATCTGTTATATTGGTTGGTGTATAATCTTCCAGATGTTTAATACAAATGTAAACATCTTTTTTGAATGTACATTGTATTATACCATACTTTGATAACTAGCCTTTTTCACAAGTTTGTATATGAATGTGTACATGTTTGTGGTGTGCGTGTGTGTGTTTTAATGATACCTTAAACTTTAACACTGGAGGTAGTTTTTAAAAAATTTTCCCATCTAATAAAAATACTGCATCCAGCTTCCTTTTACACATATCTTTGTGTATTATTCTCATTTTGCTCCTTGAAACTAATTTCTTGAAATAAAGTTGCTGAATGAAAGAGTAGACTTTTGAAACTGTATATATACCTTCATTACCACCCTCTTGGGATGTTTCCTATAAAATAGTTTATGGAATGTCAAAATTGTTAATAATCTCCATATTGCTCTTAGGTAAACTTTGCAACTTCTGCAATTTCAAACGTTGAATATGCCCACATTCCACATCTCAGCCCAGCTGTAGTTCCTCCTTTGCAAAATGATTTGTTTTTATCATCCTCAAATAATGGGAACCTGGAAGCATTTACAGGGTCTGGTACTCTGCACATCAATGGGAAACCTGCTTGTGATGAATTTGATCAACTAATAAAAAATATGGCCCAGGTAAGAACATTTCTTCCTGTTAGTTATGATAGAACAGTGTCATTGGGCCCTGGATAGTTGGAAGGATATATATGTTTATATTAACATTATATAGATATAAAATATATATTGTTAAATATATTTATGAAGGCATAACATTTGAAAAAAATTGAAATGGAAAAGAAGTGGATTATGTGGGAGTTTGGATGCTTCAGAGATTTTTCTATTTCATTTTTCTTAATTTTTTTATTCTCAAAATAAAAATAAAATGCCTCATTGTAGGTGATGAGTGATAAAGCTTATCTGAGAAAATTCTTTAAAATTTCCATTATTTTTTTAAGCAACGTAATGCCATTAATAAAATAACTGAATAGAATGATTGACTATTAATTTTATTTCTTGCTTTGTTTCCTGAACAGGGTCGCCATGTAGAAGTTTTTGAGCTCCTCAAACCTTCATGTGGGGGCCTTGGTTTTAGTGTTGTGGGGCTCCGAAGTGAAAACCGGGGAGAACTAGGAATATTTGTACAGGAGATTCAAGAGGGCAGCGTGGCTCACAGGTGAGGCTCTCATTGCGTCTTCTCTATATTTGATGCCACATTCAAAAAGTGTGGTCGCCCTGGTAGAATTTAGAGAAAAAATAATGAATTAAAACAGAGACAATATAATGTTATGAACCAATTTTTAGAATTCTTTAACACTGCCATGATAAGCAAGTTACTTTAAGGGTATCTTTTAAATACAGTCATAATCACCTTTTAGGAAGAGAAGGAAAATTTGAGCAGAACATTATTCTCATTATTCAGATTATTAAAAGGGATCTTTTGATTAGATTTAAAAGTTACTTTGAAGAAAAGCATACAAATGACCCATGATAGAGCTTGAACTATATTTTATTAGTATAGTATAAGCAACAACTGAATGTATGTACCTTTGCTTTTATTTGTTAGTATATAGGAACATCTAAGATAAACGTATAGGTTGAGTGAGGAGCCATAAAGAAGGTGGCTTTTATTTTTTTTTTTAATTTTTTAATTTTTTTATTTCTAGGATAGAGAGAGACAGCGTGAGCAGGGGAGGGTCAGAGAGAGAGGGAGACACAGACCGAAACAGGCTCCAGGCTCTGAGCTGGCAGTCAGCACAGAGCCCGACGCGGGGCTCGAACCCACAAACCGCGAGATCATGACCTAAGCGAAAGCCGGACGCTTAACCGACTAAGCCACCCAGGCGCCCCAAGAAGGTGGCTTTTAAATGGGAAGGGTTGATTAGAAATGGATCACCTGAAGCCCAAACTTATATTTCTTTTTTTTTTTTTTTTAATTTTTTTTTTTAATGTTTTTTTATTTATTTTTAGGAGAGAGAGAGACAGCGTGAGCAGGGGAGGGTCAGAGAGAGAGGGAGTCACAGACTGAAGCAGGCTCCAGGCTCCGAGCTGGCAGTCAACACAGAGCCCAACGCTGGGCTTGAACCCACGAACCGTGAGATCATGACCCAAGCGGAAGTCGGACGCTTAACCGACTAAGCCACCCAGGCGCCCCCCAAACTTATATTTCTTAAATTAGGATTATAAGGAAGAGCTTCAAAAGTGTGGACATTAGAAAACTGGATTAAAAATAACCTGAGAATATATGCCAAAGAAGCTGTCCTTTTCTTGAAATCTGTCAGCTATCTTTTAACACCTTTTTTCCTTCTTCTTAGGGATGGAAGATTGAAAGAAACTGATCAGATCCTTGCTATCAATGGACAGGCACTTGATCAGACAATTACACATCAGCAGGCTATCAGCATACTGCAGAAAGCCAAAGATAATGTCCAGCTAGTTATTGCCAGAGGCTCACTGCCCCAGCTCATCAGCCCCATAGTGTCCCGTTCTCCATCTGCGGCCAGCACAATTTCCGCTCACTCTAACCCGGTGAGTACATAAGATTTTTAAAAGGGACAGAATATATTTTTCTAGCTCTTTTGGTTGTCTGTAGATTTCCACTTCCTGTAGGTGCTTTGTAGTTCTTCAGTTTTTCCCATTTTATTCTTTTATCTCTCCCTAGCTTGGAACGTTTATTACTTAATTATGATTAAGTGTAAGTCTTCTAAATCAACTTTAACCTTTCTTTGTGTGATTCTTTTAGCTGACTGACTATTCCTCAAAAAAAAAAAAAAAATTAGTTCTTCAACAAATCCGACTCTATCTGTAGATAGATAGAGTCTTGATTTTGCTTTGTAAATTATAGAATTAGACTGTTAGTGTTAGCTGTCAGTAACTTTAAAGGAATCCTGTAATTTGAAATCCTCTGGGTCAAGATTTTAAAGAAGATAACCTTATCAGGTGATGATTTCTCCTTGATCTTTTTCTTGTTTTAGAAGTTCTACAAAGGATCTTGCAAATCAGTGCCTTTCTCCAACTAGTTAAATGTGGTCACTATAAAGATATATTGATAATTTCAAGAATGATTATGTCAATAGCAGTTACAATCTGTTGAAAGGAGCTATACTAAATAAACTATACTAAATAAAAGGAACATTGTTAAGGCTTATTATTATGTCTGAACTCTTAATCACAAAATAATCAAAAAAATCTCAACTGTAATAGAACTTTTAGTTTTCCCAAATTTTTTCAAACTCATACAGTAGTTTTGATTTTAGGTTCACTGGCAGCATGTGGAGACTGTTGAATTGGTGAATGATGGATCTGGACTGGGATTTGGCATTGTCGGAGGAAAAGCAACTGGTGTGATCGTAAAAACCATTCTGCCTGGAGGAGTAGCTGACCAGGTAAGCTCTTCCAACATGTCTTTTTTGCTATTTTATCAAATTATATACCTTTATATGTATATATTTAAGTTTGTTTATTCTAAGAGAGACACAGAGAGTAAGTGGGGGAGAGGCAAAGACAGATTGATGGGGAGAGAATCCCAAGCAGTCTCCACACTGCCAGCAGTGGAATCCAGCATGGGACTCAAACTCACAAACTGTACATCGTGACCTGAGCCCAAATCAGAGCCAGACACTTAAGTAACTGAGCCTCCCAGGAACCCCTGTGCATTCATCACTTGTATTTGTGTTAGAAGAAATTTGGGCTTTATAATGTCAAAGAAGCTATGAGTTGGAATCTTTTGTTTTGCTGGCCATTTTCGGAAGTGTTTTCTTACATCTGGGAGAAATATCTTTGGAAAGGGACATTGATCTTAAGTTACAGTGATCTTAAGACTCTTATAGAACCACAAATTAAAGCCCAGGTTATGATTTTAATCCTTGTAGAGTTAGCTACCTTTTATTTTACAATCATAAATCCTCTTTAGCTGCTGTTAGCCACAATGTATTCTGGAAAGAAGAATGCTTTACTATTGAGAGAAAAAAAAACAAGATTCAACTTATCCCTTTAGTGATGGGTCACTTGTGTCTTCTTTGTAAATGAAGCACAACCTATTTTTATCCCTCAGAGTGGTTCATTAAAGCATTGCCATTTATGCTATGTGACATTGCTGGAATATATGTGAGAAAAATTGTTGTAAAGTTATCAGTTATGATTTATATTTTAATTTGAAAAGTTTTAGTGTAAGTAACTTTTGCTGTGATTATAACATTTTGTTTATCAAGTTGTTTATTTTTTCATGTATGTTTGAACTTAAACTAGGAGGTCAGTTCATCAAATATTTCTCATATTCATAAACAAAAGATTTATTTAATGGCAGCTTTATCAGTAGAGGTATTGACAGTAACGCTGTAATATACATATTTTCTTCCTTTTGGCTCTTAGCCAGCATCTACAATATTTAGTGAAATTCCCCTAGTTGACTGGCTTGCAGTAAATTAAGCTTTACCTTCAGTATAGAATTGGACTGTCCAATAATCTAGCCACTTGTAGCTACTTGCTACTTCTAAAATTCAAATTTAAATTCATTAAAATTAAATTAAATGACAGATTCAGTTTTTCAGTTGGACTAGCCACATTTCAAGTCCTCTGTAACCACATGTCACTAGTAACTGCCATATTGGATGATGCTGAACATTTCTGTCATTGAAGAAAGTTCTAGTGAGTAGTACTTGCTTGGAGGTAATAAGATTGTTTTTTCATTCCCCTTACCCATCTAAATTTTCATCTCACAAGGATTTCATCTGCAAATGAGTTTTTTAGGGATAATTTTAATTGAAAATGCAAGACAGAAAGTTGTAGTATTCAGTGCTTTCTTGTGGTCTGTACTATATCTTTTGAGTAATATGTATTTGCATAGTGACTTGGGCTTCATCTTTGCTTAGTGGCATTTTCTTCGTTTCCTATTTTTCAAAAATTTTACAAAAGGCTTTATATTTTCTTGCATCTAGTGGGTAGAAATCAAAATGAAAAGCTCTTATCAACTGTTGGTTTAGGGAATATTTGTGAATTTCAGTTGCTTATATCAAATCAAATAACATTAAGATACTTCAAAAGACAGTTAAAATAACAACCACATGTTTAATGTTCTATGATTGGTAATTCACATGACTGCTGTCTTTACATTATTCTCTTTCCCTCATTTAGGATTTCTCTGATGAGATTAAAATATTAATATCCTGGGGCAACTGAGTGGCAGTTAGGCACCCCAGTCAGTTAGGCATCTGACTCTTGATCTCACGATTTGTGAGTTCAAGCCCTGCATCAGGCTCTGCGCTGACGGCATAGAGCCTGCTGGGGATTCTGTTTCTTCTTCTCTATGCCCCTCCCCAGCTTGTGCTCTCTCTCTCTCTGTCTCTCAAAATAAATAAACTTAAGGAAATTAAAAAATATATCAATATTCTGATTAACTGATGTCCTTATTCAGCATGGGCGATTATGCAGTGGAGACCACATTCTAAAGATTGGTGACACGGATCTAGCTGGAATGAGCAGTGAGCAGGTAGCACAAGTGCTCAGGCAGTGTGGAAACAGAGTCAAACTGGTGATCGCAAGAGGTGCCGTAGAAGAACCAGCAGCACCTGCCTCTGTGGGCATCATGCTTGCCTCATCCCCATCGTCTACTCCCGAAATGCGGGTAAGGAGATAGAAACATTAGGAGGAAAGTCGTAGACAGTAGCATTTAGATGATAGTGATGTTCAGAAACATCTAAATGCTTAAGTCTAAATGATAGTCTAAATGATATTTACAGCTTAATGCTAAAGAATGTAAATTCAAGTGTAACTGTGTTTCAACACTAATATCTTATTAATTAGGAATAATATGTAACAGATGAAAAATAGGTTTCTTTAAAAAATTCTGGATTACTGTGTTACATTTTTTTCTCTTAAGCATCACATTTTTGATGGCAGTCTTTTGAAAACAAAATGGGAAACGTTTTTAAAGAGTTATTTGCTACTAATAACTAAAATATTTAATTCTATTTTCCTCTTAACTAGAAGGCTCTGTGTTATAGATGGGCTTTGAGTTCTAGTCATTCTCCTTCAACAGCTTTCCTTTTATCATCTTTGGGGGGAGGGGGAGGAAATGAGGTAGGGAGTATCAACAAAATAATTTTATCCCAAAATCTCTTAAATATTTAAGAAAATAATTACACCCAATTTCTAGATAAGGTTTATAGCAAATGCAAGTCCTACTTTCCTTTCTACTAGATCTAAAAACATCAATGATTTTTTTCTGTTAAAGTTTTTTCTAATTAGTTGCTACAGATTCTTTTTTTAATATCCTAACATCCTCCACAAGCCCTTTAAAACTTTATTAGAACACTTGAAATTTCCATGATTCTGTTGTTTTTAGGATTGAGTTAGTTGCTATTTTTTGCAGAGAAAAAGAAGTAAAGAAAAAAAGCTTGTGTATGAAAGTATTTAAATCACATTCTTTTGTGGTAAACAAAACATTTTATTCAGCAATATATAAATGAATGCAATACCAAAAACCACTTGATGTAATTGAAAGCTTAGAAAAATATCTATTCTGTGCATATCATCATTTCTGAAGCTTGTGCCCCTTTTAAAACCATTCGATAGTCAAATTGCCACCCTCTAAAATAGCACTCGCATAAGTCTTATTAAAAATAGAAAACACATTTGTTTCAATTGAAGCAGATTTCATCCTGTCATTTTCTTGTAATTATCTAAACTTTAAACTTTTGCTAAGTTTGCACAGATAATTATGTGCAAGGAAAAAAATAAATCAAACTTTACTATAAAATTATATCTCATTTAGATGGACTCTCTGTGAGATGTGAGATATAGTCAGAGTTTGCTTAAAGACAATCAAAAAATGTTACCAACTCACCACAATATGTGTGGGCGTTCGAACCCGTAACCTTCATTGTATTGTGATCTTTGCAGGGTTCTCTGGGGAATCTGCTGGAACCATCAAGTGCATAATGCCGGTAGCTTGTTGGTGACTTACTGCGTTAGTCCACCAGTGCTCAATGCAGAGAACCATGCCCTTCGGCCCAGTATACAGTTAATAACAACTCTACATGTCACAGAAACCTGCTTTCAGCTGTCATTTCAGGAATGAAGATCAGTGCAGAGGGGCATACTTTTCTTACAAAGAGCTTTTTACATTAGTCTGAGTTTACAGAACAAATACAGTAACAATTTTAAATAGCGTCGTTGCATTTCACTGGCTTTCAAAATAATCTTCAGTCTATTAATAAAATATCTGAAAGATAGATTAACTGGTATTCATGGTGAATATCAACTATCAACCTCAGATCATAACAACAGCGACTTAGTGGACACCGTGTCCTGTGTGGACACTGTGGCTGCTATATTCTACTAGGGAGTTCATGTGCTGCAAACCATTTTAAGAGCAGTGGTTTTGCAGCCAACTTCTGTGCATTTGAATTCTTCCTCTACTAGATTGCTTCCTGGAAAGGTTTATGTTCCTCAGTTTCCCCAGAGAAGAATTGATAGTAACTGTACCTAACCTCATAGGCTTATTCTAAGGAGTAAATGAATTAAGGCAAGTCAAGTGTCTGTTACATAGAAACTGCTCAATAAATGTTAGCTGGACTTGTTATTCTTATCCTGATAGACAGTTGAGCAAAGCAATGCTTAGAAAAATTCAGTGGCAAAACAAGATTTAAACTTGTTGACCTGAATTCAAAACATGAGTTCTTTTCAGCTGTGGAAATGAAGATAAGCCAATTGACTATTTGATTTTTAAAATTTTATACACACAAATAATGATGTATTTCTCTGATAAGGGGATGTTCAGCCTCACTGCTGACATTCCTTTTGAGTAAAATGTAATGGGCAGTTCATGTTTAAGAATTGAAGGCATAGCCCCTACTATAATTCTCTAGGGGAGTTCTTTGCCACCTAATTACACTGTATGATTCTGAAATAAAGGTTGTTACTTTTTGATTTTATCTTGTTTGTTTACATGTTTAATTGATCTATATATTTACTGATTTTTTTTTTAGGTTGATGCTTCTACTCAGAAAAGTGAGGAAAGTGAGACATTTGACGTAGAACTCACTAAAAATGTCCAAGGACTAGGAATTACCATTGCTGGTTATATTGGAGATAAGAAATTAGGTAAACACTTTTTTTTCACTTGAGAATTTCCTCTCATTTTTTCTATGTTCTATGAAATCTTGAATCAGCATTATGTATTTTCAGATTGTTGGATAAACTGAAAACTTCTTAGAAATAATTCAGTGGTAGGAAATCTGATACTGCATTTGACAGACAAAATCATTGTCATATTCTCTAGCCTAAATTTCTATTGGTTTGTTTGTGTGGCTTGTTGATTTATAATTATTCAAAATTAGGACTTCATATTTGGAGAATGAAGGAATTATAGTTTTTGAGTATGCTTTGTAAATAGTAAAAAAAAAAAAAAACATATATCCAAAACCCTATTTCTATTCTTAGAGCCTTCAGGAATCTTTGTAAAGAGCATTACAAAGAGCAGTGCTGTTGAACATGATGGAAGAATCCAAGTTGGAGACCAAATTATAGCAGTAAGTAACACATTTAATAAGATCTTTGTTAATTTTCATGGTTGAGAAATGCATTCTCATAGTTTACTCAGTATTGGGAACTACAGTTAGCTTCATACTAATTTAAGTTTTTTGGTGATTTGAGGCTATCATTACAATTACCTATTTTGTTATTTTGTGAAAGTAAGAGTGGTGGGTAGAAGCTTCACTGATATCAAGTCCAAGTAATAGAATAATTTATAATATATCTGATTCCTACTTGTAATGAATTTGTTACATTAATATCATACTTATACTTTAGTTATGGATACTTTAAAGGTAACGACCAGATGTCATAATCTTTAGTGTACTTGAATCTGAATTTTGGAATGTGTGCTTTTTTTTTTTTTTAATTGGCCGAGTGACACTGTTGTTGTTGGCACCACGTCCAGGACTCTTTTAACTTTAAGAATGTGTAAGAAGAAAAGAAATAGATCTAATCCTGTTAATGAGATCAAGCCCGTATATAGATATTCGAGTAGCCTCAGTATGTTTTGAGCCTATGGCTATTCAAGGCCATGTACAAAAGAATACAACTTTCAGTTCAGTGTTCTGCACAAACTGGACTACCCTAACTACTCCTCAGAACCTTAAGTCCAAGAGACCCTGTGTCAAGGGCTTCCTGGTCAGATAAGTTTAGGCAAAACTGCACATAATGGGGTCTCTTAGGGATTCATAAAGCACACTGAAAAATCTAAGATTCTGAAAATTTCTGCAGTGGAGAAAATGCAGCTATTTTACTTTGGGTTTTCCTAAACTTCCGTAATCATCAAAGTAATCTTTCTTTCTTCAAACATATACTTTGGGAGACATTTTGGAGAATACTGATTCATCTTAAAATGCATTTATTTATAACTCTGTTTTGTTTCCCTGGGATGTTAAATAGGTTAAGAAAGAAGAAGGTTATGATTCCTTGTTCATAACAGCATGATTCACAATAGTTAAGAGGAAGTAACCCAAATATCTATCTCTCGGATGAATTGATAAACAAAACATGGTATATAAATATACTGGAATATCATTTAGTCTTTTAAAGAAGGAAATTCTGTCACATCCTGCAACATGATTGAACCTTAAGGACATTATTCTAAGTGAAAAGAGTCAGTCACAAAAAGTCAAGTACTGATGTTTCCACTTACGTGAGGTACCTAAAGTAGTCAAACTCATAGGAATAGAATGGTTGTTGCAAGACTCTGAATAAAGGGGCAATTAGGGAGCTGTCATTTAATGGGTAAAGAGTTTCAGTTTTGCAAAGTGAAAACATTCTGGAGATCTATTGTATGACACTGTGAATAAACTTAATACTACTGAACTGCACGTGTGAAAATGGTTAAGATTCTAATATTTTTGTTCTGTGTTTTCTACCACAATTTAAAAAAATGAAAAAAGATGTGCCTTTGCTTCTATATTACAACTTCTTCTTGGGCCTAAAACTAAATATACCTGTTCACTTCTTGAAATCTACTCTGAAGATAAAGTTGTGCTTACCACTTAGATTAGTTAGTTATATCCTGTATTTTCTTTTTCAATTAACTACTTTTATTTATTTTGAAAGAAAAGAGAGTACATAAATATAGACTCTAAATCCATATCCAGTATTGAATTAAAAATCGAAAACATAGCAAATGTACTCTTTTTTCCCTAAGATATGTATTTTAATCCATTAGAAAGTTTTCTTTTAATATTTATTTATTTTTGAGAGAGGGAGCATGCTATTGTTGGAATTCTACAATATGTGGTCCTTTGTGATTGTTTTATTTCACCTACCATGTTCCATGTTGTAGCATGTATCAATTTTTCATTTCTTTTTATAGCTGAATAATATTCCATTGTAAGGATATACCTTATACCTTTTATTTACTCATTTATCAATTCATGAACATTTGGGTTGTCTCTACTTTTAATGCTGCTATGAGCATTCACGTACAAGTTTTGTGTAGATGTACGTTTTCATTTATCTTGGGCATATAATTAGGAGTGGAATTGCTGGATCCCACAATAACTGTTTAGTAAGCTTCTTTCACGTACAAAATTAGGATAAGGAAACTTCCCATGTGTAATTTTTAGGAAGACCAAATGAGTAATTTAATTGAAATACCTGTAATTTAGTTAAAATAATTAATATACACTTGGCACATAAGTAAAGTTTTATTAAGTAGATACTGAAGTCCTGAAATGATTGCAAATTTGAAAGAATCTCACAATAACTTCCCTCCAAACTTGTCATTTTCATTCTTCTAAAAGTAGAAACTCCTATAGGGTTTTGCTGAGGTAAGGTCAGTAATAAAGGGCATTGTTGAGGAGAAGGTAGAGGGACCCTTCCTCGAAGTGTTTTCTTGCTTTCAACAAAATCTGTTGTCTTCACTGTCATCAGTGTTCTGAGTTTTAATTTTTAGCAATCTGCTGTTACTTCAGTTAGAAGCACCTCAGGCTGTAAAGAAACTTCTGCAGTGCTTTTGGTCCTGTATGAATTTTTGTGAATGTCGCCATCTTGTGGACCGTTGAGATGCTGGTGGTAGCATTCTTCACCCTGGTTGCGTTTTCACAACTGCAGTCAGTCCTTGTTTTTCAGTTTCTGGTTTGCCAACAGCTGTTTGGAGCTGTGCTATCCTCTGTTTTTGTTTTCTGGTTGTTGAGGTGGTGAGAAAATTGAGAAATTATATCTTACTATTTTTAAAAAATTTTTCTTAAATGTTTTATTTCCTTCTGAGAGAGAGATACAGCATGAGCAGGGGAGTGTCAGAGAGAGAGGGAGATACAGACTCTGAAATAGGCTCCAGGCTCTGAGCTGGCTGTCAGCACAGAGCCTGACGCGAAGCTTGACCCACGAACCACGAGATCATGACCTGAGCCAAAGTCAGATGCTTAACCAACTGAGCCACCCAGGCGCCCCAAGAAATTATTTCTTACTATTATGAGGAAGTATTGTTTTGTAACATTAAACCTATTTTGCTATAAGATTCTTGTTTCACACATTGTGCTCTGTTGACCCCTAGGGTTTCACTGTGACCATTGGTTTTTCATGTAAAAATTATTTGATCAAGGGATTCTATTGTATTCTAAAAAGTTGACCAGACTCGTCATTAGATGAGATCGTATGCTCATTCTTTTATAAATTAATTAATTTAATTTTTAATTATTTTTAGAGAGCACAAGTAGGGGAGGGGACAGAGGGAGAAAGGGGGAGAGAGTGAGAATCTTAAGCAGGCTCCATGCTCAACATGGAGCCCAATGGAGGGCTTCATCTCATGAATGTGAGATCATGACCTGAGCTGAAATCAAGAGTCAGATGCTTAACTGACTCTGTCACTCAGGCATCTCTACTCATTCTTTTCAGATTGATAGATAGAGATCCTTGGTAAAAGCAATGTGAAATTATGATTGATTAAAAAATTATTAAGCAGGCTTGTAAGTAAGGAAAGGTGTCAAATATTGCCTTAAATATTCTGACTTTGTTAATAGGCTCAAGGTCTCTCTCTCTCTTTTTTTTTAAGGGTTTTTAAATTTATTTCTGAGAGAGAGAGAGGGAGAGAGCGTGAGCAGGGGAAGGTCAGAGAGAGAGGGAGACACAGAATCCGAAACAGCCTCCAGACTCTGAACTAGCTGTCAGCACAGAGCCTGACACAGGACTCGAACTCACGAACTGTGAGATCATGACCTGAGCCCAAGTCAGACACTTAACCGACTGAGCCACCTACCTGCCCCTCAAGGTCTCTCTTAATACATATCTCTGTAAGCTCTTAAAAGAGGGTTTGGCTGGCTAGATTGAGTGTACTCAAGAGCTGAGGTTTTCAAGTTATTTCAACTGGTGATTGTCTTCTATAATTGTTCCTGCTACCAGTAGTATCTGCACTGTACATTATGAGCTTATTGGGGCTTTCCTCGAAGGGACACATAAGCAGTTCTGCTGCCATTGCATCAGGTTCCGGTGCCCTGTGGTACCATTGGGTCTTAAGCCACATCTTAACTCTGCCTGTGATAATGACAGTCCCTGGTGACCTTATCTCATCTGTATGATGAGTTTAATGATACTGAACAGAAACCGTTCCCAGGAAGGCTTGAAATTTTCGTGTTTATGAATCACATCTTCAGTCTGTTAATGATACCAGCTTCTGAGTTTCTTCCCAATGTGAAGTGTTTGGGCCATGTAAGTTGGGGGAAATAGGTACCATTGTTCCCATATAACAGATGAAGATACTGAGAAATTTGAACTGAGATCTAGTTTTAAAAGTCCACGATTATTCCTTTACAGCAGTTTCTTTTGTACTGGTACTATCTCTAACATTTGGGTAAGGGGATATGGTTTTAAATTGAGATCATCAAATTTTGGAAGAATGCAGGATTTGGTTTTTTTTTTTACCATACTTGAAATTTATTGCTATTTACAAAATAATGTTCATTTGATTTTTAAAAACTAAATTGAACTTTTAAAGAGTTGAGCAATAAAAATATATTACAGATGAAAACTTGCAACCTAAGTTCTTTGAATTTTAAGAATGTTTATGGGGCCTCCAAGTTGAGACTTTTATGATTTTTCTCTTATTTTAATTACTATCCTGGTAGTAAATAGCATGTTCATTTATTTTGAGATTAATTTTTATCTTTGAGGTTTAAAGATCATAACATTTTTTTTTTTATTTACTTCTAGGGGAGAGAGAGAGAGAGACAGCGTGAGCAGGGGAGGGTCAGAGAGAGAGGGAGACACAGACTCTGAAACAGGCTCCAGACTCCGAGCTGGCAGTCAGCACAGAGCCCGACGTGGGGCCCGAACCCACGAACCGCGAGATCATGACCTAAGCGAAAGTCGGACGCTTAACCGACCAAGCCACCCAGGCGCCCCTAAAGATCATAACATTTTAATATGGTTACAAAAAATCTCATAGAAACCACCACTGATATTTCAGAAAGATTCCATATATATTTAAATCAAATTTGTTTTACTTTAAAAAAAATAGTGTTTATTTTTGAGAGAGAGAGAAGAAAGGGCAAAGAGACAGGGAGACACAGAGTCCAAAGCAGGCTTCAGGCTCTGAGCTGTCAGTACGGAGCCTGACATGGGACTCGAACCCTTGGACATCAAGATCATGACCTGAGGCGAAGTCAGATGCTTAACTGATTGAGCCATCCAGCTGCGCCTGTTTTACCTTTTTATTTTCTATTTTACTTAATATATTTGGGAGGTATAATCATCTCATTATATGTAGATCTGTTTTAATATATTTAAGCAGTACATAGTCATCGATGGTCCATATTGTTTACAGTTTCCTGCTATTAGAAACACCTGTATTACATACCACTTTATGTGTCTTTTACAGGCTGACTTGAAGCACCTGATTTTGCTCTAATACTGTTAGATTTGAATTTTGTTACTTAGTATTGGATCTTGTATGTCACTGTTTTCTCTCTTTAACTTTTAAATCTGATTAATCTCTCAGTCAGCTAGAGTGTTTTGAGTAAATTTTATAGAAAGAGAATGTATTGGTAGACTTGCCAAAGCTTTTCTGCTTGAGAATCTCTTCTGCTGCCTTTGCACACTGACAGTTTGGCTGGGGATAACAAAAACATTCCACAAGGGAAACTTAGGGAAGGTAATCTTAAAAAACTTGAAAAATTTTGTTATCAACACTCCTTTTTAATTTTTAATAGGGAAGCATCTTCCCTTTCCCTCTGGAAGAAATTTTATACAGGTATAATGGCTTACCTTATTCGCAGAGAATAAAATGGCTTATGGCCAATTAGAATCACTGAACATAGTCCCAGTTTAGTGACTGAAAATTTCTTGGGGTGTCTGGATGGCTCAGTTGGTTGAGTGTCCAACTCATGATTTTGGCCCAAGTCATATCCCAGGGTTCTGGGATTGAGCCCCACATCAGGCTTAGCACTGAGCATGGAGCCTCCTTAAGGTTCTCTCTCTCTCTCTCTCTCTCTCTCTCTCTCTCTCTCTCTCTCTCTCGCCCCCCCGCCCCTCTCCCTCCTTGGGCTCTGTCTCTAAACAAAAAAACAACAACAAAGCAACCAAACAACAACAACAAAACCCCACTCCACCTACTAAAGAAAGAAAGAAAGGAAATTTCTTCTCTTAAGTAATAATTGAATTTCAAACTACAGCCTTGGTGTAGTGGAAGCCTGCTCTGAAGTGATGGCTTACCTAGGGATTGAGAGTGTATACTCCAGTCTATCTCCCTACCTAGCTATTCTTTTTCTCCCTCACCTTATGGCAGTTTCTGACCCTACCACTGTAAAAGGTGGGAGAAGGGAGGATGATCAGACATATTGTCCTTGACCGTTCTGCTATGAGATGGTTTTGTGCTGAGTGAGCCTGGCAGATGCTTAAAACTGTCTCTTAAGAGTTCCTTCTTTGAGTCCTGAGAAGGTCCTAGATGGGTTTCTGAAGATGTTTGATTTAACTTCCCAAGACAGATGATAGAATTTTCATCTGACTCTTCTTACCTTTGGCCCCTTGTTTTTCAGCAGTCTACTCCATAGACTGTCTTTGGGGTACCATCATTCCCTAGAGGCACTCTTGGATAGGTTTCAAAATGACTTGAGCCTGACTTATGTGTGTGGCCCTCTTCAGATCTATGCCCAAAGTCAGACAGTTCTCAACATAATAGCCATTTTTCTCTTGTTTCACTGTCAAAGCAACTAAACAGCCTCTCACTTGTCCTCCTGATGGAGTTAGACATGTTCCACTGCATCCTTCCCTACTACCTATGTCTTCTGACTTGAGACTAAGGGCAAAACATCTAAGTGGATGGCTTGGACACTTACAGCCATCTTCTCTCTTAAACAAACAAACAAACAAACAAACAACAAACCTCCTCTTAAATTTTTCCTGACCTTTAACAACCCAGCTCTTTTATGCCTGAACTATGTGCACATTTTCATTCTTTACTGCTTGGTTTAAATTTCTGCCTGATGGGCCCTCTCACAGCTCACTGTAGTTAGGATATAAATCTTCATAGCATCTCAACCATGATTTCCCATTTTTACATATATCACACTAAATATAAAACTCTTGGTTTGTAATTTCTTTACCACAAATTCTCTGGATAACTTGCTCACTCTGTTGTCTAAATGCTGGCAGATTCCTTTTGCAGTTTGAAATCCAAGAATTTTACCAGGATATGTATAAGTATTAGTGTTTTTGTTTGTTTGTTTTCAAATTTGTTTTCTGGTTTTTCATGTACCTCGTTTATTTATAGACTAAATTTTCCTAACTTCTAAGCATTTCTTGGCTTACTTTTTTTTCCTCATTCTCTTTTCCTTGTAATTATTTTCAGTTATATTGATTTTTAGATCAGGCTATATGTCTTTAGCCTTCTCTGATCATTTTTTTTCTATTTATTCATTTCTTCTGAAATAGGGGAAAATTGTATGTTTCTGCCTTCCATTACCTGGCTGCTTTTATAGTATTTAAAATCCTGTTGACTGCTCTCTTTGTAACAAGCTTTCCTTTTCTTTTATGGTAGATAATTTGTCTTTTCTTTATAACTAAATCCATGTTTCCATGAATACAATTAAATATGAATCCCTTTGAGGGAAGTTTCAGGAAATAATCTTTTTTCCTGTTCACTACAGTAACAATTTCATTGGGAGATGTTTGTAGTGATAACTCAGTGCAAGCACCTTTTTTTGGATGTGGTGTCTTTCTCCATATCCTGTGACCTTTGATCATCCTTAGTAAGAATTATGCTTGTACAAATGGGATTTGAGATGGGTTCTGCCAAAGATTGTGCTGGTTTTGTCCAGATGATTCAGGAATTGACAGAGCACGAAGAAAGCAGAACATTTAAATTTATTTAAGTTTCACTTGTAGATAAATAGAGACAAAACTGGGGCATCACAATGAGGAATTTTGCCCCAGTGTGCTGAGAGATTGTTTTATGAGTTTGTTGTGGAGCCAGGAGTTGGTTGGGGTTGTGTGGGTGCATGTGTGTAGAGTGTGATTTCATTGTGTATATGTAATTTCATGGTGCTGCTTGCTCCCAGCACAGTGGGGCCGTTAGCACTTGGTGCAGTTTTTTTGGAATCATTGGTTAAGATCCATAAGTACCATCTGACTGCATCATTTTAAGAAGAGACTGTTGTTGGATTTTACTGGAGTTTCTTCTCAAAGACCAAACAAGCTATTCTTTCACATAGAGAGATTTAACTGGCCTGCTTTGGATCTGGTCATGTCCATACCACTCCTAGTAGAAGTTTCCTCCAAGTTATTGGCATAAGGACTTTTATTTTTCCATGGTTTCCAGTTTTGTTGCAGTGTTTTCTCTGTTGTTATATTTGTATTAGTTATTCCAAAAGGGAATCAATGGGGTGAAGGCAGAAGAAGTTAGACACCTAAGCTCAAAAGTATTATATAAAATTTAAGTAACTTGCAAAAAGTAATATTGTTATCTAGATAAATGTAGAAAAATCTATTATCAAACGTTCTCTAGATTTTTGAGTATCTCCAAATTAAACACTCCTTTCTTCCTCTTCTTCTCCCCTTTATGTATTCATATGTGATATATATTCTCTATATATGGTATTATATATTTTTATATGTAATTAGTATATATAGGTACATAAAACAAATGGAATTTTAAAATATGTTTAATTAGAAGTTCTTTTATATTCTTTCAGAAACCTCTGAAGTAAGGTATTGTATCTTAGAGATCACAATCTAGCTTTTATAATTCTCATTCATTTCAGTGCCTCATGTGGCCAGCACTCTTCTTAGAAAAGCTTGACACTTTAAGAACCATTTTATACCCATTGCACAGTGCAGAAGAAATATCAATGACTTAGAGTTTCAATGAATTTGTTTCAACTTTTCCAAACTGCTTTCAATGTAGTTTTGAAATTTTGTAATTTTCAATGATATTTTAAAAAATAAGGTGCTATAATCTGCATTTATTTTATTCAAAAGGTAATTTGCCTTACAAATAAATCCCTGACATATGGATTAATGGCTCGATGTTCCCATTTGTGGTGACTGTCTGCCGTATAGACAGTGGTATGTTTTGGTGACATCAGAGCCTGTCCTCTTGGAGCATGCAGTCACAAACCTAGTAATAACAGAAACTATAAAATTAAAATTCTGGTAGGGGTGCCTGGGTGGCTCAGTCATTTAAGCATCAGACTTCGGCTTAGGTCATGAACCTGCCATTCCTGAGTTTGAGCCCGACATTGGGTTCTATGCTGACAGTTCTGAGCCTGGAGTCTGCTTTGGATTATGTGTCTCCCCCTCTCTCTCCCCCTTCCCCGCTCTCACTCTGTCTCTTTTTCTCTCTCTCAAAAATAAATATTTAATTTTTTTTTTTTTTTAATCTGGTTAATGCTGGGAAGGAGAAATGGTAAAGGGGACTTTGAGTTAGTCAGATGCCTTAGGATAGCTCAGTTCTGAAAGGAATATCCATTGCATGGACGTCTGAAGCAGGTATAGATGTTTTCTGGGTAGACAGATAAGAAAGAACATGGGCTGGAGGGAGCCCAGAGAGTCTAGACTGGGGGAGCAGAACCTGCAGAGGCTTTCTGGCTGAGGGGAGCATTGCAGGGTGGGAGTCGAAATGCATGCATGGGGCCTGGAGGGCACAGGAGTAGGCAGCCCCATGCCAGATGAGATTGGTGGTGTGGCTGGGGGCAGTTGACACAGGTCTTCCTAAGTTGTGTTCACAGTATGGAAAATTGACCTAAGGAGTGTTCTACGGAAGGCAGGGTTGGGATAATATGATCATATTTACAGTTTGGAAAGATCACAGGGACATCTTCAAATGTTTCATCCTTTGTGAATTAGAAAAGGGAAAATCCCATGTATTTTCTGAAGAGGCAAAGACGTAAAAAGGAAGGTAGTTTTGCCATCTTTTTTAAAAGCTAGGATAAGTGTGATTTTGGAATACATCAGTGTTGTCAGGGATGACTTTTGTCACTGTCTTCTGCACTTTCTGTCCTGCAGAGTATTGGTTTCCAAACTTGACTATGTTATCAGGATCACCTGAGGAATATAAACGAGTATTCCCACCCCGGAACTGTTGGTTCCTAATATCCAGAAGTGAGATACTATAGTCTCTAATATATAAAACAAAGCTCTTCTGGGTAATTTTAGTGCATCTGAGGTATTACTGGTCCCCAATCAGATGTTTGTTCATTCTCCAATTAGGGGAGTACTCAGCCCTATTCTTTCCCTACTGACAAGCAGTAAACATGCATTAGGTGAATTGGTAATACAAATATTCATTTATTTTTTTAACATATGTTGCTCTTATCACAGGTAGATGGCACAAACCTTCAGGGTTTTACCAATCAACAAGCAGTAGAGGTGTTGCGACACACAGGACAGACTGTACACCTGACACTAATGAGGAGAGGAACAAAGCAGGTGGCTGAGCTCATGTCAAGAGAGGATGTCACGAAGGATGCGGTCCTGTCTCCTGGGAACGCCAGCATAAGCAAAGGTAATGCCACATTCAGCTGGTTTGCAGTTAGACCCTTATATCCCTCAGATGTTTTTCTAATTATGAATTTATTTAAAGAATGGTCTTTAGTCTTAACTGTTCACTGTGAACCAGGTAAAAGGAACTTTGATGAAGTTGGGACTAATGAGAACCAGCGATGTGTCCATTAACTGTAAAGTGGGCACTCGAATAAAGCAGATTTCTTTCTTTTCTGTTTATTCAGTCACCATTTCAGAGTCAGAAACATGCGTCTGTCCTTCCATCCGTGCCTTACTGCTGGGTGTCATTGCCATGTCTTCTATTTATGGGGAACAGTTCTGACTGGGCTATGTGTGTCTGCAAGCCTCCTGTTTCTAACATCCATCCCTCCCTTGAAGGAATCTACTTTAATAACACAGTTAGAAATGTCTTTTATAAGCTGTGAGTTCATTAATATCTCTAAAAATTAGTGAAATCCCCAAGTAGCTGACTGATGTAAGAGTTTGCTGGTAGAAGTCAAGCTTTGGGTTTGAAAATGCTGTCTCCTTTCTCAGTCCGTTGACCATTCTGGTATTTATGCCATGTCCTATTCAGAGGGAATAGTAGGGAGGTAACAGGAGAACTTTCTTTTAAGTACAGGTAGTTGTTATTGAAAGGTCTACCTGAAAAAAGAAAAAAAAAAATCCACTCATTGAAGGGTTCAGATAGAGTGGGATTTGAAAATTTTCATGTGCTTGATTATAGATGTAACTACTAAAATACTCTTATCTTTAAGACAATTATGAAAAAGATGAAGATTCTTCATCGTTGAATAGAAACACCAGCATATTACCAGTTGAAGAAGAAGGTAAACACCTGGAGCCAGGTTATTATGTTCTTTATTGTTTGTTTGCTTTTTAGAGAAATGATTTTTGTGAATGTGATTAAGCCTCTATAGATATATTTGCAAATTACTAAAAAAAAAATCTATCATGAAAGAAAAAGAAATGGTTTTAAGTATTTGTAGATAGGATTAATTTCTCTAACAGATTAAAATAGTTCATTTATAGCTGGCATATTTTCTGGTCGTATGTTCATTCTTTCTTACATATTTTTTAAATTAAACGTTTTTTTTTTTAATGTTTATTCATTTCTGAGAGAGAGACAGCATGAGCAAGGGAGGGGCAGAGAGAGAGGGAGACACAGAACCCTGAAGCAGGCTCCAGGCTCTGAGCTGTCAGCACAGAGCCCGATGCAGCCTTGAACTCATGAACTGTGAGATCGTGACCTGAGGTGAGGTCAGACACCCGACTGACTGAGCCACTCAGGCACCCCAGTCTTTCTTACATATTTTTAAAACCAGAGTGCTTCAGGCATCAGTTATGTATAAGGTTTTATATCAGTCCTCTTACTTACTACAGCCAATATGTCCATATGTTATTGAGCAAGCACTAATAAAATTATAAAGTATTTTTAAAAGAAACCTGAGAATCTTTTTTATTTTTTTATTCTTTTTTAAAGTTTTATTTATTTCTGAGAGAGAGAGATAGCATGAGCAGAGGAGGGTCAGAGACAGAGGGAGATGTAGAATCCAGGCTCCAAGCTTCGAGCTGGCAGTCAGCTCAGAGCCCGATGCGGGGCTCAAACTCCCAAACCATGAGATGATGACCCAAGCCGAAGTCGGAAGCGCAACCAAGTGAGCCACCCAGGCACCCCGAGAATCTCTTTTAAACATATGCTCTTAGGAATGAAACTCTCCTATTTTGAGAAGCTTTTCCTTGTAAATTTTTCAAAAGTGCTAAATCTTAATATTGTGGAGTTGGTTTGGAAAGGAATTGTATGGAGAAATTGTTAAACCTTTCTGAGATTTCTTTCAGAATAAACCTAGACTCCATTTAGTCATTTAAACATTTCTTTAAAGCAGCATTGTTTTAACACGTAATTATGCCAGAATAGTATTGCTGTCTTTCTAGGCTGGGAGCTATGTGCTTTCCTTAGCTATCAGATTGCTTTAGGTGCTTTGGTAACTTAAATCCACTGAACAGAGTCCAAGACTCGTCTTCCTTTATGCATATGCTACCCTAAGCTAAATAGTTCCTTTGAAGCTTTGTGGTTTTTTTAAAATATCTACTCCATTATTAATGGGTTTTATTTTCTGCTGAAAATTTTGCTTTACTTTCATTACTTTAAAGGAATATTTATGTTTGCAGTAATATCCTGGCAGTGTGATGTATAGGATTCATATGTGTTAATTACACTCTGCCATTATTATACAAGTAAGTTAAGAAATTATTTAGGCTGAAGTGAGTATCGTGAGTAGCAGGAAAGAATAAAAAGCTTTTAGAGCATGAAACTTGAGACAGCGTGTAGGGATGGGTGTGGGAGTTCATCTTGAAGGCCCAGACCATGTCTTTGCTTTTTGAATGTGCATATGTGTGTGGGAGGATGGGTGGGAGAGGCTCTAGACTTAGAAGCCCCAAATTCTTTTTTAAACAAACTAAGGAAAAGCTTCTAAAATTATTCTAATGCATCCTCCCTAGTGCTTGCCCTTAGACAACAAACAAACAAAAGAAATTAAACAGACCCATAGATATAGGAAACAAGTGTTCATTACCAGCATGAGGAGTGGTTCAGGAGCAAACGAAATAGGAGACAGGGATTAAGAGGTACACACCTTGGTTATAAAATAAATAAGTTATGGGGATGCATTGTACAGCACAGGAAATACAGTCAACAATATTGTAATAATTTTGTATGGTGACAGATGGTAACTAGACTTACTGTGGGGATCATTTCATAATGTATGAAAATATCAAATCCCTATGATACATACCTGAAACTAATAGGATATTGTTTGTAAATTATATTTTAATAAAAAATAAGGGTAGCTCATATACTGGGTGAAGAGTCAGACTTGCTACAGCAGACAGGTTCTGATCACAGTGTCTCTGGTTTAGAATGTTAAAATATGGAGATTTTTGTAGTTTGTCACTAATGTCGTTGTATTGACTATTTCAGGGTATCCGTTACTGTCAGCAGAGATGAAAGAAACAGAAGATGCACAGCAACAGGAAGCTGCTCTGCTGACAAAGTGGCAGAGGATTATGGGAATTAATTATGAAATAGTGGTAGGTTAACCTACCCTCCCTAACTTCCTAACTTGTAACTGTATTTGAGCAGGAAGTTTATGATGAAAATAGAGATGATATTCATAAAGAGACCTAGAGAAGTAGCAAATGCCCAGAACTTTTTCTGAAGACGTAAATGCACAGAGTAACGTATCTAAAAATTTAAGTAGGAGAAAGTTGGATAGCAGCAAAGGAACTGAGATAAATGTGATAAAAATTTTAGGACTTGTAATTCATCAATATTTTGAGCAGGAATTTTTTTTTATTCTGAAATCTGGGATTTAGAGAAAGAGTCAGAATAAAATGACAGAATTTATTTAAAGATAAAACAAAAATCATCATGATCTGTATATAAAATTGTAAGTGGATTTTTTTTCCTTCTCTCCCTTTACATATGTATTTTCCTTTAAGAGACTTAAATCTGCATTCTCTTTTCATACCACTTAACGCCACAGTGAGTGTTTTATGTTTATTAACAATTTGCGTACCTCACACAGCAATCATTATTTGCTGTCCTAAAAGGAGACTAAACAAAGGTGCTGCAAATTATCTTGAGATATACACAAGCAAATTTCAGGGTTTTTAAAAGGAAAAAATAAAACACTAGGTTAAATAGAACTTTTCCTATTGCTTATAATATTTAACCAACTCTAGATTAGAAAAGATCAAAGAACAGATGTCACATAATAATAACTAGCATTTATTGAGCACTTTGTACCAAACAGTATTCTTAATGTTTCATTTAATCTTCATGACAGAGATCTTTTTTTTTTTATTGAACTCTCAAGGTGGTTAACAAATAATAAGTAAGTCCAGCTGTTACTACCATTTTAATCAAGTCAGGTAAAAATACAATAAGGTCCAGCTTAACTGTGGTTAATTTAGCATGAAAAGAAAGTTGGGAGATTCCTTCTTTGGGGTAGGATCTACATGACTGGGACAATTAACCGGACTTCACTTCTTCAGTGGTAATTGGATAGTGAAGGGGACCTTTTAAGGAATGGCTTTGTCACAGAGGGAAGACTCAGGACCATGAACTTTTGGCTGCCCTTTGTGTACTTTGTGGTAGCACTCCCAGTTATCTGTCAAGGGCAAAGTGTGCTATAAGTAAGAGCTAAGTGATTTATTGGCCTTCATCGAACAAAGACATATATCTGACTTGCTATGTGATTATACAGAATAAATGTAGTCATAAGAGGGGTGATATAGTAGAAGGAAGGACTGATGGACGTTATCTAGGAGGAACCTGGAGAGCTCCTCAGAGGAAGTGATATTTAAATTGGGTTTTAAAGTGTTAGAAGGATTTCATTCAGCAGTACATTTCAAAATTGTATGATGCAGCTTCTGATAATAACCCTGCACATATTAGCAGGCTTTGAAGGAAATCTTTTTTTAATTAAACACTATTTTTCTCAGTCCCTCTATTCCTTAGTTTCCTAAACTTTAAAATAAAGAGGCTGAAGCAGAAAATCTTTGGTATACCTTCTGATTTTAATATAATGATTGGATTCTTTGTGAAAGTGGGTGATTTCCTAACATTCTTCATTATTTAGTGTAACGGTGGGAAATAGGAAGTTCATTCTCCTATTTTAAGATTTGGTTCACTTTTTTTTAAGTTTATTTACTTATATTGAGGGAGAGAAAGAGTGGGGAAGGGCAGAGAGAAATAGAGAGAGAATCCTAAGCAGATTCTGCACTGTCAGTGCAGGAGCCACATGTGGGGAAGGTATGACCTGAGCTGAAATCGAGTCGGATGCTTAACTGACTGAGCCATTCAGACACCCTAAGCTTTGGTTCACTTTTTTTTAAATGTTTTTTTTTGTTTTTAAATTCTAGGAGAGAGAGAGAGAGAGAGAGACAGTGTGAGCAGGGGAAGGTCAGAGAGCGAGGAGATACAGAATTGGGAACAGGCTCTAGGCTCTGAGCTGGCTGTCAGCACAGAGCCCGATGCAGAGCTCGAACCCACGAACCGCGAGATCATGACCTAAGCGAAAGTCAGATACTCAACTGACTTAAGCCACCCAGGCGCCCCTTGGTTCACTTTTAAAGACCATTGTTCGTTGTTGATATAGCATAAGGTCAGGAGTGTGGGCTCCAGGTTTAGACTGCTTAAGGTTCAAAATTCTTTTATAGCTGTGTGACTCTGGGAAAGAGACCTTTTCTGAACCTCATTTTCCTAATTTGGGAAACAAGGATAGACATTGAAATTATTTATGAGAAACATATGAGATAACCTATGTAATGGAGTGAGCCCAGTCCCTAGGACATAATTTAAGTGCTAAGTATGTGTCTTTTCTAGACTGTTGTTGGAGCTCAGGCATTTGATTTTATCTGCAGTAGTTTACACAACCCTCCATCTGCTACCAGCATCTCTAGGCACTGCAGAGTATCTTGGATGCTTGCACCTGACTCTTCCTTCCGGGCTTGTGTTGGTCCCCAAAACTGGTAATCAATACTCCTTCAGAGGCAAAGCTCCAAAGTTTTTCAGCTCTACAAAAAGATTTTTGAAGCTTTTGTGAGAAAGTTGATTGTCTTGGGGTAAACATAAAATATATACATGGGGAACAAAACAGATGAAAAAAATGCTAAATTCATGATGATTTTCTCCTTTCAGGTGGCCCATGTGAGCAAGTTCAGTGAAAGCAGTGGGTTGGGGATAAGTCTGGAAGCAACAGTGGGACATCACTTTATCCGATCTGTTCTACCAGAAGGTCCTGTTGGACACAGTGGGAAGCTTTTCAGTGGAGATGAGCTATTGGAAGTAAGGAGCTATTCCATTCCTTCATCCCCTTAAGTAAAATTCTGAAAAGGCTGCAGGGAGTTTAATGTGTAATAATATGCATAATAAGTACGTTCTTATTTTAATTTTCCCCTCCAGAGGGTAATTGAGAAATACACAAGTAAAAACCCACCAAAAGTAGAAATTTCAAATCTATATGTAGATTGATCTTCAGATGTAATTCCATGCTGGGTGTTTTTTGTTTGTTTTAGTCCAGCGAACTAGAAACACTTTCTTTTAAAAAATTTTAAACTTTTATTCAACTTTTAGACTAGGTAATACATTTCACATGTTTCAGAATCACAAAGAATGTAAAGATGGATAGTGAACTGTCTCTTTCTGTGCCAATCCAGCCAGTTCTCATCACCCTTCATTAAGTAACTAACTACTGTTGTATATTTGGTGATAAGTAGTCTTCCAGATATGTTTAAAGAATAACTAAGAAAATTTGAATGTATTATTTCCCCTGACTTTTAAAAGCATACTGGCACACACACAGTATGTACCGTTTTTCATTTAAAGTTTTTCGCTTAATGATATAAAATGTCACTTTGTAAAATAATCTCTTCCTTTTCCCTTCATCCCTGTGTATTTTTTTCTATTACCTCTTCATTTCTCACCTACTACACTGGCACATGAAACATGGGTGGAAGATCGTGATTATTCTGTGAATCCTTTAGAAAGCGCATTTCCAACACATGTTTACTGTAAACTTGCATGTGAGTTGTTTTAGGTCAACTATGTAGGTGACTGTAGTTCTGAACACAGCAGAAAATTCCTATTTATTTAATAAAAGATTGATTTCAAAAGAGTATTCATGTTATGAAATGTTCTTTCTTGAGCAACTTCTCTTTTTGCACAGGTGAATGGCATAACTTTGCTTGGGGAAAATCACCAAGATGTGGTGAATATTTTAAAAGAACTGCCCATAGAAGTGACAATGGTGTGCTGTCGACGAACTGTACCGCCCACCACCCAGTCAGAATTGGATAGCTTGGACTTATGTGATATTGAACTGATAGAAAAGGTATTATATATGAGACTAATCAGAATAGATAATGGGAATTCTAAATGGCATCTAAAATTTTTTAAGCCTTTTTTCTTTCATTTGGTATTTGAATTTGAATTTTGCATAATGTGCAGTCTAGTCAAATCTCATTTAAGGTATAATGAGACATGATGTTAGGATTCGATTTACATTATACTGTAGGAATCGGTACAGTGGAGTCATTCTGGAAACTTCGAAGAATGTAATATTCATATGAGTGTAACAGTAAATAAGGAACATAATTCCAAATTATATAGAAACCAGTCTAGCACCATGCATATCCATATACATTTTAATGTGGTATAAATGGGATTATTACAATAAAGCAGGTGGACAGATTTGCATCCATGATCCTAGCCTATGCAATAAATAACAGCAAAGGTAGTATATCAACTAGAATTTCATCATCAAAAACGTGCCTTTCCTTAATTTGATATGTTCATATAAACAAAATTGAATTAATTTAGATTCACTTTAATATATTTTTACTGAAAGAACCTAACATTTTGTATTCCTATTTCTGTGCCAAATGCTTCATTAGTGTTACCTCCTTTAATCCTCAAAACTTCTATCAGGGGTGCCTGGGTGGCTCAGTTGGTTGAACATCCGGCTTCAGCTCAGGTTTTGATCTCGTGGTTCATGGGTTCAAGCCCTGCGTCGGGCTCTGTGCTGACAGCTAGTTTGGAGGCTGGAGCCTGTCTTTGGATTCTGTGTCTCCCTCTCTCTCTGATCCTCTTCTACTCATGCTGTCTCTCTCTCTGTCTCTCACTCTCTCTCTCAAAAATAAATAAAAAACATTAAAAAATTAAAATATATATATATATATGTACTTAAGAAAAGCTTCTATCAAATGGAAGAAGTCCGGGTTAAGAATATTGTTCAAGGCAACACAGTAAATCATAGACACAGTCTTTAAGACCAGGCCAATCTGACTTGACATCTTACTGTGCATGCTAATTTATTGATGAAATAATCACATGTACAAGTCACAACATTTTAGAACCTTTGCAGAGAGTACAGAACTTTTATATATAGCTGTTTCTCTCTCAAATTGTTATTTATCGTAAGAATTCTTTTTCTTTAATATCAAAATAGATTGATTTTTGTTTTCTGACTGTAGAGGTGATTCAGACACTTGATGAAAAAAGTGAAAACCACCCACAGTCCTGCTGCTGAGATGTAACCATTGTGTATTTTTATGGGTGATCTTTGAACCATACATTTTTAATGCCTGTTCCAAGTTAGGTGTTTCTTCCTCTTTAACAGCTTTCAGAAATTACTACCTTAATTTGTAAAGGTTTCATGGTATGCTGTTGCTCCCCTTATTTGTGGGTGTCTTATTCTGGACAGATGCGGGGCCTCTCCCTTTCCCTTGTAGTGTTGGTATGTGTCTGTTAATTTAGTGCCTCTGAAATATGAGCTGCCCGGTCTGTTTCGCAGCCTCACATAGATCTGGGCGAGTTCACCGGGTCCTCAGAGACAGAGGATCCTGCACTGGTGATGACCGATGTGTGTCAGAATGCGGAGGAGGTTCAAGGACCTTTGGCCATGTGGGAGGCTGATGTCCAGCATATCGAGCTGGAGAAAGGAAACAAAGGACTTGGTTTTAGCATCTTAGATTATCAGGTAAATATATTCTATTTTTAAGCTTTTAAAAAATGATATAATACCAAAGGTATATTGTGTATAATAGAAAAAGCAGTTAATATTTTAGTTGTCAAAGACATTTCCTTGTTTCTAGCAAATCTTTTCCAAATGATGATATATATGATTCATTTATCATGAAGGGTTCTTTTAATATTGAATTCATTGAGTTCTAGATTTAAGCTCTTGAGAGTTTGAAGAACATACAAAATAAGTTTTAGGAATATCCTAGAAATAAAGATTTGTTGTTGTTGTTGTTTGGGAAGTATGTCTAATTTATTCTTATTTCCATGCTCATAATTGATAGGTCATATTTTAGTGGTAAGACTAAAAGTGTTAAATACTTATTTCTTTTGTCTGTAGTGAATGATAAAGTTCTAACTGGATATGGATTTCTGTCATTTGACTAAATGACTAAATTTATAAATAAGCTTACACTGGTCAAGTGTGGCCTGCACCCTTACCCTGCTTTGTGCTCTGTGCCGAGTAACCGAGGAAATGGTTATGCCCATGTGAGAGAGCACTGCTGTTGCTTCTCATTAATTAATACCGAAACAGAGCCATCTCTGATGACTCGTGGGAGTTGTTGTCTTCATGGGCTTTATTGCAGAGCCTCATTCTTACACAAGGTGGCTGTGTATCTGAAAACACTGCATTGTTACTTGCTATATGGACTCTAGAATCTAGATTTCTTCATTTCAGAAAGGCAGGCCTGACCTTCATTCAGTACATTCCACAGCAGTAGCATCCTGTTTAACAAACGCTATTGTTAATAATCCTGTATTTGACGTCTAGTCTCAGAAGACAGGTATAAAATTGGGCAGTTTTTCAAAAATTCAAATTACAATTTTAAAGGTATCTGTACAGTGATAAGGTCTCCTCAGGAACAGTTGGTACTTGAGGATGCCATTCTTCAGCGGGAACTCCTCCTTCACTCTGCAAAATGGAGATAGCCTTTACCCATCATTCCATAGAAGTGTTGCTTTAAAATTCTATTTTGAGATGCTTGAAAGGAGTACCCGTCCATTATAAGTCAGAGTGACCAATCTATAAAAACATTACCTCCCCACCCCCCATGTATAAAGGAGCTGCCTTCTTTTCTCCCCCCACATTCTGTCAGGATCCCATTGATCCAGCAAGCACTGTGATTGTAATTCGTTCCTTGGTGCCTGGAGGCATTGCTGAAAAGGATGGTAGACTTCTTCCTGGAGATCGACTCCTGTTTGTCAATGATGTTAACTTGGAAAACAGCAGTCTTGAAGAAGCTGTACAGGCACTGAAGGGTGCGCCATCAGGAACTGTGAGAATCGGAGTAGCCAAGCCTTTACCTGTAAGAATTCAGATTTTATTGATTTTTAAATATTTGTAAACAAAATGGCTTTTAGGCTTACTTTTAGCTTTAGACGATGTTCTCATGAATGGATCATGACATTTGGTACTTTTCACCAATATGGTTATTGGCTCTGAGAGCATAAAGTTTTAATTTTGAGTAATATTTTTTTTAAAAAGTAATGAAAACCAACAATTCAGAAATAAATTTGTAACTTGAAATTATTTTGTGGTTCACCTTTTATTTTTTTCAATTGGATAATAAGGTCATGATGAATATAGAATCAAGTATTATCAAAGAAATATGCCTTAAAACATCTATATCAATATAATGGGGTACTAGAGAAATTAAAAGCATTTAACAACTGACAGTGGAACCTTTAATTATAGTGGAATAAAGTAGAATCTCTTTCAGTATGGCTTAAGGTCCTGCATTCTGTTGATTTTTGACACACTTCTTGTCTAATTACTACAGAGCAAGAAATTGAACTTTTCACAGTGGGTTCATCAGCTTGTGGCTCTCCTCCTGGGAGGGAATAGCCCTCCTGTCATTAATTAGTACTGTATTAAAAACACCTAATCAGTTCATGCTACATAATGTCAGTATGCTTATTAAGTATAATGACTACAACATAGCACTTATCACTGAATTGCAAATAAATATTAGAGACATTCTCAACATTTGTGGGGCATTTTCAATGTATAAATCTAGTTTAAGTGAAAGGGCAAATACACCTTTCTTAAACACAGAGGCATATTTGCGTAAACATCAAGTAACAATTGGTTGACTTTATGAAAGCATTTTTTCAAATAGTAAGTTTTATTAATGTATTTGCAATGTTGATTAAAATTTTCTTGCCTCACTTTGTATAACAAAGAGAACTTTGGTAACCTATGAAAGTCTATTTATGAAAACAGAGAAAAGGAGGAAAGCTCTGCATGTGTTATTAATACAGTGTGATGTGGGCAAGACAATCCGAAGATTTTAGCATCTTTTATTTGAGATTGGAATAAAAATGTTAGATTTTCTGTGTGATCAAGGTTATAATATCCTATATTAGGATTATAATATAAGCAGATTATGTAGAGAATTTTTGTGTTTTTTTAAACCATACTCAATTGAGAGGCTTCACTGTTGAGTTTGCTTACATTCCTTGTCAAGTAAATCACATATTTTATAATCATGTACCAGTAAAGGATGACACAGAGAAGTTGATCCTTCTTTTTAATGTATCTTTTCCCTTCAACTTTCTTTATATCTTAATATCTAAAAAGTGCCTCACTTATTTTTATATTAAGAAGTCATTGTTTAGCCAGAATATTTGTCAGAAAAAATGATCAAAAGATTACTATAATATAAAAAATTATTGATTTTGATGATCTTTTATAAGAAGAATAAAAAAGTTAGAACAGGTTCTCATTTAACAGCTAATTGGTTGGTATTAAAAGAAATATCCTTGTTGTATTTAACAAATAAAAACATTAAATATAAATATTTATTATTTGAAAACCTTCGCATTTTTTCCTTTTCTCTTCTGACTATTCTTCTTCTGTCCCTCCCACTCCCCCCTTTCCTTCCTTCCTCTTCGCTTTTCTCTCATACACATCCTCAAACACTGAGCCTCATTCTCCCTGCAGCTTTCACCAGAAGAAGGTTATGTCTCTGCTAAGGAAGAATCCTTTCTCTACCCACCACACTCCTGCGAGGAGGAGGGGCTGACTGACAGAGCCCTCTTCAGGGCTGACTTGGCTCTGGTTAGTGGCCACAACTTATCAAGCTTTCTTTCAGAAATCCTATGTGTCTTATATTTTGCCTGTCAAAATATTCTGAAATCTGAAATCTCTACTCATTATTCATTATGTTTTGGAAAACTAAACATTTTCATTTCAACTGCAGTGGTTCTCATAGTTCAAAATAGGAAGAAAAATCATAATATGTGTGAAAACTATTTGTTGGATTTGGGGAGGAAATTCAGTTAGTAGTGCATTCTGACAACTAGTAGAATTAATCTTTATATCATACCAGAAGTTGTTGAAGCACTCGATTGTTCTAGTTTCATAATTGGGCTGTTTCTAGGCATTTATATAACTGTTTTTAGTATTCAGTCACTAATCAGTTATTTTGGCTACCTTTTAACAAGGTTAATAAGTATATTTTTTCCATTCGATACAAATAATGTGAAAATATATAAATTGATTCAGTTATTAAGAAGACACAAATTTCCAAAGTAGGAAAAACCCATGTTTTCTCAAATCACAGAATGTAAACATCACTGATTAGCTAGAAATTTTTCAATTAAAATTTTCTTTTCACTTGATCTATATAAAATTATTTGTTGTAATAAATGTATTTGTGGACCACTGAAGGTCACTTTGATGAATAACACATGAATCTTCCTCCTAAGAACTTACAGTCTGGTAGAGGAGACAATACTATAGCAATAATTAAAATATAAATATGAAAACTAGATATAAATAAATATGTGGCATTTATACAATGTAAATGTAACAAATTGTACATCCTGTTCCATTATTCCTGTTAAAACCAGATTCCTCACCTAACTTTTCTTTTGGGCAGACATTGCCCTGTGTGACTAAAAAGAAATATGCCCAACTTTTTAAATTCTTGTTTCAGTGTATCAGATTAGAGCAATGTTTAAAACCCATAACATTCTCCGTTATCTTTATAACCAATTGTGCATATATTGCTTTAAAACAAAGTATGAATTATTTCCTTGATTTTTACAAACCTAATTTTTGGAGACAGTTTTCCTTGTTAGTATTTATTTATTAGCCAGCTCCTAAAATTGCCTTTTGGAGACTTTTGGTGTATATTATATTAAATTCAACAGTAATCACGGTACAATACCAATAATCCATTGTACAGGCTTAGTTAATACCATCTATCTAGATAGCAATGTTAAGTATTTACTATCCAGGTTGTTCTACATGATATATATTTGTGAAGGGTAAATCTCCACAAAGTAGTTCATAAATTTAAATATATTATTAGAAAGAGAGTCACCTATAAACAGCCTGTCTGTATTCTTACCATGTTTTTGCAAGAATGTGAGCTGGTAATAATGTTATAATTCTTCTCCTGGCAAAACACATAAATTAAAACCAAATTAAAAGAAGTGGAACACCAAGGATTTTGCCACCAAGACAGTAAATACTGATAGTATTGGAGAAGGGTAGCATTTATGTCAGTTGTATGTATTCCAAGGTGTTAACTGTAAGTGAATTGTAAATGGAGCTTCAAGCTCATCATGAGTTAATTGTTTCACTTGGTTCTGTCACAGAAGATAGTAATAGGAGTTTTATTTATTTATTTTTTAAAGTTTATTTTGAGAGAGAGGACACGAAGGGGAAGGGACAGAGAGAGAGAATTCCAAGCAGGCTCTGTGCTGACGTTACGGAGCTCAGTGCCACGAACCGTGAAATCATGACCTGAGTCAAAATTCAAGTGTCAGATGCTTAAATGACTGAGCCACCCAGGTACACCGATAGTAATAAGAGTTTTAGATAATATACAGTGAAATTCTCTACTTTATATGAGTTTTCCAATAATAGGAGTTTATCACGTAGCTTCCCTATAGGGCCCCTTGTTTATTAGTATAATTTCAGCATGAAATCACAGATATTCTTTCTGGTTTCTGATGATCACCATCAGGCTCTGAGTTTGCAGCTTGAATGGTTTTAAAATCTAGTTAAAAATAATTTTAAATATATTGTTTTAGTGAGCTTTGTACATAGATAAATTGCCTGACTGCTTTGCTGAATTTGAATTCAACTTTAATAAAATTTAATAAACTTTAATACATTTAATAAATACAATTAATAAGTTTTTTGAGTGTATTTTAGTTGAATAGGGAAGGTGTTGACCTCATTCATTTTATTAGGCAGTTCTAGGAGTTGGGTAGGTATTTTGTTAAAATAATGTGAACTGGAAAATGTAAATATTTTCCTTATTTATGGAACTTTTTAAACTTAAAATTGCTCCAGGTCATTTGTAATTGTTACCATTGGCCTTTTATTGTTGGAATAAATAAGTGATGCCAGCCCTGGTTTGTCCTTGCTGTCTTGCATTATGTGATATGTCAGAAAGTAAGAAGGGATCATGTAGGAAATAGAATGAATTCCGTATGCTTTTTAGTCTCATGTGGAGACTTGTCATATATGTAACGGAACAGAATTTCCAACCGATATTATCATTTTTGTTCCTAGGTGGACACAAATGAGGCTGACTTAGATGAATCTACATTTGAGTCTCAGTACTCTCCTGATAACGACAGTATCTACTCCACTCAAGCCTCTATTTTATCTCTTCACGGCAGTGCTTGTAGTGATGGCCTGAACTATGGTCCCTCCCTTCCATCTTCACCTCCCAAGGTAAAAAGGAATTGTCATTTTACTTACGGGAGAGGCTTCTGTGTAATTTTCCAGAGATCACTGTTTATGGGTGATTGTAGGAGTAGCATGTTAGAGGCGTTGTGTTTTTCCAGTCATGGATTCATTCAGACTAAAGTGCAGTTTCATTCAGGTAGTGCTGGCTGAGCATATTTTACTAGATTACTAGATACTACTTAAAGTGTTTTGTTGTACAGGAGGATAGACCCAAGGGTTCAAAGCTTTGATTAGGATTTGCTTGTTAGAAAGAAAAACTTTAATGAAATGTAGTTCTCAAATTGTGTTTTTAGCTGTCTGTGTCTACTTTGGAAAAATCACCAAGTATAACTTTATTTTCTTAATGCTTTTAAAATTGATTTTCATGCAAAGTTGGATGGTAAAATGTTTTCTTGTATTAATATTTACCAGCAAGTTAAATTTAATGCTGTTATATGTTTTATGTAAAATGATGCCAAAAAATACTTCACATAAAAATCACAGTCAATGACAAACTATGTTTAAACATCATTGGAAGAAGAATGTAGTTACTATTTGACATATCTGTGCCACGTATATTTTAGAAATAGATTATTGCCATAAGTGCCCCAACTCTATTCATTTTCTTGGTGATATACTTTATAATGTTTAATAAGTAATATTTTTAAAACCCATCCAATCTTCTGGGTGTGA
Source organism: Proteles cristata cristata (assembly GCA_017311185.1). Lineage (NCBI taxonomy): Eukaryota > Metazoa > Chordata > Mammalia > Carnivora > Hyaenidae > Proteles > Proteles cristata. Next base: position 764,813 of record JAESUZ010002026.1, on the reverse strand, counting down.
AGTGGTATCTTACTATTTGGATTTGCCATTCTGATTTTGAGTGGGGTTGAACAGTGTTTCATATATTGGCCATTTGGTTTTCACTTCTATCAATGGCCTCTTCATGTCTTTAGATAAGTTTTGTATTGTGTTGCCTATCTTTCTACTGATTTGTTGGATTTAAAAAAATATTTTCTTGGGGTGCCTGAGTACCCCAGTCGATTAAGCATCCAACTTTGGCTTAGGTCATGATCTCGTGGTTTGTGGGTTCCAGCCCTGCATCGGGTTCTGTGCTGGCAGCTCAGAGCCTGGAGCCTGTTTTAGATTCTGTGTCTCCCTCTCTCTCTGCCCCTCCTCTGCTCATGCTTTGTCTCTCTCTGTCTCAAAAATCAACAGACTATTAAAAAATTTTTTTAAATAAAAGATAAAAATATTTTCTTGAAACTGATAGACAAAACAATCACACACATACTCATAAAATACAGTGAACTGTTTTGTCTACATGTGTGAGTGTGTTTGGGAAATGACGTTTTTAACTTCAGGAAAGAAATTATTTTTTGAGGAAGCAGGAAGCATAGGAATTCAGCCATATCCGTAATGAGTTATATTCTTTTAAGAGGAAAGAGAGATTGAAGAAAATACGGTAAAATGCTAATAACATCTGTTAAATCTGGGCAAAGAGGTCATATATGGATTTTTTTTTAATCTTTTATGTTGGAAATATACCATAAATATTAGAAACAAAGATAAAAACTGGACAATAATTTACTTAAATATAGGAAACATATATTTTCCACATAAATTAAATATACTGGAAAGGAGATCTATATCTTTGAACAAGATGGACAGCAGAATTTCTACAAGTTTAGAAACTTTTCCTCCTTTCTCGATTAGTGAGGAATTTTTTGGCCAGAACGTTTTCAAAGCCTTTTCTTTCATGTTCAAGGTGCACCTGTTTTCCTTGCAAATGATGCTGGGAAATCTCCTTGAATTGGTTCGCAAGGTATAATCTTGAATGGAGCAGCTGCTCCTCTCTCACCACACCTGAGCTGGTCTGTGCGTCCTGTCTGGAATGTGTTCAGTCTTTACTGGCCTCAGGGCTGGAAGCTGAGCTCATCTCCTATGGACTCTCCTAATCCATGGCATAGCATACTTCTTCTTGCCAGTGGGACAGATTGCATTGTTTAACTTAGTAATTGTTACTTAAAGGGATTACACAATCTGCATACTGAGAGGCATATATTTTACAGGGCAAATGCTGGCTGTGTGCAGCACAACATATTGGCTTACTGAAGTCTATTTGCCTCCTTTTTTTTTTTTCCTAAGTAGTTTACTCTTTTGTTGAAGCAAATTTTGGCAAGCCTATCAACTGAAATATTTAAACTACAAAACAACAAAGAAGACATTAATGAGGGTATTTTAAAACACATTGTGGAACTCCTGTGTGCTTTCAGTTTTTCTTAGCAAGTAAGACTGTTTCTACATCACGGTAAATCACTGCAGCATTGTTTTTGTTTTGTTTTTTTTGCTTGCTTGTTTGTTTATGTTTTGTGACATCTTCATAGTACCAAGATATTTACTAGAAAATTGTATGTAAATAAAAAATTAGGTGATGCGTCCAACTTCCTGGCTTTTGCACTAAATTTATTTTAAAAAGAGAGAATGACCATTTGTAATGGAATTTAGAACTGGCCATTTTTCTTAAAAGTGAGTTCACTTTGGAATGCTTTAACTGATAAAATAAAATCATATAATATATGATATTTAAGACAGAGAAGACTCCATACTGATTTGGAAGAAGTATAAAATACAGTGTGAGGATCTCACTGATTCCTCAGTTTTGACTTTACTTTGTTAGATATATAATAATCTTGGTGGTTGGAAATGCACAAGTAATTTCACCTTTCTTCTTACGTCTATGAGAAGTCTCTGACCTTGGTCATGTATACTACCAGAAGTTGTAAGAACTAATCTCCCAGAGCAGGGAGTTCTCATGAGGAAGGCCTGACTCCTACAGCAGAGGAGTGGGCCTGGCCAGCAGCTTGGGTACTGAGGGCCTGTAGACATACATCGGAGCTCCTTTGCCCCAAACTCTCCGATCTGGGGGCCCATTTTGATTTTTATTTTTTAAGGAGTGGCGTTTACTTAATTTGATTATCACTTAGCAATTTAAGGGAAATAATCATTACTCAAGAACTGAAAAATACTGTCGAGCTACTTCTGTGCATTTGAAGTAATAGAGGCAAGTCATTGAAATGTGAATTTTAAAGACAAAAACCCAGTGGATTTTCTTGATATGTTACAGGCTTTAAGTTTCTTCTTTTTATCCCCGTTTCCTTGTCACCTTCACAGACATAACAAACTGCAGAAATAATTGTTTTCCAAACTTAAGTTCTTGTAGACTTTTGTTTAAAAGCTCAACGTGGTTTTCAAAGAAGATTCTTTCAGTTATTTTTTCCTGTTTTGGATTTTTAAATACACTCAGTAAAGATTAAATACTTTTATAACAAGTCTTCCTTTCCACTCTTTATCCACACTCCCACACCTCACCCTTCCTTTTACATCCACCATGGCTCTCACCCCATGGATGAAATGCTTACCAGCTTGGTGCATGTCCTTCATTCCTTATATTGGTCCCACTAGGAAATTAATTCTAGTGCAAGGGAACTCCATGTTTGTCAAGATAGAAGCCCCTTCTTGTACCTTGCACACAAAGTACAGCTAATGGATTCCATGATTCAAAAAGAAAAACATCTGAGGCAGCTGGGTGGCTCAGTCAGTTGAACATCTGTTTCCTGATTTTGGCTCAGGTCATGATCTCTCAGGAGGTCCTGAGATCAAACCCATATTAGGCTCCGCGCTGAGTGTGGAGCCTGCTTGGGATTCCTTCTCTCTCTGTCTCTGTCTGTCTGTCTCTCTCCCATTGCCCTCTCCCCTGCTTGTGCTCTCTCTGTAAAATAAATGAATGAGGGGCACCTGGGTGGCTTAGTCGGTTAAGCGTCCGACTTTCACTTAGGTCATGATCTCGCGGTTCATCGGTTCGAGCCCCACATCAGGCTCTGTGCTGACTGCCAGCTCAGAGCCTGGAGCCTGTTTCAGTCTGTGACTCCCTCTCTCTCTGGCCCTCCCCTGCTCACGCTGTCTCTCTCTCACTCTCTCTCTCTCTCTCTCTCTCCTAGAAATAGATAAAACATTAAAAAAAAAATTGAATGAATGAGTGAATGAATGAATGAAAATCTACTTATTGCTATAGATTTCCACTTAGAGTCATTCTATAGCATCAAATATTGCTGCCTTCACACCCATGTTTAAAATGTTTCTTATTTTGGAGCAGGGGTTAGTATCAAAAGCTAATTAAAGCAGTCTAGTCAAAATGTTGAGAGTGATTGAAGAAGTCTTAATGACAAACCTACAGGCTCTCAAGGCATAAAAGCAGTTGCTTTTTTTAATCACTGTATGAACAATAGAGGAAGTACTATATCTTATCTCAGAAAGAGTGAGAGAATGATGGCAAGTTGGGGCTCCCAGTATGAAAAGACTTTTATGATAGACTGTTCATTGAGAATATCAGGTCGTGTCCAGTAAATGTTTCAGTATTTACCTAGTCTATATAAATAAATCATCTGAGTAAATAATGTTCCTAGTTATTACACTCACTGATTCATCACCTTTAAACAACTGTTTTCAAGTATATTTGACATTTTTATTGAACTTGTCTCTCACTTAATTTCCCTGAGAACAAGACTGTATCAACAAGAGCCACATATTAACGTGGATTTTGGGGAGATTTCAGTTTAGGTACCAAGTTGCACTGGGAAATTATAGAATTATTTTTGAACATTTTACAGGGGAAGAGCTGCTTTTCTTTTAGATCCATAAGACTTTTAAAAATAAAACTCGGTTGTTCAGCACCCAAAAACATTTCTTAAGTAGGAGTATGTTGTCTGCTGTGTTGATTAGCTCTTTCTTTTCTGTGTGTCTGTGTTAACTCCTTTATGAATAATGCATGGAAATTTCTGTTACACAATTTATAGTAAACCCTAGCTAACAAGGGCAGCTTGACCTCTTTTTGTGATGAAAAGTAGTTTTTATTACCTCTGTTTGAGGCCTGAGGAAGATGATTTACTGTTAAATATTATAATTAATATAGTAGTACAGAAGCTAATTCTTTAGTAAGTTCATTGTTATTTTTCATTAGAACAAAATCATCAGACTTAGGTGAATAGGCCAACAGGTTTGTGTTCAGAGCACAACTGTGCAGAAGGCGATGGTTTTCTGTCACTGTTCCCAAAAAGTCTAAAGGTGTTCCTGGTGTGATACTCCCATTTGCCTCAGTTCTTTGTACCAGGAGTATTTGAGAATTCTAGAGAGATGATACCTTAACACTGAAGAAGAGGAATGTAATGGAGCGTGTTGGAAAATTGGATTACCCTTTTATGAAAATCAGAAAGAGACCCATATCACCTGCCACACCCTGAAATCAATTCTAGAAGGATTAAAACTGAATTTGAAATGAAAGCATTTATAAAACAAGAAAAATAATAGAAAGCATTTCATTTACTTTGTGTGGAAGGATTTATTAAGGAACTTATGAAACCCAGAAGCCCAGAAATAATTTGACAGTTTGATTACATAAAGAATTTTATTCCATAAAGATCCTTGATTACATAAAGAATTTAATCTTTGCATGCATATCTATATAATATAAAATGCACAAAAAGAAAAGATAAGTAAAGCCTGGGGAAATATTTGTTGTATATATAACAGACTTTCACACGTAGTGTGTCAAATACAGGAAAAAGTGGAAACTCCCTGGTGAAAAGTTGGATAAAATATATGAAGAGAGTGTTGACAGGAGATACACAATTATCGTGTCCTCACTAATTGTTAGGGACATGCATAGTAAACTCTAAATTTGATATTTATTTAGAATATATTTCTTTCAAATCAAATTAGCAAACTAATTTAGGGTTGCAAGATCAGTTAATAGGTATTCCCATATTTTTGTGAGAGAAAATTGGAAGACTGTTTGGCAGTATATACCAGCATCTAAGTGTGCATATCATTTGGCCCATAATTCTAGTTTATAGTAAATAAATTTTCTCATGCACAGAGATGTGTAATAAAAGTAACAGCAATGGCTAATAATTATTGAGCATTTTCTCTGAAGTCAGATATGTTGTTAGTACTTTGTGGTATTTTTAATATTTTATTTTATTTTATTTTATTTTTGTGAGAGAGAGAGAAAGAGAGCACAAGTGGGGAAGGGGCAGAGAAAGGAGGGGAGACCTAGAATCCAAAGCCGGCTCCAGGCTCCGAGTTGTCAGCACAGAGCCCAATGCGGGGCTCAAACACACAAACCACGAGATCATGACCTGAGCGGGGGAGACAGATGCTTAACCAACAGAGCCACCCAGGCATCCTAGTACTTAGTTGTTTTAACTCTCTGTGTCCTCCCAACAGTCCTGAACTAGGTCCTTTTATTTTCCCCAATTAATAGATGAGGGGACCACGACACAGAGTATAACTAGTGATGCTGTGAGTATCTGAGCCTATACTTCAGAGTCTGCACTCCAGTGCCATTCATACCTAGGAATAGTTTCCTGATCCCAAGAAGATTGAAGTTGATTTTTATTTACTGGCATGGAAATCTCTCCTATCAAGATATAAAGATACTTCAGTAAAGAAAGTGAAAACATTTATTTAACTAATGGTTTTGGTTTGGTTTTAAAATGTTCAAGTGCATATAGTATGTGTGAGTAGGCACATGTACTTATACATAATTATTATGCAAATAAATAAAAACTTCGGAGACATTCAGCTTATTCCAGCCACTTGTATCGGGGAAGATAACAGGAGTGGGAGCCATAAGGGAAGGTTTTCATATTGTACTGTATAATGACACACATATGTATCTGCATGGCTTGAATCTTTGCTGATGATAATGTATTCCTATACTACTTTTATACTTTAAAAATATTAATATGAGAATTTTGGGAAAATTGATACGTTTATTCAGGAGCAGTTGTGTAGCATCCGCTTGCCCAAAGGACACAAGTGATAGAATATGTCTGTTGTAAGTCTATGCCTGCATTTATGTCGAACTATAGGATTTTAGAGTTTCAGGGAATTTTAGTAATTAAGTAGAGTATAATGCCAAGAGAGGTTCTGTGGTGATGTATATAGATTATTAATAAGAGAATGTACTTTGGAACCTACACCTTATTATATGCCTTCTTAATATCCCCTTTGTGTATCTTGCAGAATATTATGAAAATTTTCCCTATAATAATTTGAATAACATAGCTTTCTATTCTCCATAAATACCTACAAGTGCTTATCAAAATAATTTTTTCATAGAGATTCTTGTAAGTCAGAATCAGTATTTATCTTAAGAACTTCATACTGATTGAAAATCAATATAAGATTTGAAAACACAAGTTACTTCCTTTCCTATGTGGATTGAACTACAAATAATTTTATTTGTGAATATAATATTGTATTTAAATGAGCTCATATACAGTACAAGAATAACTCAGTTGAACATGACATGCATAATTTATATTTATTTATAAAAATAAAGCCCTACAGAATGTTAGCTAAGTGAAGAATTTGTATGTTTGCTGATGCTTTTTCAGTAATAAATAATTGTGTTTTGATTTCTACTAAGTAGTTATTCATTAAGAAATGGTCTTACAAAAATACATTGATGTAACTCTGGCCATGATTTTTTTATTTTTTGTTCGTTAATCATCAGGATGTTACTGAAAGTTCTTCAGATCCAGTACTTGATCTGCACATGTCCTTGGAGGAACTGTACACCCAGAATCTCCTGCAAAGACAGAACGAGAGTCCACCTTCAGTGGACTTGACGATGGGGCCTGCCTCTGGCTTTACTGTAAATGATTATACACCTGCAAATGCTGTTGAGCAGCAGTGTGGATGTGAGAACTCAAGAGCATGGACTGAATCTCACCTGCCAACTGAAATTGCATCAAGTACAGAACTTCCTTCTGTGCTTCCTAATTCAGCTGGAAAGGTAACATTTTAAAGACACATATTGTATATTATGATGAGTTTGGAAGAAGTGACGTGTTCAAGGATCCCTGCCGGTCTCTGCATTGAGAGCAAGTGATCTCAGCAAATGCTGAGATTTTCAGAATCCAACCTATGAACTTGTTTTGGTTATAGCTTCCTGCTGAAGAAGGCACAACCAGTTAGAGAATATGGGTGATGTTGAAATCATACTCCAAAGTCTTGTTTCCCTTTCCATGTGACTTTTTTTTTTTTCTGTCAGGGCTCCGAGTTATTAATTCAGCAGAGCTCCCTGACCTCAACTGCTGAGTGTGTCATGCTCCAAAATATAACCAAAGAATCTTTTGAGAGGACTATTACTATAGCAAAAGGCAATTCTAGCCTAGGTAAGTTCCTTCCTTTCCACATATATCTTGCCTCTTCAACCCTCTTGCCAAAGATGAAATATCGAACATGGTTTCAACATTGTTAGCTGTAGGTGATAAAAAAAAAAGGAGTTATAAATTTTCCTATAGTTTTTATGCTTTCTCTTTTTTGTACTCTATTTTTCCTGAAATGGTTAATAGGTTTGTTTACTTCAGACTAGCTTAAATCACTCACTCTCTTAATTATTTAAAAGTATTCACGAGCATCATTTACATTCAAGAACAGATATACGAATTGTTTGTGTATGAAACAGCAAATCAGAAAAGGATTTCTTAGAAAATGAAAAGTCAGCAATTTGGAATTTCAAATTCTTTGAAAAAGTAAATTATTAGTTTCTTTGAATGTTACCAGTTATGCATAAGTCAGTTTATATTTAATTTCTCTCATTCACTGAAAGAAAGACTAAAAAGACAGCCAGGTGTGCCACCACCAAACTATAAATGGAAGTTATTCAGTATTACTTCCCAGGTGGCAGGATTTTTCGCATCCTCTTTTTCTCCTAAAGGGTTGCATTGGTTAATAATCCTAAAACTTTCTGAATTGGACAGAGAAGATTTCCTGTAAACATGAACTCCCAATTACAATAGCTAAAACTACATGGAGGCCAAGTACATTCTGTGGAGTTGATGACTCAGCTCTGTCCCTAGTGCTTGGTGCTAACAAATAGGATTATAGATTAGTTTCTCTGAATACCCTGTCATGGCCCAAGACGCTCTGTTTAGCTCCATATCAGAGATGTTGTTCTTCTGTCATGAAACCAAGCAATCTCCTTTGCACTGGTATCTTATGCAGTGTACTGTTTCTTTGTTAAATTTGAGACTTGGCAGGGAAACCTAACAGTGCTTACTTGGTGAGTGGGATGCCATCCTCTCTCTCTAGGATTCTATTGCATTAGATGGCAGTTACTACTAACAGCAGCTAAATGGAGAATTATAGCATAGAATTTCTCCTTAGTTATAATATTTCTTATATATTCTATTGGATAGAGTAACATAAAATTTAAGCTGCAGAGCTTTCTATAATGTGTTAATTATGAGACAGATACTATAGATACCTAAATATGTCACATATTTCATCTGGTAATGCAGTGTTTCTGACACCGTGTTACTTCGTTTCTTCTATGTTGTATTTATTTTAATTGTTTATTATTTATTTATTTTGAGTTGAGAGGGAGATAGGGATAATCCCAAGCAGGCTCCAAACTGTCAACATGGAGCCTCACGTGGACCTTAAATTTATGAACTGTGAGATCATGACCTAAGCTGATATCAAGAGTTGGGCACTTAACTGACTGAGCCACTCAGGGGTACTGTCCCCCTCTTTTTTTTTTTACATTTTTTTTTTTATTTTTGAGAGAGAGCAGTGTAGGGACATAGAGGGAGGGGAGACAGAGGATCTGAAACAGGCTTCACACTGACAGCAGAGAGCCTGCAATGTGGGGCTCAAACACACGAACCTTGAGATCATGACTTGAGCCGAAGTCTGATGCTTAAACGACTGAGCCATCCAGACACCCCTGGAAGGAAAGCCTGTTATATTGAATACCAGTTCTTTAGGATGTTAATAGGGATATAAATGGGCTATAAGTTTAGAGGTCTGGAATGTGATACAAGTAAGGAAACTGGGGTTTTTTTGGTTTGTGTTTTTTGTTTTTTGGGTTTTGTTTTTTTTTTGTTTTTGTTTTTGTTTTGCACTACTTCTCAGAATCTTTGGTACTCAGGCGTGCATTGTGGATCTCTAAGAAGAGGTTATAGAATGCAGCATTTCTTACATTTCATTAGCCATTGAACCCATTTTTTTGACCAGCTTATAAAGCAGAGGTTTTGCAAAACCCATATGAAAGCCCCTATTTTAGTGTATTTATTTATTCAACTATCAAACATTTATTATCTTCCATAGTCTTGCCACCATGCATAGAGAACATGATTTAATCACTTTTCTCAAGGAACATGAGTTTAAGAGGGTAAGCAAATCAACATATAGAATCCTAAATGCATCAAAATATTCTACATGCTATAATAGACATCCACATAAAGAACATTTGAAGGCTTAGCAGAGGGAATAGCTGATGCCTCCTCTCTAAGTGTGGAGGAATTTAGAAAGATTTTGAAGAAGAGATTTTTATCACATAATTGAGGGATGGGGAAAAATGGGAAGCTGCCAGAGCTGAAGCAGAGAATGTGAAACATGACTGAAGTTTGTGGGGCGTGGATGAGGTGGGGTGTGACAGTGGGCAGAGTGAGAATTGAAGCTGAAGAACTGATAAGGCGGGGTACAGTTGCTGGCAGGGTTCCTGTGCGGGACACAGGACGTCTGTCATAACACCCACCTGCCTTGGGTTCTTACTGGCGGTGGTTGCTAAGGGCAAAAGAGGGACTTGATCAGATTGTGCTTTAAGATCATACTGACAGAGGCCGGGAGATTATATTGGAAGCAGTTGGGAAACTCTTGTAAGGGCCATGGTGTGCCTATACGTGATTTTACAATAGACCCCTTGGTGCTTGCCTATTTTTAGTTTGCTGAGAGGATGTTGAATTTTGTCGAATATTTTTTTCATCTATTGAGACAATCATATGGATTTTTTGTTTGTTCTATTAGTATGTCAGGCTGTATTATTGTTAGTGTCATGCGAGATACACAGAATGGACCATTTTAAATATTTTTAAGTGTGTATTTGTGTAACAGTAAGTCCATTCACATTGTAGCACAGCTGTCACTACCAGCCATCTCCAGTCATTTTTCATCTTCTCAAATTGAAACTCTATGTTCATTAAATAATAAATACCCATTCTCCCTGTTCCCTCACAACCACTCTGCTATCTGTGTCTATATTCTTGACTGTCCTAACTAACTCATGTAGAGGGAATCGTACAGTATTTGTCCCTTTGTGACTGGCTTATTTTCTTCACGTAATGTCTTCAAGGTTCATCCATTCATACCACAGGTCAGAATTTCTTCTATTAGTTTTTTTAGAATTTCTTTCCTTCTTAAAGCTAAGTAATGCCATTTTAGGTGTACGTACCACCTTCATTTGTTGTTGGACTCTTGGGTTGCTTCCAGCTTAACTTTTAGGTTTTGATGTAAGAAATATACTAAGATAATTAAGCTGTTGGGGGAAAAAAGCAGTGAAAGGTGAAGTATCCTTGCGTTCTATCATATCAGGAAATCCCTTTAAACCTCAGTTTGATTTTAAAATTGAATCATAAGAGCTCTTTGCTGCATCTACTGTGAGAATGAAGACCATTCTCAGCAATTAGATTGTCGGTCTTGCAGACAAGGTCACTATCATTCTGAAGGGATGCACTGGTCCTGTGAAGGGCCCTAGAGGAACTCTACAGATGGACTTCAGTCACATCAATATAGAACTCAGTCTCCTTGGAAAGAAAAAAAAGAAGCTCCAAATGGTGGGGTTGACAAATGGTGGGGAAATACAAAAGTGGCTACCATGTTCACTATCTGTAGTGATGTACAGAACATGGTCAGGGGCCTTTCACTGAGCTTCCATTACTAGATAAGGTCTATGTATGCTTATGTCCCCATAGTGTTGTTATTCAGGAAATGCTTCTCTTGTTGAAATAAAAAATTTCTTGGGTAAAAAATACATCTTTAGGGTTGGGTGAGACCAGGTGTTGCTTGTTCAGTATTTCAGACCCAGAAAGATGAGTTAATTCTTGAAGGAAATGACGTTGAACTTATATCAGACTCAGCTGCTTTGATTCAGCAAGCCGCAACAGCTAAAAACAAAGATATTGGAAACTTTTTGGATGGCGGCATCTGAAAAAACATCTGAAATGTTTCTGAAAAAGGAAGTCTAGTAGGCTGATGAATAAGATCTAAGTCATTCAGCTACAGAAGCAGCAAGATGCCACAGGATTTTCTAATTTTTCAGACTTCTTTGTGATATTTTAAAGAGGCAGTAAAAACTACATTGATTCGGAGCCTTTTCTTAAAAGAAAATAAAGTTAAACTAAAGCATAAGGGAGCCCTTTCATTTGCTCTGTGAGACTAAACCACTTACTTGTAAGTGGGAAATTACAGCACCATTAGTTTGCCAACTAATTTGTAATATGAAAGTATGAGTAACTTTTAGTTTTATTTCTCCAGTTCACAGACATCATGTCAAATAATTTATGTATGCAAAATGTTTGCAGGGCTTTGTCCCTGTATGTTCTACTTCCTGGAACCCATTGAGGTTCCTCTATCATTTTGTTGTTCAAATTCAGTATGCCAAAGAGAGAACATTTTTCCATTACCTCATTTGACAGACATTCAATATTCAGATTTTTATAGCGTTTATAGTAAAGAAATGCAAAGGGATCACAAAAAAAGGACTGTTTAAAAATCTGTGTAAAACACTAAAATAATTAAATTATTCATTTAAGTTTTTAAAAGGTGTTGCCTTTACAGTGTAAATTAACAAAAAGTGTGTTTATGTTTTAAAAACCTAAATAGAAGTTGGCTAAGGAGAGTAGTAGACTCCGAAAGGGTCTATCACTGAACACATTTTCTTAGATTCATCATCTCCCCTTAATTAACTGTATAAGGTCGTTTGCGCTTTTAGCTGTCTGGATAATTTGTTTCTTTCTGTAGTGTTAACCACAGAAATTGTTAATAAATGACAGACTTCTGAAAGAGCTGCCACAGTCTGTTTGCTTTGATGTCATGAATCACTTCTTTTTTAACTTTGTTAAATTTAAGGGAGAAATGTTACATGCAGATACATTGACATGGGTATAATTAACTTTAAAATTTTTTATCTTGATGATTTTGGATAAGGCTATGGTCCATTAGACTTGAAGGTAAAAAGAAAAGGTGCAAAGATCAGAAAGACAGAAAGAAAGGTATTATCTTCTTTTCACTGATTAGGAGCACAAACATAGGCAGACTCAGTAATTTCTCTGTAAGTATTCAGCTGTTGGAAGGTGGAGCCAGTACTCAAACCTTAGTCTGTCTCTGGTTTTCATGTACCATACATTACACTTCAGTGCGTGTGTTACCCAAGGCTACATCAAGATTACTAGAATATGCTTTACTTAAGATCTGAATTAAGAAGCGCCTGAGTGGCTCAGCTGGTTAAGTGTCTGACTTTAGCCCTGGTCATGATCTCATGTTTTGTGAGTTCGAGCTCTGTGTTGAGCTCTGTGCTGACAGCTCAGAGCCTGGAGCCAGCTTTGGATTCTGTGGGTGTGTGGGTATGTCTCTCTATCTGCCCCTCCCCTACTCATGTTCTGTCTCTCAAAAAATAAATATTGAGAAACATTTTTTTAAAATAAAGCTGAATTGAGATTTATATTTAGCCTTTAAAGAGCAATGTAGCTTTGGATTGGGATAGAGTGCATTTAAAATACATTTTGTGAGTTTTCTTTTGTACTTTTTTGGGACCTTTGTGCCAGGCACGTTGAAAGGTACTCCTCATGTTTTTCTCATACAGTTCTTTAAACAACCCTAAAAGGGAATATCATTCCCATTTAACAGATGAGTAAAATGAGCCAAGTGTGAGCCAAGTGTGAGGTTAAGTCAGTCCAAGGCCACACTGATGAGAAGTGGTGAAACTTGGATTTGGAATCAGTCCTCTGGTTCTATAATACATGATTGGACTATTCTATTATAATTCTTCCAGGAAAAAAAATGGAGAGATCTTAGAAGTTACAACGAAAATCTAATTAGTGGATATTATATAGAATTTCTTGAACCCTCAAAGTTATCATTTGTTGAAAGGAAAGTATAAGCTGAGCAAATTGATACCAGCTTCTTGGTTTATGTAGTTGATGTGACCTGGAAGCTTTAACAGCTGATAGCTGATAGAATTATGAATTTAATGGTAAAATGGTGAATTTAATGGTAAATGTACCATTAACAGTTAATTCAGAGGTAATATTGACTATAGCTCATGACTTGTCTCTGTGATTGCTTTTTTTTTTTTTTTTTTTTTAAATATTTTTATTTATTTCTAGGAGAGAGAGACAGCATGAACAGGGGAGGGTCAGAGAGAGAGGGAGTCACAGACTGAAACAGGCTCCAGGCTCTGAGCTGGCAGTCAGCACAGAGCCCGACACGGGGCTCGAACCCACGAACCGCGAGATCATGACCTAAGCGAAAGTCAGACACTTAACCGACTAAGCCACCCAGGCGCCCCTGTGATTGCTTTTTAAAAAAAAAATTTTAATGTTTATTTTTGAGACAGTGAGAGAGACAGAGCGTGAGTGGGGAGAGGCAGAGAGGGAGACACAGAATCTGAAGCAGACAGAGCTGAATATGGGACTCAAACTCACAAGCCGTGAGATCATGACCTGAGCCGAAATTGGATGCTTAACTAAGAGAGCCACCCAGGCGCACCAGTAACTTGCTTTATTTATAGCGTACATGGTGCCACTGAGAACAAAATGATGGGTTAGAGTCCTGGTCTGTAGCACTGAACTAAATTTTGTTTCATACCCATGGATTTTAATTTTAATTTTACCATAGTATTGTTATTTGTCGGGTCTTGATGGGAAGAAGGGTGGCAGCATTGGGACAAACTAGAGTACCTACTGGAACATTCCAGAGCCTCCCTTTTTGCTCATAAGAAACCCGCTAGCAGTGAAGCCATGTCTAAACTTGTTGCTTTTATGGTAAACAGGGGTGTTTCCCTGATGAGAATACAGTTAAAAATCATTAGTATAAGTCTTAACAGAATATTTTAAATACATTTGATAATGGTTCGTTTCTAACAGAAAACTGTAACTAGTGCTTGGATGTCCCATATCTAGGTATGAAATTGGAAACATTATAGTCTGGATTATTCTTAGAAAGATACTTGAAATAACATATCTAATTTGGTATTATTAAGGTTAATATTTAGAAGAATTTCTTTATTTTTATTTGAAAAACAAAAACCTAAAAAAGGATTTGTGAATTCTTTCAAAGAATGTTTTTATAAATTACGCTTATAGAGTTCTATCTCTCCTTACATTATTTAGTTATATGGTCTTGCTTGGAAAGAACTTCTAGCTCTTGGTCTTAAGTGAATTTAAATTAATTTTATGTAAAGTTTTAAATGTAATTTCAAAAGTTTTATATTTTTGAAGAAAGGATAGGGTGAGAAGGGAACATAAATTCAGATGTGTTTGTTGATAAACCCTTTCTGAGGAAGTGGTGTTGAAGAGGAAGAGGGAATTAGCTGTACAGGAGCTTCGGGAAGAAGATCTCAGGCAAAGACTGAAATTGGGAGAGACTAGGTATATTTCTGAAGGCAGTCATTGTGGCTAGAGGACAGGGAGCCAAGGGCATGGTACTAAAGAAGGGTGCACGTTGGGAGGGCCAGGCCATCAGTGGCCTAAAGATTGTGCCAGTTAGGTGTGTCATAGGTGTGCCCTGCACAACAGGACACTGGTAAAGGATTGTTAAAAAGGGAGTGATGTGATTTGTCTTTTTTGAATGGTCACTGTGTCTGCTGTGACAAGAGTGCAGTGGCAGCAGACTAGTTGGGAAGACCAGTTCAGAAGCTGTTTCAAAAAGTGAGGCAAGAAGTGCCAGCTTGGCATAGGGCTCATATGGAAACAGAGAAGGGTGAATGGATTTGAGATACATTTTGGAGATAACAATGACAGGACATGGTGATGGAATGAATATAAGAGGTGAGAGAGAGGAGTAGGAATCAAGAACAACTCTAGCATTTCTGCTTTGAGAAATGGAGAGTAGTGTAATGGCGCCATTACCAAAAAGGGAAAGAAATATGGAAGTGGAAACTTGGAAATTCAGTTTTATATTTATTAAGTTTGTTTCTCCTGTTAGCCACACTGGGAACATGTCAGGACGGCAATTAAATATCCAAATCTGGAGCTCATAGAACCTCAGATTTAGAGATAAAATGGGAAGAGATTGGGATTAAATCCACATTACTTCAGTTAAACAGACCACTATACATCAGGCACTGAGGATAAGATTTGAGTATAAGCCTCTTGGTGTTAGGTATGTGTTTTTTACCTCAAGCAATCAGCATAGTACTTGGCACATAGTAAGCATATAGTAAATATATACTGAATAGGTAAATGAACTAGAAATAAGGTAATAGCACAGAATTTCTTAATTTACACAACTGATTTTCCCTTTGTAGTCTTATTCTATATTCTCTTATATGTATAAGAGATGAACTGGTATAAAATTGATTTGTTACTGTCAAAATATTTTCCTTGGGAGAGTTTTCTATTTCAGGGGCATCACATCAATAACTTGAGTTATAGTCACTCCACAGTATAAACCAATTTCATCTCTAATGTGTTTAACATAGAGTATCTTTTCCTGGGTACAATTTCACAACCATTTCAAAAGGTACACTTTGTGTTAGCTTTTTTTTCTTTCCTTTTAATTGTTTTTTATTGGATAAAAAGTTACTCCTATTTTTATCTGTGAATCCATAGGATTTATTAAATTCAAGTTAAAATGAATTTGAAGGTCAAGTATTTGATACATATCTGTGCTCCCCCTTTACCATAGGGATGACAGTAAGTGCTAATAAAGATGGCATGGGGATGATCGTCCGAAGCATTATTCATGGAGGGTCCATCAGCCGAGATGGCCGGATTGCCGTTGGGGACTGCATCCTGTCTATTAATGAGGAATCCACTATCAGTTTAACCAATGCCCAGGCACGAGCGATGTTGAGAAGACATTCTCTCATTGGGCCTGACATTAAGTAAGTATCATTTGGGCTCCAGTTTGGCTTGGGAAATTCAGGAAGTTCAATTCATGAGTCAGTTTCCCCCCCCCCCCCCAGTATGTACTTCTGTTTAATATGCTAAAGTTGTCCCTCATTTATTAAAATAAATCACTCAGGAATTTGACTAGTCCTAAATAGTTCTTGATTGTAGATATAGTTTAAAATGATACAGTTTTTGAAATGTTTGAAAAAAAATTAATTTGACTCTAATGATTCTGCAAGAACCTTAGATGTCAGTCAAACGAGACCTCTCTCACAGAACAAGATGTCCACTTACGATCTTACAAAGATGTTTGGATTGGCCTCAGTATAAGGAACTATGTACTACCTAATTGACCTATATGAATCCTAGAACTAAGCTAGTTCTTGAATGTCCAGTCATGGAAAAGACCATATAGAAGGGTGTTAGTCTGACCCATAATTCACCCTTTCATCAACTACCTCATGATCTAAGAGAATTCACCAAATCAGTATAGTCTAATGGTAGGACATGTAGGATATTTTGTCAGGAAGGGCTTAAACTATCCCATAATCCCATAATGTGCTAAAAGGACATCATATATGTGGTTTGGTTTTTAAGTCATGAACCATTTCTTGAACCAACATAAAAATCAGTTTATGATTCTGTCACACCTCCTCAGTGTAATAGCTTGGCTTTTTTTTTTTTTTCTCACATCAACTATTGAATATTTGTATTTAATGTTTAAGGGATAGAATAGTAAAATAAGAGCTCAGGGAAAGATTGTTTAGCTTACATTGAAGTAATGATTACCAGTATGGGAAATTTTGCTCTATTAATGCTGTATTACTGACTGCATTTTGTATTACTCTTGGGCAATGTATATACTGCTAGAGCTTTGGTAAGAAAAAATAAATTTACAATCTGTTTTTCATTCTGCCATCAAGAAATAGAGAAATATATACCGTCTGAAGTGGATTCTGCTATTTACACAGAAGTAGTATTTTTAAGTGGAATTTCAATGATGGGCTTTTGTAATTTTGCATGCCCTTTTGACTTTTATAATGGAATAGATCATCTCATCATGTGACAATTCTTTAATTATCTGAATAATGTGAGCCCAAGGGAATGCACTAAAAATGTCAGTGTATCTAAGAAAAAAGAGAAACTTTAAGAGCTTTATTCATCACTTATGGACCAGCGTCTATTCATCTAGCGTCAAAGATGAATGATATAGACCCACCTGGAGACCCTTTATTGCAAGGCTTTTAGCTTCCATGGTTTAGATGGAGTATAAAATGCACATGGCCTGGTAACTGATCATTTGATTTATTGTGTGATAATGTGCCTCTTACTTACGCTCTGAGCACCGATGCAAGTCCCCTGCCCAGTTTTTGGCACTCTGAGGACCAGGAACACTGCTTGCTTCCAGCCTCCCCCCACAGTTCAAATGTACTGCAAAACTTACAAAGTGGCTGAAAAATAAGACCATCGTGACATTGATTTGGCCTAAGTTAGGCATCTAGTCTGCTCTAGAAAAGTCGCCTGGTACTTTTTCAAGCTCCCAAAGACTTTTTTTTCTCCATTCCTTATTGCTGTTGCTCTTGTCCTTTTTTATTTGTTTTCCTGCCTCCTGTTTCAGTACCAGAATGGACTCTTTCATGCTGACAGCAGCTTTATTAGGTAGGGCCTTGAGGATATCTTAAAGATAACCTCATGAATTACTGCTTTAGGGTCCCAGGAGTCAGAACATAAATTAAAGAACAGAATAAGAAAAGTCCTGCATCATTCGCTCCTCTGAAGATCAATTAGTCAATCCATTTCTTTCTCACATGGTCATGTGTGTGTGAGCTCACACAGGCACACATTCATAAACATACAAAACACATTGATTCCTTCTCAAGTGTCCTACTAAGGCTGTGATTCAATGGATATAGTTTGACTTATTGGGTAAATGGTGGAAAGAAATTAGAATTATGATGGGGCACCTGGGTGGCTCAGTTGGTTAAGCATCCAACTTCAGCTCAGGTCATGATCTCACGGTTTGTGGGTTCAAGCCCCGTGTTGGGCTCTGTGCTGACAGCCAGCTCAGAGCCTGGAGCCTTTTTCAGATTCTGTGTCTCCCTCTCTCTCTGACCCTCCCCTACTCACGCTGTCTTTCTCTCTCAGAAATAAATTTTAAAAACATTAAAAAAAACAAACAAAAAAAAGAAATCAGAATGATGTAATCCTTTTTCTGAAAAAAGTGTGTTAAATGATAAACACAGACAGCTATTTAGATGGACCAGGGCTGGGAAGCATGTTCTGTACATTTTGCATGAAGTGTTTTGGCCCGGTCCCCTTCTTACCACTTGCTTTTATGAACCAAAAGGTTTAGAATTACCTTAAAAGCTATATGAATAATCCTCCAAAAAGGAAAGCCTAGTCCTTCCATTACTCTGAGTGGAACCATAACATTGCCCCTGGCCATTTAAGCTTTGTAGTCAGTGCCTGGATGTAGGCTCCACCCACATCTCTTTCGCTTTATTTCTTGCTGTGAACCTAGCTTTATGTTGGATGGTAGTGGAGAGAATGTATTGGAGGAACTTATGGAAAAAAAGGCTCTAATTGGTTCAGTTAGGTAACTGATGATTTTTAGGAAAAGCATTGCTTATTGAAGACAATGAATTTCTTTTTTGCTGTTTATAATAGATAGCTGGGAACTTGGTGTGTGTGCGTTCATCTGTGCCTGGGTAGATAATTTGAGTTTCAAGAGTTCAAGAACAGCCAGTTTAAGTTCCAGGTTTCATTATTTTCTATGGAAAACCAGATGTGAAGCCTCACCAGAATGCACTCTGTTTCACTTCTCACTCCACCTTGCCAGGAGCTCTTACATTTCTGTAATAATAGCCAGGGTTTTGTGCTTAGCAGCAGCTGCTTCTAACATCTGCCAGATAATTACTGAGCTGAATCAGAATTCACCTGCCTTAACCCAAAGTGTGGGATGAATTCCTGATCAAGGAATAAAAGATTGATTGCAGTTATATTTTTCCATGCTTGTTAATAATCACTGCTATAGACACCAGTAAAGAGCAGATGCTTTTCTGGGGGAGGTGTAGATGGGGAGGGAGGTGGAAAGGGGGAAAAAAAACAACCAGGAGCACCCACTTTTAACTACATATGTATGCATCTCACATTCAGCACAAGACATTGACATTTGTTAACACCATTGTAAAAAGATGCCGTGGCGTATGCTTCACATTCTAGATTTTCTACAGCACCTGCTGATGATCGAGCCCCCTTTTATGTGTGAGTATCGGTGATTCAAAAGCTCATTATGGCTGTGTGTTACAACTTGTCTGTGAAAACCATTTCATGCTTTTATAACTCAGTGCAGGGATGCATCCAGATAATAGATTCAGTGTATACATTTTGGCTCCCCCCCCCACCCCCCGTAATTTAAGAACATAAATCCCAAAAGAACTATGAGATTCTTACATTTTCACATTGCACTGATGATTGTGAACTCATTTGAAAATTACATTTTCCAAACTAAGCTTTCAAGCTCCTTTGTCAGAGAACGATCCTGTCTGCATGTGCAGATGTGGTCTCTGGATTAATAGCCATATCACATTTCGGCATTACTAATGCTTTTCTTTTTTCTTCCATTCCATTTGTAACCAAAGGTTAGTTTACATTTAAGAGTTTTAATACCACTCTCAAGTAAGCCAGTTCAGTGTGTTTAATCTGGTGCTGTTTGGTGATTTGGAGGTTTTGCGTGCTGTATGACCAGTCGTGTGTTAGAATTGCTTTACACGTGCTGTCGCATTGTGGACCTCTTATTCTGGTGTCCTCGCTCTCTGTGGGCTAACCACTTATGAAAACTGCCTGCTTCCCCTTTCTTACTGCCTTCTAAAATACCAAAAAAATATTAAGACTCCATGTCCCCTAGCCTTGGTCAAAGAAAAAACAGTTTGGGACAAACAGAGACGAAGATTCATTTTCAGTATTGTTTGGGGGAGAAATATTTTTTCCTTCTCGAAACATTTAAAAAATACAATACTTTGAACTGATTATTATTATTTTCCATTGTGTTCTAGTTTCTCCCTGCATACTTTTATTTACACGTGTTACCTTTATTGAGTCTTCAGAAATAATACCAGTTTTCTTGAATGGGCTTTTTAGTTTTAAGTTTATGTTGTTTTTGTATAAAATAGAATCAGTCTTCCTGACATAATGTGTTACACATTTTTACTCATTATTTTTGACAGGATAAATTCAAGTTTACTATTCCATATATTTTTAACACCCTAGAAAAGGTGTTTTTATAGATGAATAAATTAACTAGGGCCAGAATTGGAATGTGACTCTGTCTCCCAGTGTACTCCTGAACCCTCTCAACTGTGCTTTCTTCTTTATTTTTTGATCCTTGTGGTAAAAGTGTAATGAAGAGACTCTCAAGGGTCTGCAGAGTCTGCAAAGCGATCAGATGTGACCAGGCTAGCTGATGCCCCAGTACAGCACTGCGTTACATTTGTTTTACGCTTCCTGGGTTACAACAGCCTCATAAAAACTGACGTCCTTTTTGCGATTGAGGATATTGAGATTTGGTGGTGGTGATTTACCCTCCCATTATACTCTTGATGAGCAACAGAGCTGTGTCTTCTGACTCCAAATTTAAGTGACCTCACAGAGTGAATGCTTTTTATGGAATAACCAATATGTCTGAAATTATATATCCTCCTTAGTAAATTATGCCAGTGGTATATTTCTTATTTTATTGTAGCCTAAAAGACAGTCTTTTTATCCTTGCCCTCCACTGCTAAGGTTTTATGTACTTATTGTCTTCATGGGTAAGTTATGGATAGCTGGTTTTATAGTCTTCATGATTTTTATATTGTGCAGTCCTGACACATCTTTTTTTTTTTCGTGGCACAAGGTGCTGAACCAAGTTCAAATTGAGTGTTTCTCTTATGTAACTATTTCTTAATTTGAAGACCTTGGGACAGCCTACTTAAAACAAGTGTATCCTGCTAGGAATTTACCCAAGGGATACAGAAATGCTGATGCATAGGAGCACATGTACCCCAATGTTCATAGCAGCACTCTCCACAATAGCTAAAACATGGAAAGAGCCTAAGTGTCCATCAACAGATGAATGGATCAAGCAGATGTGGTTTATCTATACCATGGAATACTGCATGGCAATGAGAAAGAATGAAATCTGGCCATGTGTAGCAACATGGATGGACCTTGAGGGTGTTATGCTGAGCGAAATAAGTCAGGCAGAGAAGGACAAATATCATATGTGTGCACGTATAGGAGGATTAGGAGGAACTTAACAGAGGACCAAGGGGGAGAAGAAGGGCGGAAATGGTGGGGGAAAGGGAGAGAGGCAAACCATGAGAGACTCTTGAATGCTGACAAAAACTGAGGACTGATGGATGTGGGGGGGAGGAGGGATGGGCATGGAGGAGGACACTTGTGGGGATGAGCACTGGGTGTTATGTGGAAACTAATTTGACAATAAACTATTTGTAAAAAATAAATAAGTAAGTAAAACAAGTGTATCAATCAGTTCTGTAGCCTTATAGGACAGCAGTAAGCTTGAACTTTCAAATATCAGTTTCTAAACATTATAGCTGTAGTCAACATCTTGCTTGATGCCTTCCATATTGTAGGCATTCAGCCAGTACTTGTTGAATTAGTAAGTGACCATTCAAGTGTAAATATCAGGCTTTCCTATAAAACTAGAATAATTTATTAGAATAATTTATTAGAATAATTTATTAGAGTTTCCTATAAAACTAGAATAATAAAACTCTAATAATTTATTAGAGAGTTGATAACAAATTATGAAGAGACTTCCCATAAACTTATGATACTTTAACTTTAGACTTTTGAGTTCATAACTTAATAGAGCTAACATATAATTATTATAATGCTTTTCAATGCCCCAAATTAATTATATATTATGGATGAATATAAAATAATTTGGGGTGACCAGTGTTTTAGTATAGTATACCTGATTTTTTTCTGCTAAGAAACTCAAAGATCTTTAGATGAAAGTAGTAGTATTGCTGACAGTTACATTTCTAAGTATTAGAGATTGTTCTAAAAATTGCCGTTAGTTTTCTCATTCAGAAATCAACAGAATGCTGCTTTCCTCCCTCACATAATTATTGGCAAGCATATACTTTATTGGTGTTTTAAAGTTTAATTGTTGCTTAACATTTAAAGTAAAAAAAAAAAAAGTAAACTTTAGGTGCGGCTGGGTAGCTCAGTCAATTAACCATCCAGTTCTTGATTTCGGCTCAGGCTCAGGTCATGGGCTCATATCCTGAGATTGAGCCCCACTGAATATGCAACCTCCTTTGAGATACTCTCTCTCTCTCCCTGTCTTTCTCTCTTAAAAAAAAATGTAAACCTTAATCTGTTATTCTTGCTTATAGGATGCTTTATCTTTTCTAAGTTGGGTTCTCTTCTGAGTAACCTACTAAATGAGAAAGTGTGAAAGTAGGGACAAAATGACAATATAATTTTATTTTTATATTTTGGAATCTTCACCTGTTAGGCATAACTTTGCTTCCTTTTATCCCCTGGGATTGTGTTCTGTTTCAGAATTACTTATGTGCCTGCAGAACATTTGGAAGAGTTCAAAATAAATTTGGGGCAACAGTCTGGAGGAATAATGGCACTGGATATATTTTCTTCATACACTGGCAGGTAAGTGAGGCAGTAAGTCTGCTGCAGTGAGTGATTCGTACAGCAGGTATTAAAGACTTTAGAAGCCAGAGTCAGGGAGGACTAGTAATGAAAAAGAATGAATTCCTTTTCTCTCTTCTGAGATTTTAATAATACTCAGCCTCCAATTACTTAAGAAATTATCCACTAATGTGGAAAATATATGACAGTTCAAATTGAGAAGTTAAAATCCTCTTTAGTTGTACCACTCAGTATAGACTGGGTTCTGAGAATTCACCAGAGATTTCAGCGTTATTTCATTAATTCTCTGGAGCCCATAGTTTGGTATTTTATCATGCTTTTTTCTCTTTTAAAACACATTCCTAAGTTACACTTAATTTTTTATTAACGTACATACCAATTCAGAACATTTTTATTGATTATTTCTTACTCTTTTGGGGAGCATCGTGAGTTGAACATCTTTGTATATATGCATGTTAGGCAGTAGTGTATGGCCTTTTGAAGGCTTTTGATATACAATGTATTAAGAACCCTTAATACAGGGAAAGGTTTTTTATCTCCCCTAAGAAGTCAGGAACTAATTTTTGCTGTTGCTGCTGCTGACTGAGTTCAGCACAGGAAGAGAACTATTGTGAAACTGCATTTCCATGAAGAATGAATCATTTTACACTCACAACCCCAGGCCTGTTTTTTCAGTTGCATTAACAACTGAGGACCACATTTCTCTTTAAGCATTGTAAAGAAGTGATGGCTCTGCAAACATTTTGGAGTTTTCTCCCAAGAGTTCTGCCATTCCAGAGAGGGTGTCAGGGCATCCCAGAACACCTGGATGTTCAGTGACTCTGCAGGTATCTTGATAGGGTGTCACAGTTTCCTCTGCAAAGTGCTCATGACTCCAGTAATACAGAAAGTGTTAGGGAAGGGAAAGGTATTGTATGAGTTCAATAAGGGAATGTGATGTCATAGGCCTTGGGGGTCTTGTTAATTTTATGGGAAAAGGAGTATTCACTTCACCCTGTGCATAGTTAAGCCATTTTTAGAATTTGTCTCATGATCAGTGGTATTAATTGATCATAGCTTCCTGTTAAAATTGTAAAGCAGTCATTCTAGTATCCCCCTAAAATATTATTTCAAGTAGTTTAAAGACCATGCCAAGGTAACATCATATTCCTATTAAGTTCTGAGGCCTTTCAAGCTCTCAAAAGTCATTAAAGAAACAGCCACTTTCAGCACTGTGTGCTCCCTCCCAGCACATTGACCTGGATTGTCCAACGCTGGGACTACCTGCTTCACTGCAGAGAAAGTACATTTGCTTTTAATGGAAGGGTCCTCAAAACAAAACAGTCTGCATTTTATAGAGAAGGAATCTGTACTGGAGAGGGTAAGTAACTTGTCCAAGTTCCATAGCTAATAATTGGCAGAGCCAAGATTAGAATAAAAACAGGCCCTATGTTCTTAACCTTTGGATTCAAAGAAAGAATTGCACAAGCCCAGTATAAAAATATGGGACAGTATAGCATGGAGGTTAGGGCTCAGGTTTTGTAATAAGATGGCCTCAATTCATACCTTATCTCTGTTACTTTACTGTGTGACCTTGTGCCAGTTTCTCAAATCTGAATGTAGATGTATAGAAAGTATTTCTAGTTGATAGAGATGTCATTGGTAGTCACCAAACACAGGTGCAAAGAAGTCTAATTCATTCTTAGCCAAGTGAGCTTAGGAGAAGAGAACTGGTCCATCCTGTTCTTTGGAGCACACGGCCCTTGATTCCTGTAAACCACATTCTAAGATGGATAAGGAATGAACAGCACATTTATAGGAGCTCATCTGGATTGATGAAAGGATTCTAGCACTGTAGAGTCATTTGAAGAAAATGGAGTTTTTATATCAGAGGATTCACTATATTAGTTTTCCAGCTAAACAGGCAGGAACATGAGGTCCAGTGAATTTGAGAGGGTAACCACGTAGCTCCCTGAACTTGGGCTTGGTGGGTGAGAACTTCTCCCGTCCTGTCCCCATGGCTGTCACTGAATGCTTTAGGGACTCATTTTAAGTCTGTGTTCCATACCCGCTTCTTCTGCCAGCTTCTCATCTGCTGAATTTCCTGAGGGTTAGCCTCGTTTTCACCTCTCTACTCTTCATCTTCAGGAATGTGGTTTCCCTCAGTCTGTCCAGTTCTCAGTCTGCTTCTCAACATCCTTTTTAAATCCCCTTTTTGGACCAATTCCTAACAGTCTTGTCCCACTGTCAAGCTTAGACTCCTGGTCCCAGCCTCATTGAGAACCTTGTTCCTCAACTTGCACAGGAAGGGAATTCAGACCTCCAACAAGGGATAGGACAGACAGCCAGACAGATTTCCTCTTAACATGAAAAACAAAAATCTGACATTTAAGTCAAAGGAAGAATGAGACCTTCAAGGAGAGCCTGGACAGTTGCTTTCAAAGATGTTATAAAACACATTCAAACACAGATGGATTATTGGGTTTGGCTTATATGAGTTCTGATCTCAGAGTCTAAAGGTTATATAATTTGACAGAGTTCAGTATTCATATCACTGGAGAATAGATATAATTTGAGCGTATACTTTCTTTAGATTATTCAGCTTCTATAAAAGTCAACCAAAAACATATATTAAATTAGAAATTTTTAGCCTCTGCTTTCAAAGGAGTATGTTCATGTATGTCTTTTGAAATCCAATTTTTACTGACAGCGTAAGGACACACTATAATCAATATAACCATACGCTATTACTCTTATAATGCAAAGTATACCTTTGGAAAAGCAAAATATTTATTGATCTGGTTTATTTATAGTTTAATTTAAAATTAGTTAACAGACTGAACACGTTTCTTTGTTTTGTTTTGTTTGTTTTTGTGTTTGTTTTTGTTTTACGTGCCTGGCATTTGGCAAAATCTGAAAATTGAAAAGTAGCCTTGAGTACAGGTACATTGTACACTGCTTCCTGTAAGGAGGGTTCTATGCATGATCCCTCTGTATTGGCTGAAGCTGGACCTAAAGTGTTTTCTATCTTTCTTGAAGGGAAAGCATTGGTCTATCCTTAGGAAGCAGAGATGCTAAATTTCTGCCTTACTTGATGGTAAGTTCTTTCAAGACAGGAATCAGTCAGGGCTGTGCAAGTTTATAGGCCACATGGTGCTTCTACCTATATGTTTTGTTTAAAAAACACTTGTTGAGGGGCTGCCTGGGTGGCCCAGTCAGTTAAGCATCCAACTTGAGCTCAGGTCTGTGGGTTTGAGCCCTGCATCGGGCTCTGTGCTGACAGCCTGGAGCCTGGAGCCTGGAGCCTGCTTCAGATTCTCTGTTTTCCTCTCTCTGCTTTCCCTATTCCCCTTTGTCTGTCTCTCTCAAAAATAAACATTAAAAATTTAAAAAAAAAAAAATATTTGTTGAATGTTACTCTTTAAAATTCTTGTATTTGTCTTCTTCTTGTACCATTCCTATATTCTCCCACATTTCCTCAGAAAAGAAACAGATTAGCTAAGAATCTTAGGGTTCAGCTATATCTCCAAAGTTATGGTCGATTGATCTAATGTAAGATTTTTATTTTGTTTGATTAGATTTTCTTTACCCCTTAATGTAAAATTGGCCAGGTCTGTAAAAAAATATAAGGTAGCTCTGCATTTTAAACCGATTCAACAATATAGTACATATAAGACAGACTTGCATAGTTTTACTAGACTTTTGGAGTACTCACTATGTAAATTTTTAACAGAGACATTCCAGAACTACCAGAGCGAGAAGAAGGAGAGGGAGAAGAAAGTGAGCTTCAAAATGCAGCTTACAGTAATTGGAATCAGCCCAGACGGTAAGGACTATTTCTATCTTCTGCCTACTCAGTGTTTAAAGATAGGGAGGTGTGGTTTCAAGTACTGGATTACAACTTGCTCCTGTGACATGGGGCAAGGCGTTTTATATCCCTTACCCTCCATTTCTTCATGTTTGCAGTGGAGAAGATAATGTGTTAATTCCACAGGGTTAAAACTAACCTGTATACAAAGATTTGGCACATAGTAGGTGCTAAATATGATTAACTAGAGAAAATTTTGCATAGGTAGATGGAATGCATAATATTTTCTATAGAGTTTGATATCAGGTACACCACCAAATGTTAATTTAAATTTTATCTAGCATTTGTAGCATATATATTCAAAATGTGTGTGTATGTGTAAGCATCTTGTTATCACAAGCTGTAGTTATTTTAACCCATGCTCTGTATGGAGCCAATTTCATATATAGTAGAAAAGATAGCTTTCCTAAATATGTTCAGATATGTTCCTATGCATCACTAAGGCATATTTTTGTATTCGTGCTGAGTAAAATCAAATTCAGTTTCATAGGAATTTATTGAGCTCTGATTATGGATGCACATGTTTTTGTGAATAACAGGGAAGTATAAGACATAAATCCTGCCCTCAAGGAAGTATAGTTGTACTTGGAGAGGCAAGATATAAGGACACATAAAATACTTGAGGGAAAAAATGTAAAGAATTTTGCATTAAGTATAAAATAGAAGTAGTCATTGAATAGTCCCTGTAAACAGATCTATAAGTGACCATCATTATGGTTTCTTGCACTTATTTAGTAAACACTTAATATTTATTCTAAAATGAATAAATAAAATACTCCAAAGAGAAAAATGTCTACTATTCAGAGATGTAAAACAGTATGATGGTTTTTCTTGCTTACATTTAAACATTTCTAGGTTGAGTCATATTTGAAATATAGAAAACATTTTATGTTGCCTTCACAAAAATCAGTAAGCATTTCTAGCCATTTAAAATGTAAGGGGTGCCTAAGTGGCTCAGTCGATTAGGCATCCCACATCAGCTCAGGTCATGATTTCATGGTTCATGGGTTTGAGCCCCATGTCGGGTTCTGTGCTGACGGCTTGGAGTCTGGAGCCTGTTTCAGATTCTGTGTCTCCCTTTCTCTATGTACCTCTCCCGCTTATGCCCTGTCTCTCTCTCTCAAAAATAAATACTAAAAAAATAAAATGACTTTTTGATTGGAATTCCTTTAAAGCTATTTAGGCTGCTTAGAAAAATCTAGGTCTCTGAATCATACCCACACTGAGACCAAAATATAAATGCTAGGTCTGTGACAGAAAATAGATTATGCTGTTTCTTGTTTATATGAAGAGAAAGGCAAAAGTAAGTTAGGTGAAATTACTTTGTAGCTGGTGATCTTAGTGATAAATTTGAATTTTGTTGGAGGACAGTAATCACAGTCTATCTTTTTAGATACATTTATCCATTTTAATAGCATTATTGGAGAAAAAGTAGATTTTAGGAGACCATATGCAAAATGTTTAGAGTCCATAAGAGCCATGTTAGAATTCTAAGTTTGACACTTTTTAAGATAAATTTCTTAATCTCTGGGGGTGCCTGGGTGTCTAAGTCTGCTGAGCATCCGACCTTGGCTCAGGTTATAATTTCGCATTTTGTGGGTTTGAGCCCTGCATCAGGCTCTGTGCTGACAGCTCAGAGCCTGGAGCCTGCTTCAGATTCTGTATCTCCCTCTCTCTCAGACACTCTTCTGCTCATGCTCTCTCTCTCTCTCTCTCTGTCTCTCTCTCTGTCTCTCTCTCTGTCTCTCTCTCTCTCAGAAATAAATAAAACATTAAAAAAATTTTTTTTTTAAATCCTTCTTTAAAAAAAGTTCTTAATCTCTGCTAGGTCTGTTTCTTCATCTGTAAAATGAGATTAATAATAAAATCTTTTAGATTTGGAGAATTCAGTGTGATGATGCATGTAAATCTTTAGCATAGTGCCTGACGCAGAGAGAGCACTCAGTCAGGGGCTTGGCCACTGATCACCACCATCAGTAATAACTAAGCAAATGGAAAATGTTGAATACAGGAATCATTGTGATATTTTATTATGAGAAAGAATTGGGTATAACTTATGAACTGGAAGATAAAATACTTTTGGCCTTTATTTTAGTCTTCACATATCTAAAGGTGATAGTTACTTTACAGAGAGTATGGTTGGAGCTTCCAGAAATCTTAAAGAAGGTACCCTGCACTAAGTAAGGTACTTTTGGGAAGAGTTTAAAGAATAGTATGAGGAAGCTCACCAAACCAACCAGAGCTTTGAGTAATCGAGGAGCAAGTGTTGTGAATATGCTTTACAACATGGAAAACATGATGGGACATTCATTTATGCAGTTAAAAGAAGTTTGCTTTGTGTAGAAATAGAGAATATTTGTTAGCAAAGTATAAATTTTAAGAATGCAAATCAGCTGGTACTCTTATTTTGCATGTGAGTTTTTTCCTTTACAGAATTGGTATTTACTCTGTGTGTCATTTCCTAGCTTGCTTACTTTTTTCTCAATCCAGTGTTTTGGAGATCTGTCATGTCACTTAATTCATTCAGTTTAGTTGTTGCACTGCATTTCAGTATATGAATACACCACCATTCATGCCCAGATTGCTATTTGAGTAATTAATATTTATTCACAACTACAATAATTCTGTGCGATAAATGTATCTATTTCCTTATACATAGGTATGGGAATTTATCTAGGTATGTTTCCAAAAGAGATGGCTCATAAGTTTAAGTGTATTATTTATTTTATTAGAAGTTGTCAAATTCCTTTTTAAGGAGGCTGTACCAATTACTACTTCAGTCAGTTCTAATATATGAGAATTTTCTTTTCCCTACATCCTTGCTATCACATCATAGGATTATTTAAAAAACACATTTTTTTTGGTCAATCTGATGGTTAGAAAATGATATCCTGTCTTAATAAATAATGTATAGGCATAACAGAATTAAGGTGGTAGGGTACACATTTTTTCATTTGTCATCTGGATTGAATTTTATATCTTGCTTATATGGCTTCAGTAATCATAATCTCAGTCATCATAATAAGAGTAATAAAAGACTTATTGATTGCTGTGCCAAAGCTTTGTTTTGCTCTTTGCATACTTTGATTGATTTAGTCCTCACAGCAACTCTGACATAGACTTACTGGCTCCATTTCACAGCTGAGGAAGGTAAGACACTAAATGAGTTTCAGAGGGTCACACAATTATTAAGTGGCAAAAAAAAAACTTGAAACCAGAGACTTGGTTCAGAGCTCAGGCAGCCTGGCCTCAGATCTCTTTTACCTTTGCTTTTCTGAATTTCATTCTTTGCAAACCTATGTATAGGTCTCAAGAAAGGCTGCCATTATTCCATACAACTAACTCTGCACATGTTCTATACAAGTTTTTTGTTTTGTTTTTGTTTTTATACACATCTCCTTTCTCTATCCGCAGAATGTTTTACCATGTCCTGTTCAGTAGTTCCTCAGCCCTGTGGTCATTTCAGCAGCTCTGTCCTCGTTATCTTCTCCAGTGTTTTAAGGAGTTACAGCCTTTCTTCTAGAGTATACTGTATTTGAATACTTTGCTACCTGCCAGGCCCTACATGGTCTTACAGTGCTATTTTCCAAAGGTTGTTTAACTTCTCTGAGCATCCTCCATTTGTAAAATGAATGAAAGTAAATGGGACTCATCTAGAGAATAATGCTGAGCACATGATAACACTTAATAAGTGTTTCCTGCTGCTATTTTTACCATTTGAGAAATTATAAGAACCACTCTCCAATTCACACTAACTACAAAGAACCCTAGGAGACGTTTTCTTTCTTTCTTTTATTTGTTTTTTCCTTTTTAAGAGAAGGGATAAGGAGTCCTACATACGTATTCTGAGTTCTTAAATGTTTACCTACAAATGCATAAATTTACTGACATCTTTACTTTGCCATTTTATCTTAGGAACAGCTTTAAGAAACAAGAAAGAATTTTGGTTCTTGTCTTTCACAGAATTCCCAGAGCGAAAGAAAATGGTGACTAGGATTTTAACCAGTTTAAACAATTCATACAAATATTATTAAGATTCAGAAACCCATAGTAACATCCTTTTGAACTAAATAGTTAAGTCTCTAGGATTATAGATTTCTAAGAAAAAAATGCTGACCTCACCTTCCTTCATCTGGCCAGGGGCTGTCCTCTCCCTCTACTCATGGTTCTCCTTCATTCCCCAGCCTTTTCTTACTGGGACCACCCTCACGACACAGCAGTCCTTACTCCAATCTTTCCTTTCCTCTGGGAGCTCTTCAAAGCTCCTCAAATTAAGGCCATGTTTGGACCATGCTTTGTTTTCCTATTTAATGTCCAACATCATCTTCCTTCCTGCAGCATGGAGCAGACTGCATTATCTCAGAGCTCTTTGCTAGGTTCCTCTGATAATACCCTGAGCTGCTTGTTCCTCCCAGCCAGACACCTCACTGCAAATTACGTTATTGTTCTATCCCATCCTTTTCTTAAGACACAAACATCACGTATTCATAGTGCTTAGAGCTATATGCAGTTATTAAATATGAGTTCCTGTGTTTATTATGTGGGTAGAAGCACATTCAAGGCAGGGGAGGTAGCAAGCACCAAGGCCAGGAAGCAGGAGAGCATGCCTGACATCGTTAAGGAACAGCAAGAAGATGCTGTGGTAACTGGAGTGTAGAGAGGAAAGCAGAATTGTGGAGAGGAATTTAGGAGGGCAGTGTGGGATCAAATCACATCAAATATTGTTAGCCACTGCTTTTCAGGCCCTGACTGTTAGGTACCAGGTCTAGCTTGGCAAAGAAGATTTCTACAGAGCTAAGCTTCTGACATAGTGTATGCAGGAATGTTCTTTTCCCTGATTTGATTGCCAAGCTTTGATGCTACCATCTGTTCAGGAGTAGCTGAATTTCTTGATTTCTTAATGTCTGCAGTATTAGATCTCCTGGAAAATGGTACTTTTACATTGGTCTGTGTCCCAGCCAGGGGTGTGAGTTCAGCATTTACTTGTAACATATCATCTTCAGAATGACATTAGTGTCTATCTGACTATAAAACATGTAATTTAGAAAGTATTTAATATAATGATATTGTTCCACTACTGGTAAAATCTTAATTGGCAAAATTTAATAAATGGCAAAAATTAACTTCCATAACACTGTATTACATTGAGTTTTAAAAGATTTAGTTATGATTTTTGACCACGTGAAGTGTGTAAATCACTGGCATTAAGAACACTGACATTGCTGCATAGCCATCACTATCATCTACCTCCAGAACTTATATCATCTTACAAAACTGAAAATGTGTACCAGTTAAATAATAACTCCCCATTTCTGCCCACCCCCATTTGCTAACAATCACCATTCTACTTTCTTTTTCCCCAGTTTTATTGATAAATAATTGAATATACATCACTGTATAAGTTTAAGGCAAATAGCATGATGGCTTGATTATATATTTATCATAGAAAGATGATCACGATAGGTTTTAGGTCTTATATTTAAATCCTTCATCCATTTCAAGTTAATTTTTGTGAGTGGTATAAAATATAAGTCTCTTTCATTCTTTTACAGGTAAATATTCCATTATCCCAGCAACATTTATTGAAGAGACTTTCTTTTCTCCATTGAGCATTTTTGCCTCCCTTGTCAAATATTAGTTGACCTTATTATATATTCTTGTGTTTATTACTGGGCTCTTGATATATTATTATGTTTATTCTTGGGCTCTGTTCCATTGGTCTATGTGACTGTTTCTATGCCAGAACTATGCTGTTTTGAATGACTATAATTTTATAAGTACAGCTTGAAATCACGAAGTGTGATGCCTCCTGCTTTGTTCTTTTTTCTCAGGGTTTTTGACTGTTTAGAGTCTTTTGTGATTCCATATAAATTCTAGAGGAATTTTTTTTTTCTATTTCTGTAAAAAATGCCTTTGGAATCTTGATAGGAATTGCATTGAGTCTGTAGATGTCTTTTGGTAGTATTCACATTTTAGCAGTATTCTTTCAGCCATGAACACTGGATACCTTTACATTTATTTGTGTCTTCTTTGATTTATTTTATCTATGTCAGATTTTGTCAAAGACTTTTTATCTGTGTCTGTTGAGATGTTCTTATGATTCTTTTATTTTCTTTTATTCATGTGGTTTATCACATTGGTTGATTGGCCGAGGTTGTACCGTCCTTGTATCCCAGAGGTAAATCCAGTTTGATCATGGTGAATGCTCCTTTCAGTGTGCTGCAGAATTCGGTTTGCTAGTATTTTATCAACAATTTTTACGTCCATATTCACCAGTGCTATTGCCCTGCAGTTTTCTGATTTTGGTACCAGGGTAATACTGGCCTTCTACAATGAGATTGGGAGTGTTCTCTCCTGTTTGATTTTTGGAAGCATTTTAGGAGGATTGATGTTTATTTAAATGATTAGTAAAATTTACCAGCAAAGCCATCTCGTTCTGGACTTCTCTTTGTTATAGAACTGTTGATTACTGATTCAGTCTTCTTACTAGCAATTGGTCTGTTTAGATTTCCTATTTCTTCCTGATTCAATCTTAGTAAGTTGTATGTTTCTAGGAATTTTTCCATTTCTTCTAGGTTGTTAAGTTTGTTGGTGTATAGTTGTTCATAATAACCTCTTATGATCTTTTGAATTTCTGTGGTTTCAATTGTAATATCTTCTTTTCATTTATAATTTTGTTGATTTTGGTCTTTTTTTTTTGGTTAGTGTAGCTAAGAGTCTGTCCATTTTGTTTCTCTTTTCAAAGAACCAACTCTTGATTTGATTAATCTTTTATTTTTATGTTCTCTATTTCATTTATTTATTTTCTTTTTTTGAATTTCATTTATTTCTGTTGTCCTCTTTACTATTTCCTTTCTTCTGCTAAATTTAGGCTCAGTTTATTTTTTTTATAATTCCTTAAGTTTTAAAGTTAGGTTGTTTATTTGGGATCTTTCTTATCCTTAAATGTTGGCACTTATTGCCGTCTCAGAATTACTTTTGTTTCATCCCATAAGTTCTGTCTAGTATGTTGTGTTTCCATTTTCATTTGTCTCAAGAAACTTTTTACCATTCTCCTTTCTGTCTCTGTATCCTAAGTATGTCACATCAGTGAAATCGTGTATTTGTCCATTATTCCACTTAGCTGGCTTATTTCACTTAATGTAATGTTTTCAAGGTTGTCGTATGTGAAAAGAATTTTCTCCCTTTTTAAGACTAAATAATATTCTATGGTCCATATATACCATTTTGTATCTTGGGTTGCTTCCACCTTTTGGTATTATGAATGATATTTCTGTGAATGTGATTGTACAAATATTTCCTCAGGATCTTTCTTTGATTTTGGGAGGGTATGTACCCAGAAATGGAATAATTCTATTTTTATTTTTTAAGAACTTCCATACTGTTTTCCATAGTGGCTGCAACATTTTACATTCTACCAGCAGTACACAGGTTCCAGTGTCTCCTTGCCAACAACTTCCTTTTTCTCTCTCTCTCTCTCTCTCTCTTTAAATCATAGCCATCCCAGTGGGTGTGAGGTGGTAGCACTGTGGTTTTGATTTACATTTTCCTGATGATCAGTGATGTTGTGTATCTTTCATGAGCTTTTGGGCTATGTGTATATCATCTCTGGAGAAAAGTCTATTTAATTCCTTTGTCCATTTTTTAATCAGATTGCTAAATTTTTTATTGTTGTGTTTTGGTGTTCTCTTTACATCCTGGATATCAACCCCTTATCTAAAGAGTGATTTGCAAATATTTTCTCCCATTCTATGAGTTTCCTTTTTACTTTATTGATAGTATTTTTGAATAACACAAGTTTTTATTTTTTTCAAAGTCCAGTTTGTCATGTCTTTTGTTGCCTGGGCCTGTGGTGTCATATCCAAAAATTATTGCAAAACCCAGCATTATGAAACTTGTCTCTCATAAGCTTTCTTATAAGCATTTACAATTTTATTTGTCTTTACAGGGTTGAACTTTGGAGAGAACCAAGCAAATCCTTGGGCATCAGCATTGTTGGCGGACGAGGCATGGGGAGTCGTCTAAGCAACGGTGAAGTGATGAGGGGCATTTTCATCAAACACGTTCTTGAAGATAGTCCAGCTGGCGCAAATGGAACCTTGAAACCTGGAGATAGAATAGTAGAGGTACCCTCTAGTTAACTTTCTATGCCAAAGTTCCCTACCTCTTCTGTCCTCTTTCCTAAGGGAATCATTGCCTTTACACTGCTTACTTGACCAACAGGAAAGTCGAATGTGAGGTGGAAGCATTTCTTTGTCATATGTCTCATTTCATCTATAATTTTTCTCTTTAGTGCATGGTGACAGATTATATACCTTGATTCAGACATTGGTGTTTGGAGATATAACCAACTATTTTTAAAAACATTGGCCCTGAATTAAAATAATGAAGATCTGTTTGAAAGAACAAAGCAGATTTCTTGAGGAAGAATTGAATTGTTTGAAATTATGTATACATGTGCAGAATGTGTACATCATAACTAGGCTCTCCAGTGAGATTTTATTTCAAGAAATGCTTTGTCACGATCATTTAATTGTAGAATAACTTTGTTGGATAAGATTGTTTTCCAAGTGAGTCTCTTTGGTAAATCTTTTACGCTAATCGCCCTGATAACCGTTTATATAAATGCCCCACCCCCACAATCCAGGCTCAGATTTTCCTTCTACTACTCAGTGCTGTGCCCATTTATCACTGAGGAGTGTGTGTGTGTGTGTGTGTGTGTGTGTGTGTGTGTGTGTATTTACACACTCGTGTATGTGTAACTTCGTTATGAGCAAGAGAAGCGTTTGGTCAAATTGTTGCTAATCTCTTAATTCAAAACAAAGTATAATATTTTAAATAGTCTTTTCTTCCTTGGTCACTACTCATTTACTCAGCAAATATTCCTGGAACAGCTGTTGCATTCCAGATGCTATGACAGGCTCTGGGCATTTGGCAGTAAACAAGGCACCATGCCTGACTCTCTGTCAAGTGCAGCAGACTTAACAAGTAATCAGGTCACTTCAGAACCGTGTGATAAATTGTTTGATCAGGGTAAGTATAGTTTTAGTTTAAGAGGGTAGTCATCAGTATATTTAGAGTAGAATAGGAAACAACTTCCCAGTAGAAACCAATCACTTTATTATTATAAGGACCATTGCATTTACTTTATACAAGTGCTTGTCTCTCATTTTCTAAATCCATATAACTTACCATTAAAATGCATTAATTGTGTAGAAAAAGATTACAACATATTAACTGCAACTTTAAAATGAACAGTTTCATGTTCCTGAAACAGTAGTCCTTTACTGGTTGATTGTCTGTGAGAGCTGAAGAGGGAGGAAGATTGAGAGTTGGGAGGACAAGGATCATGTCTTTTGTTTCATTTTGTCTTTTCCTCCAGCCATTTATAAGGAAGAATAATGGGCTTTTTCTTTATACCTGCATCCTTGCCTTTCATTAGATGATACTTACCCCCTTTTAAAAAAAATGTTTATTTGGGACACTGGGTGGCTCAAGTCAGTTAAGCAACCAACTTCGGCTCAGGTTATGATCTCACGGTTCTGTGAGTTCGAGCCCCGCGTCGGGCTCTGTGCTGGCAGCTCAGAACCTGGAGCCTGCTTCGGATTCTGTGTTTTCCTCTGTATACTCCTCTCCCACTCATGTTCTGTCTCTCTCCATCTTTCTCTGTCTCTCTCTTTCTCTTAAAAATAAACTAAATTTTTTTAAATATTTATTTGTTTTTAGAGAGAGAGAGAGAGAGAGAGAGAGTGCACATGTGGGAATTGGGGGAACCAGAGAGAGAGGGAAAGCAAGAATCCCAAGTAGCCTCCATGCTGTCAGCGCAGAGCCCAATGTGGGGCTCAAATTCGTGAACTGTGAGATCATGGCTTTAGCCGAAGTCAAGAATTGGACACTTACCAGACTGAGCCTCCCAGGCGGGGTCCCCAAGCACCTTTTTAAAGAACTCCTTTTTAGTAGAACACTTATCTAAAGATCCCAGTTTCAGATTGTCACTGGGCAGTTTATTTTAGGGAGAATTCACTGTTAAATACCTTTGACTTAAAGAGAAAAAGTAAAGAAACATTTATAATTATTTCTAGAAGGGTCTTATGGTTTGTACCAAACTGTTGTTTAAATGTATTGAGGAAGTTAAAACAACCCTTTCAAAGTGAAAAGAAAGTATTTTTGTGTGTGTTATAAAATACTGTATGCAATTTAGCACTGGTTTGTTGAAGGCTCTTATGTATAGGGGCTTTTCTAGTAAATAAGAAAACCTTAGGCCTCTGGGATCCTGGAGATTCTAAAACATGTCTCTGCCAAGTGTCTAAAAATGTATTTAGACTAGATAAGTTGAGACCTGCACAATATTCCATTCTAAGTGTAGAGTTCTTTAGACTTGAGCAAAGATACGTCCTGGTAAATGTGTCTGCAGATAGAATATTTGGTAGATGTGAATACTAACTTTTATTCTACAAAAATGAAAGCTATTTTTATATGCATTGTAAGATATATAAGTATTGATCTAAGGGAGGTTTTCAATTAAATGTATGTACTTCTTTTAAAGGTGATAATGTCCTATGCAGAGATCTAATAACAAATTTTCTTTTCCAGAATTATGTCTACTCTGATTTTGCTGTTTTGTTGTATATACCATATTGTGGTAATCGGAAATGATAAAATGATAATAGTTATCCTGTAGTTTTAACTTGGCACGATTAGCATTTGGCCTTTCAAACTATTTTCCTTCCTGCGTATACATAGTCATATACTGCATAAGCTGAACTGATCATCACCCAGGCAATCCGTGGTCAAAAAAAAGTTACAAAATAACATTAATTTTCAAGCTGTTTATATAAGAATTACTAACAAGCACAATTTCTTGGCTTCTAGCTCCTGTCATGTCTATTACAAAGATTCTTTTGCAAAACTAATCTTGCCATAACTCAATTTTTCTTTTTTTTTTTTAAATTTTTTTTTTAATGTTTTATTTATTTCTAGGAGAGAGAGACAGCGTGAGCAGGGGAGGGTCAGAGAGAGAGGCAGTCACAGACTGAAACAGGCTCCAGGCTCTGAGCTGGCAGTCAGCACAGAGCCTGACGCGAGGCTCGAACCCATGAACCGCGAGATCATGACCTAAGCGAAAGTCGGACGCTTAACCGACTAAGCCACCCAGGCGCCCCATTGCCATAACCCAATTTTTCTGAATGAACATCAGACTTTTGTTTTTATTTTATTTTTTTTGCATTTATTTATTTATTTATTTATTTATTTTTTACAAATAGTTTAATGTCAAATTAGTTTCCACATAACACTCAGTGCTCATCCCCATAAGTGTCCTCCTCTATGCCCATGCCCCCCTCCCCCCACATCCATCAGTCCTCAGTTTTTGTCAGCATTCAAGAGTCGCTCATGATTTGCCTCAATCCCTTTCCCCCACCCTTTAGCCCTTCTTCTCCCCCTTGTTCCTCCGTCAAGTTCCTCCTAATCCTCCTATACGTGCACACATATGATATTTGTCCTTCTCTGCCTGACTTAGTTCGCTCAGCATAACACCCTCAAGGTCCATCCATGTTGCTACACATGGCCAGATTTCATTGTTTCTCATTGCCATGTAGTATTCCATGGTATAGATAAACCACATCTTCTTGGTCCATTCATCTGTTGATGGACACTTAGGCTCTTTCCATGTTTTAGCTATTGTGGAGAGTGCTGCTATGAACATTGGGGTACATGTGCTCCTATGCCTCAGCATTTCTGTATTCCTTGGGTAAATTCCTAGCAGTGCTATTGCTGGGTCATAGGGGAGTTCTATTGTTAGTTTCCTGAGGAACCTACACACTGTTTTCCAGAGGGGCTGTACCAGTTTACATTCCCACCAACAGTGTAGGAGGGTGCCCGTTTCTCCACATCCTCGCCAGCATCTAGAGTTCTCTGATTGGCTCATTTTAGCCACTCTGACTGGCGTGAGGTGGTATCTCAGTGTGGTTTTGATTTGTATTTCCCTGATGAGGAGGGATGCTGAGCATCGTTTCATGTGTCTGTTGGCCATCTGGATGTCCTCTTTGGAGAAGTGTCTGTTCATATCTTCTGCCCATTTCTTCACTGGGTTGTTTGTGTTTCGGGCGTGTAGTTTGGTGAGTTCCTTATATATTCTGGATATTAATCCTTTATCTGATATGTCATTTGCAACTATCTTTTCCCATTCCGTTGGTTGCCTATTAGTTGTGTGGGTTGTTTCCTTGGCTGTGCAGAAGCTTTTAATCTTGATGAGGACCCAATCATTTATTTTTGCTCTTGATTCCCTTGCTTTTGGGGATGTGTCAAGTAAAGTTGCTGCGGTGGAGGTCAAGGAGGCTGTTTCCTGCTTTCTTCTCTGGGGTTTCGATAGTTTCCTGTCTCACGTTCAGGTCCTTTATCCATTTTGAGTTTATTTTTGTGCATGGTGTGAGAAAATGATCTAGTTTCATTCTTCTGCATGTTGCTGTCCAGTTCTCCCAACACCATCTGTTAAAAAGGCTGTCTTTTTTCCATTGGATATTCTTTCCTGCTTTGTCAAAGATCAGTTGGCTGTATACTTTTGGGTCCACTTCTGAGTTCTCAATTCTGTTCCATTGGTCCATGTGTCTGTTTTTGTGCCAATACCATACTGTCTTGATGATGAAAGCTTTGTAGTAGAGGCTAAAGTCTGGGATGGTGATCCCTCCCGTTTTGGTTTTATTTTTCAGTATTACTTTGGCTGTTCGGGGTCTT
Organism: Proteles cristata cristata; assembly: GCA_017311185.1. Taxonomy (NCBI): domain Eukaryota; kingdom Metazoa; phylum Chordata; class Mammalia; order Carnivora; family Hyaenidae; genus Proteles; species Proteles cristata. Next base: position 725,432 of record JAESUZ010002026.1, on the reverse strand, counting down.
TTATGGTTCCATACAAATTTTTGTATAGTTCTAGTTTTAAGAAGTATGCTGGTGCAATTTTGATTGGAATTGCATTGAATGTGTAGAGTGCTTTAGGTAGTAATGACATCCTAACTATATTTATTCTTCCTATCCATGAGCATGGAATGTTTTTCTATTTCTTTGTGTCTTCTTCAATTTCGTTAATAAGTTTTCTATAGTTTTCATCATACAGATCTCTTGTATCCTTGGTTAGGTTTATTCCGAGGTATTTTATGGTTTTTGTGCAATTGTGAATGGGATCAGTTTCTTGATTTCTCTTTCTGTTGCTTCATTGTTGGTGTATAAAAATGCAACCGATTTCTGTACGTTGATTTTGTACCCTGCAACTTGGCTGAATTCTTGAATCAGTAGTAGGCTTCTGGTGGAGTCTGTCGGGTTTTCGATGTAGAGTATCATTTCATCTACGAAGAGTGAAAGTTTGACTTCTTCTTTGCCAGTTCTGATGCATTTGATTTCCTTTTGTTGTCTGATGGCTGATGCTAGGACTTCCAGCATTATGTTGAACAACAGTGGTGAGAGTGGACATCCCTGTCGTGTTCCAGATCTCAGGGGGAAAGCTCTCAGTTTTTCCCCTTTAAGGATGATGTTAGCTGAAGGCTTCTCATAGATGGCTTTGATGATGTTTAAGTAGGTTCCTTCTATCCCAACTTTCTCTAGAGTCTTTATTAAGAAGGGATGCTGTATTTTGTCAAATACTTTTTCTGCATGTATTGACAGGATCATATGGTTTTTATCTTTTCTTTTATTGATACGTTGTATCACATTGATTGTTTTGCGAATGTTGAACCAGCCCTGTAACCCAGGAATGAATCCCACTTGATCTTGGTGGATGATTCTTTTTATATGCTGCTGGATTCAATTTGCTAGGATCTTATTGAGAATTTTTGCATCCGTATTCATCAAGGATATTGGCCTGTAGTTCTCTTGTTTTGCTGGATCTCTATCTGGCTTGGGAATCAGAGTGATGCTGGCTTTGTAAAATGAGTCTGGGAGTTTTCCTTCGATTTCTGTTTTTTGGAATAGCTTGAGAAGAATTGGGATTAATTCTGTTTTAAATGTCTGGTAGAATTACCCAGGGAAGCCATCAGGTCCAAGGCTCTTATTTGTTGGGAGATTTTTGATTACTGATTCGATTTCTTCACTCGTATGGGTCTGTTCAGGTTTTCTATTTCTTCCCGTGTGAATTTTGGTAGTGAGTGTGTGTTTAGGAATGTGTCCATTTCTTCTAAGTTGTCCAATTTGTTGTCATATAATTTTTCATAGTATTCCCTGATAATTGCTTGTATTTCTGAGGGGTTGGTTGTAATAAGTCCTTTTTCATACATAATTTTGTCTATTTGGGTGCTCTCTCTTTTCTTTTGGATAAGTCTGGCTAGAGGTTTGTCAATTTTGTTTACTTTTTCAAAAAACCAACTCTTGGTTTCATTGATCTGTTCAATTGTTTCTTTGGTCTCTATGTTGTATATTTCTGCTCTAATTTTTACTATTTCTCTTCTTCTACTGGGTTTAGGGCGTTCTTGTTGCTCTGCCTCTAGTTCTTTTAGGTGAGCTGTTAGATTTTGCACTTGTGCTTTTTCTAATCTCTTGAGATAGGCCTGGAGAGCAATGTACTTTCCTCTTAGGACTGCCTTTGCCGCATCCCATAGATTTTGAATTGTTGTGTTTTCATTTTCATTTGTTTCCATATATTTTTAATTTCATCTCTAATTGCCTGATTGGCCCATTCATTCTTTAGAAGGGTGTTCTTTAACCTCCATGTTTTTGGAGGTTTTCCAGACTTCTTCCTATAATTGATTTCAAGTTTCAAAACATTGTGATCTGACAGTGTGCATGGTATGATCTCCATTCTTTTATATTTATTGAGGGCTGCTTTATGTCCCAGTATGTGGTTTATCTTGGAGAATGTGCCATGCGCACTTGAGAAGAAAGTAAATTCCCTGGCCTCAGGATGTAAAGTTCTAAATATATCCGTCAGGTCCATCTGGTCCAATGTATCTTTCAAGTCCATTATTTCTTTAGTGATTTTCTGTCTGGTTGACCTATCCATTGCTGTAAGCGGAGTATTAAAGTCCCCTGCTATTAGCACATTCTTATCTAGAAGCTTGTTTCTGTTTGTGATTAATTGTTTTAGATATTTAGGTGCTCCCATATTCGGTGCGTAGACATTTATGATTGTTAGTTCTTCCTGATGGATGGACCCTGTAATTATTATGTAGTGCCCTTCTTCATCTCTTGTGATTGTCTTTAATTTAAAGTCCAGTTTGTCTGATATAAGTATCGCTACTCCGGCTTTCTTTTGATTTCCTGTAGCATGATATATATTTCTCCATCCCCTTACTTTTAATCTGAAGGTATCTTCCCGTCTAAAATGAGTTTCTTGTAGACAGCATATAGATGGATTTTGTTTTTTAATCCATTCTGCTACCCTATATCTTTTGATTGGAGCATTCAGCCCATTTACATTCAGTGTTATTATTGAAATATGTGGGTTTAGAGTCTTTGTATCTTTTGTAGGGTTCATGTTTGTGGTGGTGTCTCTGGAATCTTTGTTTCTTGCAACCTTTCCTTCAGAGCATCCCCCTCAGGATTTCTTGTAGGGCTGGCTTAGTGGTGACAAATTCTTTCAATTTCTGTTTGTTTGGAAAGGTTTTTATCTCTCCTTCTATTTTGAATGACAAGCTTGCTGGATAGAGGATTCTTGGCTGCATATTTTTACTGTTCATCACATTGAAGATCTCTTGCCATTCCTTTCTGGCCTGCCACGTTTCAGTAGATAGGTCTGTCACCACTCTGATGGGTTTCCCTTTGTATGTGAGGGCCCTTTTCTCCCTAGCTGCTTTCAAAATTCTCTCTTTGTCCTTGTATTTTGCCATTTTTACGATGATATGTCGTGCAGAAGATCGATTCAAGTTACGTCTGAGGGGAGTCCTCTGAGCCTCTTGTATTTCCACATTGACTTCCTTCCCCAGGTCGGGGAAGTTCTCTGCTATAATTTGTTCCAGGACTCCTTCAGCACCTTTCCCTCTCTCTTCCTCTTCTGGGATTCCTATGATACGGATATTGTTGCGTTTGACTGTGTCGCTGAGCTCTCGAATTCTTCTTTCCTGTTCCTGGATCAGTTTGTCTCTTTTTTTGTCAGCTTCTTGTTTTTCTAGAATGGTGTCTTCTAAATCACTTATTCTCCTTTCTGCCTCTTCAATCCGTGCATTGGAGGCCTCTAATTTATTATGTATCTCATTTATCGCATTTTTAATTCTTCATGTCTATTTTTATTTTCCATTCTGTCTGTAGCCATAGTTTCTTTGATGTCCCCTATGTTTTTTTCAAGCCCTGCTATTAATTTCACCATTATTATTCTAAAATCTTGTTCACTTATGCTGCTGATATCTGTTTTGAGCAGTTCATTAGCTGTCATTTCTTCTTGGAGTTTCTTTGGAGGAGAGCTCTTTCGTTTCGTCATTTTAGTTAGCTTTCCGGCTCTTGTTGGTTTTAAAGACCTGTTATGCTCTCTGTTTCTATGAGCGCTGCTATATCCAAGAAGACTCTTTGACTTTCCAGGGCCTATCCTTTCAGAGATTTTTTTGAATGGTATCCCTCGGTCTCTCTTGTTGGGACCTTAGTTATTTTATTTTCCTATTCGTAGTGATATTTGGGACTCTTCACCTTGTGTACTCTAGCTTGTTTCTTGAGGTAGCCCTGGAAAAGAAAACAGACAGACAGACACACAGGGAGCAGGAGCACACAAACGCACAGGCTGATTCAACTAACATGCAAAGTGAGAGGGAAAACGAAAAAGTTAATAGAAAAGACGGAGGAAGGAGGGCGAATAGGGAGCATAAAATACATAAAAGGGTCAAAAAGGGGAAAAGAAAAGGAAAAAAGAAGAAAACCAATGGACAAAGAACGGTTTAAAGCATATACCTGGATTTCCCAGCTACAGTTAAATAGCCGTGTGTATGCAGTGCTGGTTGAAGAGCATAGAGAAAAAGAGAGAATGCAGGGTGAGACAAGGCAGATTTGGAAATAGAATGAACAGGCAGAAGGGATAAGAAACTTTTTTCAAAGAGGTAAAGGGTAGAATGTGGTTGGATAGGTGAGAGAAGGATGCTGGAATTATCCAGAGAAACTATATAGTCTAATTACTCCTGAGAGAAATAGCTGAAAAGGTCGGTAGGTGTAGAATTTACATTTACAGAATGGACTTGTGATTGTTTAAGCAAGCTGGCGACCAGAGTTAATCAGGTCAGTGTTTTGGGGAAAAAAGCGAGAAAAGAGAAAAAAGAAGAAAAAAAAAGAGAAAAGAAAGGGGAAAAAGAAAAAAAAAGGGAGGAGGGCACCTCTCAGGCAGAGATGGGCGTGGCGTGATCCGATGCCTCAGGCGGGGGTTCTGCCTTGGCGATTGTGGGAAGGAGAGTGACGGTGCTCCAGTCCCTTCTTGAACCCCGCGCTGCAGCTCGCTTTTTTTTTTTTTGGCGTGTCAACTCCCCGTTCCGGGGACGCAGCCGAAGTTGGTTGCACTCTTCAACCCAGGCCAGTTCCAATCTCCAAATCCCAGCCCGCGCCCCGCTGAAGTTGCCTTAGACACAGCTTCCCAGACAACCCCCTCGGGCAATTCCAGGCTCCCTGCTGAGCTCTGGGGGCGGAGTCAGGATCGCTGCTTTCTTCTCTGGTCGGCTCTGGTGCGCATGCGCGGGGGCTTGCCTGCAGCGTCCGCGTAGCCTGAGCCCGCTGGAGTGAGGAAAACCGGGTCTCTCTATGGCTCGTCACCCGAAACACGAGCTCACAGGCAAATTTCCAGTTTTTAGCTTTTTGCCTTCCCTCTCGAGTTCCAGCCAGCCAGGAGGGCGGATGCCCGGGGTCTGCGCGTCTCTTTCAGGGATCCCAGCCGCCCTGGAGCTACAATGGCGGCAGGCGCACCCGCTCCGCTTTAAAACCCCACCTCCAGGAGCGGCACAAAGAAGCAGTTTGTGTGCTCAGCCTCCCCCAGGACCAGTTGTCGCGAGGGGACCTGGTGTGCAGATATTTGGCAAGTACGGTCTTTCTATGCACCGAGCGGAGATTTTTCTGTCTCGGACTCTCCCCTTTTCCCCTCTCACTCCCCGTAGAGGGTAGAGGGGGATCGCCTCCCACCCTGGAGGCTCCGATCCCGGGCTGATTTTACCTTCCCGGTTCGCACTCACGTTAGAAGGCTTTCTCAGTGGATTCTGCGTCCTTTTTTCTCCCAGTCTCTCAGGTTTTGTATGGTTTCCAATGGCTTCAGATCTTTTCTGTGTGATGTATGGGCGCGAGTGCAAGTACGGAGCTCCTTACTTCTCCGCCATCTTGCCTCCCTTCCTGAAATTCTTTTAGAGCATGTCACTGTATTTTTGTCAGGGTAAAAAATAGATATAATTTAATAAATTATATTAAATTTATTAAAATTATTAAATATTTAAAATAAAATGTTATTTTAAACATTTTGAAATATACTTATGTGGCATTAAGTACTTTCTCACTGTTGAGCAACCACCATCTCTGTTTATCTCCAGAACTTTCTCATCGTCTCAAACTGAACCATTTTCTGCTTGCAATACTAAATTTGTATTGCCGCTCCTCCTGTCTCCCGCCATCCTACCTTCTCTCTCTAAAACTGAGTACTCTAGGTATCTCATATATGTTTAATTGTCTAATATTGGTCCATTTGTGCTGGCTTCTTTCAATTAGCCCAGTGTTCGTGAGGCTCATCCAAGTTGTGGCCTGTGACAGAATTCCATTCATTATAAGGCTGAATGATGTTCCGTTGTATGTGTTCACCACACTTTGTTCATCCATGAGGTTGTTGATGGACATTCGGGTTGTCTCCACATTTTGGCTACTGGGAATAAAGGTGTTTTGAAAATTGATTATCAAAAAGCTGTTCTAGTCACTGCTTTAAATTCTCTTGTGGCATATAATTAAGTATATAAGCAGAAGTGAAACTACAGGATCAAATGAAAATTCTATGATTACATTTTGAGGAACTGGCACAATCTTTTCCATAACATCTGTGCCACTTTTTATTCTCATCAGCAAAGCACCACAGGGTTGCAATTTCTCCTCATCCTCACCAATAATTATTTTTTGTTTTTGTTTTTAATAATGGGCATTCTAGTATAGGTTGTGGTATCACATTATAGGTTCAATTTGCATTTCCCTAATGATTAGACAAGTTGTGCATCTAAGTATTCATACTTATATCTTCTTTGGAAAACCATCTATTTGAGTCCATTCCCTGTTCTTTTTTTTCACCATTAGTTTTGTTTTTTAATTTATTTTAACATTTTATTCCAGTATAGTTAACATGCAGTGCAATACTAGTTTCAGGTATACGATATAGTGATTCAGCACTTCCATACAACACCTGGTTCTCATCAAAACAAGTGGACTTCTTCATCCCATCACCTATTTCACCAACCCCCTCTGGTACCCATCAGTTTGTTCTTGATAGTCAAGAGTCTGTTTCTTGGTTTGCCTCTCCTTTTCCCTTTGTTCATTTGTACTATTTTTTTAGTTCCACATATGAGTGAAATTATATAGTATTTGTCTTTCTCTGAATGACTAATTTCTTTTAGCATAATACCCTCTAGCTCCATGTACATCATTCCAAAGGCAAGATTTCATTTCTTTATTGTCTGAATAATATTCCATTGTATGTGTATAGGTACCACATCTTCTCTATTCATTCATTTATTGGTGGACACTTGGGCTGCTTCCACAATTTGGTTGTTGTAAATGCTGCTGCTCTAAGCTGAGAGTTGCCAAGTGTCCCTTTGAATTTGTTTTGTTTTGTTTTTTTGTTTTTGTATTTTGGGGGCAGTGACCCAGTAGTGGAATTACTGGATTTTAGGGAGGCTTTATTTATACCTTGGAGGAAACTCCGTTCTCTTTTCTACAGTGACAGGTCAGGTTTGATTCTCACCAATAATACCAGAGGATTTCCTTTTCTCCAAATCATTGCCCACACTTTCTTTCTTTTTTAAATGTTATGTCATTTATTTCTGAGAGAGAGAGAGAAAGAGACAGTGTAAGCAGGGGAGGGTCAGAGAGAGAGGGAGACACAGAATCTGAAACAGGCTCCAGTCTCTGAGCTGGCTGTCAGCAGAGAGCCTGACGCGGGGCTCGAACCCACGAACCGTGAGATCATGACCTAAGCTGAAGTTGTATGCTTAACCGACTGAGCCACCCAGGCGCCCCTTATTGTTTCTTTTGGGGAGATGGGCATGGAAGAGGGCACTTGTGGGGATGAGCACTGGGTGTTATACGGAAACCAATTTGACAATAAACAATTTGTAAATATATATATATATTTCCCATATATATATATATAAAATAAAAAAATAAAAAGCTTTAAAAAAAATTTTCATTATGGAAGCATTGAATCACTCTATTGTACACCTGAAATGAGTATTACACTCTTGGTTAAGTAACTGGAATTTAAATAAAAGGATTGCTTTTTTTTAATTGATTTTTTTTTTGCTGTGGAATATTTGAAATACTTTTCGTATTTCAGATATTAATAGATATTAATCTATTATCAAGTATGTGATTTGCCAATCTTTTTTCCATTTTGTTGGTTGCCTTTGTACTTGGGAAATAGTGCCATTTGATGTACAAATATTTTTAATTCTGCCAAAATATTTTTTTTTCTTTAATTGTCTCTGTCTATGGTGCTCTATCCAGGAAATCTTTGTCAAGTGCAGTGTCATAAAGATATACCTCTGTATTTTCTTCTAAGTGCTTATGGTTATATTTCTTATGCTTCAGTTTGTGATCCATTTGGAATCATGCTTGGAGAGGGTGGATGGGAAGGTCAGCTTCATCTTTTTTGCATGCGGATATCCAGGTTTTCCACCACCATTTCTTGGACAGGCTGTCCATTTGAACTTGAACTGTCCTGGCACTCTTGTCAAAAATCATTCAGTCATATATATTTGAGTTTATTTCTGTGCTCCCTTGTATTCCACTGTTGTTGTTGAAAACCGATAAATTTGAAATTAAAATGTGATAACTCTGAAAATTGTAGTTTTCCCCTTTTCTACGCATTATTTTTATTGAAGTATAATTTACATAGAGTGTTATATTAATTTGAGGTGTACAAAATAATTACAATTCTATACACTGTTCAGTGCTCATGGACATAAGTGTATTCTTAATATCCTTTATCTCACCCATCCCCACCCACATTCCCTCTGGCAACCACCTGTTTGTTCCCTGTGTTTAAGAGTCTGTGTTTTTGTCTTTTTTCTTGTTTGGTCTTTTCTTTTATTTCTTAAATTCCACATATGAGTGACATAAAATGGTATTTGTCTTTATCTGACTGGCTCATTTGACTCAGCACTATACCCTCTAGGTCCATCCAAGTTGCAAACTTACATACTATTTTACTATTATTTTATTGCCCTTTAAAAGTGTCTCTTTTTCCCCTATTTTTCCATCTACAGTTTTCTTTGACTACTGTAGTAACAAGAGTATGTGCCTAACACTGTTCCGGGATGAATTTTCCACAGGAGGAACTTGATCCTGGATATCCCATCATGAAATCTGCCCTGACACTCCACTACTTTCATAAGTGTGTGTCATACCTGTAGCCAAAATATAAGCACCTCTGCTCTCTGAAGGCTGTCTAGCTGCTCAGGGTCATGCTTCAATGGCCATACTTGCCCCCTCGATTATTAGCCAGCAAGTATGAAATATTTCCCATGTTGACTGCCCAGATACTTCCTCTTGAAGTGTTCTTACTGCTTCTTCCACATCAAGACTTGGGACAAGGCTGTTTGTGCATCCTTCAGTCATCTCTTCTGGAACACTTGACTAGGGTTGTATTCTTTTCATCAGGTGTCAGTGCCCCTTCTGGGTAGTGCATTCATTTATTTTTTAGTTTATATTTTAATTTAAATTTTAGGTAGTGAACATATAATGCAATATTGGTTTGAGGGGTAGAATTCAATAAATCATCACTTACATACAACACCCAGTGCTCATCACATGTTCCCTCCTTAGTACCGAACACTCATCTAACCCATCTCCCAGCAATCTTCCTCTACCAACCCTCAGTTTTTGCTCTATCTCTGAGAATTTCTTAGGATTTGTTTCCCTTTCTCTTCCCCCTTCCAGTATATTTATCTGTTTTGTTTCTTAAATTCCACATATGAGTGAAATCATATTAGAACACCATGTCTCTTAAGGGCAAGAGAGACAAAAGAATATTTCATTAATGAGACTCATGGGAATTCAGCCCCTTCAGCCACAGAAATTGAAAAGTTCTCTGCTGCACTCACTGAAGTCAACTCTTGTAATCTCAGGTGATTCTGTGTCTTCCAGAACCTTCAAGAGTGGGGCCATGTCTCTTCCCTTCCTGGGGATATAACTACCAACCGCATCAATCATCCATGGGAGAAATGGGGTCAGTCATCTCACGCTGTTCTGTGCTAACATCTGGGTGAGAAATGGCATCTCCAGAAGTGATGGGGAAATGTGTTACTATTGGGAGGGACCCCGTTATTGGCGATTATTTGGGGGCATCAACAGGGGCAATAAATTAAGGAGAGTTTAGTGATGCCAAGCCCCGTCAATTAAGGCTTTGATTCTGGAGGGTAACTCTGGATACAAGAAACCATTTCTCCCTGATCTGTCTCCTCCTTACTTAGTGCTTAATCTATGGGCCTTTAGCTCTCAACAGTCTTTCATCTATTTTCTTTTTTTGTTTTTTAATGTTTAATGTAATTTTAATGTTTTTTTTTTTTATTTCTAGGAGAGAGAGAGAGACAGCGTGAGCAGGGGAGGTCAGAGAGAGAGGGAGTCACAGACTGAAACAGGCTCCAGGCTCTGAGCTGGCAGTCAGCACAGAGCCTGACACGGGGCTCGAACCCACGAACCGCGAGATCATGACCTAAGTGAAAGTCGGACCCTTAACCAACTAAGCCACCCAGGCGCCCCGATGTTTAATGTAATTTTAAAACATTTTTATTTATTTTGAGGGAGAGAAAGAGTAAAGTATGAGTAGGGGATGGGCAGAGAGAGAAGGGGACAGAATCTGAGCTGTCAGCACAGGGCCCAACCCAGGGCTTGACCCACGAACCATGAGAATCATGACCTGAGCTGAAGCCCAATGTTTAACTCACTGAGCCACCCAGAAGCCTTTCCTCTGTTTTCATTGTTGAGTCTTCCGTTGTTGAGAGTGACTGTTTTATTGTTGTTGAGTCATTTGTTAATTCAGTCATTCAAGAAACATTTTTCAGCGATTAAGGTGTGGCAGACAGTTTATCATTTATTCTGGGAATAAATAAATAAATGACTAAGACATCGTTTCTTCTCTCAAGATAGTCATTGTGTAAACAGATTGAGAGATGTAGAAATAAATAAATGTGATAATGTGAGGTTTTGCTTGGAATCTGGGGAAGCAGATCCCCAAAATTTGACTGTTTATTTTTCTATTTTTTTTTTAAATTTTTAATGTTTTATTTATTTCTGAGAGAGAGAGAGAGACAGCGTGAGCAGGGAGGGTCAGAGAGAGAGGGAGACACAGAATCCGAAGCAGGCTCCAGGCTCTAAGCTGTCAGCACAGAGCCCAACGCGGGGCTCGAACCCACGAACTGTGAGATCATGACCTGAGCCGAAGTCGGACGCTTAACTGACTGAGCCACCCAGGCGCCCCTGACTCTTTATTTTTTTAACAGTTTTCAGAAAAGAGGAATCTTTTACAGGTATCAGTTAAGGCTTCACAGAGAAACTTGTAGGTACTGAGCCTTGAAAGGTAGTCTTGGGGTCTTTCCATGGGGAGAAGGGATGTAAGAAGTCCAGAAAGAAACAGCGGAGGAAGAAATTCAGAGATTAAGTAAAGCAGAGTGCTTAATTGCAGAGTGCTGTTGCAATCAGAAATACTTTTTACTGTCTGACCGCCAATCAGAAGCAAGGTCAGCAGCATCTGCAAAATGAAGCCGCAGTAGCCTGGCTAGATAGGCAACAGAGTACCAAAGAAATTTATATTTTGGCTAGAGGGTTGAAATTTAATTCTGCAATGAGTGAAGAATAAGTGCCTGTTTTATGTCAAGGACAGCTGACATAAAGGTCCTCTCTATGGAAAAGTGACCTAGGTTATCACAAAGAAAAACCTACTACTGTGTTTAGAATGTGAGTGGTATTAAGGGGTAGAAATAGTACCACGAGCATGAGATGGGAGGTAAGGAATGGGTGTCTGAAGGGGTGGAAATCACGGCTACAAAAATTCAGGTGAATTTGTTTACTAGAAACACTGCCAAATATCTTATAGCTATCATTTAATTGAAATTTTTCAAAAATTATGTAAGTGCTATCATTATTTTATTTTACCAATGGAAAGTGCAAGCAGTGATACTGTGTATACTCAGTATATAACCGAGCGTAGGGACATGCTCAGAGTTCAGTGTTTCCAAAGATTTTTCTAGTCGTGAATAATTTTAATTTTTTTTTTTTATTTCTAGGAGAGAGAGAGAGGAGAGGGAGAGAGAGACAGAATGAGCAGGGGAGGGTCAGAGAGAGAGGGAGTCACAGACTGAAACAGGCTCCAGGCTCTGAGCTGGCAGTCAGCATAGAGCCCGACGCGGGGCTCGAACCCACGAACCGCGAGATCATTACCTAAGCGAAAGTCGGACACTTAACCGACTAAGCCACCCAGGCGCCCCAATAATTTTAATTTTTAATAAACTTAGTTTTTTAACAGTTGTACATTTGCAAAAAAAAAAAAAAAAAAACTTGGTCTGTTAGTTCATAGGCTTCTCATAAGCTCCGTCCTCAGTTTCTGCTGTTATGAACACATCCTGTCTCTTACACATTACATTTAATTGTCATATCTGCTGAGCTTCCACACACAATGACTTTTCCTCAGGCTTCCTTTTATTTCTTGAAGCAATTGATAGTTTTGAGGAGTACTGGGCAGGCGTTTTATAAAATAATCTTCTTTTGGGCTTGCCTTCTTCTTTTGTTCATGAGTAGACTAGGACCTTAGATGTTGGACAGGAGGGCCAGAGAGGGAAACTGCCATGTTCTCTCATGTTATCAAGGGTACACACTGTCAACATGACTAATTCTCATTGGTGGTTGATACTGATGTCCTGGCTGGCACGGGGTTTGTCCAATTTCTCCACTGTGGTTAGTCTTCCCCTTTCCTTCCATCCTATGCTCTTGTGGGGACTTTTCTAACCTAAGCAGTGAGAATTATCCTCCTCCTCCTTGAGAGTAGAATATCTTCTGAAATCATTGTTATTCTTCTATACTTGAGATTGTTTCTTCTCTTTATTTTTTAATGGTTTATTTTTGTGTACACTCCTTGATACTTAGTATATACTCTGGGCCATAGCCCAGTATTACTTTATTTTGTTGTTTAAATTGTTCCAGCTTTGGCAATGGGGAGCGCCTTCAGTTAGTTGATATGTCCTTTTGGCCTGTCCCCATCATACCTAGCTTTTTAAAGGGAAGATAGTATTTTATTACTCTCTAACAGAAAACGATGCTTCGGCTTCTTGTATTTCTGTCCTGAACCTTAGAAGCAGTCCTTTCTGCAAGGAGCCTGGTTTCATCTTATTGGAACATGGGATTAAAACCAAGACATGGGTGCTAGATGTGATTGTTGCTACCAGGGCCTCTATATCCCAGGAGCTGACCGGGCAAGGACACATATGAGTGTTTGCTACTCTGTGTATATGCAGACATCCATGCATGTGTCTATATGTAACCCTCTGTATCTATGTTAAGATAAAGCAAGTTCATACTGATAGCATCAACTCTATTATCTCAAGGATCATACTGCCCTCTCCACCTTGCTTACATGTCAAGTCCCACAACAAATGTGATAACCTCATTCCCATCATTTGCTCTCTATTTCTTTATATGTTCAATTACAGTTCCCATGGGCACCAATATCAGCACTGTTAACAGTACCCTCCAGGATATATTTTATTAAGTATGGGGCAGTGCTTGCGTGCAATTTCTTTCATCTCCAGATTTCAGAGTCCACTCATTTTCCAAATCACATATTTCTGCACTTTCTTTTTGCCCACCTGCTTCACTGAGATTGTCTCATACAACTGTATTACAGTTAGATTGGTTTTTCACATGGTACATTCCATGCCGGGATTTGCTCTGCCACCAAAATTTTCTGTGTGTGCTGATTATATTCTGCAACTTTGCTGAATATTTGTATTAGCCTAACAGTTTTACTTGTGTTTTTTTTTTATGAACAAGCTTTTTGTTTTGATTTTTTAATTTTTTTAACTATTTATTTTTTTAATTTTTATTTAATTTATTTTTAAAATTTACATCCAAGCTAGTTAGCATATAGTGCAACAATGATTTCAGGAGTTGATTCCTTAATGTCCCTTACCCACTTAGCCCATCCTCTCTCCCACAACCCCTCCAGTAAGCCTCTGTTTGTTTTCCATATTTAAGAGTCTTATATTTTTGTCCCTCTCCCTGTTTTTATATTATTTTTGCTTCCCTTCCTTTATAACTGTTTTGTATCATAAAGTTCTTTTTTCAGCTTTTATTTTTTTATTTTTATTTTTTTTTTTACAAATAGTTTATTGTCAAATTAGTTTCCACATAACACTCAGTGCTCATCCCCACAAGTGTCCTCCTCCATGCCCATCCCTCCCTCCCCCCCACATCCATCAGTCCTCAGTTTTTGTCAGCATTCAAGAGTCTCTCATGGTTTGCCTCTCTCCCTTTCCCCCACCATTTCCGCCTTTCTTCTCCCCCATGTTCCTCAGTTAAGTTCCTCCTAATCCTCCTATACGTGCAAACATGGTATTTGTCCTTCTCTGCCTGACTTATTTCACTCAGCATAACACCCTCAAGGTCCATCCATGTTGCGACACATGGCCAGATGTCATTCTTTCTCATTGCCATGTAATATTCCATGGTATAGATAAACCACATCTTCTTTTTTTTATTATTTTTATTATTTTTTTTTTATTTCTAGGAGAGAGAGAGACAGCATGAGCAGGGGAGGGTCAGAGAGAGAGGGAGTGACAGACTCTGAAACAAGCTCCAGGCTCCGAGCTGGCAGTCAGCACAGAGCCCGACGCGGGGCTCGAACCCACGAACCGCGAGATCATGACCTGAGCGAAAGTCGGACGCTTAACCGACTAAGCCACCCGGGCGCCCCAAACCACATCTTCTTGATCCATTCGTCCGTTGATGGACACTTAGGCGCTTTCCATGTTTTAGCTATTGTGGAGAGTGCTGCTATGAACATTGGGGTACATGTGCTCCTATGTATCATAAAGTTCTTATATGAGTGAAGTCATATGATATTTGTCTATCTCTGACTGACTAATTTCACTCAGCATAATACCCTCTAGTTCGATCAACATAGTTGCAAATGGCAAGATTTCATTCTTTCTGATTGTCAAGTAATATTCCACTGTATGTATATATACACTACATCTTCTTAATCCATTCATGTCGATTGACATTTGGGCTCTGTTCATACTTTGGCTATTGTCGATAGTGCTGCTATAAACATTGGGGTGCATGTGCCCCTTTGAAACAGCACACCTGTACCCCTTGGATCAGTACCTAGTAGTGCAATTGCTGGTTTATAGGGTAGTTCTATTTTTAATTTTTTGAAGAACCTCCATACTGCTTTCCAGAGTGGCTGCAGCAGTTCACGTTCCTGCCAGCAGTACAAAAGGGACCTTCTTTCTCTGCATCCTTGTCAACACCTATTGTTGCCCGAGTTGTTAACGTTAGCCATTTGGACGGGTGTGAGGTGGTGTCTCTTGGTGGTGTTGATTTGTATTTCCCTGATAATGAGTTATGTTGAGCATCATTTCATGTATCTGTTGGCCATTTGGATGTCTTCTTTGGAGAAGTGTCCATTCATGTCTTTAGCCCATTTCTTCACTGGATTATTTATTTTTTGGGTGTTGAGTTTGGTAAGTTCTTTATAGATTTTGGATCGTAACTCTTTATCTGATATGTTGTTTGCAAATATCTTCTCCCATTCTGTCAGTTGCCTTTTAGTTTTACTGATTGTTTCCTTTGCTGTGAAGAGGCTTTTTATTTTGATGAGGTCCCAATAGTTCATGTTTGCTTTGGTTTCCCTTGCTTCTGGAGATGTGCTGAGTAAGAAGTTGCTGTGGCCAAGGTCAAAGAGGTTTGTGCCTGCTTTCTCCTCAAAGATTTTGATGGCTTCCTGTCTTACCTTTAGGTCTTTCATCCACTTTGAGTTTATCTTTGTGTATGGTGTAAGAAAGTGGCCCAGGTTCATTATTCTGCATGTCGCTGTCCAGTTTTCCCAGCACCACTTGCTGAAGAGACTATCTTTATTCCATTGAATATTCTTTCCTGCTTTGTCAAAGATGAGTTGGCTATATGTTTGTGGGTCCATTTCTGTGTTCTCTGTTCTGTTCCATTGGTCTGAGTCCTGTTCTTGTTCCAGTACCATACTGTCTTGATGATTACAACTTTGTAATACAGCTTAAAGTCTGGGATTGTAATGCCTCCTGGTTTGGTTTTCTTTTTCAAGATTGCTTTGCCTATTCAGGGTCTTTTCTGGCTCCATACAAATTTTAGGATTGTTTGTTGTAGCTCTGTGAAGAATGCTAGTGTTATTTTGGTAGGGATTGCATTGAATATGTAGATTGCTTTGAGTAGTATTGGCATTTTAACAATACTTGTTCTTCAAATCCAGGGGCATGGAATATTTTTCCACTTTTTAAATGTCTTATTCAATTTCATAAGCTTTCTATAGTTTTCAGTGTATAGATGTTTCACCTCTTTGGTTAGGTTTATTCCTATGTATTTTATGGGTTTTGGTGCAATTGTAAATGGGATCGATTCCTTGATTTCTCTTTCTGTTGCTTCATTGTTGGTGTTTAGGAATGCCACCGATTTCTGTGCATTGATTTGATATCCTGCCAGTTTGCTGAATTAATGGATCAGTTCTAGCAGGTTTTGGTGGAATGTTCTGGATTTTCCATTTGAGTATCATGTCATCTCTGAAAGAGACGAGTGAAAGTTTGGCTTCCTCCTGAACGATTTGGATGCCTTTTATTTTTTTGTGCTGTCTGGTTGCTGAGGCTACGATTTTGAATACTATGTTAAATAACACCGGTGAGAGTGAACATCTCGGTCTTGTTCCTGACCTTAGAGGAAAGCTCTCAGTTTTTCCCCATTGAGGACGATATTAGCACTGTGTCCTTCATATATGGCTTTTATGATCTAGAGGCATGATCCTTCTATCCCTACTTTCTTGAGGGTTTTTATCAAGAAGGATGCCGTAGGGGCACCTGGGTGTCTCAGTCGGTTAAGCACCCGACTTCAGCTCACGTTATGATCTTGCAGTTCATGAGTTTGAGCCCTGCATTGGGCTCTGTGCTGACAGCACCGAGCTTGGAGCCTGTGTCTCTTTCTCTTCTCTCCCTTCCTGCTCATGCTCTGTCCCTTTCTGTCTCTCAAAAATGAATAAACATTAAAAAAATTTTTTTTTTAAAAAGGATGCTGTATTTTGTCAAATGCTTTCTCTGCATCTATTGAGAGGATCATGTGGTTTTTGTCCTTTCTTTTATGATGAATCACATTGATTGTTTTTTTGCAGTTATTGAAGCAGCCCTGCATCCCAGGTATAAATCCCACTTTGACATGAATAATTTTTTTAATGTATTATTGGATTTGGTTGGCTAATATCTTATTGAGGATTTTGGCATTCATGTACGTCAGGGAAATTGGTCTATAGTTCTCCTTTTTGGTGGGGTCTTTGTCTGGTTTTGGAATCAAGGTAATGCTGCTTCATAGAAAGGGTTTGGAAGTTTTCCTTTCATTTCTATTTTTTGAAACAGCTTCAAGTTCCAAGTTAACTCTTCCTTAACTGTTTGGTAGACATCCAGATGGCCAACAGACACATGAAATGATATTTAAAGTCACTCATCATCAGGGAAATACAAATTAAAACCACACTGGGATTCACCTCATGCCAGTCAGAGTGGCTAAAGTGAATAAATCAGGAGACTGTAGAGGCTGGTGAGGGTGAGGAGAAATGGGAACCCTGCTACACTGTTGGTGGAAATGCAAACTGGTGAAGCCCCTCTGGGAAACAGTGAGGAAGTTCCTCAAAAAATTAAAAATAGTACTCCTCTATGGCTCAGCAACAACACTTCTAGGAATTTACCCAAGGGATATAAGAGTGCTGATGTATAGGAGCACAGGTACCCCAATGTTCATAGCAGCACTTTCAACAGTAGCCCAAGCATGGAAAGAGCCTAAATGTCATTCAACTGATGAATGGATCAAGATGTGGTTTATCTATACAATGGAATACTACTTGGCAATGAGAAAGAATGAAATCTGGCCATTTGTAAAAACGTGGATGGAACTGGAGGGTATTATGTTAAGTGAAATAAGTCAGGCAAAGAAAGACAGATATCTTATGTTTTCACTCATGTGAATCTGGAGAAACTTAACAGAATATCATGGGGGAGAGGAAGGAGGAAAATGTTACAGAGAGGGAGGGAGGCAAACCATAAGAGACTCTTGAATACAGAGAACAAACTGAGGGTTGATGGGGTTGGGGGAGAGGGGAAAGTGGGTGATGATCGTTGAGGAGGGCACTTGCTGTGATGAGCACTGGGTGTTGTATGCAAACCAATTTGGCAATAAACTATATTAAGAAAAAATGTTTGATAGAATTTCCCTGGAAAGCCATCTGTCCCTGGACTCATTTTGGGGGAGATTTTTGATTTCTAATTCAATTTCTTTGCTGGTTATGGGTCTGTTCAAATTTTCTATTTCTTCCTGTTTCATTTGGTAGTTTATAGATTTCCAGGAATTTGTCCATTTCTTCCAGATTGCCCATTTTGTTGGCATACAATTGCTCATAATATTCTCTTATTATTGTTTTTATTTATGCTCTGTTCGTTGTGATCTCTCCTCTTTCACTCTTGATTTTATTTATTTGGGTCCTTTCCTTTTTCTTTTTGATCAAACTGTCTAGTGGTTTATCAATTTTGTTAATTCTTCAAAGTATCAGCTTATGGTTTTATTGATCTGTTCTACTTGTTTTTTGTTTTGTTTTGTTTTGACAGCACTGATTTCTACTCTAATCTTCATTATTTCCTGTCTTATGCTGATTTTGAGTTTTATTTGCTGTTCTTTTTCCAGTTTTTTGAGGTATAAGCTTAGGTTGTTTATCTGGGACCTTCTTCCTTCTTTAGGAAGGCCTGGATTGCTATGTACTTTCCTATTATGACCACCTTTGCTGCATCCTAGAGGTTTTGGGCTGTGCTGTTATCATTTTCATTGGGTTCCATGTACTTTTTAATTTCCTCTATAACTTCTTGGTTAGCCCATTCATTCTTTAATAGGAAGTTCTTTAGTCTCCAAGTTTTTGTTATCTTTCCAAATTTTTTCTTGTTGTTGATATCAAGTTTCATAGTGTTGTGATCTGAAAATATGCACTATGTGATCTTGATCTTTTTTTACTTGTTGAGAGCCTTCCATGTGCTCTGGAGAAGAATGTATATTCTGCTGCTTTAAGATGAAATGTTCTGAATATATCTGTTAAGTCCATCTTGTCCAGTGTGTCATTCAAAGCCAATGTTTCCTCTTGATTTTCTTTTTTTTTCTTTTCTTTTAAATAGTTTATTGTCAAGTTTTTTTCCATATAACACCCAGTGCTCATCCCCACAAGTGCCCTCCTCCATGCCCATCCTCCCTCCCCCCCACATCCATCAGTCCTCAGTTTTTGTCAGCATTCAAGAGTCTCTCATGGTTTGCCTTTCTCCCTTTCCCCCACCATTTCCGCCCTTCTTCTCCCCCTTGTTCCTCCATCAAGTTCCCCTGCTTTCTAAAACAGCTACACTTCAGTGACAAGACTACGCAGTACCACAATAATGGAGAACTCTCTCTCTGCCTCTTTTCCTACCCACACTCGTGTGTGTGTGTGTGTGTGTGTATGTGTGTGTTTGTAGGGAATAGAGAAGTTATCAGTGAATATACACACATGTAAAGCATTTATAGCAAGCTGAAACTGTTTTATGCAATAAAAAAGGCAGAATTTAGACCAACTAGAGCCTGATGTAGAGAGCGAGAGAAAGTGAGAGAATTACGGAGGAATGAATTATGTTGTATCTGTATACATTACATAAAATTTATTATGTTGTAGACAGACATCATATATAACATATACATATAAAATCAACAACGAACTATAGCGTCCACTATTTTAGAATGTTTCCACAGAAGCAGGCTTTGAGCTCCTCTCTCTCTCATCTCCATCCAACTCCTACTCCCATTGTGTTACCTGCTCTGCTCACAGCTTTCTCTTTGATGTTGTCTGGTGGTTTTGGGTGAGTTCTTATCTTAGGGTCTTTGCATAGGCTTTTTCTCTGCCTTAATTGGTTTTCTCAAAGTTACATGCATGGTTCATAGAAACACTGCCCTCAGTTTGTCAGCTTTGAAGCCCCTGATCAGAGATGATATAATGGCAAATTTTCCCTTCACTTAGAATTCCTAGTGTTGCATCATTTTACTTATTGTTTGTAACTACCACTTGAAACATTATTCTTCATTTAATAATACTCACTGCCTCTGACACATACACATCTTAAACTCAGTCTTGTTAAGGTCACACGCACATCACTAATTTTTTACAATGCTTTCAATAAATCTTGCCAACAAGATAATTGGTTAAAATATTTGTTGGGTGAACAAAAAAAGTCTCAGGAAATTTATGGAGGAGAACATTGCTTCGGATAAATGTTTTGATTCAGGACAAGAATTAAGAATCAGTTTCGGCCTCATGGAAAACCTGGAGCATTGGAATTTCCTGAAATTTTCTGCTAAATTTTCTAGATGGTAGGTAATGCTTAGAAATTAACGAATGAAACATGTTGAAAACACAAACTGCAACATTTCTTTCAATTCTGTGATCACTGCCTGTGTGTTTACAATGTTCTTGTCTCTGTTCCAGCCATTTTCATCAGTTACATGGAAGGAAGAAATCAATCCTGGGTTACAGAATTTATCCTCCTAGGATTCTCAGACCAGGGGGAACTGCAGTTACTGCTCTTTTGGCTGTTCCTGTCCATGTACCTGGTCACCTTCACTGGGAACCTGCTCATCATCCTGGCCATTATCACAGACTCCCGCCTCCACACACCCATGTACTTCTTCCTCTCCAACCTGTCCTTTTCAGACATTTGTTTAACCTCCACCACAGTCCCAAAGATGCTGCTGAATATCCAGACACAGAGCAAAGTGATCACCTACGAAGGCTGTCTCAGCCAAATGTACTTTTTCATGCTTTTTGCAGGGTTAGACAACTTCCTCTTAACGGTGATGGCCAATGACCGGTTTGTGGCCATCTGTCACCCACTGCACTATGTGGTCATCATGAACCCCAAGTTCTGTGGCATCCTGCTCCTAGGATCCTGGGTATTGAGTGTTCTGAACTCTCTATTACATGACTTGATGATTTTGCGACTCTCTTTTTGCACAGAGCTGGAAATCCTTCACTTTTTCTGTGATCTGAAGCAGGTGATCCAACTTGCTTGCTCTGATACCTTCCTTAATGACCTGGTGATCTATCTCACAAGTGGACTTCTGGATGTTATTCCACTCACTGGTATCCTCTTCTCTTACTCTAAGATTGTAAGCTCCATTTGGAGAATTTCATCAGTGAGGGGTAAGTATAAAGCATTTTCCACATGTGGGTCTCATCTCACAGTGGTCTGCTTGTTCTATGGTACAGGCCTTGGGGTGTATCTTAGTTCTGCTGCTTCACAAAACTCCAGAGCAAGTGCCATCGCCTCAGTGATGTTCACAGTGGTGACGCCCATGCTGAACCCCTTCATCTATGGTCTGCGGAACAGAGACATCAAGCAAGCCCTGAGAAAGCTCTTTAACAGAGAGACATTCTCTCTATACAGAATTCTTTGCTACAAGATAAAGACTTGAGTAACATGGCTTAAAACCCTAGGAGACCTAGATCATGATATTTGTATCAGTTCATATGCTGATAACCTGCATTTTATCTTTCTACAATGTTGGGTTATTTTCTGTTTTCATACATTACGAGCAACTATTTCTTCTGTATCTCTTTTCTTATTAAAGTTTATTTATTTTGAGAGAGCAAAAGTGAGAGCGAGCCGGAGGGGCAGAGAGAGGGAGAGGGAGAATCCTAAACAGGCTCCTTGCAGTCAGTGCAGAGTCTGATGTGGGGCTTGATCTCACAATTGATGAGTTTTTGAACAGAGCTGATATCAAAAGGTGACGCTAAGTTCCTGAGTAGCCCAGGCACTCCTCTTCTGTATTTCTTTTAAACTGTTTACACCTCTCATTAAAGTCCATAGCATGAATTTTCAGCAACAAATAAATGATATAGGAAATTTAGTATTTATGATATGATAGGAGAAGGCAGTGGAGTAAATGTGGAATCCTTTCTCTCTGAGATGAAAGCAGCTGTCTGGTAGAGTATCTGCTTTGGCAGTAACATCATTGAACATATCAGAGGTACTATGTCAGGTTCCTGAGTTTCTGTCAGTCTGTCTTGGAAGGAGATCACATCTGCAAGAGCGGAGGCACCTGGAGCCCTGTGTGCACATCCACTGTGCAATATCTAGTTTCCCCTTGCACAGTTCCCAACATTAATTAAGTGTGAGGGTAATAGAAATGACAACTCATGATTTTTCAGGCATTGATAGTGTCATTTTTGGTGCTTACTGCAGACATGCACTATTACCTTTCTTTTAATATTTTGGTAGGTAGCAATCTTATTCTGGCATTTTCTCTCAGCACCTCCAAACCATGATAAGCCCTTAACAGGTCTCAAACACAATACAGATAGTCTACCTCTCACTGCCTCTGTCTTTTCTTTAAAAATTTTTAAAATGTTTTTATTTATTTTTGAGAGAGACAGAGCATGAGCAGGAGAGAGGTAGAGAGAGGGAGACACAGAATCTGAAGCAGCCTCCAGGCTCTGAGCTGTCAGCACAAAGCCTGATGCATGGCTTGAACCCACAAATTATGAGATCATGATCTGAGCCAGAGTCGGATGCTTAAACAGCTGAACCCAGTCAGCGCCCCATCTCTGTCTTTTCTAATGATGCATATGAGAATTTAGACATTGAGAGCAGGATATACTTATGATTCTACTCTGTGCTTTATAAGGCAGAGCAAGATGAAAGTCAGATCATCTGACCCCAGAAGCCACCAGGTGGATGATTGTCCATCATTGTAATTTCCTATTATATGATTCACAGTTTTCCAGTTTAAAGGGATCCCTTTAAAGATTAGTATTCAGATAAATGTTTAAGGGGCTCTCACTCAAAAATGAAGAGAAAAAGAAACAGGGAAAGCAAGAAGAAAGGAAGAAAATGAGGAAAATAGAATAAAAAGAGAGCTTACTTGTAGCATTTGCCAGTTTCCAAGATATAATTACTCTCATCTTGCCCAATATCAAGCTACCAATTTTATCTCAGACCACAGTCCTCATGAACCATTATAGGTTGGCTATCACCATTACCTTAGAATCTTTGGGTTGGGTTTGGAGGAAAATGTAAAGCATTTGTTGCTATTTTACAGTCTTCACTCAGGGGTAATTGGTTTCATCAGTTGAGGATCTGAGTCAGTGAAGAGTCTCAGGTCTGAGAGGCAAGTAGAGATTATGACCCTTCATTATGGTGATTCAGGTCAATCTTTTCTTCATGATTATTAGAGGTGGATTTTTTGGGTTGTTGTTTCTGTTTTCCTTGTTTTTCCTTAGTTACACAAACTGGATGAGCCTTTAGTAAGCTGCCCATCATTTTGCTTCATGGAGACACCTTGGTGAAAATGCCAGTTCCAGAAATCTCTGTGGCTCAACCAATGTTGATGAGACTGATTAACTCTTATATGCACTATGAATACTATACCCTGGGTGGTTTTGGACTGCTGACATGGCCTCTGGCAATTCAGTGGATGGGGCGGGGGCTGATCTCAGGACAAAGACATTTTAATTTCAGCATGTCCATGGTAAGGATGTCATATGGGGGAGAAACTCTGCAGAGCTTGTCAAGGGAGACGTTACATCCCTCACCAAAATATTTCTCAATGCTTTTCGAATTTTATATTCTCCAAACTCTTATTTTGGGTACACCTTGTGGTTGAAGAATTGGATCACACAAGATAAACCCCTCACCACACCCTTGTCTCCTTGTACTTTGGATTCCTTCCTCTACATCATATCAAGCTATTTATGGCATTGGAAGTCTTTTAGAATATATCACTCTTTTAGATCCTTCTTTGTCAAGGTAAAAAATATATAAAATTTATTAGTTTAAACATTTTGAAATATGCTTATGTGGCATTGAGTACTTTTTCACTGTTGTGCAACCACCACCTCCACTCATTTCTAGAACTTTCTTATCATCTCAAACTGAATCTTTGTCCACTTGAAATACTAACTCTCTATTGCCCCTTATTCCAATCCTTGTCTCCCACCATCCTGTCTCTTTCCCTAAAACCGAGTCCTCAAGGTTTCTTGTAAATGTCACTGTTTATTATTGATCCTTTTACATCCTTTATTTCATTTAATATAATGTTTGTGAGTTTCACCCCCGTTGTAGCGTGTGCCAGAATTCCGTTTGTTTTAAAGCCTGAATGATATTCTGCTATATGTGTTCACCACATTTTGTTCAACTGTGAGTTTGTGGATGGATCTGGGTTGTCTCCACATCTGACTACTGTAAATAAATCTGTTATGAAAATTGTTGTACAAAAATCTTTTCTAGTCGCTGCTCTAGAGTCTTTTGGGGCATATAAGTGGGTACGTAACCAGAAGTGACTCTACTGGATCATATGATAATTCTATGTTTACATTTTTGAGGAACTGACACACTGTTTCCTTCAGGAGCTCTGCCACTTTTTATTCTCACCAGCAAGCACCACTGGGTTATAATTTCTCCACAATCTCACCAACACTTATTTTCTGATTTAATTTTTACAATCGCCATACTAGTGTGTGTGAGTTGGTATCGATGCATTATGGTTTTGATTTGCACTTCCCTAATGATTAGTCATGTTGCACATCTTTCATGAGCTAATTAGCCATTTCTATATCTTCTTTGAAGAAATGTGTAATGAGTCCATTGCCTGTTTTTTAATGGAGTTGTTTTGCTGTTGAATTTTTGAAATTCTTTGCATATTTTTGATATTAATCTATTATCAAGTGGGTGATTTGCCAGTCTTTTCTCCAATTTGTGGGCTGCCTTTTCACTTGGGTAATAGTGTCCTTCAATGTCCAAATACTTTTTTAATTTGCTGAAGTAATTTTTTCTCTAGTTGTCTGTGTCTTTGGGTGTTATGTTCAGGATATCTTTGTCAAATCCAGTGTCATGGAGCTGTACCTCTGTGTTTTCTTCTAAGTGGTTACAGTTTTATTTCTTTTTATTGTTATTTAAATTTATTTATTTAAATTCAAATTAGTTAACATACAGTGTAGAATTGGTTTCAGGAGTAGAACCCAGTGATTCATCACTTACATATTAACACTCAACAGGTGTCCTATTTAATGTCTATTACCCATTTAGCCCATTTACCCAACTATCTCCCCTCCAGCAAACCTCAGTTTATTCTCTGTATATAAAAGTCTCTTATAATTTGTCTCTCTCTCTGTTTTTTTCTCATTTTTCCTTCCTTTCCCCTGTGTTCATCTGTGTGTTTCTTAAATCCCACATATGGTATTTGTCTTTTCCTGACTGACTTATTTCACTTAGCATGATATACTCTAGTTCCATCCACATTGCTGCAAATGACAAGAGTTCATACTTTTTGATGATGGAGTAGTATTCCATTGTATATATAATACCACATTTTTTAAATAGAACTACTGTATGACCCAGGAATTGCACTACTAGGCATTTATCCAAAAGATACAAAAATGCGGCTTCTAAGGGGCACGTGTACCCCGGTGTTTATAGCAACGCTACAACAATAGCCAAATTACAGTTTTATTTCCTATGGTTAGGTCTATGGTCCATTTGCAGTCATGTTTGTAGATGGTGGATGAAAAGGTCACCTTCATCTTTTTTTTTTTTTTTTTGGTATGTGGATATCCAGGTTTCCCACCACCATTTTATTTATTTATTTATTTATTCATTCATTCATTCATTCATTCATTCATTCATTATTTATTTATTTATTTATAGAGTGAGAGAGTGTGAGGTGGGAAGAGGGGTAGAGGGAGAGAGAGAAAGAATATTTATCAGTCTCCACATTCAGTGCAGAGACCGATGTAAGGATTGATCCCACCACACTGAGATCATGACTGGAGCCAAAATCAAGAGTTGGACACTCAACTGACTAAGCCACCCAGGTGCCCCATCACCATTTCTTAGAAAGGCTGTCCATTTACTTTTGAACTGTCCTGGGACTCTTTCCAAAAATTATTCAATTTTATGTATGGGAGGTTTTTTTTCTTTCTGGGGTTCCTCCTATTGCATTTAGTTATATTTCTGTTGTTATTATGATTGAGTTATATTTGTTTTTGTTTCAACGTTGAAAACCGATCATTTTAAAATATAATGTGGTAACTCTGGAATTCATATCTCCCCCTTTCCTCAGGTATTATTTTTATTAAAGTATACATACAGTGTTATATTAATTTGAGGTGTACAATGTAATACTTCAACAACTTATACATTATTCAGTACTTACGCAGACAAGTGTACTCTTAGTCCCCTTTATCTTTTTTTTTTTTTTAAGTTTTATTTATTTCCAGGAGAGAGAGAGAGAGAAACAGCGTGAGCAGGGGAGGGTCAGAGAGAGGGAGTCACAGACTGAAACAGGCTCCAGGTTCTGAGCTGGCAGTCAGCATAGAGCCCTGATGGGGCTCGAACCCACGAACTGCGAGATCATGACCCAAGCGAAAGTCGGACGCTTAACCAACTAAGCCACCCAGGTGCCCTTATCTTTTTTTTTTTTTTTAATTTTTACATTTATTTTGTGTTTGAGAGACAGCACACAAATGGGGGAGGGGCAGAGAGAGGGAGACACAGAATCCGAAGCAGGATCCAGGCTCTGAGCTGTCAGCACAGAGCCCGACGCGGGGCTCGAATCCACAAACCCTGAGATCATGACCTAAGCTGAAGTCGGACGCTTAACTGACTGAGCCACCCAGGCGCCAACCCCGCCTCCCTTTGTTTTTTTTTGTTTTTTTTAATGTTTTTTATTTATTTCCAGGAGAGAGAGAGACAGCGTGAGCAGGGGAGGGTCAGAGAGAGAGGGAGTCACAGACTGAAACAGGCTCCAAGCCCGACGCTGGGCTTGAACCCACAAACTGCAAGATCATGACCTAAGCGAGAGTCGGACGCTTAACTGACTAAGCCACCCAGGCGCCCCTCCCTTTATCTTTTTAAAGAATATTTTTAAAAGAGAGAAAGAGCACAAGCCAAGGAGAGGGGCAGAGGTAGAGGGAGGGAGGAAGGCAGAGAGAGAGAGAGAGAGAGAATCTTAAGCAGGCTGCACATTCTTTGCAGGGCCCAATGCAGGGCTGTATCCCATGAGCATGGAATCATGACCTGAGCTGAAATCAAGAGGTGATCGCTCAACCAACTGAACCCCCGCCCATTAATCCCTTTTATCTATCTCATCCACCCACCCCCACATACCCTCTAATGGATACTTGGAATATTTGCACCTTTGACTATTGTGAATAATAGCTATTAGCACTAGTTTCCCTACTTTCAGTTCTTTTGGGTGTATACCTAGGATTGAAAATGTTGGGCTTTGGTTAATTCTGTGTTAAATTTTTGAGGAACAGCCCTATTGTTTTCACAGTGGCTGTGTCGTTTTGCATTCCTACTTGCGATGTAGAAAGTTTTGCTTTCCATATCCTAGCCAACAATTATTATTTTGGTTTTTTTCCTTGTAATAACTATCTTAATGCGAATTAAGTGATATTTCATTATAGTTTTATTTGCATTTCCCTAATGATTATGTTGAGACTTTTTTTTTTCACTGTTAACACTAGACACAGGTGGGACTTTTGCATTGTTTATTTTTGCTTAATTCTTTCAGTAACTATGGAGTTGGATTTTGTGGATGAAGAATGTTAAGACTTAGAATAGGTATGCAGTAGACTCAGGAGTCAGCTCAGAGGTCACTGTTTCCAAGGCTTTTGCATTTCATGAATAATTTTATTTCTTTTTTTTTTCTTTGAGAAAGAACCAATGAAATCTTTTTGTTTAGTGCAGTTGAGCATCATTCTTTCAAAGAGGTTCTTTTGTTTTATTTTATTTAAATACTTTATTTATTTATTTATTTTTACAAATAGTTTATTGTCAAGTTGGTTTCCATATAACACCCAGTGCTCATCCCCACAAGTGCCCCCTTGAATAATTTTATTTATTTATTTTTTTAATATTTTTTACTTATTTCTAGGAGAGAGAGAGTGAGCAGGGGAGGGTTAGAGAGAGAGGGAGACACAGACTCTGAAATAGGCTCCAGGCTCTGAGCTGGCAGTCAGCACAGAGCCCGATGTGGGGCCCGAACCCATGAATCGCGAGATCATGACCTATGCAAAAGTCGGACGTTTAACCGACTAAGCCACCTAGGAGCCCCTGAATAAGTTTATTTCTAATAAACTTTATTTTTAAAAACAGTTTTAGATTTACAAGGAAATTGCAGAAATTTTACAGGTACTTCCCATGAACCTTTACCAGATCGCCCATTATTAACATCTGTCATCCAGAATGCATTGCATTTAGCTCTCATTTCTCCTTCGGTGGCTCTTGGCTCTGAAAGTTTCTCAGACTTCCATTGTTTTGAAGAACTTGATAGTTTTGAGATTTAATGGTCATGTATATTGAAAAGTCTTCGATCATTTGAAATTTTCTTTTTTTTTTTTTTAATTTTTTTTTTAATGTTTTATTTATTTCTAGGAGAGAGCGAGAGACAGCGTCAACAGGGGAGGGTCAGAGAGAGAGGGAGTCATAGACTGAAACAGGCTCCAGGCTCTGAGCTGGCAGTCAGCACAGAGCCCGACGCGGGGCTCGAACCCACGAACCGCGAGATCATGACCTAAGCAAAAGTCGGACGCTTAACCGACTAAGCCACCCAGGCGCCCCTATCATTTGAAATTTTCTGATGTTTATCGCATGATAAGCCCAGGATTATGAATTTTTTTGGGGGGGAAACACACAGAGGTTACCATTTTTATCACTTTATATCAAAGATAGGAAGATACTATGTGTTGCCCACAATTCACTCTTGGTAAATTGGGTTCTAATTCCTGAGTATGGAATATCATTATAAATAATTGAAGTTTTTTTGCACAGATTTTCCATGTATTCATTCATTCATTTATTCACTGACTCAATTGTTTATTTTTGACAGTATGAATTTTATGAATTGGTTCTGGACTTTATGGAATTAGCTTTCAAATATGATTAAATTTAAAGATACTAATGACTTGATTCCCAGTAAAAAACAAAAAGAGAGCAATAGAGATTTGCAAAATATTGCCACTGGATATTTCTAATAAACCAATTACAAAAAGAGAGGACCTGGGTGGCTGTGTATCTGATACCTTCAAGCATTGATGCAAATTAACAAATATATTGAGATTGAGAGCTTTCTCCTAAGTAATTGAACAAGTGGGAAAAGAAAAAGATTATCTCTGATTTTTGAATTCTCAGTTCAGTTGCCTTATAAATGATCTGAAAACTTTTATGTGTACCCTGAAGGAGACCTGAATTTCCTGTATCTGCAAAGCCAGGATTGCTGAAAATTTCTCATCCTGTTACTGGCTGAATTACAATGCAAGTTGAATGAGTAGCCATGTTGGGTGTCTACTTGGGAAGTAGGGACTACTTGGGAAGAAATGCAATCCTGTATATTGGAATGAGGACATGTGGGAAGGCCTTGATGAAGCTGGAAAATGAACTCCTAAGTCTTCTTTGCCAGTGGAAGCTGCCTGTCTACCCCAATGGGTTTGGCCTCCCCATGCCTAGTGATAGGGTCATCAAGAGCCGTAGTGGTAGTGGCCTCCATATCACAGTGATGTCACCTCTCCACTGCAGTCTGAGGGGTTAACCCTGCTTTGCTTTAGGAAACGAATGCCTCCACACCAGGCAGTTGACACCCAAGGAAATGACAAATCTCCTCATGTCCCACCCTTAATTCTCCCCTTTGTTTCTAGATCCATAACTAGACTCAGGTGCCAGCAGGCCCCAAAGGGTAACGTACACTGTGACCTGTGAGAAAGTGTTCTACACTCCCAAAGAACTAGTTGAGTTTCCTAATTTATACAGACAGAAATCCAGGGAACATGTATGGGAAGGGATAGATTCATAGTGTCGGCTACTGTGGGGAAGAACATAAAGTTGGGACAGGCTGAATTTATTGATATGGGCTCATGAAGCAAAGATTCTGCATTTATTGTTGCAGGGTGGGAACTTAAAATTTGCTTGGTGGAAACATGGACCACAGGTAGCCCACAGTGAGTGAGTTGGAAATGCCAGATCTGCCTTGGTTTAATGTAGAGGAGTGGATTTAGAGGCTTAGGGAGACTGGAATATCAGAATGGGTTTGTCGGGTGAGACCTACTCACACTGGAAGAGTCCAGAAGACATACCTTTCACCATGACTATAGAAATGGATTGTTGGGGGGAGCCCACTATCCTTGATGAGCTCTGGGATTGCTTTTCTCTATGGGCTAGATCTCACAGTGGAAACTTCAGCCACCACACTGAAAAACTTAAATGAAATAGGAATATTTGGATCCTGGGATGGAAGAGGCCAAGTGGTGGCATCGCATCCAAAGGCAGAATGGAAGTAGTTGCTGTCGTGGACAACAGAGTGAAAGCCACACTGGAATTGTCCGACTTATTCCAGTGTTTGGTGGTGGCTAGTTGACCATGGTGCTCATGGAAGAGAAATTAGGTAAAAAGTCTAAATTCTTACTTGATCTGTGTAAGCAGAAAAGTTCAAGGTCAAGTAAACAAAACTAACCTTAATCAAAAACACAGAGTCACAGCTCCTCGATCAATTCCTACTGGTTTACAGACCTAGGATTTTTTGAATGAAAGTGGGCCAAGTCCTCTTGAGGAAAGACCCCTGTATACTGCTCCAAACTTATTCTATTAATCTTTCTCCTCACCTTTCCAATCAGGACCTTCAACCTTTTACCAGGGTAACTGTACAGGGTAACTGCTTGAGGTTAAATCTGCATTGCTTTGTCTCTTTTCCATCCATTTCATCAGCTACATGGAACCATAAAATCAAACACATGTTTCAGAATTTATCCTCCTGGGTCTCTCAGAAGAGGCATTACTACAGCCCCTCCTCTTTGGACTGTTTTTGTCCATGTACCTGGTCACTTCCATTGGAAACCTGCTCATCATCCTGGCCATTATCATGGACTCCCGCCTCCATACGCCCATGTACTTTTTTCTCTCTAATCTCTCTTTGGCAGACATCTGTTTCACCTCCACCACCATCCCTAAGATGCTACTGAACATCCAGATGCAGAGCAAAGTCATTACCTATGTAGGATGCATCACCCAGATATACTTTTTCATGCTTTTTGGAGATCTGGATAACTTCCTTCTGACTGTGATGGCCTATGACCGGTTTGTGGCCATCTGCCACCCCCTCCATTACACAGTCATCATGAACTCCCGACTCTGTGGCCTCCTGCTTCTGGCATCCTGGATCATGACTGCCCTCCACTCATTGTTGCAGACCTTAATGGTTTTGCAACTATCTTTTTGTAAAGAGTTGAAAATCCCTCACTTTTTCTGTGAACTTAATCAGCTAATCCAACTTGCTTGCTCTGATACTTTTCTCAATGACTTAGTGATGTATTTTGCTACTGGCTTTGTAGGTATTGTTCCACTCCTTGGGATCCTTTTCTCTTACTCTAAGATTGTAATGTCCATTTTCAGAATTTCATCAGCTGGAGCCAAGTGTAAAGCATTTTCTACATGTGGGTCTCACCTCTTAGTCGTCTCCTTGTTCTATGGTACAGGCCTTGGGGTGTATCTTTGTTCTGCTGCTTCACAAAACTCCAGGCCCAGTGCCATAGCCTCAGTGATGTACACAGTGGTCACCCCCATGCTGAACCCTTTTATCTATAGTCTGAAAAACAAAGACATAAAGAAAGCCCTTAAAAAACTTTTCAGCCAAGAAACATTCTCTACATAGGTATTATTTGTATGAAGATAGAGACTTGATCATGAGTAACAATGCTCAAAACCCTACAGGACCTAAATCATGATAATGTTATAAACTCACAGAATGGTAATCTGCAATTTATGTTATTTCAAGGGTTTAGCCTCTTTAATTTTTCATACATGATAAGTCACTGTTTCTTCTGTATTTAATTTAAAAACTTTGACCTCTCATTATATTTTGGGAGGTCAGTGTGGGAAATAGAATCCAGTGCATGAGTTTTCAGCAGCAAATATATGTAATACAGGAGATTCGGTAATTATAATACTATCGGAAGAGCTAGAGGAATAAATGTGTAATGCTTCCTGTGCCAGATGAGAGCAGCTGCCCTTCAAAGAAAATTCTGCTCTCAAAGAAAATTCATTTGACATATCAAAGGCTATATACCAATTACCAAGGTTTGTGTTAATCCACTTTAGAAATTGAGCACACTGCAAAACAGAAGGAACTGGGGCCGCCATTGGATAAAATTTACAATAATCCACATTCATTCTCTAAGATCTAATTTTCTTCTGCACCGGCTAAAACATACATATGGCACAATAGAAATGACAGCCCTTGAGATTCAGGAATTGATTGTGCCACTGATCTTTGTAATTTCCTTAGGGATGCATTGCTATTCTTAACATTTTGACAGGCTTGCACACTATTGGAAGATTTATTTTGGTACCTCCTACATAATGTCACTTTCTCAGATAATAAAAGCATTGTGGATATTTTGCCAAATGCCATCTATGACTTTTCCATCTCTGTATGTCAGCAATTAGATCACAATAACAGGATACAGTTATGGGCCTGAAATATGCTTTGTGAAATAGAATGAGGTTAATGTTTTATCATCACCTGATCCAGAAATGACATCACTAATTTGTATGCTATAATGGTAATTTCCTATTTCAGACTTCCTACTTCACAATTTTCTGATAAATTTCCACAGGAAGGAAGAAAGAAAGAAGAGAAGGAAGAGAAGAGAAAGAAAGGAAGGAAGGAAGGAAGAGAAGAGAAGGAAGGAAGGAAGGAAGGAAGGAAGAGAAGGGAAAGAAAGAAAAGGAAAGGAAAGGAAAGGAAAGGAAAGGAAAGGAAAGGAAAGGAAAGGAAAGGAAAGGAAAGGAAAGGAAGGAAAAAAGCCTAATTATGGTATTGGCAATTTCTGTAGTATATCTCTCACTTTTGCCAGTTTTAAGCTACCCATATGACTTTTACCCAACACAAAGTGGGATGAAATATGCACAGTCAGACCTCATAACCCATTTGGAGTCAGCTCCAAAACATAAGCATCTTTGTGTAAAGTCAGGAGAAATATAAAAAGCATTAGTCTGTTGCAGTTTTAGTGTTTTTTCAAGGTGAGCTGGTCCCATCATTTGAGGGTCAATGAAAAGTCTCAGGCCTGAGTGATTGCAACTCTTCATTCTGATGATTTAGGCCAAGTTTCTTTCTATATTAATTTGAATTTTTCTTAGTTATACAGATGGATGGGATATTAATAAGATGCCCATCACTTTTAATTAAGAGGGCATCAAGATCAATTGCCTATTCCAAAAATATCCCTGTGGTTCAATCAATTTTGACTAACATGTTGATCTTTCTACACATTACATTAAGAATACATTCCTCACCTCTCACTTTGAGTGACATCCACTTGGTCTCTGCCAGTTCGGGATGTCATTCTCTATGTTGCACCTAGGTTGAGCCTATTTCAATGTCAGCATCTCCTCATATTATAACTCTGTCATGCAAAGGACAACTACTACGGAGCTCTGAAGAGATGTCACATACCTCATCAATGTACTTCTCAACCTCTTGATACTATGGCCTCTGACTGCTTTCTTTTTTTTTTATAGTTTATTGTCAAGTTGGTTTCCATATAACACCCAGTGCTCATCCCCACAAGTGCCCTCCTCCATGCCCATCACCCCACTTCAAAGCTAATGGTTTAAAAATAGATGATTGCTTTCTTTATTATGATGAAGATATGTTACTTTAGACCTACATTAACATTATACTGAGGAAAACATAAAAGCATTCCAATAAAATCACGAACAAATCAAACATTTTTAAACTAATCTTTATTGTAGTTCCTGATACAACAATAAACAAGACAAATAAAATACAAGTAATCATTATTACATTCAAATAGTTAATACTTATGTGAGACTTGCTATGTGTCAATGTTATTCTAGTGCTTTACATACAGAAATAATTTATTTCTCTCGGGGCGCCTGGGTGGCTTAGTCGGTTAAGTGTCCGACTGTCGCTTAGGTCATGATCTCACGGTTCGTGGGTTTGAGCCCCACGTCGGGCTCTGTGCTGTCTGCCAGAGCTGCCTGTTTCAATCTGTGACTCCCTCTCTCTCTGACCCTCCCCTGCTCACGCTGTCTCTCTCTCTTTCTCCTAGAAATAAATAAAAAAAAAACATTGAAAAAGTAATTTATTTCTCTCAAAAGCTATATGGTATTTTCAATTGAAATTACTGTTACATATGAGGAAACCAAGGCATAGAAAGGTTAACTAACTTCTATAGTTACACCGCTAACAAGTGTTAGACCTTGGATTTTGGAATTCTTTCCAGAGATGATCTATCATATTCAGTATCATCCCAATCAAAACTCTGGAAGGCACTTTTGTAAAAAAAATGTTAAGCTGATTCTAAAATGAATATGCATCTGTCCTTCTCTGCCTGACGTATTTCCTCAGCATAACATCCTCAGGTTCCATCCATATTGCTACAAATGGCCAGATTTCATTCTTTCTCAGTGCCATGTAGTATTCCATTGTATACTGAGGGCTGGTGCGGGTGGGAGAAAGGGAAGGGGGGTGATGGGCATGGAGAAGGGCACTTGTTGGGGTGAGTACTCGGTATTATATGGAAACCATCTTGACAATAAACTATTTAAGAAAATAAAATAAATAAATAAATAAATGAAATGAATATGCATTTTTGAAGGATCTAGAAAACTCAAAAAATGTGGACAAAGGAAAATCAAAGTTGGCATTTTTATACTGGCTGATTTCAAAACTATTACAAATTTATAGTAACCAAGATATTGTGGTATTGGCTTACAACATACAAATAAATCACTATAAGAAATATAAAGCCCATAAGTAAACCTACACATATATAATCAAATTATTTTTAAGTATGACATGATCATTCAATAAGAAAAATATATTTTCCTCAACAAATAGTACTAGAATATTGGATATCTATATGGAAAAAAAATAAATACTGACACCACTTTATACTATATTCAAAAATTAATTTAAAATGGATTATAGACCTAAACATAAAAGCTAAGGCTATAATACTTCCAGAAAAACCATAAGACAGAAACTTTGTGACTTTGGAGTACCTAAGATTGCTTAAAAATAAGATTTAAGCATTAAAAAATTGATCAGTAATATTTAGGAGGTAACATTAAGAGATAGGAAGAAAATGTCTACCATATTATATCTGATGAAAGGCTTGCATACAGAATGCATAAAGCAGTCTTAAAACTCAATAGTAAGAAGTCAAATAACTTAATAAAAATGGTCAAAGATTTGAAGAGATATTTTACAAAAATATATATGAATGTCCAATAAATGTATGAAAAATTGCTCATCATTAGTCATTTAGAGAAATACAAACCAAAGGACAATAAGATGCCACTGCAGATGCCCTTGAAGTGGCTAAAGTGGCATTTTCAACCTGACAACACCAAATGTTGGCCAGATGATGAGTGTGGTAGGCAGACTTCTAAGATGGCCTCCTATAGTCTTCACCTCATGGTGTTCATGTCTTGAATGTGGAATTGATGCAGTGAATTGCTTCTAACGAATAGGGTACAGCAAAAATGATAGATTATTTTTGTGATTGATTAGGTTTTAAAAGACTGTGACTTCGGTTTTACTAGCAGATTCTATTACCTTCTTAACTTCCACACATCGATGAAGCAAGCTGCCATATTGGAGAGTCCCATGTGGCAAACTGGCATGTATCAATAGTTTGTTCATTTTTATTGCTTTGTACTGGTTACATGCTTTCCAGCTAACATTTACAGGAGAAATGGAGCCATCAGCCCAAGAGCTCCTAAAAACTGAATCCTTCTAAAAACTGTGTAAACTTAGAAGTTGAACCTTCCCCAGTAAAACCTTCACATAAGACGCTGACCACTTCTGACAAGTGGATTATAGCTTTCTGAGAGATCATGATTCAGAGGGTTTAGCTAAGCCATGCCCAGATTCCTAGCCCACAGAAACTTTGAGATAATCAGTATGTGAGATAATCAAGATGTCTTTCCTGGGCTGATATTTACATGGGTACATACATTGGTGATCACACTGAGTTACAAATATTTCTGAAGGACACTGGTCCAAAGGTATAAAGTTAAAACAACAGTTGTCCTGAAAGACCTTCTCTGAGTGGCCTGTGTCTTAAATCATTTTCACGAAAGTAGCCTTTTTTTCCCTTTTAATACCTACCTCATAAGCACAGTTGAAGAAATCATGTCTTTTATAGATTGGGGCTTAAGGGAAGCCTACACTTAGACTCTAGGTAAGACTGTCCAAGAAGAATGACTTATATAGATAATACTCTACCAAATAAGAAAATTCTTCTGGAGTATAGATCTGGAGAGACAAGAAAATCTTCTCTAAAGGAAATTTACCCCTTCATTCATCAATTGGGTGCTACACATTTTATTACTCAGCTTGGGCCACCATAACAAAATACCGTAAACTGGATAGCTTAGATCACAGAAATTTATTTTCTCACATTTATAAAGGATGGAATTCCAAGATCAGGTACCATTATGGTTGAGTTCTGATGAGAGATTTCTTCCTGACTTGTAGGAAGCCACCTTCATGCATTGTCTCCAACTGGTCTTTTTTCATGTAGGGACAGAGAGAGAGATAGTAAGAGATAGATACATGTAGGTAGGTAGGTAAATAGATAGATAGATAAATAGATAGAAACCTACCTCTTCCTCTTCTTATAAAGGTACCAACCCAGCTGGGTTAGTTCCTCACCCTCATGACTTCACTTAACTGTTATCACTTCCCCAAAAATCCTAGCTGCAAATGCAGTCACATTGGGGATTAGAACTTCAATCTAAGAATTTTAATGGGACACAATTCAGTCTATACTACACATCTCAAGTGTATCAAGCTCTGTTTTGGGCATGGAGAGAGAACATATGTACTTTCAGCAGAATGAGGGTGTGCAAAATTTGTAACAGCTGTATTATAACTGATGATTTTGACATTTGTCTCTAAAGCTGACAACCTATTTCCTTTACTCTGGCTTTAGAATATTAACAATATTCCTTCATTTTTATTAAGGTAAAAAACAAAGGAAAGAATCAGTACTCTATTTAGATAGACCAAGTTAGGGAATAATTTTAATACTTGAGGCCAATTGCATTCAGTTATCTCTGCTCGAACCATCTTGAATTGCCTCAAGGGAATTCTGTAATCCAGAATGTCAGATTGGGAAGTTTCTGCTTGTCCTTTTTTTAGTGATG
The DNA here is from genome assembly GCA_017311185.1 of Proteles cristata cristata. Classification (NCBI taxonomy): domain Eukaryota; kingdom Metazoa; phylum Chordata; class Mammalia; order Carnivora; family Hyaenidae; genus Proteles; species Proteles cristata. Next base: position 688,686 of record JAESUZ010002026.1, on the reverse strand, counting down.
CTGGGGAAAATCAGAAAAGAGACTCAAAAAGATCCAGCCAGTTTCTAGCCACTTTGGATATCTTTTTTCAAACCTTTCAACTAGTTAACATCATCCCTGATCAACCAGCTAACACTGAGAGCTAAATTGCTCCCTGACCTGTTTTAAGTGGCTTCTCCTTGGACAGGTTTTTTTTTTTAACTTCTCATTTACTATCCCCTGCTGAATCTACTCCTCAGAGATACGTTTTCACAATTCTTAGATATTTTCCTCCATAGTGTACAAAATCACACAATGGTTGTAGGTTTAGTTGACAGTAACCTACCAAAGAACATACTCACTTGACCTTGAACTCTGACCTAGTCACCTTTGTCATTGACTTAGAATTTCATGTCTATTTGTACATGTGACTTCAGAATATCATGTGACATATGTATGACAGTACAAACAGGCATGTCTTGTTTTATTGCACTTTATTGCATTTTAAGATATTGAAAATTTTTTTTAACAAATTAAAGGTGTGGCAAGCCTGTGTGAAGCAAGTCTACTGGCACTAGTTATCCAACAATATCTGCTTACCTCATGTCTCTGTGTCACAATTTGGAAATTCTTGCAATATTTCATACCTTTTCATTATTATTTTATTTTTTATGGCGATCTGTGATCCTCGGTGTGACTATTGTCATTGTTTTGAGGTTTCATGAACCACACACACAAGACAGCAAACTTAGTGGATAAATGGTGTGTATTCTGACCAATCCATTGATTGATTGTTTCCCATCTCCTTCCCTTCCTTAGGCCCCTGTTCCCCAAGACACAGCAATATTGATATTAGGTCAGTTAATAACCCTACAATGGCCTATCAGTATTCAGTTGAAAGACTCAGATCTCTCCCTTGAAATCAAAAGCAAGAAGTAATTATGTTCAGTGAGGGAAGAATGTAGAAAGCCAAGAGAGGAGTCCCTGGATGGTTGATGTTGGAGACAGAAGCTCTGTCCCCAGACAAGATGGCAGGAAGGAGTCAAGTCTTGGTCTTCTAGCCAGACGTGGGATTCCAAAGAAAGAACAATGTCCTGTCCAGCCTCAAGGTGCACCTGCTATGGGGTTACAGAGGAGATATTTACAGCTCCTTATGTATGCTCAATAAGCAGCTTTTCCTCTTGTTATTCTAACCTGTAAGTACATGATTTCCCTACAGGGCAATGATCTGGACACAATGGGAAATTTTTCTGCTGATTCTCTGATCTTAGGACTTTGCGTGATAATCCAGGTGAGTTCAGTTTTGATTTCTTCTTCTCCATTAATCCCTACATTTCAGAGGTCCACACCTCCCAGCATCTCATCACAGCCCTGACTTCAAGTTTTCCCAAAAATCTAATACTGAAGAACTCATCTGACTAGTTCCCTTAGGTCTTCAAAACATTGATTTATGGTGGGGACACAATCCCTGATATCTCTAGAAAATTACTATTTCTTTCTTCAGGAGAGGGGAGAAATTTGATCCCGTAGTGTTAAGCCTTAGGTACTACATTCCTTAGCTTCACGATAGTTTAGCCTAAACAACTAGGAATTTCATAGTTAGATCACAGGTTAAGAACTGTTGTTGATTCTCGCAAGATGAAATGTATTTTAATTGCAAGAGATACATTTAGATTTTCTGCAGCATAGGGTAGCTTAGCACACTAAAGGGATTCTATGATTTAATATTCACAAAAGTACTATCAATGAAGTCATACTTTCATCAGCTCTATTATCTATTGTTGAAATGGGTCTCAGAGGATTAATATTCTGCTCAAAGGCATAAAGCAAACAGGGATATAGTCTTAATTGGAATTCTCTCGAGATACTTCTAGTTCTGAAACTCTGGGAAGTGGTTCTCAACAAGAGTTGCTCTTGGGATATTTGGCCATGTCTGAGGGATTCTGCTGAATACCTCATCCACAGGACAGCACCCACCAAAAATAATTATCTATCTCTAAAGGTCAATCGTGAGGTGAGAAAACCTATTCCATTCAAAGGCTTCTCCAACCCCACTGTGCACACAATTCACCAGGGACTATGACTGAAATGCAAATTCTGATTCATCAGGTCCCCAAGGACCCCAGGGACTCTGCTTCTCTAACAAGCTCCCTGGTGGTGTTGATGCTGCAAGTCCTGGTCTGTGGAGCACAGCTTGAGAGCAAAGCTGTGGTCCTTTGTTGGAAAAAAATTAAATTAAAATTTAAAGTTGTTAAGATGGCAATACTACCCAAAATATCTACAAATTCAATGACAATATGAAAATAACAGAGAGGTTCTTTCCTGAAAAAAAATTTAAAAGCCATCCTAAAATTAATTTTAAATTAAAAATTTCCAAGCATGAGCACAGGATGTCATCCCATTTAAAAAAAAAGTCTTCTTTAATTTCTTGCAGCAATATTTTATGGTTTCTATTTATAAGTCTTTTGCCTGTAACACATTAACCAGTCATTTACCCCAGTGAATAAATCCCCTTAAACGCTGCCACTGGTATTCTATTGAGATATATTCTTGAAAAGAAAATACAGTGCCTAGTAATACAAAGGATGATTTAAAATTTGCTTTATCATATTCAAAGTCATCTTTGACTCCAAAGCCATATTAAGTCATTCTATTTATTTAAATTTCTATTTCTGTGTAGACTCCACTGGTAGACATGTATTTGATAATCAGTTTTGGCAGTGACTAATGTCAGCAATGAGGATATGGAATCTGAGAAGAGAACAGAATCCTGATTAGAAGAATAAAACCAACGACCTGTTGTAAAATATACTAGTATGTTCATCAGGAAGAACACTTAAGCTAGTGGTATACAAAGCAATGACAGATATAAAGTGAAAAACTGTGGTCTCAGATATAGAATAGAATAGAATAGAATAGAATAGAATAGAATAGAATAGAATAGAATAGAATAGAATAGAAATGGCCTGTTGCAAAATTGAATTTTTTCCATAGAGCTGTGATGAATGATTACGAAAACTAAAGACATATTACGTGGGGTGGATTTTGTCATTGGAGAAGAAATTATTCATAAGAAATCTAATAAATTCCATGAGATAAATGAGAATTCCTAAGTTTTTCATAAAACAGGTTAGGAATCAACTTAGAAATAATGGAAGAAACTGAAGGGAAAATGGTTGCATGTCAGAGAGAGGTAAATAAATTAATAAAATGAGTAACTAGATTGTACTGTGTTGAAAAAATAAAAATTTCAGGAAATAAATGAAAGAAGCAAATTCTATGTCCACACTTTGCTTTAAAAAATCACTACTTTTGACTCAAAGTCTTTGAGGACTGAAGTCAATTCTTCAACCACAGTACAATTGGACTTTTTCTAGCTGCCATTGCAGAGAACCTCATCAGAGCCCCCTTTATGTCTTTGTTCCTTAGGCTGTAGATGAAGGGGTTCAGCATGGGTGTGACCACCGTGTACATCACTGAGGCTGTTGCACTTGAGTGGGAGCTCTGGGTAGCAGCAGAGCTAAGGTACACTCCTAGGCTGGTACAAAAAAATAAGGAGACAACCGACAGGTGAGACGCACAGGTGGAAAATGCTTTATATTTTCCCTGAGCTGTTGAGATCCCACATATGGAGGAAACTATCTTGGAGTAAGAGTAAAGGATCCCAACAAGGGGACCACCAGCTATCAGCATAGCTGCAAGATACATCACCAAGTTATTAAGAAAGGTGTCAGAACAGGAAAGTTTGATCATCTGATTGAGTTCACATAAAAAGTGGGGGATTTCTACCTTTGTACAGAAGGACAGTCGCAACACCATTGAGGTTTGTAACAAGGAATGCAAGACACTTGTGACCCAGCACAGCAGGAACAGCAGTCCACAGAGCCGGGGGTTCATGATGACCATGTAGTGCAGGGGGTGGCAGACGGCCACAAACCTGTCATAGGCCATTACAGCCAGGAGATAGATGTCCAACACAGAAAAGATTAAGAAAAAGTTCATTTGTGTGATGCAGCCCTCATAGGTTATGATTTTGCTCTGTGTCTGGATGTTCAAGAGCATCTTTGGGATGGTGGTAGAGGTGAAGCAGATGTCCACAAAGGACAGGTTGGCAAGGAAGAAATACATGGGCGTGTGGAGATGGGAGTCAGAGCTGACGGCCAGGATGATGAGCAGGTTTCCAACCACAGTGATAAGGTACATGGAGAGAAAAATCCCAAATATGAGGGGCTGCAGTTCTGGTCTCTCTGAAAATCCCAGAAGCAGAAATTCTGATATCTTTGTATCATTTCCCATGAGGTTGAACTACCAAGAGTAAAAGGACATCATTAAATTCATATGAACGGCATCAGTCATATATTTGATATGCTACAGTTTATATTGTGCAGTCAAGAAGTTAATTTAAGTATCTTGTGTATGGATTGCTCCCTTGAAGGGATTCCTCTCATTTCATCTCTGATTAGGCATTTTGGTCTCATTCTCTGTATTCTCCAACAGATGTCATACAATTTACTGTTTTATTAATAATATCTTTTGCACATTCGAAGGAGATGTACTAAGTGTCAAATATGTTCCGGGCATTGTCTAGGCAATGAGTACAGAATACTGAAAACCAAAAGCCACTGTAATCCAGTGATGGAGGATGAATAGAAACAAATAAAAATATTAAGAAGACATCAGAGGGTGTCAAGCGCTGTGAAGAGAATACGAGTAGGTATAAAGGAGAGCATGGATTTGAGTGTTATTTTGTAATTTGTGTTTGGTCAAGATCAGTAAACGGGTGACATTTGAACAGAGACCTCAGGGAAAGGAGGACAGAAGTCACAAGAATGTCTGGGGAAGTGTGTGCTGGCAGAGGGAGTGGCCTCTGCAAAGGCCCTGAGGATGATACTACTCTGAGCTATTCGATCCAAAATAGGTAGATGTGTGGGAAGGGGAAACAAACAGAAGAGCGATCAGATGTGGTATCAGGTAATTTCAGGAAATAGGTGTCCTCACTGCTGGTTAACCTTCAAAAGAAAGGAGTCACTCACCCACAGTACACACTGCATGTATTTTAGAATCTACTTGCAAAAGTGTCCTGTAAATTCACATAGAGCTCCTCCTGAATACCATGTGTTGGTTGAGTTCTGGCTCTGTATTATAAGAATCACCATGGGGCGCCTGGGTGGCTTAGTCGGTTGAGCGTCCGACTTTCGCTTAGGTCATGATCTCGCGGTTTGTGGGTTCGAGCCCGCGTCGGGCTCTGTGCTGACTGCCAGCTCAGAGCCTGGAGCCTGTTTCAGTCTGTGACTCCCTCTCTCTCTGACCCTCCCCTGCTCACGCTCTCTCTCTCTCCTAGAAATAATAAAAAAAAAAAACATTAAAAAAAAATCACCTTAGAATATATTAGACCATGTACCCCTCTTCTGAGGATGGATCTCACTCCACAAGGCATGCACGTGTGTGCATGTACACACACACACACACACACACACCCCAAATCATTGCTCTCTGGGCTGTGTTCTTACCTTGACTTCTCACCTTCAGCCCCAATGGTTAAAGTTGGAGTGGCTATAACTCAAGCTGGCCAGATCCATAATCATTCCCCCAAGCAATGTAGAATTGTACCTGAATTCCAATGATCAAGCTTCCCATGGACAAATAAAACTGTCAAGTCAGACTGGCATGCTCATATTCTGTCCTGTGTTTAAAGAAATACAAACAATTTGCTAAAAATTAGAGAGAGAAAGAGAGAGAGACAGAGAGAGAGACAGAGAGAAGCAAGAGACCCACGAACCGTGAGATCATTACCTGAGCTGAAGTCAGGCACTTAACCGACTGAAATTGAAGGGGCACAGAAGATCTGATGGTTCACATGGTCACTGAAACCTGAGGACCTGTGAAGAAGAAAGAGAATCTCTGGTTCTGACAACATTCCAACTCTTGTTACTTCCTTGATGCCAAAAAAAAAGAGAGAGAAAAATTAACTTTGGTCTGAAGACAAAATTAGTGGGATCTTCAGGGTATCAATCGCCTTACAGACTGAATGCTCCGAGAGAAAAGTGTGCTAAGGGAATAAATCAACACTTCAGCACAGGAAATATGCAAAATACAGCAAAAGTTCGGCAGGTTATAATGAAACAGTAGGAGACTTGTTAATTCTACGCTTGTTTCATATTTATGTGACTAACTGATGTCCTGTGATCTTAGAGAAGGTGAACAAGTCCCTTTCACTTTTCAGATGTGGCATCTTTTCTTTTTTTTTCTTGGACTTTTTATTTTGGTCTCTTTTTTTTGACAAGAGCAGTGAACTCACTCTGTTCTTGTTTCTGGTCTTTGCACAACACCGTAAGGTCTGTTCAGAGCTTTCTCTACAAAATTCCGCACACACTGCAATAGTCCATGTCTGGCTCTAAATCATTGTTTCATAAGATTTATGTCTGAGTCTCTACACCACACATGCACTTCATTGTACTGTGACTCCACCATATAAGGCAAGTATCAGAGAAGAAGGACCTTCACTGACCTTGTTCCCTGCAGGTTTTCAGAATGGCACGGTCAGGCAAGCAAGTGACCATGGAGATCTCAGGGTTCTGGGCTCAGCTGGTGGCTGTGCGGTGACCTCAGGTAAATGCACGTGTCTTTGATTCTCTCTGACCCTTTCCCACTGGACATGTCAGGCTCCTGGAATCACCTGGCTGGGAATTCTGAGGGATAGGTCTCTGTGTGACCATCTGAATTCCTTCTTAATGGTTATTGATGGTGACCAATTTTGGTCATCACACAGATGGCAGGAAGGAGGCTAGCATGAGTCTCCTACCCAAGCTTCAGACTCTGGAAGCAACAGCCAGGTCCCAAGGTGGTTCAGGCAGAGAGACTGCACACAGGAGATATTTATAGTTTCCTCTGTCTGTTCATGAGGCACGTTTTCCTCCTGCTCCTCCAACCTGGAGCACATGATTTCCCTGGGGGACACTGGTATGGACACAAAGGAATGTTTTCCTTGAGATTCTGTGTTCCCAAGAGACCAGGTTATAACCAAGCCAATCCAGGGTTGATTACTCTGTACTCATGAACTCCACTGTAGATAAAAATACGTACAGAAATAGAGTTAGCTGATGATATATTGGTTCAAGAGAAAAGAGCACCATACTCACACATGACATCATGGATGAGTTTTAGAAACACAATGTAGATGGGGCGCCTGGGTGGTTTAGTCGGTTAAGCATCCGACTTTCGCTTAGGTCATGATCTCGCAGTTCATGGATTTGATCCCGCGTCGGGCTCTGTGCTGACTGCCAGCTCAGAGCCTGGAGTCTGTTTCAGAGTCTGTGACTCCCTCTCTCTCTGACCCTCCCCTGCTCACGCTGTCTCTCTCCCTCTCTCTCTCCTAGAAATTAAAAAAAAATATTAAAAGAAAAAAAAAGAAACACAATGTAGAGGGGCATGGGGGAGCTCAGTCGGTTAAGCGTCTGACTTCAGCTCAGGTCATGATCTCACGGTTCGTGGGGTTGAGCCCCGTGTCGGACTCTGTGCTGACAGCTCAGAGCCTGGAGCCTTCAGATTCTGTGTCTCCCTCTCTCTCTGACCCTCCCCTGCTCACACTGTCTCTCTTTCTCTCTCAGAAATAAATAAAACATTAAAAAAAGAAACACAATGTAAAGACTCACAGCTTACTATAGACCCATGAAGAGATAAGCACAGAGCAGAACAACCTCCCAACATACAATATCATTTCTTAATAAAGGCATTAGATTAAATCATTTTTTTTTAGTTTTTTTTAATGTTTTATTTATCTCTAAGAGAGAGAGAGAGACAGGATGAGCAGGGGAGGGTCAGAGAGAGAGGAAGTCACAGACTCTGAAACAGGCTCCAGGCTCTGAGCTGGCAGTCAGCACAGAGCCCGATGCGGGGCTCAAACCCATGAACCGCGAGATCATGACCTAAGCAAAAGTCGGATGTTAAACCGACTAAACCACCCAAGCGCCCTGATTAAATCATTTTCTTTTAGGATGGCTTGTTATGCAGCAATAGCTAACTGATTCAAGTGAACAGAAGTAAGGACAGTAATCACAATCTGCTGCTGATTGTTCTTGGCATTTTTTCTTCTACTTGAAGAATGCATTCATGGTAACTCTGTTATTTTGGCTTAGTTCAGACAACTGCATATAAAAACTCTTCCTGAGGGGTGTCTGAGTGACTCAGTCTGACAAGTGTCTGACTCTTGATTTTGACTCAGGTCATGTTCTCATGGTCCTGGATTGAGCCCTCCATCATGCTCCTTGAACATGGAGCTGTGCACTATTTATTCAGTTCCTCTGTGCAACTTTAAATCAGATATTTTGTTGTTGTTGTAACTGTGTTGTATGGACCGCAGCCTTGATACTCAGAGTGGCCATGGACCAGGACCTGCAGCAAATACAGGTGCAAATACAGAATTGCTTGGCCCATGTGAGCCTTGCCCAACAGAATCTGCATTTGGGAAGATAAGCAAATAATTCCCGTATGTATTGAATTTGGAGAAGTGATGGTCTAGTGTAGTGTTTCTCAACCTTCTCACTGTTGACATTTGTGGTGGATAATTCTTTGTGATGAAAGTTGTCCTGGGAACAGTAGATGTTGTGCAGCATTCCTGGCCTGAACTGACTGGGGGTGGAGGGGTGCAATGCACTTGCCCAGTTCTGACAACCAAACATTTCACTAGATCCTTCCAAATGTCCCCTAGATGACAAAATCTCCCCTAGATGAGAATGACGAGGCTGGAAGAAGAAGCGTGTAAACATGTTGAAGGAGTCCAATCAAAGCCCATCCCTTACTCAGTTCATAACATTGGGCAGATCACTCAACCCTTCTGAGCCCCATTCTGCAAATGAGACTCATAAGAGTACTGACCTCAGCGAATGGACTCATAAAAAATTAAGGACAACTGATAGGAGGTGTCAATCTCAAGGCAATGTGCATAAGAGTTCCAAATATATATATTTTAGTTAAAGACTTTTTATTGTGCTAAAATACATGTAACATATGATTTGCCATTTTAACCACCTTTTTATTTACTCTATACATTTTTGCTATTTTCTTTTATTTTAAATTTTAATTCCAGTATAGTTAATGTACAGTGTTATACTAGATTCGGGGGTACAATACAGTGATTCAACAATTCCATACATCACCCAGTGCTCATCATGACAAGTGCCCTCCTCAATCCCCATCACCTATTTCACCCTCATCTTAACCATTTTTAAGTGCACAGCACAGTGGTATTAAATACAGTCATATTGATGGGCAGCCATCTCCACAGTACATCTCCAGAACTCTTTTCCTCTTATGAAACTGAAACTCTATATCTAAATATATACCTTTTAGTTACCAAGATATATTGTAAATTAAGACTCAATGACAACTCTTAATTTATACCAAAGCATTGAACACTTAACTGTTTGGCAGTTAAGTGTCATGAAAACCAAGGACTGTAGGGCTTGTGGTTTTATGTCAAAGGAACACAGTTCTTCCCCTTGTTGAAGGGGGGGGGGTGGTTATAGCAATTCTCAGTATCAGTGCTGTGTCCCACCACAAGTCAATATTTGGGAGACCCAATGAACCTAGTAGAAAGACTCTTCACTCCTGGATTTGGAGAAAACTTTAACTCAGGGTTGGGATAAGGTATTAGGAGGTTAGCTCCCTGGGAGCCTGGTGAGTTCAGGGAAGAGTAAGACCAGATTCACCTGACTTGTAAGCTGGTCTCTTGGCAACAGGGAAGCTACAGGAAAAAAATTAATCTGTGTAGAGCGATGTCCCGTAGGGGATGATGTGCTCAGGGGTGGGAGCGACAAGAGGGAAATAGGCTTAAGGAACAGATAAGGAGCTGTAAATATCTTTCCCATTGTTGTCCCTCAGCATGTGCAACCTTGGGCTGAATGGAACACACTTAGTTCTTTTGGGGTCCTAAGTCTGGCTAGCAGACTCCTGCTGTATTGTTTGAGAGCAGAGCTTCAGTCTCCATCATTAACTATTCAGGGAGGAATTCGGACTTCCACACAGAGATGTTGATCCCAGAGATGCCCTGCAGGTGAGTCCGAAAACCTAGTAGGTTCTGCAGGACAGGGCCAGAGAGAATAGAAGGGTGAGAAGCCACATGAGAGCCAACACAACCTAGCTCAACCCCAGAACAGCACTGTGGTTGTTGGCTTGCTTGATTAACTAATTAATATATTTATTTATGATCCTAGAAAGGATAGTAAGCATTGAAGTCAGAAAAGCAGGGGAGATTGTCGAGAATTAACTAGTGGTAATGGAAGAGTGGTAATGGGTGGCACAACATGGCCCCAGTAAAAGTAGAACACAAGTTCAAGAATATTAGCAATTAAGAGGAATAGAGAAGTAGGATATTGGCTCTGAGGGATATGCAGTCAAGTGAGGCCATTCCTTTTATTATTTTGTAACATTTTTTAAACATTTATTTACTATTGAGAGACAGAGAGAGACAGAGCATGGGGGGAAGGTAGGGGGAGTCAGAATCCGAGGGAGGCTCCAGGCTCCGAGCTGTCAGCACAGAGCCCGACTCGGGGCTCAAACTCATGAACTGTGAGATCATGACTTGAGATGAGGTTGGATGCCTAACTGACTGAGCCACCCAGGTGCCCCCCTTTTATTATTTTTAAGAGAGGGAAAATTTGAGTATGTTTTCATATTGTGAGAAAATTTGGACACTTGGATCATGAGACATATGTTTCAGTGTCCTTTTTCTTGCTGGGTATTCCAATCAGTTAAACATTTTTTATTTTTTTTTAATGTTTTTTATTTATTTCTGAGACAGAGAGAGAGTGAGCAGGGGAGGGTCAGAGGGAGAGGGAGACATAGAATCCCAAGCAGGCTTCAGGCTCTGAGCTAGCTGTCAGCACAGAGCCCGACGTGGGGCTCGAACTCATGAACCGTGTGATCATGACCTGAGCCGAAGTCAGACACCCAATTGACTGAGCCACCCAGGCGCCCCAATTAAACATTTTTAATAGTTGAAAAGGGATATACTAAAAAGCTTTGCACTGCAATTATTTCTTTACTGGTCAGGATGAGTATATATGTGTGTTTCTTAGACATTGACTTTCCCTGTTGCAAATTGTGCGAGTTCTGTGTTTTTGTTCAGTAGATTTGGAGTGTTTCTATTCCTGTTTCTGATTGCATTTTTTTCAAACATAAGAACTGGAGTTTTCCCACCAACTTTGCTGTTTGCTATTTAGTTCTTTTATTTATGAACGGATGTATTAGAGGGTAGTAGGAAAGGTTATACATTTTGTGTGCTCAAACCTATCATTCAGTCATATTTTCCTCTCCTCTCTTGTTTTTTTTTTAAGTGTAAAAGTTTTTCTACCTTGTTTGAATTAATAAGTCACCTTTTATACATATTTCTAACCTATCTTCACATTTCTATTATTGTACCTTTTGGACTTTTGTGATTAGATCTATTTCTCAAAATCACATCATCTTCAGCCATCATTTAGAAGGGCATTCTTCTTTGTCATATGACTAACATTTACCTTTTCTCCCTAAACAAATATGAGTTAGTATATCTTTACATAAGATGAAATATAACTTTAAATAATGCTTCCTACCACTTTTTAAAAGACTTTTGATTGCTATATTTTATTTCCAGGTTTTTATGTTTTTTTAGAGTAATCTGTATACACAGCATGGGGCTCAAACTCACAGTCCTAAGATTAAGAGCCACATGCTCTACCAACTGAGCCAGGCAGCCACCCCTATTTCCTCCCTCCATCCAAGATTTTATTTAGATTCAAATTAGTTAACATATAGTGTAGTATTGGTTTCAGGAGTCAAATTTAATGACTCATCACTTACATACAACAGCCAGTGATCATCCCAACAAGTGCCCTTTTTTTAGCCCATTCCTCCACCCACTGCCCCTCCAGCAACCTTCCGTTGTTCTCTATAGTTGAGAGTCTCTTATGGTTTGGCTCCCTCTCTGTTTTTATCTTACTTTATTTTTCCTTCCCTTCCCCTACGTTCATCTGTTTTGTTTCTTAAATTCCACACATGAGTGAAATCACATGGTATTTATCTTTCTCTGATTGACTTATTTCACTTAGCATAATACATTCTAATTCCATCCATGTAATTGCAAATGGCAAGATTCCATTATTTTTGATGGCTGTGTAATATTCCATCATATATACTACATGTTCTTTACCCATTCATTGGTCAAAGGGTATTGGGCTCTTTCCATAATTTGACTGCTGTTGATAATGCTGTAAATATTGATATGCAGGTCTCCCTTCGAATCTGTATTTTTGTATCCTTTGGGTAAAAACCAAGTAGTGCAATTGCTGGACCATAGGGTAGTTTTATCTTTAACATACTGAGGATACTCCACACTGTTTTCCAGGGTGGCTGCACTAGTTTGCATTCCCACCATCAGTGTGAGAGGGTTCCCCTTTCTCTGCATCCTCACCATCATCTTTTGTTATCTGAGTTATTAATTTTAGCCATTCTGATAGGTGTGAGGTCATATTTCATTGTGGGTTTTTTTTTTAATGTTTTATTTATTTATTTGTTTATTTTTGAGAGAGAGATAGAGACAGCATGAGCAGGGGAGGGTCAGAGAGAGAGGAAGACACAGAATCCAAAGCAGGCTCCAGGCTCTGAGCTGGCTGTCAGCCAACAGCCCGACACATGGCTCGAACGCACGAACCTAGAGATCATGACCTGAGCTGAAGTTGGACGTTTAACTGACTGAGACTCCCACGCGCCCCTCATTGTGGTTTTGATTTGCATTTCCCTGATGAAGAGTAATGTTGGATATTTTTCCATGTGTCTGTTAGCCATCTAGATTTCTTCTTTGGAGAAGTGTTTATTCATGTCTTCTGCCATTTCTTAACTGGTTTATTTATTTTTTTGGTTGTTGACTTTGATAAATTCTTTATAGATTTTGGATACCAGCTCTTTATCCAATATGTCATTTGCAAATATCTTCTCCCATTCTGTCAGTTGCCTTTTGGTTTTGTTTGTTTTTTCCTTTGCCATGCAGAAGGTTTTTATCTTGATGAAATCCCAATAGTTCATTTTTGCTTTTGTTTCCCTCAGGAACCCCTATTTTCAAGTCTTTATCACTTTATTCTTTTTTTAAAAACTTTAAAAAAAATTTTTTTAAATTTATTTCTGAGAGTGAGAGAGACAGCGTGAGCAGTGGAGGGTCAGAGAGAGAGGGAGACACAGAATCTGAAACAGGCTTCAGGCTCTGAGCTGGCTGTCATCACAGAACAGAGCCTGACACGGGGCTTGAACCCACGAACCATAAGATCATGACCTGATCTGAAGTCGGACGCTTAACCGACGGAGCCACCCAGGTGCCCCTATCACTTTATTCTTGTATTAGTGATCCACGTTGATGTCATTACATTAATACTATTTTATATCTCTCTATAAAGTTACTTTTAGATTGTCACTGTGTTTCACACAGTTGTTTGAAAGAGCTCAGTGCCTAGCCTATTATCACTCTCTCAGTTATCCTTTGTTCCATAAGCTCTTAGTTTCTTTTAAGAAAAAAAATTTTGGGGGGGCGCCTGGGTGGCTTAGTTGGCTAAGCGTCCAACTTTCGCTTAGGTCATGATCTCGCGGTTAGTGGGTTGGACCCCCGCGTCGGGCTCTGTGCTGACTGCCAGCTCGGAGCCTGGAGCCTGTTTCAGTCTGTGACTCCCTCTTTCTCTGACCCTCCCCTGCTCACGCTGTCTCTCTCTCTCCCTCTCTCTCTCCTAGAAATAAATAAAACATTAAAGAAAAAATTTTTTAACATTTATTCTTTTTTGACAGGGAGAGACAAAACACGAGCTAGGGAGAGGCAGAGAGAGGAGACACAGAATCTGAAGGAGGCTATAGGCTCTGAGCTCCCAGCAGAGAGCCCAATGTGGGGCTCAAACCCATGAATGGTGAGATCATGACCTGAACCAAAGGTAGACGCTTAACTGACTGAGTCACCCCAGTACTCCCACTCTTAGTTTCTTTTAAAACTTATATTTCTATATTACAAACATACAAATATTCACACCCTTTTATACAGATTCATGAATAGAATCTTATGCGCATTGTAAATTGTCTTTATGGTTTGGGTCAGTCTTTCTGTAATATCTTGTCTCCCTCAATAGTACCTTCACACTTGTCTCCATCAGCTAGTATAGTGCTAATTCACTATGTCAGTGATTGTATAATATTTCAGAATGTGTCTGTGTCACTTACACTTTAAAAATTTTTTAAAATTCTTTCTCATTATGTTGTTATTGTATGAATTATAGAAAAATTTTTGAGATTGAGTTAAAATGCTGGTTCTCCACTGGGGACAATTTTGTCCTCCAGGGGCCATTGAGCAATGTCCAGAGACATTTTTGGCTGTCAGATTGGGGAGTATCAGTAGAGATCAGGGATGCTGTAAATATCCTACAATTCCGACGACAAACTCCCCCACAGAGATTGATCTGGGCCAGAATATAACAGTGCTGAGATCAAGATAGCCTGAGTTAAATAGTACATATCTATGTTTTTGATACTTATAGCTGTTTTCAGATTATCTCCCCCATATGTTATAGCACTTCACATTTTGCTACAAAAATTAAAGAGTGCCACTTTTCTACCTGTTTAAAAGTTCCAATCTCAGGGGCACCTAGGTGGCTTTGTCAGTTGGGCATCTGACTCTTGATCTTAGCTCAAGTCATGATCCCAGGGTGTTGGGACAAAGCCGAACATCGGGTGGTGCAGTGGGTGTGGATTCTCTCTCTCTTTCTCTCTCTCCCTCTGCCCTTCTCCCTGGCTCATGCTCCATCTCTCTCTGATATGAAAAAATAAATTAAAATAAATTAAAAAAATAAAAGCTCCAATCCCAATTGGTGTGACAGCTCTTAAATTTTTTTGACAGACTGATGAGTATGGAAGAGACTGCTTGTTCTTTTCACAAACTATTAGTGAGTTTGAGCAAAATTCATATATTTGGTCACCATTTTGATTTGCCCATTATTATTATATGTCTATTTATCACATGTCCATTTTCTACAGTTGTCAGCATTTCAAATGATATTTACAGATTATTTTTCTCTATTGAATTCTATGGAGATATATTGGCCAGAAAAATGTCTTCAGTCCCTTTTGTTAATGTATAATTTCTTCCTTCTCAGTTTCTTGCCTTAATTAAGATGCTTTTGCCTGTAGATTCTATTCATTTTATTTTATTTGTTTTTCTTTCTTTCTTTCTTTCTTTCTTTCTTTCTTTCTTTCTTTCTTTCTTTCTTTCTTTCTTTCTTTCTTTCTTTCTTTCTTTCTTTCTTTCTTTCTTTCTTTTTCTTTCCTTTCTTTCTCTCTCTCTCTCTCCTTCCTTCCTTCCTTCCTTCCTTCCTTCCTTCCTTCCTTCCTTCCTTTCTTTCTTTCTTTCTTTTTCTTTGATAATTTTAGGGACTTTGGGCGATTTTTTGTATTTTTTAGAATTTATTTTTAAATTTAAGTATAACTGACATGCAGTGTTATGTTGGTTTCAGGTATACAACATAGTGATTCAACAATTGCTGACCATCCCATGCTCCTCATGATGAGTGCACCCTTATTCCCCTTCACCTAGATCACCCATCCACCCACCCACCTCCCTTCTGATAACCATCACTTTGTTCTCTGCAGTTAAGAGTCTGGTTTTTTGTTTTGTTTTGTTTGTCTCTTTTTTTCTTTGTTCATTTGTTTTGTTTCTTAAATTCCATATATAACTAAAATCATATGGTATTTGTCTTAATCTGACTTATTTCATTTACCATTATACTCTCTGGGTCTATCCAGGTTATTGCAAATGGCAAGATCTCATTTGTACGTCTTAATAGTCTTTATCTACCCCCTCCATCTACCCTCTGCCAACTATCAGTTTGTCATCTGTATTTAAGTGTCTGTTTATTCATTTGCTCTGTGTTTTGGATTATACATATAAGTGAGATCATAGGATAATTGTCTTTACCTGACTTATTTCACTTAGTATAGCACCCTGTAGATCCACCTATGTTATAGCAAATGGTAAGATCCCATTTTTTGTGACTAATATTCAGTTTTATATATATTCTATGTTTATATATTCCACTACACATACGTATACATATATATGTATAAATACACATACAATGGATAAAGTAGATTGGCATACCATTTTTATTGCTAATATTCAATTATATATATAGTGGAATATATAAAAATGGAATATATACAAAATTAGTCATAAAAAATGAGATCTTGCCATATGCAATACCAAATCTACAGGGTGCTATACCAAGTGAAGCAAGTCAGATAAAGACATATATGTGTATATATATATATATGCCAGTCTACTATATCCATTCATCTATCAATAGACACTTGATATGCTTCCATATATTGACTATTGTAAACAATGTGCAATAACATGGGGTATGCATATATTTTTGAATTAGTGTTTTTGTTTTCTTCAGATAAATACCCAGTAACAGAATTACTTCGTCATATGGTATTTCTATTATTAATTATTTGAGGAGTCTCCATACAGTTTTCTGCAGTGGCTGTACCAGTTTGCATTCCCATCAACAGTGCATGAGTATTCCCTCTTCTCCATATCCTCACCAACACAATTTTTTGTCTTTTTATATTAGCCATTCTTTTTGGTGTGAGGTGATTGTCTTAATCCTTTGGATGTCACATAAATAGAATTATTTTATTTTGTTTTCAGATTGTTCACTCTTTGTATGTTAAAATGCAGTTGACTTTTTGAGCGTTGGTTTTGTATCCAGCTACTTGGCTGAATCCTTTGGATGTCACATAAACAGAATTATTTTATTTTGTTTTCAGATTGTTCACTCTTTGTATGTTAAAATGCAGTTGACTTTTTGAGGGTTGGTTTTGTATCCAGCTACTTGGCTGAATTGATTTGTGAATGACCTTAGTGGTATCTTTAGGATTTTCTACATGTAAGATCACATCATCTACATGCATAAATTTCTTTCTTTCTTTCTTTCCAGTTTGGATACCTTTTCTTCCTTTCTCTTTCTTTAACTGCTCTGGCTAGAACTTCCAGTGTTATGTTGTGTAGAAATTGTGAAAATGGGCATCTTTCCTTATTCCTGACCCTGATCATACAGAAAAATGTACACTCCATCACCATCGAGTACCATGTTTGCTGTGGGTTTTTCATAAATGCCTTTATGTTGAGATAGTTTCTTTCTATTCCTAGATTTTAGTGTTTTTATCATATTCCATACACAAATATAAAAAATTAATTTCTTGAGTTCAGAATATAATTAGTAGTGTATCAGCCAGGTTAGTAATGCATGATTTTGTCATGCTCTTCTCTTATTTTGGTAGTCACATCGACTACATGGAAGGAGGCAATCATACACGAAGTTCAGAATTTCTTCTTCTGGGATTTTCAGAGGAACCAGAATTGCAACCCTTCATCTTTGGGCTGTTCCTGTCTATGTACTTGGTCACCATTCTTGGGAACCTGCTCATCATCCTGGCTGTGAACTCTGACTCCCACCTCCACACCCCCATGTACTTCTTCCTCGCCAACCTGTCCTTTGTAGACATCTGTGTCACCTCCACCACCGTCCCCAAGATGCTGGTGAATATACAAACACAGAGAAAAGTCATAACTTATGAAAGCTGCATCACACAGATATACTTTTTCATACTTTTTGTAGTTTTGGACAACTTCCTCCTGACTGTGATGGCATACGACCGCTTTGTGGCCATCTGTCACCCACTGCGTTACACAGTCACCATGAACCCCCAGTTCTGTGGACTGCTGGTTCTGGTGTCCTGGATCATGAGTGTCCTGAATTCCTTGTTACAAACCTTAATGGTGTTGAGGTTGTCCTTCTGTACAGAGGTAGAAGTCCCTCACTTTTTCTGTGAACTCAATCAGATGATCCAACTTGCCGGTTCTGACACTTTTCTTAATGACATGGTAATGTGTTTTGCAACTGTGCTGTTGGGTGGTGCTCCCCTGGCTGGGGTCCTTTACTCTTACTCTAAGATAGTTTCCTCCATATGTGGGATCTCATCAGCTCGGGGGAAATATAAAGCATTTTCCACCTGTGCATCTCACCTCTCGGTTGTCTCCTTATTTTACTCTACCAGCCTAGGAGTGTACCTCAGCTCTGCTGTTACCCAGAGTTCCCACTCAAGTGCAACAGCCTCAGTGATGTACACAGTGGTCACACCCATGCTAAATCCCTTCATCTATAGCCTGAGGAATAAAGACATAAAAGAGGCTCTAAGTGTATTTTTCAGAGGGAAACCTTAAGGCCATTTCTTAAAACTGTCATTGCAGGCTTAATGCTTTATAGCCTGAATTTGTGATTCTTTAATCAGATCATGAAAGAAGACCTTAATCCCTCTACTTATATCTTAGAGTTTCAATTTTTCTAAAGTTCAACTGCTTTATTGAATTTAAATAAGCCCTGTGTTTACCTCTCTGCTCCTTCTGATACCCTACAGTTTCCTCCCCCACCCCCTAATTTCCAAGGTTAGTCCCAACCTTGAGTCAGAAACAATTAGGAGTTTCCCATTTGCCCCATATAGTGATGAGCTGTCCTAGTTTTATGGAATAAACTACTTTTGGCAACAGAGGCCATTTATAATTTTATTGTAGAGAAAATTGTGAGATCACAGGGTTTTTTTTCACTCTGTATCTGCCATTCCTTTCTACATTCTACCTTAAAAGCTCTTCCCAATAACCCAATAATATAGACTTTAACACACTAGTTTGTTTTGTAATGAGTCATGGGGATCTAGGATCTTCATTAGGATCCCGTTTTCTTATCAACTCAGCATCCAAAATATCCCTGGCACAGAATAGTAAGGCAAAAATTGCTTATGAAAAACATGCTCCAAGTGTAATCTACAGAAAGACAAATTTGAATAAACCAAGTGACTAACTTAATATGGATTTAGTATTAAAGAAGACCTGAAATTGATGAAGTAAAATTTTGAGTCATACCATATTTTATTGCAGAAAATATGTTTCTGGTGTTGTACATCTACTCATTGAAGTGAGGGATATTTGGTCTCCGTGTTTAAAGGGTATTATTAATTGGAGTGAAGAATTTAGTGGCACATTTTATACTATTTAATTGGATGATCTTGCTGTTTCTATTTGAAAATTCCCAGTGCTGCCTACAAATATTATTATTTGCATTACTCTAAAATTAATATCTCACCCTTTGAAAATGATGTCCTAAAAATTATAGTGTGAGTGAAGCTAGTAGCAGTGCCCTTGGGTGAACCAAGTGGTGGCATTGCCTAGGAACGAAATGCAAATTCTTGTGGCTGTTGGAGACGGAGAGGTTGGGCCCAGCAAGTCCACCAGGTGGTTCTGCTGTCTCAAGTTAGAGAAGTTTTGCTCTGGAGGAAAGGAAGTCCATGAATTCAAGTAGATTGTTCAATGTTTCTGTGAATTCTGTGAGACGCTGGAATATACTTTTAATAAATCAAGTATATTTTTTCTTAAAAAATTATAGTGTGAGTGAACAATATGTGTATTTACTCTGTTTTTAATTTCTTTACCTTTTTTATGCTCTAAAATCTCTTCAATCCTCATGATCAAAGGATGACTTAGACAAGAGCTTAAATTCATGTCCAGTGATGCTCTGGGAATGGAGAATTGTGACTGAGAGTCCCACAAGTTATCCATGCAAAAACGTACAGGTCTTACATCCCCAAAGGCAAGGGAATCAAGAGCAAAAATGAACTATTGGGACCTAATCAAGATAAAAAGCTTCTGCACGGCAAAGGAAACAATCCATAAAACTAATAGTCAACTGATGGAATGGGAAAAGATGGGTGCAAATGACATATCAGATAAAGGGCTAGTATCCGAAATATATAAGGAATTCACCAAACTCCACACCTGGAAAACAAATAATCCAGTGAAGAAATGGGCAGAAGACATGAAAGACATTTCTCTAAAGAGGACATCAGAAATGATGGTCAGCATCCCTCCTCATCAGAGAAATACAAATCAAAACCACACTGAGATACCACATCATGCCGGTCAGAGTGGCTAAAATGAACAAATCAGGATATTCTAGATCCTGGCAAGGATGTGGAGAAACAGGCACCCTCCTACACTGTTGGTGGGAATGCAAACTGGTGCAGCCCCTCTGGAAAACAGTGTGGAGGTTCCTCAAAAAATTAACAGTAGAACTCCCCTATGACCCAGCAATAGCACTGCTAGGAATTTACCAAAGGGATACAGGAGTGTTGATGCACAGGGGCACACGGACCCCAATGTTCATAGCAGCACTGTCCACAATAGCCAAAACATGGAAAGAACCTAAGTGTACATCAACTGACAAATAGATCAAGGAGATGTGGTTTATCTATACAATAGAATACTACATGGCAATGAGAAAGAATGAAATCTGGCCATGTGTAGCAACATGGATGGAACTTGAGGGTGTTATGCTGAGCAAAATAAGTCAGGCAGAGAAGGACAGCTACCATATGTTTGCACATATAGGAGGATTAGGAGGAACTTAACAGAGGACCATGGGGGAGTGGAAGGGAAAAAAAGTTGGGGAAAGGGAGGGAGGCAAACCATG
This sequence comes from Proteles cristata cristata, assembly GCA_017311185.1. Classification (NCBI taxonomy): domain Eukaryota; kingdom Metazoa; phylum Chordata; class Mammalia; order Carnivora; family Hyaenidae; genus Proteles; species Proteles cristata. The sequence goes on along the minus strand of JAESUZ010002026.1, from coordinate 668,140 downwards.
AGAGACTCTTGAATACTGAGAACAAACTGAGGGCTGATTGGGGTTGGGGAGAAGGGTAAGGGGGTGGGCATGGAGGAGGGCACGTTTGGGATGAGTGCTGGGTGTTATATGGAAACCAACTTGACAATAAACCATTTAATAAAATAAAATAAAATAAAATAAAATAAAATAAAATAAAACAACAACAACAAAAACATACAGGTCTTTCCAATCTCTACCTGTTACCTGAAAGAGAAACTCAGTGGTACTAACTTTTTAGTACAGTTTCCTAAAATAAATGTGAGTAACCAGGTCATTATGAATGCTCCCTTCAAATATCATAACAAATGCCAAAAAGAAGAAGCAGTAGATCATTCTTAAAATTCTCAGTTCTATTTACATTGATTATTGTATCAGTAAGCTACTGCTGCATGACAAGCTATGCCAAAAGTAAATGATTTAAGATAATGCTTTAAAAATGTTTTAAATTTATGTTTTATTTAGTTAATATGTTGTTTATTATTGGTTCAGAAGTAGAATTCAGTGATTCATCACTTATATAGCCAGTGCTATCACCCATCTAGCCCATCTCCCACCCACCTCCCTCTGTCAAACTGTAGTTTGTTCTCTATCATTAAGAGTCTCTTCTGGTTTGTTTCCCTCTCTTCTCCCTCCCTTATGTTCATCTGTTTTGTTTCTTAAATTCCACACATGAGTGAAATCATATCATCTTACTCTTTTTCTGATTGACTTGTTTCGGTCAGCTAATAATACATTCTAGCTCCATCCATCACATGGGAGTCTTTGTTAGGGAAGTCTTCCGGTTTTTGTTGGTCTCCTCATGAGGCAATGGTCAGCTGTGGGTCAACTGGAAGAGCTCTGTTCATCTTGGTTGTGCTTTCACATTTGGGAGCTTGCTGGTGATAGGCTGATCTAGGTTGGCCTTCGTTAGAGCAACAAGGCTCTGCTCCACATGGTTTCTCTTCTTACAGAAGGCTAGCTTGGACTTGTTTCCATGGCAGAGGCAGGATTCCAAGAACGCAGCAGAAACACACCAGGAACCCTTGAGGCACACTCTCATTTTCACCATACACTGTTAGCCAAGGCAAATAAAATACTACATTCCGTCCAGATTTAACGGTGGAGAAATAGACTCCACTTCTCAATGGGGGGAGCCTCACAGTCACATTTCAAAGTACATGGAAACAGAGATAAGTGGTCAATTGGGGCCATCTCTGCAAATGGTCTACCATAAGTGTAATTTTCAATTCAATAAAGTTTATTGGTTCAGGGTATAAGATCAACATACAGAACAATATAGTGCAGTACAACATAGGGATTCAACAATTCTACACATTACTCATTTCTCATCACTGTGAGTGTGCTCTGAAGGACTGAATCTACAGAATTTTCTTAAAAATTTTTTTCAATGTTTATTTATTTTTGAGAGACAGATCATGAGTGGGGGAGGGGTAGAGAAAGATGGAAACACAGAATCCAAAGCCCACTCCAGGTCTGAGATGTCAGTATACAGCTTGATGCAGGGCTCAAACTCATGAACCATGAGATCATGATCTGAGCCAAAGTCGGACTCTTAACCGACTGAGCCACCCAGGTGCCCTTAGTCTACAGGATTTTCTTTTTTTTTTTCTTAAATAGTTTATTGTCAAGTTGGTTTATATAACACCCAGTGCCCATCCCAACAAGTGCCCTCCTCCGTGCCCATCACCCCCCTTCCCCTTCCCCCCACCCCATCTGCCGTCAGTTTGTTCTCATTATTCAAGAGTCTCTCACGGTTTGTCTCCCTCCCTCTCCTCAACTATTTTTCCCCTTCTTCTCCCGCTTTGTCCTCTGTTAACTTCCTCCTAATCCACCTATATGTGAAAACATATGGTATCTATCCTTCTCTGCCTGATTTATTTCGCTCAGCATAACACCCTCTAGTTCCATCCATGTTGCTACACATGGCCAGATCTCATTCTTTCTCATTGCCATGTAGTATTCCATTGTATAAATATACCAATTCTTCTTTTTTTGTCTTGTTACTTTTATTTTATTTTTTAAATAGTTTATTGTCAAGTTGGTTTCCATATAATACCCAGCGCTCAACCCCACAAGTGCCCTCCTCTATGTCCATCACCCTCTTCCCCCCTCCCCTACTCCATATATACAGTTGATTGCATGTACTAATGCTCCAATAAATTAGTTAGAATTTAAAAATGCTAATGGTGCCTGACTCAAGGTCAGATGGAGCACAGTTAGCTGAGTCCCACCTGATGGAGTGGGAGATTTCTCTACTAGCTGTGAAAAAGCAAAGGTTTACATGTAAATATTAAAATAGTGGAATTAAATTAAGGCAATTCACATTTGATAAACTCATTTTTTGTAGACTAGAAGATTAGCCTACATATAGAAAAGAAGTAAAATGACATAAATTGGTTCAAGACAGAAAGACACTAGAATCACATACCTCATGGATGAGCCTTAGAAACACAGTGTAGAGATTAACACCTGAGTCTGAACTCATGAGGACCCCAGCAGAGATCATAACAACTCCCTATATTACAATCCCATTCAATAATAAAGGTATGTATTAAGCTATTTTATTTTAGGATGCTTTGTACACATCAATAGCTGCCTGATATAATAATCAAATTAGGCAGAACTGAGGCCATTTGTCATCTGATTTTTTTTATTCCTGGCATTTGTAGGTAGCATAATTGAAGGTAGCATTCATGATTACTCTGTTCTTCAAGTTTCTTTCAGATAACTGTATTAACAAATGACTCCACTGAACTCCTTTGAGATAACATGGAAAGCCTGGAAGGTCACATATGTTTGCACAAAGCTTGTGACTCTGATTCACATACCTGGACAGGAATCCACACTTGCTGGTGAATCATCCAGTGATTAAGAGGAGCATGTACAGTGGATGATACTGATACTGTTCATTTGCTGGCCCTTTAGTGGTTATGGCAAAATTTAGAACAGTGGGAAATATTTCCTTTAAAGAAATGGAAGGAATCATATTCATAAGTAGCACTGGAAACTTTCAAACTGAAACCAGAAAATAATTTAATGACCAAAACATGCCACAAACCTTTAATCTTCATGAATACACTTCACACATGGATGCTGATATTCCATAATTCAATGAGGAGATGAAGTGCCCGAGAAGGAAATATTTTGCATAGTAATAAATGTGTAATTTAACATTTTGCTCCATCATACTTAAAGTCAAGTTGACTTAAAAGGTCATAGGACACTTGTGGGGATGAGCACTGGGTGTTATGTGGAAACTAATTTGACAATAAACTATTTGTAAAAAAAATAAAAGATAAAAAAAGGTCATATGATATCAATCTATTTTTTTCCATGTTTATCTTTCTTTGCAGGTGCCACTTGGAGACATCCATTTTATTATTATGATTTTGCCAGTGACTATGGTAAGCATGGAGGACACAAGCTGTGTAACAGAACAGGTACCTAATGTATAGAAAGATACCCATTATCAGTTATAACAATCTGCTACATAAAAGTCTGCTTTATCAGGAAGAACAGTTAATGTAGTGATGCAGAAAGGAAGGATGTTCACAAGAGTGAACCACAGTGGTCTCAGATCTTTATCTGTTTTAACCTTACATCAATAGCTGTGGTAGCCAAGACTAAACTTTCCATAAGACTAGTTAATATAAGTCATGAATGCAGTCAAACAAAAGAAAAAAATACTCCCTATAATATATTTTATATGAGAAGAAATTATTCTTAACATATGCATGTAGTCCTTTGAAATATGTGAGAATTTTCAAACATTTTAATCCAAGAGGAGGGATAACCTTGGGAGAGTAGGAAGATGACAAAGGGAAAATCTCTTGGATACAAGAGATATCAAAATGCTTGATAAAGTGACTTAAATAAATTGTACAGAGAAGCTGAAATTAAAAACAAGAAATTCCAGGAAAAAAATAGAAGAGGCGTATTTCGCTTCCACAATCTGATCAAAAATCTCAACATTTGGCTCAGGCTCTGGGCCCTGCAATCATGGGCACTTCCTCAGCCCAGGACAAGTGGCCCTTTTGTAGCTGTCATCCCACAGAGTCTCGTCAGAGATTTCTTTATGTCTTTGTTCCTCAGACTGTAGATGAAGGGGTTCAGCATGGGTGTGACCACCGTGTACATCACCGAGGCTGTTGCACTTGAGAGGGAGTTCTGGCTAGCGGCAGAGCTAAGGTACACTCCTAGGACCGTACAATAAAATAAGGAGACAACCGAGAGGTGAGATGCACAGGTGGAAAATGCTTTATATTTGCCCCGAGCTGTTGAGATTCCATGTATGGAGGAAACTATTTTAGAGTAAGAGTAAAGTATTCCAACGAAAGCACCACCACCGAGCAGCATAGCTACAAAATACATCACCATGTTATTGAGAAAGGTGTCAGAACAGGCAAGTTGGATCATTTGATTGAGTTCACAGAAAAAGTGGGGGATTTCTAAGGCTGTACAGAAGGACAGCGGCAGCACCATTAAGCTTTGCAACAAGGAATTCAGGGCACTCAGGATCCAGGACACCAGGACCAGCAGCCCACAGTGCTGGGGATTCATGATGACCGTGTAGTGCAGGGGGTGGCAGATGGCCACAAAGCGGTCATAAGCCATCACAGTCAGGAGAAAGATTTCTAATCCGGCACAGAATACGAAAAAATACATCTGTGTGATGCAGCCCGCATAGGTTATGACCTTGCTCTGCGTCTGGATGTTCCACAGCATCTTTGGGATGGTGGTGGAGGTGAAGCAGATGTCCACAAGGGACAGGTTGGCGAGGAAGAAGTACATGGGCGTGCGGAGGTGTGAGGCAGAGCTGACGGCCAGGATGATGAGCAGGTTTCCAAACACAGCAATCAGGTACATGGAGAGGAAAAGCCCAAATATTAGGGGCTGTAGTTCTGGTTCTTCTGAAAACCCCATAAGAAGAAACTCTGAAATTCCTGTATTGTTTCCTGGGTCCATGTGGTGGAGGTCACTGCCAATAAAGGGGAAAATAACATGACTAATTTTCACAGAAATAGACATGACTCACACTGTTGAAATGCTAGTTTGCATTTTCCAGTCAAGAAAGGTATTCCAATATTTTGTGAATGGATCTGAGTCCTTTGAGGGGATTCCTATCTCCTCTCTGCTTAGGAATTTTCATCCCAACATCAGATGTTCTCCAATAGGCTAGGTCTTATACATTTTTAATAAGAATTATTTCATGCGTTTGAGGAATATATAGAGCATTGGCCATGTTTTCAGCATTTCCACGTCCTAAAGTAAAGGGTGCTGAACAGAAAAATTACCTAATATTCAGTGATGGTGATAGAATATATGCATATATAAAAATTAAATAATCCCGAGATGGAGGCAGAGGTTATGAAGAAAGTGAAAGCACATAAAAGAAGAGAATGGATGGTGTGTTGTGTTGGGTGTTTAGTCAAGATTGGCTAAGAAGGTGACATTTGAAGAGAGACCTGAAAGAAGAAAGAAAACTGCCTGGAAACTGGCAGAAGGTTGGCCAGGCCAAGGGCCTTGAGGATGTGCTTTTATTCAGAAAAATCAAGGCTCAGAAGAAAGCCACTGTGTTAAGGAGATTGGACCAAAGGTATTGGCTGTGAATTTTGTAAAACCATGTGGCCTCACAGCTGCTTAAAGTTCAAGACACAAGCAGTTCCTCATCCAGACTATGTACCCCTTGCACTTTATTAATCTGGTTCTAGTAATGTCCTGCCAATTGAACGTCTCTTCTCAGTATCATCTGTTGATTGAGTCTGGCCTGTGTATTATAGGTTCACCATGGAATAGAAGAGCCCATGTACCCCCGCTTGGAGACCTGATTTCATTGTGTGTGGGTGCGTGCGCGCCCGTGCGCGCGCACACACACACACACACACACACACAGCCCACAATGCATCATGTCCTCCTGGTGTGTATTACTTCTATGTCCTCATCTCCCCCAGGCTGCCTCAACACACTGTTTAGGATATGAATGTGTACACATCATCTTACCCTTCCCAGAAAGCTTGTAGAAATAGTACCCAGAAAGTCCTATTTGTAGCTTCCCAAGCACAAATAATCTGGGGGCTTCATTTTGGAATGGTCACTTTCTGACCTGTATACAATGAAACATAAAAAATTATGTTTAATGACTAGAGAGAGAGAAAAAATAGTGCTGGTGGCATCCAATCCTGGTGACATCCCATTTGTACCCAGCAAAAATAATGAAAGAACAAAAATAAATTTGTCCAAAGGACAAAAATACTGACATCTTTATGGTGTGAAACATCTTACATACTGAATGAACCTCACAAAGGAATGGACCAATGCTTCTCACAATTTGGGCATTTTTATTACCAGAGAGCAGAGAGCAGAAGACTTGATTTTCATGTGTCTATTCCATATTGATTAGACTGATCAATTTTCATGTGGCCCAATAGAAGATGAGGCAAGCCCCTTTATCACTCTTCTTATGTGACATTTTTTTGTGTGTGTGTATTTGTTGTTCTTATGCTTTGGGTCTTAGTCACTTTCTTGACACATCTGATGAGCACAAGTAGTAATGATTCAGTTCCTTATCCAACACGCAAAGTCCTCCCCAGACTCTATAAAATCCTATATTCCCCATGACGATCTATCCTCTTACTCCGAATAATCTGTATGTCACTTATCTGAAGACATTATTTCATACTCACATTTATTCCACTGCACTCTTGTCTGTCATTATGATGTAATTCCCAAAGGAGCAGGAACCTCATCTTCTTCTTTACAGAAGCATGTGGATGTGTGTGCACTTATACGGAAGTAAGTTCAAGAACATGAGACATGAAATACAAAGAGTGATAAAGGAAATAACACCAGGTTAAAGAGAGCAGTTTCAGTACAACGGTATTAAACATAATTGGAGTTTTGAGAACTAACTGAAACATGATCTATGGAAGCAGGAAGTCAACTAAATCAACATGGAAGAATAATAAAGTTCCCTGAGACCTGGAAATAAAAGAGCATAACATATAAAGTTCTTAGAAATTTCTGGGACATAGCAGCTGCACTTTTGGTATTCGTTGGATGAATCAAGAATTAGGTCTAATTAGATATGCACTTTTAAAAAATTTTTTTTAATGTTTTATTTATTTCTAGGAGAGAGAGAGAGAGACAGCGTGAGCAGCGGAGGGTCAGAGAGAGGGAGTCACAGACTAAAACAGGCTCCAGGCTCTGAGCTGGCAGTCAGCACAGAGCCCGACACAGGGCTCGAACCCACCAACCGCAAGATCATGACCTGAGCGAAAGTCGGACGCTTAACCGACTAAGCCACCCAGGCGCCCCAGATATGCACTTTTAATGCATGACGGAGCTGCATTTAAATGTAGTTATAAAGACTGGATTGTTGAGTGAAAGCTGGTATAAATGATTTTCTATTGGAATGAAGTGTGGTGATTCCTTACTTCACACATCCCACAAAAACTCCAAAAGAGTAAACTCTCAGTGTAAGAATAACCATTGCATTTTAGATGCACATCTAGAAAGCTACATATAAAATCTACAGGTGGGCAAACCATCATAATTAAGGCAAAAAAAAACAACCCTCAGAAACAAAAAGTTAGATGTATTTCAATGAATAAATTTTAATTTATTAAATTTAATTTATTAAATTTAATTTTATTTTATGGTCTGAAATACCTAACTAAAAATCAATGGTGAAGTGTGATTTACAACAATTATCTGAAATGCTGATAATTATAGATAAATAGAGCATATACTATTTGGGCTTATAATAATAACAGACAAATGAACATGAACAAATGACTCTTGAGCTCACTAATAGTTTCAAAAATCAACAAGAAATCTCTTTCACACCCTTCACCCTGAGAAATCACTCAAAGGGCTATCACATTTAACAGGGTTCTAATTTTTAAACAAATAACAAAAACTTTCTAATTTTGCTGTCAGAATTGCAAAGCATCATAACATCTCAGGAGGCTGTGAAGACAGTTACAAATATTAAAAATACAGATATTCTTGGGGTGCCTGGCTGCCTCAGTTGGTAGAGCACATGACTCTTGAGCTTGGGGTTGTAAGTTCAAGACCCATGTTGGGTGTAGAGATTTTTGGAAAAAAAAACAACAACTTTAAACAAAAATACAGATATTCTCTAACACTGTAGGATTTCTCAGTCTCTACTATATGGACATTCTGGGCCAGATCCTTCTCTGTGATGGGAGGTGTCCTTTGTATTATAGGATGTTTAGAGCATCCCTGGCCTCCATGCACCCTTCTCCAGTGTGACGGCCAGAAAATGTCTCCAAACATTGCTCATTATCCCCTGGGGGACAAAAACACCTTTCGTTGCATAAGAGTTTTAAGTATTTAAAAATATTTTGTAGCATTGACACAATCATAATTTAATGAGAAAAATATGAAAGACCATCTAAAGTGTAAATGGCACAGCCACACCATGATATATCATACAGACCTTGAAATAATGAATCACTGGCTGGCTCAGTCGGCAGGGTGTGAGACTCTTGATCTTGAAGTTGGGAGCTCAAGCCCCACATTGGGGGTAGATATTACTTAAAAATAAAATCTTTAAAAGAAAAAGAACTAATGAATCAGCATTATACTACTTTCCTAGACAGACATGGGTAAGGTACTACTGAGTCAGAAGGACTGGCAGAGAAAAGCTAGAAAGAACAATTGTGTCAGAACATAAAGAGTGCTTACAATATGCATTGGTGTCTTTTTATACATTTGAATTGAAAGTGTGTGAATATGTATGTGTGCATAACACAGAAAAAAATTTAAAGTAATGAAGACTTTTAAGAAAGAGAAACAGTGAAAATTGAAAATGCACTTAGGTTAAGCAGAGTGGTTCAAAGAACCACTGCATGTGGGGCATCTGGGTGGCTCAGTTGGTTAAGTGTCTGACTTCAGCTCAGGTCATGGTCTCACGGTTCTCGGGTTCGAGCCCTGCGTCGGGGTCTGTGCTGACAGCTCGGAACCTGGAGCCTGCTTCGGATTCTGTGTCTCCCTCTCTCTCTCTCTGACCCTCCCTTGCTCACTCTGTCTCTCTTTCTCAGAAATAAATAAAAAGACATTAAAAAAGATTTTTAAAAAATTTAAAAACAAACCCACTGCATGAAACAAAATGGAAGACCCAAAGCAACTTTTGAACAAAAAGATTAAAAGAATAATAATTTAATGATAGTTTCATGGGTTCAAATCTAATTTAGATTGCTAAGGATTCTGGGAAAAAAAGAATATGAAAAAGCCTTTTCATGTGGAGAGCAAGTGACATCTAAGGTTTTAATTTCATCTCACATAAAGATAGATGGACAAAGTATGCTTATGGAAGGGAAAGGTGATTCTTAGTCAAACATCAAAAAGAATGATTTACGAGTATTGGAATTCCTATTTTAGAAATAGATCCAATAATAAAAGGCCAAAAGGAACAAATAAGGGATACAGAGATGTGAAAACTAGTCGGAAATATGTAGAAGGGTGACTTATGAGCAATAAGTGTGCATAAGAACATTGATGTTAATTTTGCGAAAAGTAGGTCTTCACAAAGAAAGACTATAAAGTTGAGAGATCAATTCCTTCAGGAAAATATAAATCAATAAAAATAGAAAAAGCTGTGGAGGGAGTGTAACTAAGTCATAGACTTTACCACACAAAATTTACATCATCTCACACATTCTACACAAATACATCTACACATGCCTTTAAAAAATAAACAAAAATGGCAAGTAGCTAAATGCATCAAATAAAGGTGAATTCTTTAAAAAAAAAAAGTAATAAAAAAGCAGAAATAAAACCATTCCAACCTCACTATGCAAACAGCAAGGACTCCCACAGGCAACTTTCACTGGAGAAAGTCATGTATGTTCTAGCGAATGCAGAATATATTCAGATTCACAGGCAACGAGCTAATTGTTAAGGGAGCTCATTAGCATACCCCTTTTCACATAATACATTTAAAATTTTTAGGGTTTTTTTCTGTTTATTTATTTATTTTGACAGAGAGGGAGCATGAGTGAGGGAAGGACAGGGAGAGAATGAGAGAATCCAAAGCAGTCTCTGTGCTGTCAGAGCAAAGCTAATGTGGGACTCAATCTCATGAACCCTGATATCATGACTCGAGCTGAAATCAAGATTCGGACACTCAACCGGCTGATTCATCAGGTGCCCCTAAAAAATTTCATTTTTTTTAAATGTTTTATTTATTTCTAGGAGAGAGAGAGAGAGACAGCATGAGCAGGGGAGGGTCAGAGAGAGAGGGAGTCACAGACTGAAACAGGCTCCAGGCTCTGAGCTGGCAGTCAGCACAGAGCCCGACGCCGGGCTCGAACCCACGAACCGCGAGATCATGACCCGAGCGAAAGTCGGACGCTTAACCGACTAAGCCACCCAGGCGCCCCTAAAAAATTTCATTTGAATACTCAAGAGAGAGAAGGTACTATGCTATGTATGTTTCATGGAATGATCTTGCAAGGATGTACTTGCGACCATTCTTTCATCTGGATTTCTCTCATCAGTATGGAAATGTAGTCTAATATGTTCCATCTTAAAAATGAAAAGACGTATCCTCACTTCAGTACATATACCTCTACAGCTAGTACTTGACTTTTCTACTCTGGTTAATTGCAAATATCCTTGGTCTCAGGTTCTACTTTTATGCTTCCCATCCCCCCTCTAATTGAGTTTCCATTATTATCATTTAGTTGTTAATTTTGAACCTTGTATTTCTGAGTTCAATATTTACTTCTATTTATAGCATCATAAATACATCACTCAGTCATTTTATTAATCATGCCAGCCAACAACCACAGCAAACTCTCTGCTCTGGGCTAGGCTAGATTGGCTCTCAGGTGACCTCAGGTAAATGTTCTTGACTTCCATTCTTTTGATCTTCTCCTGCAGTACTTACTGGGCTGGAAAACTCATCTAGCTGGGGTCTCTGAGAGGAAGGTCTCTACATGCACATCAAGATACCTATCTTGTTGGTAGATGGTAGAGGATGAAGCTCTGTCCCCAGATGTGAGAGCAAGGATGGGTCAAACCTCAGTGCCCCATCCAGACTTAGGACTGCAAAAGAAACAACCGTGTCTTGTCCAGCCTGAGGTTGTACACACTGTGATACTGCAGCGAAGGAGGTATTTACAGTCTCTCAATTCTGCTCATTAGGCACATTTCCCTCTTGTTTCTCCCACCTTTAGGCACCTGATTCCCCTGCGGGACACCAGTGTAGACAGAAAGGAATTTTTTCTTGTTGAATTTCTGCTCATAGGAGACTGGGTGATAAGGCAGCTGAAGCCAGTTTTTTTTTTCCTTCTTTTTCTATTACTTCTTCTGCCTTTCCGAGATCTAAACTCCCAGCACCTTATCCCAATCCTGAATGACCGTTTTCTCCTGGTTTAGACTGAGAAATCAGTTTTGACCAGGTCCATTGGGCTCTTCAAACCATTGACTTGGGTTGAAGACACAGCCTCTGATATCTTTAGAAAGTAATTTTTCTCTTTTTCAACAAAAATGTGAAGTTTATGCCTTTGATATAAAACCTTGGGCTCTACACTCGTGTGCTTCATGACAATTTTGCCAAAGCAATTAGGGATTTCACTCTTATATCCCAAGTTCAGAGCCATTACTTAAAGTGCCATTATAAAATGTTTGTTCATTGTCAGAGATCTATTTACATCTTTTTATGCACTAACATCTGAGTTCAGCAGCCCTAGGAATTGCCTGATTTAATTTTTATAAAAGTCTATTCTGTAAGGAGGTACTATTGTGAACTCCCTTGCCCATGGAGAAATGGGGCTTGAAGAATTTAGTGGTCTTCTCAAAGTTATCATTGCAGAAACAGATGAGTGCTCATTAGATCCCGTCAAGATGTTCCCAGATTTCAAACCCTGTGCCTGTGGTTCCCACCCAGAATGATTTTCTTTCCCTGGGCATAGTTGGCAAGTCTAGGGGATACTGCTAAACACCTGCAGTGAGCTGGACAGCTCCCAACAAAACAATTCTCCTGCCTCAAAGGCCAAACTGAGAATGTGCCAAAACCTACTCTAGACCAGCACTTCTCCAACTTCAAGGTGCACAGGAATCACCTAGGATTCTAGTTTAAATGCAAATTATGACGTTGTGGGTGCTGGTGGGCCAGGAGATTGGTGTGTCTAAAAAGCTCCTGAGCAATGATGATGCTGCAGGTCCTGGTCCATGGACCACTCTTCGAATAGCAAGGCTGTGGTCCAGTAATAGAACAAGGTGCATGTAGTCGTAGGTCTTCTTCACAAAATAAGTTCTGTTTGCATAAAATTTTGAATGAGAAGTGGATCCAGCCATTCTAGGGGCGGTGATAAATTCTGTGTTTGTTTCTTTTACATAAGGGTCCTTGAGTGACACAAAATAAAATACTTTTGGGAAAGGCTTTCTAGTAGTCAGAATAAGAGCCTTCTGATGTCGTCCATATTCTAAACCCAAGAAAATTTCAATGGGTTATTTTTTATAATAAGGGGGGAGATTAAATAGCAAGTGGAACAAGGCTACTAATGAGCTGTCTTCGGCTAAGGTTGGCCAAGATTATGCAGGTGGAACTAACATAATCACCATGGTCCTCCGAATGTAGGAGAAGAAGGCAGAATAGTTGGATCAGAGAGAGATATGAGGATGCTACCTTGCTGGCTTTGAAGATGCAGAAAGTCCAACGAGCCAAGGAATGCTTGTTATCACTAGAACTACAACAGGAAAGAAAACAGAGTCTCTCCTGGAGCGTCTGTGAAGGAATCAGGCCCGGGAGATATCTTTTTTTTTTTTTTTTAATTTTTTTTAATGCTTTTATTTCTAAGAGAGAGAGAGACAGCGCGAGCAAGGGAGGGTCAGAGAGAGAGGGAGTCACAGACTGAAACAGGCTCCAGGCTCTGAGCTGGCAGTCAGCACAGAGCCCGACGCGGGGCTCGAACCCACGAACCGAGAGATCATGACCCAAGCGAAAGTCGGATGCTTAACCGACTAAGCCACCCAGGCGCCCCAAGGCCCGGCAGTTATCTTGACTTAAGCCCACGGAGACTTAGTTCAGGCTTCTGACTTTTAAACTCTAAGAGCATAAATTTGTTTCTTGTTAAACAGAAATAGGAATGTAATGTAGACATTCATCCAATGAAATTGTTTTGGAGGAAAGGGAATTTTAGTCTCTCCATTAATTCATTTATTTTCTCTTGGGTAAGGGGATTCTGTGTTGAAATCCAACCTCACCTGGAAGAAAAAAAATAAAGACATTTTGGAGCTTCTGCTCCATTTCTTAAAAGGAATGGAAAAAGTGAACTCCCCAGTGATAAAATATAAATGTGACTCTATCTATCTATCTATCTATCTATCTATCTATCTATCTATCTATCTATTTATCCATCCATCCATCATCTATTTTAAATAAATACACCTAACATAGGGATTGAATTCATGACCCTGAGATCAAGTGTCACATGCTTGCAGCTCTTGGCTGGCTCAGTCCATGGAGGACAGGAATCTTGATCCCAGGTTTGTGAGTTTAAGGCCAATGTTGGGTACGGAAATTCCTTAAAGCTAATATCTTTCCAAAAAAAAGTTGTATGCTCTACCAACTGAACCAACCAGGCACTTTAGATTTAAACATAAGTTCTGGTTTTGAAGTTGGTCCGAGGGTTGTGGGTTATTGTTAAGCTGAATAAGTTCTGGCTTTGAGACTTTTGCACATTAATATTAAAAAAAAGGAATTTGGGGTGCTTCAGTAGCCAGTCAGTTAAGCTTCCGGTTCTTGATTTTGGCTAACATACTGATTGGATGGTCGTGGGATCAGGCCCCACATCAAGCTCTGGTCTAACAGTGCAAAGCCTTCTTGTGATTCTCTTTACCTCTCCTTCTGCTCATTCCCCTTTCACCTCTCTCTCTCTCTCTCTGTCTCAAAGTAAATAAATAAACATTGAAAACAAGATTTTAAAAGTACTTTATTACTAAAATAAAGTTCATCCATTGTACTTTGAGCCTTAGAGTCTAAATTTCTACACTTTTACAATTCAATAGTAATTGATTCACTGTTTTGATTTCTATCCTCTCCAAATTTTCTTTCAACATCAAAGATGGGATTATTTCATCTGTGTCATACATACATCTATAAGAGTGTATTTGTATGAAGTAATGTACAAATGCACACACACATATATGTGCATCCACTCACTACCCATGAAAGACTCTTGGACTCACCAAGTATTTCCAAACACTGTTTATTCCTAACAACATCTGCCTGAATCAGGCTTATTACCCCACATCACTATCAGTACTAAGGAAACAGAGACTTAAGGTTGATTAAAATTGTTACGATTGTGTAACAAAGCTTTAAGGCTTTTGTGCATTTTCTTGAATTATATTTAAGTGGACTTGGGCAATATGGACTCGGTTTTTGTATGATTCCTTTAATTCAGAATATTTTGCATTTTATCATTGTAGAAAGTTTGTTTGTTTGTTTAGTTACTTATAGAACACAAGAGCAGGGGATGAGCCTAAAGGCAAGAAATGAACACGGGGGAAAAATGATCTAATAAGCTCAGGCCGTCCCGTAGAGACAGTGATGAAGAGAAAGCTTCCCTGGTTCTGGCAGCATTCCAGCCTCAGTTACATGCCTTTGATGACCAGAATAATTAACAAAGCTGGAAAAAAATGTATCTAAACAAGAAAGGAGGGGTATTTTTTTTATGATGTCAAGACCTTTTATTAATTGAATGTTCCCCTAGAAAAATGTGCAAAGGGAACATGCTCCAAACCACCATTGCGTAAAAAGCAAAAGGCACATGCCTCCAAGCCTAATAGTCTATTTTCTTACCCCTTTAGCTGTAAAACTCCTTGGACATCTTCTACTTTCACTGGAACCGCTTTATGCCCCCCTATTCCTTCCTCAGGCTCATCTAACTGAACTTCCGTTCTCACCGCTCATTGTCAACAATGATCCCTGGATTGCTGAGTCCAATGGATGCTCCTCTTTTGAACATATTATGTAAGTTAATTATAAATGAGTCTACCTAGTCTCAGATGACCTCAGGTAAAAGTTCTCAAGTTCCATTTTCTCAGAACCATGCCTGAAATAACTGCTGAGCTCTCAGACTAGATGGGGTCTAGAAGATGAAAGTCTCCGTGTGGAGGTCTGAATTCTTCCTTGGATGATTGATCATGGAGACCGAAGCTCTGTTCCAAGACAGCACAGCAGGAAGGAGAGAAGCATTGGTTCCCCTGCCACCAGACTTTGGAGCCCCAAAGCAACAACCATGTCCTGGCCAATCCAAGGTTTCACATGTTGAGGTTCTGCAGTGGAGGAGATATTCACAGCTCCCTGTGTCTCCTCATTAGTCACTGTTTCCAATTTCCCCTTGGGCCCATGGAGTGGACAGAAAGGAAAAGTTGCCTGGTGATACTCTATTCCTGGGAGATTAGATTAGAAGTCTGGTGAATCCGGTTTTGTATTACCCATTCTCATGAGCTTGCCTGTCTTCCAGCTTGCACTTTGCCTTAACCTTGAGTTGATATTGAATTAATTGAGTTGAGCACTTACTTTACCAAGCTATAAATGCTTTGGGCTAATTTTAATAAATGAGCCATGTGATCCTCTTCATATGTAATTTTGAAAGAAAAGTCCGAGGACTCACCCTAGGGCCTGAAATAAAGTCTGTGTTTGACTCTGTAACCTGAGGACCCCTGAGTTGACCTGAAATATATTCCTGAAAAAGACTTTTAGTAGGCAGAATAAGGTCCCCCAAATATTTCCACATCTTAATCTACAGACTCTTTGAATATGTCTTGTGTCATGGCAAGGGAGAATTAGGGTTGCAAATGGTATTAATATTGCTAGTCAGCTGACCTGAAGATAAACTTGTTCTGATTATCCGGGTGGGCTCAATAGATCACAAGGGGCCTCCAAATCTGGAAGATAAAGGGAGGGATCATGAGCCAGGGAATACAGGTGACTTTAGTTCTCCAGACCTCCAGAACGAACTCTTCTCTTCGGACAGAGTGATTTTAGCCCAAGGGGACTTACTTCGGAATTCTGAATTCCAGAACCATCAGAACATAAATTTAGTTGTTCTAAACCAGCAGCATTTGTTACAACCACAATAAAAATCTAATCCAGATATTTATATGATAACACTGTTCAAGGGAAATGATATTCAGCCTGGGATCTTATTCATTTATATTCTCTCAGATAAGGACACTTGGTGTTGAAATATCACTTTATGTAGAATAAGAAATCTGAAGTCACTTTAGATTTGCTCAACTCCAACAGCTGGTAGAGAACCTCCCAAGTCCTGAATCATATTGACTTCTAGGCGCTGAGGTACAAAACCTGAAACATTAAGGTCACTTGTTCTACGTGGATAAGGAAAATTTGGTACACACACACACACACACACACACACACACACACACACATGCACATACACACACATACACACAATGGAATATTTATTCCATATGTCAGTTGCAAATATCTTCTCCATTCCTGAGGCAGCCCCTTAGTTTTCTTGATTGTTTTTTTCACTGAGCAGAATCTTTTTACTTTGATAAGATTGCACTAGTTCATGTTTTGTTTTGTTATTATTATTTCCCTTTCCTCCAGGCAACATGTCTAATAAGAAGTTGCTATGGCCAAGGTCAAAGAGATATTTTGCTGTGTTCTCCTCTAGGTATTTGAGTTACTTCCTGTCTCACACTTAGGTCTTTCATCCATTTTGAATTTTTTTTGTGTATGGTGTAAGAGAGTGGTCCCTTTTCATTTTTCATGCTGCTGATCAATTTTCAACACCATGAATAGACCGCCTTTTGTCCATTGGATAGTCTTACCTCCTTTGTCAAAGATTTGACCATATAAATCTGGGTACATTTCTGGGTTTTCTATCCTGTTCCATTCATCTATGTGTCTGATTTTGGTTTTATTTTTGTTTTTTGCCAGTATCATACTGTCTTGATGACTACAGCTTTGTAATATAGCTTGAATTACCAAACATTTTATAAATGTCAACTTAAAAATACAAAACTCCTAATTGATTTATCAAAAGAACTATGAATCCAAGGATTGTTGTACCTATGGTTTTATAGCAAAGGAACCCACCTTTGCTTGTTGAAGGAGGAATAAGAATTTTCTAGAGCTAGCAGGAGTTGTGTTTCCCCACAACTCAGTTTCAGAGACTCAGGTTCCTGAGTCTTCATTTGGAAGAATTTTCACTCAGGGTTGTGAAAAGTTTCAATATTAGAGATCTGGAAGTCAGGAAAGTTCAAGGAGGAGTAGTAAAAATTGCATACACCTGAATTCCTTAAAAAACCATTTTTAAGATTTTATTTGTTTTTGAGAGACAAGACAGAGCATGAGTGGTGGGAGGGACAGAGAGAGAGGGAGACACAGAATTTGAGCAGGTTCCAGGCTCTGAGCTGTCAGCACAGAGCCCAATGCGGGGCTTGAACCCAGCAATCGTGAGATCATGACCTGAGCCAAAGCCAGAGGCATAACTGATTGAGCCACCCAGGCACCCTGGATACACTTGAATTCTAATCTGATCTCCTGGGAACAGAGAATCTACAGGAACAAATTCCATTCTGTCCAGATGCGTTCCCATGGGGAGATGGGCTCAGGGGCTGGAGTACTAATGGGAAAAGTGTCTAATGAGCAGTTATAGGGAACAGATACAGCAAACATTAGAGACTGTGAACATCTCCGCTGCTGCAGACACTGAACATGTTCTACCGAAAGTCGCAGGAGATGTGATTTTTGCATTTGGATTCCTCGTGTTCCTTCCCGTTGTCTGTAAATAGAGCTTGCTCTCCATCATCACCCAACAGGGAGGGATTCTGACTTCCACGTGGTAGACCTTTCTCTCAGAGACCCCAATCACGTGAGTCTCAGAGCTCTGCAGGTAATTCAGGGAAGGTTCAGGAAGAAGGGAAACTGAAAGCTTTTACCTGAGGTCGCCTAAGAACTCAACCATCCTGTCCCAGAGCTGAGAGATCATTCTGTTTGTTGGTGTGGTGAACTCATTCATTTGTAATCAATTTATTTAATAAATTTAAGAAAAGAAAATGTCTTTTGAAATTAGTGATGCAAGGATTACTGTTGACAGCTCGGTGGTGGGAATAAGTCCAGCTGGATGAGACTAATGAAGGAATGGGGGGTGGGGGGGCTGTCTTCCAGGAAAACCTGAACACTTGCAAGGAGTTTTGCAACAAAAGGAAATATGAAAAAAAAAACCCCGCTATTTGGTATGAAGGGGTGTACAGTGCAGTGAGGGAATTTAAACAATATTTTTTAAGACAGGGAAGTTCTTAAAAATTTTTTCATTTATTTCTGAGAGAGAGAGAGACAGTGTGAGACGGAGAGGGTCAGAGAGAGAAGGAGACACAGAATCCAAAGCAGGCTCCAGGCTCTGAGCTGTCAGCACAGAACTCGACGCAGGGCTCGAACCCACGAACTGTGAGATCATGACCTGAGTCAAGGTTAGACGCGCAACAGAGTGAGCCACCACCCAGGCACCTCAAGATGGGGTATTTTGGGTCATATTCTGTATCCATTAGAAAGATCCAGGCCAATGGAAGGAGTTACTAGCTTGCAACTGCAGTTCTGAAAACATACATTTCACAGAATCTTCTCTCCATTAGGTATTCACTGAAAAAATTTACTTAAAACACAACAGGCATATGCTAGAGGGCTTTATTTGAAAATTATTTCATTACCTAGAGACAGAATAAATTTGGGGGTTTATTAGCCATTTACTTTCTCTGCAGCAATTTATTTGCCAAAATTCTTGCCTTGTTTCCTGGGGTCTGAGCATTCATATTCTTGCTTTTGGTTGTTATTCTTGCTGAATCATTTTCTTCTTTTTGATTGCATTCTTTCAGATGAATAATTTTACTCCTGAAACCAATATCACACTAGAAGTTACTGGACTAGAATTTGAATAAAAATGTGAAACAAACAAAACACATAATTGCAAAATTTTAAGCCAAGTTTGCTATTTATTTGCTGCTTAATTCTTGGATACATGGATAGATGTATTTGTTGGGCAGTGTGAGAGTTTATAAATTTTGAGCCATCAAATAGGTCAATTCATCATATGTTGTCCCTCACCCGTTGTTTTTTATGTGCTTTGTAAAAATAAATTCCCTTTTGTATGTATGGCCACCTTACTTCCTGTCTGTGATTCCTTACTACCTTTTGCTGCTTGTGATCAGATCTCTAAGCCAGCAATCATGCTTCTGCCATCCTGTGGAGACCTGAATTTCTCTTGTATTCAACTTATAGCTTTTTCAGAAGCATATTTGACTCCACTTATGTTCAGAGAAAAGGAAATGATAATTTTAGATTCTGCTCTCTGCACTTTTTAAATTCAATGAGCATTATAAATTGTATTTTTCTATTTTTTTAATGTTTATTTATTTCTAGGAGACAGAGAGAGAGACAGTGTGAGCAGGGGAGGGTCAGAGAGAGAGGGAGACACAGACTGAAACAGGCTCCAGGCTCCGAGCTGGCAGTCAGCACAGAGCCCAACGCGAGGCCCGAACCAATGAACCGTGACATCATGACTTAAGCGAAAGTCGGACGCTTAACCAACTAAGGCACCCAGGCACCCCATTTTCTATTCTTTTTTATTTGGTTTTTACCATTCCGGTTTGATTTAGACTCCTGTGTTACTGTGATGAAATTATTGTTCTTTTCTATCTTTTCTTGCAGAAGAGAGTCTTTTTTAAATTCTATTTTGATTAACAAGGTTGTTTGGAATCCACTGTCTTAACCCTCCTTTTCTTTTCCCTGCTATTCCTTTTATTTTGTAAATTCCATTTTCTAAAAATGTGTTTCTACCTAAATGCACATCTTTATGAAGCAGGAAAAATGAATGAAGGAAGTGAGACCCCGCTCATTTGGATCTTATATTAACTGAAGAAAGCAGAGTGGGTGAAATAAATGTAAGACATAATGTCTTCAAGGAGATACGTACGAAGAAAGGAAACAGGTTTCCGAGGCGCGTATAGGATTTACAGGGACGTCTACACGCGTTGCAGAAAAATCAGGAACAGGAGGAGACTTGCCCGATGAGTTTGGCAAAAAAGAGATTAAAACCCAGGACCCAGGAATTACACAGAAATGTGAGAGAGGGCCGGCCTCGTCCATTACTGGACCCATGAGAAGCAGTGTGGTCCAACACAGAGGAATAAGTGGAATAAAATCCAAACAAGGGCCTGATGTGGATACGATTAGGAGCGAACGGGGTGATGGAAGGGCAGCGAGGGTGCGGCCCCTGCGTCGGGAGGGGACACGGCGCGCACCCCGGCGCCCGCTCTCTCCGCAGCCTGGCTGGTGGAACGGCCTCTGTCTTCAGAGTGCTTTTCCCTCCCTGGCAGGAGCTGACTTCCTTTAAACCTCTCCTGGCTTTGACTGCCACGGATGAGAAAATCTTTGACTTTATCCCGGAGCAAAACATGCCTGTTACACGTGACCCAGCACGCTGCAGGGGCAAACACGGAAAGAAGCATGTCTGTGCGCACGCACAGGGCTCCCCAGGGAGAGCCAGGAAACGGCTGGGTTTGCAGCCTGAGCACGTGCGGTGCGCTCTGGTATCTTCTGTTGTGCCTCATTTCTTCTATTCTAGTTTATTCTTGCAGACCCCAGCCCGACCCCACACATGGTCCCGTTCTAAGAATATAGAAAACAGTCCTGTCTCGCGTCCTCTGTTCCTGTGCTAGTAACTCCCTGTTTCTACTCTCTCTCTCATCACTGGCAACTTCTGTGAGCACAGAGCCTCTCATTCCCACATGCAATCTGTATTTATTCCTAGTGTCCCCAGCCAAGCTATGTCTGGGCATAAAGGGCGGGGGTGAGCATAACACGCCCAGAGCACCGACAGTCTAGCAGGGAAACATATATGGAATTAAATAAAAATTACACAGTGGTGACCCTAAAGTCCTTCTTTTGTGGCAATATTAAAAGGAACCACACCCACATAGATTCATGAAGGAGATGACACCTTAATCTGAAAGAGGTGATGGGATTTTCAAGATAGAGAGGAGGTGAAAAATTCCAGATAGGCCAGTGGGAGACTCCAAGCAGAAGGAAGCAGGTGTGTAGAGGCCCTGAGCCCTGAGATTGGGGCTTCAGGTGAAGGTACAACTCAGGTTCAATGTCTGTGAGGTGGATGTGGGTGAGGCGGTGTGAGTGTGAAGCTGGTGGGCTGGTCAGGGGAGGCAAGCCAAGTGTTGGAAGGTATGGAATTTGGGGTTCATTCTCCAGAAGGGAGTCATCAGGAAGGGGTTAATCTGGGGAGGTTGGCAGTAGCGCACCTGTGATATAGAAAGACCTCTCGGGCTGGGCCACCTGGATGGTTCGGTATGTTGTGTCAAACTTCGGCTCAGGTCATGATCTCACAGCTTGTGAATTCTAACCCTGCATCGGGCTCTGTTCTGACAGCTCAGAGCCTGGAGCCTGCTTCAGATTTTCCCTCCTTCTTTCTGTTCCTCCCCTGCTCATGTCTCCCTCTTTCTCTCACTCAAGAATAAATAAATACTTTTTTGGAAAAAAGTTAAGAAAAAGACCGCTTAGTGTTGATGTGAATATTGGCTGGAGGGGCCCCAGTCAATAATAGGTGGAGACAGGACACGGAAATGAAATAAGGCTGTGGATTTGGGGCTCCAGAGGTGGGGAAGCAATGAGAACATTTGAGAGGACAAAGAAAACTCAGCCAAATCCCCTCACCAGCGAGAAGCACCCATTATCAACAGAGGGAACGGTGCTAAGCTCTTAATGGCGTATTCACTAAATCTGTCAACCACCTGAGCAGGACAGATACCTCTAGCCCCACTATCTGGGGAAGGATATTGGCATTGACAGTAGTTTGGTTGGGGAGGTGGGGGAAGAGAAGAGAGGGAAACAAGCCACAGGAGACTCATAAGGACAGACAGCAAACTGAGGGCTGATGGAGGCAGGTGGGTGGGGGATGGGCTAGATGGGTGCTGGGGATGAAGGAGGGCACTTGCTGTGAGGAGCACCGGGTGTTGTAAGAGATGAATCACTGAATTCTGCTCCGGAAACCAATATTGTACTGTATGCTAAGTGACTAGAATGTAAAGAAAAAGAAAAAAAAAGTATAAATTTGGTTTTTTTTTCAAGTTCAAATAGCAAATCTGTGTAGATCCAAAATCCAAAACCCGAGTTCCTAATTACACAAATTTGCATTGTATATTATTTAGAAAAGTGTTTTTTAGCAAATAATATTTAAAATTACCTCATTTTTGTTGTACTCTGTGTATTCCCTTTTGTGAATTGTGAGTGTCTTCCCTGCTTGTTATTCTGCTGGGATGTCTTGATAACATGAAGACCTTCATACTTTACGATAAATTGCTTTTGGCTGCTTTGTTACGCTGGGCATCAAGGAGTTGCACCTGGGGTTGGGGTGTTGCCAGGAAGGGGCGCTTTCTCATCCCCATCGCTGGCGCCACCTGAGCTCGTTACATCTTTCTCCCCAGTTTTCTTACTCTCGGTTTATGGAACTCATGGTTTAGTTTTCTTTAAACACCGGACATGAAACGATCATATGGAAATGGAGACCCAAGTTTACACGCTCATGGAAATAGGGCCCATGTTTGCATCTTTAGAGGAAGACAATGTGATGTCGACAGCCCGCCTTGTATCATTGTTTGTGTAATTATTTGGCTGTAGGTGAGAATAACCATAGGAGCCTACAGTGTGTGTGTGTGTGTGTGTGTGTGTGTGTGTGTGTGTGTGTGTGTGTGTGATAGAGATTCTCAAGGCAGAGGTCCTGAAACCCATCGCTCTAACACATGACCCTTAAAATACAGGTGTCAGGTAACCACCCAACGTATGAAGGTAAGAAAGGGTCCATTTCTATTCCAAGATTCCTTAGAAACAAAACTAATAAAGTGCAAGACACACATGTGAAGGAGGGATTCCTCGTGTTCTGATTTCACCAGTGTCGTCAGGGAGGCCACCTCGTTCCCCAACACTCCCTGCCACCGCCTCTCATCACCCTTCCTCTTGCTCCAGCGCAGGGACACACCGGCTCTCTTTTGAGCCTTGATTTTTAAGACAATAAGCAAACCAACAAAACACAGAATGGTGAAGGGGAGTGGGAGGTACCGGCTTCCAGTGAAGGAATTCCTTCCATGGTAAGGAAGGAGTATAAGGCACAGCAGAGGGAATACAGTCAGTGACACTGTCCCCGTGTTGTGTGGTGAGAGATGGCGGCTCCATGCGTGGTGAGCGGGAAGCGATGTTTAAACTTGTTCAATCATTGCGTTGTGCACTGCAAACTAGTGTAACATGGTGTTTCGACCACCCTCAAATTTAAAAAATTAATTTAAAAAAATCATGTCTTCTTTCAGAACCTCTGAGCTGGTTGTTCCCTCTGATGAGCACACTCCTTCCCAGAGGATATTGTGTCTCCTTCTGCCTACTTGAGGCTTCTGTTTAAATGTGTGCTGGTGTCCCCGAAAAACAAAAAAAATAACACCTCCATCCACTCTTTCCTTTACACAGGCTTTGTTTTTCTCCATAGCATCTGTCACTTCCTGATATTTTATCTGATCTTTCATTTGCTTATCTTCTTTTTTCCATCACTGAACCCTACAGGCTTTAGTTTCTTGACATTTATACACTTTGTGTGAAGGTTGGTCAAAACTCTGGTTATTTCTCAAATTTTATGACCTATGACAAATGACATATGACATACGACAGAATTTCTCATTAAAAGTATAGAATGCATGAGCACTTGGGAAGAAATTAAGTGTGTGAAGTGAAATCCTCTTCAGAGCTGGCATGGTGGGGGGGGGTTCCTAAGGGGTGACAGGTTTCCATACATAAATCATGGATACTGACTTTTTGAATGCAAAATGAAAATGGTAGAATTTCAACAATATTTGTGATGTTCATTATTGAGAGAATAATTCATGTCATTCCTTCCCCCTGGCATCCCTTCCAGCACATGGAACCGGGAAATGATTCACACATTTCAGAATTTCTTCTTCTGGGATTTTCAGAGGAACCAGAATTACAGCCCCTCATATTTGGGCTTTTCCTCTCCATGTACCTGATCACTGTGTTTGGAAACCTGCTCATCATCTTAGCCGTGGCCTCTGCCTCCCACCTCCACACTCCCATGTACTTCTTCCTCGCCAACCTATCCTTTGTGGACATCTGCTTCACCTCCACCACCGTCCCCAAGATGCTGTGGAACATCCAGACTCAGAGCAAGGTCATAACCTACGGAGGCTGCATCACACAGGTGTATTTTTTCATACTCTGTGCAGGATTAGACATGTTTCTCCTGACTGTGATGGCTTATGACCGCTTCGTGGCCATCTGCCACCCCTTGCACTACACGATCATCATGAAACCCACCTTCTGTGGGCTGCTGGTTCTTTTATGCTGGATGGTGAGCAGCCTGAATTCCTTAGTACAAACCCTAATGGTGTTGTGGCTGTCCTTCTGTAGAGAGGCAGAAATCTCCCACTTTTTCTGTGAAATCAATCAAGTGGTCCGACTTGCCTGTTCTGACACCTTTCTTAATGATGTGCTGATGCATTTTGCAGCTGGACTGTTGGGTGGTGCTTCTCTGGCTGGGATCCTTTACTCTTACTGTAAGATAGTTTCCTCCATACGTGGGATCTCGTCAGCGCAGGGCAAGTATAAAGCATTTTCCACCTGTGCGTCTCACCTCTCAGTTGTCTCCCTATTTTATTGTACGGTCCTAGGAGTGTACCTTAGCTCCGCTGCTACCCGGAGCTCCCACTCAAGTGCAACAGCCTCGGTGATGTACACGGTGGTCACGCCCATGCTGAACCCCTTCATCTACAGCCTGAGGAACGAAGACATGAAGAGAGCTCTGAAAAGAATTGTCGGGGTGCCAGTGACATAAGGTCCAATTGTCCTGGAGCTAAAGACGTGCCCATGACTGGAGGGCTCAGAGCCTCAGAGACAGGAACTGCTATTCCTTTATCAGGCTGTGGAAGTAGAACCTGCTCCTTCTATTTATTTCCTGGAATTTCCATTTATTTGATTTCAACTTCTCTATACATTTAAGTAACTCACTTTATTAAGCTTCTGATCTGTCTGATATACCGTGTCTCCCTTGTCCATTTTCATATGTCCCCAATGTTTTCCCCATCTTTGGTACACAAATGCCTAGATCCTTCTGTATCTTAAAACAGGAAAGTTGGATTTCTTTCTTTTTTTTTCTTTCCAAGGTTTTATTTGGAATAAATCTTCAGGAATAGACTTTAGTGATCATCACTTACATACAATACCTAGCACTCGGCACAAGTGTCCTCTGCCCAGCACACATGTAGCCCATCCCCCCACTCACCTCCTCCCTCCAGCAACCCTCACTTTGTTCTCTGTCAGTAAGCGTCTCTTATGGTTTGCCTCTCTCTTGTTTCAATCTTATTTTACTTTTCAGAAGTTGGATTTCTTAAAAGTATCTTCATTTATTTTTTTATTTCAAATTTTTATTTAAATTCTAGTTAGATAACATATATGGCAAAATTGGTTTCAGGAGCAGAATTCAGTGATTCATCACATCCATACAACACTCAATGCTCATCACACGTGCCTTACTTAATCCCCATCACCCATCCACTTTCCCCCATCAACCCTCAGTTTGTTAAGAGTCTCTTATGGTTTGCTTCCCTCTCTCACTTCCCCCCATTCCCCTATGTTCTTCTATTTTGTTTCTGAAATTCCACATATGAGTGAAATCATATAGTATTTGTCTCTCTCTCTCTCTCACTGACATATTTCACTTAGCATAATGCTCTCTAGCTCCACCCACATTGTTGCAAATGGCAAGATTTCGTTATTTTTTTTTTTTACCATATTGGTTATTTATTTATTTTTTAAAAATAGTTTATTGTCGAGCTGGTTTCCATCTTCATTTCAAATGACTTCTATCATGCAAAATAAATTTCCCCTAGATTTCCCAAAAGAGTAATCATGAGTTGCATTCCTCATATGGAAGGAAACTACACTTGGCCACTAAGCCCATTACATAACTCTACCCTCCAGGAGAATACAAAACCATGGTGTTCACCGGGAGTCTGTCAATCTTATGATATCATTACCTTAACTACTCTCGCTGAGGATGTGGACTTTAACAGTGTTCCATTGAAGCCTCAGGCTATTGACATCGATGTCTAAGCTAGGAAGGCCTGCCAATCACCTGCACCCGTGTGCACGTGAACATTCTCACGGATGTTTCCCTGACCAGAGCCTGTGCTGTGACTGCACTGGCCCTTGGGTTCTTATGATTCCAAGACATACCTCAGCGACACCCATCTGAGAACTCTAAAAAACAAGATTTATTACTCACAGGCTCTGGAAGGAACAGGTGGAGATGTCTGGAGGGGCAGTACAGAGATTCAGAAGGAGAGAGAGAGAAAGGCCACAATGGGGGCCCTACCTTTACTGGGGTCTCTGGTCAGAGTGGTTAGGGGGCTGCAGGTCTCCTCTTTATTGACACATTTAAAACCTAAGAGTTTAATTCTGGCACAGAAATGGAAAAGCGGGGTCACTCATGTATCAGTATGTAGGTTATCCAGGGCTTTCTGAAGACGAGCTTCGGGCTGGGGCAGCCTGAGTACTTGTCTGGTGATTGTATCACACACCTGACAATAATGTTATTATACCACATGGTTTCCCTTGAAATCGATGCTTCAGAAATCGAAAGCTTAATCACAGGCACTTCCTCTACAAACATGCCACTGTGCTTTATAACTCTTCTCCTTGTTTTATTCTATTGTTCACCTGGGTGTCTAGAATGCCTACCATAACCACCGGCAAAAATTGATTATCAAATATAGATCCCCCCGTGGAGTGTACTTAGAAAGACAAACTTAAGGGGCGCCTGGGTGGCTTAGTCGGTTAAGCGTCTGACTTTCACTTAGGTCATGATCTCGCGGTTCGTGGGTTCGAGCCCCGCGTCGGGCTCTGTGCTGACTGCCAGCTCAGAGCCTGGAGCCTGTTTCAGTCTGTGACTCCCTCTCTCTCTGACCCTCTCCTGCTCATGATGTCTCTCTCTCTGTGTCCTAGAAATAAATAAAACATTTAAAAAAAAAGAAAAGAAAAAAAAATGAAAAAAAGAAAAAAGAAAGACAAACTTAAATAATGAGATAGACCTAAGATATTCTTAGTGTCAGAGATGACCATAACTATGAGGATGCATTTTCATTGGGTTAATACCCAGGAGTGAGATTAGTGGATCACATGGTAGTTCTATCTTTAATTTTTTGAGGAATGTCCATACTGTTTTCCACAACCTGCACCAGTTTGCATTCCTACCAACAGTGTGTAGGATTCTTTATCCCCACATCCTTACCAACACTTACTGTTTCTTGTGTTTTTTATTTTAGCCATTCTGACAGGTGTGAAGTGATATCTCGCTTTGGTTTTGATTTGCGTTTTTCTGCTGATGAGTGATGTTGAGCATATTTTTACGTATTTGTTGGCCGTCTGTAATTCTTCTTTGGAGAAAGGTCTGTTCATGTCATGTGGCTATTTTTAAATTGAAATATTATTATTTTTTTGGTGTTCACTTGTATAATGTATAAGTTCTTCATAGATTTTGGATATTTATCCCTTATTGGACACATCATTTGCAAATACTTTCTCCCATTCAGTAGGTTGGTTGTCTTTTTGTTTTGATGGTGGTTTCCTTTGCTGTGCAAAAGCTCTTATTTTGAGGTAAACATTTCCATCAAACAACGTGGATGGACCTAGAAGGTATAAAGCTAAGTGAAATAAGTCAGAGAAAGAAAAATACCATATGACTTCACTCGTATGTGGAATTTAAGAAACAAAACAGATAAATAGAGAAAAAAAAGCCACACAAAAAAGTCTTTTTATTTATTTATTTATTTATTTATTTATTTACTTTTTAAAAATGTTTTTATTTATTTCTAGGAGAGAGAGAGAGAGACAGCGTGAGCAGGGGAGGGTCAGAGAGAGAGGGAGTCACAGACTGAAACAGGCTCCAGGCTCTGAGCTGGCAGTCAGTACAGAGCCTGACGCGGGGCTCGAACCCACAAACCGCGAGATCATGACCTGAGCAAAAGTCGGACGCTTAACCGACTACGCCACCCAGGCGCCCCCAAAAAGGACTCTTAAATATGGAGAACAAAGTTGTGGTTCCCAGAAGGGAGGTGAGTGAGGGATGGATGAAATAGGTGATGGGGATTAAGATTACCCATGATGAGCAGAGTAATGTATAGAACTGCAGAATCAGAGAACTGCAGGATGGCGGAGAAGTAAGGAGCTCTGTGCATTGTGCTCGCACCCATTTCTCAAACAGAGACAGCCTGAGGCCATAGGACCCTGAGCCGCAGGAGATTAGGAAGAGAAAGAGACAAAGTATACTTGGAAGGCAAGTGTGTGAGGGCAAACTGGGGAAGATAAAAGCGGGACGGGACCTGGAGATACGGAGGGAAGGGAGGGAACCGGGCTTGTGTGCAGCCGCGGTGAGTGATGAGCTGCAGCGAGTCCCGGGGAAAGGAAAGAGAACCTGAGATTGCTCATAGAACCATCCCTGGAGAAGACAAAAACCTCGGCTTGGGAAGAGTGGTTTTTAGTTCTGACTGGGGTGCTGACTTTGAACTAGGTGCACCCGATCCCAGAAGACGCCAGAAAAAACTGCACTGCAGGGCTCCAGCACCATCTCTGGCGGTGGCGGCCTGGTGGCTAGGTGGCAGGACCTGAAGCTGCTATGTTCCCTGCAAGCACGCGGGTGGGGGTGAGGGGGGTGGGGGAGGCGGGCGCTGAGGCCTCGGATCCCAGGTTGTATCGCTGCTTGACTCTGGTGGATCTGAAGCTGTGACACTTCCCCCACCCCCACCCCCACTCAAATCCCAGCAGCAGGGAAGCAGCGACCGGTGGAACTGTTTAGAGCGGTATAAACATAGCCCAGGACTGGGACCTGGAAACGAGGTGGGACATGGGGCATAGAGCTCAGCCCATCTTGGCTACATCCTCAGCATAGGGAGATGGGACCCAAAGGAGAGATGTGCAATGCTTGGTTGAGAAGGGACTGGGGCGACGCCATTCTTCTCCTCACAACCACCAAGGCAGGGCCTCAGGGAGCAGTCAGTGGACACAGTGGAGGTTAGCCCTGCCTGCACCAAACCATGCCTATCCCGCCAGAGAGCTGTGTTGTTGTTGTTGTTTTTACCTGAGCCTGGGTTTGCGTGTTTATTGGTTTTCTCTGTGTGTCTGTGTATCTTTGTTCCCTGTGTGGTTGTCTGTTTTCTTTTTCCAGGGCTGCTTCAAGAAACAAGCCAAACTACACATGGTGGAGAGTCCCAAATACCGCTAGAGTAGGGAAACAAAATAACCAAATGCTCAACAAGAGAAAGCAAGAGACACCATTCAAAGAACACTTCCTGAACAGACAGGCACTGAATAGTCAAGGAGCCCTCTTTGATATGGCAGAACTCGCAGGGGCAGAGTATACAACAAGCTTTTAAATTAACTGATTAATTAAGACGAGATAGAAAGCTAACCAAAATGACAAAACAGAAGAACTCTTCTCCAAAGAAATTCCAAGAAGAAATAACAGCTAAAGAACTGCTCAAAACAGATAAAAGCAACATAACTGAACAAGAATTTAGAATTATAATCATGAAAGTAATCACTGGGCTTGAAAAAAACCATGAAAGACATCAGAGAAACTATGGCTACAAACACTATGGAGTCAAAAATAGTTATGATGAATTTCAAAATGCTATAAATGAGATACACAATAAACTGGAGGCGTCCAATGCACGGATTGAAGAGGCAGAGAGGAGAATAAGTGATTTAGAAGACACAATTATAGAAAAAGAATAAACTGAGAAAAAGAGAGATAAACTGATCCAGGAACGTGAAAGAAGAGTTCAAAAGCTCAGCGGTACAATCAAACGGAACAATATCCATATCATAGGAATCCCAGAAGAGGAAGAGACAGGGAAAGGTGCTGAAGGAGTCCTGGAACAAATTATAGCAGATAACTTCCCCAACTTGGGGAGGGAAGTAGATGTTGAAATTCAAGAGTCACAGAGAGCGCCCCTCAGACGTAACTTGAATCGATCTTCTGCACGACATATCATAGTGAAACTGGCAAAATAAAGGACAAAGAGAGAATTTTGAAAGCAGCTAGGGAGAAAAGGGCCCTAACATACAAAGGGAAACCTATCAGAGTGGTGACAGACCTATCTACTGAAACTTGGCAAGCCAGAAAGGAATGGCAGGAGATCTTCAATGTGATGAACAGAAAAAATATGCAGTCAAGAATCCTCTATCCAGCAAGCCTGTCATTCAGAATAGAAGGAGAGATAAAAGTCTTTCCAAATAAACAAAAATTGAAAGAATTTGTCACCACTAAGCCAGCCCTACAAGAAATCCTGAGGGGGACTCTCTGAGGGAAATTTGCAAGGAATGCAAGATACCAGAGACACCACCACAAGCATGAATCCCACAAAGAACACAATGACTCTAAACACATATATTTTAATAATAACACTGAATGTAAATGGGCTGAATGCTCCAATCAAAAGACATACGGTAGCAGAATGGATAAAAAAACCAAAATCCATCTAGTTGCTGTCTACAAGAAATGCATTGTAGACTGGAGGACACCTTCAGATTAAAGGTAAGGGGATGGAGAAATATATATCATGCTACGGGAAGTCAAAAGAAAGCTGGAGTAGTTATGCTTATATCAGACAAACTGGACTTTAAATTAAAGACAGTAACAAGGGATGAAGAAGGGCATTATATAATAATTAAAGGGTTTATCCATCAGAAAGAGCTAACAATTATAAATGTCTATGCACTGAATATGGGAGCACCTAAATATATAAAACAATTAATTACAAACAGAAACACTCTTATGGATAAGAATGTGCTAATAACAGAGAACTTTAATACTCCACTTATAGTAATGGATAGATCAACTAGACAGAAAATCACTAAAAAACAATGGACTTGAATGACACATTGGACCAGATGGATCTGACTGATATATTTAGAACTCTACATCCTGAGGCCAGGGAATTCACTATTTTCTCAAGTGCGCATGGCACATTCCCCAAGATAGATCACATACTGGGACATAAAGCAGCCCTCAATAAATATAAAAGAATTGAGATCATACCATGTACACTTTCAGATCACAATGCTATGAAACTTGAAGTCAATCACAGGAAGAAGTCTGTAAAACCTCCAAAAACATGGAGGTTAAAGATCACCCTACTAAAGAACAAATGGGCCAATCAGGCAATTAAAGAAAAAATTTTAAAATATATGGAAACAAATGAAAATGAAAATACAACAATCCAAACTCTATGAGATGCAGCAAAGGCAGTCCTAAGAGGAAAGTATACTGCACTCCAGGCCTATTTCAAGAGATTAGAAAAAGTGCAAGTGCAAAATCTAACAGCTCACCTAAAGGAACTAGAGGGAGAGCAATGAGAGCACCCCAAGCCACATAGGAGAAGAGAAATAGTAAAAAATCAGAGCAGAAATAAACAACATAGAAACCAAAGAAACAGTTGAACAGATCAATGAAACCAAGAGTTGGATTTTTGAAAAAATAAACAAAATTGACAAACCTCTAGCCAGACTTATCAAAAAGAAAATAAAGAGCACCCAAATAGACAAAATCATGAATGAAAATGGACTTATTACAACCAACCCCTCAGATATGCAAACAATTATCAAGGAAAACTATGAAAAATTATACACCAACAATTGGACAACTTAGAAGAAATGGACAAATTCCTAAACACACCCCACTACCAAAATTCATGTGGGAAGAAATAGAAAATCTGAACAGACCCATAACTAGTGAAAAAATCGAATCAGTTATCAAAAATCTCCCAACAAATAAGAGCCTTGGGCCAAATGGCTTCCCTGGGGAATTCTACCAGACATTTAAAACAGAATTAATACCAATTCTTCTCAAGCTATTCCAAAAAATTGATATCAAAGGAAAACTTTTGTACTCATCTTATGAAGCCTGCATCACTTTGATTCCCAAGCCAGAGATCCAGCAAAAAAAGAGAACTACAGGCCAATATCCTTGATGAATACGGATGCAAAATCTTCAACAAGATTCTTGCAAATCAAATCCAACAGCACATAAAAAGAATTATCCACCAAGATTAAATGGGATTCATTCCTGGGTTACAGGGCTGGTTCAATATTTGCAAATCAATCAATGTGATCCATCACATCAACAACAATAAAAACCATATGATCCTGTCGATAGATGCAGAAAAAGCATTTGACAAAATACAGCATCCCTTCTTAATAAAGACCCTCGAGAAAGGTCGGGATAGAAGGAACTTACATAAATATCATAAAAGCCATCTATGAGTAGCCCTCAGCTAACATCATCCTCAACGGGGAAAAACTGAGAGCCTTCCCCCTGAGATCAGGAACACGACAGGGACATCCACTCTCACCACTGCTGTTTAACATAGTGCTGGAAGTCCTAGCATCAGCCATCAGACACCAAAAGGAAATCAAAGGCATCAGAATTGGTAAAGAAGAAGCCAAACTCTCACTTTTCACAGACGACGTGATACTCTACATAGAAAACCTGACAGACTCCACCAGAAGCCTACTAGAACTGATCCATGAATTCAGCAAAGTTGCAGGATACAAAATCAACATACAGAAATCAGTTGCATTTTTATACACCAAAAATGAAGCAACAGAAAGAGAAATCAAGAAACTGATCCCATTCACAATTGCACAAAAAACCATAAAGTACCTAAGAATAAACCTAACCAAGGATATAAGAGATCTGTATGATGAAAACTTATGAAGGAAATTCAGGAAAACACAAAGATATGGAAAAACATTCCATGCTCATGGATTGGAAGAATAAATATAGTTAAAATGTCATTACTACCTAAAGCAATCTACACTTTCAATGCAATTCTAATCAAAATTGCACCAGCTTTGTTCTCAAAACTATAACAAACTATCCTAAAATATGTATGGAACCACAAAAGACCCTGAATAGCCAAATATTGAAGAAGAAAACCAAAATGGGAGGCATCACCATCCCGGACGTTAGCTTCTACTACAAAGCTGTCATCATCAGGACAGTATGGTATTGGCACAAAAACAGACACATAGACCAATGGAATAGAATAGAGAACTCAGGTTTGGACCCAAAAGTGTACAGCCACCTAATCTTTGACAAAGCAGTAAAGAGTATCCCAAGGAAAAAAGACAGCCTCTTTAACAGATGGTGCTGGAAGAACTGGACAGCAACATGTAGAAGAATGAAACCAGATCATTTTCTCACACCATACACAAAAATATACTCAACATGGATAAAGGCCTTGAACATGAGACAGGAAACCATCAAAACCCTAGAGGAGAAAGCATGGAACAACCACCTTGACCTCCACCGCAGCACCTTCTTATTTGACACATCCCCAAAGGCCAGGGAATCAAGAGCAAAAATGAACTATTGGGACCTCATCAAGATTAAAAGCTTCTGCACGGCAAAGGAAACAATCAATAAAACTAATAGGCAGCTGACAGAATGGGAAAAGATAGTTGCAAATGACATATCAGATAAAGGGCTAGTATCCAAAATCTATAAGGAACTTACCAAACTCCACACCCGAAAAACAAACAATCCAGTGAAGAAATGATCAGAAGAGATGAACAGACACTTCTCCAAAGAGGACATCCAGATGGCCAACAGACACATGAAATGATGCTCAGCATCCCTCCTCATCAGGGAAATACAAATCAAAACCACGCTGAGATACCACATCACGCTGGTCAGAGTGGCTAAAATGAGCAAATCAGAGGACTCTAGATGCGGGCGAGGGTGTGGAAAAACAGGCACCCTCCCACACTGTTGGTGGGAATGTAAACTGGTGCAGCCCCTCTGGATAACAGTGTGAAGGTTCCTCAAAAAGTTAACAATAGAACTCCCCTATGACCCAGCAATAACACTGCTAGGAATTTATCCAAGGGATATAGGAGTGCTGATGCACAGGGGCATATGGACTCCAATGTTCATAGCAGCACTCTCCACAATAGCCAAAACATGGAAAGAGCCTAAGTGTCCATCAACAGACAAATGGTCTAGAAGATGTGGTTTATCTATACGATAGTACTACGAATTACGAATACTATGAAATACTTCAAATACGAATACTACATGTCAATGAGAAAGAATGAAATCTGGCCATGCATAGCAACATGGATGGACCTTGAGGGTGTTATGCTGAGCGAAATAAGTCAGACAGAGAAGGACAAATACCATATGTTTGCACGTATAGGAGGATTAGGAGGAACCTAATGGAGGACCGTGGGGGAGAAGAAGGAGGTAAATAGTAGGGGAGAGGGAGGGAGGCAAATCATGAGAGACTCTTGAATGCTGAGAACAAACTGAGGGTAGATGCGGTGGGGAGGAGGGGAAGGGGGGTGATGGGCATGGAGGAGGGCACTTGTGGGGATGAGCACTGGGTGTTATATGGAAACGAAGTTGACAATAAAGTATTTTTTAAAAAAAGAAGAGTAGTCAAAATACTGATATACAAAGGAACATCTGACATATAAACGAAAATACTGTACCCTCAGATTTTGCTCTAGTTTCAAATCATATAAGTTGGTCATAGAGTATAGCTGTTTCCATAGGCAGAGTATTACTCATGACAATTCTTTTTGTTTGTTTCAAGTTTTTATTTAAATTGTTGTTTGGTAACATAGAGTGCAACATTGGTATCAGGAGTGGAATTTAGTGATTCATCACTTACATACAATACACAGTGCTCATCCCAACAAGTGTCCTCCTTAATGCCCATCACCCATTTCGTCCATCACCCGCCCAAATCCACTCATCAATCCTAAGACATACAGATGGCTAACTCATGTCAATTCTTGCAGTAAAAATGTATGAAAGAAAAATTATTTGATATGACATAGTTGTTTGAGAAAGATTATTCTTTAAAAAAAAGTCTATGTTGCCTCAAGGTAAATGAACATTTCCAAATATTTCAGATCTCATGGTTGGAAATAAAATTCAGAAAGTGGGAAGTACAAAGGAGAAATTTGTAGGATATCAGAGGGGGCAGAGTTCACAGAGTGAGTTACATACGTGGCATAAAGACACTGAGGACAAGGAAATAAACAGAAAGAGGAGGAATACTAGTTCTAAAGTCTAAATAAAGATCACAATTTCTGACCCAGAAGCTTTGACCTCTGCAATCATAGCCGCTTCTTCAACCTTATGACAATTGACCATAGAAGGGTCTCCTTCCCGAGGAATGCTTTCAGAGCCCCTTGCATGTCTTTATTCCTCAGGCTGTAGATGAAGGGGTTCAGCATGGGTGTGACCACCGTGTACATCACCGAGGCTGTTGCACTTGACTGTGAGCTGTGGGTGGCGGCAGAGCTAAGATACACACCAAGCATTGTACAATAAAATAAGGAGACAATGGACAGATGAGATGCACAGGTGGAAAATGCTTTATATTTGCCCTGAGCTGATGAAACCCCACATATGGAGGAAACTATCTTAGAATAAGAGTAAAGGATCCCAATGAAGGATCCACCAGCCAGCAGGACAGCTGCAAGATACATCACCAAGTTATTAAGAAAGGTGTCAGAACAGGCAAGTTGGAGCATCTGATTAAGTTCACAAAAGAAGTGGGGGATGTGCAAGTGTGTGCAGAAGGAAAGCCACAACATCATTAAACTGTGTAACAGGGAATTCAGGATACTCATGACCCAGGACACGAGAACCAGCAGCACACAGAGCCGGGGGTTCATGATGACTGTGTAGTGCAGGGGGTGACAGATGGCCACGAAGCGGTCATAGGCCATCACGCTCAGGAGAAAGATGTCCAACACAGCAAAGAGTATGAGAAAATAAATCTGTGTGATGCAGCCTGCGTAGGTTATGACTTTGCTCTGAGTCTGGATGTTCCACAGCATCTTCGGGATGGTGGTGGAGGTGAAGCAGATGTCCACAAAGGACAGGTTGGAGAGGAAGAAGTACATGGGTGTGTGGAGGTTGGGGTCTGTGCTGATGGCCAAGATGATGAGCACATTTCCAAACACAGTGATCAGGTATGTGGAGAGGAAAAGCCCAAATATGATGGGCTGCAGTCCTGGCTCCTCTGAAAATCCCAGAAGAAGAAAATTTGAAATTTGTGTTTCATTGCGTGCTTCCATGTGGTGGAGATGACTTCCAGGAAAGAGGGAAATAAAATAACACAAATTTGTATTACTCACAAAATTGAAATGTTACTTTTTTGTATTTTGCCATCCAGAAATTCTTTTTAATAAGTTGTGTATGGATATGGTCCCCTTTCATCTGATAGATTTTTTTAATAGTCAATCAGCTTCTTTCCTAAGAAATCATATATTTTATAGTTTTACTGAGAAATGCTTCAAATATTCAGGAATAAGAATTGAGTGCTGACCAAGTTTCAGGCACTACCTAGGCAATGAGTGTAGGGTGCTGATGAAAAAAAAGTCCCTCAATGATGGAGAAAAAATATATAAGCAAATAAGATAATTACGCAATTTTTTGATGGTGAGGGGTGCTGTGAAAAAAAGGGAAACAGAGATAAAGCAGAGAGCAAATAGGGCGTTCTATTTTCATGGGTATTTAGGGAAATTCTGTACACAAGGTGGCATTGGAACACAGATGTCATTTAAGACAGAGAGAGATGCAGGATGAAAGGAGAAGTGCGTGTCTGGCAGAGGGAATGGCCAGAGCAAAGCCCCCAAGGAAGGTACTTGCTTCAAATGTTGAAGTCAAAAAGTAAAGCAAGTGCTGCAAGGGAATGAGCCTGAGGGACTGATAATCGACTCACACATGTGAGGAGGGATGTGGCCTTTCTGATAAAACTGTGACCTCAGGGCATAGGGACGTCCTTATCCACACTATCTCCCCCTCTGTATTCGTCATGCTGCAAAGCCACCCCATGAATTGACACAGATCCCCTTCTTGGTGCCTTCTCTTGACTGAGTTCTAGTATTGTGTCACCTTGGCATTTAGGAGTCCTGGCCCCTGTTGTGAAGACTGGGCGCCCTCTACAGGTCACACACATGCAGAACACTGTGGCCTCCTGGCTTGTGTATTTATTTCCTTGTCTTTACAGCCGCCACACTCTTGGTTATGCTGGGAAGGGATACAACCCAAATAGGCCAGATCAGCCATCTTTCCCCTGCAAAACATAGAAACGGTTCCCAAAAATGCTCATTCTTAATAAGCCTCCCATGGACAAATAAACTTGGAGCTCCATATTGGAATGGCAATTTTCTGCTGTGATTTACACAAACATAACAAAGTCTGTTCAATAAATCAAAGTGATGAAACGCCCAGAATTCGAGAGAACCCCAAAAACAGACCACCAGAGACCAGAGTCAAAGCCAAGCGGCAAGGGTTGTTTATTTGCAGGTTCGAACCCGGTCCTCCGCGCACTCGTTGCCGGTGACGCTGAGAGGCCGGCAGGCGAGCCGGTTCGAGGCCGGCGCACGGCCCGAGGCCGCGCCTTCCTCTGTGGGTGAGCCGGTTCGAGGTGGCGCCCTCTTCTGTGGGCGCACCGGTTCAAGGCCGGCGCCTTCTTCTGTTGGCTAGCCTTCTGTGTTTGTGTGCAGCGAACTCTGTTATCGGTCTCTGTGTCTGTGTCTGTGCGCAGCGGACTCTGTTATCGGTCTCTCTCTGTGTATGTCTGTTCGAATTGTCGACTTTCTCTGTTGGTGTTTATTACCTTGTGACTGAGACTGACGTTATGAGACAGACTTCATCCAAACCCCTAGACTTAATGTTAGCCCATAACCTCTCAGCGTCACCGGCAACGAGTGCGCGGAGGTCCAGGTTCGAACCTGCAAATAAACAACCCTTGCCGCTTGGCTTTGACTCTGGTCTCTGGTGGTCTGATTTTGGGGTTCTCTCGAATTCTGGGCGTTTCAGTGACAGAGAGTGAGATACAGAGGGAATGAAATAGATAGGGAGAGCAATGATCTCATAAGCCAAGGTGGTCCCTGAGAGACTGTGAGGAAGGACAATCTCCTTGTTTCTCCCTGATTACATCCCCTGATGCCCAGCAAAATAATCAGAGAATGAAATAAACTTGCTTAAAAGACAGATAGTGATACATTTATGGTGTATTTAAACAAAACTATTATATTTTTAGCTAAAAATATAAGTAGATGTAAATATTAACATATATTATTTATATTATACATCAAGAAAAATGCGAAAAAGGGATAAACCATCACTTCACAAAAGGAAGTAAACACAATGCAATAAAAGTTGGAGCGTTTATTTATTTATCTTTTTTTTTTTTTAAGTTTTATTTATTTCTAGGAGAGAGAGAGACAGCGTGAGCA
Source organism: Proteles cristata cristata (assembly GCA_017311185.1). NCBI lineage: Eukaryota > Metazoa > Chordata > Mammalia > Carnivora > Hyaenidae > Proteles > Proteles cristata. Next base: position 629,715 of record JAESUZ010002026.1, on the reverse strand, counting down.
GGGGAGGGTCAGAGAGAGAGGGAGACACAGAACTGGAAACAGGCTCCAGGCTCTGAGCTGGCAGTCAGCACAGAGCCTGACGCGGGGCTTGAACCCACGAACCGTGAGATCATGACCTAAGCGAAAGGCGGACGCTTAACCGACTAAGCCACCCAGGCACCCCAAAAGTTGGGCATTTTTATATCAAGCATAGTAGAGATTTTTCTGTACCTCCTGCATCAATATTTGACTGATTTATTTCTATGTGATCTGATAGGGGATGAGTTAACTCCTTTCTCCCTCTTCTTATGTGGCATCTTTCCACTGATATTCCTGGGCTTTGAGTAAAGATCTTTCTCAAACCTGATGGGCACCTTCTAATCTTCATTCTGGATTTCATCCAGCGTCCAAAAGATTCCCCAGACAATGCTCTGTAAATCCTGCCAACAACATGACAGCCTGTTATTTTTATACCAAATAACATGCTTTCTATGATTATGCCTGAGGACATTATGCCGTCCATGTATTTATATTATTGTTCTCTGTCCTCAATGACATACTGTAACATCCAGAAGAGCAGGGACTTTATCCTCTTTGTTCATTTCTGTTTTTAACCAATTTATTTGAATATATGTTTACTATAAAATGATATAAGAAGGGGCGCCTGGGTGGTTTAGTCGGTTAAGCATCCGACTTTCGCTCAGGTCATGATCTCGCGGTTCGTGGGTTCGAGCCCCGCGTCGGGCTCTGTGCTGACTGCCAGCTCAGAGCCTGGAGCTGTTTCAGAGTCTGTGACTCCCTCTCTCTCTGACCCTCCCCTGCTCACGCTGTCTCTCTCTCTAGAAATAAATAAAAATAAATAAATAAAAATAAATAAAAAGATGTAAGAATATGAAACATTACAGAATGCAAAGAATGAAAAGACCAGGAAACCAGGTTAAAATAGTAGCTTGAAAACAACCATCAAAAGCAAAGTTGTATGAAAAATAAAGCAGACTGGAACAAAAAAAGATAGCAATCCTTAGTAATACCAACACTCTGGATCATGGCAGATGCTTGGTTATTTTTGCTGAATGAATTAGGAATTAGGTCTCAATGTATAAGGACATTTACTATATGGCAAGGTCGTATTTCAGTTTAGTTGGAAAAAGTTGAATTGCTAAATAACAGCTAGAACAAATGGATACCTATCTGGATGAACATTAAATTGGTCCCCTCCCTCAGACACATAACCGACACTGGAGGGATAATGACTTCAGTGCATGTGTAACCATACAATATAGTAGGAACATCAAGAAAATTGCATCTAACACTTACAGGTGGGAAGAAACCACTAAAATAAAGCAAGAAACTCAGAAGTAAGAAGATAGGTATATTTAAATCAAGTTTTTAAATGTTATGGTCAAAAAATATTTCAAAAGTCAACTGAGAAGCAATGATCTGAGGAAATCTTTTGAAATGCTAAAAAAAAAAAAAGCAGAGGAGGGGGAATAACATATGGCCATATAATCAAAATGATCATCAAATATATGATGCTTGCTGAAACTGAGAGATAGATTAAGAAACCAACGGGGAAATGTCTTTTTCACCCAGGAATCTGGGGGGAAAACTTAGAGCAGTGTTATATTGTGGGTGGTTGGAACTTTTTAAAAAAATGTTTATTTAGGGGGCGCCTGGGTGGCTCAGTCGGTTAAGCGTCCGACTTCGGCTCAGCTCATGATCTCATGGTTCGTGGGTTCAAGACCCACGTCGGGCTCTGTGCTGACAGATCAGAGCCTGGAGCCTGTTTCAGATACTGTGTCTGCCTCTCCTCTGCTCACATTCTGTCTCTCTCTGTCTCCCTCTCAAAAATAAATAAAGATTTAAAAAAAAATTTTTAAGTTTATTTATTTTTGAGAGAGAGACAGAGTGTGAATGGGTAAAGGCAGAAAGAGAGGAAGACGCAGAATCCGAAGCAGGATCCAGACTCTGAGCTGTCAGCCAAAGTCATGCACTTAACGGACTGAGCCACCTGGGTGCCCCTGTAGTTGAAACTTTTAAGCAGGTAGTCTTGGGGTTACTCTGAATTTGCTGGTGGAAAAGTGGGTTCTACAGGTGGAAGACAGAACCTGAAAGCAGCTATATTACAAATATTCATATTTTTAATGCAGGGTTTCTAAGTCTCTGCATATTGGCATACTGACCAGAACCTGCCCAGTGGTGGAGTATGTCTTGTGTATTTTAAGGTGTTTAGAGCATCCCTTTAATGATAAAGAATATGAAAGATGAACGAAAGTGTTAGTAGCAGGCATTCTGTGAAACTGGCACAGTCACTGAATAGATACATTAATTACTTAATCAAGCAAACAAATCAACACAGTGACCATTGGCTGTGGGCTCAGTTGAATTGGCTCTCAGGAGATGATGGGTTAATGTTCTTGGCTTCCATTCTCTCTGACCCTCTCATCCATGGTGCACTGGGATGTTGGACTCACCTGGCTGGGGTGTCTGACAGACAGTCTCCATATGGAAGTCTGAATTCCTCCCAGGGCAGTAGATAATAGGGACTAAGGTTCTGCCCTCACCCGACACAGCAGGAAGGAGTGAAGCATCAGCCCCCAGCCAGAATTAGGACTCAGAACAAAAACCCCTCCCCTTCCTGTTCAAGTTCGCACAGACTGACAGACAGGAACCAGGAGATATTTACAGCTCCCTGTATCTGCTCATTAGGCACATTTCCCTCATCTTACTCCAGCCTCTAGGCACATGATTCCCAAGTGGAAAACTGCTCTGGACATAAAGGATTTTTTTTCCCCTAATGAATCTCGGTTCTCAAAAGACTAGGTTAGAGATCAAGTGAATCCAGTTCTTTTTTTTTTTTTTCTCCTTTTCCCTGAACTTGGCCCTTTCCTATTGTGTAAATCTTCTAAATCTTCTAGCATGTCCTTTCAGCTCAGAGTTACACTTTTCTCCAGTCTAAGAAGGATGAACACACTTGGATTAGGTCTCTTTAACTTCAAAACATTTACTTGCCCTGGGGACCCAGCCCTGCAATCTCTAGTGTTGTCGTCTTCGTCTCCTCCTCCTCCTCCTCTCCTCCTCCTCCTCCTCCTCCTCCTCCTCCTCCTCCTCCTCCTCCCTCCTCTCCTCCTCCCTCCTCCCTCCTCTTCTTCTTCTTCTTCTTCTTCTTCTTCTTCTTCTTCTTCTTCTTCTTCTTCTTCTTCTTCTTCTCCTCCTCCTTCTTCCCCTTCTCCTCCTCCTCCTTCTTCTGAAATAGAGAGAGAGAGCGAGCACCAGTGAGGCACAGAGAGAGAGGGAGAGAGAGAATCGTAAGCAAGCTCCTCACTGTCAGTGCAGAACCATACCAATATTTCACTATATGTTAACGAACTACAGTTTAAATAAAAACTTGAAACAAACAAAATGAATCGTCATGATTGACACTCCACCTGTGGAAACAACTACACTTTATGACAAATTTGTGTGATTTTAAAGTAGACCAAAATCTGAGACTATGTTTTTACATTTATATGTCTGAGTTTCCTTTGTATATCAGTATTTTAACTACCCTTCTTGATAGTGGACACTTAACATATTAATGTGTCTTACAGTTGTTCACTGTGTTTTATTCTCCTCATTAGGATCCTGGTCTCTTAGTACCTTGTGTCCATAATGTACATAGTCACTATCTTATTCAAGTGTCCACCAAATACGTGTCTCCCAGGGGCGCCTGGGTGGCTTAGTCGGTTAAGCGTCCGACTTTCGCTTAGGTCATGATCTCGCGGCTCGTGGTTTCGAGCCCCGCGTCGGGCTCTGTGCTGACTGCCAGCTCAGAGCCTGGAGCCTGTTTCAGTCTGTGACTCCCTCTCTCTCTGACCCTCCCCTGCTCACACTGTCTCTCTCTCTCTCTCTCTCTCTCCTAGAAATAAATAAAAATATATTTAAAAAAATACGTGTCTCCCAGAGAATTCTTCATGGAACAACAAACTTTATTAAATAGATTGACTTTAGAATATGATCTTAGAATCTAGGTGCCGTTTAATATGATAAGCAAAATTTTATTTTATTTAAAAATGTTTTAAATTTCATTCAGAGTTAGTTTTGTTGAGTCCAAAGAATATGTACAGAGGCAAAGCTGTATGTATATAGTGCGTGTGTTTATTTCAAATAAACACACAAATGCCTATGAACATAAACACAAACTCACTTTTTAAAAAATCTTATCTGAGTATAGTTGGTGACAATGTTAGAGTAGTTTCAGGTGAACACCATAGTGATTCAATTTCTCTCTTCATTATGTGGTGCCCACCACAAATGTAGCTGCTGGGTTTGTCATCATACAAACCCATAACAAATCACTGACTATTTTCCATACCCTGTGCCTTTTTTCCCCCAAGACTCACTCATTCCATAACTGGAAACCTATATCTCCCATTGCCCTTCACCCATTCTGCCCATCCCCCCACGTCGCATCAGGCAAACCATGACTTTTTTCTCTGTATTTATAGATCTCATTCTGTTTTCGTGTGTGTATTTGCTTATTCATTTAAATTTTTTTCTAAGTTTTATTTATTTTTGAGAGAGAAGTGTGGGGAGAGGCTGAAAGAGATGGAAAGACAGAGAATACCAAGAACCTCCTGTCACCACAGGGCCTGATATGGGGGATTGAACTCACAAAACGTCAGATCATGACCTGAGTCAAAATCAAGAGTCGGATCCTTAACGACTGAGCCATCCAGGCACCCGATATTGATTCATATTAAATGCAAGCTCGTGTATAATCTCCTATTTTATCTTGAAAGCAAACTTAAGAGAAAGTTGAAGAGTATAGCTATTAAAAGAATAAATGTTTGAATTAACAGGCACTTAAAAGAATATAGATGTGTAGACACAAAGATTTAAAGTAAATGATAGACATATGTTTAAATGATGAGTTACTTTTCCTGTCATCATGCCTCATAGATGTCAAAATCTGAAACATGTTTACATTTATGCCCAGAGAAATTCTCTACCAGCTAAAGAGGATGAAAATCTGTAAATTGATTTTATTTCCACTTCTACTTAAAGATGAGATTACAATGCAAAACGCCTTTACCCAGGGGAAACTAAGTGAATGAAGGGAGAAGCTTAATCTCAGATACTTAACAAAATTTCATTGGAACAATATTTGTATTCAAGTCCTAATGCTAATGTAAAATAACTACATTAATGTTTTAAAATGCATTTATGTTCTTACATCCTGTGGTTCTCATTGGTCTAAAATGAAAATGATTGCAAGACTTGATTTCTTCTCAAAGCTACATGGAAGAATCTGTTTACTTTTCTATTCCAAGCTCATATTACACTGCAAAAAAAATCTCAATATATTTCATATAATTTAAAAATTCTTTTTTAAATTTTTTAACATTTATTTCTAGGAGAGAGAGAGAGACAGCGTGAGCAGGGGAGGGTCAGAGAGAGAGGGAGTCACAGACTCTGAAAAAGGCTACAGGCTCTGAGCTGGCAGTCAGCACAGAGCCTGACACGGGGCTTGAACCCACGAACCGTGAGATCATGACCTAAGTGAAAGTCGGACGCTTAACCGACTAAGCCACCCAGGCGCCCCTAAAAATTCTTTACAAAGAAGGGATAAATGGCAGCTCTTAATTGTGATGTAGTATGAAATTCCTGTGTTTGCAAATGTGTCATGAAGTCAAGGTATATAATGCTCAGGGTTGATATAAAGGAACTTCATTATCCTCCCTGTTGAAAAAGAAAACAGGAATATTCTGTATACAACAGGGTAGTGTCTCCACCACAGCCAACAGTTTGGAGATCCAAGGGGACTAATCCAGACAGACTGCTCAGTCCAAGACTTTGGAGAAACGTTGACATTAGGGTTGGGATTAGGTGCTGGGAAGTCTGAACCCTGAGAGCAGCAGAGTTCATGAGGAAGGGAGTAATCGACACTGAATCACTCGGTTGTAACCTGGTCTATCGGGAACACAGAATCTCCAAGAAAACTTTCCTTAGTCTCCAGACCAGTGTCCTTAGGGAAATCATGGTGCTCCAAAGAGGATCAGGAGGGAAGCGCGGCTCATGAATAGACAGAGGAAACTATATAAATATGTCCTGTGCACAGTCTCTCTGCCTGTGCCACCTTGGGCTGATGGGAACTGGTTGTTTATTCGGAGTCCAAAGCTTGGCTGGGAGACTCATGTTAGCCTCCTTCCTGTCATTTTGTGTGGGGACAGAGTTTAGTCACCACCAATAACCATCTGGAAGGAATTCAGACTGCCACACGGAGACCTCTCCTTCAGAGCTCCCAGCCAGGTGAGTCTGAGAGCCACGCATAACCTTCAGGAAAGGCTCAGAGAGAATCAACACCAGGTGTATTTACCTGAGGTCACCACCCAGCCCTCAGCCGAGCCCAGAACCTAGAGATCTCTATGGTCACTTGCTTGCCTGACCGTGCCATTCTGAAAACCTACAGGGAACAAGGTCAGGCAAGGCCTTGCTCCATTGGTACTTGCCTTATCTGGTGGAGTCGCGGTAGAATGAAATAAGCGTGTGTGGTGTAGAGCCTCACGGAGAAATCTTATGAAGATGGTGACTTAGAGCCAGATGGTTGTCAGGGTGTGTGCAGATTTTCATAGAGCAAGGTCTGAACAGACCTTTAGGTGTTGTGCAAACCAGAAACAGGACCAGAGTGTGCTCTCTACTCTTGTTGAAAAAGAGGTGACAACACAACTCCAGGAAAAACAAAGATGCCTCATCAGAAAAGTGAAGGGCACTTGTCCACCTTCTCTAAGATCACAGGACATCCAATTGGTCACATAAATACAAAACGGGGCCAGAAAAAGCAAGTCTCTTACTGCTCCATTATGTCCTGCCCAACTTTTGATGGACTTTGCATATTTCCTGAGCTGAAGTGTTGATTTATTCCCTTAGCACACTTTTCTCTTGGAGCATTCAGTCTCTAAGGCGATCAACACCCTGAAGATCCCACTAATTTTGTCTCCTGATCGAATTTAATTTTGCTCCTTATTATTTGTGCTGGACATCAAGGAGGTAACAAGAGTTGGAATGTTGTCAGAACCAGGGAGGCTCTTTCTTCTTCACAGGCCCTCAGGTTTCAGAGACCATGTGAACCATCAGATCTTCTGTGCCCCTTCAATGTCATTTCACTCTCTTACTCCTTCTCTCTCTCTCTGTCTGTCTCTCTCTGTCTTTGTCTCTCTCTCTCCCTCTGCTTTTGAGCAGATTGTATTTCTTTAAATATAGAAAAGAAAATGAGCATGCCAATCTGACTTGTCGATCTTATTTGTTCATGGGAAGCTTCCTCATCAGAATTTCAGGTACCATTTTAACATTGTTTGCTGGAATGATAATGGATCTGGGCAGGTTTACTTACATCCACTCTGAGCTTAATTGTTGGGGCTGGAGCTGAGAAGTCATAGTAAAAAAACAGCCCAGGGAGCACTCATGTGAGGTGTGTGTGTGTGTGTGTGTGTGTGTGTACATGCGCGTGCATGCGTGTGTGCCTTGTGGAATGAGATCCATCCTCAGAGCAGGGGACGCAGCCTAATATATTCCAAGGTGATTCTTACAATACAGAAGCCAGAACTCAATCAACATATTGTATTCAAGAGGCTCCCATGTCAATTTACAGGAGACTCTGCAGGTAGATGCTAAAATGCAAGCAGTACATAGTGTGGCTAAGTGACTCCTTTCTCTTGAAGGGGAACCAGCAGCGAAGTCACTTATTCTTTTGAAATGGCCTGACACCATCCCTGATCTCTCTCCTGCCCATTCCCCTTCCCACACATGCTTCCTGTTTTGGACTCCAATAGCTCAAAGTAGTATCATCCCCAGGGCTTCTCCAGAGGCCATTTCCTCTGCCAGCACACACACCCCCAGACATGCTCATGGCTCCTGCCCTTTTTCCCTGCAGGTCTCTGTTCAAATGTCACCTTGTTTACTGGTCTTGATCAAATACCGATTACAAAATTACACTCATATCCACGCTCTCCTTTATATCTACGTTTATTGTCTTCATAGCACTTGACACCCTCTGATGTCTTATTAATATTTTTATTTGTTTCCATCCATTCTCCATCACTGGACTATAGTGGCTTTTGGTTTTCAGTATCCCGTGCTCATTGCCTAGACAATGCCTGGAACATGTTTGGCACTCGGTACATATTCCTCCAATACAGGAAAGATAGTCCTGGTAAAACATGAAAACTCTTGACCTCTGCTGGGGAGTGTGACAATGAGACCAAAATACCTAATCTGAGATGAAACGGGAAGGAATCTCTGCAAAGGGACAATCCTTTTGACACAAAAGGACAAGATACTGAAATGAACTTCTCGACTGGACAATATAAATGGTAGCATTTCAGCCATGTGAGAAATCTGTTCATGTGAAAATTAATAGTATCCTTCCCCTCCTTCTGGAGTTCAGTGCAACTCCATGGAACCAGGAAATATTACACAGGTACCAAAATTTCTTCTGGGATTTTCAGACGAACCAGAACTACAGCCCCTCATATTTGGGCTCTTCCTCTCCATGTTCCTGATCACTGTGTTAGGGAACCTGCTCATCATCCTGGCCATCAGCTCTGCCTCCCACCTCCACACGCCCATGTACTTCTTCCTCTCCAACCTGTCCTTTGTGGACATCTGCTTCATCTCCACCACCGTCCCCAAGATGCTCCTAAACATTCAGACTCAGAGCAAAGTCATAACCTATGAGGACTGCATCACACAGATGACCTTTTTCTTAGTCTTTTTAGGGATGGATAACTTTCTCCTGGCTGTGATGGCCTATGACAGGTTTGTGGCCATCTGCCACCCCCTGCACTACATGGTCATTATGAACCCCCGGCTCTGTGGGCGGCTGGTTCTGGTGTCCTGGGTCACGAGTGTCCTGCATTCCTTGTTACAAACCTCAATGGTGTTGCGGCTCTCCTTCTGTACAGAGGTGGAAATCCCCCACTTTTTCTGTGAACTCAATCAGATGATCCAACTCGCCTGTTCTGACACCTTTCTCAATAACTTGGTGATGTATCTTGCAGCTATGCTGCTGGGGTGTGGTCTGCTTGCTGGGATCCTTTACTCATATTCTAAGATAGTTTCCACCATAATCAGGATCTCGTCAGCTCAGGGCAAGTATAAAGCATTTTCCACCTGTGCATCTCACCTCTCGGTTGTCGCCTTATTTTATTGTACCAGCCTAGGAGTGTACCTTAGCTCCGCTGCTACCCGGAGCTCCCACTCAAGTGCAACAGCCTCAGTGATGTACACGGTGATCACACCCATGCTGAACCCCTTCATCTACAGCCTGAGGAACAAAGACATAAAGAGGGCTCTGAAAAGAATCATTGGGGTGCCAGTGATGTGAGGTCTAACCATCCACGGGGTGAAGACGTGCTTATGATTTCAGGGCTCAAATCCTCAGAGCCAGGAATTCCTATTCTTCAATCAGACTGTGGAAGTAGAATCTGCTCCTTCTCCTTCTATTTATTTCTTGGAATTTCAGTTTGTTTGATCAACTTCTCTATACATTTAAATACTCATTTCATTAAAGCTTCTGCTGTGGCTGAAATAGAGACAGTTTCCCTTTTGTCTATTTTCACATGCCTGCAATGTTTTCCCCAATCTTGGACAAAAAAATGCCTAAAACTTCTGTAGCTTACAGTGACTAGTTGGATTTCTTAAAATTAATTTCATTCCAAATGACTTATACCATGCCAAGTAAATTTCCCCTAGATCTCCTGAGAGCATTATCATGTGTTATATTCTTCATATGGAATAAAGCTACACTTGGTCAGTAAGCCATTTCCATAATTTTATTGTATAGGAGAATACAAAACCACAGTTTCCACCTTGATTCTGTCAGTCTTTTTTTTTTTTAATGTTTTTTATTTATTTCTGAGGTTTTTTTTTCATTTCTAGGAGAGAGAGAGCGAGAGCGTGAGCAGAGGAGGGTCAGAGTGAGAGGGAGTCACAGACTGAAACAGGCTCCCGGCTCTGAGCTGGCAGTCAGCACAGAGCCCGACGCGGGGCTCGAACCCACGAACCGCAAGATCATGACCTAAGCGAAAGTCGGACGCTCAACCGACTAAGCCACCCAGGCGCCCCAATTCTGTCAGTCTTTTACTTCACTTCCTTTACTACTCTACCTGATGATGTGGACTCTAACGTTGTTCCGTTTAAGCCTCAGGCTATTGACACCTTGCTCTGGCTAAGAAATCCCAAGCCCTCATCTGCACCCATGTGCTTCCGGACATTCCCACAGATCTTTCCATGACCTCAGCCTGTGCTGTGGCTGCACGAGCCCTTGGGTTCTCATTGTGATTGAAAGACACATATCAACAACATCGGTCAGAGAACTGTAAAAACACAAGGTTTATTACTCATATAAGCAGGAGGGCACATGGGATGTTCAAAAGCCATTCAGGGAGGTCTCAGAAAGGGAGAGAGAGTTCAAGAGGAAGGGAGAGAGAGTCGCTGAGGGATCTGGCTTTATTAAGACCCATGGCCAGGATGGCTAGGTGTTTGAGGATTCATTTTACTGGAGAATTTTATTGAGTAGAATTTGTGTGCTGAAGGGGAAAAGCTGATTCACTCATGTGTCAGTATCTAGTATATAAAGGGTTTTCTGAAGAGGTACTTCACGACAGGGGGTAGCTTATCTGGTTAATTGTGTAACACATCTGACAATATGTTTATTCAACGTGGTTGTGTTTGAAATAGATCCCTAAGTACAGAAATGCTGAGGCATAGGAGCACATGTCCCCCAATGTTCATAGCAGCACTCTCCACAATAGCTAAAACATGGAAAGAGCCTAAGTGTCCATCAACAGATGAATGGATCAAGAAGATGTGGCTTATCTATACCATGGAATACTACATGGCAATGAGAAACAATGACATCTGGCCATGTGTAGCAACATGGATGGACCTTGAGGGTGTTATGCTGAGCGAAATAAGTCAGGCAGAGAAGGACAAATATCATATGTTTGCACGTATAGGAGGATTAGGAGGAACTTGACGGAGGAACAAGGGGAATAAGAATGGCGGAAATGGTGGGGGAAAGGGAGAGAGGCAAACCATGAGAGACTCTTGAATGCTGACAAAAACTGAGGACTGGTGGATGTGGGGGGGAAGAGGGGTGGAGGGGTGGGCATGGAGGAGGACACTTGTGGGGATGAGCACTGGGTGTTACGTGGAAACTAATTTGACAATAAACTATTTGTAAAAAAAAAAAAAAAAAAAAAAAGAAATATATCCCTAAGAAAGTAATGCTTCATTACACTCACTTGATCTAAACTTACTGTTATGCTTTGTAAGCGGTCTCTTGGTTTTATTCTGTTATTCAGCTCGGGGTCCAGAAAGCCTACCATAGCCACCAGGAAAACCTGATTAGCAAATACGTATCTCCCAGTGGAATGTACTTAGAAAGACACATTTGAATAAATAGATAAACCTGATATGTTCTTAGTGTCAGCATTACCATCAATATGAGAAGGCAAAATTTCAAAACACTCATTTTGTTACATACAAAATATTTCTCTCATTTTTTTTTTAAACCACAGTTCATGGTATGCATCTATTTATTGAAGCAGGAAGATGGTGTTCATAACTGAGGGAGTTTATTCATTGAGGTGCAGGGTTACTTAGTGTCTTCTATGTCTTATCACTGAATTATCTTCCAGTTTCTGCTTGAAAACTTCTAATGCGATCTGTTCATACGATTCTTTCCATGGTTACGTGAAATAACGTCCTCTTCCTAATATATGTCACAAAGCCTCCGGGATGGCGAATGAACAGAATCAGCACCATCTATATAATACCTTTTTTCTGCTCTGAAATCTCTTCCACCTGCGTGACCAGAGCATGCTTCACACAGGAAACTGGAGGCCCTGCCAGTCGTGTGGTTCAGGGTCCCCAGTTCTTCTTCACAAATGAGCATGAACTTCAAAGTCTCCCAGGCTGATTAGCAGCCCTGTTCAGTAGGCTACATTAACCTTCTTTGCTATAAGAAATAACATGTTACAGGTACTGGAGATTAGGATGTGGATATATTTGAGACAGTCTCATTCTATTTACTGTAAAGGCTTTTTCATAAGGGCATTATTTTGGTCACTTATCAAAGCAATAAACACAGATTTTACATCACCTGAAGGATGAGCGAATTATTGAAGGAACTATTCTTTCAAAATTACATGCACGTGATGACAATATTCGATGCAGGAGACTTAAAACTACCTACACACATCTCTAACACAGGATCATCTTCTTGCAAAACAAAAAGTGGTCCACAGACCCAGACCTGCACTTCCATATCATGCAAAACTACAGAGTCTCTGGGCCACTTAGGGTGTGTGATAAAATTTTGCATTTGTAGTAGGATTTGTGTGGATTCACAGGCACATTGAAGTTGGAGAGATACTGGTCTAGCTGGGTTTCTCACCTTATATGGTTGATGTTTGTGGCAGGATAACAGTATTTTGGGGGTTCTTTCCTTTCCATTGTGAGTGTTTGGCAGCACCCCCTTCAGAGTTTGCCAGACATCCCAGGGGGAATTCATTTCTGGCTGAGAACCACTGCCTCAAGTTTGAGAGCTGGAAGCATCCTGACAGAATGCAACTCAAGGGACACCACGTACTCAGATACTAAATTTGGACAGAAGACCAGACACTGCCCAGCACCGTTTATACATTGTAGAATGGAGTTCATAACTACACTTCCTCGGGGATGTTTATAAAGATTAAATCAAAACTCCCTATGAGACGTTAAGCTCACACAGAGCTTATATTTACCCGCCATTTTCTAACAAATGACCAAATGACAGCTTTTAACTTGTTATGAAACAAGTGACAGAAAGTGTCTTGAAGCCAATCTGGGTAGTACCCAAGGTTTATTATCAGAAGAAGTCACTTCTCTGCTTTATTAAGAAGAGCAGTAGACACTGGCTCTCCTCATTGGTTCAGTCAGTTGATCTTCTGTCTCTTGATTAAGGCTTAGGACAGAACCCCATGGTTACAGAGTGGAATCCCCAGATTGCTTCTGCACTGAGCGTGGATTCTGCTTGGGATTCTCTCTCTCCTCTTTCTCTGACTCTCTCAAAATAAATAAATCACATTTAAAAAGATTCTCTTTGTCCCTCTCTCCCTCCCCTCCTCTCCCCCATCATGCCTCCTCTCCCCATCTCTCAAAAACAGACAGACAGACAGCTGGGTCCCTGGACAACTTGAAATGATACAGCTGGGTCCTTAAGACAGTCAAAGCTTGAAAGATAAAGAGAACTAAGCCAGGTGCGTTTCTACATCTTAGACTTGAAGAAAAGTATATCTGAGCCGACATAAGGTAGTAGAAGGTTTACACATCAGGAAGGGGACAAGTTCAGGGAAAAGGGGAGGGGGGAGGAAGAACTGGATTCATTTGATCTCCGACCTAGTCTTTTGGGAACCAAGATTCATTAGGAAAAAATACTTATGTCCAGAGCAGTTTTCCACTTGGGAATATGAGATTAGAGGCAAGAGGGAAATGTGCCTAATGAGCAGATACAGGGAGCTAAAAATTCCTACTGGTCTCCTGTCTGTCAACCTGTGTGACCTTGGACAGGAAGGGACATGGGTTTTCTCTGTTCTTCCAGGTTCTAATTCTTGCTGGGGGCCCATGCTTTACTCCTTCCTGCTGCCTCAGCTGAGAACAGAGCTTTAATTCCTATCATCTGCAGTCCAAAGAGGCATTCAAACTTCACAAAGAGACCTTGTCAGACATCCCAGGCAGGTGAGTCCAACAGCCCACGGATGATAAGTCAGAGAGAATGGAAGCCAAGATCATTAACTTGTCTTCACTTGAGACCCAATTCAACTTAGTGCAGGACAACTCATCACTATGTTCATTTGTTTGATTGATTAAGTAATGTATTTATTCAGTGGCTGTATCAATTTTACAGAGTGAATGCTCACGCTTTCATTGATCTTTCATATTCCATTTCATTAAATTACTATTAAAGCAAAGGCAGTTTATTTTACCTCATGGTCTCTCAGGAAGCACACGAGTTTATTAAATAATTGCTCTGCCTCATCCATTTCATTCCCCCCTCTCTGTCTGCTGAACAGACTTTTTTATGTTGGTGTAAATCACAGCAGAAAATTGCCATTCTAGTGTGGAGCTTCAGATTCATTTGTCCACGGAAGGCTTAAGAATTGGCATTTCTGGGAACCATTCATATACTTGGCAGGGAAAAGATCGCTGATCTGGCCTACTTGGCTTGTATTCATTCCCAGCATAACTGGGATGGTAGAGTCTATAAAGACAAGGAAATACACAAGCCAGGAGGCCATGGTATCCTGCGATTTGTAGAGGGTGAACAGTCCTCAAAAAAGGGGTCAGGACTCTGAAATCCCAAGGTGACACAATAGAGGGGCCCTAACTTAATAAAGAGAAAGCACCAAGAAGTAATCTGTGTTAACTCATGGGATGCCATGGTAGCATGATGAATACAGAGGGAGAGGTAGTGTAGACAAAGACATCCTTGTGCCTTGAGGTCACAGTTGTACCAGAGAGGCCACTTTGCTCCTCACATGTGTGACAGCATCTGTCATCAGTCTCCCTCAGGCTCATTCTCCTTGAAGCACTGGGTTTGCTTTTTGACTTGAACTTTTGAAACAAGTACTTCCCTTGGGGCCTTTGTACTGGCCATTCCCTTTCCCAGGTAAAAGCTTCCCACATAATCCTGCATCCACCTATCTGTTTTATACAAGGTCTGTGTTCCAATGTCACCTTGTTTGCAGAATTTGCCTAAATACCCACTAAAATAGAACGCCCTATTTGCTCCCTCTTTTATTCCTATCTGTTTTCCTTCATAGCACCCCTCACCATCTGAAAAATTATAGAATTCTATGATTTGCTTATATATTTTTTTTCTCCACGATTGTAGAAACTTTTGTTCTTCACCACCCTATACTCATTGCATAGATAGACCCCAAAACATGATCAGCACTCAATTTATAATATCTCAGGAAAATTATAAAATATATAATTTCTTACAGACGAAGCTTTAAAAACTACATCAATGTGGCTGAAGGAATCTCCTAAAGGGGCCATAGGAGTCCCCTAAAGGAAACCATATCTATACACAACATATTTAAATGGATATGTGGGGCACCTGGGTAGCTTAGTCTTGTAAGCATCCAACTCTTGATTTTGGCTCAGGTCTCCACCATAAGCCAACATTTTGGAGATCCAAAGGATCTAAACCAGACTGATTGCTTAGTCCTAGACTTTAGGGTAATGTTGAAATCAGGGATGGGATTAGGTGCTGGGATATTTGAACTCTGGGAGCAACAGAGTTCATGAAGTAGGGTATTCAACACTGGGGTCATGCGGTTATAACCTGG
Organism: Proteles cristata cristata; assembly: GCA_017311185.1. Classification (NCBI taxonomy): domain Eukaryota; kingdom Metazoa; phylum Chordata; class Mammalia; order Carnivora; family Hyaenidae; genus Proteles; species Proteles cristata. Next base: position 614,359 of record JAESUZ010002026.1, on the reverse strand, counting down.
TTTATTGGGAACACAGAATCTCCAGGAAATCTTTCTCTGTGTCCACACCAGTGCCACCCAGGGAAATTGTGTGCTGTAGGCTAGAGAAGCAGGAGGGAAACATGTCTCACGAACAGACAAAGGAAACTATAAATATCTCCTCTGTGTAGTCCTTCTGCCTGTGTCACTGGGGGTGATGGGACCTGTTGTTGCTTCTAGAGTCCAAAGCTCAGCTGGATGACTCATGATAGCCTCCTTCCAGCCATCTTCTGTGGGGAGAGAGTTTAGTTGCCACCAATAACCATCCAGGAGGAATTCAGACAGCCACAGGGAGACCTCTCCCTCCGAGAGCCCAGCCATGTGATTCCGAGAGCCCAGCAGGTCCTTCAGGAAAGGGTCAGAGAGAATCAACACCAGGTGTGTTTACCTAAGTCACCTGAAAGCCACCAGCCTAGCCCAGAACCTGGAGATTTCTATGGTCACCTGCTTGCCTGACCATGCCATTCTGAAAACCTACAGTGAACAAGGTCAGTGAAGGCCCTCGATCCTTTGGTTCTTGCCTTATAAAGGTGTAGTTACAGACGAGTGAAATAAGTGTGTGGTGTAAGGGCCTCAGGCATAAATCTTATGAATATGGTGATTTAGAGCCCAGGACTGTCTCAGTGTTTGCAGAATTTTGCAGAGTAAGGTCTGAACAGACCAGAAACATGACCAGAGTGTGCTCACTCCTCTTGAAAAAAATAGAGGTCACAACACAAAGCCCAGAAAAACAAAGAAAAGATGCCACATCTGAAAAGCGAAAGGGACTCGTCCCATGTTCTCTAAGATCACAGAATATTCAACTGGTCACATAAAAATGAAATAGGCACAGAAAAAAACAAGTTTCCTACTACTTCATTATAACCTACTCAACTTTTGCTGGACTTTGCACATTTCCTGTGCTGAAGTGTTGGTTTATTCCCTTAGCACACTTTTCTCTTGGAGCATTCACTCTGTAAGGCAATCAACACCCTTAGCATTCCACTAATTTTGTCTTCTGATAGAATTTAATTTTGCTCCTTATTATTTTTGCTGGACATCAAGGAGGTAACAAGAGTTGGAATATTGTCAGAACCAGGGAGGCTCTTTCTTCTTCACAGGCCCTCAGGTTTCAGTGACCATGTGAACCATCAGATCTTCTGTACCATTTTGATCTCATTTCACTCTCTTGCTTCTCCCCCTACCCTTCTCTGACTATGAGCACATGGTTTTTCTTTAAACACAGGACAGAAAATGAGCATGCCAGTCTGACTTGTCCATTTTATTTGTCCATGGGAAGCTTGATCATTGGAATTCAGGTACCGTTTTTACATCGTTTGGGAGGAATGATAACTGATCTGGCCACATTGGTTTATAGCCACTCTGAGCTTAATTATTGGGGCTGGAGGTGAGAACTCATGGTAAGAACACAGTTCATGGAGTGGTGATATGGGGTGTGTGTGTGTGTGTGTGTGTGTGTGTGTGTGTGTGTTAGTCTTGTGGAGTAGGATCCATTTTCAGAGCAGCGGTACCTTATCTAATATGTTCTAAGTTGATTCTAATAATACAGAAGCTAGCATTCAATCAACACATGGTATTCAGGAAGGGCTCCATGTCAATTTACAGGAGACTTTGCAAGCAAATTCTACAACATAAGCAGTATATAGTGTGAGTTAGTGACTACTTTCTCTTGAAGAGGAGCCAGCAATGAAGGCCACCTGTTTCTTTGAAATTGACTGACAGCATCTCTGTTCTCTCTCTTACTTGTTCCTCTTCACACAATGCTTCCTATTTTGGACTCCAATAGTTCAAAATAGTATCATCCTCAGGGTCTTAGCAGAGACCATTCCCTCAGCCAGCACACACTTCCCCAGACATGCTTGCAGCTCCTGCCCTCCTTTCACCAAGGTCTATGTTCACCTAATGTCACCTGTTACTGGTCTTGACCAAATACTGATTACAATATAACACTTAAATCCACATTCTTCTTTATATGTACTTTTGTTCCCTTCATAGCACTTTGACACCCTCTGAGGTCTTATTACTATTTTTATTTGTTTCTGTTCATTCTCCATCATTGGATTAGAGTTGCGCTTGGTTTTCAGTATCCCATGCTCATTGTCTACACAATGCCTGGAACACATTTGACAATCAGTATATATTCCTCAAATGCGCAAAAGATATTCTTAGTAAAACAGTAAAATGCATGACCCCTGTTGGGTAATGCAGAGAACGAAACCAAAATACCTAACCTGAAATGAAACAGAAGGGAATCCTTCAAAGGGACAAACTTTTTAGGACAATAGACAAGATACTGAAATTAACTACTTGACTGCACAATATAAAAAAAATAACATTTCACCTCTGTATGTAAACCATTCATATGAAAATTAATGATGTCTTCTGTCCTCTTTCCTGGTGGTCAGGGCAACCTTATGGGACCAGGAAATGATACACAGATATCAGAATTTCTGCTTCTGGGATTTTCAAAGAGACCAGAACTGCAGCCCGTCATATTTGGGCTTTTCCTCTCCATGTACCTGATCACTGTGCTTGGGAATCTGCTCATCATCCTGGCCATCAGCTCTGCCTCCCACCTCCACACACCCATGTACTTCTTCCTCGCCAACCTGTCCTTTGTGGACATCTGCTTCACGTCCACCACCGTCCCCAAGATGCTGTGGAACATCCAGACTCAGAGCAAAGTCATAACCTATGAGGACTGCATCACACAGATGAACTTCTTCATAATCTTTTCAGGGTTGGACATCTATCTCCTGGCTGTGATGGCCTATGACAGGTTTGTGGCCATCTGCCACCCCCTGCACTACATGGTCATCATGAACCCCCGGCTCTGTGGGCGGCTGGTTCTGGTGTCCTGGGTCACGAGTGTCCTGCATTCCTTGTTACAAACCTCAATGGTGTTGCGACTGTCCTTCTGTACAGGCATGGAAATCCCCCACTTTTTCTGTGAACTCAATCAGATGATCCAACTTGCCTGTTCTGACACCTTTCTCAATAACTTGGTGATGTATTTTGCAGCTATGCTGCTGGCTGGAGGTCCACTTGCTGGGATCCTTTACTCTTATTCTAAGATAGTTTCCACCATAATAGGGATCTCATCAGCACAGGGCAAGTATAAAGCATTTTCTACCTGTGCATCTCACCTTTTAGTTGTCTCCTTATTTTTTTGTACAAGCCTAGGAGTGTACCTTAGCTCTGCTGCTACCCAAAGCTCACAGTCAAGTGCTGTAGCCTCAGCAATGTACACAGTGGTCACGCCCATGGTGAACCCCTTCATCTACAGCTTAAGGAACAAAGACCTAAAGCTGGCTCTCAAAAGAATCATTGCAGTTTTATTGATGTGAGGGCCAATCATACTAGGGTTGAAGACTTGCCCATGATTGCAAGGCTCAAAGCTTCAAAGCCAAGAATTAGTTATTCTTTAATTAGACTGTGGAGGTAGAATCTGCTCCTTCTGTTTATTTTCTGAAATTTCCACTTTTTGATGTCAACTTTTCTTTACATTAAAAAACAACTCACTTCAGTAAGCTTCTGCTGTGTCTGATATACAGAGTTTCCCCTTTGTCTATTTTCACATGTCCCCAGTGTTTTCACCAATCGCAATCAAATGTCTGGAAATTTCTATATCTCACGTGGGACTAGTTGGATTTCTTAAAGTTAAATTCATTTCAAATGACTTCTACCAATCCAAGTAAACTCCCCTAGGTTTCCCAAGAGCATTCTCATGTGTTATTTTCTTCATATGGAATAAAGCTACACATGGCCACTAAGCCCTTCACATAATTTTATTGTTGAGGAGAATACAAAATCAGTTTCCACCTTGATTCTGTCAGCCTTTTTATATCACTTCCTTAGTTACTCTTCCTGAGAATTGGACTCTAACATTGTTCCTTTTAAGTCTCAGGCTAATGACACCAATGCTTAGTCAGGAAAGCCCAGGCACTCACCTGCATCCATGTACTTTTGGACATTCCCACAGACCTTTCCCTGACTAGAGCCTATGCTGTGACTGCACAGGCCCTTGAGTTATTATTGTGCTCACAAGACACACCTCAGCAACACCTATCAGAGAACTCAAAAACAGAAGTTTTATTACTCACATATGCTGGAGGGCACATGGGATGCCCAAAGTCAATTCAGAGAGGTCTCAGAGGGGGGAGAGAGAGATTGAGAGGGAGACAGAGAGAGTCCAACTGAAGGATCTGTGTTTTTTAGGATCAATGGCCAGAGTGGCTAGGTGTTTGTGGATTCACACATTCCTGGAGAATTTTATTGACTAAAATTTATGTGCTGAAGGGGAAAAGCTGATTCACTTATGTGTCAGTATCTAGGGGATCCAGAGCTTTGTGAAGAGATGCTTTATGGCTGAGGGTAGCCGAGTACTTCCTTTATAATTGTGTCAGACACCTGACAATATGTTTATTCAACACAGTTGTCTTTGAAATGGATGCCCCAGAAATCTAAAGCTTAATTTCAGGCACTTAATCTAAACATGCTATTGTGCTTTATAACCAGTCTCCTGGTTTTATTCTGCTATTCAGCTCAGGGTCCAGAAAGCCTACCATAACCACTAGCAACACTTGATTGGCAAATACGTATCTCCCAATGGAGTGTACTTAGAAAGACACATTTGAATAAATAGATCAACCTGATATGTTCTCAGTATCAGCATAACCATCAATATGAGGAAGCAAATTTTCAAAACTCTCATTTTGTTACACACAAAGTATTTCTTTTTTTTTTTTTTTTAACATCACAGTTAATGTTACCCATCTATTTATTGAAGCCTGGAAGATGGTGTTCACAACTGAGAGGGTTTATTCATTGAGGCGCAGGATTGCTCAGTGTCTTCTATGTTTTATCACTGTATTTTCTTCCTGTTTCTGCTAGAAAACTTCTAATGCTAGCTGCTAATATGATCCTTTACGTTGTTACATGAAATAACTTCCTTTTCTTAGCATTTGTCACAAATGCTAAGGGATGGTGAATGAACAATATCATCATCATATATTTCATGCTTCCGTCCTGCTCTGAAATTTCTTCCATCTGCATGACTAGAGGATGCTTCACATGAGAGCTGCATGTCCTGCGGGCGTGTCATTCTGGGTCACCAGTTCTTCTGCACAATCATACATGTCCTTCAAACTCTCCCCATTACCCAGAAGGGAGCCCTTACATAGTCACTTGCTCATTAAGTCATGGGAAATAAACCCGAATCACTGAATGGTCATGACTGTTCTCCTCAATTGTCAAATCATATGCCACTAGTAAAAGGCAGAACATGTTCAAATTGGTTCAGGTTGGTTGCTTGGATGATTGTGTCAGTCAGCTATTCCTGTATAATAGGCTTTTTTTTGGTCATATGGGATATTAAAATGATGTGGGATCACTGAGAACAATGGTCACAAAAGAATTCTTGAGTTGTTTTACCGTACAAAAATGTGCTTTAATAGCATGGCAACAGGACTCATGGCCAGAGAGTGCTCCACTGGGATTGTGAAAAGTGAGTGATTATATATATTTTTAAATTTGTGAAGGAAGGGAAGGGTAGAGACAACATACACACCTACAGAATTTCTGTATGCTGAAAGTGACCTTGGAGATCTGGCTCTTGTCAAGAATAATGTTGTTTTTAGTCTCTAATAAAACATGAGCATTAAGGCAGCCATGAGTTCCTGGAGGAATGTCATACTCTGCATTTCTCAGATATTTAGCAGTGAGCTGCAGTTGTTAGGAGATTGACTTTTAGCAACATTTCTCGTGCTTTTTGTTCTCTTCATCAATAATACCTTTACAATCAAATGGCATTATATTGGGAAACTTTTCTGACCTCTGCTGGGCTCCTCATGGGTCTGTGGTCAGGTTTGAGTCTCTACATTGTATTTTTTAATGTTTTATTTATTTCTGAGAGAGAGAGAGAGAGAGAGAGAGAGAGAGAGCGTGAACAAGGGAGGATCAGAGAGAGAGGGAGACACAGAACCTGAAACAGTCTCCAGGCTCTGAGCTGGCTGTCAACACAGAGCCGATGCTCGAACCCACGAACCGCGAGATCATGACCTGAGCCGAAGTCAGACACTTAACCGACTGAGCCACCCAGGCGCCCCTGTACATAAGTATTTTAACTGCCCTTCCGGATAGTGGGCTTTTAATATATCAGTGTGTCTTATAGCCATTCACTGGGTTTTATTCTCCTCATTAGAACCCTGGTCTCTTTCACCTTGCTGTCCACAATGTGTATCTTACTCACTACCTTACTTACGTCTTCATCAAATACGTGTCTTCCAAAGAAGTCTTCATGGAACAAGAAAATAACAAGTAGACTGACTTTATAATATGACCTTAGAATCTAGATACCCTTTACCATGATGAAGGAAAGTTGTATTTTATTTTATTATTTTTAAATTTAAATTATAGTTAGTTTTGTTGAGTCCAAAGAAAATGTTCAAACATAGAGTTGTATGTATATATATTGCCACTGCTTATTTGTACACATTGTAATTTCAAATAAATACACATACACACATGTACACGAACACAAACCCACTTCTTAAAAAATATTCTTATGAATCCAAGAGCACATAAAAAGATTTATCCACCCAGATCAAGTGGGATTCATTCCTGGGTTACCGGGCTGGTTTAATATTCGCAAATCAATCAATGTGATACATCACATCAACAAAAGAAAACATAAAAACCATATGATCCTGTTGATAGATGCAGAAAAAGCATTTGACAAAATACAGCATCCCTTCTTAATAAAGACCCTCGAGAAAGTCAGGATAGAAGGAACTGACTTAAACATCTATGAGAAGCCCTCAGCTAACATCATCCTGAACGGGGAAAAACTGAGAGCCTTCCCCCTGAGATCAGGAACACGACAGGGACGTCCACTCTCACCACTGTTGTTTCACATAGTGCTGGAAGTCCTAGCATCAGCCATCAGACACCAAAAGGAAATCAAAAGCATCAGAATTGGCAAAGAGGAAGTCAAACTCTCACTTTTCACAGACGACATGATACTCTACATAGAAAGCCTGACAGACTCCACCAGAAGCCTACTAGAGCTGATCCATGAATTCAGCAAAGTTGCAGGGTACAAAATCAACATACAGAAATCGGTTGCATTTTTATACACCAACAATGAAGTAACAGAAAGAAAAATCAAGAAACTGATCCCATTCACAATTGCACAAAAAAGCCACAAAATACCTAGGAATAAACCTAACCAAAGATATAAGAGATCTGTATGATGAAAACTATAGAAAACTTATGAAGGAAATTGAAGAAGACACAAAGAAATGGAAAAACATTCCATGCTCATGGATTAGAAGAATAAATATAGTTAAAATATCATTACTACCCAAAGCAATCTACACATTCAATGCAATCCCAATCAAAATTGCACGAACATTCTTCTCAAAACTAGAACAAACTATCCTAAAATATGTATGGAACCACAAAAGACCCTGAATAGACAAAGTAATATTGAAGAAGAAAACCAAAACGAGAGGTATCACCATCCCGGACTTTAGCCTCTAGCTGTCATCATCAGGACAGTATGGTATTGGCACAAAAACAGACACATAGACCAATGAACAGAATAGAGAACTCAGGTTTGGACCCAAAAGTGTACAGCCACCTAATCTTAGACAAAGCAGGAAAGAGTATCCAATGGGAAAAAGACAGCCTTTTTAACAGATGGTGCTGGGAGAACTGGACAGCAACATGCAGAAGAATGAAACTAGATCATTTTCTCACACCATACACAAAAATAAACTCAACACGGATAAATGACCTGAACGTGAGACAGGAAACCATCAAAATCCTAGAGGAGAAAGCCGGAAACAATCTTCTTGACCTGAACCTGAAGTATTTTCTTACTTGACACATCCCCAAGAGCAAGGGAATCAAGAGCAAAAATAAACTATTGGGACCTCATCAAGATTTAAAAGCTTCTGCACGGCAAAGGAAACAATCTATAAAACTAATAGACAACCGACGAAATGGGAAAAGATAGTTGTAAATGACATATCAGATAAAGGGCTAGTATCCAAAATCTATAAGGAACTCACCAAACTCCACACCCAAAACACAAACAATCCAGTGAAGAAATGGGCAGAAGACATGAACAGACACTTCTCCAAAGAGGACATCCAGATGGCCAACAGACACATGAAACGATGCTCAGCGTCCCTCCTCATCAGGGAAATACAAATCAAAACCACACTGAGATACCACATCATGCTTGTCAGAGTGGCTAAAATGAGCAAATCAGAGGACTCTAGATGGTGGCAAGGATGTGGAGAAACAGGCACCCTCCTACACTGCTGGTGGGAATGTAAACTGGTGCAGCCCCTCTGGAAAACAGTGTGGAGGTTCCTCAAAAAATTAACAATAGAACTCCCCTATGACCCAGCAATAGCACTGCTAGGAATTTACCCAAGGGATACAGGAGTGCTGAGGCATAGGAGCACATGGACCCCAATGTTCATAGCAGCACTCTCAATAATAGCCAAAAACATGGAAAGAGCCTAAGTGTCCATCAACAGACAAATGGGTCAAGGAGATGTGGTTTATCTATACGATGGAATACTACATGGCAATGAGAAACAATGAAATCTGGCCATGTGTAGCAACATGGATGGAACTTGAGAGTGTTATGCTGAACGAAATAAGTCAGGCAGAGAAGGACAAATACCGTAGGAGGAACTTAACGAAGGACCGTGGGGGAGAAGAAGGAGAAAAATAGTGGGGGAGAGGGAGGGAGGCAAACCATGAGAGACTCTTGAATGATGAGAACAAACTGAGGGCAGATGGGGTCGGGGGGGAGGGTAAGGGAGGTGATGGGCATGGAGTAGGGCACTTGTGGGGATGAGCACTGGGTGTTATATGGAAACCAACTTGACAATAAACTATTTAAAAAAAACAAACAAACAAAAAGAAAGGGATAGAGGAATATATTCTCAAGATGACGATATGCAGAGATTTCCTGGATTAATAAAAAGCATTATACATACAGGAAAAATTGATAACTGTATTACATGAACATTATGAGAATTTTCTCATTAAATAAGACCATACTGAGAGTAAAAAAAAATATTCTTTTGAGTATAGTTGGCAATATAATGTTACACTACTTTCAAGGGCACAATATAGTGATTCAACTTCTCTATTCGTTACATAGTGTTCACCCCAAGTGTAGCGGCCGACTGGTATCACACACCACCACAATGTCATTGACTGTATTCCATATGCTATGCCCTTTCCTTCCCATGACCCATTCATGCCATAACAGAAAGCCTGTACCTTCCCACTGCCCTTCACCCATTCTGCCCATCCCACACCTCCCCTCTGACAACCATGAGTTTGTTCTCTGTATCTATAGTTCTGATTCTGCTGTTTTGTGTTTGTTTACTAATTTACATCTTTTAAAATGTTTATTTATTTATTTCTGAATGAGAGAGGTGTGGGCAGAGGCAGAGAATCCCAAGCAGGCTCCTTTCAGTTGGCATAGCCTGATCCCGGGGGTTGAACTCAGGAACTGTGAGATTATGGTGTGAGCCGAAATCAAGAGTCAGATGTTTAATTGACTGAGCCACCCAGGAGCCTATTTATTCATTTTAAACACAGCCTCATTTATAATCTCTTATTTTATGTTGAAAGGAAACCTTTTTTTTTTTCAAATAGTTTATTGTCAAATTAGTTTCCACATAATACCCAGTGCTCAACCCCAGAAAGGAAACTTGAGAGAAAGTTGCAGGGGGTAGCTTTGAAAAGAATAAATGTTTGAATTAACATGCATTTAAAATAATGTGTGCATATAGACAAAAAGATTTAAAGTAAATGAGAGACATATATTTAAATGATGAATTACTTTTCCTGCGGTAATGCCTCAAAGACGTCAAAGTCTGAAGTACATTTGCATTTATGCATTGAGAAATTCTCTACTAGCTAAAGAAGATTAATTATCTCCAAATTGATTTAAAATGTCTTCTCTTAGGACAGCTATCATATGTTTGCACATATAGGTGGATTAGGAGGAACTTAACGGAGGACCACGGGGGAGAAGAAGGGGGGGAAATAGTGAGGGAGAGCGGGGGAGGCAAACCATGAGAGACTCTTGAATGCTGAGAACAAACTGAGGACTGATGGATGTGGGGGGGAGGGGGGTAATGGGAATGGAGGAGGACACTTATGGGGATGAGCACTGGGTGTTATATGGAAACTGACAATAAACTATTTGTAAAATAAATAAACAAATAAATAAAATAAATGAATGAATGAGTACATAAATAAATAAATAAAATGTCTTCTCTTACTTAAAGATGGGATTACAACACAAAATTCTTTTACCCAGGGGAAGTTAAATGAATGAATGGAGAAGCTTAATCTCAGGGTCTTTTTTTTTTTATTTTTTTTAAATGTTTTTTATTTATTTCTAGAGAGAGAGACAGCGTGAGCAGGGAGGGTCAGAGAGAGAGGGAGTCACAGACTGAAACAGGCTCCAGGCTCTGAGCTGGCAGTCAGCACAGAGCCCGACGCGGGGCTCGAACCCACGAACCGCGAGATCATGACCTAAGCGAAAGTCGGACGCTTAACCGACTAAGCCACCCAGGCGCCCCTCAGGGTCTTAACAATTGGGAAATTGGGGTGCCTGGGTGGCTCAGTTGGTTAAGCGTCTGACCTCCGCTCAGGTCATGATCTCACCGTTTGTTGGTTTGAGCCCCACGTTGGGCTCTGTGCTGAGAGCCAGCTCAGAGCCTGGAGGCTGTTTTGGATTCTGTGTCTCCCTCTCTCTCTGACCCTCCCTTGCTCACGGTATTTCTCTCTCTGTCTCTGTCTCTGTCTGTCTCTCTCTGTCTCAGAAATAAATTTTAAAAACTTAAAAAAATAAAATAAAACAATTGGGAAAATGTTTGTATTCAAGTCCTAATGCTAATGTAAAATGGCTACATTCGTGTTTTAAAACATTTACGCTGGATGCATGGATGGCTCAGTCAATTAAGCATCTGGTTTTGACTCAGTCGTGATCTCAGGGTTCATGATCTTGAGCCCCGAGTGAAGGGAGTCCCAGTTCTTTCTCTCCCTCTCCCACTCCTTTTCTCTCTGTCTCTGTCTCTGTCTCTCTATCTCTCCCCCACAACGGGATTCTCTCACTGTCCCTCGCTCACTTGTACCCTTTCTCTCTATCTCAAAAATAAAATACATTAGAATAGAATAATATAATATAATATAATGTAATATAATATAATATAATAAATATAATACAACATAACATAATATAACACAATATAGGGGCGCCTGGGTGGCTTGGTTAAGCGTCTGACTTTAGCTTAGGTCATGATCTCGTGGTTCATGGGTTCGAGAGCAGCGTCGGGCTCTGTGCTGACTGCCAGCTCAGAGCCTGGAGCCTATTTCAGAGTATCTCCCTCTCTCTCTGACCCTCCCCTGCTCATGCTGTCTCTCTCTCTCTCTCCTAGAAATAAATAAAAATATAAATATAATACAATATAATATAACATAACATAACATAATATATATATGTAAAATAAAACACATTATACTTTTGTAATTCTGTGGATCAGAAGCCGAAGTGACTCACCGAACTAAAATGAAGATGTTTGCAAGGCTTGGTTCCCTCCAGAAACTACAGGGAAGAATCTGTTTACTTTTCTATTCCAAGCTTATATTATACTACAAAAAATATCTAAATATATACCATATAACTAACAAAAGCTTCACAAAGAGGGGCTAAACAACAGCTCTTAACTTGTGGCATAGTATGAAATTCCAAGCTGTTTGGCAAATGTGCCCTGACGCTGAGGTATGTAGTGCTCAGGGTTGATATCAAGGAACTTAGTTGCCCTCCTTGTTGGAAAGGAAAACGGGCACTTTGTGTAGACAGCAAGGCTATGCCTCCACTATGAGAGGTACATGGTCTGATGTATTCCAAGGTGACTCTTGTAACACAGAGGCCAGAACTCAGTTAATGCATGATATTTGGGAGATCCAAGGAGTCTAATCCAGACAGATTGCTAGTCTAGATTTGGGGAGAAATGTCGAAATCAGGGTTGGAATAAGGTGCTTGGAGGTCTGTACTCAGGGAGCAGTGGTGTTCACAAGGAGGGATTCACCAACCCTGGATTCGCTGGGTTGTAACCTGGTCTATTGGGAACACAGAATCTCCAGGAAAGCTTTCCAATGTGCCCACACCATTGTCCCCCAGGGAAATCATGTGCTATAGATTGGAGGAGCAGGAGGGAAATGTACTTCATCAACAGAAGAGGAAACTATAAATATCTCCTGTGCACAGTCTCTCTGCCTGTACCACCTCGGGCTGATGGGACCTGGTTGTTGCTTCTGGAGTCCGAGGCTTGGCTGGGAGACTCATGCTGGCCTCCTTCCTGCTGTCTTGCATGGTGACCGAGTTTGGTCACCACCAATAACCATCCGGGGACGGGGAATTCAGACTGCCACAGGGATACCTCTCCCTCAGAGCTCCCAGCCAGGTGAGGCTGAGAACCCAGCCGATCTTGCAGGAAAGGATCAGAGGGAATCAAAGCCAGATGCCTTTTCTGGAGGTCACCTCACAGCCACCAGCAGAGCCCAGAACCTAGAGATCTCCATGGTCACTTGCTTGCCTGACCGTGCCATTCTGAAAATCTACAGGGAACAAGGTCAGGGAAGGCCCTGCTCCTTTGGTACTTGCCTTATATGGCAGAGTCATGGTAGAACGAAATGTGTGTGTGGTGTAGAGTCTCAGGCATAAATCTTAAGAAGATCGTTATTTGAGCCAGAGACAAACTGTTATGGTGCCTGCAGAGTTTTGTAGAGCAAGGTCTGAACAGATCTGGAGGTGTTGTGCAAAGACCAGAATCAGGCCCGGGGGTGCCCGCTGCTCTAGTGAAAAAAAGGGATCACAACACAAAGCCCAGGAGAAACAAAGAAAAGATGCCACATCTGAAAAGAGAAAGGGACTTGTCCACCTTCTCTAAGATCACAAGGGATCCAAATGGTCACGTAAATATGAAACAGGCACAGAGAAAAACAAGTCTCCTACTGCTTCATTATAACCTGCCCGACGTTTGCTGGACTTTGCATATTTCCTGTGCTGACGCGTTGGTTTATTCCCTTAGCACACTTTTCTCTTGGGGCATTCAGTCTGTAAGGCGATCGACACCCTGAAGATCCCACTACTTTTGTCTTCTGACCGAATTTAATTTTGCTCCTTATTATCTGTGCTGGGTCTCAGGGAGGTAACAAAAGTTGGAATGTTGTCAGAACCAAGGAGGCTCTTCCTTCTCCACGGCCCCTCAGGTTTCAGCGACCACCTGAACGATTGGACCTTTCGTGCCACTTCTATTTCTTTATCTCTCTCTCTCTCTCTCTGATTTTGAGCAGATTGTGTTTCTTTAAATACAGGACCGAAAATGAGCATGCTGGTCTGACTTCTTGATTTTCTTTGTTCTTGGGAAGCCTGCTCATTGGAACTGAGGTACCGTTTTACATTGTTTGGGGCAATGATAATGAATCTGGGCATCTTGACTTATAGGCACTCAGAGCTTAATTGTTGGGGCGGGGGTTGAGAATTCACGTGAAGAACACAGCCCAGGGGTGCCTGGGTGGCTTAGTCGGTTAAGCGTCCGACTTTCGTTTAGGTCATGATCTCGCGGTTCCTGGGTTCGAGCCCTGCGTCGGGCTCTGTGCTGACTGCCAGCTCAGAGCCTGGAGCCTGTTTCAGTCTGTGACTCCCTCTCTCTCTGACCCTCCCCTGCTCACGCTGTCTCTCTCTCTCTCCTAGAAATAAATAAAACGTTAAAAAAAAAAAAAAGAACACAGCCCAGGGAGCAATGATTAGGGGTGTGTGTGTGCACACACATGCACACACCTTGTGGAATGGAATACGTCCTCAGAGCAGAGGTACATGGTCTAATATATTTCAAGATGACTCCTATAACACAGAGGCCAGAACCCAACCAACACATGGTTTTCCGCAGGAGTTCTATGTCAATATACAGGAGCATTTGCAAGTAGATTCTAAAATACAAGAGGTATATAGTGTGGGTGAGGGAATCCTTTCTCTTGAAGGATAATCAGCAGCGAGGACACCTATTTCTTTGAAATTGCCTGATACCATCTCTGATCTCTCTCCTGGTAATTCCCCTTTCCACACATGCTTCCTGTTTTGGACTCAAATGGCTCAAAGTAGTATCATCCTCAGGGACTTAGCAGAGGCCATTCCCTCTGCCAGCACACACCTCCCCAGACGTGCTCATGGCTCCTGCCCTCCTTTCCCTGAGGTCTCTGTTCCAAGGTCACCTGTTTACTAGTCTTTTTTTTTTTAATTTTTTTAAATGTTTCATTTATTTCTAGGAGAGAGAGAGAAACAGCGTGAGCAGGGGAGGGTCAGAGAGAGAGGGAGTCACAGACTCTGAAGCAGGCCCCAGGCTCTGAGCTGGCAGTCAGCACAGAGCACGACGCGGGGCTCGAACCCACAAACCGCGGGATCATGACCTGAGCGAAAGTCGGACGCTTAACCGACTAAGCCACCCAGGCGACCCTTTACTAGTCTTGACCAAACACCGATTACAAAGTAATACTCATAACCACACTCTGTTTTATACCTACTCTTGTTTCTTCAAAGTTCTTAACACCTTCTGATGTCTTATTAGTATTTTTATTTGTTTCTATTCATTTTCCATCATTAGATTACAATGGTTTTTGGTTTTCAGTATCCTGAAAACCTAGACAATGCCTGGAGCATGTTTGATAGTATATATTCTTCCAATGCAGGAAAGATATCCTTAGTAAAACAGCGCCATGCATGACCTCTGTTGGAGAATGCAGAGAATGAGGGTAAAATGCTTAATCCGAGATTAAATGGGAGGGAATCCCTTCAAGGGGATAATCAGTACACAAGCTACTGCAATTAACTTCTTGACTGCAAAACATAAATTGTAGCTTTTCAACTATGTGAGTAACGCCCTCATGTGAAAATTAATGGTATCTTTTCCTTCTTTCCTGCTGGTCAGTTGAACCCCATGGAACCAGGAAATAATACCCGAATATTAGAATTTCTGCTTCTGGGATTTTCAGAGGGACCAGAGCTGCAGCCCCTCATATTTGGGCTTTTTCTCTCCATGTACCTGATCGCTGTGCTTGGGAACCTGCTCATCATCCTGGCCGTCAGCTCTGCCTCCCACCTCCACACGCCCATGTACTTCTTCCTAGCCAACCTGTCCTTTGTGGACATCTGCGTCACCTCCACCACCGTCCCCAAGATGCTGTGGAACATCCAGACTCAGAGCAAAGTCATAACCTATGAGGACTGCATCACACAGATGAACTTCTTCATAATCTTTTCAGGGTTGGACATCTATCTCCTGACCGTGATGGCCTATGACAGGTTTGTGGCCATCTGCCACCCCCTGCACTACATGGTCATCATGAACCCCCGGCTCTGTGGGCAGCTGGTTCTTGTGTCCTGGGTCACAAGTGTCCTGCATTCCTTGTTACAAACCTCAATGGTGTTGTGGCTGTCCTTCTGTACAGAGGTGGAAATCCCCCACTTTTTCTGTGAACTCAATCAGATGATCCAACTCGCCTGTTCTGACACCTTTCTCAACAACTTGGTGATGTATCTTGCAGCTATGCTCATGGCTGGTGGTCCCTTCATTGGGATCCTTTACTCTTACTCTAAGATAGTTTCCTCCATACGTGGGATCTCATCAGCGCAGGGCAAGTATAAAGCATTTTCCACCTGTGCATCTCACCTCTCGGTTGTCGCCTTATTTTATTGTACGGGCCTGGGAGTGTACCTTAGCTCTGCTGCTACCCGGAGCTCCCACTCAAGTGCAACAGCCTCGGTGATGTACACGGTGGTCACGCCCATGCTGAACCCCTTCATCTACAGCCTGAGGAACAAAGACATAAAGGAGGCTCTGATGAGATTCTCTGGGATGGTAGCTATAAAAGGTCCAATTGTCCTGGGGTTGAAGAATTTCCCATGATTGCAGGCCTCATGGTCTTAGAGTAAGAAATTGTGTGTGTGTATGTGTGTCTGTGTTTAAGCAAAGTGTGGACATAGAGATTGCTTCTTTTACTTATTTCCTGGATTTTTTATTTTTTCAACTACTCAGTGAAATTTGGTTACTTATTTTTTAAGTGGTTTTTTTTTTTTTTTTACCTTTCTCTGATATGCAACCTTTATTCCTTCATTTTCTGCCTTTATTTCTACCAATTGCTGAGCATGGAATGTTTTTCCATTTCTTTTTGTCTTCCTCAATTTCTTTCATAAACCTTCTATAGTATTCAGTATACAGATCTTTTGTGTGTAAATTGAGTCCCAACCTGTGATATGGAAAAATTAGGGATTCCCATTTATCTAATGAAACTACTTGGATTCCTTAAGAATAATTTTTTCCCCAAAAGACAAAAATCACCCCCGTGTAATATGTCTTTAGTTTTCCTAAAAGAATAGTCATTTGATATCATTCTGATGGAATAAATTCAATTTGACAAGAGGCCATTTCTCTTCCCTTCCCTCCCCTTCCCTTCATTCTAAATCTGAGGCCACGGTCTTTCATTTTGTGTCTCTAATTCCTTTGTGTATCACTGCCTTACCTCCTCTTCCTGATGAACATACAAGTGTGTTTTATAGCAGGCCATTGGTTTTATTCTCTGAATTAGGATCCTGTTCTCTTCTCAGGCTGTATGTACCCTTTGCTTACATTAGTCACTGGAAAACTGATTATCAAATACATACCTACCAATAGAGTCTATACAGAAAAGGAAATTCAAATAAGTAGAACGACTTAATATGGCCCTGGAGTCAAAGATGACCTCAAATATGATAACGCAAATTTTAAATTGTCCTTTGTATTACTGTACCCCATATTTCTTTTCAAGCTGTACATCTCTCGACCAAGTATGGAATGCCAGTGGCAGTGTTTAAGGGGATTCATTCACTGGGGTGAATGATTGGTTACCTATTGCAGCCAAAAGACTTATAAATAAAGACCGTAAAATGGTCCTGAAAGAAACTAAAGAATACATAAATAAATGGGATGGCATACTGTGTTCATGCTTGGTAATTTTTAAGTTTAATTTTAGGATGGTTTTAAAATTTTTTTCCAGGGACACCTGGGTGGCTCAGTCAGTTAAGCTCAGGTCATGATCTCACAGTTTGTGGGTTCGAGCCCCGCATTGGGCTCTGTGCTGGCAACTAGCTCAGAGCCTGGAGCCTGTTTCAGATTCTGTGTCTCCTCTCTCTCTGACCCTCCCGTGTTCATGCTGTCTCTATCTCTCTCTCAAAAATAAATAAAATATTTTTAAAACAATAAAATAAAATAAAATTTTTTCCCCAAGATAACAAGCATTATTGTTATCTTCAAATTGTCATCGAATCTGTAGATCTTTGGGTAGTATTGCCGTCTCAACAACTTCAATTATAATTTAAATTTCTTCTAACACAAGACCACAGCTTTGCTCTCAAGCTGTGCTCCACAGATCAGGACCTGAAGCATCAGCACCACCGGGGAGCTTGTTAGAGAAGCAGAGTCACTGGGACCCCTGGGGACCTGATGAATCAGAATTTGCATTTCAACTACAGTCCCCGGTGAATTGTGTGCACAGTGAGGTTGGAGAAGCCTTAGTGTGGAACAGGTTTTCTCACCTTCTCACCGTTGACCCTTGGAGATGGATAACTATTTTTGTTGGGCGCTGTCCTGTGGATGAAGGTATTCAACGACATCCCTTCAGTCATGGGCAAATACCCCAAGAACAACTCTGGTTGAGAACCACTTCTCAGGGCGTCAGAACCGGAAGCATCCCGACATCATTCCAATTAAGACTACGTCCCTGCCTGGTTTATGCCTTTGAGCAGAACATTGAATTCCTCTGAGCCCCATTTCTACAATAGAAAATAGAGCTCATGAAAGTACTACTTCATAGATTTTACTTTTCTAAAAAGTAAATCAGAATCCCTTTAGTGTGCTAAGCTAGTCTATGCTGCAGAAAATCTAAATGTATCTCTTATATTTAATAAACACTTCATCAGGAGGGAGTAAACGACAGTCTCAACTTGTGATCTAACTATGAAATTCCTAATGGTTTTGGCTAAACTATCAGAAAGACAAAGGGTTTTGAGGGCACTTGTGGGGATGAACACTGGGTGTTATATGGAAACCAACTTGACAATAAACTACCTAAAATATTTTTTATTTATTTAAATTCAATTAGTTAACTTACAGTGTAGTATTGGTTTCAGCAGTAGAACCCAGTGATTCATCATTTGCCTTGAACACGCAGTGCTCATCCCAATAAGGGTCCTCCTTAATGCCCATCACCCATTTACCCCATTCCCCCACGCTCCTCTGCAGCAACTCTCATTCTGTTCACTTTAAGAGTCTCTTATGGTTTGCTTCCCTCTCTATTTTATTCTCCTTTCCCTATGTTCATCTGTTTTGTTTTTTAATTCTACATCTGAGTGGAATTATATATTTATCTTTCTCTGACTGGTTCATTTCACACAGCATAATTCATTCTAGTTCTATCCACATTGTTGCAAATGGTAAGATTTCATTCTTTTTGATTGTCGAGCAATATTTAATCATATATAATATAATATACATACCACATCTTCTTTATCCATTCATCAGCTGATTGATATTTGAGCTCTTTCCATAATTTGACTGTTGCTGGTAGTGCTGCTATAAACATTGGGGTGCATGTGCCCCCTTCAAATCCACGTTTTTGTATCCTTTTGATAAATACCTTATAATACAATCGCTGGGTCATGGGGTAGTTCCATTTTTAATTTTTTGAGGAACTTCCATACTGTTTTCCAGAATGGCTGTACCAGCAGTGCAAAAGAGTTCCTCTTTCTCCACATCTTAGCCAACATCTGCTGTTGTTTGAGTTGTTCATTTTACCCATTCTTACAGGTGTGAGGTGATATCTTCATTGTGGTTTTGATTTCTACTTCCCGGATGATGCCTGATATTGAGCATCTTTTCATGTGTTTGTTAACCATTGGGATGTCTTCTTTGGGAAAGTGTTCATGTCTTTTACCCATTTCTTCACTGGATTATTTGTTTTTTATGTGTTGAGTTTGAGAATTTCTTCATAGATTTTGGATATTAACCCTTTATCCACTATGTCATTTGCAAATATCTTCTCTCATTCCATCAGTTGACTTTAAGTTTTGTTGATTGTTTCCTTTGCTGTCCAGATTTTTATCTTGATGAAGTCCCAATAGTTCATTTTTGGCCTTCTATCCCTTGCCTTCAGAAACGTATCTAATAAGAAGTTGCTGTGGCCAAGGCCAAAGAGGTTGTTGCCTGTTTTCTCCTGTAGGATTTTGATAGCTTCCTGTGTCACATTTAGGTCTTTCATCCATTTTGAGTTTATTTTTCTGCATAGTGTAAGAACGTGGTCCAGGTTTCTTCTTCTACATGTTGCCGTCTAGTTTTCCCAACACCATTTGCTGAAGAGGTTGTCTTTTTCTGCTGGATATTCTTTCCTGTTTTGTCGAAAATTAGTTGGCCATACATTTGTGACTCCATTTATGGGCTCTCTATTCTGTTCCCTTGATCTATGTGTCTGTTTCTGTGTCAGTACCATACTGTCTTGATGATTTCAGCTTTGTCATACAGCTTGAAGTCCAGAATCATGATGTCTCCAGCTCTGATTTTCTTTTTCAGGAGTGTTTTGGCCATTTGGGATCGTTTCTGATTGCATGCAAATTTTAGAATTGTTTGTTCTAGCTCTGTGAAGAATACTGGTGATAGGGATTATGCTGAATATGTAGATTGTTTTGGGCACTGTCAATAGTTTAACATTATTTGTTTTCCAATCCATGAACATGGAATGTTTTATATTTTACTGTTATCTTTAATTTCTTTCATAAGCTTTCTACAGTTTTCAGCGTACAGTTCTTTTACCTCTTTATCAAGTTTATCCATAGGAATTTTATGGGTTTTGGTGCATTTGTAATGGAATCGATTTCTTAATTTCTCTTTCTGCTGCTTCATCATGGTGTATAGAATTACAAACAGTCTCTACACATTGATTTTATATCCTGCCTCTTTGCTGATTTCATACATCAGCTCTAACAATTTTTGATGGACTCTTTCAGGTCTTCCACATAGAGTATCATGCCATCAGCCAAGAGTGAAAGTTTGATTTCTTCTCTGACAATCTGGATGCTTCATATTTCTTTTTGTTGTCTGATTGCCAAAGCTAGGACTTCCAACACTATGTTGAACAAACGTGGTGAGAGTGGAGATTCCTGTCGTGTTCCTGACCTTAGGTAGAGAGCTCTAACTTTTTTCCCCATTGAGAGTGATATTAGCTCTGGGTCTTTTGAATATGGCCTTTATGATCTTGAGGTATGCTCCTTCTATCCCTACTTTCCTGAGTGTTTTTATCAACAAAGGATGCTGTATTTTGTCAAATGCTTTTTCAGCATCTATTGAGAAGATCATGTGGTTCTTATCCTTTCTTTTATTAATGTGGTGAGTCACATCGATTGATTTGAGGATACTGAACCACCCTTACATTCCAGGAATATCTCACTTGATTGTGGTGAATAATTCTTTTAATGTATTGTTGGATTTGGTTTACTAGTATCTTGTTGAGAATTTTGTATCCACGGTTATCAGAAAGATTGGTCTGTAATTCTCCATTTTAGTGGTCTTTCTTTGGTTTTAGTATCAAGGTAATGCTGACTTCATGGAATGAGTTTGGAAGTTTTCCTTCCATTTTATTTATTTATTTATTTATTTATTTATTTATTTATTGGAACAGCTTCAAAAGACTAAGTATTAACTCTTCTTAAATGTTGGTAGAAATCTGCTAGGAAGCCATCTGTCGCTAGAAGTATCTTTTTCACCCAGAAGCCTCAAACTCCATTTTGCATTGTAGCAATGGTGCCTGGTGATGTCTAGTCATCTGTCCAAGTTTAATATCTGAGTGTGTGGTGTCCCTTAAGTTTGATTTTGTGAAGATGCTTCTAGCTCCTGAACTCGGGGGCAGTGGTTCTCAGTCAGATGTGAACTTTGCCCTGGGATGTCCAGCAACATCTGAAGGGATGCTGTGAAACACCTACAGTGCAAAGGAAAGCCCCCCTGCCAAATATTATTATCCTGCCACAAATGTCAACCACAAAAGGTGAAAAACCCAGCTAGACCAGCATCTCTCCAACTTCGATGTGCCTGTGAATCCACAGAGATCCCACTACAAAGGCAAAATTTTATCACACACCCTAAGTGGCCCGGGGACTCTGCATTTCTACAGGTTCCTGGGTGATATAGATGGTGAGTCCTGGTCTGTGGACCACTCTTTGATTAGCTAAGAGGTGATCCTGTGTTAGAGATAGGTGTAGGTAGTTTTAGGTCTTCTGCACAAATATTGTCACTACATGTAATTTGAAGGCACAGTGTATTTGCTCACTCTTCAGGCTGTGTAAATTCTGTGTTTATTGCTTTTATAAATGACCAAAATAAGATACTTGTGAAAAAAGTGGGCAGAATAAGGCCCTCCAAATGTGTTCACATCCTAATCCCCAGTACCTTTAACGTATTATTTTTTTTATAGTGAAGAAGGATTAAGGTGGCAAATTGAACAGGGCTGCTATTCAGCTGTCATTGAAATCAAAAGATCAGTTGTGATTATCTAAATGGGACTAAGGTAATCATGATGGACCCCTGATTGTTGAGAAAGGAGACAAAACAGTTGATGTCCGAGAGACTTTAAAAATATTACCCTGCTGGCTTGAAGGTGGAGGAAGAGCCATGACCAAGGGGTGTGGGTGCCCAGCAACAGAGACTGCAATAGAGTCTCTCCTGAGGATGTAGAAGTAAGTCAACTGAGCAGACATCTTGCTATTATCCCTGAGACTCCTTTCAAGCTTCTGATTCCAGAACTGTAAGAGCCTGTGTGTGTTTTAAGCAGCTAGTGTGGGGATATTTTACAGCAGCAGTACGAATCTCATAGGAACATAGTCAATAAAATTATTTGAGACAATCAACTTTAAGCCTCTCAATTCACTCATCAGCTTCCCGTGGCTAAAGGCAGTTGACATGTAAAGAACTCAAATTATGTAGAAAAAAGTAATCAGTTGGAGATATTCTGCCCAGCAGCTGGTAGAGTGAATTCCTGTGGGCATAAATGTGAGTTCGGTCTGACTATAATGCCTTTGAGGCAGCAAGACAGGAAAGGAACTATGATCAAAGTTAGGGTCACCTTGGGGCGCCTGGGTGGCTTAGTCGGTTAAGCGTCCGACTTTCGCTTGGGTCATGATCTCGCAGTTCGTGGGTTCGAGCCCCGCGTTGGGCTCTGTGCTGACTGCCAGCTCAGAGCCTGGAGCCTGTTTCAAAGTCTGTGACTCCCTCTCTCTCTGACCCTCCCCTGCTCACGCTGTCTCTCTCTCCTAGAAATAAATAAAACATTAAAAAAAAAAAAGTTAGGGTCACCTACCTCTTTATCCACTCATCAGTCGATGAACATTTGGGCTTTTTCCATAATTTGGCTATTGTTGATAGTGCTGCTATAAATATTGGGGTGCGTGTGCCCCTTTAATAGATAAAGAGATGTGGTATATATCTACAATGGAATATTACTTGGTGATCAAAAAGAATGAAATTTTGCCAGTTGCAACAACATGGATGGAACTAGATGGTATTATGGTAAGCGAAAGAAGGCAGTCAGAGAAAGACAGGTGTCATATGATTTCCCTCATACGTGGAACTTAAGAAACAAAACAGACGAACATAGGGGAATGGAAAGAAAAACAAGATAAAAACAGACAGGGAGACAAACCATAAGAGACTTTTGAATAAAGAGAATAAACTGACAGGTGCTGGAGGGAAAGTGTGTGGGTGAATGGGCTAAATGAGTAATGGGCATTAAGGAGGGCCGTTTGTTGGAAAAAGCACTGAGTGTTATATGTAAGTGGTGAATCACTAAGTTCTACTCCTGAAACCAAAACTAAACTGTATGTTACCTCACTTGAATTTAAATAAATAAATTTAAAAACAAAAATTAAGTTCACCCATTGTAATTTACAATTTTGTGTCTTTATCTCTGTCTCTTTTTATTTTAGGTTGAGTCAACCATTCATTCTTTTCAGGACCATCCTCTCCAACTTTCTCTCAAGTGTCCTTTCAACATAAAAAATGAAATCATAAATCATCTGTGTGTGTACACATTTTGACATGCTTATTGAAAGAAAAATGTATACAAACACACACACACACACACACACACACATGACACAATCACTACACTTGAATGGTTTCATTGGAGTAAAAAATTTCCTTCCATGCATTTCATTCTTTCCTTACAAGATTCACAACCAGAGGCTTAAAGGGAACACTGTTAGAGTCAGCATCATCAGGAAGAGTGTGATGTACTTAAGGTTGTGATGTAAAAAGACTGACAGACTCAAGGTGAAAACTTTGGTTTGTATGTTCATCTACAATAAAATTATGTAGAGGACTTAGGGGCCAAGTGTAGCTTTATTCCATATAAAGAATACAACTTATGATTATGGAATAAATCATAACAACTTCTCATGGTATAAATTATTTTTAAGAAATCTAACTTCTCCCATTAGATACAGAAATTTCCAGGCATTTACTATTCAAAGTTGGGGAAAACACTGGGGATATATGAAAATAGACAAAGGAGA
The DNA here is from genome assembly GCA_017311185.1 of Proteles cristata cristata. NCBI lineage: Eukaryota > Metazoa > Chordata > Mammalia > Carnivora > Hyaenidae > Proteles > Proteles cristata. The sequence continues at coordinate 590,646 of JAESUZ010002026.1, read as the reverse complement.
AACTGTATATCAGACAGAGCAGAAGCTTGATAAAGTGAGTTGCTTCAATGTATAGAGAAGTTGAATTCAAACAAATGGAAATTCCTGGAGATAAATTGAAGGAGCAGATTCTATTTCCACAGTCTGTTCAAGGAATAGAAGTTCTTGTCTCTGAGGCTCTGAGCCCTGCAGTCATGGCATGTCCTCAGCCCCAAGACAAATGGTCATTACATCACTTGAACCCCAACAATTCTTTTCAGAGCACTCTTTATGTCTTTGTTCCTCAGGCTGTAGATGAAGGGGTTCAGCATGGGCGTGACCACCGTGTACATCACTGAGGCTGTTGCACTTGAGTGGGAGCTCTGGGTAGCAGCAGAGCTAAGGTACACACCTAGCATTGTACAATAAAATAAACAGACAACCGAGAGGTGAGACGCACAGGTGGAAAATGTTTTATACTTGCCCTGAGCTGATGCAATCCCACGTATAGAGGAAACTATCTTAGAATAAGAGTAAAGGATCCCTGCAAAAGGACCACCGCCCAGCAAGACAGCTGCAAAATACATCACCAAGTTGTTAAGAAACGTGTCAGAACAGGCAAGTTGGAGCATCTCATTGAGTTCACAAAAGAAGTGGGGGATGTGCAAGTGTGTGCAGAAGGAAAGCCGCAGCATCATTAAGCTTTGTAACAGGGAATTCAGGATACACATGACCCAGGACATGAGAACCAGCAGCCCACAGAACCGGGGGTTCATGATGACTGTGTAGTGCAGGGGGTGACAGATGGCCACGAAGCGGTCATAGGCCATCACACTCAGGAGGAAGACATCCAACACAGCAAAGAGTATGAGAAAATAAATCTGTGTGATGCAGCCTGCGTAGGTTATGGCTTTGCTCTGAGTCTGGATGTTCCACAGCATCTTCGGGATGGTGGTGGAGGTGATGCAGATGTCCACAAAGGACAGGTTGGAGAGGAAGAAGTACATGGGTGTGTGGAGGCTGGGGTCTATGCTGATGGCCAAGATGATGATCAGGTTTCCAAAGACAGTGATCAGATACATGGAGAGGAAAAGCCCAAATATGAGTAGCTGTAGTGCTGGCTTGTCTGAAAATCCCAGAAGAAAAAATTCTGAGATCCGTGTTTCATTGCTCAGGTCCATGTGGTGGAGGCGACTTCTTGGGAAGAAGGAAATAACATGAGTACTTTTCACACAAACTTGCCTTACTCACAAAATTAAAATGCTACTTTTTAAAAAAAATATTTTTCTTTATTTCTAGGAGAGAGAGAGAGAGAGAGAGAGACAGGGTGAGCAGGGGAGGGTCAGAGAGAGAGGGAGACACAGACTCTGAAACAGGCTCCAGGCTCCGAGCCGGCAGTCAGCACAGAGCCCGACGCGGGGCTCGAACCCACGAACCACGAGATCATGACCTAAGCGAAAGTTGGACGCTTAACCAACTAAGCCTGAAATGCTACTTTTATAATTTGCGGTCCAGAAATTCATTTTAATATGTGGTGTACAATTAAGGTCTCCTTCAGGGTATCCCCTCTGCCGCATCTGATATGTTCTGTGTTTTTTTTTCCCCATCAGCTTCTTTCCTAAGAGATCATATATTTTATAGTTTTATGGAGAAATTCTTCAAGTATTTCAGGAATATAAATTTGACTGCTGACCATGTTTCAGTCACTATCTAAGGAATGAGCACGAGGTGTTAAAAAATAAAAGTCCTACAATGATAGAGAAAAAATATATAAGGAAATAAGAGAATTCTATAACTTTTTAGATGCTGAGTGGTGCTATGAAGAAAAGAAAAAGAACAGGCATAAAACAGAGAGCAGATAGGGCCTTCCATTTTTGTGAGTATTTGGGCAAATTCTACAACAAGGTGACTCTGGAACACAGACCTTGATAAGACAGAGAGGTAGATGCAGGATTATGAAGGAAGTGTGTGGCCAACAGAGGGAATGGCCAGTGCAAAGGTCCCGAGGAAGGTACTTGTTTCAAAAGTTCAAGTCAAAAAGCGAAGGCAGTGCTGCAGGGGGAATGAGCCTGAGGAACACTAATGACGGACACTGTCACACATGTGATGAAAGAAGTGGCCTCTCTGCTACAACTGAGACCTCAAAGCACTGGGACATCCTTGTCCACCCTACCTCTCTCTCTGTATTCATCGTGATACAAAGACATCCCATGAATTGACACAGAGCCCCGTATTGGTTCCATCTCTTGACTGAGTTCCAGTCCCTGTATAGTATTACCTTGGAATTTAGGAGTCCTGGCCCCCGTTGTGAGGACTACTCCCCTCTACAAGTCACACATGCACAGGACACCATAGACTCCTGGGTTGTAACTTTCCATGCCTTTATAGCCCCCGCCATCTTGGGTATGCTGGAAATGGATACAATCCATGTAGACCAGATCAGCGATCTTTCCCCTGAGAAATGTAGAAATGGTTCCTGGAAATGTTAATTCCTAAGTCTCCCATGAAAAATGAAGTTGAATCTCCATATTGGGATGGCCATCTCCTGCTGTGTATTTCACAAACTTAAAAAAAAAAATCTGTTTAATAAGAGGAAAGACAGAGGGACAGTGAATGAAACGGATGAGGCAGAGTGTAGGAAATAAGCTTAAGAATTCCCTGAGCTTGCATTAATGGGTTAACAAGGCATAAAGAAATAGAAAGCCACAGGATAAACGCATCCAAGATTAGGTCAACAAGATTAGGTCAAGAGTGCAAAGGCCCCAGGTATAGGACAAAAGTATAGGAATGGGAAATCTCAGGATGAAATCATCAAAAAGGAGGTAAATAAGATGAGGTATTCAGGACAGAAATGCCCCCCAACTTAGTACAATAGCAGAAAGCTGCTTTCACAAGAAGGAAGTACCAAAATTAGGTAAACAGGTAAACAGGGCCATAGGCTTCAGCAGGAGGAAGTTGCCCAGAGCAGAGCTAATTAGCAAAAGAAAGGTGCCTTGTTGACCCTGAGGTAGGATGCTCTGTCTGTCTTGTCCTCTAGGCAAGTTTGGGTAAACAGAGGTGGCGCCTCATGTCTGCTGTAAACAACCATCTGCCCTGCGTCAGGATTTTGTTTCATATCGACTCAAACCCCTAACCTCTCATGTCTTCAAAACCTCTTTCCCTCATACACATGAGTTAACATGAGTTAATGTTCTCGGTTTCATTGTCTCCTTGTGCACGTCCATCACATTTGTAGGCTAATGAAAGATCAGAAGATCACACTTCTGATCCTAATAAAAATGGAGCAAAGACCCTTACTCGGAGCTCTTGTCTCCTCCTGGACATTAGCCTCTCTCACATTTCAATTCTGCATCCACTTTCTTGCTGGACAAGAGAGAACTCCAGACCCACAGTCTATGACAGATGGTGACCTCAACATGATCGGAGGCAGGAGGACCGCAGGCCTACGTGGACAGAACCCGACGTGGCCAAGATGCGGTGCGACTCAAGGACTGCAGGATGCCATAGAACAACTAAAGAGCTCTAAGAAAAATGCACTGGGTTACAGCCTCTTTCGGACAAGGTAAGAGATAAAGCAAAACTATATTAGTATCTGCTGTCATGGAACTTTTGAGAGATTTATTACGGGAGACTTCCTATCCCCAAAACAGGAACAACACATTCATATTTTACTATCGTTGGAAAAGGTGGCTGACACTATCCTTAATCAGAAAACATCCTTTAGATTATTAATGATTACCCAACAACACTGTCCTTGCTTCCCAAACCAAGGAACCTGTGGTCTTGATATTTGGGAACAAGTAGGGAAAACATTCAAAGCTCAGCATTCTGAGCATCCCCCCTGAGGTTTTCCTCACTTAGTCCATTGTCCATGCTGCCCTTCTCCCTTGAGTTCAGATGATGTATATAAAGATGGAAAATTACCCCAAATAAAGGAAATACCTGAGCTTTTTTATAGTCAGCCTGTGCAGTCAGTGACTTTACAGCCCAAAAGTACTCCTCCTTCCTCAAAAGGGTGAGACAATATCAATCCTCTAAAAACCTCACCACTGGTCCTGATAAAGCCCTCACCCCGATATAAAAGTACATTAAGGAAGCCCATAAAGCTGGTAAATTCCAGCTGTTTCCTGTTGTCAGGCAAAATGGGCAATAGGTCCATGAAGGCCAGGTCTTTCCAATACTAAAATAACTGCAAAATTCAGGTCAGCGGTATGTCCATCACAGCCCCTGTACAATCAGCATTTAGCAAATATTCGTGGTACTTATCCCATGTGTGCCTGGCACCGGGGCTCTCTTGTGAACCTCCCCATATGCTGCGATGCCCAGTATGCTGTCTGTGCCCAAGAGTTTCAGGATGCTTGTGCGACTCGTGCTATGCAAAACTTTGACTCTGCTATTCCGGTGTCTTTTGAACAACTGTCCGGTACAGGACAATAGTCCCAACCAAGACAGCAAACCCAGCTTCCAATCACTGTCAGTAAAACAACACACTAAAACAGTGCCATATAGTTTACACAGGCCATCCCTAACATAGGGCACTCTAACTCTCTCTCTCACTGTTTCTTCTAACACACTCTAGTTACTTTAACTATATGTGAGGGCTTCTCCCTCATTCATTTCCTGGATTAATAACTATGCTGATTAGGGGCACCTGGGTGGCTTAGTCGGTTAAGCATCCGACTTTCGCTTAGGTCATGATCTCGTGGTTCGTGGGTTCGAGCCCCGCGTCGCGTCAGGCTCTGTGCTGACTGCCAGCTCAGAGCCTGGAGCCTGTTTCAGTCTGTGACTCCCTCTCTCTCTGACCCTCCCCTGCTCACGCTGTCTCTCTCTCTCTCTTAGAAATAAATAAAAATATTAAAAAAAAAATAACTATGCTGATTAGAGCCAATCATCTCTGGCTAGTCTACCTCGAGATGAGGATCTTAAGGAATATTCCTAAGCAGCTGCCGAAACTCCTTTCGTTTCTGGGAACTTCACTGTCTCCCCTGGCCCGACATGGACTACCTAATACTACTAGTGGAAAACAAAACAAAACAACACTGTATCTGCTTATCTATGTGAGCTGACAGCTTTAGGACCACCTACCTCTTTCTCTGACCTATGCACCTTTGTCTTCCTTCAGGCCTTTCTCATCCTTTCTGCCTTTCCTTCTCTCTCCTGTTTCTGCACTAACAGGTGCGGTCTGCATATCTGACTACTCAGTGCCTCAGGTAGCATCCGATCCTCTTCCCCACTTTGTCAAAAAGCAAAAAACACCCCCTTAGATGTACCTACTTCAGATTTCCTCACTGCTTTAAAAAAAATTAACAATGGTAAACTTTTAAGGGGACACAGATAAAATGTAAGATATACATGTCTTCTAAATTATTAAAATTAAAAAATAAAACTTTATTCCACTAAGGTTTCCTGAAGGTCAAATAAGCTCATGTTATCTGTTCTAATTTGTTAGCAAAAGGATGACTTACAGTAACAGTTAGCTTTGTCTCATAGTTTTCATGCGTAATAGTTAAAATAGCTTTCAGGGTCTTCGGTAACCTAAAACTTGAATGTTTTGCTTAAATGATAAATTGAATTAAGCTCATCAGACATTTAGGCCGCTTCCAAATTGAATGGAATGCTGAAGCACTGCTTAATAAACATGGGTTTATGCTCCTGACTTCTTATGGAAAAAGAAAAAAAAAACTAAGAATATTTAAATCCATTATAAAACATGCTTTATGCTTAATGGGTTCATAAGTCTGCCACTTAAAAAAATTCTAATGTAACAGACAGTTCACAATTGGTTACTGCTTAGTTGTCAGTGGAGACTAAAGGTTTCTAAGAGTTAAAATTCTGCTAACTGTAATTAAGGCGAATGGAAATAAGTAACTTCATATATAAAAAAAGTAAGAGATATGTAAGAAAGATATAAAAAGTGAAAATACATTTTTGTTAAAGGTAATAAATAAGTAAATAAATAAACATGTTTATTTATAAATAAACACATATTTATACATAAATAGAATTTTTACAAAAAGGATAAAACAACAAGACAACACACCCTTTCAAGTTGTTTTACTTAAGCTTTGGTTGGAATTACCCATTCCTTATAACCCACAAGGCCAAACAATTGTAAAATGAGCACATAACACACTCAAAAACATGTTAAAAAAACAAAAAGGAGGAGATACCCCTGGCTGTCCGTGACGAGGGAGCCTAAAGCAAGCTGACAGTCCTCAAACACTCCCCCACCCCCCACCCCGAACCAGGTGCGATATATGTGATATTCCTCGGGCATTCCTGGCTGCCCAAGAACAAAGGGAAGGGGTAAACAAATGGTTAATGGACAGAGATCATATCTTGCAGGACCTAAGTCTCCATCACCCTCCATAGTGATGTGGCAAACAAAGGCAGAAGGAAATGGCAGATAGAACTAAGTTTCCTTAAAACCTGCAGCCCATTGACAGATACTTGAGGCTGGTAGAGTAAAACATTTCTCCAGGAGCTCCCTACTGTTGGGCCGGCTGGCAGGTGGGGCAGAGATGCCACAGAATGGCAGACCTTAAGATGGCTGACCTTCCCGCCACTACATCGGCGACCATTACTACATTGGCGGGAAACAGAAATTTAAACCTTCCAATCCTGAACTTTCCAGTCAAGAGACTGCCCCTGTTATCTGAATCCCCACTAACAGTTTATAAAACCCCACCACCACCCAACCAGGCCCCGACTTCCTTGACTCCCTTTCTTGAGTCACAGAACCTTGTCCGAGGGTGCATACAATAAAACTCCTTCTGCGGAGCCTTTTGCCTTGGAGTCTTTTTTCACTCAAAAACCTTACACCTACTGTCTTCCTGCTAATGTTTTGCTAGAAGGCAAAGAACCCTAGCTTGACAAAAACTAGGCCTCCATTAGCCTGGGAGTCTTCTTTAGCATATGCAAATCTCACTGGAACCTTCCCTTGGACTTTATCTCCCCTCAGCTCCGTGGTGTAAAACCCGACTCTTCGCATGGTCCTGAACAGCTCTTCCTTCCCACGGGTCCTGTCCCTGTTCTTCAATAAATCACCTTTATGCACCAAAGACATCTTCAAGAATTCTTTCTTTTTGTTTAACATAGTTTATTGTCAAGTTGGTTTCCATACAACACCCAGTGCTCATCCTCACAAGTGCCTTCCTCCATGCCCATCACCCCCTTCCCCTCCCCACCATCTGCCCTCAGTTTCAAGAATTCTTTCTTGGTAGTGGGCTCTGGACCCCACGAACCCCACTATCACCCCAGAAAATCTCATCAGTCTGCATTACAACCTCAGCTCCTCCTTGATCATGTTATGATTACTCTTAACTGTTTAAATCTTAATCCTCAAAGACTAACTGCAGCTGAGTGACATTCTTCGAAATCAGATAAACCCTCTCTCCCTATGATGCTAGGCAAAAGCCCGAAGGGGGGCCCACACGGACTGGGCCTCCTAAACTTCTCACCTGGGGTTGAGGATATGCTTGTGTTCTTTCAGATTCAGAATCCCTCTCGGTTGGTGAAGACTGACATGGCATGATGGAGAGCCCCAGGGTATCTTCCAATGAACCAGGACATCCAGAGAATGATTCTGAATGAGCAGCCACCCCCCTCCCTTTTTCTTTTTTCTTTTTCTTTTTTTTTGTTTTTATTTATTTCTAGGAGAGAGAGAGAGAGACAGAGCGAGCAGGGGAGGGTCAGAGAGAGAGGGAGTCACAGACTCTGAAATAGGCTCCAGGCTCTGAGCTGGCAGTCAGCACAGAGCCTGATGCGGGGCTCGAACCCACGAACCGCGAGATCATGACCTAAGCGAAAGTCGGACGCTTAACCGACTAAGCCACCCAGGCGCCCCCTCCCCTCCCTTTTTCAAGATGAAAGAAGCCTCTTCATGGACTCCTCATCCTGAAGCCACTCCACAAACCCAAGTCCTTGCCCCTGATATAACATGGGGAAGCCTCAAACGCCTGTCTAACCAGGCCGGCATCCCCTTACAACAAAATGATATTGCATACACCCTTAATTCACATCTGCATACACCCCCTAATTCACATCTGATGGCCATGATCTCCATCATTAACAGAAATTTGGTGTGTAACCTGATTCTTCTCCTTGCCCTCATTTGTCCAAGCCAAGCTCAATATTCATATTGGAATCATCTCCTTAACCCACTTATATCTGGTAGCTTAACACTCCTAGCCTGGGATATTCCTATTAACAGTAATGACACTGAGTTCATGGAAGAAACCAATCTTAGCTCCCCGCCCCCACTTTCCAAACTGAGCAAGAGCATTGGCTTTATATGCCCAAGACCTCAATGGTGGCTTCCTCCAACACCTCCTATGTGTGTTACTGCATGTAGCAATGTATCTGCTTGCCTCAAGCTAAAAATCAACTGGCTTTTACATGTACAGCTCAAAACCTCGACAAGGCCAGACAATCTTACCTTTTTCTCAGCCACAAGCTTCGATATACCTCAAAACACAAACATATCTCACACGCTTAGCTTCCTCTGTCTCAAATATTCAGACCACCCCCGGAATAATATTCCTTGGACAAACCTGTTATGGAGAGACTGAGCATAACCTTCGCTGGGACAATTGGACTATTTTTAACAGGGGACATCTTGAAACAAACTCTATAAATAAGACCATATCCTTTGACCAGTCTAGCAGGGAGAATATTTTTTGAAAATACGGAGGCTTGTCTGGCCCTATAATTTCTTCACATAAAGGGAAATTAAAAGGACCTTGGCTTGTTAATCTGGAGGCTAGGCCTTCCCTTCTTCACTCATTCTGTTACCCAAGGTGAAATTTATGTAAATTGACACATTAACCTATCTTGCCTCCCTGCACAACGCTCAGTTTGCACGGACCACTATTTGTGTCCCTTCTCCCTACCTTCTCTTTGCTACGTCCACTTTACAGATCAAACTAGAAAATAATTATAATATCTATACCTCCCAGGGCTGGTTTATGTTCTGCGTAAATAATGGTACTGTCACCCAATTAAACATCTCCTCTTTATTAGTACTTAACGCTTCTCAGCCTGGGTTCCTGTTAGTAGCTCCGAGCCTAGGCGCTATTTCCAAGCTTGTTCAACATTAGTACTCAGCCGTAAGGCAAAAAAAGAGTTGTTGGCCTGTTAATCATGGGCATCCTAACAGCAGCGGCCATTATCGCCTCTGCCACTGTTGCTGGAATCATCTCTGCATCATACTATCCAAATAGCCCAGGTCCTTAATAAATTTATGGTCAACACTACGAAAGAATTTATAAGCCAAACTTCTATTGATAGACAAGTTTTGGTCCGCCTCGCAGCTCTTGAGGTTGGAGCAGAATTCACTGGAAAAAGACAGGAGGCCTTGTTCCTCGTCTTGAAACTGCCCTGTGACCCTAACTACCAGCACATCTGCATGCCTGGCATTCCTTATAATCACTCCCAAGCTTGGGATGCTGTCCAGACCCACCTTCGCCATGTTTTTTCTTCCTACCTCTCTAACAATATAGAAAATCAAGACGTGACGTTATACCCACAGCTGCAATATGCAGGAGACCGACTTAAAAATACATGGGCTAGGGGCGCCTGGGTGGCTTAGTCGGTTGAGCATCCGACTTTCGCTTGGGTCATGATCTCACGGTTCGTGGGTTCTAGCCCCGCGTTGGGCTCTGTGCTGACTGCCAGCTTAGAGCCTGGAGCCTGTTTCGGTCTGTCACTCTCTCTCTCTCTGACCCTCCCCTGCCCACGCTGTCTCTCTCTCTCTCTCTCTTAGAAATAAATAAAAACATTAAAAAAAAATACATGGGCTGGTTCCTGGGCAGTGTGGCATGACCTAAATCTCTTCTCACTTACAGCCTGCCCTCATCTCAAATTGTGGATAACGCTGGGAAGCAGAATGCTAATGCTTTCACTGCGTCTCTTTTTGTGTCTTTGCAGAATCACCCGCCAAGCCATCCGAAAGCAAACAAAGGACCAGGAGCTTGTCGTGAGAGTCCTCCAACACAAAACTAGAAGGACCAAGAAAAACAAAAATAGAGAAGCCATTGGGGAATAAGCTTAGACATTCCCTGAGATTGCACGGAGGGATTAACAAGGCATGAAGAAGTAGAAAGCCACAGGATGAACGCATCTGAGATTAGGTCGACAGGACAAAGGCCTCCAGTATAAGACAAAAGTATAGGAATAGGAAATCTCAGAATGGAAGCATCCAAAATAAGGTAAAGAAGATGAGGGATTCAGGGCGGAAATGTCCCCCAACTTAGTACAATAGGAGAAAGCTACCTTCACAGGAAGGAAGGACCAAAATAGACAGCCAGATAAACAGGGCCAGAGACCTCCCCAGGGTGAAGTTGCCCAACACAGAGCTAATTGACAAAAGAGAGGTGCCTTCTTGACCCCGATTTCAACATGTGTCTCTTGCGTCCTAGGCAAGTTTAAGCAGAGATGTCGTCTATTGTCTGCAGTAAACAACCTTGCCTGGGGGGGGGGAGGTGCGGGGGGAGGGGGAGACTGGCGTTAGGATTTTGTTTTGTATTGACCCAAACCCCTAACACCTTAAAAAACCCCTTTCCCTCACCTCCATGAGTTAATGCTCATGGTTTCATTGTCTCTTTGCCCAGCAACAATTATATGAGAACAAATTTAACTCATCCAAAAGACAAGAGTAGTGATATCTTTAAAACGTCAAACACCTTACATATGGTGTGCCCAAGGGAAAAAAGGGACAGGGGGATTAACCAACTCTTCACAAAAGGAAGGACACAGGATACAATAAAATGTGGGCATTTATAATATCAAGCCTATTTTAGCCCTTTTTTAAAAATGCTGATTTATTTGAGAGAGAGAGAGCACAAGCAGGGGAGGGAGCCAAACGGACTCCATGCTGTCAGCACAGAGCCTCGCAGAGGGCTTGATCTCAAGAACCATGAGATCTGACCTGAGCCAAAACCAAGTAGAGGTTTCGTAACCGACTGAGCCACCCAGGTGCTCGCTCCCTTCCCTATGTGGCATCTTCTCATTGACATTCTTGGACTCTGGGTATTCCTCTTTTTCACAAACCCAATGGGCACCCTCTAATAATCATTCTGTATTCCATCCAGTGTACAAAGGCTTCCCAGACCCTGCTCTGTAAATCTGACATCACGACAGTCCGATTTTGTACACTAGGTAAGTTGTTTCATACGATTATACTTAAGAGCTTTATGCCACCCATATATTTATGTTATTGTGCTCTGTCCTTGATGCTACATGACAACATGCACTAGTGCAGGGATTTCACCTTCTTTGTTCCCTTTCGTTTTTATCACAAATGTATGTGAATATACGGTTCGTATGAAAACCCCAAGAATATGAAAAAGTAGAGAATTGAAAAATTAAAGGGATAATGAAACCAGGTTAAAAAGAGTCGTTTCAAAACAACTGTCCAAGGGGCACCTGGGTGGCTCAGTCGGTGAAGCCTCTGACTTTGGCTCAGGTCACGATCTCACAGTTTGTGAGTTCGAGCCCCATGTTGGGCTCTGTGCTGACAGCTCAGAGCCTGGAGCCTGCTTCGGATTCTGTGTCTCCCTCTTTCTCTGTCCCCCATTCACACTCGGTCTTTCTCCTTCAAAAATAAATAAACATTAGGGGTGCCTGGGTGCCTCAGTCGGTTAAGGGTTCGACTTTGGCTCAGATCATGATCTCATGATTCGTGGATTCGAGCCCTGTGTCGGGCTCTGAGTTGACAGCTCAGAGCCTGGAGCATGTTTCAGATTCTGTGTCTTCCTCTCTCTCAGCCCCTCCCCCACTCATGCTCTGTCTCTCTCTGTCTCAAGAATAAATAAGCTATAAAATTTTTTTAAATAAAACAAAAATAAATAAACATTAAAATTTTTTTCCAAAACAACTGTTTAAAGCAAAATTATATGAAAAATAAAAACTAACTGAAATAGGCTATAAAAAAGAAATTATTAAGGATATCAACATGGATTCATAATTAAATTGTCAAAAGCCTACACACGAAACAATACAATATATACTGGTCCTAGAATGCTCAGTCTTTATTTGTGGAATGAATCAGAAATTAGGTCGCAATGTGATAAGGACATTTACCATATGGCAAGGTTGTATTTCAGTTTAGTTGGAAAAGGTTGAATTGCTAAATAACAGCTAGAATAAAGGGATATCTAAACCAATGCTGGAATCGATGGATATCTATCTGGAAGACTCTGAAATTGGTCCCCTCCCTCAAACCCTTCACAAAAATTCAGAGGGTTATGACCTCACAGTGTAAGTGTAACCATACAATGTAGCAGAACATCAAGGAAACTATATATAACATCTACAGGTGAGCAAAACCACTTAAATAAAGCCATAAACTCAGAAGTAAGAAGAGAGGTGTATTTAAGTAACATTTAAATTGTTAATGATCAAGATATGTTCCAAAAATCAATAGAGAAACAAGGATCTCAGGAAATAATTTGAAATGCTGATAATGCTTTAAAAGTAAAAGAGAGAGAGGAAACAACATATGGGCACATAATAATAAAACCAATCACAATGGTCATAAAACACAAAGTTTGCTGAAATTGAGGGAGAGTTTAGGAAATTAGCAAGAACCTTCTCCTTGTCCCAGCAGCCTGGAAAATAACTCACAGGGCTGTTACATTGATTGTAGTTGAAACTTTCAAATAGGAGCCAAAGGGTCATTCTGAATTTGTTGCCTTAAGAGTAAGTGTTACAAGGTTGAAGGCGGAACCTGAAAGCAGCTATGTGACAAATACTGATATTCTCTAACTGGACATTTCAGAGTCCCAGATGCTCTGTGGCCATCCTGACCAGAGCCTGCCCTGTGCTGGGGAGCATCCTGTGCCTCGTAAGAGGGTCACAGCATCCCTGGCCTCTGTGCAGCTCTCTCCAGTGTGACAAAGTGTCTCCAGACATTGATCAATGTCCTCTGGGGGACAAAATTACGTCTAATTAGAACCACACATTGAATTTAACAACTTCAACATATTTTTTCTAGCATGGCCATAATAGCAATTTAGTGATAAAGAACATGAAAGACTTCAAAAGTGTGAGTAGCAGCCACTCTGAAACTGACACAGCCACTGGATAAATACATCAATTACTTCAGTAAGCAAACACACACAGTGATCACTTGCTCTGGGCTACGTTGAATTGGCTCTCAAGAGATGACAGTTAATGATCTTGGCTTCCTTTTTCTCTGACCCTCTCATCCAGGATGCACTAGGCCTTTGGACTCACCTGGCTGGGGTGTGTCTGATGGGAAAGTCTCCTTGTGGAAGCCTGAGCTCCTCCCTGGATGGCAGATAATAGGGACTGAAGGTTTGCCCTCACCTGAGACAGCAGGAGGCAGTGAAGCATCAGCTCCCAGCCAGAATTAGGACTCAGAACAAACAGACAAAAACCATGCCCCTTCCTGTCCAAGGTCGCACAGGCTGACAGACAAGAAAGCAGGAGGTATTTACAGCTCCCTGTATCTGCTCATTAGGTCCATTTCCCTCGTGTTACTCCAAAACAGTTCCCAAGTGGAACCCTATTCATGCAAAGGAAATTTCTCTAATGAATCATGTCCCCCAGGAGAACCGTTTAGAAGTAGTGAATCCTCTGGGACACCAGGGTGGCTGGCTCAGTCAGTTAAGCAGCCGATGTGGGCTCAGGTTATGATCTCACAGTTCACGGGCTCGAGCCCCACATTGTGGTAAGAACCCCTCCCTAAGGAGAGAGAGAAAAAAAAAAGAGGAGAGAAGACTTCAAGGTCACCTAGATATGCGCCCAGGTGCCTACATCCCCCATGGCCTTGTAAACTGAGACAATTTAATCAGACTGCTTGTTTATGTGTGTTATCATATATGAGAGACAAAGAAATAGAAAATGCATTAAAAAACTATGCCATGTGGTGTGGGCCGCTCAGTTCTTTGGGTACGAACCCAACTGAGTGGTGCCAGCATGAATAAAGTTGCTTCCTGGAAAGAAAAGCCTTGGTGTCACAACTCTCTGTGTGAGAATCCTGCAACAACATCGGGCTCTGTGCTGACAGCTCGGAGCCTGGAGCCTGCTTCGGATTCTGTGTTTCCTTCTCTCTCTGCCCCTCCCCCACTCCCTGTCTCTCAAAAAAAAAAAAAAACATTAAAAAAAAGAATTAGTGAATCCAGCTGGATTTTTTTTTTTTACTCCTTCTCCTTGAACTTGCCTCCTTCCTGGTGAGTAAATCTCCTAGCACCTTATCTCAGCTCCATTTGCAGTTTCTCCCGGGTCTAACACTGAGGAAACTGCCTGGAAGAGGTCTCTTTATTTTCAATGCCTTGACCTGTGGTGAGGACCCAGCTATCTCCAGTGTCTATTCTTCTATTCAATAGGGTGTAGAACTAGGTTCTTCTGATCATAAACCTTGGGCACTACATACACTGGCTTCAAGACATCTTTGCTGTTACAATTAGGACTTTCTTCCTTTATCTCAAGCAAAAAGCTGTCAGTCCCTCTTAGAGAGTGTTTGTTAATTCGAAGAGATAAACTGAGCTCTTCTTATGTGCTATTAACCTATACTGAGCACGTAGAGGGAATGTTTAATTCAACTTTCTGCGAATGTGTTATCCCTGAGAAAGTAGGGATAGTAGGGATTTCTTAGCTCCATTCTCCATGCAAGACTAGTACTTGGTGGTGTGATACCTAAATCTAACTGATTCCATTTTAGAATAAACCTCCATCTTGAGAGTGAACTAGGCCCAAACCCAGTCCCAGGCTTTGCCCTTAGTTACTGCCCTAGCAACGACAACAGCCAATCAGTTTAAAAGAGGTGCCTATATCCCAAGACGTTCGGGTTGCCAGATCGGCCAAACCAATCGGGTGCTGACAAGACAGCCTGTACCTATCAGGAGGCTGCCAGGAGGCTGCCAAGATGGAATGGCCCAAATTCCACTGTAATCACAATAAAAAGCCCTGCGATCACGAGTTCAGGGCTCCATACCATCGCCGCTGCGTCGGGGTGTGTTGGAGTCCCTGCTTGAGCTTGTAGTAAAGACCCTTTTGTACTTGCATCGGTGTCGGCTCCTTGGGGGTCTCAGGGGACTCGCGAATCGGGCACAACAGTGGCACCTAGTGGCCTGCCTGAAGTCAGTGCTCAAGTACGTGGAGGCCTTGAGTGGGGTTCTGTCGGGATGCTTCTGGTTCTTGAGCTTGAGGACAGCGGCTCTCAAGCAGAGATGAATTTTGCCCTGGGGATGTTTGGTAACATTCGAAGGGATGCTGCTGAGTACCTACGTCCACAAAATGCACCCTCCAGAAATAAAATGATGTTGTCCCAAAGGTCTAATGTAACAGGTGAGAAAACCTAGTCTAGACCAGCCCTTCTCCAACTTTACACTGACCACAAAGTGTTGACAAATCCACACGGATCCTGCTGCAAATGCAGAATCTGGGTGTTAGGTCCTGAGTGGCCCAGAGTTTCTATATTTTTGACAAGCTCTCATGTGTTAATTATGTGCAAGTCCCAGTCCATGTACCCCTTTTGGATTAGCAAGGGGGTGAGCCCGTGTTAGGGATCGATGTAGGTAGTTTTGGAGGTCTCCTGCACCTAACATCATCGTTGTGTGTAATTTCGAAGGAACAGTCTATCCCTCATTCTAGAGGCTGTGTCAATTCCGTATTTGTTTCCTTTATATGCGGGCAGTAGTATGACATGAAAGAATACAACTGGGTTTTGGTTTTTAATGTATCTATTCCTTTATAATGTCTATAGTGCAGTGGACGCACAAGGTTACACAGGGGACAAGTGTACAACAGTGGGAGGTACAGGCTTCTACTTATGGAATGAATAAATCACGGGCCTAAGAGGCACAGTGTAAGGAGTACAGTCAACTTATTGCAATAGCCTTGCCTAGGGACAGACAATAGCTACTCTCGCGAGCAGAACACAATGTGTAAACTTGTCAAATCCCCCGAAAACAATGCTGTTTTGAAAAAGACTTCTTAGAAGACAGAAAAAGAGCCTCCCACATATGTCCACCTCTTAATCAGGACTTAGGAACATGTTATTTTCTAGAGCACGAGGGAATCAAGGTAGGAGATTGAACAGGTCTGCACCCCTCCTGCTCTCTCTGTCTCTCTCTCTTAAAAAAAAAAATTACCCAAGGGCGCCTGGGTGGCTTAGTCGGTTAAGCGTCCGACTTTCGCTCAGGTCATGATCTCGTGGTTCGTGGGTTCGAGCCCCGGGCCGGGCTCTGTGCTGACTGCCAGCTCAGAGCCCGGACCTGTTTCAGAGTCTGTACCCTCTCTCTCTGACCCTCCCCTGCTCACGCTGTCTCTCTCTCTCTCTCTCTCTCTCTCTCTCTCTCTCCTAGAAATAAATAAATAAATAATTACCCAGTAAAGCAGTGAAAATTATGTGACAGCCTTAAATTATACACAGCAAGAAACTTGAAATATCTACGGTTTTTTTGTGTGTGTGTAGCTCCTTTAATTCACCAAAGTGTCCACCTTACATATGCAGGTTACAGTGTGTAATTACTCTCCAATGATTTAACTCAGTGGGGAAAAAAATCTTATGGGGCATGGCTAAGTAGATTCCAGAGTACAGGTAGCTGATTCTCACTTAAGAGGAGTAGGAGATAGCAATTCTAATGGGGAAGAAATTGTTAGAATGGATGTCTGAACAATGGAATTACATTTAAGTAATTCACATGATAAAGAAATTGTGTCTATAAATAGAAGATTAACCTCCATGTAGGAGGAGTAACCTGACCATAAATTGGCTGAGTAACACCATGGATGAGCCCTCAAAACACATTGTAGACATTAACACCTGACCCCAGACCCATAAGGAGCCCAGCAGAGATCAGAAACTCTCCCCAGCATATGATTCCATTTGATTCTAAAAGTATTACGGTATCTCATTTAACAAGGAACGCCTGTTACACAACAATAGCTGACTGACACAATAACCCAAGAGAACAGACCTGAGGCAATTAGAAGATGTGCTGCTTTTTATTTGTGGCATATGATCTGACATTGAGGAGAGCCGTCATGATCGTTCTGTGATTCAAGTTTATTTTAAACGAATTTATGAACAAGGGGGCTTCCTTCTGGGTAATGGGGGTAATGGGGAGAGTTTGAAGGCCATGCATGTTTGTGCAGAAGCCCTGGTGACCCTGAACCACGTGTCGGCAGGACACGCAGCCCTCGTGTAAAGCATCCTCTGCTCATGCAGGTGGGAGATTTCAGAGCAGAAGGAGATACAGAATGGGTGAGGCTGATACTGTTCCTTCATCATCCCTTAGCATTGGTGACAGATACCAGGAAAAGGAACTTATTCCATGGAACGGTAGGAAGACTCACAATCGCATGTAGAATTAGATGTTTTTAGGAAGAACCAGGAAGCTAATTCAGTGATAAAACAGAGAAGACCCTAAGCAACCCTTCACCTCAATGAATAACCCCCCTCAGCTGGGGACAAGATCTTCCGTGCTTCATTAAATAGATGCAGACCATGAAAAAGGAATATTTTTCACAGTAACAAAATGGGTGTTTTGAAGATTTGTTTCCTCATATTTACGGTCTTCTCTGACACTAAGAACATGTTAGATCAATCTATTTATTCAAATTTGTCTTTCCATGATGAGTCCACTTAGAGATATATATTTGCTAATCAGTTTTTGCCAGTGGCTATCGTAGGCCTCTGGACACCGGGCTGAATAACAGAATAAACAAACAAACAAACAAACAAACTCCCCAAAAACAAGAGTTCAGGAATGAAATACAGCAGCATGTTTGTAGAATAAGTGACTGACATTAACCTTTTGGTTTCTGAGGCATCCATTTCAAAGACCACCATTCATATTAACATACTGCCAGGTGTATGACACAATTACTATATAAACACACAGGCCACCCCACCTACAAAGTACCCCTTTAGAAAGACCTGGTAATCTAGGTAACTTTTTCAAACAGCTTTTCCTGTTCTGTGCCCACATTGCATTACTGGGCTTTTTGTACGTTTTTTTGCTATTGGTATTTTTTTTTTAATATATTTTTAATTTATTTCTAGGAGAGAGAGAGACAGCATGAGCAGGGGAGGGTCAGAGAGAGACGGAGACACAGACTCCGAAATAGGCTCCAGGCTCTGAGCTGGCAGTCAGCACAGAGCCGACGCGGGGCTCGAACCCACGAACTGCGAGATCATGACCTAAGTGAAAGTCGGACGCTTAACCGACTAAGCCACCCAGGCGCCCCTGCTATTGGTATTTTTAAGTACTGGAGGAAAATATTTTATTATTCTTTTTCTTTAATTATTTATATGAGTTTAGTTGACACCCAATGTTACATTAGTCTCAGGTTTACAATACAGTGATTCAACTTCTCTATACATGATGTGGGGCTCATGCAGGTGTAGCTGACATCTGTCCCATTATATCGCTATTCCTTTATAGAGAACTATATTCCATTACTATGCCTTCAATTCCCATGACTTACTCATTCCATAGCTCTGCTCTCACCTTCCTTCCCCCGTTTTCCCATCATCCAACTCCACTCATGTTTTAAATACTAATAACAAATGAGCCCAGAAACCCCAGCCCCTCCACCCATGGACCCCCCAAAAGCCAGATCCTTCAGCAGTGTTCTCTCTCTCTCTCTGTCATGGCTCTCTCCATTTCTGAGACTTCCTCAAATGGCCTTTGGGCATCCCATGTGCCCTCCAGCATGCATGAGAAATAAACCCTGTGTTTTTACAGTTCTCTGATGGGTGCTGCTGAGGTGTGCCTTGTGATGAAAATAAGAACCCAAAGGCCAGTGGAGTCACAGTATAGGCTCTGGTCAGGGAAACATCTGTGGCAATATCCACAGGCACATGCCCGGGCTTTCCTACCTTGAACATTGGTGTCGATAGTGTTCAAACAGAACACTGTAAGAATCCACAGCATCAGAGACTGCTTAAGATCGACAGACTCCAGGTGAAAACAGTGTTTGGCATTTCCAACTACAGTAAACTTATGTAGGGGGCTTAGTGGCCAAGTGTAGTTCTTTTCCCCACATGAATAACCCAACTCGTGATTATTCTTTGTGGAAATCTAGGGAAAATTTACATGGTATGGTATAAGTTACTTGAAATGAAATTATTTTAAAAATTTTTTTATAAATCTTTACTTATTTTTCAGAGTGAGACAGAGTGTGAGCAGGGAAGGAACAGAGAGAGAGGGAAACAGAATCCAAAGCAGGCTCTGGGCTCTGAGCTGTCAGCACAGAGTCCAACATGGGGCTTGAACTCATGAACTGCAAGATCACTTAACTGACTGAGCCAACCAGGTGCCCTGAATTAAATTATTTTTAAGAAAACCAACTTGCCATTGTAAGATACAGAAATTCCCAGGCATTCGTGTTCCAAGGTTGAAGAAAAAACTGGGGACATATGAAAATGAACAAATATCGGGGCACCTGGGTGGCTTAGTCGGTAAGCGTCCAACTTTCGCTTAGGTCATGATCTCGTGGTTCGTGGGTTCGAGCCCCGCGTCGGGCTCTCTGCTGACTGCCAGCTCAGAGCCTGGAGCCTATTTCCGAGTCTGTGTCTCCCTCTCTCTCTGACCCTCCCCTCTTCGTGCTGTCTCTCTCTGCTAGAAATAAATAAAAATATTAAAAAAAAAAAAAAAGAAAAGAAAATGAACAAATGTGAAATGGTCATATCAGACAGAGCAGAAGCTGATAAAGTGAGTTACTTCAATGAATAGAGAAGCTGAATTCAAACAAATGGAAATTCCAGGAAATAAATAGGAGCAGATTCTACTTTCACAGTCTGATCGAAGAATAGCAGTTCCTGGCACTTAAGCTTTGAGCCCTGCAATCATGGGCATGTCTTCAGCCCTGGACTAATGGCCCTTACACTGCTGGAACCCAATGATTCTTTTCAGAGCTCTCTTTATGTCTTTGTTCCTCAGGCTGTAGATGAAGGGGTTCAGCATGGGCGTGACCACCGTGTACATCACTGAGGCTGTTGCACTTGAGTGGGAGCTCTGGGTAGCAGCGGAGCTAAGGTACACTCCCAGGCTGGTACAAAAAAACAAGAAGACACCCGAGAGGTGAGATGCACAGGTGGAAAACGCTTTATATTTGCCTTGCGCTGATGAGATCTCACATATGGAAGAAACTATCTTGGAGTAAGAGTAAAGGATCCCCACAAAAGAACCACCGCCCAGCAACATAGCTGTAAAATACAACATCAAGTTATTAAGAAACGTGTCAGAACAGGCAAGTTGGAGCATCTCATTGAGTTCACAAAAGAAGTGGGGGATGTGCAAGTGTGTGCAAAAGGAAAGCCGCAACATCATTAAACTTTGTGACATGGAATTCAGGATACACATGACCCAGGACACGAGAACCAGCAGCCCACAGAGCCGAGGGTTCATGACGACTGTGTAGTGCAGGGGGTGACAGATGGCCACGAAGCGGTCATAGGCCATTACGCTCAGGAGAAAGACGTCTAATCCTGCCCAGAGTATGAAAAAGTACATCTGAGTGATGCAGTCCTCATAGGTTATGACCTTGCTCTGAGTCTGGATGTTCCACAGCATCTTCGGGACGGTGGTGGAGGTGAAGCAGATGTCCACAAAGGACAGGTTGGCGAGGAAGAAGTACATGGGCGTGTGGAGGTGGGAGGCAGAGCTGACGGCCAGGATGATGAGCAGGTTTCCAAACACAGTGATCAGGTACATGGAGAGGAAGAGCCCAAATATGAGGGGCTGTAATTCTGGTTCCTCTGAAAATCCCAGAAGAAGAAATTCTGACATTTGTGTATCATTTCCTGGTTCCATGTGCTGGAGATGACTAGAGGGAACAAAAAAATAACATGACCCATTTTGTCAGTAATGAACATGACAAATATCATCGAAATTCTCAAATTTTTATCTTGCATTCAAAAGGTCAAATTCCATACTTTTGGTACGGAATTTGTCCCCTCTCAAAACCCTCATGCCAGCTCTAATTGGAATTCACATCCCACCATTAGCTTTTTCCACAACTACTCATCTATTCTATATTAAAAAAAAAATTTATAGTTTATTTTTGAGACACAGAGAGACAGAACATGAGCAGGGGAGGGTCAGAGAGAGAGAGAGACACAGAATCCGAAGCAGGCTCCAGGCTCTGAGCTGTCAGCACAGAGCCCAACGTGGGGCTCGAACCCACGAACTGTGAGATCATGGCCTAAGCCGAAGCTGGATGCTTAACCGACTGAGCCACTCAGGCACCCCTCATCTATTCTTTATTTTTATTTTATTTTATTTATATATATATTTTTTTATTTCTAGGAGAGAGAGAGAGAAAGAGAGAGAGAGAGAGCGTGAGCAGGGGAGGGTCAGAAAGAGAGGGAGATACAAACTCTGTAATAGACTCCAGACTCTCAGGTGGCAGTCAGCACAGAGCCCGACGCGGGGCTCGAACCCACGAACCGCGAGATCATGACCTAAGCGGAAGTTGGACGCTTAACCGACTAAGCCACCCAGGCGCCCCTCTTTATTTTTAAACAGAAATTCTGTCATGCATTTGAGGATTAACCTTGAGCACTGACTAGCCTACAGGCAAAGAGTATACATGTCAAGAAACAAGAGTCTATAGGGTTCAATGATGGGGAAAGAGGAGGAGCAAGTGAAAGACCAGATAAAATATCAGGAGGTGACAGGCACTACGAAAGAAAACAAACCTTGTGTAAAGGAAAGTGTTATTTTTACCGGTTGCTTGGGGACCCCGGCACACATTTAAACAGAGGCCTCAAGGACACAGGACACAAGATCCTCTGGTGAAGAGTGTGCCCATCAGAGGCAACAACCCGGCAAAGGCTCTGAGAGAAGACGTGGGTTTGTTACAACAATTTTAAAAAATGAGGGTTCTTGACGCACCATGTTACATCAGTGTGGGGTGGACAACACCATGATTCAAAAAGTTTAAACATCACACCCTGCTCACCACACGTGGAGCCGCCATCTGTCACCACACAACACGGGGACAGTGTCACTGACTGTATTCCCTCTGCTGTGCCTTATACTCCTGTGAGTCATCATTCCTTACCATGGAAGGAATTCCTTCACTGGAAGCCGGTACCTCCCGCTCCCCTTCACCATTCTGCGTTTTGTTGGTTTGCTTATTGTCTTAAAAATCAAGGCTCAAAAGAGAGCCGGTGTGTCCCTGCGCTGGAGCAAGAGGAAGGGTGATGAGAGGCGATGGCAGGGAGTGTTGGGGAACGAGGTGGCCTCCCTGACGACACTGGTGAAATCAGAACACGAGGAATCCCTCCTTCACATGTGTGTCTTGCACTTTATTAGTTTTGTTTCCAAGGAATCTTGGAATAGAAATGGACCCTTTCTTACCTTCATACGTTGGGTGGTTACCTGACACCTGTATTTTAAGGGTCATGTGTTAGAGTGATGGGTTTCAGGACCTCTGCCTTGAGAATCTCTATCACACACACACACACACACACACACACTGTAGGTTCCTATGGTTATTCTCACCTACAGCCAAATAATTACACCAACAATGATACAAGGCGGGCTGTCGACATCACATTGTCTTCCTCTAAAGATGCAAACATGGGTCCTATTTCCATGAGCGTGTAAACTTGGGTCTCCATTTCCATATGATCGTTTCATGTCCGGTGCTTAAAGAAAACTAAACCATCAGTTCCATAAACCGAGAGCAAGAAAACTGGGGAGAAAGATGTAACGAGCTCAGGTGGCGCCAGCGATGGGGATGAGAAAGTGCCCCTTCCTGGCAACACCCCAACCCCAGATGCAACTCCTTGATGCCCAGCGTAACAAAGCAGCAAAAATCAATTTATCCTAAAGTATGAAGGTCTTCATGTTATCAAGACATCCCAGCAGAATAACAAGCAGGGAAGACACTCACAATTCACAGAAGGAAATACACAGAGTACAACAAAAATGAGGTAATTTTAAATATTATTTGCTAAAAAAACACTTTCTAAATAATATATAATGCAAACCTGTATAATTAGAAACTCGGGTTTTGGATTTCGGATGTACACAGATTTGCTATTTGAACTTGGAAAAAAACCAAATCTGTACTATTTTGTCTTTTTCTTCAAATTCTAGTCACTTAGCATACAGTACAATATTGGTTTCCGGAGCAGAATTCAGTGATTCATCTCTTACAACACCCGGTGCTCCTCACAGCAAGTGCCCTCCTTCATCCCCAGCACCCATCTAGCCCATCCCCCACCCACCTGCCTCCATCAGCCCTCAGTTTGCTGTCTGTCCTTATGAGTCTCCTGTGGCTTGTTTCCCTCTCTTCTCTTCCCCCACCTCCCCAACCAAACTACTGTCAATGCCAATATCCTTCCCCAGATAGTGGGGCTAGAGGTATCCGTCCTGCTCAGGCGGTTGACAGATTTAGTTAATACGCCATAAAGAGCTTAGCACCGTTCCCTCTGTTGATAATGGGTGCTTCTCGCTGGTGAGGAAATTTGGTTGATCTTTTTCTTCTCTCAGATGTCCTTATCACTTCCCCACCTCTGGGGTCCTTAATCCACAGACTTATTTCAGTTCCTTGTCCTGTCTCCACCTATCATGGGCTGGGACCCCTCCAGCCAATATTCACATCAACCCTGAGAGGTCTTTTTTTTTTTAACCTTTTGTTGTTTTCATTATTTATTTATTCTAGAGAGAGAGACAGAGACAGAGCATGAGCAGGGGAGGGGCAGAGAGAGAGGAAGAGAAAATCTGAAGCAGGCTCCAGGCTCTGAGCTGTCAGAACAGAGCCCGATGCAGGGTTAGAATTCACAAGATGTGAGATCATGACCTGAGCCGAAGTCTGACACTCAACATACCGAACCATCCAGGTGGCCCAGCCCGAGAGGTCTTTCTATATCACAGGTGCGCTACTGCCAACCTCCCCAGATTAACCCCTTCCTGATGACTCCCTTCTGGAGAATGAACCCCAAATTCCATACCTTCCAACACTTGGCTTGCCTCCCCTGACCAGCCCACCAGCTTCACACTCACACCGCCTCACCCACATCCACCTCACAGACATTGAACCTGAGTTGTACCTTCACCTGAAGCCCCAATCTCAGGGCTCAGGGCCTCTACACACCTGCTTCCTTCTGCTTGGAGTCTCCCACTGGCCTATCTGGAATTTTTCACCTCCTCTCTATCTTGAAAATCCCATCACCTCTTTCAGATTAAGGTGTCATCTCCTTCATGAATCTATGTGGGTGTGGTTCCTTTTAATATTGCCACAAAAGAAGGACTTTAGGGTCACCACTGTGTAATTTTTATTTAATTCCATATATGTTTCCCTGCTAGACTGTGGGTGCTCTGGGGCGTGTTATGCTCACCCCCGCCCTTTATGCCCAGACATAGCTTGGCTGGGGACACTAGGAATAAATACAGATTGCATGTGGGAATGAGAGGCTCTGTGCTCACAGAAGTTGCCAGTGATGAGAGAGAGAATAGAAACAGGGAGTTACTAGCACAGGAACAGAGGACGCGAGACAGGACTGTTATCCATATTCTTAGAACGGGACCATGTGTGGGGTCGGGCTGGGGTCTGCAAGAATAAACTAGAATAGAAGAAATGAGGCACAACAGAAGATACCAGAGCGCACCGCACGTGCTCAGGCTGCAAACCCAGCCGTTTCCTGGCTCTTCCTGGGGAGCCCTGTGCGTGCGCACAGACATGCTTCTTTCCGTGTTTGCCCCTGCAGCGTGCTGGGTCACGTGTAACAGGCATGTTTTGCTCTGGGATAAAGTCAAAGATTTTCTCATCCGTGGCAGTCAAAGCCGGGAGAGGTTTAAAGGAAGTCAGCTCCTGCCAGGGAGGGAAAAGCACTCTGAAGACAGAGGCCGTTCCACCAGCCAGGCTGCGGAGAGAGCGGGCGCCGGGGTGCGCGCCGTGTCCCCTCCCGACGCAGGGGCCGCACCCTCGCTGCCCTTCCATCACCCCGTTCGCTCCTAATCGTATCCACATCAGGCCCTTGTTTGGATTTTATTCCACTTATTCCTCTGTGTTGGACCACACTGCTTCTCATGGGTCCAGTAATGGACGAGGCCGGCCCTCTCTCACATTTCTGTGTAATTCCTGGGTCCTGGGTTTTAATCTCTTTTTTGCCAAACTCATCGGGGAAGTCTCCTCCTGTTCCTGATTTTTGTGCAACGCGTGTAGACATCCCTGTAAATCCTATACGCGCCTCGGAAACCTGTTTCCTTTCTTCGTATGTATCTCCTTAAAGACATTATGTCTTACACACATTTATTTCACCCACTCTGCTTTCTTCAATTAATGTAAGATCCAAATGAGTGGGGTCTCACTTCCTTAATTTATTTTTCCTGCTTCATAAAGGTGTGCATTTAGGTAGAAACACATTTTTAGAAAATGGAATTTACAAAATAAAAGGAATAGCAGGGAAAAGAAAAGGAGGGTTAAGACAGTGGATTCCAAACAACCTTGTTAATCAAAATAGAATTTAAAAAAGACTCTCTTCTGCAAGAAAAGATAGAAAAGAACAGTAATTTCATCACAGTAACACATGAGTCTAAATCAAACTGGAATGGTAAAAACCTAATAAAAAAGAATAGAAAATGAGGTGCCTGGGTGGCTTAGTCGGTTAAGCGTCCGAGTTTCGCTTAGGTCATGATCTCGCAGTTCGTGGGTTTGAGCCCCGCGTTGGCCTCTGTGCTGACTGCCAGCTCAGAGCCTGGAGCCTGTTTCAGTCTGTGACTCCCTCTCTCTCTGACCCTCCCCTGCTCACACTGTCTCTCTCTCTGTCTCCTAGAAATAAATAAACATTAAAAAAATAGAAAAATACAATTTATAATGCTCATTGAATTTAAAAAGTGCAGAGAGCAGAATCTAAAATTATCATTTCCTTTTCTCTGAACATAAGTGGAGTCAAATATGCTTCTGAAAAAGCTATAAGTTGAATACAAGAGAAATTCAGGTCTCCACAGGATGGCAGAAGCATGATTGCTGGCTTAGAGATCTGATCACAAGCAGCAAAAGGTAGTAAGGAATCACAGACAGGAAGTAAGGTGGCCATACATACAAAAGGGAATTTATTTTTACAAAGCACATAAAAAACAACGGGTGAGGGACAACATATGATGAATTGACCTATTTGATGGCTCAAAATTTATAAACTCTCACACCACCTAACAAATACATCTCTCCATGTATGCAAGAATTAAGCAGCAAATAAATAGCAAACTTGGCTTAAAATTTCGCTATTATGTGTTTTCTTTATTTCACGTTTTTATTTAAATTCTAGTCAGTTAACTTCTAATGTGATATTGGTTTCAGGAGTAAAATTATTCATCTGAAAGAATGCAATCAAAAAGAAGAAAATGATTCAGCAAGAATAACAACCAAAAGCAAGAATACGAATGCTCAGACCCCAGGAAACAAGGCAAGAATTTTGGCAGATAAATTGCTGCAGAGAAAGTAAATGGCTAATAAACCCCCAAATTTATTCTGTCTCTAAGTAATGAAATAATTTTCAAATAAAGCCCTCTAGCATATGCCTGTTGTGTTTTAAATAATTTTTTTCAGGGAATACCTAATGGAGAGAAAATTCTGTGAAATGTATTTTTTCAGAACTGCAGTTGCAAGCTAGTGGCTCCCTCCATTGGTCTGGATCCTTCTAATGGATACAGAATATGATCCAAAATACCCCATCTTACGTCACCTGGGTGGTGGCTCAGTCTGTTGAGCATCTGACTTCAGCTCAGGTCATGATCTCATAGTTCGTGGGTTCAAGCCCCATGTTGGGCTCTGTGCTGACAGCTCAGAGCCTGGAGCCTGCTTTGGATTCTGTGTCGCCCTCTCTCTCTGACCCTCTCCTGCTCATGCTGTCTCTCTCTCTCAGAAATAAATGGAAAAAAAAACATTAAAAAAATTCCCCATCTTTAAAATATTGCTTAAATTCCCTCACTGCACTGCACACCCCTTCACACCAAATAGTGTTTTTTTCATATTTTCTTTTGTTGCAAAACTCCTTGCAAGTGTTCAGGTTTTCCTGGAAGACAGCTCCCCGCCCCCCCATTCCTTCATTAGTCTCATCCAGCTGGACTTATTCCCACCACCGAGCTGTCAACAGTAATCCTTGCATCACTAATTTCAAAAGACATTTTCTTTTTTTAAATTTATTAAATAAATTGATTACAAATGAATGAGTTCACCACACCAACAAACAGAATGATCTCTCAGCTCTGGGACAGGATGGTTGAGCTCTTAGGCGACCTCAGGTAAAAGCTTTCAGTTTCCCTTCTTCCTGAACCTTCCCCGAATTACCTGCAGAGCTCTGAGACTCACGTGATTGGGGTCTCTGAGAGGAAGATCTACCACGTGGAAGTCAGAATCCCTCCCTGTTGGGTGATGATGGAGAGCAAGCTCTATTTCCAGACAGCGGGAAGGAACACGAGGAATCCAAATGCAAAAATCACATCTCCTGCAGCTTTGGGAAGACCATGTTCAGGGTCTGCAGCAGCGGAGATGTTCACAGTCTCTTACGTTTGCTGTATCTGTTCCCTATAACTGCTCATTAGACACACTTCCCATTATTACTTCAACCCCTGAGCCCATCTCCCCATGGGAATGCATCTGGACAGAATGGAATTTGTTCCTGTAGATTCTCTGTTCCCAGGAGATCAGATTAGAATTCAGGTGTATCCGGGGTGCCTGGGTGGCTCAATCAGTTATGCCTCTGGCTTTGGCCAGGTCATGATCTCACAGTTGGTGGGTTCAAGCCCCTCATTGGGCTCTGTGCTGACAGCTCCGAACCCGGAGCCTGCTTCAAATTCTGTATCTCCCTCTCTGACTCTCCCCTGCTCACGCTGTGTCTCTCTTTCTCTCTCAGAAATAAATAAAAACATTAAAAAAATTTTTAATAAAATAAATTTTAAAAAATCCAAACAGATGAACATACGGGGGGAGGCAAGAGAGGGGGAGGAAAACCACAAGAGACTTTTAATGATAGAGAAGAAAGTGTGGGTTGACAGAGGGATGTGGGTGGGCAATAGGCAAGATGAGTGGTGGGTTCTAAGGAGGGCACTTGTCGCGATGAGCCCTGGGTGTTGTATGTAAGTGATGAATCACCAAACAATACTCTGAAACCAATATAAACTACATATTAACTAAAATATAAATTTAAAAAATTTAGAAAGCATTATCTTAAGTCATTTACTTTTCCAAGGCTTGTTATCCACCAATAGCTTACTGATGCAATAACCAATATTTTAAAAACTGAAAGTTAAGAATAATCTACTGCTTTTTGTTTTTGGCCATTGTTATGATATTTGAAGACAGCATTCATAATGATCTGTTTATCCACATTTACTTCAGATAATGGTACTAAAAAGTGATTACCATTGAAGTTTTCTTACAGGTAACTGGTAGAGATTGGAAATACCTACAAGTTTTTGTACGGATAATTTTTGGGACTCTTGTTTGCAAGAATCCATACCCATAGCATTACTGGGCAGGAATTCGACCTCTTGTCCAAGTCAGCCTTTGAGAATTGAGGAGAGTTGAGAGCATTAAAAAGGTAAAGAAATTAATCATGGAGTGAGTATACATATGGTTCACTCACTCACACTCTAATAATTTTTATGACAGAAATTTTAAAGTGTGGGGGGATGTTAAGTTGAGGGCAGTGGGAGAAACAATATTTGTAGGTGACACTGGAAATTTTCAAGTAGATACAACAAAATCATCCAATTAAACAATACGAGATCTGCCACTAAATTCTTCACTCTGATAAATAAAACCCTTTAAACGTGGACACCAAATACCTCCACGCCTCAATAAGGAGATAGATGTCATCAAAAACATATTTTCTACAATAAAATATGGTGTGATTGAAAATTTTACTTTATTTTTTCTTGCCACTTCTGATATTAACCCCTTATTAGTCACGTGGTTTATACAAGTTTGTCTTTCTGTAGATTACACTTGGAGCATGTTTTTCATCAGCAATTTTTACCCTACTATTCTGTGCCAGGGATACTGTGGATGCTGAGGTGATTAAAAAACACAGGATCCTAATGAGGATCCTAAAACCCCATGACTAACTACAAAACAAACTAATATGTTAAAGCCTACATTCTCAGGAAGAGCACTTTAAGTAGTAAAGAAAGGAATGGCAGACAGAGTGAAGAAGCTGTAGTCGCAGGATTTCCTCTACTGTAAAATTATATAAGTGGCTTCAGTTGCCAAATTGTAGTTTACTCCATACAACTGGTCCAGTTCATCACTACATGAGGCAAATGGGAATCCCCAAACTGTTTCTGATTCAAGGTTGGGATGAACTTTGGAAATTAAGAAAAGAAAAAAGACAAAAGGAGAAGCTGTTGGATAGCAGAAGGAGCAGAAAGTTAAACAAAGGGACTTATTTACACTTAATAAAGCAGTTGACCTTTGGAAAAATTGAAATTCCAGGATATAAATAGAGGGATTAGGTTCTTCTTTCATGATCTGATTAAAGGATTACAATCTCTAGCTGTTAAGCGTTAAGCCTGCAATCACAGATGTTTCTTAAAAAAAAACTAAAGGCTCTTTTATTACTACCCTCTGAAAAATACATTTAGAGCCTCCTTTATGTCTTTGTTCCTCAGGCTGTAGATGAAGGGGTTCAGCACGGGCGTGACCACTGTGTACATCACCGAGGCTGTTGCACTTGAATGGGAGCTCTGGGCAGCAGCAGAGCTAAGGTACACTCTTAGGCTGGTACAGGAAAATAAGGAGACAACTGAGTTGTCTGTGAGTTGCACAGGTGGAAAATGCTTTTATACTCCCCCCGAACTCAGGAGATCCCACATATGGAGGAAACTATCTTAGAGTAAGAGTAAAGGACCCCAGCTCAGGGGAGCACCCAACAGCATAGTTGCAAATTACATCGCCAAGTTATTAACAAAGATGTCAGATCAAGCAAGCTGCATCATCTGATTGAGTTCACAGAAAAAGTGGGGGATTTGCATGCCAGTACAGAAGGGCAGCTGCAACACCATTAAGAATTGTAACAGGGGGGGCGCCTGGGTGGCATAGTCGGTTGAGCATCCGACTTTCGCTTAGGTCATGATCTCGCGGTTCGTGGGTTCGAGCCCCGCGTCGGGCTCTGTGCTGACTTCCGGCTCAGAGCCTGGAGCCTGTTTCAGTCTGTGACTCCCTCTCTCTCTGACCCTCCCCTGCTCACGCTGTCTCTCTCTCTCCTACAAATAAATAAAAAACATTAAAAAAAAAAAAGAATTGTAACAGGGAATGTAGGATGTTCATGATCCAGGACATGAGAACCAGCAGGCCACAAAGCCAAGGGTTCAGGGTGACTGTGTAGTGCAGCTGGTGACAGATGGTCACAAAGCTGTCATACGCCATCAGTCAGAGGGAAGTTGTCCAAACCTACAAAGAGTATGAAAAAATACATCTGCAGGATGCAGCTTTCATAAGTTATGACTCTTAGGACTTTTCTCTGTGTTTGTACATTCACATCTGGGGGACTGTGGTGGAGGTGACATAGACGTCAACAAAGGACAGGTTGATGAGGAAGAAGTGCACGGAGTTGTGGAGGTGGGAGTCGGAGTTTACAGCCAGGATGAGGAGCAGGTTCCAAAGTAAGGTGACCAGGTACATGGACTGGAAAGGCCAAAAGAAGAAGGGTTGCAATTCTGGTTCCTCCAAAAATCCCAGAAGAAGAAATTCTAAAATCCGTACAACACGCGACTACCAATATGAGAGAAAAAGAGCATGACACAATCATGCATTAATTACCTGACAGATGCATTATTGTTTATATTTTTCACTCAGGAAATCGATTTTTATATTTCTGTATGGAACATGTTAAAAACACTAAAATCTAGGAACAGAAGGAAACTGTCTCAACACAAAGCCACTTATGAAAAACCCACAGCAAACATGATACTCAACGGTGATGTGGTGAACATTTTCCTGCATGATCAGGAGCAAGGAAAGGGAGCCGGCTTTCACAACGTCTACTCAGCATAACACTGGAAGTTCTAGTCAGAGCATTTAAAGAAAGAAAAAAAGGTTTTTTCCATGCTTCAATAACGGGATGCACAACATGAATAAGAAATACTTCATTTATCCCCACACTTGTGGGGATGAGCACTGGGTGTTATGTGTAAACTAATTTGACAATAAACTATTTGTAAAAAAAATAATAATAAAATAAAATATTAAAAAAAAGAAATACTTCATTTAGTAACAAAATGAGTAATCTGAAATTTTGTACCCCTATATTTCTTGTTTATTTTAATTCCAGTATAATTAACATACAGTTTTATAATAGTTTCAGGTGTGCAATATATTGATTCCACAGTTCTATATTAGTCTGCTCATCATGAGTATTTTAATCTCCATCACCTATTTCACCCATCCCCCACTCACCTCTCTTCTGGGAACCACAACTTTGTTCTCCATATTTAAGAGTCTGGTTTTTTGTGTGTCTGTTTTTTATTCCCTTTATTTCTCTGTTTTGTTTCTTAAATTCCACACTTATGAGTGAAATCGTATGGTATTTGTCTTTCCTGACTGACTTATTTCACTTAGCTTTTTTTTTTTTTCAATGTTTTATTTATTTCTAGGAGAGAGAGAGAGAGACAGCGTGAGCAGGGGAGGGTCAGAGAGAGAGGGAGTCACAGACTGAAACAGGCTCCAGGCTCTGAGCTGGCAGTCAGCACAGAGCCCGATGCCGGGCTCGAACCCACGAACCGCGAGATCATGACCCAAGCGAAAGTTGGACGCTCAACCGACTAAGCCACCCAGGCGCCCCTTATTTCACTTAGCTTTATACCTTCTAGGTCAATCCACATTGTTTGATGGAAATGTCTACCTCAAAATAAGAGCTTTTGCACAGCAAACCACCATCAAAACAAAAAGACAACCAACCTACTGAATGGGAGAAGGTATTTGCAAATGATGTGTCCAATAAGGGATAAATATCCAAAATCTATGAAAAACTTACACAAGTCAACACCAAAAAATTAATAATATTTCAGTTTAAAAATAACCACATGACATGAACAGAACTTTCTGCAAAGAAGAAATATAGACAGCCAACAGATACATAAAAATATGTTCAACATCACTCATCATCAGAAAAATGGAAATCAACCAAAGTGAGATATCACCTCACACCTGTCAGAATGACTAAAATCAAAAACACAAGAAACAAGACAGTAAGTGTTGCCAAGGATGTGGGGAAAAAGAACCCTACACTCTGTTGGTAGGAATGCAAACCGGTGCAGGTTGTGGAAAACAGTATGGACATTCCTCAAAAAATTAAAGATAGAACTACCATGTGATCCAGTAATCTCACTCCTGGATATTAACCCAAAGAAAATGCATCCTCATAGTTATGATCATCTCTGACACTAAGAATATATTAGGTCTATCTCATTATTTAAGTTTGTCTTTCTAAGTACACTCCACGGGGGGATCTATATTTGATAATCAATTTTTGCCGGTGGTTATGGTAGGTATTCTAGACACCCAGGTGAACAATAGAATAAAACAAAAAGAGTTATAAAGCACAGTGGCATGTTTGTAGAGGAAGTGCCTGCAATTAAGCTTTCGATTTCTGAGGCATCGATTTCAAGGGCAACCATGTGGTATAATAACATTATTGTCAGGTGTGTGATACAATCACCAGACAAGTACTCAGGCTGCCCCAGCCCAAAGCTCGTCTTCGAAAGCCCTGGATAACCTACCTACTGATACATGAGTGACCCCGCTTTTCCATTTCTGTGCCAGAATTAAACTCTTAGGTTTTAAATGTGTCAATAAAGAGGAGACCTGCAGCCCCTTAACCACTCTGACCAAGACCCCAGTAAAGGTAGGGCCCCCATTGTGGCCTTTCTCTCTCTCTCCTTCTGAATCTCTGTACTGCCCCTCCAGACATCTCCACCTGTTCCTTCCAGAGCCTGTGAGTAATAAATCTTGTTTTTTAGAGTTCTCAGATGGGTGTCGCTGAGTTATGTCTTGGAATCATAAGAACCCAGGGGCCAGTGCAGTCACAGCACAGGCTCTGGTCAGGGAAACGTCCGTGAGAATGTTCACGTGCACACGGGCGCAGGTGATTGGCAGGCCTTCCTAGCTTAGACATTGATGTCAATAGCCTGAGGCTTCAATGGAACACTGTTAAAGTCCACATCCTCAGCGAGAGTAGTTAAGGTAATGATATCATAAGATTGACAGACTCCCGGTGAACACCATGGTTTTGTATTCTCCTGGAGGGTAGAGTTATGTAATGGGCTTAGTGGCCAAGTGTAGTTTCCTTCCATATGAGGAATGCAACTCATGATTACTCTTTTGGGAAATCTAGGGGAAATTTATTTTGCATGATAGAAGTCATTTGAAATGAAGATATTTCTAAGAAATCCAACTTCTGAAAAGTAAAATAAGATAGAAACAAGAGGGAAGTAAACCATAAGAGACATTTAATGATAGAGATCAAAGTTAGGGTTGCTGGAGGGAGGTGAGTGGGGGGATGGGCTACATGTGTGTTGGGCATGAAGGGGGGCACTTGTGCTGAGTGCTAGGTGTTGTATGTAAGTGGCGATCACTAAAGTCTATTCTTGACCAATACTACACTATATGTTAACTGACATGAATTTAAATAAAATCTTGGAAAAAAAAAAAAAAAGAACCCCAACATGCCCATTGTATGATACAGAAGTTTCTAGGCATTTGTGTACCAAGAATGGGGAAAACATTGGGGACATATGAAAATGGACAAGGAAGAAACGGTATATCAGACAGATCAGAAGCTTAATAAAGTGAGTTACTTAAATGTATAGAGAAGTTGAAATCAAATAAATGGAAATTCCAGGAAATAAATAGAAGGAGCAGATTCTACTTCCACAGTCTGATAAGGAATAGCAGTTCCTGTCTCTGAGGCTCTGAGGCCTCCAGTCATGGCCATGTCTTTAGCCCCAGGACAATTGGGCCTTATGTCACTGGAACCCCAACGATTCTTTTCAGAGCTCTCTTTATGTCTTTGTTCCTCAGGCTGTAGATGAAGGGGTTCAGCATGGGCGTGACCACCGTGTACATCACCGAGGCTGTTGCACTTGAGTGGGAGCTCTGGGTAGCAGCGGAGCTAAGGTACACTCCTAGGACCGTACAATAAAATAAGGAGACAACAGAGAGGTGAGACGCACAGGTGGAAAATGCTTTATACTTGCCCTGCGCTGACGAGATCCCACGTATGGAGGAAACTATCTTACAGTAAGAGTAAAGGATCCCAGTCAGAGAAGCACCACCCAACAGTCCAGCTGCAAAATGCATCAGCACGTCATTAAGAAAGGTGTTAGAACAGGCAAGTCGGACCACTTGATTGATTTCACAGAAAAAGTGGGAGATTTCTGCCTCTCTACAGAAGGACAGCCACAACACCATTAGGGTTTGTACTAAGGAATTCAGGCTGCTCACCACCCAGGATAAAAGAACCAGCAGCCCACAGAAGGTGGGTTTCATGATGATCGTGTAGTGCAAGGGGTGGCAGATGGCCACGAAGCGGTCATAAGCCATCACAGCCAATAGAAAGTTGTCCAATCCAGCAAAGAGTAGGAAAAAATACACCTGTGTGATGCAGCCTGAGTAGGTTATGACCTTGCTCTGAGTCTGGATGTTCCACAGCATCTTCGGGACGGTGGTGGAGGTGAAGCAGATGTCCACAAAGGACAGATTAGTGAGGAAGAAGTACATGGGCATGTGGAGGTGGGAGGCAGAGGCCACGGCCAGGATGATGAGCAGGTTTCCAAACACAGCGATCAGGTACATGGAGAGGAAAAGCCCAAAGATGAGGGACTGTAATTCTGCTTTCTCTGAAAATCCCAGAAGAAGAAATTCTGAAATGTGTGTATCATTTCCTGGTTCCATGTGCTGGAGGGGACTTCCAGGGGGAAGGAATGACATGAATTATTTTCTCAATAATGAACATCACAAATATTGTTGAAATTCTACCATTTTTATTTTGCATTCAAAAAGTCAATATCCATAGCTTTTGTAGGAAACTTGTTCCCTCTCATCACTTGCATGCCAGCTCCAAATAGGTATTCACTTTGCACACTTAACTTTTCCTCCAGCTGCTCATGTATTCTATACTTCTAATGAGAAACTCTGTCATGTGTTTGAGGAATGACCTTGAGCACTGCTAACCTTCATGCAAAGCATATAAGTGTCAAGAAACAAATGCCTATGGGGCACCTGGGTGGCTCAGTCAGTTAAGCATCTGACTTTGGCTCAGGTCATGATTTCATGGTTCGTGGGTTTGAGCCCCACATTGGGCTCTATGCTGACAGCTAGCTCAGAGCCTGGAGCCTGCTTCGGATTCTGTGTTTCCCTGTCTCTCTAACCCTTCCCTGCTTGCGCTGTCTCTCTCTCTCTCTCTCTCTCTCTCTCTCAGAAATAAGTAAAACATATAAATAAATAAATAAATAAATAAATAAATAAATAAATAAATAAATAAATAAATAAATAAGATCCTCTGGGGAAGAGTGTGCCCATCAGAGAGAATGACCAGTGCAGAGGCTCTGAGAAAAGGCATGTATTCTTAAATTAACTTTTAAATTTTAAGAGTGGCTGATGCTCCATGTTACATCAGTTTGCAGTGGACAACACATTGATTCAACAAGTTTAAACATCACAGCCTGCTCACCACACGTGGAGCCGCCATCTGTCACCACACAACACAGGGACAGTGTCACTGACTGTATTCCCTCTGCTGTGCCTTTTACTCCTGAGTCATCATTCCTTACCATGGAAGGAATTCCTTCACTGGAAGCCGGTACCTCCCGCTCCCCTTCACCATTCTGCGTTTTGTTGGTTTGCTTATTGTCTTAAAAATCAAGGCTCAAAAGAGAGCCGGTGTGTCCCTGCGCTGGAGCAAGAGGAAGGGTGATGAGAGGCGGTGGCAGGGAGTGTTGGGGAACGAGGTGGCCTCCCTGACGACACTGGTGAAATCAGAACACGAGGAATCCCTCCTTCACATGTGTGTCTTGCACTTTATTAGTTTGTTTCCAAGGAATCTTGGAATAGAAATGGACCCTTTCTTACCTTCATACGTTGGGTGGTTACCTGACACCTGTATTTTAAGGGTCATGTGTTAGAGCGATGGGTTTCAGGACCTCTGCCTTGAGAATCTCTATCACACACACACACACACACACACACACACACACACACACACACACTGTAGGCTCCTATGGTTATTCTCACCTACAGCCAAATAATTACACAAACAATGATACAAGGCGGGCTGTCGACATCACATTGTCTTCCTCTAAAGATGCAAACATGGGTCCTATTTCCATGAGCGTGTAAACTTGGGTCTCCATTTCCATATGATCGTTTCATGTCCGGTGCTTAAAGAAAACTAAACCATCAGTTCCATAAACCGAGAGCAAGAAAACTGGGGAGAAAGATGTAACGAGCTCAGGTGGCGCCAGCGATGGGGATGAGAAAGTGCCCCTTCCTGGCAACACCCCAACCCCAGATGCAACTCCTTGATGCCCAGCGTAACAAAGCAGCAAAAATCAATTTATCCTAAAGTATGAAGGTCTTCATGTTATCAAGACATCCCAGCAGAATAACAAGCAGGGAAGACACTCACAATTCACAAAAGGGAATACACAGAGTATAAAAAATGGGGGATTTTAAAAGATTATTTGCTTAAAAACACTTTATGTAAATAATATATAATGGAAAACTTGTGTCATCAGAACAACTCAGGTTTCAAATTTGCTATTTGAACTTGAGAAACCAACAAATCTATACTATTTTTTTCTTTTTCTTTGAATTCTAGTCACTTAGCATACAGTACAATATTGGTTTCCGGAGCAGAATTCAGTGATTCATCTCTTACAACACCCAGTGCTCCTCACAGCAAGTGCCCTCCTTCATCCCCAGCACCCATCTAGCCCATCCCCCACCCCCTGCCTCCATCAGCCCTCAGTTTGCTGTCTGTCCTTATGAGTCTCTTGTGGCTTGTTTCTCTCTCTTCTCTTCCCCCACCTCCCCAACCAAACTACTGTCAATGCCAATATCCTTCCCCAGATAGTGGGGCTAGAGGTATCCGTCCTGCTCAGGCGGTTGACAGATTTAGTGAATATGTCATAAAGAATTTAGCAAGGTTCCCTCTGTTGATAATGGATGCTTCTCGTTGGTGAGGAGATTTGGTTGATTTTTTTCTTCTCTCAAATTTCCCATCGCTTCCCTGACACTGGGGCCCCAAATCTACAGCCTTATTTCAGTTCTTTGTCCTCTCTCCACCTATCATAGGCTGGCAACCCTCCAGCCAATATTCATATTTACTCCAAGAGGTCTTTCTAATATTGCAATTACTGTCCACGTGAATCCCTTCCCAGTGACTCCCCCGTGGAGAATGAACCCCAAATTCCATACCTTCCAACACTTGGCTTGCCTCCCCTGACCTGCTCACCAGCTTCACACTCACACCGCCTCACCCACATCCATCTCACCAACACTGAACCTGAGTTGTACCTTCACCTGAAGCCCCAATCTCAGGGCTCCAAGCCTCTACATACCTGCTTCCCTCTGCTTGGAGTCTCCCACTGGCCTATCTGGAATTTTTCACCTCCTCTCTCTCTTGAAAATCCCATCACCTCTTTCAGCTTCTTCATGAACCTTTCTGGGTGTGGTTTCTGTTAATGTTGTTACAGAAAAAGGACTTTCTCTCACAACAACTTAGACGTAGGGGTTACCACTGTGTAATTTTTATTTAATTCCATATATGTTTCCCTTCTAGACTGTGGGTGCCCTGGTGTGTATTATGCTCACCCCCACCCTTTATGGCCAGACATAGCTTGGCTGGGGACACTAGGAATAAATACAGATTGCATGTGGGAATGAGAGGCTCTGTGCTCACAGAAGTTGCCAGTGATGAGAGAGAGAATAGAAACAGGGAGTTACTATCACAGGAACAGAGGACAGAGAGAGGAATGTTTTCCATATTCTTAGAACAGGACCATGTGTGAGGTCAGGCTGTGGTCTGCAAGAATAAATTAGAACACCGTACGTTTGCACATATAGGTGGATTAGGAGGAACTTAACGGAGGACGATGGGGGAGAAGAAAAGGAAAAATAGTTGAGGAGAGGGAGGGAGGCAAACCATGAGAGACTCTTGAATGCTGAGAACAAACTGAAGGCTGGGGGCGGGGGAGGGGAAGGGGAGTGATGGGCATGGAGGAGGGCACCTGTGGGGATGAGCACTGGGTGTTATATGGAAACCAACTTGACAATAAACTATTTAAGGAAGAAAAAAAAGAATAAACTAGAATAGAAAAAAGATAAGGCACAATAGAAAATATCAGAGCACATCGTGTGTGGTCAGGCTGCAAACCCAGTCATTTCATGTTTTCCCTGTGGAGCCTCAGGCGTGTGAGTGTGCGCACACGCAAATGTGTTTCTATGTTTGCCCCTGAACATGCTGTATCACATGTAAAAGGCATGTTTTGCTCTGGGATGAGGTAAAAAAGTTTCTCATCCACAGCAGTAAATGCAAAAATGATTTTAAAAGAAGGGCAGCTCCTAATGAAGAAAACGCTATATAACGAAAGAGCCTATTACAAGACCCATGTTGCAGAGGCAGCGGGAAGCCAGTGTGGATGCTGGTGTCGCCTCCAGATGCAAGGGCCGCACACTGACTGCACTTGTATTCCCTCATTCACCTCATACGGTATCCACATCAGGACCTTGACCTATTTTTTAATTTTATATTTATTCCTGTGTATTGGACCACACTTGTTCTCATAGGGCCCAGTAACAGATGAGGCAGGCCCTTCTCTCGCATTTCTTTACAATTCCTGGGTTCTGAGTTTTAATCTCTTTTTTGACAAATTCATTGGGCAACTCTCCTCCTGTTTTGGATTTTTGTCGGACATGGGTAGACATCCCTACAATCTACTCTATAAAATCTTATACGTGCCTCGAAAACCTATTTCCTTTCTTCAGCTGTATGTCCCTGAGAACATTATGTCATACACACATTCATTTCACCCCCTCAACTTTCTTCCTTTTGACCCAAATGGGCAGAACCTCACCTCCTCTGTTCATTTTTGCATCTCATAGAGGTGTGTATTGAAATAGAAACACATTTTTAGAAAATGGAATTTATTTCTTGAGGAAACTCCACACTTTCCCAGAGTGGCTGCACCATTTTGGATTCCCACCAACAGTACAAAAGTGTTCCCATTTCTCCTCATCCTCGACCCAGCAATAACACTACTAGGAATTTATCCTAAGGATACAGGAGAGCTGTACAGACATGTGTACCCCCAAATGTTTTTTTTTAATGTTTATTTATTTCTAGGAGGCAGAGAGAGAGACAGCATGGTCAGGGGAGGGTCAGAGAGAGAGGGAGTCACAGACTGAAACAGGCTCCAGGCTCTGAGCTAGCTGTCAGCACAGAGCCCGACGCGGGGCTCGAACCCACGAACCGTGATCTCATGACCTAAGCAAAAGTCGGACGCTTAACCAACTAAGCCACCCAGGCACCCCACTTGTACCCCAATGTTTATAGCAGCACTTTCAACAATAGCCAAATCACGGAAAGAGCCCAAATGTCTATCAACTTATGAGTGGATAAAAGAAGATGTGGTTTATCTATCCAGTGGAATACTACTCGGCGATGTAAAAGAATGAAATCCTGCCATTTGCAGCAGTGTGGTTGGAATTGGAGGGTATTATGCTAAATGAAATGAGTCAGAGAAAGACAGATATCTACGTTTTCACTCATATGTGGAACTTGGGAAACTCAACAGAAGACCATGGGGGAAGGGACGGGTAAAAAATAGTTACAGAGAGGGAGGGAGGCAAACCATAAGAGACTCTTAAGTACAGAGAACAAACTGAGGGTTGATGGGAGGAGGCAAGGTAGAGGTGAAAGTGGGTGATGGGCACTTGTTGGGATGAGCACTGGGTGTTGTCTATAAGTGAAGAATCACAGGAATCTAACCCCAAAGCCAAGAACACACTGTATACACTCTTGGACAATAAATTATACTTTAAAAAAGATAATGGAATTTATAAAATAAAAAGAATAGCAGGAAAAAGAAAACCAGGATAAACCTAGTGGATTCAAAATAACCTTCTTAATAAAAATTGAATTTTAAAAGACTATCTTCTGCAAGAAAAGGTACAAAATAATAATAATTTCATCACATTAACACAGGTCTCTATATCAAAATGGAATGGGCAACAACCCAAAACCAAATAGGAAAATATGACTTATAATTATCATTCATTTTATTTTATTTATTTTATTTTTTATTAATGTTTTATTTATTTCTAGAAGAGAGAGAGAGACAGTGAGCAGGGGAGGGTCAGAGAGAGAGGGAGTCACAGACTGAAACAGGCTCCAGGCTCTGAGCCGGGACAGGAACGAACCCACGAACCAGATCATGACCGAAAGTCGGACGCTTAACCGACTAAGCCACCCAGGCGCCCTAATTATCATTCATTTTAAAAATAGGGAGAGGGGGGCACCTGGGTGGCTTAGTCGGTTGGGCGTCCACTTTCGCTAGGTCATGATCTCGCGGTTCGTGGGTTCGAGCCCCGCGTCGCTCTGTGCTGACTGCCGGCTCAGAGCCTGGAGCCTGTTTCAGTCTGACCCTCCCCTCCCGCTGTCTCTCTCTCTCTCTAGAAATAAATAAAACATTTAAAAAAAAATAGGGGAGAGGGAGGGAGGCAAACCATGAGAGACTCTTGAATGTTGAGAACACACTGAGGGCTGAAGGGGGTGGGGGGGAGGGGAAGGGGGGTGATGGGCATGGAGGAGGGCACTTGGGGGGATGAGCACTGGGTGTTATATGGAAACCAACCTGACAATGAACTATTTAAAAAATTTTTTAAATAAATAAAAATAGGGCAGGGAGCATTATCTAAAAATATAATTTAATCCTATATATAAACATAAGTGGAGTCACACATCCTTGTGAGAAAAATATAAGTTGACGGCAAGAGAAATTCATGTTTCCACAGGACCAGGACGGCAGAAGGATGATTGCCGGCTTAGAAAATAGATCGAATCACGAGAAGCATAAGGTAGTAAGGAATCACCGATGTGAAGTAAGGTGGCAACACAAACAAAAAGCAGTTTATTACTACAAGGCACATAAAAAACAATGGGTGGGGGACAAAATATGACTAACTGACATATCTGACAACTCAAAATTTATAAACTCTCGTACCACCCAACAAATACGTCTATACGTGCAGACCAGAACTAAGTAGCAAATAGCCAACTTGGCTTAAAAATTTGCAATTATTCCTTTTGTTTCACGTTTTTAATTGCATTCTAGTTGGTTTACATATAGTTTAATATTGGCTCTAGGAGTAGAATTATTCGCTCACAAGAATGCAATCAAAAAGAAGAAGAAAAACGATTCAGCAAGGACAACAAACAAGCAAACAAAAACAAGAATAAGTATGTTCAGACCCCGGAATACAAGGCAAAGAAACTTTCCCCTTTAAGTTACGACCGAGCAAGTAATGGCTAATAAACCCACAAATATAATCCAACTCAAAGTAATGAAAAAAGTGCAAAGTAAAGCCCTCTAGCATATGCCTGTTTGTGTTTTAAATAAAAATTTTAAGGGGCGCCTGGGTGGCTTAGTCGGTTAAGCGTCTGACTTTCGCTTAGGTCATGATCTCGCGGTTCGTGGGTTCGAGCCCCGTGTCGGACTCTGTGCTGACTGCCAGCTCGGAGCCTGGAGCCTGTTTCAGTCTGTGACTCCCTCTCTCTCTGACCCTCTCCTGCTCATGCTGTCTCTCTCTCTCCTAGAAGTAAATAAAATATTTAAAAAATAAATAAATAAATAAATAAATAAATAAATAAATAAATAAATAAATAAATAAAAATTTTAGGTGGATACCTAATGTGAGAGAATATTCTGTGAAATGAATGTCTTCATGCATACCTGCAGTTGCAAGGTAGTGGCTCCCTCTATTGGTCTGGATCTTTCTAATGGACTCAGACCATGCTCCAATATACCCCATCTTAAAAATGTTGTTTACATTCCCTCACTGCACTGCACCCCCTCCATACTTAATAGTATATTTTCATATTTCCTTTTACTGCAAAACTCCTTGCAAGTGTTCAATCTTTCCTAGGAGAGAGTACCCCCTATTTTAGCCTCATCCAACTGGACTTTATTCCCACCGTTCAATTGTCAACAATAATCCTTGCATTGCTATGTTCGATAGACATTTCTCTTTTGAACATATTAAATAAATTGATTATAAATGAATGCATTCACCACACCTATTTGGTTCCAGACTAGGTTGGTTAGGCTCTCAGGTGACCTCAGGTAAAAGCGTTCAGCTTCCATTCTTTGTGAACCTTTCCTGAAATACCTGCTGAGCTCTGAGACTCACCTGACTGGGGTCTCGGAGAGGAAGGTCTCCATGTGGAAGTCTGAATTCCTCCCCGTTGGCTGATGATGGAGACCAAAGCTCTGTTCCCAGACAGCAGGAAGGAGTGAAGCATTGGTCCGGAAGCCAGACTTAGGAATCCAAATGCAAAAACCATGTCTCCTACAGCTTAAGGTGGCGCAGGAGCTCAGGGCCTGTAACTGAGGAGGTATTTATAGCTCCTTATGTTTGCTCTATCCATTCCTTATACTTGCTCATTAGACACATTTCCCATTATTACTCCCACCCCTGAGCACGTCTCCCTATGGGAACTTACGTGGACAGAATGGGATTTTTTTCCTGTAGATTCTCTGGTCTCAAGAGATCAGGTTAAAATTCAGGTATATCCAATTTTTATTACTCTTCCTTGAACTTTCCTGGCTTCCAGAGCTCTAACGTTGAAACTTTTCACAGCCTTAAGTGAAAGTGTTTTCCAAATCTAAACCTCAGGAACCTGTTTTGACTATGTCCCTTGGTTCTCCAAAACACTGACTTGTGGTGGGAAGGCAACTCCTGAGAGCTCTCGAAAATTCCTTTTCCTTCTTCTACAAGCAAAGGTGTGTTTCTTTGCTATAAAGTCATGGGTACAGCAATCCTTGGCTTCATAATTATTTTGGCAAATCAATTAGGAGTTTGCGTCTTTAATACTGGTTAAAAGTTGACATGTATAAAGTATTTAGTAATTCAAGCTATATTTTAAAGCATAGTCATCAGGACAGTATGGTATTGGCACAAAAACAGACACATAGATCAATGGAACAGAATAGAAATCCCAGAAGTGGACCCATAACTATATGCTCAACTAATCTTTGACCAAGCAGGGAAGAATATCCAATAGAAAAAATATGGTCTTTTCAACAATGCTTGCCGGAGGCCTGTTCAGGGGTCCCTGAAGGATGGACGGTGTCGGTGAAGGAGGGGTGAGAGACGCCCAGAGAGTCTTTCTGGTCACCAGGCAGGCATCTCTGCTCTGACTGGGCTCAACTTTATTTTATAATTGTTTTGGGGATGGCACAGAAGTGGCATTTGCTTTAGACAATGATTTCTGAGGACCAACTTCTTTGATATGTAACAATTTCTCAGAACATAGATTTGTAGAAGACTCCTGCATAATCTTTATCAATAGTGATTGAGGTAGGTGATTTAGATGCTTATCTTATGGGGAAGGAAGGTATCTTTAGCACACAGGACAATGTTTTTAGCATAAAAAAGGTGAAGTTGGTTCTTTGTGAGCAGGGGTCAATAGCTTGTTTGCTTAAGGGGAGGTATTAAGAAAAACAGGTCTTTCAGGAAACACAATGTTTGCTCCCAAAATCACAAAAGAAGTAGTTACTATAATAGGTCCCTTCACAGAGGGCAATCAGCATATTCAAGGCCAGAATAAGTCACTCCAAATACTGATCACAAGATGCCTTGGGGGGCGGGGAGGCGTTGCTCCAAGCAGAAACAATTGGGTGGGAGTGGATATCTGTCCTTAATTCTAAATTAGGCTCTTTGTCTCAGGGCCAGACTCAACTGTAACTCTTGTGTTCTTAACCCCCTTTATTATCTAAGTCTTGGATCTCCAAGGCCCATAGGAAGAGGCTTTTGACAATCATCTACACTGCTTTCATCTGAAATCTATTCTGAAAAGGCAGGAATATGCTTTTCCTTATGAGGAATCTGTGTGGGGAATATCGGTCTGATTTGGAATATTGTGAGGCCTGGTCAATACCAGCAGGCTTATTTCCAACATGAGCCAGTAGTAGCAGAAGAAGATACCAGTTTTCATTTCTCATGGCAGGAGCTGTGCAAACGCTGCCATTTCCTCGCTGTGACTGTCACCCAGTGAGGCTCTCGCGTGGCTTCCAGCAAATGGTGTTGAAAAATTGGACTGCAACACGCAGAATGACACTGGACCCCTTTCTTACACCAAGCACAAAAATAAATTCAAAACGTATCAAAGAGCTCAATGTGAGACCATCAGAGTAGTGGAGACCTCAGACAGCAATCTCTTTGCCCGCGGCCGCAGCAACTTCTTATTAGACATGTTGCCTGGAGGCGAGGAAAACAACAGCAAATACAAACTATTGGGACCTCTTCAAGATAAAAAGCTTCTGCCCAGCAAAGGAAACAATCAACAAAATTAAAAGACTGCCTACAGAATGGGAGAAGATATTTGCAAATGACAGTTCTGATACAAGATTAATATCCAAAATCTATAAAGA
This sequence comes from Proteles cristata cristata, assembly GCA_017311185.1. NCBI lineage: Eukaryota > Metazoa > Chordata > Mammalia > Carnivora > Hyaenidae > Proteles > Proteles cristata. Next base: position 546,049 of record JAESUZ010002026.1, on the reverse strand, counting down.
ACTTACCAAGATCAACACTGAAAAAGTAATAATCCAGTGAAGAAATGGGCAGAAGACATGAATAGACACTTTTCCAAAAACATCCAGATGGCCAACAGACACAGGAAAAGATGCTCAACATCACTCATCGTCAGAGAAACACAATCAAGGCCACAATAAGATGACACTTCACACCTGTCAGCGTGGCTAAATTTAACAATGCAGGAAACAACAGGTACTGGCCAGGATGTGGAGAAAGGGGAACCTTCTTACACTGTTAGTGGGAATGCAAACTGGTGCAGCCACTCTGGAAAACAGTATGGAGGTTCCTCAAAAAATTAAAAATAGAACTATCCTACAAGCCAGCAAATGCACTACTAGATATTTACCCAAAGGATAGAAAAGTAATGACTCAAAGGGGCACATGCACTCCAGTGTTTATAGCAGTGTTATCTACAATAGCCAAATAATGGCTCTCCAGCCCAAATGCCCGTTGACTGATGAAAGAATATAGATGATGTGGTATATGTATCCAGTGGCGTATTACTCAGGCATAAAAAAGACTTTAATCTTTCCATTGAAATGAGTGTCTTATGCTAAGCAAAAACAAAAAAAAAAAAAAACAAAAAAAAACAAAAAAAACAGAGAAAGATGAATGCCATATGATTTCATTCACATGTAGAATTTAAGAAATGAAACAGATGAACATAAGGGAAGGGGAAAAAAGGGAAGGAGGCAAACCATAAGAGATTCTCAACAACAGAGAACTAACTGAGGGTTGCTGGAGAAGAGGTGGGCAAGGGAGGGGTTAAATAAGTGATGGGTACTTAGGAGGGCACTTGCTGTGATGACCACTGGGTATTGTATGTAAGTGATGAACCATTAAACTCTACTCCTAAAATCATTACACTAAATATTAAGTAACAAGAATTTAAATAAAAACTTGAAACATTTTTTAAAAAAGATCTTTTCAGGCACCGTGGGCTGAGCTTGGAATTGTATGTGTATTGTCTGATTTATTTCCGGCAAAAATCATCCTATGAGGACCACGATATTAGGAGCCTCGTTCCACATTTGCAGAGATGTGACTCAGAAGAGTTGAGTGGTCACCCCAGAATTACGGGCTGGATCTTTACGAACTGATATGTTTCTACTGGAATGCTGAGTTCTCATGATCTAGGTCAGTGGATCTCAGTCAGGGATGGCTGTGCCTCCAAAGGATGCTTGAAAACATCAGGAGAACGTTTTGATCGTCAGAGCTTAGAAAGCGCTGCTGTTAATTTGGCATGTCCAGGGTGGCCCAGAGATTCTGCCTTTGTAACTAGCTCCCAGCTGTTGACGTTGCACCTCTTGGTTTATAGGCAATCTTTGCATATTAAGGCTATAGTCCAGTGGTAGAGTCAAGTGTGAGTATTTTGGGGCTTTCTTCTTTAAGAATCTCCCTGTCCACCTCAGGTCTGACCTTAGCCGGTCAAATGTGGGACTCAGTTGTTCAATCTCTTTATACACGAGTTTGAAGGTGTCTCTTTTTCCTCGTGACAGGAAATGAACCTCCCAAGCCTTTACTGCCTTATCCATAAACTGGAGAAATTCCATCTAAGGATTTGGTGTGAGAATCCTTTTGGTTAGTAATGTTTTAAAAAATTAATGTTTGTTTATTTATTTATTTATTTATTTATTTTAAATATTTTTATTTATTTCTAGGAGAGAGAGAGAGAGAGCGTGAGCAGGGGAGGGTCAGAGAAAGAGGGAGTCACAGACTGAAACAGAATCCAGGCTCCAAGCTGGCGGTCAGCACAGAGCCCGACGCGGGGCTCGAACCCACGAACCGCGAGATCATGACCCAAGCGAAAGTCGGACGCTTAACCGACTAAGCCACCCAGGCACCCCTGTTTATTTCTGAGAGAGAGGGCAAGAGCAGGGGAGGGGCAGAGGGAGACACAATCCAAAACAGGCTCCTGGCTCTGAGCTGTCATCACAGAGCCCAACGTGGGGCTCGAACCCACGAGCCATGAAATCATGACCTGAGCCAAAGTCAGATGCTTACCCCACTGAGCCACCAAGGTGCCCTGAGAAGTTAGTAATTTTCTAGATCTCACTGGAAATTACCTGGCACAGAGCAGGTGCTCAATCCATAGGGGCTATTGTGACTTTCTAAGTTCCACATGGACTAAGTTGATGATGACACCAAAAAAAAAAATCTCTTGGGACAGGAAGTGAGTCCAGAATTATTCTGCCTTAGGGACAGGGTTTTTTTGGGGGTGTGTGTGGGTGGGTTGGGAATGAAGTAGGTGTGGTTGGCAGCATCCTACACAATTGGAGAAGCCAGGTGCTCACTTAAACACTGTTACATTCATCCCTTGGTAAAGTCCCTGGCTGAGATCTCCAGGGGCACTAAGTGTGCTACCTTGGGATAGAGGTTATGTGGGTAAAGTAGAATTGTTCCTCTACTCTCAATGCATTTAATATTGAGTGTTTTTGCTCCAAATGTGGGTTCGAGTTTCTCCATCACACCCCTGGACTTCCATGAAGGTACTCTCAGCCATGAGGTACTGTCTTTTCTTGGGGGAAGGATGTGAGAAAACTCCAATTTCACCATTTGGAGGATCTATTTTTTTTTTTAATTAGGAAAATACATGTTTTCTAGAAGCTCCACTAACAAATTCAGCTCACATATGTGTGGACAAATTTGTGTCACATGGTATGTTTGGCAGATTAATGGCCTTCCAAAAATATCCACATCCCAATCCTCAAAAGCTGTGAAACTGTTGGGTTACAAGGGGAAAGGAGTTAAAGTGATAGAAGGAATTAAGTTTGCTCATCTCCTGATCTTACAATAGAGGGTATCTGGGGGTAACTGGATGAAGCCCGTCTTTTTTTTTTTTTAATGTTTTTTTTTAAATTTATTTATTTCTAAGAGAGAGAGAGAGAGACAGCGTGAGCAAGGGAGGGTCAGAGAGAGAGGGAGTCACAGACTGAAACAGGCTCCAGGCTCTGAGCTGACAGTCAGCACAGAGCCCAACACGGGGCTCGAACCCACGAACCGTGAGATCATGACCTAAGCGAAAGTCAGATGCTTAATCGACTAAGCCACCCAGGCGCCCCTGGATGAAGCCCTTCTAATCACAAGGGTCCATGAATAGAAAAAGGAGGCAGCTTAAGGGTCCAAGAAATGAGAGATGGGAAAGACTCAGTCAACCACAGCTGCCATTGAAGATGGAGGGTGGAGCCATGGGACAAGGGATGTGGGCAGTCTCTAGAGACTGGAGAAGGCAAAAAAGTGGGTTGCCCCTTATACTTTCTAGAAGGAATGCAGCTGTGAAGACATCTTGACTTCTATCCCAGGGAGACCCATTAGACTTCTAATCTCCAGAACTGTAAGATAATACCTCTGTGCTCTTTATAAGCCACTAAGTCTGCCATCACTGGTTACCATAGCAACAGCAAGCCAAAGCACATGATCACCACTTTATTAATGTTTTGTGTATATTGCCACTCCTATCAAATCAATATCCTGCTACTAGGAAAAAGGGGAGAATCGATATTGGAAAGGCATAACATAGACTCTGTTCATGGTTAAAATCTGCAATAAACTTCCATTTAACAAAACACTGTGAAATCATTTAAGACTAAATTGAAATTGACAGAAGAATAAGAAAACACGAATCCTATAAAATAAAATCTGTCATATTATAAAGTGGAATAAAAAAATCAATGAGGAAAGCAAGGCTTTTGAAATAAGAGGTGTTTGGACAAGTTGTTCTTAGTTAGAAGTGAAATAACATTAAATTTCTACCCTAAATGACAACCACTTGTTGGCATAAAGAGAGTGAACTTGTAGAAAAATAAAATGAACTTGTGGAAAAAATATAGCAGCGGACATCTAGAAGAAAGGTGAAGTTAATCCTCTGAGCTTAAACCAGATGGAAGAAAAAAGAAAGAATTGAGAAGATAAGCGATGGATTCCAGTGCATTAAAATCTGTAGGTCCAACAATAAAGGAAACTTACAAACAAGTGTGAAACTAGGGAAAATATTGAGAAGCCATTGGATATTCCAAAGCCTAAAGTGTAGACCTATGAAAAGGTATTTTAAACCAATTAGAATAAAAATACATAATATGAGAAATGGTCTAAAGATGCAAACCAAAAATATAGAAAGAAAACACGCAAATAAATATACAGACATGAAAATGTGCTAAACTTTGTAATAGTCAAATGAAATGAAATTATAATATTAAGGAAACCTTAGTAAATCTCAGTGTAGGGTTTGGATTCAAAACTCCATCATTAGAACTGTACCAGGCACTGGAGTTGCAAAGATAGGGAAGAGACTGTTCTGAAATTCAAGAACTCTGTATTGTGGACCAGCTGAGAAATTTAGTAAAGTTGATGTGACTGGAAGGGAAGTAGATCAGGAAAAGAAACATGGAGGGGATCCAATCTTTTGGTTCATGTTATTCACGTGACCTGAGAAAACATCTCTGTAAATGAGTTTTCAGGACACTTTCAAAATAGGCACACATTCCATCCCTCTGAGGACAGATATTAAACACATGAGATTTGATTTATTGTCTTTTAAGAAATTCTCAGATTCTGTCTCCCTCTCTCTCTGACCATCCCTTGCTCACGCTGTCTCTTTCTCTCAGAAATAAACTTTTAAAAACATTAAAAACATTTAAAAAAAAAAAAAAGGGCACCTGGGTGGCTCAGTTGGTTAAGCGTCCGACTTCAGCGCAGGACATGATCTCACAGTTCGTGGGTTCGAGCCCCACGTCAGGCTCTGTGCTGACAGCCAGCCAGCTCAGAGCCTGGAGCCTGTTTCAGATTCTGTGTCTCCCTCTCTCTCTGACCCTCCCCTGTTCATTCTATTTTTCTCTCTCTCTGAAATAAAATAAAAAATAAAAAATAAAAGAAATCCAAACCATTACTGAATATAACTGAGAAAATACTAGGTTCTGTTCACACCAAGTTAAAATGACTGGTTATAATGTGAAAAGGGGAACCCAATACAGAGCCTGAAGAAAAATTGAGAGGGCAGGGAAGACCCACAGGAAGACCTGTGCCTTAAAACAGATACAACTGGGAATAAAAAAACCAAAAATATTGGACGAAGCAAGCCAGGATTTCCAGGCCTCCATATTGTACACCCAGTTACTCATGAGAATCTTCCAGACAGCCCATTGCCGAGAGGTATCACCCTGCCAAGGAGTCTCCCCAGAGCCTTCTTCATGTCCCTGTTCCTCAGACTATAGATGAAGGGGTTCAGCATGGGCGTGACAATCGTGTACATCACCGAGGCCACCAGACTTGTCCTAGAGGATGAAGTCACTGCAGAACTGAGGTAGACCCCAAGGCCTGTCCCATAGAACAAGGAGACCACCGAGAGGTGAGACCCACACGTGGAAAAGGCTTTGTACTTGCCAGTCGCTGAGGAAATGCTAAGTATGGAGGAAGCAATTTGATAGTAGGACAAAAGTATTCCATTGAAAGGAATCACGGCCAGAAGGCCAGTTGCAGAATATACCACCACGTTATTGATGAAGGTGTCGGAACAGGCAAGCTTCAGGACTTCCGGAAGATCACAAAAGAAGTGTGGGATTTCCATGTGTGTGCAGAAGGACAGCCTCAAAAGGGTCAAGGTCTCGAGCAGGGAGCCCAGGATACTGAGGCACCAGGATCCCAATGCCAGCAGTCCACAGAACTGGCGGTTCATGATGACTGAGTAGTGCAGGGGGTGGCAGATGGCCACAAAGCGGTCATAGGCCATCACGGTGAGGAGTAAATTGTCCAGGCATCCAAACACAATGAAAAAAAATATCTGGCTGAGGCATCCTTCGTATGTTATGACCTTGCTCTGAGTCTGGATGTTCCACAGCATCTTCGGGACGGTGGTGGAGGTAAAACAGATGTCAGCAAAGGACAAGTTGGAGAGGAAGAAGTACATGGGTGTGTGGAGGAGGGAGTCAGAGCAGATGGCCAGGATGATGAGCAGGTTCCCAGTAAACGTGACCAAGTATATGGACAAGAACAGCCCGAAGAGCACAAACTGAATATCCGACTTTGCTGAAAATCCCAAGAGGAGAAATTCTGAAGCATGTGTTTGATTTCCTGATTCCATGTGGATGAAATCACTACCAAGAAAGAGAAAAAAAAATCCACATTCAATTACCATCACACTGACAGCACAGAAATGTGACTGCCTTAGATTTCAGGCGAATGGATTGAGAAAGTACTGCCCCTTATGTAATGGCCTCCATTGGGGAATTTGCAATGCTTTCACCCTTCCTTTGCTGCCGCTCCTCTCTGGAAATGTAATACTAGTTCCAAAGCAGTTATGCCCCTTCATAACCTGGTTACTCAGAGTGTGGTCCATGGATCAGCACAGCGCAAGAGATTGTTTGAATGCCGAGTCCCAGGCCATGTTCACTCTTGCCAAATCGGAAGCTATGTTGCAACAAGATGGCAGCGTCTTGCCTGCTCATTCATGGCTGCATAGTGTTGGTCTAGAACCTCTGCGGCTTCAGGTCCTTCAGCTTTAATCTCCTCATTTTTATTTTCCTCTACACCTCGTGTCAAGCCTCCTTATTTAATATGTAGGCGAAAACTAATAGAGCTCAACTCAACTAATAGAGCTTTTTCTCTGCCATCTGTGTGGAGTTCATACTTTCATACCTTGGCCTTAACTATGCTAAACACTGTTTATGAAGCCTGCATTTAGCTTTTCAATGTAAATATCTATAATAGGAATATGAGCATCTCATATGAGGCCAATGTTACATTTGGGTAATTTTTGTTTTTAAGGTTAAGATTCAGAGCTTTTATACACATACATATATGCACATGCACTTTATTTTTTTTTTTTAATTTTTAACTTTTATTTATTTTTGAAAGACAGAGAAAGACAGATCATGAGCAGGGGAGCGGCAGGGAGAGAGGCACACACAGAATCGGAAGCAGGCTCCAGGCTCTGAGCTGTCAGCACAGAGCCCGATGCGGGGCTCGATCCTGTGAACTGTGAGATCATGACCTGAGGCAAAGTCAGACGCTCAACCTACTGAGCCACCCAGGCGCCCCTATGCACATGCACTTTAAAAAGAACCTACATAATTCTCTCTCCAGATAAATAAGCTGATTAATTAATTAAAATGTTTGAAAAAATGGGGCACTTGTGAGGCTCAGTCACTTAAGCAGCTGACTCTTGATTTTGGCTCAGATATGGTCTCATTGTTCCTGAGTTTGAGCCCCATATTGGGCTCTACACTGGGCATTGAGCATATTTAGGATTCTCTGTCTCTCTCTGCCACCCCCACCCCCACTCACAGTCTCTTTCTCTCTCTCTCTCTCAGTAAATAAATAAATGATAAAATCTTTGCTTACAAAATAATTGATGTCAGAGAAAATGATGGAGCAGAGAACTCCATAGGCCCAACACTTCATGAAAGCACTGAAAATACTGGAGAATACTGTCAGTATCAACTTTATCAGGAATCTAAAAAACAAGGAACTTCCTTGTTTGAAACAAGGAAGTGAACCTTTGGTTACTCATTAAATTCCCTTATTACCTGCATGAGTTCACAAGCACAGAGGGGTTCTTTCTCTTAGAGGGAGCACTTCTTTCTTCAGCTTTGGCCTCCATCCTGAAAGATGGCCAAAGAAGCAATCCCAGAGGCCCTGAGCTGGAGTTTCCCCACACTCAGAAGGAATGAGATAACCATAGGTTTGAGGCCCATTGAAATTCTGGTATCTTCTTCAGAGATTTTGGGATATCCCCTAAATGCACCCTCCAACATCTAAGACAACCCCAAGAGCATCGCCATGTCTCTCCTGTTTACCCAGTGAGGGAGGACCCAAAAAACGGAAATCATTTCAAGTGTGGGGGACAAAGAAAAATGACACCCATCCAGGATCTGATAATAATGTTTTCGGGTTACAGGCCACAGGACGCAGAGGTTTGTCTTGTCAAATTCATATAAGATCAGTATGTGAAAATTACAACAGCTCCAGAAAATATTAGCTTGAATATCAAAGTAGGATCAGATGGTGACTTGTTCATTGGAGCCACAAAAATTAATGTTGATACATCTAATCAAGATGGTACCATTAGTCTTTACGACTCAGGAATCTGAATAATCTTGTAACTCAGATGGGATGTGTAATTTTAACTCTGGTCAAGGCTTACTGATGATGCTTTTTCAGAAAGCTTTCATACTTGAGCCATGATTACAGCGTTCCTGTCTCACCTAACCTACCGTGTGGCTCTTACCATGTGTGATGCTTCTAGCCTATATTAGGAAACACTTCAAGAACCTAAATTGGCTGGGGACATTGCTCTTTCCATCACACAATGTGGCCTTCATGAGAATTCGGGAGATCACTGTCTTTTTGCCTTAGTATCAGGAAGGGTCACATTCTATCAACAAGTGTTTATTTTAATGTTATGGATACTATGAATCTTGTAATTAATCATTGTGCCAGAGATTGCTTGTATTCCATATCTATTCTCTTTCCTGTTATTGGAACCTGATTCTATTTGGAGGTGGTCATGTGCCCAGCTAAGATGCTTTATCTTTCACCTTCTCATTCGACCATGGATTGTTGGTGGAAGTATGAGAAGTTATTGATGGGAATATTGGAATGCTCTTTAGAAGACTGTCCCTTTTCTATCTCCTCCTTGCCTAGAATTCACACCTGACCCCACAGCTGACATATCTTGGAAAACCACACACTACAGATGTGGAAGCAGAGATGGAATGAGCCCTTGTCCCTCATGTTAGCGTAAAGTCATCATGCCACTTCCTTGATGAGGGAGGCAAATATCCCTAATTGAATATGAACACTTTTTCTTCTTAGGTTTTCCATTTATACTGCCTAACAGCACAAACAGAGTCCTCTGTCTTCAATGGAATTCTCAGAGTCATATCAGGGGCCCAATTTTGGCACTCAGGGTAACATTTTATGGTAGATATTTCATTTACTCATATAATTATTCATTTGGGTTTAGGTCTCCTTTCCTTCTGGCATGTTATTTCTCTTGTCATATACATTTAAGGCATTTTGTCTTAAGTATTGTGTGATTTCCTTAGAATTCTTTTATAATGTGTCATGTGAATGAGTAAATGAATAAGTAAATGGTGTTTTCAGATGGCATTGTGTCCTGGACATTTGATCCATCATATCTGTCTTCCATAAGTTAATTGTGACACCTCCTTACATTCTCTCTTGTGATGATGAAAAAGGATCCACAGAATAGAAGAAACATTTCCAAGGTCTATCAGGTGCTGGATGGAAACGGGAAATTCCAACTCACACCTGCCTGACTCCAAGTCAAGACCTTTCTCACTCTGCAGGGATGCCTCGCACAGTCAGTGCTTCACAAATAAGAGGAAAGGCTAACTTTGGAATGAAGCAGAACCCAAGAGAGATGAACAGACATAAGGAAGGGTCAGTTCCTGCTGCAGAAGGAAAGGGGTCCTGGAATGATGCTCTGCGAAGAGAAGCGAGAAGAATGGATCTGAGAAAGTATGAAGATCAAGAAGGATGTGGAATCATTGGTTAAGAAAGACATGGTTAAGAAAAGTGTTCCTGCCCTCCACACCACTTTTCTGGAATACTTACTGGATTACCCTGGCTTTTCCAGATGCATCGCTCAAAGGATTTGGCTCTACTGGTCCTTCCTTCCAAGGACAATTGATGAAGAAAGGGCAAGAAATGGGGGTCCAGAGCTGGATTTTTGGAGTAGCTGGACATCAGTGAGAATCATGGTGAAGACGCTTTCAGACCGTGGCTGATGAGTAGCAGATGAGCTCTGCAGAGGGGGATTCAGAGGCTGAATTCTCAGAGCCCCATATTACATAAATTCCCTTGGTGCCGCTCAATTCTCCAAGCAATTTAGCTTTCCAGAAGCCAAGGGACCATAAATAAAGGAAAATTTTCTGCCACTTCAGTCCCCATGTGTCCCCCTTTGGGATCTGGGTGCATATTCCCTTTCCACCAATGCATCCATCTTTCCTGGAATGGACCTCTCTCCCTCTCCCCTGCATATAACCTCTCATGCAGGCTCATCAAAAAGACCACCTTGTGAGCCTCTGAGCTGCTGCGAGTGACAGGGTCTCCCTTGTCCAATTCAGAGATACCACTATGTTGCCTGACCACATCCATCCCAAATAAGATCTTTCCCCAAACTTCATCCTGACTTCTATTTTTTTTTTTAATTATTATTAGTTAAATTCTAGTTAGTTAACATACAGTATAGTCTTGGCTTCAGGAGTAGAACTCAGTGATTCATTGCTTGCATATGACATCCAGTGCTCATTCCAAAAAGTATCCTCAATGCCCATCACCCACTTAACCCATCCTCCCACTCACCTCCCCTTTAGGCAACCCTCAGCTTGTTCTCTGCATTTAAGAATCTCTTCTGGTTTGCCTCTCTCTCTGTTTTTATCTTATTTTTCCTTTCTTTCCCCTATGTTCATCTGCTGTGTTTCTCAAATTCCACATAGCAGTGAAATCATATGATATCTTTCTCTGACTGATTTGTTTCACTTAGCATAATACAATGTAGTTCCATCCACGTTGCTGCAAATGGCAGGATTACATTCTTTTTCATTGCTGAGTAGTATTCCATTGCGTATATATACCACACCTTTATCCATCCAACCGTAGATGAACATTTGGGCTCTTTCCATAATTTGGCTATTGCTGATAGAGCTGCTATAAGTATTAGAGCGCATGTGCCCCTGCGAATCAGCATTTTTGTATCCTTTGGATAAATATATAGTAATGCAATTGCTATGTCATAGGGTAGTTCTGTTTTTTGAGGAAGCTCCATCTTGTTTTCCAGAGTGGCTGCATAAGTACACATTCCCACCAACAGTGCATGAGGGTGCATTTTTCTCCACGTTCTCACCAAATGTTGTTTCTTGTGTTTTTTATTTTAGCTATTCTGACAGGTGTGAGGTAACATCTCACTGTGGTTTTGATCTGCATTTCCCTCATGAGGAGTGATGCTGGGTATCTTTTCATTTATCGGTGGCTATCTGGAAGTCTTCCTTAGAGAAATGTCTATTAATATCCTCTGCCCATTTTTTAATTGGAGTGTTTGGTATTTTGGAGTTGAGTTGTAGGAATTCTTTATGTATTTTAGATATTAACCCTTTATCAGATACATTATTTGAAATATGTTCTCCCATTCACTAGGTTGCTTTATTTGTTTTATTGTTTCCTTTGCTGTGTAAAAACTTTTAATTTTGACTTAGTCCCAATAGTTCGTTTTTTACTTTTGTTTCCCTAGCCTTAGGAGACTTATCTGAAAAATGTTGCGATAGCTGATGTCAGAGAAATGACCGCCTAAATCACATTTAGACATGTAATCCATTTTTTGCTTCTTTTTGTGTATAGTCTAAGAAAGTGGTCCCATTTCATTGTTTTACATGTAGCCCTCCAGTTTTTCCGACACCATTTATTGAAAAGCCTTGTCTTTTCCGCATAGTCTCACCTCTTTTGTCATAGATTAATGACCATATGATCATAGGTTTATTTCTGGACTCTCTACTCTGTTCCATTGACCTGTATGTCTATTTTTGCACCAATACCATACTGTATTGATTACTACAGCTTTTGAGTTTATCTTATTTCTTTTTTAATTTTAATTTTATTATTTATGTATTTATTTTTAACTTTAAAAAAAATGTTTAATTTATTTTGAGGGAGAGAAGGACAGTGTGAACAGGGGAGGGTCAGAGAGAGAGGGAGACACAGAATCCGAAACAGACTCCAGGCTCTGAGCTAGCTGTCAGCACATAGCCTTTCACAGGCCTTGAACCCACGAACCATGAGATCATGACCTGAGCTGAAGTTGAGTGCTTAACCAACTGAGCCACCCAGGCGCCCCTAATTTTTATTTATTTTTGAGAGAGACAGAGCATAAACAGGAGAGGGGCAGAGAGAGAGGGAGACACAGAGTCCAAAGCAGGCTTCAGGCTCTGAGCTGTTAGCACAGAGCCCGATGTGGGGCTCGAACCTATGAACCGTGAGATCATGACCTGAGCTGAAGTCAGATGCTCAACCAACTGAGCCACCCAGGTGCCCCTGGAGTTTATCTCGAAATCTGGTATTGTGATACCTCCAGCTCTGCTCTTCATACTCAGGATTACGTTGGCTACTCAAGGTCTTCCATGGTTCCATACAAACTTTAGTATCATTTTGTCTAGTTTTATGAAAACCCCCGTTGTATTTTGATAGAGACTGAACTGAATCTGTAGGTTGCTTTGAGTAATATGGACATTTTCACAATAGTAATTCTTCCAAACTGTAGCATGGAATATCTTTCCATTTGTTCATGCTATCTTCAATTTCTTTCATCAGTGTTTTATAGTTTTTGGAGTATAGGTCTTTCACTTCTTTGGTTAAGTTTACTCCTAAGTATTTTATTCTTTTTGGTGCAATTGTAAATGGTGTTTTATAAATTTTTTTTTTTAATTTCAGCTACTTCATTGTTAGTGTATAGAAATGGTACTGATTACTGGGTAATGGTTTTGTATCTTGCACTTTAATGAACTCATTTATGACTTCTAGTAATAATTTGGTAGAGTTTTTTGAGTTTTCTATTTTTTAATGTTTATTTATTTTTGAGAGAGACAGACAGACAGAGCATGAACAGGGGATGGACAGTAAGAGAGAGGGAGACACAGAATCCAAAGCAGGCTCCAGACTCTGAGCTGTGAGCACAGAGCCCCACACCAGGCTCAGACTTATGAATCGTGAGATCATGACCTAACCAGAAGTCGGACGTTCAACCAACTGAGCCACCCAGCCACCCCTGAATTTTCTATGTATAGAATCATGCCATCTGCAAATAATGACAGTTTAACTTCTTTACCAATATGGATGCCTTTTATTTCTTTTCTTGTCTGATTGCTAAGGCCAGGACTTCCAGTGCTATGTTGAATAAAAGTGTGAGAGCGAACATCTTTGTCTTGTTCCTGACATTAGGGAAAAGCTCTCAGCTTTTCACCATTAAGTATGATGTTAGCTGTGGGTTTTTCATACATGGCCTTTATTATGTTGAAGTATATTTCCCCTAACACCACTTCACTGAGAGTTTTTATCATGAATGAATATTGAATTTTGTCAAATGGTTTTTCTGCATCTATCAAGATGACCATATGGTTTTTATCCTTCATTTTGTTGATGTGGTGTATGACATTGACTGGTTTGCAAATATTGAAACATCCCTGAAATAAATAGCATGTGATCATGGTGAATGACTCTTCTAGCATATTGTTGTATGCAGTTTGCTGGTATTTTCTTGAGGAATTTGGCGTCTATCTTCATCAAGGATATTGGCCTGTAGTTTTCTTTTTTTGTGGTGTCTTTGTCTGGTTCTAGTACCAGGGTAATGCTAGCCTCATAGAATGTATTTGGAAGCTTTCCCTCCTCTTCTATTCTTTGGAAGAGTTTGAGGAGAATAGATATTAACTCTTCTTTAAATGTCTGGTAGAATTCACCTGTGAATCCGTCTGATCTTGAACTTTAGTTTTGGGTAGGTTTTGATTACCAATTCAATTTTGTTACTGATAATTGGTCTGTTAAGATTTTCAATTTCTTCCCAGATCTATTTTGGAAGACTGTATGTTTCTAGGACTTAAGTCAACTTTCTGCTAAGTTGTCCACTTTGTTGGCATATAATTTTTCATAGTTTTACCATTTTATTATTTCTCTAGTGTCAGTTACTTCCCTCTCATTTCTGATTTTATTTATTTGGGTCCTTTCTCTTTTTTTCTTGATGAATGTGCCTGGATTTTCTCAATTTTGTTTATTTTTTTCAAAGAACCAGCTCTTGGGTTCATTGACTTTGTTCCATTTATTTTTTTAGTCTCTATGTCATTTACTGATCTGATCTTTATTATTTCCTTTTTTCTATTCATGTAGGGCTTTTTTTTTCCTTTGGAAAAGAGTACATTGAATATAATATCAGTACCTGATAGTGACTTAAAGGAGGCATGTCAAATATGAATTGCCTTAACTTAATTTCACTGATCCTGTATCCACATAGACACTTTGCTTTCTTTCTAGTTAGAAGAGAGATCTTCCACCCCTGTTAGGTGTGAATTAGATACCAATGTTCTAGATCTTACCCTCAACAATGCTCTACTGGACTTTTTACATTTTTAACTATATCATTGAAATATTCTTATATACATTAAACTGTGCCTATGTAATATATATAGTACATATACTTATATATATATATATAGACATTTATTGTGGTTGTGAAAAATTACCATGCTGATGACTTATAACAAATAAATGTATGTTCTGGTAATTCTGGAAGTCAGAAGTGTGAAATAAGTCTCCCTGGGCTGAAATCACTCTGCCTGCAGAGAAGAGTTCATTCTAGGGGTCTGGGGGACCTAAAACCGCCTATATTCTCTGGCATACAGTCCCTCCCTTTATCTTCAAAGCCAGCAACATAGCTTCTCAAAATCTCTCTGATTCCAACTCTTCTGCCTCCATTCTCCACATTTGGAGGCCCTTTGTGATCTATTGAGCCCACCTGGATAATCAGAACAAGTTTATCTTCAGGTCAGCTGACTAGCAATGTTAATACCATTTGCAACCCTAATTCTCCCTTGCCATGACACAAGACATATTCAAAGAGTCTGTAGACTAAGATGTGGAACTATTTGGGGGACCTTATTCTGCCTACTAAAAGTCTTTTTTAAGGGTACATTTGAGGTCAACTCAGGGGCCCTCAGATTAAGAAATCAAACAGACTTTATTTCAGACTCTAGGGTGAGTCCTTAGACTTTTCTTTCAAAACCACATATGAAGAGGATCACATGGCTCATTTATTAAAATTAGTCCAAAGCATTTATAGCTTGGTAAAGTAATACCTCAACTCAATTAATTCAATGTCAACTCAAGGTTAAGGTAAAGTGCAAGCTGGAAGGCAGGCAAGTTCATGAGAATGTGTAATACAAAACTGGGTTCACCAGACTTCTAATCTAATCTCCCAAGAACAGAGTATCAGCAGGAAACTTTTCCTTTCTGTCCACTCCATGGGCCCACGGGGAAATGACGTGCTCTGAGGTGGGGGTAACAATGGAAACAGTGACTAATGAGCAGACACAGGGAGCTGTAAATATCTCCTCCACTGCAGAACCTCAACATGTGAAACCTTGGATCGGCCAAGACATGGTTGTTGCTTTGGGGCTCCGAAGTCTAGGAGAAGAGGGACTAATGCTTCTCTCCTTCCTGCTGTGCTGTCTGGGAACAGAGCTTTGGTCTCCATGATCAACCATCTAAGGAGAAATTCGGACCTCCACACGGAGACTTTCATCTTATAGTCTCCCTCCAGGTGAGTCTGACAGCTCAGCAGGTATTTTAGGAAAGGTTCTGAGAAAATAGAACTTGAGAACTTTTACCTGAGGTCCCCTGAGACTAGATAGACTCATTTTTAATTAACTTATGTGATATGTTCAAAAGAGAAGCGTCCATTCGACTCAGCAATACAGTGATCATTGTTGACAATGAGTGGTGGGAACAGAAGTCCAGTTGGATGAAACTGAGGAAGGAATGGGGGGTAATAAGAGGTTCCAGTGAAATTAGAATATATGCAAGGAATTTTGCAGGTAAGGGGAGTAGGAAAACAGACTATTAGGCATGGAGGCATGTGCCATGAGCTTTTTGAGACATGGTGTTTTTGAGCATGTTCTGTATTTATAGAAAGACCCAGAACCATGGAGGTCGCTATTCTCTTGCAACAACACTTCCTGAGACACGCATTTCTCAGCATCATCTCTTGCATTAAATATTCATATACAAAATTATATTTAATACGCAAAAGGGGGTTTGCTAACAAGCTTTCCTTTGCAGCACTTCACTACCAAGAGGTGTGGAAACCAGAAAGATATTTGTTCAAGGTAGAAGAAAAACCTCAGCCAATCTCTTCACCAACAGCAATCATTCATTTACTAACAAGAAGGAACTATTGTAAGTTTTTTACATACACTGACTAACGCTGTCTACCGCCTAAGGAGGACGGACACTGCCACCCCCACGATTTGAGTAAGGATATTCACATTTGGAATGGATTCATTGTCTTTCCCAAGTTCAAATAGATTAATGGGATACATCTGACATCCAAACCTTGGTTTTCTGATTCCAAAAGTTTTGCACTTAAGATCTTGGGGAAACTCTTGTTACTGCATTTTGGAAAGTCCCCTTCTGCGGTTGTACATTGTATAATTTCTGTTGTCATTCTCAGGTCTATTCCCTTTGCGCATTTTCGTAGAGGGATATTCAATCGTAAAAATCATAAAAAATACCACCCACTTCTTAAGACACATTGGGGTTTTTTTTCCCCAGCTTTGTTAAATATTCTGGGCACCAAGGGGATGTAACGGGGGCTGGAATGCTGCCAGAATCAGGGAAGCTTTCTCTTCATCACAGTCTCTCAGGGAGAATCTGAGGTTATTAGATCTTTTTTTCCCCTGTGTCCATTTCTTTCTTCTGTGTTTTTGGAACTGCTTCCTTATGTTTCTTTAAATATAGGATACAAGATGATCGTATTAAAATGAAGCCCGGGGGCGCCTGGGTGGCTTAGTCGGTTGGGCGTCCGACTTTCGCTTGGGTCATGATCTTGCAGTTCGTGGGTTCGAGCCCCGCATCGGGCTCTGTGCTGACTGCCAGCTTGGAACTTGGAGCCTATTTCGGAGTCTGTGTCTCCCTCTCTCTCTGACCCTCCCCTGCTCATGCTCTCTCTCTCTCTCTCCTAGAAATAAATAAAAATTTTTAAAAAAATCTTTAAGATGAAGTCCAATGTTTACATCTCCATGAGAAGCTTACCAACCAGAATTTAGGTACTATTTATTTACACATTCTTTAGGATAAAGGTAATCTTATGCTGCCAGTTTACCTTGTATCATTTCTTTTAAAATTATGATGGCTGAGGGTGAGAAAAGTGTGATAGCAACGCAGTGCCAGGAGGCCATAGTGCACTCTGTATTTTTGTGTGTTCATCTGTGTGCAGTGTGCATTGTGGAGCACAAGCAGTCCTCAGGGCAATGAGTTCATATGCTTAATATGTGACCTTTGAATGGCAGGATGTTAACCAACAGATGGAAATAAAGAAGGGACCTATCTCAATTCACAGAATACCTTGGAACAAAATTAATAAAATGCCAAGGAATAAAATGCCATGGAAGGAAGGACCCCCTGTGTCTTGAAGTTTCAACAGTCAAAGGAAAGCCACCTTGCCCCTCAACATTCTCTCCCAACACCTCTCATCCCTACTCATTCCCTCCCCACACTGACTTCATTTTGAGATTTGAATATCTGGACTAAGTCCTTCTCCAGGGTCTTGGCTCTGTTTTCCTTTCAGGGCACACACTTCCCCCAATATCCTGTCTCCGGCTTAGTCTTTCTGGAAGCCTCTGTTAAAGGTCACCTTCTTTGCAGTCTTCCTGAGCACCTATTAAAAATTAGAACCCTCCTCATACACTTCTTTCTATACCTACTTTTTTCCTTCAGAGCACCCATCACCATCTGATGTGGCATTTGTGTATATAATATATATGTATGTTATGTATATTATATATAAATAATATACATGTCATATATATGTACATTGGATTGTATGAACTTTTCTTTTTTCTCCAAGTTTTTATTTAAATTCCAGCTAGTTAACTACAGTGTAATATTAGTTTCAGGTATAGAATTTAGTGATCCAACACTTACATACCTGCTTATCACAGGTGCCCTCCTTAATCTTCATCCCCTATTTAACCCATCCCCCCACTCTCTCCCCTCCAGCAACCCTCAATTTGTTCTCTAGAGTTAAGAATCTGTTTCTTGGTTTGCCTCTCCTTTCCCCTGCTATATTCATTTGGTTTAGTTCTTAAATTCCACATATGAGTGAAATCACATGGTATTTGTCTTTCTCTGACTGACTCTTATCATTTAACATAATACTTTCTAGCTCCATCCACATCATTGCAAATGACAAAATTTCATTCTTTTTTATGGTTAAGTAATATTCCAGTGTCTGTGTGTGCGCACATGTGCACACCCACTTGCATGCACCACATCTTCCTTATCCATTCATCAGTCAATGGATATTTGGGCTCTTTCCAGATTTTGGCTATTGTAGGTAATACTGCTATGAGCATCAGGGTGCATGTGTCCCATCAAATTAGTATTTTTCTATTCTTTGGGCAAATATCTAATAGTGCAACCTACAGAATAGGAGAGGATATTTGCAAAAGACACATCTGATAAAGGGTTAGCACCCAAATCTATACAGAACTTATCAAACTCAACCACCAAAAAACAAATAATCTCATAAAAAAGTGGGCAGAAGACACGAATAGACATTTTTCCAAAGAAGACATCCAGATGACTAACAGAAACATGAAAAGATGCTCAACATCACTCTTCATCAGGAAAATGCAAATCAAAACTACAATGAGATATCACTTTATTCCTGTAAGAATGGCTGAACTTAACAACACAGGAAAAAGCAGATGTTGGTGAAGATGTAGAGAAAGGGGAACCCTCTCACAATGTTGGTGGGAAAGCAAACTGGTTCAGTCCTCTGGAAAACAGTATGAAGATTCCTCAAAAAGTTAAAAATAGAACTATCCTATAACTTAGAAGTTGCACTACTCGGTATTTACCTGAAATTACAAAAATAAATATTCAAAGGGAGACATGCACCCAGATGTTTATAGCAGCATTATCTACAAATTATGGAAATAGCCCATGTCCATTGGCTGATGAATGGAAAGAGAAGCTGTGATATATATATATATATATACAATGGAATATTAGCCATCAAGAAGAATAAAATCTTGCCATTTGCAATGACATGGATGCAATTAGAATGTATTATGCTAAGTGAAATAGAGAAAAACAAACACCATATGATTTCAGTTGCATGTGGAATTTAAGAAACAAAACAAATGAGCAGAGGTGAGAGAGAGAGAGAGAGAGAGAGAGAGAGAGAGAGAGAGAGAGAGAGAGAGGAGAGGCAAATCAAGAAACACACTCTTTTATAGAGAACAAACTTACCAGAGGGGAGGTGGGGGGATGGGTAAAATAGGTGATGGGGGTAACTAAGGAACCCCCTCTTGATGAGCACCGGCTGATGTATGAAATTGTTGAATCACTATATTGTACACCTGAAACTAATATTACACTGTATGCTAACTAACTGGAATTTAAATAAAAACTTTTAAAAAAGAAAAAAGAAAGGGTAACAAATAAATAAAACCGACTTGCTTGAAAAGTAATCATGCTATTTTTTTTTCTTTCCTAGTAGTCAACTCCACCACATGGAACTAGACAATGATACCCATATTTCAGAGTTTCTTCTTCTGGGATTTTCCAAGGAAGCAGAACTGCAGCCCCTCATATTTGGGCTTTTCCTCTCCATGTACCTGATCACTGTCTTTGGGAACCTGCTCGTCATCCTGGCCGTCAGCTCTGCCTCCCACCTCCACACGCCCATGTACTTCTTCCTCGCCAACCTGTCCTTTGTGGACATCTGCTTCACCTCCACCACCGTCCCGAAGATGCTGTGGAACATCCAGACTCAGAGCAAGGTCATAACCTATGCGGGGTGCATCACACAGATGCATTTTTTCATACTCTGTGCCGGATTAGACATCTTTCTCCTGACTGTGATGGCTTATGACCGCTTTGTGGCCATCTGCCACCCCCTGCACTACACGGTCATCATGAACCCCTGGCTCTGTGGGCTGCTGGTCTTGGTGTCCTGGATCCTGAGTGCCCTGAATTCCTTGTTACAAACCTTAATGGCGTTGCCGCTGTCCTTCTGCACAGGCATGAAAATCCCCCATTTTTTCTGTGACCTCAATCAGGTCCTCAGGCTTGCCTGTTCTGACACCTTTCTTAATGACACGACGATGTATTTTGCAACTGTGCTGCTGGGTGGCGGTCCCCTGGCTGGGATCCTTTACTCTTACTCTAAGATAGTTTCCTCCATACGTGGGATCCCATCAGCTCAGGGCAAGTATAAAGCATTTTCTACCTGTGCGTCTCACCTCTCGGTTGTCTCCTTATTTTGTTGTACGGGCCTAGGAGTGTACCTTAGCTCCGCTGTTAACCAGAGCTCCCGCTCAAGTGCAGTAGCCTCAGTGATGTACATGGTGGTCACACCCATGCTGAACCCTTTTATCTACAGCCTAAGGAACAGAGACGTAAAGAGGGCTCTGAAAAGAATCACTGGGATTCCAGCGATGTAAGGGCCAATCTTCCTGGGGCCTAAAGATGTACCCATGATTGCAGGGCTCAAAGCCTCAGAGCCAGGAATTGTTATTCTTTTATCAGACTGTGGGAATAGAATCTGCTCCTTCTATTTATTTCCTGGAATTTCCATTTATTTGACTTCAGCTTCTCATACAATTTAAGTAACACGTTTTATTAAACTTCTGCTCTGTCTGATATACAGTGTCCTCTTTGTCCATTCGTACATTTTCCAAATTTTGTCCGGCCTTGATCGAAAATATTTGTAAATTCCCACTTATGTCATGGGGTAATGTGGATTTCTTAAGAATAATTTCTATTCAAACAACAAATATCATTCCAAGTAATTTTTCTCCTCTTTTACTAAAAGGATAGTCATAAGTTATACTAGTCATATAGGAAAAAAAATCCTTTGGATGACCAAGGCTATTTGTATAATTTTATAACACGGGAAAGTATAAGACCACAATTTTCCACTTGTGCACATCAATATTTTGTATACCACTGCCTGGGCTCCTCACTCTGACAATGTAGACTAACTTATAGTAAGCCACTGGGTTCCTTTCTCCTGATTGAAATCATGTTCTCTGTTGCAGGTGTATTCTACCACAGTGATTGGCAAATATTACCAAATACATGTCTCCATATTGCATCTCCACAGAAACACATATTTCAACAAATAAACTTCATATGGTCTTTGGTCCAGGGAAGATCTTACATATAATGAAGAAAAAATGAAATTATACTTTGTGTTACTGAGCAAAATCTTTCTTTTTTAAAAATTTTTAATAGTTTATTTATTTTTGAGACAGAGAGAGATAGAACATGAGTGGGGGAGAGGCAGAGAGAGAGGGAGACACAGAATCTGAAACAGGCTCCAGGCTCTGAGCTGTCAGCACAGAGTCCAATGCAGGGCTTGAACCCATGAACTGTGGGATCATGACCTGAGCCAAAGTCGGACGCTTAAACTGACTGAGCCACCCAGGGCCCCCTGAGCAAAATCTTTTCTTTCAAGCTGTGCATCTACCTATTGAAGTATGAAGTTTGGTGTCCATGTACAAGAGTTGGGTTTTCTCCACTGGGGTGAAGAATTGGTTGGCATATTTATGGTGTTTTTGCTGAGTCAACTTTTTCTTTCTGCTGTATACAGATAGGAATCTTTCCACTGCTCAGAATGAAATGTCTCCTCTTTTCTAAATTTTGCCATAACCATGAAATGGGCAATGATTGAACAATCATATGATTCAGTCATATGAGTCATATGATTCAGGTCTCAACTTTGGTGGAAAGAGGTATGCCCTTCCAACCTCTCTTGGTTACCTGGATGGAACCCTAACAAAGTCTCTTTTTAATCAGGTCATTGAAATAAATTTCAATAGCAGAGTACTCGTGAATTCTGTCTCCAAATATCAGTACAAATACTTTGAATGGGAAGAAGCAGATTATTATAATTTCTCACAATTCTGGTTGCTTTTATAATCGTATCTGTTTGCTAGGATACAAGCAATTGTATGAAGCCATTGTGAAACAAGCCATTTTTGAAAACACATATTTATTATAATGTCTTTATAAGTGAGTGGGATTGTCTGGTGGGGAGTCGTTCTATTCTGCACTACTTAATAGCTTCCACATTGCATTTATTTATTTTTTAGAAAAAACATTTCTTTTTATTTTAGAGAAAGAGAAACTGTGTGAGCAGGGAAGATGGGCAGAGAAGGAGGGAGAGAGAATTCCAAGAAGACTCCATGCTTAGCATGAAGCTGGATGCGGGCTCGATCCCATGACCCTGGGGTCACGATGTGAGCAGAAATCAAGAATCAGACACTCAACCAACTGAGCCATCCAGGTGCCTCTAAACTGCACACATTTTAAATGTACAATTTTCTGAGTTAAAGGAGCCTTACTTGAATTAAGAGTACATACTGCATGGGTCCACTTATAAGAATTTGACCAGATGCACAGTAAGTCTTATGCGCATTTTTATTAATCATACTTTATTACTAAAAATGTAATTCTTCTGGGGTGCCTGGGTGGCTTAGTCGGTTAAATGTCTGACTTTTGCTTAGGTCATGATCTCGCGGTTTGTGGGTTCGAGCCCCACGTCGGGTTCTGTGCTGACTGCCAGCTCAGAGCCTGGAGCCTGTTTCAGTCTGTAACTCCCCCTCTCTCTGACTCTCCCCTGCTCACGCTGTCTCTCTCTCTCTCCTAGAAATAAATAAAACATTAAAAAAATGTAATTCTTCTTAACATCAATTTCTGAGGAGGGTGTGGAACTTTAAATGAATGTTCCAGAGACAAGATAAAATGTTGGACACACTGTGTCAAGTCCAAAGAAAACATTTAAGAGTGAAGAGGGTGTGTGTACATGAATGTGTGCACATGCATATAAACACAAATAAACACACTCACATATATGTGCACACACACACAGCTTCATTTATAATCCCATCTATTATGTTGAATGAGAATTTGAGAGGAAGTTGCAGAATATTGAAATGAAAAGGAATGTTTGCATGGATGTGAAATAGAAAGAAGGTAGCATTTTATACTCAAAGGTTTATTTATTTATGTTTAAAGTTTATTTAGAGAGAGGGAGGGAGGGGCAGAGAGAAAGGGAGAGAGAGAATCCCAAGCAGACCCCCTGCTGTCAGTGTGGAGCCCAATATGGGGCTCGGTCTCTCAAACTGTGAGATCATAAGTTGAGCCAAAATCAAGAGTCAGACGCTTAGCTGACTGAACAACCCAGGCGCCCCTGGACACAAAGTTTTCAAATAGAATGAGTGACTTAATTTTTAAAAAAACTTTAGGGTAATTTATTTTTTAATAATGAATTACTCTTCCTATCTTAATGCCTCAAAGTCCTCACAATCAGAACCATATTTACATTTATGCACAGGGAAATTCTCTGTACCACCTAAAGGGACCAAATATCTCCAAATGAACTCTATTTCTCTACTTAATGTGGGATTTCAGCACTCGCTACCTTGGCCCAAGGGAAGCTAACTGAATGATTTGAGAAGCTCAAACTCATTTCCTGTGCACGATATCTTATTGGGTAAATATCTGGATTAAATTCCTTTTGCTGTTGTCCTACTAGTGCAAAACAAATAATTCTCTGAAAGTTCTAGAGATCAGAAGCATGAGAGGGATCTCATTGGGCTAAAATAATGATGTCCATGAGTGGTGATCCTTACGGATGCTCCAGAGTGAATAGCCTCTTTCCCTGTTCCAGAGTCTACTGGCCCCCACATTTCTTGGCTTTCCTCCGTGTGCAAAACCAGCAGAAAAGCACTTTCAAATGTCTCTCTGACTCCATGTTTCTACCTTTCCTTCCACCTTTGGCTGAACATTGTGATTACACCAGTCCAGTGTGGATAATCCAGACTTCTTTTTTTTTGTTTTTAAGCTTCCTTATTTTTAAGTTTATTTCTTTATCTTGAGGCAGGCAGAGAGAGCGACAGAGAATGCTCAAGTTGGGGAGAGACAGAGAGAGAGGGAGAGAGAAAGTCCCAAGCAGGCTCACAATGTCAGTGTGAAGTCTGATGCCGGGCTTAATCTCACAGTTCGTGAGATCATGACCTGAGCCAAAACCAGTCAGACACTTAACCAGCCTGGCCACCCAGGCGCCGCCAACCAGGCTTAGCTTCTTATCCTAAGATAATGACTCGTACCTTTATTCCATCTGCTATCTTAATCACCCTGTTATGTAAGCTAACGTTTTCAAATGTTCTTCAAGATGAATCTTTCGGAGGCCCTTATTCTGCCTACTACAAAATCTTTCTTTTTAGTACTACTTAATATCCCTCAAGAGCCCTTCTACTTAAAAACTCAAGCGCAGAATCTTTCACCATCCAAAGAGTGAGTGAAATATGATTCTTTCAAAACTACGTGCAAGGAAGATAGATTTCTGGTGGAAAAGACCTAGAAAAACCTACCCATGACTCTCACACAGGAGCACAGCTTTGCTCTCAAACTATACTCCATAGAGCAGGTCCTGCAGCATCAACCCCACCTGAGAGCTTATTAGAAATGCAGAGTCCTGGGGCGCCTGGGTGCCTCTGTCGGTAAAGTGTCCAACTTCAGCTCAGGTTATGATCTCACCGTTTGTTGGTTCGAGCCCCGCGTCGGGGTCTATGCTGACAGCTAGCTCAGAGCCTGGAGCGTGTTTCAGATTCTGTATCTCCCTCTCTCTCTAACACTCCCCTGCTCACACTGTCCCTATCTCTCTCTCAAAAATAAATAAAACATTAAAAAAATTTTAGAAATGCAGAGTCCCTGGACCCACTAGAGGCCTGATGAATCAGAATTGACTTTTTAAAAAAATTTTTTAATGTTTATTTTTGAGAGGGAGGGAGAGAGAGAGAGAGAGAGAGAGAGAGAGGACAAGCAAGGGAGGAGCAGAGAGAGAGGGAGACACAGACTCCGAAGCAGGCTCCAGACTCTGAGATGTCAGCACAGAGCCCAACACAGGGCTCAAACTCACAAACCATGAGATCATGACCTGAGCCTAAGTAGGATGCTCAACGGACTGAGTCATCCAGGCACCCCTAGAGTTTGCATTTTTTTTAATTTTTTTTTTTTTTAGAGAGACAGAGTGTATGGGGGGGAGGGGGGGAAGAGCAGAGAGAGGAAGAGAGAATCCCAAGCAAGATCCGTGCTGTCAGCACAGAGCCTGCCATGGGGCTCCATACCACGAACCAAGAGATCATAATCTGAGCCGAAACCAAGAGTCAGACAGTTAACTGACTGAGCCCTCAGGCACCCCCATAATTTGCATTTTTTAACTACAAATTTTGGTGATTTGTATGCAAAATGAAAGTAGAGATGTGCTGGTCTAGAATACTTCTCATCTTCTCACTGTTGGCACTTGGGGCTGGATAATTACTTTTGTTGGGTGCTGTCCTGTGGGCTGAGGAGTTTGGCAACTTCCGTTCAGACATGGCCAAATATCCCCGGGGCTAAGCCATCTCTGGTTAAGAACCACTGTCCCAGAATTTCAGAACTGAAAGCATCCTAACATAATTCTCATCAGAATTCTATCCACTACTTGCTTTATATGTTAAAGCAGAACATTAAATCTCTCTGAGCTTGATTTCTACAATCAAGAATGGCATTCCTAGGGGCGCCTGGGTGGCTTAGTCGGTTAAGCGTCCGACTTTCCGACTTTCGCTTAGGTCATGATCTCGCGGTTTGTGGGTTCGAGACCCGCGTCGGGCTCTGTGCTGACTGCCAGCTCGGAGCCTGGAGCCTGTTTCAGTCTGTGACTCCCTCTCTCTCTGACCCTCTCATGCTCACGCTGTCTCTCTCTCCTAGAAATAAATAAAACATTAAAAAAAAAAAAAAAGAATGGCATTCCTAGAAGTATAACCTCACAGAAAGCACATTTTAAAAAATTGTTGATGGCCCCTATAATGTGCTAAGCTAAGTTATAGGGCAGGAAATGTAAATGTATCTCTTAAAATAAGCCCTCTATCATGAGGGACTAAATGGCAGTTAACTTGCAACCTAACTATGAAATTCTTAATTGTTTTGGCTAAACGATCATGAAGCTAAGCAGCGTAGCACCCAAGGTTTTACACTAAAGGAACAAATTTCTCCCCTTTCTTAAAGAAGGAAATGATGATCTTCTAAAGATATCAAGGGTTAGGTCTCCACCATAAATCAAGCATCGAAGACCAAGGGAAGTAGTCTGATGAATT
The DNA here is from genome assembly GCA_017311185.1 of Proteles cristata cristata. NCBI lineage: Eukaryota > Metazoa > Chordata > Mammalia > Carnivora > Hyaenidae > Proteles > Proteles cristata. The sequence continues at coordinate 520,102 of JAESUZ010002026.1, read as the reverse complement.
CCTCCATTTTGGACTTTAGAGAAAACTTGAAGTCAGGGTTGTACTGAGGTGCTGGGAGATTTAGATCTCTGGAAACAGGAAAATTAATGGAGAAAATGTAATACAAACTGAATTCCCCTGGCATACAATGTGGTCTCATAGGAACAGAAAATCAGCCAGAAATATTTCCATTCTGTCTGGACCAGCATCCCTAGGAGAAATCACGCACTTAAAGGCTGGCGCATCAAGAGATAAAAGTGCCTCTTGAGCAGATGTGAGGAGCTGTAAATGCCTCTTCTGATGCAGACCCTCAACATGTGCATTTTCACTGGATGGAACACCATCGCTGCTTTTGGAGTCCTACATCCGGCCGGAAGACCAATGCTTGATGCCTTCCTGGTGCTTTGTCTGGGGACTGAGTTTGATTTCCATTGTCAACTATTCAGGGAGGAATTTTGACTTCCAGAGAGAAAACTTGCCCTGTGGGTTCCCATGCAGGTGAGTTTGAGAGGCCAACAGACACTGCAGGAGAGGATCAGAGCTATTGTAAGGCAAGAACTTGTACCCGAGGTCACTGAGAATCAATCCAGCATAGCCCACATGCCAGAGATCAGAGTCATTGTTGGCTGGCTTTATCAAGAGATTATTGTATGTATTTATAATGCCCCCCAAAAAAGGTGAATATTGAAATCAGAAATGCAAGTATCAACATTGGCAATTAAAATGGTATTAATGGAAGCCCATTGGAAGAATGAGGAGGCAGAAAGTGTTTTCAGTAAACGTAGAACATAAGTGCAAGGATCTTATTAATTGATGGAAGTACACAAATAGCATATTCATTGTGGAGAGATATACAGTGAAGTGAGGGCATTTCTTTTTATTTTAAGATGGAGAATCAGACTTTGTTTCCGTATGGATGAAAAGATCCAGACCAAGGAACAATTGTAAATACATTCTTAAAATAGCGGTGCATGAAACACACACACATTATCTTCTCTCATTCTGGGTATTCACATGGAAAAAACTTTGTCATTAATAGATGGAAATAAGTTTGCTAATGAGCTTTATTTTGCATTATTTTATAACCTGTGAGGACGAATGTATTTGTGGGTTTGTTAAGTCATTTGATAGCTTCTCTGTTGATGATGCGGATTGATGATGCAGATCCTTTACTTTTGGATGGTGTTATATGAGGGTTTATATTTCTTTTTAAAAATTTGATCCTTGGGGGATCTGGCTGGCTCCGTTGGTGGAGTGTGTGGCTCTTAATCTTGGGGTTGTGAGTCTGAGCCCCATGTTGGATGTAGAGACTGCTTAAAAACAAAATATTTTTTTAAAAACTAAAATTTGACCCTTTGTAACAAGGAATTCGTGTTTTTATACAAGTTGACTATTGGCCATTTAGTTCTTTTATGTACGTATAAATATATTTATGAGGAATGTATGAAAGTTTCTGAATTTTGTGTGGTGAAATCTATCAGTCAATCTCAATTGCTTAAAATTTTTTTCTTGAGGTATAATTGACATATAACATCTTATTAGTTTCAGGTATACAACATAATGACTCCATACTTGTATATATCACAAAATGATTGCCACACCTGTAACCATGCACAGTCACAAAATTTTTTACTTGTGATGAGGATTTTTAAGATCTACTGACTTAGCGACTTTCCAATATGTGATACAGTATTATTAAGTGTAACCATCACTCTGTACATTACATCTCAGGCATTGCTTTTATGTTTTTCTTTTTTTTTTAAATGTTTATTTACTTATTTTGTGAGAGAGCACACATGGTGGTAGAGGCAGAGAAAGAGGAGAGAGAAAATCCCAGGCAGGCCCTGTGCTGTCAGTACAGAGCCAGACATGGGGCTTAGTCTCAAGAATGATGAGATCATGACTTAGCTGAAATCAAGAGTAGGACCTTTAATCAACTGAGCCACCCAGGCGCCCCCTCTTTTTCACTTTCTTACTAACAATTGAGCAGGTCCTTCAATATTCTTCATGTGTCACCACTTGTATACACAAGAAAGCGTTTCATTCTTGGCAGTAATAAATTGCCTTTTATGCATGTTTCTGACTTGTTTTCACCTCTCTGTTGTCCCTTATTGCTTTTTGACCTTTGGAGATTAGATCTATTTCTGAAGTTTGCCTCACCTTTGGCCATCATCTGGAAGGTATTTTTCTTTACCATTTGACTAAAAATCCCTTTTCCATTCCATAAGCCTATTTGAAACCACGTATCCTTGTGTAAGATGAAATCACAACTTACTATTTCCTCCCAAATGGTAAATGCCCTTCTGATATACCTTTTTATTTCCAAGTCTTTGACAATTTAAGCGACCCATGTTGAATTAGTGACCCATGCTGGTGTCATCACGTTATTGCTCTTGTAGGCCTTTATGTAACGTAGTAGATTTTCATTCCATTTCATTGTTTTCACTCAATATAGTTGTTTAGAAACAATGACTTGGGGCGCCTGGGTGACTCCGTCGGTTAAGCATCCAACTTCAGCTCAGGTCATGATCTCACAGTTTGTGGGTTCGAGCCCCATGTTGGGCTCTGTGCTTACAGCTCAGAGCCTGGAGCCTGTTTCGGATTCTGTGTCTCCCTCTCTCTCTGCCTCTCCCCAGCTCATGCTCTGTTTCTCAAAAATGAATAAATGTTAAAAAAAAAAAAAAAGAAAGAAAGAAACAATAGGCTTAATGGAACGTCATTCTCACTGATATTCTTTGTTCCAGAAGTTCTTAGTTTCTTTTAAATTTTCTCTTCCATTTTGTGCATGTATACATATTCATACACTTTCATACAAATGCTTCAACAAGATCCTATCCAATCATGAATGATCTTTACATTTCAGTGCGGCCTTTTTTTCTACCTTGTGACCCCTTTTCCTTCTTTCTTAATAATTCTTCGTGGACTTGCCTCCCATCCACTAATATAATGCTGGCTCCTTATTTCAACGTCTGTGTAACCTTCACGATGTTGCTGTGCAACTCGCACATGCAGTGATCATTCATATTTTTCCTTAATATATCACCGCTATGAAAATATTTGGGGATTGTTAAGTTAAAATCATGCTTCTCAACCTGGGGCAATCTTGTCCCCCGGAGAACACTGAAGCAATATCCAGGCATTTTTCACTGTCAGGCTGGGGAGGAGCAGGTGGCTGTCAAGGATGCTGCTAAATAATCTAGAATTCACAGGTAGACACAACCACAGAGGAGGATCTGGCCCAGAACATCCATCAGTGCAGAGATTGAGAAAGCCTAGCTTAAAGAAAATCTGCATTTTTAATATTTATAGCTGCCTTCATATTGGTTCTCTATCATTCCACACTTCCAATTTGTGCCAGCATAATTAGAGCGGGCCCCTTTCGCTGCCAGTTAAGAAGTTCCAACCCCAGTCAACATGGCAACCCATCATGGGCTCTCCCAGCTGATGGGTATGAAAGAGAAATCTTTCTTGTTATTTTCTCAAACACTCTAGAGTGTCTTGTCAGAAAGATGAAAACCCAAAGAACAGGAAGGACAAAGAAAAGATGCCACATAAGAAGAGTGAGAAAGAAACTTGCTTCATCCACCGCCAGGCCATGTAAATCGAAAGGTCAAATACATGCAGACCAGCCAGAAGGAAAGCAAGCCTTCAGTTCCTTGATTTTAAAAAATGCCCAACTTCTGCTCTACTTTGTATATCTCCTTTTGTGAAGCTTTGACTTATATCTTTTGCCTATTTTTCTCTTGGAACATTCCATTTATAATATGTTCCACACCATGAGAATATCACTACTTTTGTCTTTTTGCTCCTTTATTATTTTTGCTGGGCGTCAAGGGGATATAACGAGAGTTGGAATGTGAGCAGAATCAAAGATACTTTTTCTTCCTCGTGGTTGGTCTTTCAGGGGCCACTTGAACTATTAAATCTGTTTTCTTTTTGTTGCATTGGGTGGTGTGTGTGTGTGTGTGTGTGTGTGTGTGTGTGTGTGTGTGTTGTGAACTGAGGTTAACCCTCAAAGCAAGGATGCCAGGGCTCTCATATTCCAAGGTGATTCTTATTGACAGAGGCCAGAACTCAGGCAACAGAAGGTATTGATGGGGATGTCTATTTCAACTCATAGGACACTTTCATAACAAATTTAATAAAGTCTTACAAAAAACTTGAAAATGAGGGATGTGCTGTGTCTTGAAGTGTCAGCTGTCATGGGCTGGCCTCTTCATTCCTCAACGTGCACCACCACCACCTCTCAACACACCCCTTCTTGATCCTTCCCCTTGACCTTGCTTTCTTTTGAGCCTTGAATTTTTTGTAAGCAAAAAAAAAACCACCCAAAAACCCACAGATTTTATTTTTTTAAAGTACTTTTTTGCTTATTTTTATTGTAACTTTAACTTTCTCTCTCTCTTTTTTTTTTTTTTTACAAATAGTTTATTGTCAAGTTGGTTTCCATATAACACCCAGTGTTCATCCCCACAAGTGCCCTCCTTCATGCCCGTCACCCCCCTCCCAAAAGCAAGGGAATCAAGAGCAAAAATAAACTATTGGGACCTCATCAAGATTAAAAACTTCTGCACGGCAAAGGAAACAATCCATAAAACTAATAGGCAACCGACAGAATGGGAAAAGATACTTGCAAATGACATATCAGATAAAGGGTTGATATCCAAAATCTATAAGGAATTCACCAAACTCCACACCCGAAAAACAAACAATCCAGTGAAGAAATGGGCAGAAGATATGAACAGACACTTCTCTAAAGAGGACACCCAGTTGGCCAACAGACACATGAACCCTGATTTTCTGAAACAAGCACCTTCCTCAGACCCTTTGCACATGCCATCGTCCCTGTTGAGCACATACTTACTGAGATCACCTCAACTTCCTATCCTTCCTATCTCCCTCGAGGTCCTGTTCAAATGTCACCTTCTTTGCAGTAAAAAAATTCCATAACTCTCTCATTTATACATTCTTTCCTTTTCTACACAGCCAGTCACATTTGACATGTTATTTGATTATTTTTATTTGCTTGTATTCTTTCCCCACTTTCCGGCATTCTTTCCGGACTTTTGTTTTCTGGCACCCTATATTCATCACATATCCAATGCCTTGAACATGGTCAATATTCGGTATGTATTCCTTAAAGGGGTTAAAAATATTCTCCATAAAACAAGAGTGTACATTATGCTCTAGGAACAGATGGAGAGTAGAAATAGAATTTTTAATGAGAAACGGTACTAGGGATGCCCTAATGGGGATGAGACTATATACATATATTGAAATTATTTTTCCTGACTCTAAAATATAAATGGCAGCCCTCATGCTAGGTTACTAATACTTGCTTGTGTGAAAATTCATCATTTATTTTTCTGTATTCTGGTAGTCATCTCCAACACATGGAGCCAAGGAACCTCACAGGAATTTCAGAATTTCTTCTTCTTGGATTTTCAGAGGAACCAGAATTGCAGCCCCTCGTATTTGGGCTTTTCCTGCTCATGTATCTGACCACTGTGTTTGGAAACCTGCTCATCATCCTGACCGTCAGCTCTGACTCCCACCTCCACACCCCCATGTACTTCTTCCTCTCCAACCTATCCTTTGTGGACATCTGCTTCACGTCCACCACTGTCCCGAAGATGCTGTGGAACATCCAGACTCAGAGCAAAGTTATAACCTATGCAGGCTGCATCACCCAGATGTATTTTTTCCTACTCTTCGCGGGATTGGACAACTACATCCTGACCATGATGGCCTATGACCGATTTTTGGCCATCTGTCATCCCCTGCACTACACAGTCATCATGAATGCCCGGCTCTGTGGGCTGCTGACCCTGGTGTCCTGGGTCATGAGCGTCCTGCATTCCCTGTTACAAACCTCAGTGGTGTTGCGCCTGTCCTGTACAGACTTGGAAATCCCCCACTTCTTCTGTGAAATTAAACAGGTGGTCCAACTTGCCTGTTCTGACACCTTTCTTAATGACATGGTGATGTACTTTGGAGCTGGGCTGCTGGGTGGCGGTCCCCTTGCTGGGATCCTTTACTCGTATTCTAAGATAGTTTCCTCCATATGTGGGATCTCATCAGCTCAGGGCAAGTATAAAGCATTTTCCACCTGTGCGTCTCACCTCTCGGTTGTCTCCCTATTTTATTGTACGGGCCTAGGAGTGTACCTTAGCTCCGCTGCTACCCAGAGCTCCCGCTCAGGTGCAACAGCCTCGATGATGTACACGGTGGTCACGCCCATGCTGAACCCCTTCATCTACAGCCTGAGGAACAAAGACATAAAGGAGGCTCTGAGAAAATTCTTTGGAAAGGAAACTACAAAAGGACCAATTGTCCTGGGGCAATTGCACACGATGGCACAACTCAAAGCCTGAGACCCAGAAATGGTAATTCTTTGATCCGCTTGTGGAAGTAGAAGTTACTACTTCAGTTGATTTGCCGGAACATCTCTTTCTTTAACGTCAACTTCTCTGGAAACTTTAAGTAACATCCTGTGTTAACCTTTCTGCCCTCTGGTATTTCACAGTGTTTACCCTGGTTATTTTCCCACTCTTCTGAATTAATTCCCAATTTTGGACAATATTGGAAATTCCCAGTTATCCCATGAGATTCCATAGATGTATTAAGAATAATTTCTTCCAAAATGAAACGTATCACACTGAGTAATTCTTTTGTTTCACTAAAAAATAATCATGAGTTGTACCACACTATAGGGAAAAAAACCACATTGGGCCAATTTATAAAATTTTATACGAGAAGGAAGTCTGGAACCACAGCTCACAACTTCTGTGTCCATCATTCCTTTAGATATCTATTCTTCCTGAAAAGGTAGGTTTTAGTGCATAGTGTGTTTTATAACAAGTCATGGGGTTTTATTCTCCTCCTTAGGACCCTGTTTTCTTGTTCAGCTCAGTGTCCACACAGTCACTGGCAAAACTGATATTCAGATACATGTCTCCAGTTGTAATCTACATACAAACACAAATTTCAAGAAATAATTTGACATAATATGGCCATAAAGTCAGAGATGAACCAACATTTAAGTCATGAACTTATTACCGTGTAAACTAATGTTTTCATTGTGCACATTTGCTTGTTGATGATGTGAGACTGGCATCCGTGTGTAAGGGGGTCTATCATTGGGGTGAAAAATCATTTGCAGAATTATGTTTTCTATTTCATTGTGTTCCTGTTTCTTCCCGGAAATTTCCACGTCTCCCTAAAAATATGATTCACTGGAATACGATTGCATATAATAAGCTGCATACATTTAATGTATACATTTGCTGAATTACAGGAGGGATGCAAAAATTAAGTTTATAGGGAGACAAGGGACTGATCTGCAGAGCGAGGGGTGAGCCTCCTACAACGGAAAGCACAGAAAGGGGACACCCTGGCCTCTGTTCCACTGCTCACACTTTGTCCTTGAGGCAGACTTCCTCCTAGGGGCTGTCCCACCAGCCACGTGATGAGTGCCAAGAAGGACCAGCAGATGGAACGAAAGCATGATGTACTATTTATGAAGGAGATGAACTTTAATGGAATTGAGTCCAGTTGCATTTCAATATAGGAGAGGTGAAAATAGTCATCCCAAAATTCTTCATTTTTAAAAGAATGTTTAGGGGCGCCTGGGTGGCTCAGTTGGTTGAGCGTCCGACTTCAGCTCAGGTCATGATCTCATGGTTCGTGGGTTCCAGCCCCATGTCTGGCTCTGTGCTGACTGCCAGCTCAGAGCCTGGATCCTGTTTCGGATTCTGTGTCTCCCTCTCTCTCTGACCCTCCCCTGCTCATGCTATCTTTCTTTCCGAAATAAATAAAACATTAATTTTTTTTTAAATAAAAATAAATAAAAGAACTTTTAATTATTTTTGGGAAAGCACAAGCAGGGGAGGGGCAGAGAGAGGGCAAAGAGGATCTGAAGTCAGCTCTGTGCTGACAGGCTGACAACAGTAAGCCCGATGTGGGGTTCAAACTCACAAACCATGAGATCACGACCTGAGCCGGAGTTGGATGCTCAACTCACTGAGCCCCCGGCTACCTCAAAGCCTTCTTGAAGGAGATGTCCTGGAAAGGGGAACCCTTTTGCCTGCTGGGGGAATGCAAACTGATGCAGCAACTCTGGAAAATAAGATGCAGGTTCCTCAAAAATAAAAATTGGAACCACCCTACAACCCAGCAATAACACTATGAGGTATTTATCCAAAGGATCAAAATGCTAATTCAAAGGGGCACATGCATCCCAATGTTTATAGCAGGACTATCAACAATAGCCAAATTATGGAAACATTACAAATATCTATCAACTCTTTAATGGATAAAGATGATGTGTGGTACACACACACACACACACACACACGCACAATTGAATATTACTCAGCGATCAAAAAGAATGAAATCTTGACAGTTGCAACATGTCCAAGGTATTATGCTAAGCAAAAGAAGTCAGTCAGAGAAAGACAAGTATCATATGATTCTACGTGTGTAGATTTAAGAAACAAAACAGATTAACCCAAGGGAAGGGAAGGAAAAATAAGATAAAAAGAGAAAAGGAGGCAAGCCATAAGAGACTCTTAAATACAGAGAATAAACTGAGGGTTACTGAAGGGAGGTGGGTGGGGGATGGGCTAAATGAGTGATGGGCATTAAGGAGGGCACATGTGCAGATGAGCACTGGGTATTACATGTAAGTGATGAATCACTAAATTACACTCCTGAAACCATTATTACATTATATATTAACTAATCTGGATTCAAATAAAATTTAAACTTAAAAAAATAGAGATATCTTGGACAGAAACATACCCCAAACACCTCTAATTTTATCTGTGAATGATTTTTTTAACAACACCATCATCGTCAGCTGTAAAGCAGAGCATGTAAGTCAAGTTATAGGAAGCAGCAGAAGTTAGTCTCAGCACCTAGGAGCTACAGACTGTATGAATATACTATGGACAAAAACAGCAGTTCGTAGAGAATCGCCATCCCATTAATTCTTCAACACCTATAAACAGTGTTATCTCCTTTGAAACTCCTGATACCACCTCATTAAGTAAGAAAATAGACTAAAGGAACAACTTCCAAAAGCCCAGAAACGTAAGCTGGCAGATAAAACGGATCACAAAGGAGAACGTCCATGAGAACAGAACTGGGTTGATGTGATGAAGCATTTAAGCAAAACTAGCGCTGAAATCCTGCCATTTCCAATGACATGGATGGAGCTAGAATGTATTGTGCTAAGCAAAATAAATCAGGCAAAGGGGTGCCTGGGTGGCTTAGTCGGTTGAGCGTCCGACTTTCGCTTAGGTCATGATCTCGCGGTTCGTGGGTTCGAGCCCTGCGTCGGGCTCTGTTCTGACTGCCAGCTCAGAGCCTGGAGCCTGTTTCAGTCTGTGATTCCCTCTCTCTCTGACCCTCCCCTGCTCACGCTGTCTCTCTCTCTCTCCTAGAAATAAATAAAACATTAAAAAAAAATAAATCAGGCAAAGACAAATACTGTATGATTTCACTCATATGTGGAACTTAAGAAACAAAACAGATGAACATATGGGAAAGTGGGGAGAAGAGAAGAAAGAGGGGGGAACCACAAGAAACATTTAATGACAGAGAACAAAGTGAGGGTTGATGGAGGGAGGTGGCTAGGGAATGGGCAAATGGGTGATGGGTACTGAGAAGGACACTTGTCGTGATGAACACGAGGTGTTATACAGAAGTGATGAATCACTGAATTCTACTTCCGAAATCAATACAGCACTGTATATTAACTATGTAAAATAGCAATAATAATAGTAATAACAATAGAGAGCTATTAAAGCTGGGTAGATTGTTAAGAAAGGAAAAAGATGATGACTAGTGCCTGCCAATTGGAAACAAGGGAAGAGCGTACTTTAACAAGCCATCTGGTTTCAAAATCCTTCACTACCCTTTTCTGATATTGAGGTGGTGTTTTATAAAACACCTTTTTTTGGTAAAAATGTTTTAAGCTGAAAGTTCATGAAGAGATCTGGTTGTATTAAATTATTTCACACACTTGCCTTAATTAAAGGGGAAATGTCAAAAAAAAAGATTATATATTATGTGACTCCTTTTGTATATAATTCAAAAAACGCACAGTAAGTTTTAACTGCTTCATCGTGTTATTGTTAACACGTCATTACCCTGAGCCTCAATTTCCATATTTCTGAAGGTAATGTGGGGTAACGAATCCTAACTTCAGACAGATGGTGTCAGGAATAAATGAAATGTGTAGAAGCACATTTCTTTGTTGAGTCCAAAGAAAATGTTCAAGGTTAGGAGTGTGAGTATGTAAATGTGTGTGTACATTTGAATACATGTTTCTATTAAATAAATATATCTACGCACATACAGGCAGACATCAGAGACTTATTGAAATCCCAGCTATTATGTTGAAAGAAAACCTGAAGTTTGGAAGGGATAAAAATGAAAAGAAAAAAATATTCAAATCAACACAAAATAGAAAGAATTTTGACACAAAGATTTAGAGTCAAAGACCTTAATTTTAATAAGGAATTGTCTTCTATCTCAAATTTTCAAAGGCCTTGGAGTCAAAACCACGTTTACATTTATGCTGTGGGATATTCCTGTCCAGTATATCTCCAAATTAAAGCTAGTTTTCTCTTTCCTTTTAAGGTGGGATTTCAACACCAAAGGCCTTGACCCAAGGGAAAGTTCACTGAATGAGTTGAAAGACTCAAACTCTGTTACTACAAACAATATTTTTCTGAGCAAATGTCTGTAATCAATTTCTGTTGCTGCTGAAACAGATGACCACACTCATGGCTTAAAACAAAGATTTATCAGAAGCCTGAGATGGATCTCACTGGGCTAATGTTAAGAGGTCTGAAGGGCTGTGACCCTTCTGGACACTCCAGAAGAGAATTCACTCAATTTCTTATTTCACTTTTTAGTAGCTACCTGCATTTCTTGTCTCGTGGCCCTTCTTCCATCATCAAAGCCCACAGTGTAGAGCATGAAAATGTCTCTTTGATTCCAAATCTTTGTCTTCCCCCTCCCACAAGTGTTTAGAGAACACTTGTGATTAGGCTAGGCCCATCCAGATAATCCAGGCTAATCTTTTTATATAAAGATCAGTGATTAACAGCCTTATTTTATCTACTGGCTGCATTCCCCTTGCTCTGTAAACACGTTTCCAAAGTTCTCTGTTTTATTTTTTTAATGTTTATTTATTATTGGGACAGAAACACAGCATGAGTAAGGGAGGGGCAGAGAGAGGGAGACACAGAATCCAAAGCAGGCTCCAAGCTCTGAGCCATCAGCACAGAACCCGACGCGGGGCTCGAACCCACAAACCATGAGATCATGACCTGAGCCAAAGTAGGATGCCCAGCCGACTGAGCCAAAGTTCTTTGGATTGGGACACCTTTGGAAGCCTACAAAGTCTTTTTCAAATATAAATTATTTGGTTCCCTCATTGAACATATAATTTATCAAGATCTATAGAATTATGTGAAAAACATTTCTTTCAGGGACACCTGGGTAGCTCAGTCAGTTCATGTCCAATTCTTTTTTTTTTTAAATCGGTTTTATTTATTTATTTATTTTACAAATAGTTTATTGTCCTCCATGCCCATCACCCCCCCATCCCCCTACACCCATCAGTCCTCAGCTTGTTCTCAGCATTCAAGAGTCTCTCATGGTTTGCCTCTCTCCCTTTACTGCACCATTTCCCCCCTTCTTCTCCCCCATGGTCCTCTGTTAAGTTCCTCCTAATCTTCCTATACATGCAAACATACGGTATTTGTCCTTCTCAGCCTGACTTATTTTGCTCAGCATAACATCTTCAAGGTCCATCCATGTTGCTACACATGGCCAGATTTCATTCTTTCTCATTACCATGTAGTATTCTATCATATAGATAAACCACATCTTCTTGATCCATTCGTCCGTTGATAGTTCAGTGTCCAATTCTTGATCTTGGCTCAGGTCATGATCTCACAGTTAGTGAAATCAAGTCCACAGCTGTCTCTGTACTGACAGCCTGGAGCCTGCTTGGGATTCTCTCTCTTTATCTCTCTCTCTCTCCTTTTCTCTCTCTCTCTCTCTCTCTCTCTCTCAAAATAAAGATAAATATTAAAATAAAACAATTTTTCTTTCAAAATGACAACCACAGAGGATTCTTGGTGAAGACCTAAAACTACCTACATGTGACTCTAACACAAGAGCACAGACTTGCTCTCAACCTGTGATCCACACATCAGGACATGCAGTATCACCATCACCTGGTTGCTTGTAGAAGCACAAACTCCCTGGAATCCTGGAGACCTGATGAATCAGGTCAGAGTATTATGACTACAAACTTTGGTGATTTGTACACACAATGAAGATAGGACAATATTTCTCACCTACTCACGTTGACATTTGGGGCTGGGTAAATATTTGTGTTGGGTGCAGTCCTAGGGGTGATAGAGGTTTGGCAGCATCCCTTAGGACATGGTCACATATCTGCAGGGGCAAAATCATGCCAGGTTGAGAACCACTGTGCTGGGGCTTGAGAACTGGAAGTATCATGAGAAAAATCCAATTAGGTATTCATCCAGTAGTATATTTATAACTGTGATGTTATGATTTGTAATAAAAATATACATTTGGGGAGGGGAGTTTAGGTGGCAGAGCTGCATGGAGACCCTGAGCTTTCCTCTCCCGTGAAACGCAGCTAGATCAGCACAAAGCTATTTTTGAACACCTAGGAAATTGATTTGATGATTAACTCAACAATCTGCATAACTTGAGTCACAGAATTCAGCTGGTACATGGGGCAGAGAGGTGATCTGGGGGAGAAAAAAGCTGCAGAGGGTAGGGAGCCATTTTGGGGGACAGGACAGAGAGAAAAAGAAAGGGTGAGAGTGCAGCACATCAGGATGGTGCAAGAAAAGGAGCCCCTCCCCCCAAAAAAAGTAGCTAGAGAGAAATAGAAAGAGTGAAAACACTCACAGGGGACTGAACAAAAAATCGATTCCACAAAACCATTGATAGGGAGAAAGGAGAGAGGTCAATGCCACCAGGATTTTTTAAACAGTGGAGTGCAGAGTCTGAAGTTTTGGCGCTCAGTGTCCTAAAAAGAATGAATGGGTTAACCAAGAAACTGAAGAGGAAACTAAAAAGTACATGGAAGCCAATGAAAATGAAAACATAACACACCTGGGGCCCCTGGGTGGCTTAGTCGGTTAAGCATCCTACTTTCGCTTAGGTCATGATCTCGCGGTTCGTGGGTTCGAGCCCCGCGTCGGGCTCTGTGCTGACTGCCAGCTCAGAGCCTGGAGCCTGTTTCAGTCTGTGACTCCCTCTCTCTCTGACCCTCCCCTGCTCACGCTGTCTCTCTCTCTCTCCTAGAAATAAATAAAACATTTAAAAAAAAAAAGAAAGAAAGAAAGAAAGAAAACATAACAGACCAAAATTTCTGGGATGAAGCAAAGGCGGACATAAGAGGGAAGTACCTAGCAATCGAGACCTTCCTAAAGAAGGAAGAAAGGTTTCAAGTACACAACCTAACCTTACACATAAAAGAGCTGGAAAAAGAACAAAAAATAAAGCCCAAAACAAGCAGAAGAAGGGAAACAATAAAGCTTAGAGAAGAAACCAATGATATTGAAATTAAAAAGCAAACAAACAGTAGAACAGATCAATGAAACCAGGAGCTGATTCTTTGAAAAAATTAACAAAATTCATAACCCCCTAGCCAGCTTTATTTTTAAAAAAGGAAAGGACCCAAATAAATAAAATAAAAAATGAAAGAGGACAGATCACAACCAATACTGCAAAAATACAAACAATAATAAGAGAATATTATGAGTTATTATATGCCAACAAATTGGGCAATCCGGAAGAAATGGACAAATTTCTAGAAACATATAAACTACAAAAACTGAAACAGGAAAAAATAGAAAATTTGAAAACACCCATAGCCAGTAAAAAATTGTATCAGCAATCACAAATATCCTAACAAACAAGAGACCATGGCCAGATGGCTTTCCAGGGGAATCCTACCAAACACTTAAAGAAGAGTGAACACCTGTTCCTCTGAAGTTGCTCCAAGAAATAGAAATGGAAGGAAAACTTCCAAACTCATTTTACAAGTCCAGCATTACCTTGATTCCAAAACCAGACTAAGACTCACTAAAAAGGAGAAGTATAGACCAATTCCCCTGAAGAATATTGATGCAAAAATTCTCAACAAGATACTAGCCAACTGGATCCAATTCTTCTTTTTTTTTTATGCATTAAAAGAATTATTCACCACAATAAAGTGGATTTTGTTCCTGGGATACAGGGCTGCTTCAATATCCACAAATCAACCAACGTGATACGTCACATTAATAAAAGAAAGGATGAAAAATGTATGGTTCTATCAACAGCTGTAGAAAAAGGATTTGACAAAATACAGCATCTTTTCTTGTTAAAAACCCTCAAAAAAGTAAAGAGAGAAGGATCATGCCTCACTATCATAAAAGCCATATACAAAAGACCCACAACTAATATCATCCTCAATGAGGAAAAACTGAGAGTTTTCCCCCTGAGATCAGGAACACGACAGGGATGTCCCCTCTCACCACTGTTGTTTAACATAGTGTTGGATGTCCTAGCATCAGCAATCAAACAACAAAATGAAAGAAAAGGATCAGAATTGGCAAAGATAAAGTCAAAATTTCACTTTTCTCAGACAGCATGATACTCTACATGGAAAACCCTATAGACTCCACCAAGAGTCTGCTAGAACTGTTCCATGAATTCAGAAAAGTCGCAGAGTACAAAATCAATGTACAGAAATAGGCTGCATTTTTTTTTACAAATAGTTTATTGTCAAATTAGTTTCCACATAACACCCAGTGCTCATCCCCACAAGTGCCCTCCTCCATGCCCATCCCCCCCTCCCCCCACATCCCTCAGTCCTCAGTTTTTGTCAGCATTCAAGAGTCTCTCATGGTTTGCCTCTCTCCCTTTCCCCCACCATTTCCCCCCTTCTTCCCCCCTTGTTCCTCCGTCAAGTTCCTCCTAATCCTCCTATACGTGCAAACATATGATATTTGTCCTTCTCTGCCTGACTTATTTCGCTCAGCATAACACCCTCAAGGTCCATCCATGTTGCTACACATGGCCAGATTTCATTGTTTCTCATTGCCATGCAGTATTCCATCGTATAGATAAACCACATCTCCTTGACCCATTCGTCCGTTGATGGACACTTAGGCTCTTTCCATGTTGTAGCTATTGTTGAGAGTTAGGCTGCATTTTTATACACTAATAATAAAGCAACAGAAAGAGAAATCAAGAAACGGATCCCATTCACAATTGCACAAAAACCCATAAAATACCTAGGAATAAACCTAGCTAAAGATGTGAAAGATTTGTACGCTGAAAACTATAGAAAACTTATTAAGGAAATTAAAGAAGACACAAAAAAATGCAAAAACATTCATGCTTATGGATCAGAAGAATAAGTATAGTTAAAATGTCATTACTACCCAAAGCAATCTACACATTCAATGCAATCAGTCAAAATCGCACCAACATTCATTTGACTGGTGCAATCCAGTCAAAATTGCACCAACATTCTTCTCAAAGTTAGAACAAACAATTTTAAAATTTGTATGGAACCACAAAAGATCCTGAATGGCCGAAGTACTATTGAAGTAGAAAACCAAAACGGGAGGGATCACAATCCCAGACTTTAAAGTTATTTTTTTAATGTTTTTTTTTAATTTATTTCTAGGAGAGAGAGAGAGACAGCGTGAGCAGGGGAGGGTCAGAGAGAGGAGTCACAGACTCCGAAACAGGCTCCAGGCTCTGAGCTGGCAGTCAGCACAGAGCCCGACACGGGGCTCGAACCCACGAACCGCGAGATCATGACCTAAGCGAAAGTCGGACGCTTAACCGACTAAGCCACCCGGGCGCCCCCACAATCCCAGACTTTAGCCTCTACTACAAAGCTATGATCATCAAGACAGTATGGTATTGGCACAACAACAGACATATAGACCAATGGAATAGAATAGAGAACCCAGAATTGGACCCACAAATGTATGGCCAACTGATCTTTGACAAAGCAGGAAGGAATAAACTTTTAATAAAGGATGTCTTCTTTCCGGATAATGGAATGACTTGGGGAAAACATCTAAGGGGAGGGGCTGCTTGCCAGGAGTACTAATCATGTGCTTAGAGGATGAACTTTCCATCCCACCCCCTGACCTCTTGGGATGGGGGAGGCTCTGGAGATTGAGTCTAATCAGCAATGGCCAGTGAATTAATTGTTTCTGTATAATGAAGCTTCCATAAAACCCAAAAGGACGGCTACAAGAGCTTTCAAGTTGGTGAACACAAGGAGACAAGTAGAGGGGCTACCTGGAGAAGGAATGGAACCTCCAAACCCTCTCCCCATACCTTTCCTTGTGTCTCTCTTCCATCTGGCATCATCTCTCCCTGGAGGCAGCACAGCTCATGAGGCAAATACTCAAGAGACACGTGCAAAAGTGAGCATGCACAAACTCACCTACTGAGTCCATCATTGGACCCCCTAGCCCCAGACCTTAGGTGTGTTCAAATTCTTGGTAGAAAAGGTCTAAAAATACCTACCCCTGACTCAAAAACTGAACCACAGCCTTACTAGTCAAAGCTGGGCCCCCAGACTGGACTGGCACCATCAGTATCAACTGAGAAATTGTTATAATTACCGGATCTCCTAGCCCCGCCCACGTCCTGCCAAATCAGAATCCAAATTTGAACAGGATCCCCAAGTGATTCATATACACATTAATGCTGGAGAAGTTCTGGTTTGGAAGAGTTTGTCTCAACTTCTCCACTGTCGACACTTGTGCAAGAAAACTCTTTGTGATGGGGGTCATGCTGTGCATTGTAGGATATGGGGCAGCATCTCTGGCCTCAACCCATTAGGTACCAGTGGGATCTCCCTAGTTATGACAATCAAAAATTTCTCCAAATCTTGTCAAGTGTTATCTGAAGGCAAAATCGCCCTTGGTTGAGAGCCACTGACCAAGCACATGAGGCCTGGAAATATCTTGATGGATTTGCAGTCAAAACCCCTTCCTTCCCCAGTTCATAACTCTGGGTAGCTCATTCCACCCTTTTAAGCCCCACGTTTACACCTATACTTTAATACGAGTGGACTTTTCTTAAATTCCACGTTTGAGTGAAATGATACAGTACTTCTCTTTCTCTGATTGGCTTCTTTTGCTCAGCATAATGCATTCTAGCTCCACCCACATTTTGGTTGGGAAGAGAAGAGAGGGAAACAAAGCATAAGAGAATCTTAACTCTGGAGAACAAATGAGGGATGAGGGATGGAAGAGAGTGGAGGATGGGCTAGATGGGTGATGGGGATTAAGGAAGACACTATCGGATGAACACTGGGTGTTGTATGGAAGTGACGAATCACTGAACTCTACTCCACTGTATGTGTACTAACAAAAACTTAATTTTTAAAAAATAGAGTGGATTTTGTAAAAATGAAATAAGAGAATCCCCTTAGGATCCTGAGCTCAGTGTGTGGTGCCTAAACAGATCCAAATATATCATATAATTAACAAGCTTTGTATGTGGAGCACTCAACGGCAGCTCTCAATTTGTATTACCAGCATGAATCACTTCCTTGGTTAGTCAAAAACATCATGAACACAAGAGCACCGCACGCATTTGCTTACTGCAAATTAATATGTCTCTCTCTCCCGTTGAGAGGAGAATAGCAATTTTCTAGAGATACCGGGACATCTTCTCTGCCATAACACAATACTTCGGAAGTCCATGAGACCTGGTTAGGCAGGTCTAAAATCCGTTTTAGATTTGGAGAAAACGTTAACTCAAAATTGGGGTAAGATGTCAGGAGGTTAGACCTCTGGAAGACAGGCAAGAGCGCGGAGAAGAAATAATAAAAGCTGGATTCACCTGACTTCTATCTGGTCTCCTGAGAACAGAGAATTAGCAGGAAAAAAATTCCTTTCTGTCCAGACCAGTGGCCCACAGGGAAACAATGTGCTCCATGGTGGGGCTAACAATGAAAACAGTGCCTAATGTGCAGACACAGGGAGCTGTAAATATCTCCTCTGCCGCAGCGCCTAACCATGGTGCTTCCTTGTGCAGGACAGGACATGCTTGTTGCTCTTGGATTCTTTAAATCTGGGTGGGGGACCAATGCTTCACTCCTTCCTGCTGTCCTGTCTGGAAAACAGAGCTTCTGTCTCCATGATCGACCATCCAAGGAGGAATTCAGACTTCCACACAGACATGCCCTTCTTATAGACCCCATCCAGGTGAGTTCAAGAGGACATCAGGAAAGCATCAGAGAGAATGGAACCTGAGATCTTTCCCTAAGGTCACCTGAGAGCCTAACCAGCCTGTCCCAGAGCCAAAAGATTTTCCTTTGCTAGATTGACTACTAAATTTGAAGATAATTTATGTAAATTTTTTTAAATGTTTTATTTCTTTCTAGGAGAGAGAGAGAGAGACAGCCTGAGGAGGAGAGGGTCAGAGAGAGAGGGAGACACAGACTCTGAAATAGGCTCCAGGCTCTGAGCTGGCAGTCAGCACAGAGCCCGACGCGGGGCTCGAACCCACGAACCGCGAGATCATGACCCAAGCGAAAGTCGGACGCTTAACCGACTAAGCCACCCAGGTGCCCCAATAATTTACTTAATTTATTTAAAAATGTTTTAAGTTTGTTTATTTATTTTGACATAAAGTCAAAGAGAGTGAGCCAGGGAGGGGCAGAGAGAGAAGGAGAGAGAGAATTCCCACCAGGCGCCAAACCAAGAGTTGGACCCTCAACCAAATGAGACACCCAGGAGCCCCTTTTTTTAATTTTTTATTTGTACTTTTTATTTTTTATACTTGAAATATTTTTTTAAAGATGTGTTCATTAGACTTAGCAATACAGGGATCATTGTCGACTATGAGTGGTGGGATTGGAAGCCCAGTTGGATGAGACTCAGGAAGGAATGGCAGGGGAAGCATAGGTGTTTCCAGGGAAATTAAAACATATCCAAGGAGGTTTGTAACTAGGGAAGTAGCAAAATGGAGTATTAGGTTTGGAGACAGGAGTAGTGGAGTGGGAGCAATTTAAAATATTTTCAAATGGGGCACATTTAGCTTGTTCTGTATTTATTAGAAGGATCCAGGCTCCTGAAGGTAAATACTCCCTTGTGACGGCATATTTTGAGACATACAATCACAGTAGCAACTCTCCCATTGAGATTCAACAGAAAAAAATATATAGACTTATTGTGCCTGAAGGGATATTCCAAGGAGCATTTTAGCCATTAATTTATTACCAAGAAGGCTGAATAGATTTTAGACTTTGTTAGCCATTTACTTCCTATATACAAAATTTTTTTGCAGGTATGTTGCTTTTCTGTACTGGGATCTGAGTATTTTTAATGTTGTTTAAAAAAAATTCTTGTTTAGTGTTTATTTTTGAGAGAGAAAGAGACAGAGTGTGAGCAGGGGAGGGTCAGAGAGAGAGGGAGACACAGAATCCGAAGCAGGCTCCAGACTCTGAGCTGTCAGTACAGAAACTCACATGAGGCTTGAACTCACAAAGCGCCAGATCATGACCTGAGCCAAAGCCAGACACTTAACCGACGGAGCCACCCAGATGCCCTTTTTAATTATTGTTTTATTGGATTCTTTCAAAAAAGAATTGTAATTTTTCATCAAGTTTGCTGTTTTCCATTTAATATTTCTGCTGTATATAGACGTGTTTATGGGACTGAGAGAGAGTCTAGATATTTTGTGTGCTGAAATCTCTCAGTTGGTCATATCGTGTTCCCCTTATTGCTTTTAAACATTGAAATTCTTCCACATCCTTTGCAGTAAGAATTGCTTTTACATATATTGCTGACTTATTTCACATCTAACTTTCCTTATTTCAGCCATGATATGTTTTGAGATTATATCTGTTTTTTAAAATAGTAATCACCTCCTGCCCTTATGTGAAACATTTTCTTTTGTATTTAACTAAAGATCCCCTTCCTCTTTTTCATCAGCATGTGAATCCATTTATGGTTACATATGATACAATTACAGCTTTAGGGACGCCTGGGTGGCTTAGTCGGTTAAGCGTTCGACTTTCGCTTAGGTCATGATCTCGCGGTTCGTGGGTTCGAGCCCCGCGTCGGGCTCTGTGCTGACTGCCAGCTCAGAGCCTGGAGCCTGTTTCAGCCTGTGACTCCCTCTCTCTCTGACCCTCCCCTGCTCACGCTGTCTCTCTCTCTCTCTCCTAAAAATAAATAAAAAACATTAAAAAAAATGTTTAAAAAAAAAACAATTACAGCTTTAGCTACTGCTTCCTCCACTGTGTATTAAAAAGTATATTTTCCCATTCTTTTAATTCCAGGCTTTTACACATTTCATCCTGAGTCAGAGACCCATATGGATGTGAAAACTGCTATTTTACATCCTTATTGTAAGATGTTAGTATTATTGCTCAATTTTGTTTAATACAGTTACTTGAACCCACCATATTTAACATGACTTTCATTTCCCTACCATTCTTTTTTTTTAATAAATTGTCATTTACTTAAAATTTGTTTCTACATGAACGCATACCTTTGTGAACGATGGAAGCAAGCAAACCAGGTGAGTCCCCTGCTCCTTTGGGTCATATGCTGCATTAGGGAAATTGGTTTTTGCTGCTTTGTTAGTTATCCTGGGCACCAAGTGGCTACACATAGGGTTACGATACAGCCAGAACCAAGGAAGATTTCTCGTCATCGTGATCTCTGAGGGACCACCTGGGCTTATGAGATCTTTCTCCCACCTCTTCCTTTTCTCTGTCTCCTTTTGAGCTTTTTTAAACTTCTCTAAATTCAGGACCAAATGGTCATATTAAAGCAGGATGCCACATTCACATGTTCATGGGAATCTGGCCACCTGGAATTTGGATACTTTTCTTTCTTCTTTAGGGTAATGATAACGTGATGTTGAGAGCCCCACTAATATCATTTCTTTCCTAAATACTATAGGTGGAGGTGGGAAAAGCCTGGTATTTCTCAATGAGGTCTCTCTTCAAATGTCAACTTGTGTTTAGATCCTCCTGAACTCCCTGTAAGGAAAACATCCTATCCACTTTCTTTTATGTCTGATTTCCCCCCACATGTTAATGTAATTATAGCCTTTTTTCCCAGTTACTAGTGTCTGTTTGTGCTAACATTAATCTTTTTCCCCGAATTTCTAGCTGCCACCACCACCACATGGGACCAGGCAATGATACCCAAATTTCAGAATTTTTTCTCCTGGGATTATCAAATGAGCCAGAATTACAGCCCCTCATATTTGGACTTTTCTTCTCCATATACCTGATCACTGTCTTTGGGAACTTGCTCATCATTCTGGCCGTCAACTCTGCCTCCCACCTCCACACGCCCATGTACTTCTTTCTCTCCATTCTGTCCTTTGTGGATATTTGTATAACCTCTACCATCATCCCAAAGATGCTGGTGAATATACAAACACAGACTAAAGTTATAACCTACACAGGATGCATCAGCCAGATCTGCTTTTCCACACTCTTTGCAGGCTGGGACAACTTTCTCCTGGCCGTGATGGCCTATGACTGCTTCGTGGCCATCTGTCACCCCCTGCACTACCCGGTCATCATGAGCCTCCAGCTGTGTGGGCTGCTGGTTCTGATGTCCTGGGTCATAAGCGTCCTGAATTCCTTGTTACAAAGCTTAATGGTGTTGCGACTGTCCTTCTGTACACACTCGGAAATCCCCCACTTTTTCTGTGAACTCAATCAGATGATCCAACTTGCCTCTCTGACACCTTTCTTAATGACATGGTGATATATTTTTCAACTGTGTTGCTGGCTGGTGGTCCCCTTGCTGGCATCCTTTACTCTTACTCTAAGATTATTTCCTCCATACGTAGAATCCCATCAGCTCAGGGCAAGTATAAAGCATTTTCCACCTGTGCATCTCATCTCTCCGTTGTCTCTTTATTTTATTGTACGGTCCTAGGAGTGTATCTTATCTCCTCTGCTACCCAGAGTTCCTACTCAAGTGCAAAAGCCTCAGTGATGTACATGGTGGTCACACCCATGCTGAACCCCTTCATTTACAGCCTGAGGAACAAAGACATAAAGGAGGCTCTGATGAGATCTTTCAGGATAGCAGGTATAAAAGGGACCATTGTTCTGCTGGTGAAGAAGTGTCCTTGATTGCAGGGTCAAAGCCATGATCCTTTGATCATTGTGAAACACAATTTGCACTTATGTATTTCCTGAAATTTCCATTTCTTAGAAGTCAACTTCTCTATACAATTTCAGAAAACTAAGCTTACTAAGCTTTCTGCTCTGAGGCACGTACATGTTTTCCCCTTCGTCCATTTTCATACCTTCCCACAGTTCTTTCTGACTTTAGACCTGACATATTTGAAAATTTCCATATCTTTTACAGGACAACTTTGATTTCTGTAAAAGTTTCTTCTTAAATGACATGTAGCATGCCAAGTACAAATTGTCTACACTTCCTGAAGGGATAATCAATCCTGAGTTGTTTTATTCATATGGATAAAACTACACTTGGCGTCTAAGACCATTTATGTACTTTCACCATAGAGGAAAATAGGAAATCACAATTTTCACTTTGGCTCTGTCATCAGACTTGTATACTTCTTAACTGCTCTTCCTAATAATGTTGACTTTATCATTGTCTGCTGTAAGCCTCAACCAATTGACAGTGATGCTACAGGCTAAGAATGCTTGCAATACACATCTGGGCCCGTGATACTTGTGACTCAGACCTGCGCCAATGTTGTGAATGAACCGTTCCTCATCATCATCATTGCTGTTGTTGCTGATGTCATTAATGTGTAATTGACATCACATTGTATTAGTTGTAGGTGTACAATGTAATGATTAAATATTTGTATGTATTGGAAAGTGATCACAACAAATTCAGTTAACATCTATCACACTATATAGTTACGCACTTATTTTCGTCATGAGCATTTTCAAGATCCTTTCTTCTTAGCTACTTTCAAATATATAATATAGTTTTGTTAACTATAGTTCCCAGTTTGTACATGACATCCCCTTGACTTCTTCATTTTAAACCTGGAAATTTGTACCTTGTTTCATCCACTCCCCAGCTCCTACCTCAGAACCAATGGGTTCTATGAATCCATAAGCTCGATTTGGTTTTGTCTTATTTTTAAGGCCCCACATATAAGTGAGATCATATGGTATTTATCTTCCTCAGTCTGATTTATTTCACTTAGCATAATACCCTCAAGGTCCATCAGTTGTCCAAGATTTCACTCTTTTTTATGGATGAATAATAGACCAATTTTTATGTACCACAATTTCTATTTTATTTTACTTTTTATTTTAATTCCAGTATAGTTAACATAGTGTTATATCATTTCCAAGCATACAATAGAGTGACACTTCCATACATTACCCAGTACAGCACACTTTCTTTATCCATGCATCCACCAATGAACATCTAGGTTGTTTCCATGTCTTGGCTATTGTAAATCATGGTGCAATGAAATGGGGGTGTGTATATCTTTTCAAATTTGTGTTTTTGTTTTCTTGAGATAAATGCTCAGAAGTAGAATTGCTTGAACATATGGTAGTTCTATTTTTAATTTTTCAAAGAACCTCCACACTGTTTCTCACAGTGATTGCAACAGTTTACATTCCCACCTAGAATGCACAAGAGTTTCCTTCCCTCCGTGGCTTCAACAGCACTTGTTGCTTTCTGTCTTTTTGATACTATCCATTTTTTGTTTGTTTGTTTTATTTTTTTTTATTTTTCATTTTTTTTTACAAATAGTTTATTGTCAAATTAGTTTCCACATAACACCCAGTGCTCATCCCCACAAGTGTCCTCCTCCATGCCCACCCCTCCTCCCCCCCACATCCACCAGTCCTCAGTTTTTGTCAGCATTCAAGAGTCTCTCATGGTTTGCCTCTCTCCCTTTCCCCCGCCATTTCCGCCCTTCTTCTCCCCCTTGTTCCTCCGTCAAGTTCCTCCTAATCCTCCTATACGTGCACACAGAGGATGTGATACTATCTATTTTAAGGAGCATTAGTTGATAAAGCATGAGGTTGATATCTCATTGTAGTTTTGATTTTTATTTCCCTGGATATTAGTGATGTTGAGCAACTTTTCATGTACTTCTTGGCCATCTGGGTGTCTTTATTGGAGAAAAGTCTATTCAGATTCTCTCCCCATTTTTAAATCAGATTGTTTGCTTTTATTTTTATTTTTCATGTCATGTTCTTCATTCACAAATGCTGATTTGATATTCATTCACATACAACTTTTTTCTCACATTCACAACTCAACAGAGTAGTGAATCCAAAGGAACTGGTGTCATCACTGAATGGAGCATGCTGTGTTTTTTATACTCTAAAATATCTTCATTACGTTGTTTGATCAGATAGATCCACAAGAAGATGGAGGTGCCCAAGGTCAATCCAACTTTCAGCCAGTCAGGTCTGTCATGTGGCAGCAGCTGAATGTAGTAGAATTTTGATGGTGCTAAAGAGCCATTTAAGAGCCTGGTTAGATCCAACAGCTTGAAGAAGAGGTGCAACAGCATGCGTAGTGCCCTTTAGCTGGGCTGGGCTCCATGTTTCTTCTTTACTACTGAGTTCTTTATATACGTGGGATATTTACCTCTTATCAGATATATGACTTGCAAATACTCTCTGCCATTCAGCGGGTTGCCTTTCCATTTTGCTGATGGTCTCCCGTGCCATGCAGAAGTTTTTAGTTTGATGTGGACCCTGCTTATTCTTGCTTTTGTTCTCTTGCTCTTGATGTCAAATCCTCAAAATCATTTCCAAGACCAATATGTTTTCATCTAGGAGTTTTATGGCTTCAGGTCTTAACATTCAAGCCTTTAATCCATTTTGAGTTACTTTTTGCCTGTGCTGTAAGATAGTGGTCCCGTTTCATTCTTTTGCATGTGACCATCCAGTTTACCAAACACTATTTACTGAAGAGACTATTCTTTCCTTACTGTATATTCTTGCCTCTTTTGTTGTAAGCTAATTAAGTATATACATGTGGGTTTGTCTCTGGGCTGTCTATCTGTTCTATTGATCGGTGTGTGTTTTTATACCAATAGCATTCTTTTTTGGTTACCATAACTTTGTAATATAGTTTGAAATCAGGGAGCATGATGCCATCAGCTTTGCTCTTTTTTCTCAAGATCGCTTTGGGTATTAGGAGTCTTTTGTGATTCCATACAAATTTTGCAAGCGTTTGTTCTATTTCTCTGAAAACTGACATTCGAATTTTGACAGAGATTGTACTGCATCCACAGATGAATGTGGGTATTTGGACATTTTAACAGGGTTTACCCTTCCAATCAGAGCAGGACCTATCTTTCCATTTACGTGTGCCTTCTTTAATGTCTTTCAGCAATGTTGTATAGTTTTCCTTGTACAGGTGTTCTGCCTCCTTGGTTAAATTTATTCTTAGGTATTTTATTCTTGTGGATGCAATAGTAAATGGGATTGTTTTCTTAATTTCTCTTTCTGATAGTTTGTTATTAGTGTATAGAAATGCAACCAATTGTTGTATATTGACTTTATAGCCTGCTGAAATCATTAGTTATAATGGGTTTTTTTTTAATTGAAACTATGAGAGACTCTTTTTTTTTAATGTTTTTTATTTATTTCTATGAGAGAGAGAGAGACAGCGTGAACAGGGGAGGGTCAGAGAGAGAGGGAGTCACAGACTGAAACAGGCTCCAGGCTTGAGCTGGCAGTCAGCACAGAGCCTGACGCGGGGCTCGAACCCACAAACCGTGAGATCATGACCTAAGCGAAAGTCGGACGCCTAACCGACTAAGCCACCCAGGCGCCCCTGAGAGACTCTTGAATGCTGAGAACATACTGAGGGTTGATGGGGTTGGGAGGGAGGGGGAACGGAGTGATGGGCATGGAGGAGGGCACTTGTGGGGATGAGCACTGGGTGTTATATGGAAACCAACTTAACAATGAACAATTTTTAAAAAAGAATAAAAAAAAAGAAATACAATGGCATACAATAAATTAAACATATTTAAAATGTAACAATTTCTGGGGACACCTGGCTGGCTCAGTCAGTTACTAAGTAACCAGCTCTTGATTTCAGCTTATCCTGATCTCACAGTCATGGGATCAAGCCCCACATTGGGCTCTACACTGACAGCACAGAGCCTATTTGAAATCTTCTGTCTGTCTCTCTCTCTCTCTCTCTCTCTGCCCCTCCCCTCTTCTCTCTCTCTTTCAAACTAAATATATAAGCATTTTTAGCATAAATAGTAATAATAAAATGCAACTTTTTCTAAATTAAAAGAATCATACAAAAAGTAAGAGTACATACTGAGTAAATCCATTTAAATATGATTCAAGAAAGTGCCAGAAAGTTTAAATCTTTGTTGCATAATTGTAAAAACTCTAATCAACCTGAAATCTCTGTTTCCTTCTTTCTGATGGTGATGTGGGTTAATAAACCTAATTCAGGCAGATGTTGTTAGGAACAAATACAGAGTTTGGAAATATTTGGTGAGTCCAAGGAGTCTTTCATGGGTAGGGAGTGTATGTTTATGTACATGTACATATGTGTGCATTTGTATATTACTTCATACCAATAACTCTTAAACATGTATATGACACAGACACAATAAACTTTTCTTTTATGTTGGAAGGACATTTGGAGAAGATAGAAATCAAAACAGTGAGTGTTTGAATTCGCATGGAATTAAAAGGATGAAGAAATTTAGACGAAATTTAGAATAGAATGGGTGAACTTGATTTTAGTAATGAACTACTTTTTCTTGTCTTAATGCACAAAGCCCTCAAAGTGAGAATTCATATTTAAAACTAAAGTCAAGGGATGCCTGTTTGGCTCGTTTGGTGGAATATGTAACTCTTTTATTTTTTTAAGATTTTATTTTTAAGTAATCTCTACACACAATGTGAGGCTTGAACTCACAATTTCAGATCAAGAGTCATATGATTCATGGATGAACCATCCTGGTACCTTCAGCATGTGACTCTTGATCTCAGGGTCTTGAGTTTGAACACCACATTGAGCATAGAGATTATGTTTAAAATAAATAAATAGATGCATGGATAGGAAGATAGAGTGAGTGAGTGACATTTATATTTTAGCAAGGGGAAGTTCACTTTTTCCATTCCATTTAAACAATGAAGCAGAAGTTCTAAATTGACTTTTTCCTTCCAGTTAAGGTTGAATTTATCACAAAATGCTTATACCCATTAGAAGAGAAATGAATTAACTGAGAGAATAGAATTCATTTTCCTCCAAAACAATTTTATTGCATGAATGTCTATATTACATTTCTATTTCAGCTTTAACAAATTACACAGTAGAGGCTCAAAAGTAACAAAAATGTATGCTCTTAGAGTTTAGAAGTCAGAAGCCTGAACTAAGTCTCCGTGGGCTAAAATCAAGATGTCTGCCAGGCCTGGTTCCTTCACAGACGCTCCAGGAGAGACTCTGTTTTCTTTCTTGTTGTAGTTCTAGTGATAACAAGCATTCTTTGGCTCATTGGCCTTTCTGCATCTTCAAAGCCAGCAACGTAGCATCCTCACATCTCTCTCTGATCCAGCTATTCTAGAAGACTTCCTCTCCTACATTCGGAGCACCCGTCGTGGTTATGTTAGCTCTACTTGCATAGTCTTGGCCTTAAAGGCCAGCTCATTACCAGTCTTAGTCTATTTGCTATTTTATTCTCCCCCTTTACTATAAAAATAACATATTCAAAGTTTCCAATGATTAGAATGTGGACAACTCAGGAGGCTCTCATTCTTCCTACTAGAAAGTCTTTTCCAAAAGTGTTTTTATTGGGTGTTGCTCAAGGGCTCTTATATAAAAGAAACAAACACAGAATTTATCACAGGCCCTCGAATGACTGGATACACTTGTCATTCAAAATTTTATGCAAACACAATTTACTTTGTGAAGAAGACTCCCAACCCCCTGCACCTTGCTCTATCACAGCCTTGCTACTCAAAAAGTGGTCCATGGACCAGGACCTGTGGCATCAAGATCACTCAGGAGCTTGTGAGACATGCCATATCCCGAGCCCGCCAGCACCTGCAAAATCAGAATCTGCATTTAAGCTAGAACCGTAGGTGATTCATGTGCATCTTGAAGTTGGAGAAGTGTTGGTCTAGAGTAAGTTTTCTCACATTTTCAATTTGGCCTTTGAGTCAAAGGATGATAATTTGTGTTGGAAGCTGTCCAGCTCGTTGAAGGTGTTTAGCAGCATCCCTCAGACATTGCCAGATAGGTCCAGGGGAAAGACCCACCTCTGGGTGGGAATCATGGGCACAGAATTTGAAAAATGGGGCATTTTGACAGAATCCAATCAATACCAACCCCTTTCAGCAACCATAACCTTGAGAAGATCACGAAATTTGTCAAGCCCCATGTCTCCATGGGGAATGGAGTTCGCAATAGTACTTCCTGACAGAATGGACTTTTATAAAAATCAAATCAGGCTATTTCTAGAAGCTACCAAACTTGGATTGTTGTGCCTAAAAAATCTAAATATATCTCTTACAATAAACAAACATTTTATAATGGCATTTTAAGTACTGGCTCTGAACTTGTGCTATAAGGCTGAAATCCCTAAATTGCTTTGGCAAAACTGTCCTGAAGCCCACAAGTGTAGTGCTTCAGGTTTTATATCAAAGGAACAAACTTCACATCTCTGTTGAAAAGGGAAAAGTTACTTTCTAGAGATATCAGGGGCTTTGTCTCCACCACAATCAATGCTTTGAAGAATCCAAGGGACCTAGTTAAGACCGATTTCTCAGTATTCAATGGAATAAAATGTTCACTCTGAATAGGGATAAAATGGTGAAAGTTTAAATCTCTGAAAGCCAGAAGTGACAGAAAAGGAGTAAGAAAAACGGCTTCAGATGGCTTATCACCCAGTCTCCTAGGAACAGAAATTCTACAGAAAAAAAATTCCCTTCTGTCCACACTAGTGTTCCTCAGGGAAGTCACGTGGGAGAGGTGGAAGAAACAACCGTGAAATGTGTCTAATGAGCAGACTTAAGAGGCTGTAAGTACCTCCTCTGCTGCAGCTCCACAGTGTGTGAAACCTCAGGCTGGACAGCCAAAGGCATGGTCATTTCCTTTGCAGTCCTAAGTGTGGATGGGGACTGAAGTTTGACCCATCCCTGCTCTCTTGTCTGGGGACAGAGCTTCATCCTCCACCATCCAACGAGGTAGGAATTTTGAGTTTCATGTAGAGACCTTGCTCTCAGAGACATCCCCCCAACCCACTCAAGTTTTACAGCCCAGTAAGTACCGCAGGAGAAGGTCAAGAGAATAAAAGTCAAAAACCTTTACCTGAGGTCACCTGAGAGCCAATCTAGCCTAGCCAGAGCTGAGAGATTGCTGCAGTTGTTTGCTGACTTGATTAATAAGTTGAATGATAAATGATTGATTGATGTATTTATGATGCTCTAAATAGAAGTAAATATGGAACTCAGAACTGCAAGGTTCAACATTAAAAACTAAATGATAATAATGGAGACCCACTTAGACCGGGCATGGGAAATATAAAAGTAGAGCCTGAGATCAAGGATCTTTGTAATTACCAGAGTAGAAAAGCCAGCTATTGGGGGACCTGGTGGCTCAGTCGGTTGGGCATCCGACTTCGGCTCAGGTCATGATCTCATGGTTCGTGGGTTCGAGCCCCGCATCGGGCTCTGTGCTGACAGCTAGCCCAGAGCCTAGAGCTTGCCTCATATTCTGTGTCTCCTTCTCTCTCACTCTCCCCTGCTCATGCTGTCTCTCTCTCTCTCTCAGAAATAAATTAGAAGATTAAAAAAGAAAAGAAAAACCAAGTATTAGCTGTGTAGGGATATACATAGAAGTGAGGACATGTCTTTTCATTTTTACGATAGGACATATTATATTATATTTCCTCACTGATGAGAAAAATCCAGATGAAAGAATTCTCCCAGGTACATCCTTGCAAAAGCAGTAGGTGAAACATGCATATCACAGCACTTTCTCTCTCTTGATTATTCAAATGAAATTTTTTAGGGGCACCTGACAGTGTGTAAATTTTGTGCAGTAGTCTGTGACTTAGTCATAATACACTCTGTCCCCCAGGGTTTTTTCATTTGTATGTATGTATGTATTTATTTATTTGCTGAAAGAATTGATCTCTCACAAGACCTGCTTTCCACAAAATGACAGTAAATGTCCTTCTACATACTTATGTATGTAGAGCTACATACATATTTAGAGCATCTTAAATCTCCCTTTCTACACATTTCCAACTAGCTTTCACATCTCTGTATTCCTTACTTGTTCTTTTTGGCCCTTTATTATTGGATCTATTTCTAAAATGGAAATTCTATCACTTGGAAGATATTCTTTTTTACATATGCTGAATCACCTTTACCTTACATAAACATGATTCATCCATATACCTTTATGCGAGATAAAATTAAAACTTTAGATATTGCTTTCTGTCTGCATGAAAAGACTTTTTCATATTCTTTTATTCTCGAGTCCTTGGAAATCTAAATTAGGTCATTAAATTATTATTCTTTTAAATCTTTTTGTTCAGAAGTTGGTTTAGGGCTTTCCTTCAATTTTGTTTCATGCAGCAGTTTTGAGCCATTCTGCTTAACCTAAGTGCATTTTCACTGTTTCTCTTTCTTTCAAAAGTGTTCATTTTTTGTAAAAATTTTCTATGTTATGCACACATAGACATTCACATACTTTTGATTCGAATGTATAAAAAGAAACTTATGCATGTAGTAAGTATTCTTTAAGTTCAGGCACAACTCTTTTCTTAGCTTTTCTCCCCAAGTCCTTTTGACATAGTAGTACCATACATACATCCCTCTAGCGAACTAGTGTAATGCTGATTCATTCTTTTTTAAAGATTTTCTTTTTTTTTTTAAATAGTTTATTGTCAAGTTGGTTTCCATATAACACCCAGTGCTCATCCCCACAAATAACCTCTACACCCAATGTGGGGCTTGAACTCACAACCCCACGATCAAAATGTTCACTTTTTGCTGACTGAGCCAGCCAGGTGCCCCCGATTCATTATTTCAATACCTATATGACTGTGCCATTTACCTCTTTCATATTTTTTCTCATTATATTACTATTATATCAATGCTACAAAATATTTTTAAATAAATAAACTATGTTTCTCAACCAAAGGTGATTTTGCCCCCCTGGGGAAAATGAACAATGTTCAAAGACATTTTGGGTTCTCACACTGGGGAGGGGTACATGGAGGCCAGGGATGTTCTAAACATCCTAAAATGCCCATGACGCTCCTCATCACAGAGAAGGATGTGGCCCAGAATGTCCATATCGCAGAGACTGAGAAATCCTGAGTTAAAGAATATGTGTATTTTTTAAGATACTATTCTTTTTTAAATAATCTCTACACCCAACATGGGACTTGAGCTTACAACCCCAAG
Source organism: Proteles cristata cristata (assembly GCA_017311185.1). NCBI lineage: Eukaryota > Metazoa > Chordata > Mammalia > Carnivora > Hyaenidae > Proteles > Proteles cristata. The sequence continues at coordinate 488,640 of JAESUZ010002026.1, read as the reverse complement.
CCCAAGACTTTTCAACTCCACTGACTGATCCAGCCAGGTGTCCTAAGAATACCTGTATTTTAATATTTGTAAATGTCTTCACAGTCTCCCGGAATGTTATAACATGTCACAAGCCCGACAGCAAAATTAGAAAGTGCCTCTTTGCTACCTGTTAAAAATTCCAACCTCATTCAATGTGAAAGCCCTTGAAGTGTTTTCTCAGGATATTGGGTGTGATGCTAAGAAGAGCTCTTCAACCAACAGGACACTACAGTAACCAGATTAGTAAAGTGCAAGAGGTACATAGTGTGGACGGGGAATTCTCTGTGTCTTGAACTTTAAGCAGCTGTGAGGCCACTTATTTCTATGAAATTCACAACCATTGCCTCTTATGTCCATTCCCCTCAACACACTGGCTTCCTTCTCAGCCTTAATTTTCAGGGGGGAAAAAAAGTACTTCCGGAGGGCCTTTGCACTGGCTGGACCCTCTGTCAATTTCCAGGAAGTCTTCTTTCTTCCTTCAAGTCTCTGTTTAAATATCACCTTCTTAGGCAATCTTGACTGAACACTCAACACAACATTCCATCCACTTCCACTCTCTTTTTACCTGCCTTCATTTTCCTGATTGCCTCTGTTCCTATTTCAGGATTATTTCATATATATATATCTCCAGTCACCATCATTTAATTGTAGGTACTTTTGCTCATCAACAGCCTCTATTTTATGACTTGGAAATGCTGAAAACATGATCGACACTCTATATTTCTCAAATGGATGAAACAACTTCTTATTAACTCTATGATACCTGGTCTTTGGGGGAACAACTGATGTTGGGATGAAAATTTCTAATCAGAGAGGAAACAGTGATCCCCTGAAGGGGCCCAGATCCATTCACAAAATATTGAAATTACTTTATTGACTGTAAATATAAGTAGTTGCATTTGAACAATGTGCGCCACGCCCATTTATGTGAAATTTTGTCATTTTATTTTTCCCTTTACTGGTAGTCACCTCCACTACATGAACTCAGGAAATGATACAGGAATTTCAGAATTTCTTCTTATGGGATTTTCAGAGGAAGCAGAACTGCAGCCCCTCATATTTGGGCTTTTCCTCTCCATGTACCTGATCACTGTGTTAGGGAACTTGCTCATCATCCTGGCCGTCAGCTCTGCCTCCCACCTCCACACGCCCATGTACTTCTTCCTCTCCAACCTGTCCTTTGTGGACATCTGCTTCACCTCCACCACCGTCCCCAAGATGCTCCTAAACATTCAGACTCAGAGCAAAGTCATAACCTATGAGGACTGCATCACACAGATGTACCTTTTCATACTCTTTGGAGGATTAGACATGTTTCTCTTGACCGTGATGGCTTATGACCGCTTTGTGGCCATCTGTCACCCCCTGCACTACACAGTCATCATGAACCCCCGCCTCTGTGGGCTGTTGGTTTTGGTGTCCTGGGTCCTGAGCGCCCTGCATTCCTTGTTAGAAAGCTTAATGGTGTTGCAACTGTCCTTCTGTACAGTCTTGGAAATCCCCCAATTTTTCTGTGAACTCAATCAGATGATCCAACTCGCCTGTTCTGACACCTTTCTCAATAATATGGTGGTATATTTTGGAGCTACATTGTTGGGTGGTGGTCCCTTCATTGGGATCCTTTACTCTTACTTTAAGATAGTTTCCTCCATACGTGGAATCTCATCAGCTCAGGGTAAGTATAAAGCATTCTCTACCTGTGCATCTCACCTCTCAGTGGTCTCTTTATTTTGTTGTACGAGCATAGGAGTGTACCTTAGCTCTGCTGCTACCCAGAGCTCCCGCTCAAGTGCAACAGCCTCGGTGATGTACACAGTGGTCACGCCCATGCTGAACCCCTTCATCTACAGCCTGAGGAACAAAGACATAAAAGAGGCTCTGACAAGATTCTCTGGGATGGTAGCTACAAAAAGGCTAATTCTTCCTGGGCTGAAGAAGTGTCCCTAATTTCAGGACCCAGAGCCTGAGCCAAATGTTAAGATTCTTTGATCAGACTGTGGAAGAAGAACATGCCTTCTTTTTTTTTTCCTGGAAGTTTGTTTTGTTTTGTTCGAATCTCTCTGTACAATTTATTTATGTTCTATCAAGCTTTGTGATATCTCTGATATCCAAGAGATTTCCCTTTTTCATTTTCCTACTTTCCCAATGTTATTCCTCCCATTGGCAGTGAAATATTTGGTAATTCTCACTTATTTTAAAGAACCACATGGATCAGTTAATAATAATTTCTTCTCAAATCTAATATATCATAGTGATTTTTTTCTTTTGTTTGAATAAAAAACCTTAGTCATGTGTTGTACTATGCCAATGGAAAGTTTACTCTTGGCCACCACAGCTATTTATATAAGTTTATAAGAGAGAAAGATCTGAGATCACTCTGCTTCACTCTTGTGAACATCATTCCCTTGTATATCACTACCTTAACTGCTCTTCCTGATAATGTAGACTTTGAACCACTGGTTGCTATAGCGGATCATAGGGACTTTTCTACACATTAAGATCCTGTTCTGCTACACAGCTGCATCCACCATGCTTACCATAGTCACTGGCAAAAAAAAAAAAATTATAATACTATACACATTTCCAAAAAGATCTCCACAGAAAGACAAACATAGGGGAAAAAAGATTGATATATCATGGCCTTAGAGTCAAGCTTGACTTTAAGTATAAGAAAGAAAAATATTAAATCTCACATTTATTGCTATGCAAAATATTTCTTTCTCAGGCACTTCACCTACTCATTGAATTATAGGATATCAGGATCCATGTGTAAGGTGTATTCATTAAGATGAAAGGCTGGTGGCATGTCTGGGGTTTAATTAAATCATATCCTGGGTTCTGAAGTTTTCCAGTGCTGCACACAAATATGATTTCTTCCTTTTCTCTAAATGAAATATGTTCCACTATTTGAAATTTTGCCATAATCACTAAAGAGGTAGCAAATGAACAATATGAATATCAACCATTATACATCTTTCTCCCAATCACTGGCTGACTCACCAACAAGTGTGAATTCCTGTCCAGGTATGCAATTCAGAGTCACAAGCTTTGTGCAAACATGCACGTATGTCCTTCCAAACTTTCAATGTTATCTCAAAGGCACTCAATGGAGTTATTTTTAACACAGTTAAGTGAAAAAAACTTGAAAAACGAGTAACCATGAACGCTACCTTCATCTATTAGAACAAATGCCTAGAATAAAAAGAATCAGATTATGACAAATGCTCTTAAATTCTGCAGGATTTAATTATTACATCAGTTACTATAGCTGCATATAAAGCATGCTCAAATAAAATAGCTTAATATAGTGTCTTTATTATCAAATGGAATTGTAGGGTAGGGAGTTTCTCTGGCTTCTGCTGGGCTCCTGTGAGTCTGTAGGCAGGTGTGAATCTCTACCTTGTATTTCTAAGGCTCATTCATGAAGTGAGAGACTGTCCTCTTCTATCTTGAGCCAATTTATGTCATTTTACTCTTTTGATATACATACGCTAATCTTCTAGACTATGAAAAAGATGAGTTTATCAAATTTAATTCCACTCTTTTTTACTATATACATGTGAACCTTTGCTTTTTCACAATTGGAAGAGAGATCTCCCACCCTGTTAGGTGTGACTCAGCTAACTGTGTTCCAGATCTGGCCCTGAGTCATGCAACACTAGAATTTTTTAACGCTAACTAATTTATTGGAGGTTTATCACATAAGGTAAACTGTACATATTTAAAGTGTACAAATTTAGGAATGGAATGAGTCATTGAAAAACCATGGGTACATTCTGCATGGTTCTATGGAACCATGGTTCTATAGAATTTAAAAAGGTGTACAATAAGTTTTGACTACTTCATTATGCAATTGGTAGGATGTAATCCCTCTAGCCTTCATTTTCTCCCACAGGAAATGTGGAAGAATAAACATAACTTCAAGGGATGTGGTGAGGAAAGATGAAATGTGTGGAAATGCTTTGTTGGGTCTAAAGAATGTTAAGAGTAAGGGTTGTGTGTATGCAAATGTATGTGTACTTATGTACATTTTTCTTTCAAACACACTTACATATATGTCCATGCACAAGTTTCATAACCCTGATTATAACTCATTATAACCTATCTCTTGTGTTGAAAGAAACCTTGAGAGACCTTGGAGGGCAAAGAAAGGAAAAGAGTGAAAGTTTGCATTAACATGGAATTCAACAAATGTAGAAATTTAGACCAAAAAATTAGAGTAAAATGTGTGGTCTTTATTTTAACAATCGATGGCTTCTCCTATCCTGATGCCCAGAGGCCTCCAAGACAAAACCACGTTTACATTTATGCAAGAAGAAATTCTCTGTACCAGGTAATAAGGCTGAACATCTCCAAATTGACTTTAGATTTTGTTTCAGCTATTTAAGTAGGCTTTCAACACAAAATGCCCTTACTCAAGGAAGGAGTTATCAAATAGAGTTGATAAACTTAATTTCCATTTCTTTAAACAACATTTTATTCGATAAATGTTTTTGTCACTTTCCTATTGCTGCTATTACTCATTACCACACTAAGGGTTTAAAAGAAACGAATTTCTACTCTTCTGGGTCTGGAGGTCAATGCCAAAAAAGAGCTTCAATGGGCTAAAATCAAAATATCTCTGCAGGACACAAGAGAGCTTGAATTCCTGCCCAGTTATGTGATTCCAGGTCACCATTTGTTTTTTTCTGCACAAAAATGTGTGTCTTCCAACCTCTATTGGTTACCTGAAAAGGATCCTCAATGGAGTCACATTTTTAACAGCTATCCAAAATAAACTTGAATAACAGAATGATCATGAGTGAGTTGTTGCATAACAAGCCATCCTGAGAGCAAATGGCTTGGTAGAACATCTTTAGAATCCAGTGGAATTGTATAGTGATGCGTTGCTCTAATCTCTGTTGATCTCCTCAAGGGTCTTGAGTCAGGTGTGTGTCAGCTGGGGAGGCTCTGCTGATCTCACCAGGGAATTCTAATACAATTGGGGCTTGGCCAGCTAGCTGTGGCTGATCCAGGTGACCTTGGCTTGGACAACGGGGCTCCGCTCCACATGTCCTCACTTCCTCTGGCAGCCCACCTGGTTTTATTCACTTTTTGGAGTCAGAGTTCCAAGAGAGACCAGTAGAAATGCTCCAAGGCCACTAAAGTCCCCTGTCATTTCTATCATGTTCTGCTGGCCACAGCAAATAAAAAATCCTAATCCATCCAGAATCAAAGGTGGAGGAATAGTCTCCACCACCTGATGGAAGGTACTGCACACACTGGCAAACACATGGCTACAGGAAAAGACTAGGATTTGGTGCCGTCTTTGTAAACATCTACCACTGCTGTATTTTCAAACCAATTGGTTTATTTTCACTTACACATTCAGCAGTGCAAATATCTCAGAAATAATAGTGAAAATGCATTCTGTGTCTAACGAGCAGCTATGGAAAGTCTACTCCAGAGGGTCATGCTTTCCTCCAAATATAAATGTTTCCTCCCCCCCTCTTGCCGTTAGATCACCAATCCTAGTCTAAGAAAAGATTAAAGAAATAATAGGTCTTCCTTCCAGATGCCTCAGAGATACCAGGGACCTTGTATCTAACTCATTGATTAATGAAGCTCAACTGTTGTATCACTGATGTTATCTTCATTATATCCTTTGGCAGACACTGTTTTCCTATTGGTTAACCTTCCCATTGACATATTCATAATGGTTTTCACCCTGGTATTGTTCTATTATTATTATTATTATTATTATTATTATTATTATGAGGAGGAGGAGGAGGAGGAGGAGAAGGAGGAGGAAGATTTCACTGGGAGGAGGTGACATTTGAAATGCAAATAGAAGACAGAGACATAAGAAATTTTTTCATTTTTCTAGCTTTATTAAAATTTAATTGACATATAAAAGTATGGAAATTAAAGCACACAACTTAGTGATTTCATATACATATACATTGTGAAATGATCACCTCAATAGGTTAGTGAATACATTCATCACTTCACATTGTACCCTTTCTTTTAGTTGTAAGAACATTTACTCTGTATTCTGTCAGTAACATTCAAGTATACAACACATTAGAGCTAACCATAATGACCACATTGTACATTAACTCTGCAGAACTTATTCATCTTACAACAGAAGGTTTATAGGCTTTCACTAGCATCTTTTAATTTCCTAAAACCCCAGCCACTGGCATACATCAACTTACTCTCTGTTTCTACGGTTCAGATTTCTATATTTCACATATAAGTGAGATCATAAAATATTTGTCTTTCTCTGTCCAAAAATTTCACTTAGCATAATGCCCTCGGGGTCTATTTGTGTTTGAGAAAAGGAAAAGATGTCTTCCTTCTTTATTGCTGAATTCCACTGTATAGGTATGCCATGATTATTAATTCATCTGCTGATAGATACTAAGCTGTTTCCATGTCTTGAATATGGTGAATAATGCCACAGTGAATGGAAGAGTACAGACATCTGAGATGTTCGCGAATATGTGGGAATTAAGCCATGCACTTGTGAATCGACAATGAGTGTAAACAGAAATCAAAAAGGAACTTTAAAGAATTAAATCAAGAGAAAATGGACACATAGCATATCAAAACTTATGGGATGTTGCAAAAGCAGCTCTAAGAGAGAAATAAATGCCTACATTAAGAAAAATAAAGGGACACCTGGGTGGCTCAGTTGGTTAAGCATCCGACTTTGGCTCAGGTCATGATCTTGTGGTTCATGGGTTTGAGTGCCGCATCAGGCTCTGTGCTGACAGCTAGCTCAGAGCTTGGAGCCTGCTTCAGATTCTGTGTCTCCCTCTCTCTGACCCTCCCCTGCTCATACTGCCTCTCTCTCTCTCTCTCTGTCTCTCAGAAATACATAAAACATTTAAAAAATTTTTAAAGAAAAAGAAAAAGGTCTTAATTAAATAATCTAACTTTATCATTCAAAGACCTAGGGAAAAAAGCACCAACCGAGTACAAAGAAGCAGAGGAAAAGAAATAACAAATATCAGAACAGATATTAATGATATATAGACCAAAAATACAATAGAAAAGATTCACAAAGAGACAATTTTTTGAAAAGCTAAGCAAAAAGCTAAGCCTTTAGTTATACTAACAAAAGAGGGGCAGGGAAAAGATTCAAATAAACAAAATCAGCATCAAAATATTATACCTTACAACCAATGCTATAGAAAAACAAAGAATCCTAAGAGACCACTGTAGACAATCTCACGCCAACAAATTGGACACCTTAGAATAAATGAATAAATCCCTGGAAACGTACACCCTACCAAGACTAAATCAGAAGAAATAGGAAATATGAAGAGACCAATAATGAATAAAGATATTAAACAAGTAATCAAAAATCTCCCAGCAAAGAAAGGCCCAAGACCAGAGAGCTTCCCAGGTGAATTCCACTAATTATGTAAAGAAGAATGAATGCTAATTCTTCTCAACCCTTCCCAAAAACTTAGAAAAGAGGACACATTCTCAATCACATTTAAATTTTCCAAGGGCAGAATTACCGTATTACCAACAAGAATTGTTCGGAAGGAAGGAAGGAAGGAAGGAAGGAAGGAAGGAAGGAAGGAAGGAAGGAAGGAAGGAAACTATAGACTTATATCCATGATGAACATAGACACAAATTTTTTCAGAAAAAATAGCAAACTGAATCAAACAGACATTGAAGAGATTATATGCCATGATCAAATGGGACTTACACGTGGGATACAAGGATGGTTTAGCACAAGAATATCAGTAAATGTGATACATCCCATTGATAAAATGAAATATAACGATGATCATATCAATACATGCAGAAAATGCTTTTGACAAAATACAACATCCTTTCATGATTAAAAACAAAACAAAACAAAACAACAACAACAAAAAACCTTCAACAAACTGGGTATAGAAAGATAGGAGTTGGTGAGATCACAAAGCTGTTGTGCCAGAAACTAGGGAGCTGGGTGAAGTCATTTCCACTTCCTCTGTGCAAGCACACAGATCCACCCCCATAAGCTAAGCAGTGCCACCTAGGAGAGAATGGAGCCATTACGCCAAGCTCTGCCAAACTGTGCCCTCCAAGTACATCCCATAGAAGAGCAGCACAAGTCATTCCACTGTTCAGTGTATGGACTGTAGAGGACTTCTTAGTTTCAGTTCTAGGGAAAACTGGATGTAACTTCATTCAGGTTTCATTCTCTTTGCTGGTTCACTTTTTGGTTCATTTTCTTTGCTTCTGTTTTTGCTTAAATTGTTTTCATTTTTTTCTTTCTTTCTTGGATACAGAAAGAGAAAAATTATGTTTATATGTTACATTTTATAACTTTTTATACTATTCCAGTTTCTTTATTTTCTCTTACTCTATTTTATTATATAAAGTTTTAAACATTTTTAAATGTTTAAAATTTTTAAATTTTTAAATTTATATAATAAAATATTTTCTTACTTAAAAATTATTTCTTACCTCTTTTCTTTCCCTTTTTGGCCTGCTCTATCAAGCTTATTTCAACAAGCAGACCAGAACACACTAGGATCTACCTTCTTTTGTGATTTTGTTCTGTTTTTAATTTATTCTATTTTTTATTTTATTAATTTTTTTTCTTCCTCCAAAATGACAAAACAAAGGAATACACTGAAAAGAAAGAACAGGAAGAAATAATAGCAAGGGGCTTACTCAATGCAGATATAAATCAAAAATAGATTTATAACCCCAATAACAAGAATACTAACAAGGGTTGACAAAAGCATAGAATTCTTTTCTGCAGAGATACAAGAAATAAAATCTAGTCAGGATGAAATTAAAATGCTATAACCAAGATGCAATCTCAAATAGATGCCATGACAGCAAGACAAAGCAAAGCAGCACATTAGTGGTATAGAAGATAAAATTATGGAGAATAATGAAGCAGTAAAAAGGATTGGAGGAAAAGGCAAAGATTATCATAAAGAGATTAGAGACCTCAGTGACTTATTAAAAAGGAGTAACACCTCAATTATAAGAGTCCCAGAAGATGAAGAGAGAGAAAAAAGGACAGAATATTTATGTGAGCAAATCATAACAGAAAACTTTCCTAATCTGAAGAAGGACACAGACATCAAAATCCAGGAAGCACAGAGAACTCCCATTAGATTTAAAAAAAAAAAAAACACCCAGCTATCAACGATGCATATCATAGTCAAATTCACGAAGTACACACACAAGAAAAAAATAATGAAAGCAGTAAGGGGGAAAGAGTCCTTAATCTATAAACGATCCTCTTTGACCTTGGCCGCAGCAACCTCTTACTTGACATGTCTCTGGAGGCAAGGGAAACAAAAGCAAAAATGAACTATTGGGAATCCATCAAAATAAAAATCTTCTTCACAGTGAAAAAAACTAACAAAACTAAAAGGCAGCGACGGAATGGGAGAAGATATTTCCAAATGACATATCAGATAAAGGGTTAGTATCCAAAATCTGTAAAGAACTTATAAAACCCAACACTCTAAAATCAAATACTCTAGGGAAGAAATGGGCAAAAGACATAAATAGACGCTTCTCCAAAGAAGACATCCAGATGTTAATAGACACATGAAAAGATGCTCAACACCAACCATCATCAGGGAGATACAAATTAAAACCACAATGAGAAATACAAATCAAAACCACCTCACACCTGTCAGAATGGCTAACATTAACAACGCAGGCAACAACAGTTATTGGCGATGATGCAGAGAAAGAGGAACTCTTCAGCACTGCTGGTGGGAATACAAACTATTTCAGCCACTCTGGAAAACGCATGGAGATTCCTCAAAAAAAAATTTAAAAATTACCCTATGACCCAGCAATTGCACTACTAGGAATTTATCCAAAGGATTTAAAAAATGCTGTTTCAAAGGGACACATGCACCCCAATGTTTATAGCAGCATTATCAACAATAGTCAAAGTATGGAAACAGCTCAAATGTTCATTGGCTGATGAATGGATAAAGAAGTGGTTTATATATATGGAATATTAGTCAGAATCAAAAAGAATGAAATTTTTTGTAAAAACGTGCATGGAACTAGAATGTATTATGCTAAGGGAAATAACTCAGTCAGAAAGATAAATATCATATGATTTCACTCATTTGTGGAATTTAAGAAATAAAACCGATAAATATAGGGGAAAAGAAGGAAAAATAAGATAAAACAGAGAGAAAGAAAGAGAGAGAGAAACAAAAAGAGACTTAAATACAGAAAACAAACTGAGGGTTGTTTGAGGAGAGGTGAAGGGGGATGGGCTAAATAACTGGTGGGCATTAAGGAGGACACTTGTTGGAATGAACACTGAGTGTTATATGTTAAGTAATGAATTTCTATATTCTGTTCCTGAAATCATTATCACACTATATGTTAACCAACTTGCATTTAAACTTTAAAAAATAATAATGAATAAAATAAATAAATTAGATAGACAGACAGAAAGACAGACAGATAAATAGATTCAGCAAAGCAGTTGAACTTTAGAAAAAAATGAAATTTTGGCATATAAATAGAAGGATTAAGTTTCTTCATGATATGATTAAAGAATCACAATTTCTGGCTGTAAAGCATTAAGCTTGCAATCACAGGTACTTCTTGAAAAATGGCCCTTCTATGGCTTCCCTCTGAAAAATACATTTAGACCCTCCTTTATGTCTTTGTTCCTCAGCGTTGTAGATGAACGGACTTGACATGGCTTTGACCACCGTGTACATCACTGAGGCTGTTGCACTTGAGTGGGGGCTCTGGGTAGCAGCAGAGCTAAGGTACATTCCTAGGCTCATACAATAAAATAAGGAGACAACTGAGACGTGATACCCACAGGTGGAAAATATTTTATACTTGTCCTGAGCTGATGGGACCCCACGTATGCAGGAAACTTTCTTAGAATAAAAGTAAAGGACTCCAGCCAGTGGAGCACTACCAGCAGCATAGCTGCAGAATGCATTACTGTGTTATTAATAAAGATCAGAACAGGGGCGCCTGGGTGGCTTAGTTGGTTAAGAGTCCGACTTTCGCTTAAGTCATGATCTCGCGGTTTGTGGGTTCGAGCCCCGCGTCGGGCTCTGTGCTGACTGCCAGCTCAGAGCCTGGAGCCTGTTTCAGTCTGTGACTCCCTCTCTCTCCAACCCTCCCCTGCTCACACTGTCTCTCTCTCTCTCCTAGAAATAAATAAAAAACATTTTAAAAAAAATAAATAAAGATCAGAACAGTCAAGTCAGATCATCTGTTTGAGTTCACAGAAAAAGTGGGGGATAAACTTGCCTGTACAGAGGGCAGCTGAAACACCATTAAGGTTTGTAACAAGGAATTCAGGACACTCATGATCCAGGACACCAGAACCAATAGTTCACAGAGCCAGGGGCTCATGGTGACTTTGACTTTAGCCCAGGAGCAGAGCCTTGCTCTCAAACTGTGCTCCACAAAAGATAAATATTGTTAAAGTGTCATTACTACCCAAAGCAATCTACACATTCAGTGCAATCCCAATCAAAATTACACGAGCATTCTTCTCAAAACTAGAACAAACTATCCTAAAATATGTATGGAACCACAAAAGACCCCGAATAACCAAAGTAATATTGAAGAAGAAAACCAAAACGGGAGGCATCACCATCCCGGACTTTAGCTTCTACTACAAAGCTGTCATCATCAAGACAGTATGGCATTGGCACAAAAACAGACACATAGACCAATGGAACAGAATACAGAACTCAGAATTGGACCCACAAAGGTACGGCCAACTAATCTTTGACAAAGCAGGAAAGAGTATCCAATGGGAAAAAGACAGCCTTTTTAACAGATGGTGCTGGAAGAACTGGATAGCAACATGCAGAAGAATGAAACTAGATCATTTTCTCACACCATACACAAAAATAAACTCAACATGGATAAAGGCCCTGAACGTGAGACAGGAAACCATCAAACCCTAGAGGAGAAAGCAGGAAACAACCTCCTTGACCTGAACTGCAGCAATTTCTTACTTGACACATCCCCAAAGGCAAGGGAATCAAGAACAAAATTGAACTATTGGGACCTCATCAAGATTAAAAACTTCTGCACGGCAAAGGAAACAATCCATAAAACTAATAGGCAACCAACGGAATGGGAAAAGATAGTTGCAAATGACATATCAGATAAAGGGCTAGTATCCAAAATCTATAAGGAACACACCAAACTCCACACCCAAAAGCCAAACAATCCAGTGAAAAAATAGGCAGAAGATATGAACAGACACTTCTCCAAAGAGGACATCCAGATGGCCAACAGACACATGAAACGATGCTCAGCACCCCTCCTCATCAGGGAAATACAAATCAAAACCACACTGAGGTTCCACCTCACGCTGGTCAGAGTGGCTAAAATGAGCAAATCAGGAGACTATAGATGCTGGCGAGGATGTGGAGAAACGGACACCCTCCTACACTGTTGGTAGGAGGGTGCAAACTGGTGCAGCCCCTCTGGAAAACAGTGTGGAGGCTTCTCAAAAAATTAACAATAGAACTCCCTTACGACTCAGCAATAGCACTGCTAGGAATTTACCCAAGGGATACAGGAGTGCTGATGCATTGGGGCATATGTACCCCAATGTTCATAGCAGCACTCTCCACAATAGCCAAAACATGGAAAGAGCCTAAGTGTCCATCAACGGACGAATAGGTCAAGGAGATGTGGTTTATCTATACAATGGAATACTACATGCTAATGAGAAAGAATGACATCTGGCCATGTGTAGCAACATGGATGGACCTTGAGGGTGTTATGCTGAGCGAAGTAAGTCAGGCAGAGAAAGATAGATACCATATGTTTGCACGTATAGGAGGATTAGGAGGAACTTAACGGAGGACCATGGGGGAGAAGAAGGGTAAAAATAGTTGAGGAGAGGGAGGGAGGCAAACCATGAGAGATTCTTAAAAGCTGAGAACAAACCGAGGGCTGATGGGGGTGGGGAGGGAGGGAAGTGGTGTGATGGGCATGGAGGAGGGCACTTGTGGGGATGAGCACTGGGTGTTATATGGAAACCAACTTGACAATAAACTATTCATACTGAGTTGTAAAAAAATAAATAAGTAAATAAATAAAAATTGAAATGTTAAAAAAAGGTTATATACTATGTGGCTCCATTCGTGTATAATTCAAGAAGATGCACACTAAGTTTTAACTGTTTTGTTATATGACTGTTAAAATGTAATCCAATTGAGCCTCAGTTTCCTTATTTTTGAAAGTAATGTGGGGTAAAGAACCTTAACTTCAGACAGGTGGTATGAGGAATAAATGAAATGCGTAGAGCACTTTGTTGAATCTAAAGAAAATGTTCAAGGTTAGGAGTGTGAGTATGTGTATATATGTGTTCATTTATACACATCTTTCTCTCAAATAAACACATCAATAAACATACATGTAGACACAGAGACTTATTGAAATCCCATCTATTATGTTGAAAGAAAATGTGGAATATGGCAGGGCAGGGATAGTAATGAAAAGAATAAACATTCGAGTCAACATAAACTAGAAAGAATGTAGAATTTTGACACAAAGATTTAAAATGGAATAGGTAACCTTAAGTTTAAAAAGGAATTGTTTTCTATCGCAAATCTTCAAAGATTCAAAACCACATTTATATTTATGCAGTGAGAAATCACTGTCCAGCAAATGGAGAAGAACATCTCTGAACTGAAACTAAATTTTCCTTCCATTTAAGGTGAGATTTCACTCACAAACGCCTTGACCCAAGGGAAAGATCACTGAATGAGTTGAAAGGCTCAAATCCTGTTCCTATAAAAAATTCTGAACAAACTTCTGGATTCGATCCCTGACTGCTGTAATAAATGACCACACTCGTGGGCATCAAGCAAAGATTTATCCAAAGATTCTAGGTCAAAAGCCTGAAATGGGTCTCATTGGTTTAAAATGAAGAGATCTGCAGGGCTGTGATCCTTCTGGACACTCCAGAGGAGAATTCACTCCATTTCCTATTTCATTTTTTAGTGGCTACCTGCATTTCTTGTCTCCTGGCCCTTCCTCTATCTTCAAAGCCCAAAGCATAGAGTCTGACTTGTCTCTCTGATTCCAGTTCTTTGTCCTCCTTTCCACATTTTAAATGTTTGTTTGTTTACTTTGAGAGAGAGTCAGGGAGAGAGAGACCAAGCACGAGCAGGGGAAGGGCAGAGAGAGAGAGAGGAAGAGAGAGAATCCCAAGCATGCTCTGTTCTGTCAGCACAAAGCCAGAAACGGGGCTCAATCCCACAAACTCTGGGACCATGACCTGAGCGGAAATCAAGAGCCAGACTATTAATCTAGTGAGCCCGCCAGGTGCCCCTCTTTTGGAAGCCCTTATTGTGCCTACTACAAAGAGTTTTTTTTTTTCAAATATAAATTATTCGATGTTGCTCAAGAGCCCTTATATAAAATTATTGAACACAGAATTTATCATCACCTATACAGTTATGTGAAAAATTTTCTTTCAAAATCACATATACAGAAGATTCCTGGTGGAGAAGACCTAAAACTGCCTACACGTGTCTCTAACACAAGAGCACAGCCTTGTTCTCAAACTGTGCTCCACAGACCAGGACCTGCAGTATCAACACCACTGGGGAGCTTGTTAGAGACAGAGTCCCTGGAGACCTGGAGACCTGATGAATCATAATTGGCATTTTAACTACAAATTCTGGTGATTGGTACACACAATGCAGGTAGATCAGTGCTGGTCTAGAATAATATTTCTCACCTTCTCACTGCTGACATTTGGGGCTGGGTGAACATTTGTATTGGGTGCTGTCCTATGGGTTATAGATATCCTATGGGTTATAAGTGTTCACACATGGCCAAATACCCCCATGGGGAAAATCAAGCCAGGTTGAGAACCACTGTGCCAGGGTTTGAGAACTGGAAGCATCATGACAGAACTCCCATCAAGGCTTTATCCAATACTACAGCTTATACCTTTGATATTATGATTTGGAATTTAAAAATATATATATTTGGTCTACATCCCCATTTCAGGCACAGACGTCCTAAAATTCTTCCAATTTCCAAAGTGATGGGAGTCATAGAGGTGTCTTGTGTCAGGGTTAGGGGGACTGGCTGGCACAGTCGGGAAAGGGTCTAACTATTGATCTCAGGTCATGATCTCAGGATTTGTGAGATCTTGGCTGTTAGCATTGAACTTGCTTGGGATTCCCCACCCCTCCCTCAAAATAAAATAAGGAAAAAGATGTCTTCTGTCAGGTTAATGAAGTGACTTTGGGAAAGCATCTAAGGAGTGGGGCTACTGGCCAAGAGGATAAACCATGTGACTAGAAGGCTGGAACTTCACATCCCACCCGCTGACCTCCTGGGAAGAAGGAGGGTCTGAAGGTTGAGTCTAATCACCAATGGTCAATGATTTAATCAGTCCTGTCTACATTAGTGAATCTTCCATAAAACCCAAAAAGGATGGTTCAGAGAGCTTTCAGGTTGGTGAATGTGAGAAGTTAAGGGAGATGACTCATTTTCAGAAATACCAAATAAAAGCTGTGCTGTCCAGTTAATGGTAGGTTTACAACCTTTTGGAAATATGTACCACCGCCCCCCTCCCCACACACATACACACAATGGAGTCCCAAACCCTTAGACACTTCTCTTCCTGGTTCTTTTTCCCTTCTCCATTTTGCAGGCTTATATTCATGGGCTTTGCAATGAGCATGTGACAAAGAACAAAAGGAGGAAGGACTGAAAGTCTCAGTGTCACCTCAGGGAAGGCACATTTGTTCCGGTCAGACTATTTTTTGCCTTACATGGGCATAAAAGACATCCGGGTAAGGCTATAACCTCTGTAGTGTGCAGCCAATGAGGGACAAGGGAGGGACTTGCTCTCTAGGAGATAAATTGTTTATTGTAACTGCCCCCAGTGTGCCTATCTATCAGACACCTGCTTGGGGAATAAAATGGATTACAGCCACATCACTGTGCTCCAAGTCTCTGCCTCCCTCCTTCAGTTGGGTTGATGGGTTTATTTTTTCACCTGGAGAGCGGTGGAGTGGCATACCTGGAGAAGGAATGGAGCTCCACACCTTCTCCCCTTACCTTGCCCTGTGCCTCTCTTCCATCTGGCATCATCTCTCCCCAGAGGCAGCACAGCTCACGAGGGAAATACTCCAGAGACACATATAAACTTGCGCGTGCACAAGTTCACCTACTGAGTCCATCATTGGACCACGTAACCTCAGCCCTGAGATGAGCTTGAGGATTCTCTGTAGAGAAGGTCTAAAAACAGCTACCTGTAACTCAAACGCTGAACCACAGCCTTACAAAGACAGGTCCACAGACCAGAATTGGTGGCAGCAGTATCAACTTGGAAATGGTTACAATGACAGGATCTCTGGACCTCACCCATGTCCTGTTAAATCAGAATCTGAATTTATTTTTTTAATGTTTTATTTATTTCTGAGAGAGAGAGAGAGACAGCGTGAGCAGGGGAGGGTCAGAAAGAGAGGGAGACACTGAATCCAAAGCAGGCTCCAGGCTCCAAGCTAGCTGTCAGCACAGAGCCCGATGCGGGACTTGAACCCCCAAACCATGTGATCATAACCTGAGACGAAGTCAGATGCTTAACCGACTGAGCCACCCAGGCACCCCCAGAATCCGAACTTAAACAGATCCCCAAGTGATTTGTATACACTTTAATGCTGGAGAAGTTCTGTTCTAGAAAAGCGTTTCTCAATCTCTCCACTGTTGACACTTGTACTAGATAATTCTTTGTGGTGGGGGCCATGCTGTGCATTCTAGGATATGAGGCAGCATCCTTGGCCTCAATCCATCAGATGCCAGTGGCACATCCTTAGTTATGACAAACAAAATTTTCTCCCTTATTTTAGGAGATAGAATCCAAAGCAGGCTCCAGGCTCCGAGCTGTCAACACAGCCTGTCGCAGGTCTCGAACCCACGAACCTCAAGATCATGACCTGAGACGAATTTGAACACCTAACTGACAGCCACCCAAGCACCCTGAAAAATCTGTTTTTTAAAATAACAATCACTTCCTGCCATTATATGCAACATGTTATTTTTATTCAGCTAAAGATCCCCTACATCTTTTTCATAAGCATGATTGAGTCCATTTATGGTTACATGATAAAATTATAGCTTTAGCTTCTGCTTCCTCCATTATGTGTTAAAAAGTACATTTTCCTTAAAAAAATATATCTTCCTATTCTTTAAGTTTCAAAAATTTTACCCATTTCATCCTGAATCAGAGGTCCATGTGGATGTAAATGTTGCTGTTTTACATCTTATGCCTGCTTCCTCTGCCACATGTCATTTTAATTATAGTATTTCTGCCATGTTACTAATGCCCATTTGTGTTAAAATTAATCTTTCCCCCCCCTAATCTGTAGTCATCACCGCCACCACCACATGAGACCTGACAACGATACACAGGTTTTAGATTTTCTTCCTCTGGGATTTTCAGAGGAACAGACCCTCATATTTGGGGCTTTCCTCTCTGGGTACCTGATCACTGTCTTTGGAAACCTGCTCATCATCTTGGGCATCAGCTCTGCCTCCCACCTCCACATGCCCATATACTTCTTCTTCTCCAATCTGTCCTTTGTGGACATCTGTTTCATCTCTACCACTGTCCTGAAAATGTTGGTGAATATACAGACACAGACTAAAGTTATAACCTACACAGGATGCATCAGCCAAATCTGTTTTTCCCCATGTTTTGCAGGCTGGGACAACTTTCTCTTGGCTGTAATGGCCTATGACCACTTCGTGGCCATCTGTCACCCCCTGCAGTACCTGGCCATAATGAACCCCAGGCTGTGTGGGCTGCTGGTTCTGGTGTCCTGGGTCATGAGCATCCTGAATTCCTTGTTACAAAGTTAATGGTGCGGTGATTGTCCTTCTGTACACACTCGGAAATGCCCCCACTTGTTCTGTGAACACGATCAGATGATTCAACTTACCTGTTCTGACACCTTTCTTTTTTTTTTTTTAATGTTTTATTTATTTCTGAGACAAAGAGAGAGAGAGACAGCGCGAGCAGGGGAGGGTCAGAGAGAGAGGGAGACACAGAATCTGAAACAGACTCCAGGCTCTGAGCTGGCTGTCAGCACAGAGCCCGATGCAGGGCCGGAACCCACGAACTGTGAGGTCATGACCTGAGCCGAAGTCGGACGTTTAACAGACTGAGCCACCCAGGTGCCCCCTGACACCTTTCTTAATGACATGGTGATATATTTTTCAACTGTGTTTCTGACTGGTGGTCCCCTTGCTAGCATCTTTTACTTTTACTCTAAGATTATTTCCTGTATACATAGAGTCACATTAGCTCGGGGCAAGTATAAAGTATTTTCTACCTGTGCATCTCACCTCTCAGTTGTCTCCTTATTTTACTGTACTAGCCTAGGATGTACCTCAGCTCTGCTGCTGCCCAGAGCTCCCACTAAAATGCAACAGCCTCAGTGATGTACACGGTGGTCACGCCCATGCTGAACCCCTTTATAAAGGAGGCTCTGATGAGATTCTTTGGGACGGCAGCTATAAAAGGGACCACTGTCCTGCTGGTAAAGAAATGCCCTTGATTGTAGAGCCAAAGCCATGATCATTGTGAAATAGAATTTGCTCTTATGTATTTCCTGAATTTTCCATTTCTTAGAAGTCAACTTCTCTATACAATTTCAGAAAACTCAGTTCACTAAGATTTCTGCTCTGATATACACAAGGTTTTCCCTTTGTCCATTTTCATACCTTCCCACCATTCTTTCTGACCTTTGATCAGACATATTTGAACATTTCTGTATCTTTTGCAACTTTGATTTCTGAGAAATGGTGTCTTCATAATGACCTATATCATGCCAAGTAAAATTTCTCTAGACTTCCTGAAGGAATAATCAATAATTAGTTGTACTGAATTATAACTAATAATTGAAACTACAGAATTGCTCATCCCAACATAGGTGTGTTCATCTATGTATAAACTATGAGTACTTTACCAATATTCTGTAACCATAAAATGCACACATGCAAAAAAAGAAATTTAGGGGTGAGATTGAAAACATGGACATAAAAGTTCATTCAATTTTTAAAAAATAATAATGAGTTGTATTACTCATATGGATAAAACTACACTGGGAATCTAAAGCCATTTATACAATTTCACCATAGAGGAAAATAGAAAATCACAATTTTCACTTTGGATCTGTAGCCATTCTTCTTTAGCCCTTAAATGTTCTTCTTGAAAATGGCCTTTATCCTTGTCCTCTGTATGCCTCAGTCTATTCATAGTGATGCTAAGAATGACCACAACACTCACCTGGGCCCTGACTCAAACTTGAGCCAATATCATGGATGAACTGTTCCTTGTCATCATCACCACTGTCATTGCTGATTGATGCTGATTGACATCACATCGTAGTAGTTGCAGATGTACAAAGTAATGATTCAATATTTATATATACTGCAAAGGGATCACAATAAGTTCATCCATCACAATATATAATTACAAATTTATTTCATTATGAGCATTTTCAAGATCCCCTCTCCTAGATATTTTCAAATATGTAACACAGTTTTGTTAACTGTAGTCAAAAGGTCATACATAGCATCACCATGACTTACTCATTTTACAACAGGCAACTTGTATTTTTTGGTACTTTTGCCCATTTTGTCTACTCCCCACCCAGTGAAGGGGAAGGGGTTTCAGTGGGTAATGAGAAAGTAGATGAAGGGCAGGACACCACCGGCATGGAGGAACAAGCCCACGATGACCCAATACAGCACACTTTCTTCATCCATTCACCCACCAATGAACATCTAGGTTGCTCCCATGTCTTGGCTACTGAGTTTATTTTCCTGGGGATTAGTGATGTTGAGCACCTTTTCATGTACCTGTTGGCCATCTGTATGTCTTCACTGGAAAAATATCTATTCAGATCCTCTCTGCATTTTTAATCAGACAGTTTTTTTAAACATTTTTTAATGTTTTATTTCTTTCTGAGAGAGAGAGAGAGAGAGAGCGTGAGCAGGGGAGGGTCAGAGAGAGAGGGAGACACAGAATCTGAAGCAGGCTCCAGGCTCTGAGCTAACTGTCAGTACAGAGGCTGACACGGGGTTTGAACCCATGAACCGCGAGATCATGACCTGAGCCAAAGTCGGACGCTTAACCTACTGAGCCACCCAGGCGCCCCAGATAGTTTTTATTTTTTCATTTCATTATCCTTCATTCACAAATGCTGATTTGACATTCATTCACATACAAATGTTTTTCTCACATTCACAACTCAGCAGATTAGCGAATCCAAAGGAACTGGTGTCATCACTACATGGAGCATAATTGTTTTGACAAAATGAAGCCATGGGCGTAGTGCCCAAGGTTTTATATCAAAGGAACAAACTTAACATCTCTGTTGAAAATGGGAAAGGTTACTTCCTAGAGATATCAGGGGATGTGTCTCCACCATAATCAATGCTTTGAAGAAACCACGGGACCTAGTCAAGACCAATTTCTTAGTCTCCAGCAAGAGAAAATGTTCCCTCTGGATTGGGATATGGTGCTGGGAGTTTAGACGTCTGAAAGGCAGAAGAAGTAATAGAAAAAGAGTAAGAAAAACTGGCTTCAAATGGCTTATTGCCTGGTCTCCTAGGAACAGAAGTTCTACGGGAATAATTTCCTTTTGGTCCACATAGGTGTCCCCCAGGGGAATCATGTGTCTAAAGGTGGTAGAAACAACCGTGAAATGTGCCTAATGAGCAGACCTAAGAGGCTGTAAATACCTCCTCTGCTGTAGCCCCACAGTGTGTGAAACCTCAGGCTGGACAAGACATGGTCATTTCTTTTGCAGTCCTAAGTCTGGATGGGGACTGAAGTTTGACCCATCCCTGCTCTCTTGTCTGGGGACAGAGCTTCATCCTCCACCATCCAACAAGATACGTATTTTGACCTTCCTTTCGGAGACCCCATCTAGATGAGTTTTACATCCCATGTAAGTATTGCTGGAGAAGGTCAAGAGAATGAAAGTCAAGAACATTTTCCTGAGGTCACCTGAAAGCCAGTTTAGCCTAACCAGAGCTTAGAGTTTGCTGTAGTTGTTTGCCGACTTGATTAGTAAATTGCTTGATTGATTGATGTATTTATGATGCTCTAAATAGAAGTAAACATTGAACTCAGTAATGCAAAGATCAAAGTTAACAGCTAAATGATAATAGTGGAAACTCAATTAGAGAGGGAATGGGAAACATAAAAGTGGAAACCTAAGACCAAGGATCTTGGCAATTAACCAGAGTAGAAAAGCCAAGTATTAACTGTGGAAGGATCTAGAGGGAAGTGAGGACATTTCTTTTCATTTTTAAGATAGGACATATTAGACTACACTTCTGTACTGATGAGAAAAGTCCAGAGTGAAAGAATTCTCACAAGTGCATCCTTGAAAGAGGAGTACATGAAACATATATATCACAGTACCTTCTCGCTAGAGTATTCAAATCTTTTTTTTTTTAATGTTTTATTTATTTCTAGGAGAGAGAGAGAGAGAGAGAGAGAGAGAGAGACAGCGTGAGCAGGGGAGGGTCAGAGAGAGAGGGAGTCACAGACTGAAACAGGCTCCAGGCTCTGAGCTGGCAGTCAGCACAGAGCCCGACGCGGGGCTCAAACCCACGAACCGCGAGATCATGACCTAAGCGAAAGTCGGACGCTTAACCAACTAAGCCACCCAGGCGCCCCAAGTATTCACATCTTTTTAATGTTTTATTTATTTCTGAGAGAGAGAGAGACAGCATGAGCAGGGGAGGGTCGAAGAGAGAGGGAGACACAGAATCTCAAACATCTCTAGAGTGTTCAAATGAAATTTTTTAGGGGCATCTGGGTGGCTCATTTGGTTGAGTGTTCATTTTGGCTCAGGTTATGATATTAGAGTCTGTGGGATCAAGCCCCCTAGTTGGGCTCTACACTGAAAGCGTGGAGCCTACTTGAGATTCTCTCTCTCTCTCTCTCTGCCCCTCCCTAGGTCATGCTCTCTTTCCATCTCTCTGTCAAAATGAATAATTAAGCATTTTTTAAAAAAAGTTTTTTTTAATGTTTTTTATTTATTTTTGAGAGTCAGAGTGAGACCGCACGAGCAGGGGAAGGTCGGAGAGGGAGGGAGATACAGAATCCGAAGACAGGCTCCAGGTTCTGAGGTAGCTGTCAGCCCAGAGCCCACTGTGAGGCTTGAACCCACGAATTGTGAGATCATGACCTGAGCCGAATTGGACATTTAACTGACTGAGCCACCCAGGTGCCCCTAAAAAGAAGTTTTTAAATGTATTATGTGAAAATGGTATGCTAAGGAGCTTCCTTTACAAGGAGCTCATTATTTGTGAGCCTGAATACATTCTGGGTTAACTAGCCACCCACTTTCTCTATTGAAAGTTATCTGTGGGAGTCCTCACTGTTTGTGTAGTGGGGCTGGAATGGTTTATTCCTGTTTTTTATTTCATTTTTTCTAAAAAAAGAATTGGCATTTATTTCACCCACTTTGCTACTCGCCATTTCTTTTTTTATGGATGTGGAGACGTATTTGAGCAGAATGTGTGAGAGTGTATAAATTTGGTGCGGTCAAGTCTGTGACTTAGTCATAATATACACCCTCCACTGTTTTTTCTCTTTATTTATTTTTTTTGCCGAAAGAATTGTTCTGTCACCTTAATATTCTTCCGTTGTGATGAACTGCTTTCCACAAAATGAAAGTAAATATCCTTCTGCATACTTCTCATAAATCACCCCATATTTATATGTATTTCTAACTAGTTTTCACCTTTCTGTATTTCTTATTGCTCCCTTTGGCCTTTTATTATGTATCTATTTCTAAAATAGAAATTCCATCACTTGGAAAGCATTCTTTTTTACATTTGACTAAGAATCACTTTTACTTTCCGTAAGTATACTTGGCCCAGAGCCTCCCCAAGATATTGTTAACACTTCAAAATTCTGAGAACAAAGTTAGAAGGTGCCCCTTTGCTACTTATTTAAAAATTTCAGGGCGCCTGGTGGCTTAGTTGGTTAAGCATCCGACTTTCGCTTAAGTCATGATCTCGCGGTTCGTGGGTTCGAGCCCCACGTTGGGCTCTGTGCTGACTGCCAGCTCAGAACCTGGAGCCTGTTTCGGTCTGTGACTCCCTCTCTCTCTGACCCTCCCCTGCTCACGCTGTCTCTCAAATTTCAGGGCGCCTGGGTGGCTTAGTTGGTTAAGCATCCGACTTTCGCTTAAGTCATGATCTCGCGGTTCGTGGGTTCGAGCCCCGCGTCGGGCTCTGTGCTGACTGCCAGCTCAGAGCCTGGAGCCTGTTTCAGAGTCTGTGACTCCTCTCTCTGACCCTCTCCTGCTCACGCTGTCTCTCTCTCTCTCTCCTAGAAATAAATAAAACATTAAAAAAAAATTTCAGGGAGCCTGGGTGGCTCAGTCCGTTGGGCATCCGACCTTGGCTCAGGTCATGATGTCACAGTTTGTGGGTCAAGCCTCGCATTGGGTTCTATGCTGACAGCTCAGAGCCTGGAGCCTGCTTCAGATTCTGTGTCTCCCTCTCTCTCTGTCCCTCCCCCACTCACACTCTTTCTGTCTCAAAATTAAATAAAACCAAAAAATAAAAAATAAATATTATAAAAATTTCAACCCCACTCAATGTGATAGCCTTTAGAGTGTTTCTTCAGGGCAATAGGTGTGAAAGATATTTCTTGTTGATTTTTTAAACTATTAGTGAACTCAAGCAAAGATTCATATATTTGATCGCCATGTTCAGTTGCCTATTATTATCATATGTCCACATATTATATGTTTATTTTTCTATAATTATCAGGATTTCAAATAATTGTTGTAAATCACAGTTTCTCTATTGACTTTTATGGCATTTCGGGCCATAAAATAGTTTTAAATATTGTTTCATTAAATGTATCTATCTTCTGGCTTCTGAGGTGGTTTTTTTTTTTTTTACCTTAATTATGATGGTTTTCCTACCTGTAGATTTTATATGCAATTTTCTAGGTGTGTATCTAAAATGGAATGGTTACTCTTACACTAAGGGTTTACTCCTTCTGACTTTTTGTGAGATGTCTGAAATGAGGAATCACCACACTTTCTTCCATGTAGAAAGCCCCTGATGACAGCTTTCACCCAACAATCCAGTCTTTTCCAACTACATTTAAATGCCACTCTGTCATGTATTAAATCTCCATATATAATGAGACCTAGTTCCTCATTCATTCAACAAATACTAAAAAAGCATCTGCTAGGTGCCAGAAATCTCTAAGAACTTTCTATGTTATACTCTTTTTTATCCAGGTCTTGGGGAATTTTATTATTCATCTGTGTTGACTTTGTTGACCTACTCTTCCTATAGATCATGTTACAGTTACTTCTCAAAAATCCATTCAATTTGGCTTAATACAGTTGTTCTGAAACTGCTCTTTTTAACCCGGGTTTGTTTCATCTGTCATTCTTCATATTTCATAATGTCTCATTTTCTTGAATTTCTTTCTATATAAGTGCATATACATCCACACGCTTTTGTAAAGAAGAAGATGAACAGAAGTTTCTGCCTCTTTGGTAATTATGCTACCATGACAGACGGGAATGCAGTAAAATAAATGTGAGTGCAAAATAACGTGTTTGGATAAGTCACGTGAAGATTCTTCAGAGTAAGAGGATAGATTGGCATGGCATGTGTAGGATTTCATAGAGTTGGTGAGGACTTTACATGTTGAGCAAGGAACAGAACCACCAGATGAATTGTGTTCATCAGACTTGTCAAGAAAGTGATTAAAACTCAAAGCCTAAGAACAACAGACACACACACACACACACACACACACACACACGCACGCACAAGATGTCACATAAGAAAAGTGATGAAGGAGCTCACCTCATCATCTATTGGACCATATAAAAACTGATTAGCCAGGGGCGCCTGGGTGACTTAGTCGGTTAAGCGTCCGACTTTCGCTTAGGTCATGATCTCGCGGTTCGTGGGTTCGAGCCCCGCGTCGGGCTCTGTGCTGACTGCCAGCTCGGAGCCTGGAGCCTGTTTCAGTCTGTGGCTCCCTCTCTCTCTGACCCTCCCCTGCCCACGCTGTCTTTCTCTCTCTCTCTCCTAGAAATAAATAAAATATTAAAAAAAAAACCTGATTAGCCAAATGAATATGGATTACACACAAGGAAAGAAAGCCTTCTGCTCTCTGCTAACTGGAAAGAAAAATGCCCAGTGAATGTGAAATGTGAAGTGTTCCTTTATTCTCTTGTTATGTTCAATCTGTAGGGTGTTTCACACCATAAAGATGTCACTAGTTTTGTCCAATGAACAAATTTATTTTTGCTCTTTAATTATTTTTGCAGGATATAAATGGGATATATCCAGGATTGAATATCACCAGTGACTCTCTCTCTCTCTCTCTCTGTTCATTGAACACAATTTCTTTTTTTTTTTTTTAATGCTTTTATTTATTTCCGAGAGAGAGAGAGAGAGAGACAGCCTGAGCAGGGGAGGGTCAGAGAGAGAGGGAGACACAGAATATGAAACAGGCTCCAGGCTCTGAGCTAGCTGTCAGCACAGAGCCCTACGTGGGGCTCAAACCCACAAACCGTGAGATCATGACCTGAGCCGAAGTCTGACGCTCAACCGACTGAGGCACCCAGGCGCCCCTGAACAAAATTTCTTAATGTTTCTTTACATACAAATCTGAAAGCAACCATTCCACAATGGAGCCCTAAGACTATTTGTCCTTGAGAAGCTGTGAATAGGAATTAATGGGTACTATTTCTACCTTCTTTCTGGGAAAGGTATTGTGATGTGTATGCATTAATATCCTAAACAGTGTGTTGGGACAGGGAGGGGGAGGTGAGAAGGATATAGAAGTAACATACAGCAGGAGGAGTAGTATGCTGTAGTGTGTGTGTGTGTGTATGCGTGCGCGCGCGCGTGCGCACGCACGAGCGCACTGTAAGAGCAGTCAGAGCAGGGTTACATGGGCTCCCCTATTCCAAGGCCACCATTATAATACATGGACCAGACTCAACCAACAGATGATACTAAGGATGGATGTTCAGTTGCCAGGATGCTGTTACAACCAAATTAAAAAAGTGCAAGAGGTACATAGTGTAGATGAGAAACTCCCTGTGTCTTGAATTTTAAGCAGTTGTGAGGACACATGATTCTACAAATTCTGATGCAGCTACCTCTCATCACGCACCCTCTTGTCCATTCCACTCAACACACTGGCTTCCTTCTGAGTCTTGATTTTTCTGAAAGAAACACATCCTCAGGGCCTTTGCACTGGCCTTCCTCCTGCCAGGAAGACCTCCTGTCTTCCACGCTCTCTTCCTTGAAGTCTCTGTTCAAATGTCACCTTCTTAGCCAATCTTGACTGAAAAGCCAACATAACAGCCCATCAACTCTCTCTTTATACCTGCTTTCGTTGTCTTCATAGTCTCTGACCCCAACTCAGGATTATTTAATTTTTATGAATGTGTATATCCTATCACCATCATTGAATTGTAGGACTTTTCCTGTTAGGCACCTTCTACTAAATGACTTGGAAATGTTGAAAACATGGTCAACACTATATATAGTCCTCAAAGGCATGAAATAATTTCTTATTTAAACTGTACAATACCTGGCCTTCAGGGGAACATCTGGTGTTGGGAATGAAAATTTCTAATCAGAGAGGAAATGGGATCCCCTGAAGAGGCCCAAATCCATTCACGAGATACTGATATTACTTTCTTGACTGGAAAATATAAATTGTAGCATTTGGACAATGCCCATATGTGTGAAAATTAGTCACATTACTTTCCCTTTCACTGGTAGCCACCTCCACCGCATGGACTCAGGAAATGATACAGGAATTTCAGAATTTCTACTTATGGGATTTTCAGAAAAACCAGAACTGCATCCCCTCATATTGGGACTTTTCCTCTCCATGTACCTCATCACTATGTTTGGGAACCTGCTCATCATCTTGGCCATCAACACAGACCCCAACCTCCACACACCCATGTACTTCTTCCTCGCCAACCTGTCCTTTGTGGACATCTGCTTCACCTCCACCACCGTCCCCAAG
Source organism: Proteles cristata cristata (assembly GCA_017311185.1). Classification (NCBI taxonomy): domain Eukaryota; kingdom Metazoa; phylum Chordata; class Mammalia; order Carnivora; family Hyaenidae; genus Proteles; species Proteles cristata. The sequence continues at coordinate 461,551 of JAESUZ010002026.1, read as the reverse complement.
ATGCTGTGGAACATCCAGACTCAGAGCAAAGTCATAACGTATGCGGGCTGCATCACACAGATGCATTTTTTCATACTCTTTGCAGGATTAGACATCTGTCTCTTGACCGTGATGGCTTATGACCGCTTTGTGGCCATTTGTCACCCCCTGCACTACACGGTCATCATGAACCCCTGGCTCTGTGGGCTGCTGGTCCTGATGTCCTGGGTCACAAGTGCCCTGCATTCCTTGTTAGAAAGCTTGATGGTGTTGCGGCTGTCCTTCTGTACAGGCATGGAAATCCCCCACTTTTTCTGCGAACTCAATCAGATGATCCAACTCGCCTGTTCTGACACCTTTCTCAATAACTTGGTGATGTATTTTGGAGCTATGCTGCTCGGTGGTGGTCCCTTTATTGGAATACTGTACTCTTACTTTAAGATAGTTTCCGCCATACGTGGGATCTCGTCAGCGCAGGGCAAGTATAAAGCATTTTCCACCTGTGCGTCTCACCTCTCGGTTGTCTCCTTATTTTATTGTACGGGCCTGGGAGTGTACCTTAGCTCTGCTGCTACCCGGAGCTCCCACTCAAGTGCAACAGCCTCGGTGATGTACACGGTGGTCACGCCCATGCTGAACCCCTTCATCTACAGCCTGAGGAACAAAGACATAAAGGAGGCTCTGATGAGACTCTCTGGGATGGTAGATACAAAAGGGTCAATTGTCCTGGGCTGAAGAAGTTGTTTGATTGTAGAGTCCAAAGCCTGAGGCAAATGTTGAGATTCTTTAATCAGACTGTGGAAGCGAAATATGCCTCTTCTATTTTTTTCCTGGAATTTCTTTTTTTTTTTTTTTGACCTCTCCGTACAATTTATGTAACTCACTTTATCAAGCTTCGTGATGTTCTGATATCCAAGAGATTTTCCCTTTGTCATTTTCTTACTCACCCAATGTTATTCCTCGCCTTGCATGGGAAATTTTGGCATGTCTCACTTACTTCCAAGGACTACCTGAATATGTTAATAATAATCTCTTGGGGTGCCTGGGTGTCTCAGTCAGTTAAGCGTTGAACTTCACCTCAGGTCATCATCTCATAGTTCATGAGTTCCATCCCCACATCAGGCTCTGTGCTGACAGCTCAGAGTCTAGAGCCTGCTTGCAGATTTTGTGTGTCTCTCTCTTGGCCCCTCTCCCACTCATACTCTATCTCTGTCTCAAAAATAAATAAACTTAAAAAAATTTTTAAAGAATAATTTCTTCTCAAAATATATTATGGTGAGAATTTTTCTTTTCTTTGACTGAAAAACAAGTGATGAGTTATACTACTCCTATGCCAAGTCTACTCTTGGCCACCACAGCTATTTATATAAGTTTATAAGAGAGAAAGATATGAGGTTACTCTGCTTCACTCTTGTGAACATCATTCCTTTGTATATCACTATCTTAGCAGCTCTTTCTGATGATGCAGACTTTGATGTACTAGTGGTTATAGCCGATCATGGGTTTTTTTCTACACATTAAAATCCTCTTCTGGGGCGCCTGCGTGGCTTAGTCGGTTAAGCGTCCGACTTTCGCTTAGGTCATGATCTCGCGGTTCGTGAGTTCGAACCCCGCGTCGGGCTCTGTGCTGACTGCAGCTCAGAGCCTGGAGCCTGTTTCAGTCTGTGACTCCCTCTCTCTCTGACCCTCCCCTGCTCACGCTGTCTCTCTCCTAGAAATAAATAAAAAACATTAAAAAAAATTTTTTTTTAAATCCTCTTCTGTATACAGCTTGTGTCCACCATGTCTACCATAGTCATTGGCAAAAAACCAAACCAAACCCAAAAACAAAAACAAAAAAAAGATAATAAAATACAAGTCTCCAAGTGGAATCTACACAGAAAGACAAATATGAAAAAAATAGATTGATATAACATGGCCTTAGGGTCAAACTTGACTTTAAGTATAATGAAGCAAAAAATTAAATCACGCATTTATTACTATGCAAAATATTTCTTTCTCAGGCACTTCATCTACTCATTGAATTATGGAATATCAGGGTCCATGTGTAAGGTGTATTCATGAAGATGAAAGATAGATGGCCTGTTTGGGGTTGTATTAAATCATTTTCTGGGTTCTGTTGGAAAATTTCCAGTGCTGCATACAAATATCATTCTTTCCATTTCTCTAAATGACATATCTCTCACTATTCAGAATTTTGCCATAACCACTAAAGGGACAGCAAATAAACAATATCAGTATCATCCATTATGCATCTTCCTCCTAATCACTGGATAAGCATGGATTCCTGTCCAAGTATGTGATTCAGAATCACAAGCTTTGTGCTTCAACTATTCCATGTTACCTCTAAGGGGCTTCAATTGATTCATTTTTTAATACAGTTAAATGAAATAACCTTAAAGACAGAGTAATCATGAACACTAACTTCAACTGTCAGAACAAATGCCTAGAATAAAAAGAATCAGATTATGACAAACGCCCTCATTTCTGCCTGATTTGATTATTATATCAGTTAGCTATAGCTGCATACAAAGCATACTTTAAAAAAATAGCTCAATATAATGTCTTCAATATCAAATGGGATTGCAGGGTAGGAAGGTGCTCTGAGCTCTGCTGCACTCCTCATGAGTCTATAGTCAGGTGTGAATCTCTACACCGATTTGAGCGACTGTAGTATTTTTTGTCTTGAACCAGTTTATGTCATTGTACTCCGTTTATATAAGTAGGCTAATCTTCTAGTCTACAAAAAAAATGAGAGTCTCAAATGTGAATTGTCTTATTTTAATTCTACTAGTTTAATGTCCACATGTGAACTTTTATTTTTTTACAGTTGGTAGTGAGATCTCACTAACTACTACTTACAGTTGGTAGTGGGGCTCAGCTAACTGTACTCCAGATCTGACTCTGAGTCATGCACCAGTAGAATTATTAAATTCGAATATATTTTTGGAACATTCGCATGTGAGATAAACTGTATATATTTAAACTGTACAGTTTAAGGAATTGAAAGAATTGTTGAAAAATCATGGGTACATACTGCATGGTTCCATTTATATAGAACTCAAGAAAGTGCACAGTAAGTTTTACCTGTTTTGTTTTGTAAGTGTTAGGATGTAATCCCTCTGGCCTTCATTTTCTTCTGAAGGCAATGTGGAATAATAAATATATCTTCAAAGGATGTGATGAGGAAAAATGACATGTGTAGAAATACTTTTTTGGGATGTTCAAGAATATGGATTGTGTGTATGCAAATTATGTGTATTTATGTACATTCCTCTTTCTTTTTTTTTTTAATGTTTTATTTATTTCTAGGAGACAGAGAGACAGACAGCGTGAACAGGGGAGGGTCAGAGAGAGAGGGAGTCACAGACTGAAACAGGCTCCAGGCTCCGAGCTGGCAGTCAGCACAGAGCCCGACGCGGGGCTCGAACCCACGAACCGCGAGATCATGACCTAAGCGAAAGTCGGACGCTTAACCGACTAAGCCACCCAGGTGCCCCTGTACATTCCTCTTTCAAACAAACACACTCACATACATGTACACACTCACATACATTATGTACATGCATAGGACTTATGATCTCTAACTCATTACAACCTATCTGTTGTGTTGAAAGAAAGCTTGAGACTGTCATCATGAAGACAGTATGGTATTGGCACAAAAATAGACACATAGACCAACGGAATAGAATTGAGAACTCAGAGCTGGACCCAAAGGTATACAGCCAACTAATCTTGACAAAGCAGGAAAGAGTATCCAATGGGAAAAAGACAGCCTTTTTAACAGATGGTGCTGGGAGAACTGGACAGCAACATGCAGAAGAATGAAACTAGATCATTTTCTCACACCATACACAAAAATAAACTCAACATGGATAAAAGACCTGAATGTGAGACAGGAAACCATCAAAACCCTAAAGGAGAAAGCAGGAAACAACCTCCTTGACCTCCACTGCAGCAGCTTCTTACTTGACAGATCCCCAAAAGCAAGGGAATCAAGAGCAAAAATAAACTATTGGGACCTCATCAAGATTAAAAGCTTCTGCACGGCAAAGGAAACAATCCATAAAACTAAGAGGCAACCAACGGAATGGGAAAAGATAGTTGCAAATGACATATCAGATAAAGGGTTAATATTCAAAATCTATAAGGAACTCATGAAACTCCACACTCGAAAAACAAACAACCCAGCGAAGAAATGGGCAGAAGACATGAACAGACACTTCTCCAAAGAGGACATCCAGATGGCCAACAGACACATGAAACAATGCTCAGCATCGCTCCTCATCAGGGAAATACAAATCAAAACCACACTGAGATACCACCTCACGCCAGTCAGAGTGGCTAAAATGAGCCAATCAGAGAACTCTAGACGCTGGCAAGGATGTGGAGAAACGGGCACCCTCCTACACTGTTGGTGGGAATGTAAACTGGTACAGCCCCTCTGGAAAACAGTGTGGAGGTTCCTCAGGAAACTAACAATAGAACTCCCCTATGACCCAGCAATAGCACTGTTAGGAATTTACCCAAGGGATACAGAAATGTTGATGCATAGGAGCACATGTACCCCAATGTTCATAGCAGCACTCTCCACAATAGCTAAAACCTGGAAAGAGCCTAAGTGTCCATCAACAGATGAATGAATCAAGAAGATGTGGTTTATCTATACCATGGAATACTACATGGCAATGAGAAACAATGAAATCTGGCCATGTGTAGCAACATGGATGGACCTTGAGGGTGTTATGCTGAGCGAAATAAGTCAGGCAGAGAAGGACAAATATCATATGTTTGCACGTAGAGGAGGATTAGGAGGAACTTAACGGAGGACCATGGGGGAGAAGAAGGGGGGAAGTGGTGGGGGGAAAGGAGAGAGGGAAACCATGAGAGACTCTTGAATGATGAGAACAAACTGAGGACTGATGGGGGGAGGGAGGAGATGGGCATGGAGGAGGGCACTTGTTGGGATGAGCACTGGGTGTTATATGGAAACCAACGTGACAATAAACTATTTGTAAAAAAAAGAAAAGAAAAGAAAAGAAAGAAAGCTTGAAAGAACTTGGAGGTTAAATAAAGGAAGAGACTGAAGGTTTGCATTAACATGAAATTCTAGTCCCACAGATTCCCTCAACAATCCTTGTGAGGTGAGACTCAAGTGGAGCTCCTGGGAAGCATTTTACAATGTTGATGAAGCTTGATGTCCACCTCGGGCTGTTTCTCATTGGAGAAACCATAGGCCAGGGCATGGGGAGAGGGTCCTCTTCGTGTAGTGGGTTCGAGCCCGGAGTCAGGCTCTGTGCGGACAGCTGGCTCGGAGCCTGGAGCCTGTCTTCGGATTCTGTATCTCTCTCTCTCTCTCTGACCCTCCCCTGATCACACTGTCTCTATCTCTCTCTCAAAAATAAAAAAATTAAAAACAAAGAAATGGAAAGGGAGAATGAGAAAAAAAGAGAAAAAAACATGAAACTCTAGGAATATGGAAATGTTAGACAAAAGAAAAAAACTAGAGTAGAACAGGTGGTCATTATTTTAACAATTAATCTCTTCCTGTCCTAACCTGAACGTCCTCAAAGACAGAATCACATTCACATTTAGGCATGGAGAAATTCTCTGTACCAGTTAATGGGCCTGAATACCTCCAGACTGACTGTAGGTATCACTTCTTCTACTCAATTTGAGTTTCAATACAAAATGCTCTTAATCAAGGAAGCCAAGTGAATGAATTGAAAAACTTAAATTCCATTTTTTTCAAAGATAGCTTGATGGGATGAACTTTTCTGTCACTTTGTTATCACTGCTATTACCAATTGTCACACTAAAGGGTTTAAAAGAAACAAATTTAGGGGCGCCTAGGTGGCTTAGTCGGTTAAGCGTCCAACTTTCGCTTGGGTCATGATCTTACAGTTCGTGGGTTTGAGCCCTGCATCGGGCTCTGTGCTGACTGCCAGCTCAGAGCCTGGAGCCTGTTTCAGAGTCTGTGTCTCCCTCTCTCTCTGACCCTCCCCTGCTCATGCTGTCTCTCTCTCTCTCTCTCGTAGAAATAATTAAAAAATATTAAAAAATAAAAATAAAGGAAACAAATTTCTACTCTTCCAGGTCTGGAGGTCAATGACGAAAATGAGTCTCATTGGGCTAAAACCAAGATGTCTCTGCAGGACACAAGAGAGCTTGAATTCCTGCCCAGTTATGTGATTCAAGGTTGCCATTTTTTTCTCGGCTAAAATACATGTCCCTTCCAGTCTCTACTGGTTACCTGAGAAGGATCCTCAATGGAGTCACTTTTTAATAATTCTCCAAAATAAACTTGAATAACAGAAGGACCATAGATGTTGCTGCATAGCAAGCCATCTTGAAAGCAAATGGCTTGGCAGAATGTCTTCAGAATCCAGTGGAATTGTATGGTGATGAGTTCTAATCTCTGCCGATCTCCTCAAGGGTCTTGAGTCAGCTGTGCGGTCGGCTGGGGAGGCTCTGCTGATCTCACCAGAGCATTCAAATATACTTGAGGCTTGGCCAGCTAGCTGTGGCTGATCCAGGGTGACCTTGGCTTGGACAAGGGCTCTGCTCCACTTGTCCTCACTTCCTCTGGTAACCCACCTGGTTTTATTCACTTTTCAGAGACAGAGCTCCAAGAGAGACCAGTAGAAATGCTCCAAGGCCTCTAAAGTCCCCTGTCACTTCTATGTTCTGCTGCCCACACTAAATAAAAAATCCTAACCTATCCTAATTCTAAGGTAGAAGAATAGTCTCCACCTCCTGATGGAAGGTGTTGCACACATGGCCAAAGACATGGCTACAGAGAAAGACCAGGATTTGGGGCCATCTCTGCAAACAGTCTACAACTGTTGTAAATTTCAATTCACAAGGTTTCATTTCCATGGCACCTGGGTGGCTCAGTTGGTTAAGCAGCCCACTTCAGCTCAGGTCATGATCTCATTGTTTATGAGTTCAAGCCCCACATCGGGTTCTGCACTGATAATGCAGAGCCTGTCTAGGATTCTCTCTCTGTCTCTCTCTGTCTCTCTTTCTCTCTTGCTCCTCCCCCACTCATTCTCTCTCTCTCAAAATAAATACATAAACATTAAAAACAAGGTTTCCTTTCCACTTTCACATTCAGCAGTGCAATGATCTCAGAGAAGACAGTAAGAATGAATTAGGTGCATAATGAGCAGTTATGGAAATTCTACTCCTGAGGGTCAGATTTTCCTCCAAATATAACCCTTTGCCTTTAGGTCACCATTCCTAGTCTAAGAAAAGATCAAAGAAATAAAAAGTTTTCTTTCTGGATGCCTCAGAGAGACCAGGGACCTTGTATCTAACTCATGATTAATGGAGTTAAGAACTGTTGTATCACTGATTATATCTTCATGGCCTCCTTCTGTAGATGCTGCTTTCTTATTTATTGACCTTCCTACTGACATTCTCATAATGGTTTTCATCCTGATACTGTTTTTTTTTTTTAATTTTTATGGGGAGGATACTTCTGGGTGGAGGTGACATTTGAAATGCAGATAGAAGGGGCGCCTGGGTGGCTCAGTCCATTAAGCATCAACTTTGGCTTGGGTCATGATCTCATGGTTCATGGGTTTGAGCCCCACATCGGGCTCTGAGCTGTGCTCAGAGCCTGGAGCCTGCTTCAGATTCTGTGTCTCCCTCTCTCTCTGCCCTCCTCTGCTCACTCTCTGTCTCCAGAAAGAAAGAAAGAAAGAAAGAAAGAAAGAAAGAAAGAAAGAAAGAATGAAATGAAAATAGAAGACAGAGACATAGGAATATTTTTTCTTCACTTTTCCAGCTTTATTGAAATTTAATTGACATATAAAATCATGGGAATTTAAGCATACAACCTGGTGATTTCATATACATATACGTTGTGAAATGATCATCACAATAGGTTAGTGAATACATCCATCATTTCACATAGTTACCATTTCTTTTCATTGTAAGAACATTCACTATGTATTCAGTTAGCAACATTCAAGTATACAACACAATAGAGTTAAGCATAATGACCATGCTGTACATTAAGCCCTGAGAATTTATTCATCTTATATCTGAAAGTTTATAGGCTTTCACTAGCATCTTCTCACTTCCCCTAATGCCAGCCACTGACAAACATGAACTTACCATTTCTATGGTTCATATTTTTATATTTCACATACAACTGAGATTATACTGTATTTGTCTTTGTCTGACTATTTCACCTAGCATTATTACCCTGGGTTCCATCCATGTTTGAGCAAAGGAAGGGATATCTTCCTTTTTTATTGTTGAGTTCCATTGTATAGATATGCCATGATTATTAATTCATCTGTCAATGTATGCTGGGTTGTTTCCATGTTTTGAGTATTGTGAATAATGCCACAGTGGATGTAAGAGTACAGATATTTTAGATGCTCACAAATGTGGGAATTAAACCACACACTCATGTATGACTGATGGATGAAAGAAAAAATAAAACAAGGAAATTTTAAAATCTTGAATCAAATGAAAATGGAAATACAGTATATCAAAAACATGTATGTTTCTGCAGGGATAACTTGTAGGACTTTCTGTCACAAGTCCCCATTCCCGGGAGCATTACTGGGAAGGAATTCAAGTTCTTGTCTGAGTAATCATTTGATCATGAGGATTGAAGAGAGTTTAGACCATAAAAAAGGAAAAGAAATTAATGACAGCATAAATATACATATTGTTCACTCACACTATAATTTTTATGACAGCACTTTAAAAGATGAGGTATTAAGATTAGGGCAATGGACGGGGCGCCTGGGTGGCTTAGTCGGTTAAGAGTCCGACTTTTGCTTAGGTCATGATCTCGCGGTTCGTGGGTTCGTGCCCCGCGTCGGGCTCTGTGCTGACTGCCAGCTCAAGGCCTGGAGCCTGTTTCAGTCTGTGACTCCCTCTCTCTCTGACCCTCCCCTGCTCACGCTGTCTCTCTCTCTCTCCTAGAAATAAATAAAAAATATATATTAAAAAAAAAAGATTAGGGCAATGGAAGGAATAATATCATTATCCAATTAAATAATATAAAATCTGCCACTTTAAACATGGAGACCAAATATCCCTCACTTCAATGAGTAGATGTACGTCATCAAAAACATATTTTCCACCATGAAATATGATGTGGTTCAAAATTTTACTTCATCATATTTCAGGTCTTCTCTGATACTGAATCCATATTAAATCACTTGGTTTATGCAAATTTATCTCTTTGTTGATTATACTTGGAGCATGTTTTTCATAAGCAAGTTTTGCCTTACTATTCTGTGCTAGGGATACCGTGGATGCTGAGCTGGTAAGAGAGAGAAAAAGAGCCTAAGGAAGATCATAAAACCCCATGACTAACTAGAAAACAAAATAATATGTTAAAGCCTACATTATCAGAAAGAGCACTTAAGGTAGTAGAGTAGAAAGAAATGGCTGATACAGAATGAAAACCTGTGGTCTCAGAATTTCTCTACAGTAAAATTATATAAATGACCTCAATTGCCAAATATAGTTTACTCCATCAACTCCATACAACAGTTCATCAGTATATGAGTCAAATGGGAATCTCCAAATTGTTCCTGATTCAAGGCTGGGACTAACTTAGAAAATTAAGAAAACTGGAAAGAAAAAACTGTTAGCTATCAGAAGGCGCAGAGCATTAAACAAAAGGACTTATTTAAATTCAATAAAGCAGTTAGAAACTTTAGAAACATTGAAATTCCAGGATATAAATAGAGGGATTAAGTTCTTTCATGATCCAGTTAAAGAATCACAATCTCTGGCTGTTAAGCATTAAGCTTGCAATCACAGGTACTTCTTGAAAAATGGCCCTTTTATGGCTTCCCTCCGAAAAATTCACTTAGAGCCTCTTTTATGTCTTTGTTCCTCAGGCTGTAGATGAAGGGGTTCAGCATGGGCGTGACCACCGTGTACATCACCGAGGCTGTTGCACTTGAGTGGGAGCTCGGGGTAGCAGCGGAGCTAAGGTACACTCCTAGGCCCGTACAATAAAATAAGGAGACAACCGAGAGGTGAGACGCACAGGTGGAAAATGCTTTATACTTGCCCTGAGCTGATGAGATTCTACATATGCAGAGAACTATCTTAGAGTAAGAGTAAAGGATCCCAGTTAGGGGACCACCAACTAGCAGTACAGTTGCAAAATATACCACCATGTCATTAAGAAAGGTGTCAGAACAGGCAAGATGGATCATCTGATTGAGTTCACAGAAAAAGTGGGGGATTTCCATGCCTGTACAGAAGGACAGCCGCAACACCATTAAGGTTTGTAACAAGGAATGCAGGACACTTGTGACCCAGGACACGAGAACCAGCAGCCCACAGAACTGGGGGTTCATGGTGACTGTGTAGTGCAGGGGGTGACAGATGGCCACAAACCGGTCATAAGCCATCACAGTCAAGAGGAAGTTGTCTAAACCTACAAAGAGTGTGAAAAAGTATATCTGTGTGATGCATCCCGCATAGGTTATGACCTTGCTCTGAGTCTGGATGTTCCACAGCATCTTCGGGACGGTGGTGGAGGTGACGCAGATGTCCACAAGGGACAGGTTGGTGAGGAAGAAGTACATGGGCGTGTGGAGGTGGGAGTCAGAGTTCACAGCCAGAATGATGAGCAGGTTCCCAAGAACGGTGACCAAGTATATGGACAGGAAGAGCCCAAAGAAGAAGGGTTGCAGTTCTGCTTCCTCTGAAAATCCCAGAAGAAGAAATTCTGAACTTTGTGTATCGTTGCCTTTTTCCATGTAGTCGATGTGACTACCAAAATAAGAGAAAAAGAGCATGACACAATCATGGATTACTAACCTGGATGATACTATTGTTTATATTCTGCACTCAAGAAATTAATTTTTATATTTGTGGATGGAACATAATAAGAATATTAATATCTAGGAATAGAAGGAAACTCTCTCAACATAAAGCCATTTATGAAAAACCTACAGCAAACATGATACTCAGTGGCGCTGCAGTGAACATTTTCCTGGCTTTCACAACTTCTACTCAACATAACACTGGAAGTTCTAGTCAGAGCAATTAAAGAAAGAAAAGAAAGAAAAGGTATCCAAACTGGAAAGTGGTGAATAGATTTATGTATGTAGATGATGTGATCTTATGTGTAGAAAATCCAAATGATTCCACAAAAAAACGTTAACAGTAACAAATTAATTCAACCAAGTAACTGAATACAAAGCCAACTTGAAAAAATCAGTTGCATTTCTATATATGGACAGTGAACATTCTAAAAAGGGAATAAAACAGTTCCATTTATGTGACATCCAAAAGAATAAGACTGTCACCACACACCAGTCAGAAAGGCTAGTATAAAAAAAAAAACAAAAAAACAAAAAAACAAGAAATAATAAGTGTTGGTGAGGATATGGAGAAGAGGGAAAACTCAATGCACTGTTGGTGGGAATGCAAACTGGTGCAGCCACTGTGGAAAACCGTATGGAGGCTCCTCAAAAAATTAAAAATAAAGGGACGCCTGGGTGGCTCAGTTAGTTGAGCATCCGACTTCAGCCAGTTTGAGCCCCATGTCAGGCTCTGTGCTGACAGCTCAGAGCCTGGAGCTGCTTCAGATCCTGTGTCTCCCTCTCTCTCTGCTCCTCCTCCACTTATGCTGTCTCTCTCTCAAAAAATTTAAAAAACTTTTTTTAATTAAAAAGAAAAATACTACATGATCAAGTAATTCCATTACTGGGTATTTACCCGAAAAAACAAAAACACTAATTTGAAAATATATAAGCACCCATGTTTATTGCAGCATTTTTTTATAATAGCTAAGATATGGAAGCAACTCATGTGTCCACTGATAGATAAATAGATAAGATTAGTATTTATCTAAGTAGATAAAATATATATTGGTATATATCTTAAGTAGATAAAGTATATATTGGTAATATATATTGGTATATATATAATATATATGTTGATATATATCTAAGTAGAAAAAGTATATATTAGTATATGTATTGGTGTATGTTGGCATATATATTGGTATATATATCTAAGTAGATAAAGTATATATTGGTATTATATGGGCATGTGGAGGTGGGAGTAAGAGTTTACAGAGTTTATATTGGTATAGTGTATATACCAATATATAATACCAATCGATACCAATATATAACATATATATAATATTTATATATTGCTATATATATAAGTAGATAAAGTATATATTAGTATATATAGGTATATATTGGTGTATATATATTGGTATATATCTAAATATATAAAGTATATATTGGTAATATATATTGGTATATATATATATATACACATAATATATACTGGTATATATATAATGGAATATTACTCAGCCGTAAAAAAGAATTAGATCTTGTCATTTGGAACAACATAAATGAATCAAAAGAGTGCTGTATTAAGTGAATAAGTTAGACAAAGACAAATACCATATGATTTCACTTATATGTATAATGTAAAAAACAGAACAAACAGACAGACAGGCAAAGATACTTAAACACAGAAAATTAACTTGTACTTTCCAGAGGGCAGGTGGGGGGAGGGTGGTAGATTAAGGGTATTACGAGGTACGAATGAGATCTTGCCATTGGCAACACTGTACATGGACCTAGAAAGTATAATGTTAGGTGAAATAAGTCAGTCAGAGAAAGACAAATGGTTTTACTCATAGATGGAATTTAAGAAACAAAACAAATGAACAAAAGAAAAAAGAGACAAACAGAAAAGCAGACTCTTAACTATAGAGAACAAAGTGATGGTTACCAGAGGGGAGGTGGGTAGCGGGATGGATAAAATAAAGGAAGGAGATTAAGAGTACATTTATCGTGATGAGCACCATATAATGTATACAATTGTTGAATCACTATATTGTACCCCTGAAACTAATATAACAATGCATGTCGATTATACTGAGATTAAAAAATAAATTTTAAAAAATACAAAAAATCACCCAACGTCCTTTAAATTACCAAAAAAAAAAAAAATCCCCAAAGTAAGAACAACTAAAATGAATGAAATCTATAGGTAAAACCATCTTAATTAAGGCAAGAAACTGAGAAAGAAGAAGTTACACATTAACAAAGAGAATTTAAAACATTTTTACGGCCAAATTATCTCCACATAATTCAATAAAGAAAAATAATCTGTAAAATTCATTTAAAATGCTGACAGCTATAGAAAATGGGCATACAATATTTGGGCACATAATAACAAAGGGCAAATCAAAATGGTGACCAAGTGTATGAATTTTGATCAAACTCACTAATAGTTTATGACAAAAACAAGAAATCTCTGGGGCGCCTGGGTGGCTCAGTCAGTTAAGCATCCGACTTCGGCTCAGGTCATGATCTCACGGTTCGTGGGTTCAAGCCCCGCGTCGGGCTCTGTGCTAACTGCCAGCTCAGAGCCTGGAGCCTGTTTCAGATTCTGTGTGTCCCTCTCTCTGTGACCCTCCGCTGCTCATGGTGTCTCTCTCTTTCTCTCAGAAATAAGTAAAAAACGGGGCGCCCGGGTGGCGTAGTTGGCTAAGCGTCCGACTTTCGCTCGGGTCATGATCTCTCGGTTCGTGGGTTCGAGCCCCGCGTCGGGCTCTGTGCTGACTGCCAGCTCAGAGCCTGGAGCCTGTTTCAGTCTGTGACTCCCTCTCTCTCTGACCCTCCCTGCTCACGCTGTCTCTCTCTCTCTCCTAGAAATAAATAAATATTTAAAAAAAAAAAAAAAAGAAATAAGTAAAAAACATTTAAAAAAAAAAACGAAAAATCTCTTCCACATCCATCTTCCTGTCAAAAAATTAAAGAGCTGTCACATCAGTTGGGATTGGAACTGTTAAACAAGTAGCAACATGGTACTTAATTTTCATAGCAGAAATGTGAAGCGCTATAACACTTGGGAGAAATAATCTGAAAACAGCTATTAGTATTAAAACCATAAATATGTATTCTTTTGTTTTTAATTTAATGTTTTATTTATTTCTGAGACAGAGAGGGAGGCAGTGTGAGCAGGGGAGGGTCAGAGAGAGAGGGAGACACAGAATCTGAAACAGGCTCCAAACTCTGAGCTGGCTGTCAGCACAGAACCCAATGCGAGGCTTGAACCCATGAACCATGAGATCATGACCTGAGCCGAAGTCAGACACTTAACCGACTGAGCCACCCAGGCACCCCATAAATACATATTCTTTAACTCAGGGTTTCCCAATATCAACACCATTGACATTCTGGCCCAGATCATTCTCTGATGTTTACAGCATCCCCCTCTAGTGAAATCTCCCCAATCTGACAGCCTAAAACGTCTCTGGACATTGCTCAATGTCCCTGGAGGGCAAAATGATCCCCTGTGGAGAATCAGCATTTTAACTCAATCTCAAAATATTTTTGTATAATTTATATAATAGCAACTGAATGAGAAAGAATTGAAAAATCCTGAAAAGTGTAAATGACACAGTCACACCCTGAAATATTATGCAATCACTGAAAGAATGAAGTAGCATTATACTGGTTGATGGATGCGAGTCCAAAAGGTACTATTGAGGGAGACAAGCTATGGGGGAAAAAAGACCGCTAGACCCTAAAGACTATTTACACTGCGCATAAGATTCTATTCATGAATTTGTGTAAAAGTGTGTGAATATTTGCATGTGCATAATATAGAAATTTGAGTTTCAAAAGAAACTAAGAGCTTAAGGAACAAAGGTTCCTTTGTTCATAGGTTAGGCATTGAGTTCTTTCAAACACTGTATGAAATACAATGACAATCTAAACCTAACTTAATAGAGAAGGATAAAATAATATTAATGTAATGATATCTTTTGGAACAGTAAGTCAAGATTAAAGTGCTAAAGACTTGGAAATAGGAGGGGGCCCTGGGTGGCTCAGCCGGCTGAGCGTCCAACTTCGGCTCAGGTCATGATCTCAAGGTTCGTGAGTTCGAGCCCCATGTAGGGCTCTGTGCTGACAGACAGCTCAGAGCCAGGAGCCTGTTTCAGATTCTGTGTCTCCCCCTCTATCTGACCCTCCCCTACTCATGCTGTCTCTCTCTTTCTCAGAAATAAATAAAAACAAAAACAAAAAAAGACTTGGAAATAGGGGCACCTGGCTAGTTCAGTAAGTAGAGTATGCAACTCTTGATCTTGGGGTTATGAGTTCGAGACACACATTGGGTGTAGAGAGTACTTAAAAAAAACATAAAAACTTGGAGGGTACCAGGGCTGCTAAGTCAGTTAAACATACAACTCTTCGTTTTGGCTCAGATCATTATCTCATGGTTCGTGAGTTGGAGCCCCGAATACGGGCTCCATGCTGACAGCGCAGAGCCTGCTTGGGATTCTCTCTCTCTCTCAATCTCTCTCTCTCTCTCTCTTCCTCTCTCTCTCTGCTCCTCCCCCCTCAAAATAAATAAATAAAAAAATAATAAAAACATAAAAAACAAGAACTTGGAAATAAAAGAATACAACAAATATAACAAAAAGTCTTTTTAAAAGTGGGTATGAAACACTATCTAAAGTTACAATTTTATCTTATATAAAGATATATATAATAAGATATATATAATAAAGATATATATAATATATAAAGATATATATAATTCACATTTGTTTAAGAAGAAAAGGGGAGGGGCGCCTGGGTGGCTTAGTCGGTTAAGCGTCCGACTTTCGCTTAGGTCATGATCTCGCGGTTCGTGGGTTCGGGCCCCGCGTCGGGCTCTGTGCTGACTGCCAGCTCAGAGCCTGGAGCCTGTTTCAGTCTGTGACTCCCTCTCTCTCTGACCCTCCCCTGCTCACGCTGTCTCTCTCTCTCTCCTAGAAATAAATAAAAATTAAAAAAAAATTAAAAAAAAAAAAAAAGAAGAAGAAGAAAAGGGGAACGTTAGTCAATTGACAAAGAAGAATGCCCTTCCAAACAATGGCTGAAGATGATTGACTTTGAGAAATAGATCTAATCACAAATGCCCAAAAGGTACAATAAGGAATAACAGAAATGTGAAGACAGGTTGGAAATATGCATAAAAAGTGACTTATTAATTCAAACAATGCAGAAGAACTCTCTACCCTTAAAAAAGTAAAAGGGGGCAAGAAAATATGACCGAAAGATAGGTTTGAGCACACAAAATATATTAACATTCCTATTACCCTCTAATACATCTATATACATAAAGAACCAAACATCAAACCACGAAGTTGGTGGGAAAACTCCATTTCTTATATTTGAAAAAATGCAGTCAAAACCAGGAATATAAACACTCCAAACCCACCAAACAAAAGCACGGAACTACCACAGAGAATTTTCAATAGAGAAAGCCAATGTTTAAATATACATCATCCTCACCAGTAAGGAAGTAATTGCAATGTAAAGCTTTTTTTAGTATTTCCTTTTTCACCCATTAATTTTTTTAATTTTAATTAAATTAAATTTTTTAAATTTGTAATGTACTTTTTCTTAATGTTTATTTATTTTGAGAGAGAGGGAGAGACAGAGCTTGAGCAGGAGAGGGGCAGAGAAAGAGGGAGACGCAGGATCCGAAGACAGGCTCCAGGCTCTGAGCGGATAGCATTGCTGATTTCAATGTTTCCTTTCTTTCTTAGGATCATAAATAAATACATTAATTAGTTAATCAAGCAAGCCAACAACCACAATGCTACCCCAGTGCTGGGCTAGGTTGCATTGGCTCTCAGGTAGTGTCAGGTAAATGTTCTCACCCTTCTATTCTCTCTGGCCCTTTCCCGTAGAACCTTCTGGGTTTTTGGACTCACTTGCATGGGGGTCTCTGGGAGCAAGGTCTCTGTGTGAAAATCTGAATTCCTCCGTCGATAGTCGATGGTGGACACTGAAGCTCTGTTCTCAAAAAATGCATCAGGAGGGGCGCCTGGGTGGCTTAGTCGGTTAAGCGTCCGACTTTCACTTAGGTCATGATCTCGCGGTTCGTGGGTTCGAGCCCCGCGTCGGGCTCTGTGCTGACTGCCAGCTCAGAGCCTGGAGCCTGTTTCAGTCTGTGACTCCCTCTCTCTCTGACCCTCCCCTGCTCACGCTGTCTCTCTCTCTCTCTCCTAGAAATAAATAAAAAAAATATTTAAAAAAAAATGCAGCAGGAGTCTCCTGGCCAGGACTCCAAAGAAATAAGCGCGTCCCAGTCAGCCCAAGGTTGCACACGCTGAAGGACAACAGTAAAAGAGACATTTTTTCCTCCCACCTCTGAGCACATCATCTCCTATGGGACATTGCTCTACACAGATAGGTATTTTTTCCTCTATTTTCCCTGTTCCCAAGAGACCAGCTTATAAGTCAGGTGAATCCATTATTACTTTTCCCTGAACTCACCTGCCTGCCAGGGAGCTACCCTCCTAGCTCCTTATCCCAACCCTGAGGTGAACTTTTCTCCAAATCTAAGAGGGAAGGGGTTTTCTTCTCTTGGTTCCTCAGGTCTTGCAAATATTAACTGGTGGTGATCCGTCCAGAGGATTACTATTCTGCCTTCTACAAGGTGAAGAACTGTGTTCCTTTGATATAAAACCATGAGTACTACAGTCCTTGGCTTTCGCGACACTTCTGCCAAAACAGTTAAGAGTTCAATGTCTTGAAGGGCGCCTGGGTGGCTCAGTCGGTTAAGCGCCAGACTTCAGCTCAGGTCATGATCTCACTGCTCATGAGTTCAAGCCCCGCATATCAGGCTCTCTGCTCTCAGTGCAGAGCCTGCTTTGGATCCTCTGTCTCCTCACTCTACTCCTCCTCCAGTCTCTCTCTGTCTCTCAAAAAGAAATAAACATTTAAAAAAATTTTAAGAAAAAGGGGCGCCTGGGTGGCTTAGTCGGTTGAGCATCCGACTTTCGCTTAGGTCATGATCTCGCGGTTCGTGGGTTCGAGCCCCGTGTCGGGCTCTGTGCTGACTACCAGCTCAGAGCCTGGAGCCTGTTTCAGAGTCTGTGACTCCCTCTCTCTCTGAACCTCCCCTGCTCACGCTGTCTCTCTCTCTCTCTCTCTCTCCTAGAAATAAATTTTAAAAAAAAATTTTAAGAAAAGAATTCAATGCTTTGATATAAATTAAGAGCTGTCGTTGAGTCTTAATTTACAATATATTTTGGTAACTAAAACATTTACGTTTACGTATAGTTTCAGTTTCACACTATGAAAAGAGTTCTAGAGATGGACGGTGGTGATGGCAACCCAACAAAATGAATGTATTCAATACCGCTGAACTGTGCACTTAATGGTGGTCAAGATGGGGGCAAAATCGTTGATGGGGACTGAGGAGGGCAATTGTCATGATGAGCATTGGGTGATGCATGGAATTGTTGAGTCACTGGATTGTACACCTGAATCTATTATAACACTGCACATTAATTATACTGGAATTAAAATTTTTAAATACAAGAGCCAAAACATGGAAAGAGCCTAAGTGTCCATCAACAGACAAATGGATCAAGAAGATGTGGTTTATCTATATAATGGAATACTACATGGCAATGAGAAGGAATGACATCTGGCCATGTGTAGCAACATGGGTGGAACTTGAGGGTGTTATGCTGAGCAAAATAAGTCAGGCAGAGAAGGACAGATACCATATGTTTGCACGGATAGGAGGATTAGGAGGATCTTAACGGAGGACCGTGGGGGAGAAGAAGGGGGGAAATAGTGGGGGAGGGGGGGAGGCAAACCATGAAAGACTCTTGAGTGCTGAGAACAAACTGAGGGCAGATGGAGTGGGGGGGAGGGGAAGGGGGCTGATGGGCATGGAGGAGGGCACTTGTTGGAATATGCACTGGGTGTTATATGGAAACCAGCTTGACAATAAACTATTTAAAAAAATAAAATAAAGGGGCGCCTGGGTGGCTTAGTCAGTTAAGGGACCAACTTGTCCTTAGGTCATGATCTCGTGGTTCGTGGGTTCGTGCCCCATGTGGGGCTCTGTGCTGACTGCCAGCTCAGAGCCTGGAGCCTGTTTCAGAGTCTGTGTCTCCCTCTCTCTCTGACCCTCCCCTGCTCATGCTGTCTCTCTCTCTCTCCTAGAAATAAATAAAAATATTAAAAATAAAATAAAATATTAAATAAAATAAAATAATAAAAATTTAGAGTGAATAAAAAAGTGGTTAAAGTGGCAAATCATAAGTTGCATGTATTTTAGCACAATAAAAAATCTTTAACTAAAAAATATATATATTTGGAACTCTTATGCACATTGGCTTGAGATTAACAACACTTTCTATGGGTTGTCCTAAATTTTTTATAAGAATCCATTTGCTGAGGTCAGTACTCTTATGAGTCTCATTCCACATTTGCAGAATGGGGCTCAGAAGGGTTGAGTGATCTGCCTAACGTTGTGAACTGAGTAAGGGATGGGCTTTGATTGGAACTCTTTCAACATGTTTACAGGCTTCTTCTTCTAGCCTCGTCATTCTCATCTAGGGGAGATTTTGCCTCTTGGGGACACTTGGAAGGATCTAATGAAATGTTTGGTTGTCAGAACTGGGCAGGTGCAATTGCACCCCCTCATCCCCAGTCAGTTCTGGCCAGGAATGCTGCACAACATCTACTGTTCCGAGGACAACCTTCATCACAAAGAATTATCCACCACAAATGTCAACAGTGAGAAGGTTGAGAAACACTACACTACACCATGACTTCTCCAAATTCAATACATACGGGAATTATTTGCTTATCTTCCCAAATGCAGATTCTGTTGGGCAGGGCTCACATGGGCAAAGCATTTCTGTATTTGCACCTGTATTTGCTACAGGTCCTGGTCCATGGCCACTCTGAGTATCAAGGCTGTGGTCCATACAACACAGTAGGAAAGAAGAAGAGGAAGAGGAAGAGGAAGAGGAAGAGGAAGAAGAAGAAGAAGAAGAAGAAGAAGAAGAAGAAGAAGAAGAAGAAGAAGAAGGAAGAGGAGGAAGAGGAGGAGGAGGAGGAGAAGGAGGAGAAGAAGAAGAAGGAGGAGGAGGAGGAGGAAGAGGAGGAGGAGGAAGAGGAGGAGGAGGAGGAAGAAACGAAAATGCACAGAGGAACTGAATAGACATTTTTCCAAAGAAAACATCCAAATGGCCAACAGGTGCCTGAAAAGATGCTCAACATCATTAATCATCAGGGAAATGCATATCAAAAAACCACAATGAGATATCACTTCACCCCTGTTTGGATCACTGTCCTCGTAAAGACAAGAGATAACGGGGGCGCCTGGGTGGCTTAGTCAGTTAAGCATCCGACTTTCGCTTAGGTCATGATCTCGCGGTTCGTGGGTTCGAGCCCCGCGTCGGGCTCTGTGCTGACTGCCAGCTCAGAGCCTGGAGCCTGTTTCAGTCTGTGACTCCCTCTCTCTCTGACCCTCCCCTGCTCATGCTGTCTCTCTCTCTCTCTCCTAGAAATAAATAAAATGTTTAAAAAAATTTAAGAAAAAAAAAAGACAAGAGATAACAAGTATTAGGGAGAATGTGAGAAAAGGGAACCCTTATGTACCATTGGTAGAAACGTAAATTGGTTCAGGCACTATGGAAGACAGTATGGAGGTTCCCAAAAAAATTAAAAATAGAAATAACATATGATCCTATAATCCTGCTTTGGGGTATGTATCCAAAGGAAA
This sequence comes from Proteles cristata cristata, assembly GCA_017311185.1. Taxonomy (NCBI): domain Eukaryota; kingdom Metazoa; phylum Chordata; class Mammalia; order Carnivora; family Hyaenidae; genus Proteles; species Proteles cristata. The sequence goes on along the minus strand of JAESUZ010002026.1, from coordinate 441,010 downwards.
TGAAAGCAGGTTATGAAAAAGATATCTGCACTCTCATGCTTATTTATTGCAACAGTATTCACAATAACCAAGATATGGAAACAACCCAAGTGTCTGTCAATGAAGAATGGATAAAAAAGATGTGGTATATATGTTCAGTAGAATATTATTTAGCTATGATAAGTATGGCAATGTGGCCATTTGCAACAACAAAGATGGACCTTGGGGGCATTATACTGAATAAAATAAGTTATGACAGAAATAGACAGATACTGTATGACCTCACTACTTTTTGGAATCTAAAAATAGCTGGGGGCGCCTGGGTGGCTCAGACGGTTGTGTTCGACTTTGGCTCAGGTCATGATCTCACAGTTCGTGGGTTCAAGCCCCGTGTCAGGCTCTGTGCTGACAGCTCAGAGCCTGGAGCCTGCTTCAGATTCTGTATCTCCTTCTCTCTCTGACCCTCCCCTTTTCAAGCTGTCTCTCTCTCTCACACAAATAAATAAAAAACATTAAAAAAATTTTTTTAAAAAGCTGAACATGGGGCGCCTGGGTGGCTCAGCCAGTTAAGTGACCACTGCAGCTCGGGTCATGATCTCCCAGTTTGTGAGTTTGAGCCCCATGTCGGGCTCTGTGATGACAACTCAGAACCTGGAGCCCATTTCAGATTCTGTGTCTCCCTTTCTCTCTGCCCTTCCCCAGCTCACACTCTGTCTCATTTTCCTTCAAAAATAAATAAACATTAAAAAAATTTTTTTTAAGCTGAACTCATAGAAACAGAGAGTAGAATAGTGTTTACCAAGGGCGAGAAGGTGGAGAAGTTGGGGAAATATCGTTGAAGGGTACAAACTTGCAGCTAGAAGATGAGTGCGTTCTGGAGATCTGATGCACAGCATAGTGATTATAATCAACAATACTGTATTATAAACTTCAAAGGTGCTAAGAGGCTAGATCTTAAATGTCCTCACTACAAAAAAATAGTGATAATTATGTAACATGATAGAGGTATTAGCTAATGCTGCAGTGGTAATCATATTGTAATCAACTCTTTGATACCTTAAACTTCTACCATGTTATATGTTAATTATATCTCATTAAAAATCTGTTAAAGAATAAAGCGGGAACTTCCTAAATATCCACTTTGGGCATAGACTGTTTCTAGCTGAATGTTAACATCATGGAGGTAATTCTTACAGTAGCTTAGTTTGTATTTTCACATGTTCAGACAAGCCACCTCAGTGACCTTCTAATGAAACTAAAATAGTCTACTAAAAAGATTTAACTCACAGCTGAAAAGATTGAAAGATACAGGGTGGTTGAAATCTGAATCCCCCAAAGAATTAAAATTAGTGTCTCCGAGAGATATTTGCACACCCATGTTTAGAGTGACGCTATTCACAATAGCTAAAACATGGAAGCAACCCAAACATTCTTTGACGGCCGAATGGATAAGCAAAATATGATGTATACATACAATAAAATATCATTCCGCCTTAAAAGGAAGGAAACTCTCATACTTGCTATCATATGGATAAACTTCAAGACATACTAAGTGAAATAGGTAGTCACAAAAAAACTGTTTTTTTGGTAGTTGGACTTGTGTGTGTGTGTATGTTTTTAATTTGGGTACATACATCTTAATGATTTGACAAGTTCACACATTATGCTACATTCACAAGTGTAGCTATCATCTGTCCTGATAACATCTCTATTAGAAAAAGACAACCTACTGAATGATGGAAAATGTTTACGAGTAACATATCTGTGAAGAGGTTAATATCCAAAATATATGAAGAATTTATACAATACAGCACCAAAATGAAACCCCAACAACAACGATCTGATTAAAAATGAGCAAAGAACCTGAACAAAAAATACTGTTATTCCCTTTATATGCAGTAACTAGAGAAGTCAAATTCACAGAGAGTGAAAACGGAATGGTGATTACTAAGGGCTGTGGGCAGAGGGAACGGGGAGGTGTTTTTCAATGGGGACAGAGTTTCAGTTTTGCAGGACAAAATTGTTCTGTGGATGGATATTGCTGATAGTCACACAATAATGTGAATGTACTTACTACCACAGAAATGCGCATTGAAAAGTGAATGAGATGGAGGTGCCTGGGTGGCCCAGTTGATTGACCTTTGGGCTCTTGATTTTGGCTCAGGTCATGATTCCAGGGTCGTGGGATCAAGCCCTGCATCAGGCTTCGTACTGAGCATGAACCCTGCTTAAGATTCTCTCTCTGCCCATCTTCCCTGCTCACTAGTGCTTTCTGTCTCTCTCACACACACACACAACAAAAAAAGGACGAGATGGTAAATTTTATTATGAGCATTTTTATTTAAGTAGGCTTCATGCCCAGCACAGAGCCCAACATGGGGCTTGAACTCACAACCCTGAAATCAAGACCTGAGCTGAGTTCAAGAGTCAGATGCTAGAGGTGCCTGGGTACCTCAGTCAGTTAGGTGTCTGACTTTGGCTCAGGTCACGATCTCATAGTTTGTGAATTCAAGCCCCGCATCAACTCTATGCTGACAAGTTAGAGTCTGGAGCCTGCTTCAGATTCTGTGTCTCCCTCTCTTTCTGTCCCTCCCTGACTTGTGTTCTGTCTATCAAATACATAAACATTTAAAAAATTAAAAGTGGGACGTCCTAGGTGGCTCAGTCAGTTAAGCATCCAACTTTGGCTCAGGTCAGTTGAAGCCTGACATCAGACTCTGTGCTGACAGCTCAGAGCCTGGAGCCTGCTTCAGATTCTGTGTCTCCCTCTCTCTCTGTCCCTTCCCTGCTCATACTCTCTCTCTCTCTCTCTCTCTCTCAATAAAACATTAAAAAAAAAAAAAAGAGTCAGATGCTAAACCAACTAAGCCACCCAGGCACCTCTTATTATGAGTATTTTATGAAAACTTAAAATAATGTTTTAAAGAAGAATAGGTCAAACTCAGAGCTCTTTACATGTGTAATCTGTAAATCTGGAAGAATATACAGAGAATTTTGATTGTTATAGTATAGAAATCTAGAGTATTTTTTAATCTGTATCTCCAGATAACTTGCATATGGGAATTTTTAAATTCACAAATAAAATTAGAAACCTGAGACACTGAAAATACAGTAAAACCTTGGATTGTGAGTAACTTATTCTGTGTGTGTTCCACAAGATGAGCAAACATTTCTAAAACATTTTAACTTAATAAACAAGTGATGTCATGCAATACAAGTAGTACATGACGCCGAAGGCCACATGATCACAACTGAATCAACGATTCTTGAACTTCGCCTTGATATACAAGTGCTTTGGATTATAAGCATGTTTCCAGAACGAATTAGGCTCACAAGCAAAGGTTTTACTGTATGCTTTTTAAAAATATATTTAAAAAGTATACCTTTAAATTTTTTATTTAAGTTCCAATTAGTTATTCTTAAATGTGAGTATATTTCCTATTCTGGTCTCCACACATTTTTTTATTACGACTGATTATATGCATCAGTTGTATGAATGACTGTAATCAGTTATAAGAATGACTATCATCAGTTGTAAGAATGATTATAAGAATAACAATCAAAATAACTATATGGACACCTTGCTATCTGAAATCAAATTGTTCCTGCCATTCAAAATTCAAGAACTAGGGGCGTCTGGGTGGCTTAGTCGGTTAAGCGTCTGACTTTCGCTTAGGTCATGATCTCATGGTTTGTGGGTTCGAGCCCCACATCGGGCTCTGTGCTGACTGCCAGCTCAGAGCCTGGAGCCTATTTCGGAGTCTGTATCTCCCCCTCTCTCTGACCCTCCCCTGCTCACACTGTCTCTCTCTCTCCTAGAAATAAATAAAAATATTTTTAAAAATTCAAGAACTAAGTAGATCTGAATAGTGAAGGGTTATTTGGTTATGTGTGTTTTTCAGATTTTAAGTAATCTCTAAACCCAACATGGGGCTCAAATTTACAACCCCGAGATCAAGAATCACAGTGTCTCCCAAATAAGCCAGCCAGATGCCCCTATTTATTCTTTTTAATCTCCTCTTTAAGAGAGGCATGCTGACGTGGCTTGAATATTTATAAGCAAAATTATATTTTTTCTGGGACTTGCTTAAAAATAAGCCTCTCCTGGTAAATAGTGGAGTGGCCTGGTTACTGACGAAATAAGACAGGCCATGGGCTAATAATTGTTGAAGTTCAATGATGAGCACATGGCTGGGAGTTCATTAGACTCTCCTTTCTACTGCAAAATGTGTTTGAATTTTCCATAATAAAAAGGGTTTTAATGATCCCGATGGGAGGGGACACGTTCTTCTGACATCAGAGATACCCCCAAGAGAACACAACTGACTGAAAATTTTCCCATTTGATTCCAGTCCCCAGATTCCTAGCAATTATACTGCCCTAAGATTACAATGGAAATTTTTATCTAAAAGGGAAGCTGTGAGAATTCAGCCTCGAGTTCAATAAACTTTGCCACTCACCTTCAGCCCATAAAGCTAAGGCAAGAAAGAAACCTTCCCGTGCCTCCTAGAAACATCTCCCTGGTGCACAGATCCACGCCTGATGCCATCTCCCTGCTGCCTCCAGCCTTCACCTGCCTGGGAAGACGAGATTCCCCAAACATGTCCTGTAGGTGACCCCATCTTAGTGGTAGGACCAACATAGCACGTGCTTGGGAAATAAGAGGAAGGAGAAGCAGTTTCCCCAGCTGAACAGCCAGAGGGAGGGAAACTGGGAAAGTCTATACATGCAAAATGATTCAATACGGTTGATGTGTCGAACTGGCTAATCCTCTCCTCTATGAGCTTGTACTTCATCCTGGGCTTGTTTCCGGCATTCCCACGGCCCCTCCCACCTCACCGGGAATTGTCTTTCTCCTGGTTCTCTCCCTGGGGTGGGGGCTCTGGGCTTCCCCTAACACCACACACAGTGCCCGGTCTGCCCCACTCACCTTACGGGGACTCGCACATCAGAGGGACCATATTCCTCGCAGACTCATACTCAACAAGCGTCCACATGTGGCTTCAGCTGTACCCGTGAGGTGCATGAACGATGGCAACCTTCTCACTCTGCCTATTTCTACAGTCATGAAATGAGACCATTCGGAAGAGATTCCCACAGTTCCTGCACCTTGTAAGTGTTAAATGTTAGTTACTGTGGTGTTACCTAAAACTCTTCAGTGGCTTCCAATTGTACTTGACATAAAATATATAATTTTTAATATGTCCTAAAAATCACCCCCCCCAAAAAAAATATGAGTTACTATTTGGAGCATTCCCCTCCCCCCGCCCAGCACCTTCAATGAGCCAGACGCTGGTCTGTGTCTGTTATATTTATATATACAATATTTTTTATTTTTTATATACAATATCTTTTAATACAATATGTTTCCTATTATGTATCTGCTTATTGCTGTAACTGGAGAAGAAAATGATATGTGTTTGTTTTTAAATCTCACCTTATCAGAATGACTCCTTAGTTGTCACAGCTTTCCAACTGATTTTATGTAAACCAACTCTATCCTCTGAAAAACGTGATCAATTTGCTTTTACCTAAGACATGAATCTGACTTTGCTTTTTCTTCTCGGGTTATATTAGTTTGAAACTTCAGAGCAGTGTTGCATAGTGGTGGTGACGGGCGCACTTGTGTTCTGTACGATCTTCCTGGGGATTCCTCAAATATGTCAGTGTTGATATTAGCTGATGATTAAGGAAGCCATTTTATCATAGTTCAGAAATATCCTATTGACAGTTTCCTCAGAACTGTTTTCAAGCAGTTGTCTCTAGCTAAAAAGATGATCCTGGGGCACCTGGGTGGCTCAATTGTTTGCATGTCTGACTCCTGATTTTGGCTCAGGTCATGATCTCATGGTTGTTGGGTTCAAGCCCCACCCCCACCCCACCGCCCCACATCAGGCTCTGTGCTGACAGTGTGGAACCTGCTAGGGATTCTCTCCTCTCTCTCTCTCTGCCCCTCCCTCACTTGCTCTCTCTCTCTCTCTCAAAATAAGTGAACATTTTTTAAAAAGATGATCCAGGGGGCGCCTGGGTGGCTTAGTCGGTTAAGCGTCCGACTTTCGCTCAGGTCATGATCTCGCGGTTCGTGGGTTCGAGCCCCGCGTCGGGCTCTGTGCTGACTGCCAGCTCAGAGCCTGGAGCCTGTTTCAGTCTGTGACTCCCTCTCTCTCTGACCCTCCCCTGCTCACGCTGTCTCTCTCTCTCACTCCTAGAAATAAATAAAAATATTTTTAAAAAATAAAATAAAAATAAATAAAAAAAGATGATCTTAAAATAATTTTTAAAAGATGATCTCATTAGGGGTGCCTGGTGGCTCAGTCAGTTGAACGTCTGACTTCGGCTCAGGTCATGATCTCATGGTTCATGGGTTCAAGCCCCGCGTCCGGCTCTGTGCTGACAGCTAGCTCAGAGCCTGGAGCCTACTTCCGATTCTGGATCTCCATCTCTCTTTGTCCTTTCCCTGCTTGTGCCCTGTTTTTGTCTCTCTCAGAAATAAAAACATTAAAAAAAAGATGATTATATTTGGATGATTTTTTCCTACTCATTCACTCTACTACAATAAATAAATTACAATATGAAATTCTGGTTGCTTCCCAAGGTTGAATGCTACCTGGTCATGGTATTTGGTTTGCTTGATAAATTGCTGGATATATTTTATTGCTATTGTCTTTGAGCTTTTTCCTAGTTTACTAAAGAGATGAATCTGTGGCTTTTGTTATATTGCTGCTATCATAGAGGGCTGTTGGTTCCTGTATCATGATGAAAATAGCTTCAGAAAATTCACTGGAACACTTATTTTCATGCGCTTCCAAATAATGTTTATTTATTGCAAATAGGCCTTGTGAGATTTCAAAATTAGTAATTTGGCGTCCTTTCTGGGAGGTAAAGCTGGCTGATGATTCGGTTTCTTCTTGGATGATTGGTCCATCATATATTTTAAATGGGCAAGTAGAAAATATCAGGGCATTACCATAGTTTATGGAAATTATACACAGACCGTAGCCTTTGTTTTTATGTTTATTTATTTTTGAGAGGGGGAGCACACCTGTGTGGGCAGGGGAAGGGTGGGGGGAGGGAGAGAGAGAATCCCAAGCAGGCTCTGTGTCATCAGCACGGGGCCCAATGAGGGGCTTGACCTCACAAACCATGAGATCATGACCTGAGCTGAAATCAAGCATCGGACACTTAACCGACTGAGCCATTCAGGCACCCCTGGACCCTAGACTTTTTAACTTGTATTATTAAAATAATAATAAAAATTATGCTTTTATTATAAAAACATTTAAAAGTAAAGTATGAATCAACTCAAAGAAACCTGAGAAGGCTAAGGCAGAGTGACCAAGTGTCAGCACAGTTGAACAACTGAGCTTTGAGTGCGAAATTCATTTCCGCAGGTTGGTTTTCCAGCTGGTGGCGGCAACACAGGGATCTGGTGGCATTTGGAAACCCCAAATTAACAAGCAAGCAAGAAGACACCACTAAGTAAATAATTCTCTCCTCTATGCTTGAATACTGAGAACAAACTGAGGGCTGATGGGGGTGGGGAGAGGGGAAGGGGGGAGATGGGCATGGAGGAGGGCACTTGGTGGGATGAGCACTGGGTGTTATATGGAAACCAGCTGGACAATAAACTCTGAAAGGAAAAAAAATAATTTTCTTCTCAATATCAGGTTCAAGGTAACGATGATTATGTCTCTGGGATGTCTGTTGGCTACCAATTTAGTCTCGCTTCTTGTGTTCTTAGCAGACACTCCTTTACATGGAGCCAAGAAACTACTCAAGGCTTCCAATGTTTCTCCTCCTGGGACTTTCTGAGAAGCCAGAGATCCAGTTTGTTCTTTCTGGGCTGTTCCTGTCTTTGTATCTGGTCACGGCCTTGGGGAACCTGCTCATCATCCTGGCCATCATCTCAGACTCCCACCTCCACACGCCCATGTACTTCTTCCTTTCCAACCTGTCCTTTTCAGACATCTGCTTCACCTCCACCACCGTCCCGAAGATGCTGTGGAACATCCAGACGCAGAGCAGAGTCATCACCTACACAGGCTGCGTCATGCAGATGTATTTTTTCACAGTTTTTGGGCTTTTGGACAATTTACTCCTGACTGCAATGGCCTATGATCGCTTCGTGGCTGTCTGTCATCCCCTGCACTACACAGTCATCATGAACCCTCGGCTCTGTGCCCAGTTGCTCACCCTGACTTGGCTCATCAGCGTTCTGGGGGCCCTTCCCGAGAGCCTAACCATGCTGCGGCTCTCCTTCTGCACAGTGATCGAAATCCCACACTACTTCTGTGAACTTCCTGAGATCCTGCAGCTCGCCTGCTCCGATACCTTCATCAACAATGTCGTGTTATATATTGTGACCGGCACGATGGGCTTCTTTCCTCTCGCGGGGATCCTTTTCTCTTATTCTCGAATTGTCTCTTCTGTGCTGAGGATCTCCACAGCGGGAGGAAAGTATAAAGCATTCTCCACCTGTGGGTCCCACCTCTCAGTGGTGTCCTTGTTCTATGGGACCTGCCTGGGGGTCTACCTCAGTTCCACCTGGACACACGGCTCCCAGACGGGGATGTTCGCCTCGGTCCTGTACACCGTGGTCACTCCCATGATGAACCCCTTCATCTACAGCCTGAGGAACAAGGACATGAAGCGGGCCCTGAGAAAGCTCCTCTGTAGCATGTTGTCCTCCCAGAGAAAACAACAATGACCCTGTGCCTGGACAAATGTGATCAAGGGCAATGGAACAGAGCGCTTAGTAGTGAGGACACTGAAATTTTCCTGACTGGGTTTAAATGCTGGTGCAACCCTTCAGTAGATGGTGATCTTGAGAAAAATGCTCAGCCTCCATGTGCCTCAGTTTCTCCATAGACCTCCAACAATGCCTGTCTCATAAGGTTGATGAAAGGATTAAATGGAATAATGTGGTAAAGCTCCAGCACAGGGAACGCTGGCGGCAAGTCCTAAGCAAATGTCAACTATTGTTACCAAAAAAAAAAAAAAAAGCTATTTTTCTTATGATGCTTCAGTTTTTTGTTCCCATACCATTAAGCTGCTTTCTCTTCCTGTGCACTGTCCCCCATGATGGCTAAGTCATAAAGCTCAGTGCCCCCGGAAGGAAAGAGACTTTGATGCAGGGCAGAATTTCTCAACTTTGCCATTATTGATATTTAGGGTTGGATCATTCCTTGCTGTGGGGCCCTCCTGTGCATTGTAAGATGTTCAGCACTATCTCAGGCCTCTAAACACTAGGTGCCAGTAGCATTGCCAGCCAAGGTGCGATAATTAAAAATGTTTCCAAATGGGGGCACCTGGGTGGCTCAGTTGGCTAAGCGTCTGACTTCGGCTCAGGTCATGACCTCACAGTTCGTGGGTTCCGGCCCTGCATCGGGCTCTGTGCTGACAGCCAGCTTAGAGCCTGGAGTCTGTTTCAGATTCTGTGTCTTCCTCTCTCTCTGACCCTCCCCTGCCCACACTGTCTCTCTTTCTCTCAGAAATAAATAAAACATTAAAAAAAATTTTTTTTTAATGTTTCCAAATGCCCCATGGAGGTCAAATCACTCCCACTTGAAAACCACAGAGGAGTGTCTTCCAGAGAGGAAAAGAACAAATGAAAAATCTCCAGGTGTAGAATCCCAAGGGAGTGTGCTAAAGGATGAAAGGAAATAAATGGCGGGTGATGTCTGTCATCTCTCGTTTGGGAATCTTGGGAATTAAGGACACATTGTTTGGTCCTGCCTAAAACGGGGTTGCTGTAGGAGAAGTGGAGTGTCTATGCAGTGTGATCAACCTGAGAGGAAAACCGGGTTCCAAGCTCAGCCTCCTTGGCTCATATGGGACTCCACGGGTCCCCTAGAAGGGTAACAGGGTTTCCAATGACCCAAAGAGAGACAAAGAAGGCTGAGCTAAAACATCCTTAGGTTGGAAGCTACCCCTGGGATGGGAGGTCAGATAATGCCACCCAGTGTCTGTCATGGACAGCCGCGGGGTAAACGGAAGACTCGTGGTGATAAAAGTTCAGCAGGGCTGGAAGGAGCTGAGATGGGGCTGGACCAGCAGCTCAGGGGCTGGTCACAGAGGTGACCCACACCAGGAGAGCAGAGTAAAGGTTCATTCGCCCTGTCGTGGGTAAAGGCTACCATGAGAGGTCCCTTGAAGACTGCCCCGGCCAATGACAGTCAATTCAAGTGGCAGGTTCAGTGACTCTCATTTTCCGGTTGTTATTATCATTATAATTATTGTGTGGCAGTGGGCTGACAGCCAGAGGGATCAGATATGTATATATATCTGATCAGCTATATAAAATAAACACAGCATGAAATTTACTATTTTAATCCGTTCAAAGTGTGTAATTAAATATATTCACAGTATCGTGCTGCCATCACCACTATGGAGTTTCAGGCCATTGTCATCACCCCAGGGAAGATCCTTCAACCCTCAGCAGCCACTTCCCATTTCCTTTCCCCTCCGGAAACCACCAATCTGCTTTCTGTCTCTGTGACTCGTCCGCTCTGGGTATTTCATATAAGCGGAAGCATCCAGTATGACTTTCGTGTCCGGATTCTTTCACTCAACGTAATGTTGTCAAGGTTCATCCACGTTGTAGTGTGAGTCAGTGCTTTATATCTTTTCATGGCTGATGAACAGGTAGGCTAAGTGTGCTGTGTTCATATGATGGGACCAGACTTTCATATACCAGAGAAAATTCTGTTCTATTCTCTGAAAGAAGGGGATGACCTCGACAATGATTTGTTCGTTCTTATTCACTTTAACCAATGGCTCCTCAGAGCCTTTTTTGTGGACTGCCTCCCTGTGGCCTATGCAGTTCTGATCTCAGTCTCTTTTCCATTTTGACATCCACCATTCTCATAATTATATTTGCAACAAGATGCTCCTGGGAGCTGACTTCAGGACAATCTCCAGGGATCCAGATATTCACACACACACACACACACACACACACACACACACACACCTCCCCATGGGCTCTCCCACACTGAATAGGGTGGGACTTTGAAGCCAATAGGGTATGACAGAAATGACAGTGTGACTTCCAAAGCTAGATTAGAAATGACACTCAGGCTTTGCCCTTTGCTCTCCCCTCACTGCTGTTCTCTGAGGGAAGCTGATGGCCATGTTGTGAGGACCCTCAATCCACCCCGTGGAAAAGCGGGCGTGGTCAGGGGCGGAGGCCTCCTGCCAACAGCCAGAAGCTCATCTTCCAGACCACACTGGGCGTTCCAACGTCGGCCACACCAACCAACACTCAACCTGCAAGGCCATGAGAGACCTGAGACCAGAACTTCGGTGAAACCATTCCTAAAATCCTGACACAAAGAAACAATGTTGACCACTAAACATTGATTGGAGCTCTAAGCCACTTACTTTGGGGGACTGCTTTATGCATCAAGAGAAAGGGAGTCTCCAGAATTTCAGATAATCCCATAGGACTCTCAAATATCTTTCTTTCCCACGATTAATACATCACCTTCTTCTGGATCAGCTCCACAAAATAAACATATAAGACACGTTTGGTACCCAGGACGGAAGTACCGCCTGGGGAGTCTGCGCAGATGCCGTGGCTGAGAAGTGGGATGAGGCCGCCTGTGTCCTGTCCACCCTCACCCCCTGGGGCTCACCCCCGACCACCCTGTCACGCCTGCAGTGGTGCATGCCCTCACGGCATCCAAGTCCTCGTGTGGTGTCTGGTCCATCAGCAGGCTTAGAGCTGGTCTTCACAGAAACGGAGCAAACAGCCCAAAGCAACTGTCAATAAATACGCTGACTTTGTGTGTCCCAGAGGTGGAAAGAACGAGAACTCCCTCATAGCTCCCCCGATGTCCAACAGAGCAAAACAATTCCTGACAAGAGAATGGCCTTCTCCCGTAGAGTATAGAGAAAGGCCTCGATTATGTCTCTGATATGAAAAATTAAAAATCTGTACATTCATTGCCGGATGTACTTTATCATATTGTAGTAAATCGTTCCTCAGATTCTGACTGAACACATATCCATAAGGAATAACCCCCCTTCCCACTTGGATGCTCCCCACTCTATAGGTGATCCGGAGGTGGGGGATGAGGGGGGAGGATTCCTGGCTGGCTCAGTTGGTGGGGCAATGCAACTCTTGATCTCGAGGTTGTGAGTTCAAACCCCACCTTGGGTGAAGAGATTACTTAAAAATAAAATATTTAGGGGCTCCTGGGTGACTCAGTTGGTTAAGCATCCAGCTTCGGCTCCAGTCAGATCTCACAGTTCATGGGTTCGAGTCCTGCATCGGGCTCTGTGCTGACAGCTCGGAGCATGGAGCCTGCTTTGGATTCTGTGTCTCCCTCCTTCTCTCTGTCCCTCCTTCACTCATGCTCTGTCTCTCAAAAATAAACAAACATTTTAAAAATCTTTTTTAATAACAAAATATTTAACCCTTCGTCTTCCTTGTTCCTGCCTGGAATGCGGCTGTGATTGTTGGAGCTCCAGTCACCATTTTGTGACACGAAGTGATCTTAAATTTAGGAAGCCCAAGTTTGAACAGCAGGTAAGTTCTAGAGCCAAGCCCTGGACTTGTGATTCTAAAACTTATATTCTTCACCCTTTACAATCCTTTCCTTCTCAATACACACACACACACACACACACGCACACACACGAGACAGAAAACAGGGGAGCCATTGGTGTGAACACAGAGCTTCTTGTGTTAAGAAGACCCTGGTGAGTGCAGGGAAAGTGCTTGCCATGCAAGCTCAGTCCCAAGCACAGGGAGCAGACAGACCAGATGACAGCAATGCTTGTCTTACTGATGGTTCTAGAACCAAATTCTCAATTCTTCTCTATGATTGCAACCAGATAAAATTAGACAGCACCAGCGACTTGTAAATAGAAGGAAATAAATGGGGAGAAATGAGCAGACTAAGCCATGAGCCACCAGGAGAAATCAGAGGAGGAAATTTGCTTTGCTGGCATTTCTTTCCTTTTGCCAAGACCTTAGCAAAATGACATCCACTCTGCTCTGTGTCTGCTGTGTATGGTCCCTGTGAGTCTCTGGCTCCATCTCTCTGTCACATCAGCTAAAGCCAAAGTAAAAATGCAGAGCATCTCACTCTGGAATGTCATCTGCACTTGGGACAATCTGTTCAGGATGATGAATCCATAAAGTGAGGGACAAATCAGGAGAGACACACAGTCACCCTGATGGTCTGTATTTGGTGGACATCACATGCATGTAGAGGAGGACACAGACAGGGTCCCACAGACAGCAGCCCCCACGATGGACTTCAAGCAAGCCTCGTAGAGGGATACCAGGTCCATGGCCAAAGTCAGCAAGGGGACGCATTATCTCCTCTAGCATCTCTTCCCTGACTCGCTATTATCTCAGAGCCACATGTTCTCTCCTTTGCAAACGCGTTCCAAGGCCAGTGGACGTGGACGTGAAACACTGGCAAACCAAAGGAAAGAAAAGGTTAAATGTAAAAGATTCGGCCCATTATCTCTCGTGCTGCCAGACTTCTTGGGTCTGCAAAAGAAGCACAGCTATGACTTTTGATTGTGCTGTTCTGCCACCTAGAACATTGAAATCCATGTAAGGGTCAAGGTCAAGTAGGGGTCTTGAGAACAGAGGGCTCGGTGCCCACAGAAGTGGAGAGCTTTGGTTTGAGATTACTCCTGTCGAATGGAAAGTCAGAGGAAAGAGCACCAGATTGGGCCGCAGGGAACCCAAGTGGGAAACGCAGATCTTGGGAGGAATTTGTGAAGAAACCTGCCCAGATTCTGGTGGGTAAACAGCTTGGGGTGCAGAGCAAATGCGCTGTGGGCCCGCTGCAGAGCCTTGAGGAAATCCAGCACCCCCAAGGGGACAGGCCCAGCGGGGTCACCTGGGAAACCAGAGGAAACCTCCAGGTGTTGAGCCAAGAGGGTCCTGCAGGGGAATGGGGCAGCCCTGAATGGAGGGGGAGTCCGGGAAAAGAAGCAAAGTTAGAAGCGTGTGGCTGAGCCAACGAAAGGCCTTGGGGACACCGAGTGTGGCCGGTACCAGAGGAAAGCAAAGGAAAGTCACCGGGGAAAGATGCGCGCCTCTACCCAGAGGAAGACGCAGTCATTGCACTTGAACCAGGAGAAAGGGGAGCACACTCCACCTCCAGGGGATGACTCTGCGCTGCAGGGAAAGCCTAAAGGGAAATGTCTGGCTACCAGGGAGAGGGTGTGGGCCCGAGAACTGGGGCGGGGGCCTGGACTAGGGTAAGACGCCTAGGAGGCAAGGAGACACCCCTTACATTTTTTCCCCCCCGAATACATTTCCTTTCCTAATCCCGGTCCTGCCCTGCATGGGGCCATCCCTGAGCTGAAAGAAAACCCTTTGAGAGAATAGAGCAGAAACTGGTTTGCATCCGACCGTCTGGAAACCTAAGGCATTAGAGGCGAAAGACAAACCAAACCGCTGGTACATTGCAGATGGCACCAAAGAAAATAGTGCTCACCTACGCGCCGGGGAAACCAAAGAGGAACCCCATCCCGTGCAGGTAGGCATGGCAGAATTCACTCCTGATTCAGACCACGTATTGAGCAGTCACAGGCACATCTGGGCACACCTGGGCACCTTCAAGTTCAAAGCCAGAGCTGAAATTACCACAGGCGGTTCTCTCACTCATGACTCTCTGGCTTCCCACTAACCCAGGAATGGAGAATGACTCCTCTTACCTGTAAAGTAGAAGCGACCAGGCTTACACAGCCTCACCCCTCCTTTCTCCTCCCACACCCTGGTCAAGGCGGCCACAGTTTCATCCAGGAAGCCTGGGCTCCTTACATTAGGCTTCAGTCTAGTGTAAGGAGAGGGTCCAGAAGGGCTACTCCCAGGTATCTTAGTAAGAGAATTCCTTGTCAGGCTACTAGGGCCATCAGCACAAGAACCAAAGAACAGCTCACGGCTGGGTGTCCACTCAACTTTCTCCTAGAACTGAGATTTGAAAGTCTGTACATTGACTTCAATGGGGTACATTAGCATAGGAGGGAACTCTGTTGGAAAGAAGGCCAGGATAGTGGATGGGTCTGATTACCAGCTCCTTCTGTGGAAATCTATTAGGAGGGGTCAGCAAACCACTGCCCATACACCAAATCCAACCCATGGCCTTTTTTTTGTAAAGATGTTTTACTGGAACTTAAGGTGGTGGGATGAATGGTGGCCTCCAAAACCGATATGCCACACCCCAACTTCCAGTACCTGTGAATGTGACCTTATTTGGAAAGGGGGTCTTTACAGCTATAATGAAGGATCTCGAGATGCCACCACTCTGGGTTATCCAGGTGGACTCTATATCCAGTGACAGATATGCTTGCAAGAGACACAAGACAAGAGGTACATTGAGATGAGGAGACCACGTGACTACAGACGTAGAGATTGAATGATGCACCCACAGAGCCCAGGAACACTGGAGGTCATTAAAAGCAGGAAAGGCAAAGAATGGAATTTCCCCTTAGAGCCTCAGGAGGCAGCACAGCACTTCTGAGACCCGCATTTCAGCATTTTGGTCCCTCCCCCCGAGAACTGTGCCAGAATACATGCCTACTGTTTTAAGTCACCCAATTTGTGGCGATTTGTCACAGCAGCCACAGGACACCCATGCCCACATCCACAACCGTTTCTGCTATATGCTTACACACCACAAAGTAGTTGCAACAGAGAACATAGAGCCCACAAAACCCCAAATATTTACCATTCGGCCCTTTCCAAAAATATTAGCCAGTTTCTGCTCTAGGTCACTATCAGTTACTAATATTTCCAAAGTAGATGTCCCACCCCTGGGAAAGAATACCCTGAATACTCAACCTGAGCGTATAGCCAGAATATTTTTGTGATGTGGGTTTTGATGTGGGGGACAAAAGCAAAAGAAATGGTAGATAAAATTAAATTTCCTCACAACCTGCAGCCCTTTAACAAATACTGAGGCAGGCAGAGTAGAACATTTCTCTAGAAACTCCCTACTGAATTGAGGCTAATGCTTTGCTAGAGGGAAAAACAACCTTAGCATGACTCTGGCTAGGTCTCCAGAATCCTGGGAGTCTTTTAGTAGCATATGAAAACATTTTTGGAAACTTAGACCTTAACTTTACCTCCCCCAACTCCCAAGTATATAATCAGCCACCCTCACAAGCCCAGTTCAGCTCTTTCTGCCCATGGGTCCTGTCCCCATGCTTTTATAAATTCACCTTTTTGCACCGAAGATGTCTCAAAAATTCTTTCTTGGCCATCGGCTCCGGACCCCAACAAGTGTCCACATCAGCTTTAAAGGTATAATTTTTTTTTTAATGTTTTTTTTTTTTTTTTTAATTTCTAGAGAGAGAGAGAGAGACAGAGTGAGCAGGGGAGGGTCAGAGAGAGAGAGGGAGTCACAGACTGAAACAGGCTCCAGGCTCTGAGCTGGCAGTCAACCCAGAGCCCGACGCGGGGCCTGAACCCGCGAACCGCGAGATCATGACCTAAGCGAAAGTCGGACGCTTAACCGACTAAGCCACCCAGGCGCCCCAGCTTTAAAGGTATAAATGTGTTTACTCCAACAAACAAACAAACAAACAAACAAACAAAACAAAACAAAAAACTAGATAAGTGGGCTTGGGCAACTTTTCCAAAGCAAACTTTACCCTGTGCAGCCCAATAATGAGCAATGTTTTTATATTCCATCAAACACAATGGTCTATTATTACGACCCTTCTTCCATGTAACTACGGGACACTTGTTGGGAGTTGAGTGTGGTCCAGATCTCTGTTCACAAGCCCAAATCAAAGCGCTTGGGACTCACAGAGTCTTGAAAACTATGCCTGTTGATGCCTTTGATAGACAAAGAAATTCCATGTCAGATGTTGAGGAAAGGTTCATGAAGGAAGACAATGAAGGTCAAGCCCATGGAGAAAAGAACACCACAACTCAGAGGCCATGGGGTGTCATACACATACCTGACATCCGCGATGTTCCCATGAGGACAAGCCCTGGAGAAGAGAAGTTCGTTCCCACTTTGACTCCCTCAGCCATGGGAAACAAGTTGCTGGGAGAATAGAATAATAACAGAACAATTAATTTAATGAGAATTGTCAGAATGCAACCTCAGAGGACCTATAAATAGTAAATATGCCTTTTCCTCCCCTCACTCCAGCCCATCTGTCCTGGGAAGGAGGAAGTTCAGCTGCACCTTTTCAGAAAACAGTAACCTGGTATCCCTCCCATCTTTTCTTGGGGCTAAGTTGAATATCCATCACCCAGGGGAGAAAGGACACACGGAACTGGGGGTGGCCCGGTGCTATCAGAGTATCTGATGTGGGAAACGGGCACAGGGGCTGACGAAGCTCTTGGAGGATGAATTTTGGGTGAGAATCCACTTACGTAAAACATTCTACACAATTCCATTCCTGCGTCTCTCCATTTCTCTTCCTCTCAGGGTTTTGGGAGCCATTATAAGTGCCTCTGTTCTTCTCTATCAAAGATGCTCTCGGACTCTTTCTTCTGGAACATCGTCTTCATTTATTCATTCAAACAAGAAATATACCCGGGGATTTCACACCATTTGCGCTTACGAGTCCATTCATGCATCTTCTGATATATTAAGCTACTTAGTGTTCTGGGTCTCAGTTTCCACATTTGTAAAGTTAGGATAATAGCAGTGTCCAACTTCAGGAGGCTAATACGAAGATGAAATTCAAGGAGATGAGGCTGAGGAAGTTTTTATCTGTCATCTAGTGAGCGCCTACACCTGTTCATTATTATCCCTGCCATCACTGCAAACACGTATTGGCATAAAAAACAAAACAAACAAACAAAAAAAAAACACAGCACGAGTGTTTAACACAGGAGGTCTTCAAGAAATTTCAGCTAATTTAATGAATGCATTGTTCTCATTTATTCTGTATTTTCCAAGTTTTCAGTTCCTATTCCAGGTGATTTATATTTGTGTTAACATGTGAAATGCTTGTGATCTACTTTCTAAGGGATGTAACTGTACATATGAACACTGCTGGGGTTTTTTTCTCTTGTGCCCCCTTTTTTTTTTTTTTTTTTTGCTAATTTTTACTTTTGAATAATGTTACATGTACAGAAAAGCTACGAAAATAGTTCAGGGTTCCCATGGTAATGAAAATGTTTTAGAACGAGAAGCAATGATTGCAAAACATGCCAAATGTACTTTTGTGCCACCGAATGTCACTTTGTTTTTTTATTTTTTTAATGTTTTTATTCATTTCTAGGAAATAGAGAGACAGCGTGAGCAGGGGAGGGCCAGAGAGAGACTGAAACAGGCTCCAGGCTCTGAGCTGGCAGTCAGCACAGAGCCCGACGCAGGGCTCGAACCCACGAACCGTGAGATCATGACCTGAGCCGAAGTGGGACGCTTAACCGACTAAGCCACCCAGGCGCCCCTCAAATGTCACTTTAAAATGGCTACTGGTCCTTGCATATTTGTTTTGTATCAACTGCATTACAAAAGTCACACTCAGTTAAGGTCAACTGTCAATTTACTCCCTGCAGCCAATCCATTGTCTTCAAACAATGAAGAGTTGTGTTTTCTCTGCTTCACTTCTCTTACTTCTCTTCTTTTTCTCCTAGAGTTGCATTGGTTGTAATTTTCCATGTGCTGATAAGGAACATTCCAAATAGTAGACTTGCTTTCCTTTAACGCCTAAACGGGGAATTCTTTTATTGTTCCTGCCACGGGATCCCCCAGGGCATTTTTGAAGGTAAGCTTTGTTCATTTAATTCCCTCCTTAATTTTGATCTGTTATCCTCCATCCTGAATCAACTGACACATATTTTCCCAGAAATAAATTCACTTCTTAGAGATTTCCCAACTTTTACAATGGAGTTGTAATTAATATTATCTCACAAAGATGTGTGTCTCCTTAAACGTGTGTCTGTTTTTCTCGTTCCTAATTGTAGGCATTTCTGTTCTTTTTCTTTCTTTGTATCCCTTTCATTAGACATCTGTCTAATTTTGTCTGTATGTTTGCTTTGGGTAAAGAATTGATTCTGCAATTTCTTTCTCAGTTGTAGAATTTTTTTTTTTTTTGTAATTCACTAACTCTGCTGTTACCTTAATTCTCTGCTTGACTAATGAGTTTTTTGTTTTATTTTGTGCTTTAATCGCAACATGTTCAAATCTTAAAGTGTTTTATTTTTTGAGGATAGACCACATGTGTGTTCATTCACAGATTTTGAAAGATGTAATAGAAGAAAATGAACCTAAAAATCAGGATCAGGGGCCCCTGGGTGGCTCCCTGAGGTAAGCATCTGACTTCAGCTCAAGTCATGATCTCACGGTTTGTGAGTTCAAGCCCCACTTCAGGCTCTTTACTATCAGCCCGGAACCTGCTTCAGATTCTGTCTCCCTCTCTGTCTGCCCCTCCTCCACTCATTTTCTCTCTCTTTCTCTCAAAATAAATAAACATAAAAAATTTTTTTAAATTAAAATCAGGATTCATTTTACCACTCAAAGATGATCCTGTCCACATTTTGGTGTATATTCTTGTAGACCACTTTTCCCCTTGGGTTTGTGCCAATATTCTCAAATATTTATTACCCTTTTTTGTATTTTCTTGTATGAATCTTTAATATCTTATGATTTTTCCCAGTTAACACATTAATATTTCTATAACTTATAGTTAAGGCTTTGTAAGTTAAAGACATTACATTTTATCAATCAAATCTATTATTTTTTATATTCTGATTTTCTGCACAGCACATTGTATCATTAAGAGCCTTTTCAATTTATACTAAAATTATTGATCTACTCTTATTTCTCTTCTCTTATTTCTAGACTTTTTATTCAGAGAGAACTTCTATTTTCAAAGATTATATATTTTCATTATTAATTTATATTATCTATATTTTTTGTTTATTTTCTTCTCATAGCTTGCATGGTCTCTTGCTCCACACTTAACACTGAAGACTGAAATTTATTAGGGATAGTAGGTGACTCTTGATCTCGAGGTCATGAGTTCAAACCCCACATTGAAATTTATTAGGGATAGTAGGTGACTCTTGATCTCAGGGTCATGAGTTCAAGCCTCACATTGAAATTTATTAGGGATAGTAGGTGAGTCTTGATCTCGAGGTTATGAGTTCAAACCCCACATTGAAATTTATTAGGAATAGGGGCACCTGGGTGGCTTAGTCAGTTAGGCGTCCGACTTTCGCTTAGGTCATGATCTCATGGTTCGTGGGTTTGAGCCCCGCATCGGGGTCTGTGCTGACTGCCAGCTCAGAGCCTGGAGCCTATTTCAGAGTCTGTGTCTCTCTATCTCTCTGACCCTCCCCTGCTCGCTCTGCCTCTCTGTCTCTCTCCTAGAAATAAATAAAAATATTTAAAAAAAATTTTTTTAATGAAATTTATTAGGGATAGTAGATGACTCTTGATTTCAGGGTCATGAGTTTGAGCTTACTTTAGTTTTTCTATTTCAGGTTTTTATTTAAATTCTGTTTAAATTCTAGTTAACATATATGGTAAAATTGGTTTCAGGTGTAGAATTTAGTGATTAACCACTTACATATAACACCCACTGGGTGTAGAGCTTACTTAAAAAAATAAATAAATATTAGAACCACAAAATTGTATGCTGGAAACTAATATTACACTGTATGTTAGCTGCCTGGAATTTAAATAAAAACTTTTTTAAAAGGAAATTTATTAGGGAATGTGAAGATCAGATTTAACATTAGTTTTTCTAAATTGTTAATCACTAAACCCTTATTATGCCTTCAGGGATCCTCTAAGATACCTGGGAATTAAATTAAGTTGATAAAAATATTTTTCTATAACCTAAATTATAATGAACATTTTACTAAATTACAAAACTCCAAGATTATTCTTGGAAAGAATTCCTTTTTTAATTTTTAAAAAATGTTTACTTACTTTAGAGAGAAAGAGACGGAGCACAAGTGAGGGAGGAGCAAAGAAAGAAGGAGACACAGAATCCGGAGCAGGCTCCAGGCTCTGAGCTGACAGCTCAACTCATGAACTGTGAGATCATGACCCAAGCCAAAGTTGGACACTTAACTGTCTGAGCCACCCAGGCACCCTCTTGGAAAGAATTCTTTGAAAGAAATGAAGAACAATGGGAATACCAACTCTTACCATAAATTTGATCAAGGTTGTGGAATTTCATACTAATGTAATAAGACCTAAAGACAAATAGGAGTTATAAATTAGTATTATTTGGAGAAAGTAGGTGAATGTTATAGAAAAACTTAAAATTTTTAATAAAATCCAGTGGCATCTGGGTGGCTCAGTTGGTTAAGCATCCGACTTCAGCTCAGTTTGTGGGTTCAAGCCCTAGGTCAGGCTCTGTGCTGACAGCTCAGAGCCTGGAGCCTGCTTGGGATTCTGTGTCTCCCTCTCTCTCTGCCCTCCCCCATTCTCTCTCCCTCTCTCTCTCTCTCTCTCTCTCACACACACACACACACACTCTCTCTCTCTCTCTCAAAAATAAATAAACGTTAAAAAATATTTTAATAGGGGCATCTGGGTGGTTTAGCTGTTTGAGCGTCCGACTTCATCCCAGGTCATGACCTCACAGTTCTTGAGTTTGAGCCCCGCATTGGGCTCTATGCTGACAGCTCAGAGCCTGGAGCTTGATTTGGATTCTGTGTTCCTTCTTTCTCTGCCCCTCCCTCTCTGATGTGCTCTCTCTCTCTCTCTCTCCCTCTCTCTCTCTCAAAAATAAACATTAAACATTTTCTAAATTTTTAAGAAAATCCAGAAAGCACATACTTTATAAATAAAAAAAATCAAAAGCCTTCCTAATATAATAGCAGTACCAGAGATATAATTTGGGAGAATGTCATTGTTAATGCTATTAAACTCAACATCCATTGAAATACTGTGTAGAAATCATGCCATCTGCAACACCATGGATAAATCTGGAGGACATTATGCTAAGTGAAATAAGCCAGACACAGAAGTGTAAATGCTATATGATTTCTCTTATACAAGGTACCTAAAGTCATCAACGTCATAGAAGCAGAGAATAGAATGCTGGTTGCCAGTGCTGGAAGGAGAGGAAATAAGGAATTGTTGCTCAATGGGTATAAAATTTCTGTTATGCAAGATGAGTAATTTCTACAGACCTAGTGCATAACATAGTATGTATAGTTAATGATACAGGATAGTACACTTTAAAATATGTTAGGAGGGGGACGCCTGGATGGCTCAGTTGGTTAAGCATCCAACTTTGGCTCAGGTCATGATCTCGTGGTTTGTGGGTTCAAGCCCCATGTTGGGCTCTGTGCTGACAGCTTGGAGCCTGGAGCCTGCTTCTGATTCTGTGTCTCCCTCTCTCTCTGTCCCTATCCAGCTTGTGTGCTCTCTCTCTCTCAAAAAAAAATAAATAAACAGTAAAGAATTTTAAACTAAAATATGTTAGGAGGATGCCATGATACCAGGCATGAATGATTATGTCCAAACTTATCAACATGTTTATATCAGAAATGGGAAATTTTCTGTAACCAACTATACTTTGATAAAGCTAAAAATAAAAGACAAACTTATGTGAAAAACTTATGTGAAGACAAAGTCAGTATTTATAAAGTCTAAGACACTATGGTCAACGGACCAATAAAGAAGATGTGGTATATACATGCAATGGGGGAATATTACTCAACCATTTAAAAGACTGTAATCCTGCCATTTGCAACAATGTGGATGGTTCTAGAAAGTATAATGCTAAATGAAATAAGTCAGTCAGAGAAAACAAATACCATATGATTTCACTCCTAAGTGGAATTTAAGAAATAAAACAAACAATCATAGTGGGGGGCGAGGGGCGGGAAGAGAACAGCAAACCAAGGAGCAGACTTTTAACTAAACAGAACACACTGATGGTTTAATAAAGGGAAGGTGGGGTGGGGATTAGGTGAAACAGGTAATGGGAATTGAAGAATGCACTTGTGGGGGGCCTGGGTGGCTCAGTCGGTTAAGCATCCGACTTCAGTTCAGGTCATGATCTCACAGTTCGTGGGTTCGAGCCCTGCGTCAGGTCTAGCTCAGAGCCTGGAGCTTGTCTTTGGATTCTGTGTCTCCCTCTTTCTCTGACCCTCCTCTGCTCACGGTGTTTCTATCTCTCTCAAAAATAAATAAAACATTTTTTTAAAAAACAATGCACTGCTGATGAGAACTGAATAGTGTATAGAATTGTCGAATCACTATATTGTACACCTGAAACTAATGTAACATTGTACGTTTATTATACTGGAATTTAAAAAAATAATTTAAAAATGTTAAATCAATAACTAAGAAACTCTAGAACACTATATTTATAAATTTAGTGTTGGTTGAATTTATATTTGGATATTGATAATACAAATGAATCATAAATGATGATTAATGAGAATAATATTGGTTATTATTTTTTTATTAGAAGGAGCACCCAAGGTCCAGAGGATCTAAGAGATAGAAATCACAGAAAGACAGCACAATGCAAGAACCTCTTGAAGGTTGGATGACCTGCCTGTAGTTAGGGAATTCCCTATTCCCCCAAGCACCGAGCAGAGATTGCACCAGGGATGACTGCTGAGGGATGTGGGCAAGCACTGGAGCGGTGCTCCCCAAAATCGGGGCTGCATCAGACTGCCCAGGAGGACTTATCAAGGCACAGAGTGCTGACCTCACACCCAGAGCATCTGACTCAGTAGGGTCAGGTGGACCTGAAAATATGCATTTCTAACAGGTTCCCATGTGATGCTGAGGGTGCTGTGCCAGGACCACAGTTTGAGAACCACTGATCTTAGAGACAATCTTTCCAGGGGGCAGTGGGAACCACAATTTGTCAGCACAGAAAGCCAATCCTTAGCCAAAACAAATGACTTCATGGTTCCCCTGGGTTTGGATTAAGGGTATTTTGGTCATTCCGGGGAATGCTTATTTGGAGTGAATTTTGTGTTGCTTTTCCTTTTTTCTCTTTCTGGACAAAGCCAGTAGCCCATGGAAAGAGGAAACCAAACAGGAGCTGGACACTTTCTCCTCCTGGGATTCACAGAGAAGCCAGGCCTGCAGCCTTTCTTCTTTGGGCTGTTTCTGTCCCTGTACCTGGTCACGTTCACTGGGAACCTGCTCATCATCCTGGCCATCATCTCAGACTCCCACCTCCACATGCCCATGTACTTCTTCCTTTCCAACCTGTCCTTTTCAGACATCTGCTTCACCTCTACCACCGTCCCGAAGATGCTGTGGAACATCCAGACTCAGAGCAAGGTCATAACATACGAAGGATGCCTCAGCCAGATATTTTTTTTCATTGTGTTTGGTTGCCTGGACAATTTACTCCTGACCGTAATGGCCTATGACCGCTTCGTGGCCATCTGCCACCCCCTGCACTACATGGTCATCATGAACCCCCAGCTCTGTAGGCTGCTGGCCCTGGGGTCCTGGTGCCTCAGTATCCTGGGCTCCCTGCTCGAGACCTTGACCCTTTTGAGGCTGTCCTTCTGCACACACATGGAAATCCCACACTTCTTTTGTGATCTTCCTGAAGTCCTGCAGCTTGCCTGTTCTGACACCCTCATCAATAACATAGTGGTGTATCTTGTGACTGTTGTCCTAGGTGTTTTTCCTCTCTCTGGGATCCTCTTTTCTTATTCTCAGGTTTTCTCCTCCATCCTAAAAATTTCCTCAGCGACTGGCAAGTACAAAGCCTTTTCCACGTGTGGGTCTCACCTCTCGGTGGTCTCCTTGTTCTATGGGACAGGCCTTGGGGTCTACCTCAGTTCTGCAGTGACTTCATCCTCTAGGACAAGTCGGGTGGCCTCGGTGATGTACACGATCGTCACGCCCATGCTGAACCCCTTCATTTACAGTCTGAGAAACAGAGACATAAAGAGGGCCCTAGGGCAACTCCTTAGCAGACTTGTGCCTCTCAGTTTTGGGGGACCATTATGGGATTCTCATGAGTAACTGGTCACATGATCCCAAGGACCAGAAATCTTAGTTTCCTTTGTGCATTATTTTAAAATTTTTTTACTATGCCTTGTGGTTAATCTACACAATGGAATATTACATGGCAATGAGAAAGAATGAAATCTGGCCATTCGTAGCAACACAGATGGAACTCGAGGGTGTTACGCTGAGTGAAAGAAGTCAGGCAGAGAAGGACAGATACCATATGTTTTCACTCATATGTTGAATAGGAGAAACTTAACAGAGGACCATGAGGGAGGGGAAGGGGAAAAAAATAGTTAAGGAGAGGGAGGGCGGCAAACCATAAGAGATTCTTAAATACTGAGAACAAATGGAGGGTTGATGGGGCGAGGGAGAGGGGAAGGGGGGATGATGGGCAGGGGGGATGATGGGCATGGAGGAGGGCACTTGTTGGGATGAGCACGGGGTGTTATATGGAAACCAACTTGACAATAAACTATAATAAATAAAATAAATTTAAAAAATCTAAAAAACTTTTTGATGTTTATTTTTGAGAGAGAGATGGAGTGTGCATGCATGCAACTGGGGGAGGGGCAGAGAGAGGGTCAGAGGATCCCAAGGAGGCTCTGTGCTGACCGCAGAGACCCCACACACAGGGCTTGAACACACAAACTGTGAGATCATGACCTGAGCCAAAGTCAGATGCTTAACCGACTGAGCCCTCCAGGCGCCCCCTCTGTGCAATATTTTTATTTTGCCTCATTTTATGTCTTAGAGCAAAACTTTCCTTGTTTCTTCCCTGCCCTCTATTTTTCTGCAGGTTATGTCCTGGATTCCTTTGTTCATCTTGCAACCAGTCGCTTTAACTTTACATGAAGAGAACCTACTATTTTCTCAGCTATCTTCAGTCATGGTCTGGATTTCTTGAAAAAAAAAAAAAAATAAAATCCCATGTGTTCAATATCTATCTTCAAAGTGATGGGAGACGTGTGCCTGTTTTGGAAATGTTGCCTGCAAACATTTGGAGAGCTGTTTTCTGAGGTTACGCGAATAGAATCAAGTCAAAGGCACACTTCCAAAACTAGGGGCCAATAAATGTCTGTTGCTTCGCCACCCAGTCTGTGGCACTGTCATGGCGGCCCTAGCAAACCATTACACCTGCTCCCAAGAGGGGTTTTCTGCAGATAACAGACCACTGACCGGGGACTAGAGGCAGAAATCCCGGTTTGAGATTGGGCACCCAGGCAACGTTCCCCAGGATCAGCTGTGGAGTAGGGCACTTTCTAAGCTTCTCGCCTTTGCATGGACTTTTTTGGTTTCTGACACAAATGTTACCACGGCGACTGTAAATAGATTAAAGAATTCTGGATCTCTACTTCCAAGTTTTCTCAAGTACACATGCCCAAGGGTTCTCTTTGGATCCTGGAGAATGGGGCAGGGTGCGTCCCCAAAACATGCCTGTGCCTGAATGTTTCTTCCCACTTTGAGAGACGTAGGGGCTCAAGTGAAGCTTAATTTGATTCAGGAAAAAAAAGAATGTTGTATTTCCCGGACAAAAGGGTCATAGAGCTGAAAGATGTCCACGACATCTGGAATTGTGTTACTGTCTTGTGTTTTCCCCCAAGGTTTTATTAAAGTCTCATTTAATGTCCCACCCGGTTTATTCGGCTGCAGAAAAATAATGTTAAGTGACCAACATCCGCCCTTGTGCACTAAGGAGACACAGAGCTTCCTGAGGCCAGCATGGGGGCGCCTGAGACAACTGATTTCAGGGGTCAGTAGTCTGGACTACAAGATGCATGGACTCCTCCCCACGAGAAGCTGCTTCCTCTCTTCCCAGCCATGGGCATATAAAGTAAAGGGTTAACTCGGAAGGCTTCAGAGAGCTCAAAGCGTGCACATTCCAGAGAAAGGACTTGCCCTTGACTGGCTCCTCGGAAATAACCCCTGAGCCCTTGGAATTCCCTGCCTCATAAAAGCATCTTTGTATATGTGGGACCTTGAGCCATGCCAGGTGGTCCAAGCTGACTTTGTCATTTATGGTGAATGCCTGTTGTTGTTCATCTGAGGCCCTGGGCAATGCTATATTCATTTGACTTCTGTGAGGACCAAAGAATGAGTAGTGAAGGTCAACAGGCACCGCATGCCTACACGATGGACCCCCAATAACAGTCCTGGACACCAAGGCTCAGGTGAACTTCCTTGGCCGACACGACTTCATAGGTGCTGTCACACATCACTGCTGAGAGGATTAAGTGAGTCCCTGGGATTCCACTAAGAGGGGACAATGGGAAGCCCATGTCTGGTGACTTCTGGACTCTGCCCCAGGCAACTCTGCCCTTTGCAGATTTTCATCTGTAATCTTTCACTGCAATAAACTCTAAAAGTGCACAGCAGAGCTTCTCTGAGTTCTACAAGTCCTTCTAGCAAATCATGGAACCTTCAGGTCTTGGGGACCCCCGGCACGGAGGCCATACACATTGTTTTATTATGATAAATAGTGGTTACCCCTCACATCCTTCAATTCC
This sequence comes from Proteles cristata cristata, assembly GCA_017311185.1. Taxonomy (NCBI): domain Eukaryota; kingdom Metazoa; phylum Chordata; class Mammalia; order Carnivora; family Hyaenidae; genus Proteles; species Proteles cristata. The sequence continues at coordinate 413,625 of JAESUZ010002026.1, read as the reverse complement.
ACCACCCCTCAGCTTGTTGGACCCGAAGTTCACGGTCCTCCACAAGTTCTCTGCATGCGCCCAGAGAGAAATGGAGGCCTTGGACACCCTTTCGTTTCTGCTCCTGTATCTCAGTTCCCACCAAACAAGCTGGACGGAACATGTGTGTTCAGGGCACAGGCAATCGGGCAGTGGGTCTTCCCTAGGACCACCCACTCCCCCAGCCCCCGTTCCCTCCTCTATGGGCGGCAGGGCTGGGGTCCCCTCACATGGCACTCTCGTTGCCTCCCCGGCCCCTGGACGCCCCCTTCTCTTGTGCCATGAGTGACTTGTAGGGCTTCCCCAGGCTGGGGAGGGTGAGCTCCGCTTCCTGCAGCTCCAGCTCCCGCTGAGATAAATGCTCAATGACGGCTGCTCCGATGGAGTCTCCCAGAACGTTGGTCATTGTGCGAAGTCGGTCACTGTTCGGGGGGCATGGAGAAGCCACTGTTATTCGAGGTCTGAAGAGCTCACGGAGGGGAAGGTGTAGCAGGGTGAGGAGGGTTCCTTGTGCCTGGGAGTTGGGGCTCGCGTCCCATCCACAACCACAACCACAACTGGCAGGTGCCTCCCCTTCCGTGTCCTCAGTTTCCCCTCCTAACAAGCACAGGCTGCACCAGCTCTGACATGCTCACATTTGATCTTGGCAGTGCGATTCTTTCTTTTTAAGGATGTAAACATCTCACAGAGAAAATTAGAGGTCGGGGGCTGAACAGCATACAGAAGGGAACCACCGTGAGTAAATCAGGCCAGATCGGAGGCTGTCTAAATGGGACTCAGGTCCTGCAAACAGCTCCCAATGGGGATGAAAGTCCAGAGTTTTTTGTTTTTTTTTTTTTTAATGTAAACCTCTTGTTTTTCAAAGTCGAGAATTCAAAATAAAACAAAATGAAAACCATTTGCAAGCCTGCTCTGTCCCATGGACCCCCTTCTTGTGACTTCTACATAAAGTTGGTACAAGGGGGCTGTTCAGGCTGAGAGCGAAAGCCCCCATTGCTCGTCTCCTCCCTGCCCTACTTCCCCAAGGTTATCTCTGGGATTTGGGAACTGCGAGCTACGGCTTGGAGTACGGTCCAAGGCTTCCCTTTACTCTAAAATTCTAGAGCTCCGTGTCCTTGTGGGAATGAGGGCCCACGGGTTGGGGGTCTGGCGGGGAAAGCAGGTGGAGTGGGGGGGGGTGAGGGGTGAGGAGAGACAGCACCAGGGTCTGAAGAGACTCACAGGAACCAGTCCACCGCTATGATCAGCGTGATGTCCTCAGTGGGTAGGCCCACGGATGTGAGCACAATGACCATGGTGACCAGGCCCGCCTGGGGGATCCCCGCAGCCCCAACGCTGGCCGCTGTCGCCGTGATGCTGCACATGGAGAGAGAACACAGGCAGGTGGGAGGAGGGAAGGGGAAGATGAGGAAGATGGTGAAAAAGGACACAACAGAAGGGAGGAGGCGGTTCCCCGGGACATCTTAAATTAAGCTCCTGAAAATGAAAAGCAGCCTTCAATAAACATATTCTTTCAACTCATACTTAGTGAACGTATAAGACAAGCTAGAGGCCCAGTAGAAACTCCCATAGGAGAAAACCCCTGTCCAAACAGAGCTCACATTCTAGAGGGGAGGCAGGCAATGAGCAAGGGGAGTACTTAAAATACATACTAAGGCAGATGGAGGTATGGAGAAATCATTCAGTCTACGAAGTCCAGACCATACAATTTTAAATCGAATATTCAGGGAACACTTCCCCGAAAATGTGATGCTGGAGCAAAGACCTGAACGAGGTGATAATGTTTGCTGTTATATTTATAATTACCACCTTGGGACCTCTGGGGGACGAAGCCCAGGAATCCATCATAAGAGCCTCATGTTACCAGGATGCACCAGCCGTACTTTGGAAAATACTGGGCAAAGGGATGTCCCACAACAGCATGTGAAAGGAGATGGGACTGAACCATCTCACCAGCTCCTGACAACTTCACTTGGCCTGGGAGACTGAGCTCATCCTACATCCCCCTGCCTCCAACATTCAAAGCCTCCCTTGACCTCAAGCTGAGGTGTCCTCCACCCCCAGCAAAGCTAATGACTTTTTTTTTTTAATTTTCCAATGTTTATTTACTTTTGAGAGAGACAGAATGTGAGAAGGAGGGGCAGAGACAGGGGGAGGCACAGAATCTGAAGCAGGCTCTAGGCTCTGAGCTGTCAGCACAGAGCCTGATGCGGGGCTTGAACCCATGGACCACGAGATCATGACCTGAGCCAAAGTCGGATGCTTAACTGACTGAGCCACCCAAGCACCCCCAAGCTAATGACTTCTGAGGCCTCACCTGCTGGCAGATCCCACCCAAGACCGCCTCACCTGATAGTGGTGATCTGGCCCAGGTTGAGCTCATAGTTGTTGACTTGGGCGATGAAGATGGCGGCCAGGGCCTCGTACAGGGCGGTCCCGTCCATGTTGACGGTGGCCCCCACAGGCAGCACGAACCTGGTGATGCGTCGGTCCACACCCAGGCCCTCCTCCAGGCAGCGGAAGGTGATGGGCAGCGTGGCAGAGCTAGGAGAGAGAGCCCTGGAGGCTGAGAACAGGGGGTGGCAGGGAGGGGCTGGGGCCTCAATGAGCCAAAGAAGAGATTCTGCTGGGAACGCTGAGACCACGTGGGAGCCAGAGCAAGGGAAGGATGGCAAGTGGATAACATTTCAGAGGCTGAAATGTTAACAGAATGTGCTTCATGTTAACAGAAGCACACAGCAATGGCATCCCCCTAGGGTGAAGGGCTCTGGACCCGCTTAAAGCCAGTAGCTTAAGGCTGATTACCAGGCACATGTTTGTGCCACGAGTGAACTTTTTCCACTCCCAAAAAAGAGAAGATTAAGGGTCGGCTGACCTCCCACACCACATGCTCAAGATTGAGAAAGAGGTGTTACAGGGACCCCTAGGCCCCCACTCTTGCAGCTCAGGGGGCAACCTCAGCTACACTAACCCTCCTGGCCTCTCCCCCCACCACTCCCCAGGGGAGAAAGAGGAACCTAATTGATTAGGGAGTTCAGTTGAAGGAGTGGGCATCTCGCTTCGCTGTCCGCAAAACATGTGCTCTGCCTGGTCAGCTTGACGCCATGCAGTGAGAAACCAGGACCCACAGAAAAGGCCTTTGGGGATCCAGCCCCGTGATGACCAGGTTGAGTTTAATTCTGGGCTACGATGGCACCAATCCTATTGGCCACAGATCAAATCTCCAGGCAGCATTATGAGCAATAAAGATGATACCATTCTTCCAGCTGGTCGGCTCTTGTGATCCTTCTCAAACTGTCTTGGATTTAGATGATGGGGAAAAGGGAAGCTCTTTATTAATCCCCCCAAATCACAACAAAAGCCGATGGAGGCCAAGAGGCTCCCAGACGCCATCTTGGGGGGAAATGAAACTCTCTAAGCTAGAAATTGACTGAGAACATGGAGCACTTTGGAAGCTTGGTCTTAAATCGGCAACTAGTTCTCCTCCATATAAAACAGAGAAATGGACAAGGAGGAAAGAAGGTCAGGAGAGCGAGCCCGGGACAAAGATCAGCACTCAGGTGTCGACCGACCTGGAAACCTTCAGGAGCTGCTGACATTAGTGCACAGCTCAGACGGGGTTCAGTAGGGGGCAGAGAAGGGCAGGACCCCTAGGAGAGCATGCGAACAACAGTGAGCCTCGTAGAAGTACCAGGGGTGGGGGATGAGGCCGTACCTGGAAGACGTGCCCATGGCAGTGATGAGGGCCTGCAGCATGCCCCCGATGAAGGGGAAGGGGTTCCGGTGGGTGATGAGGAAGTAGATGAGGGGCAGGACACCACCAGCGTGGAGGAACAAGCCTACGATGACGGTCAGGGTGTACATGCCCAGCTGACCCCCCAGGACGGCCATGTCCTCCATCTCTAGGATCTTCCCAGCAATCAAGAACAGGATGCCCACAGGTGCGTACCTAGGCCAAGCCAGACACCCGTCAGAGCTCCCTCATGACTTCCCCTATAGCTCAGAGCTGGCATCCCCAAAGCTTTGCCCATATAAGCCCCTGGGGCCAGGTAGCGCCCACCATCCAGCCCCCTTTTCCACCTCAACCTTTCCCCACACACTGGCCAACAGGGGTGGGCCCCACGGGCACAGCCCACTTCCTCTTCCCACTCACCCAGAACTCACGCCCACTACAGTGGGGAAAAGTTCCCACAACTCAACTCCAGGCGATACAACCCTATGAGGTCTCTCTTACCTCCATTCCCATTCAAGTCCGTCCCCAAAGAATCGCTGTCTTTGGGATATTTCCCTAGACATGGCCCAGACGGTCCCTATCACTGGCCTTTGGACTTCCCTTATTCACCACCTCCAACTATTTTTGGGCAAACTGTGTAACCTCTATGCCCCATTCCCTTTCCTGTAAGTGCGTATTCCCACCCACTCACCGGCCCTGAGCTATTTCACCAGAATTTCCACGGACATCTCAAACCACATGTCTTTTTAAATCATCTACTTATTCAACCACTCTCTTGAGTACCTGCTCTGCTCCAGTCACAAGGTCCCTGCCCCTATGGGACCCACATCTTGACGGGAAAATGAGCAGTACGCATAGAAATACCTAATTTAAAACTGCAGATGGTGACGGCCACCAAACAGAGCCCCTGAGAGAGGCTGCGTAAGCATGCGGGGTCAAGGAGGGGTGTCTTTAGACACTGACATTCATGCAGAGGCCTGAGCAATGGAAGGGGACAAATCCATCTGAGCGGGAAGCATTGCAGGCACAGTGGAAAGATCCTGAGATTGGCATGAGCTGCAAGAGCTCAAGGAGTGGAGAGCACACCAGTGCGGCTGGAGCAGCGAGTGAAAGGAAACAGAAGTGAGTTCATCAGGGGCTCACCTGTACCCCCCCTTACAAACCAGCACATCTCTTAGTCTCGCAAGTTCCTGCCTCTACTGCCTTCGTCACCCATCACCAGGGTTCAGTTGTTACTCCTCTGTGTTGAGAAACTAAAGTCTGCAGCTGGTTGTTCTCCCGGAAGAGGCACTGGAGGGGGTAGGGACCTCCTGGGAAACTGGTACCATAGCTTGGGTCAGAAACGGGGGGACTCACACGGAGGCTCTGGGAAGGAGGATACTGGGCACTGGCCCGGCCACATGTATATTCCCTTGGGCTCGGCTAAGCTCAGGGGGACTGATCGAAAACTCGAGGGTGCCGAGGTGTCTCCCAGCCTGAATCTACCTCTGTGTCTGCTTCATGAACACCCTTCCCAATCTCCCCGTCTTCATCCCTCCTCCTGGATCCCGCACAGAATACCTCACCTCTAGGTCAACTGCACAGGGCTTCTTACCTTGCACACTCAGCCACCCGGGACATTGAGATATTTGACCCAAACCTGCCAATACCACCACTTTAAATTTACGGCTTCCAATTCAGGGAAGCCTCCAGTCTCATTGGTCTTCTTGGTCACCCTTGATAAGTTCACCCTTCGTGGCTTTTCCAGGCTTTAACCTTGGCCTCTAGCCCCTTACACAGCTTTCTAGTTCTTGGGGATTCTGTACAAAGTCCTCCCCAGTTTGGGACTAGACAGTCTTGTTAATATCTTTTCATTGTAAGTTTATTTCTTTATTTTTGAGAGAGGCAGAGAGAATGGGGGAGGGGCAGAGAGAGAGGGAGAATAAGCCCAAGCAGGCTCCACGCCGTCAGCACAGAGCCCGACACAGGGGTCAAACCCATGAACTGTGGGATCATGACCTGAGCTGAAGTCAAGAGTTGGACACTCAAGTGACTGAGCCGGCCAGGTGCCCCGGTCTTAACATCTTGCACGGCCACTCCCAAGTCACCCTGGGCTCCCACCTCTCTGAACTCCCCACCATTCTCTTGCAGGCTTCGCTTGTTCTCTTCCCTCTGCTTGAAGGGCCTCTTCCCTCTCTCTGTCCTGTTGAATTCCCACCTACCTTTCAAGACCCAACTAAGAGGTGACCTTTTCTATGTCTCCCTCCTCACCTTCCCAAACAGAGTCCACTACCTATCCGTCCGTTGGCTGCTCACTTCTCCACCTTCCCCAACGCTTTTTAAACATCCCTTTACTGTAGGACCTTCCAGCGTGAATCACATTTATCTAGTACGTGGCTATCTCGTCCAAGGCTTCACGACTGAATTCAATGGATCTCCGTATTCCAGAGTTCAAGATTGAATTAGCCTGGGAAAATGTCGGCTCAATGAATGAAGGAATTGGTGAAGGAATGGAGACATGTAAAGGATGCATGAATGTGTGCATGTATCGATTAAGGAATAATTAGCAAGTGGATAAAGGAATAAGAAAATAAGCAAATGAGGGGTGCCTGGGTGGCTTAGTCGGTTAAGCGTCCGACTTTCGCTTAGGTCATGATCTCGCGGTTCGTGGGTTCGAGCCCCGCGTCGGGCTCTGTGCTGACTGCCAGCTCAGAGCCTGGAGCCTGCTTCAGCCTGTGACTCCCTCTCTCTCTGACCCTCCCCTGCTCACGCTGTCTCTCTCTCTCTCTCCTAGAAATAAATAAAACATTAAAAAAAGAAAGAAAGAAAAGAAGCAAATAAGACACAAACGAAGGGGTGAGTGAATGAATGAGGGCATTACGTGAACAGATGAACAAATGCAGGGTTTACCTGAACGAGTCAATGGGAGGATAACAAATGCAGAGATGAATGAGCAGGCCAAAGAATGAGCTCAAACAAATACATAGTGGAGCGAGTCAATAAATAAATGAATCAGCCAATGGTTTCATTAATGCGTGGATGAGTCCACGAGTGAATTTACGAGTGAACGTATGAATAAATTCCCCAATACCTATATGAATGATTTTGGCCAAATGGCCCCAATGGCCCCTTGAGGAACGGCCCCACAACCTGACTTCCCAGCCCCAGCTCCACCCTTCCCGCATGCTGTCACCTGCTCACGCTGTCACACCCCAGCACTCACCAGATAATGATGCCCACCATCCTCATAATAGCCTCATTGAGGCTGTCGAAGAAATCCCGGAGGACTCGGCCCTTGTGTTTCATGCCACCAATGACCAGCCCAAAGGCCACAGAGAAGACCACGAGGCCCAGGGCATTGATGCCATTGGCTGAGCCGGGCACAGGCACAGTCTCCTCGAAGCTCAGCACCTCCTGCAGGGTGCCCAAGGCCCATGTGACATTTTCCAGGAGGCTGGTTCCGTTGTCCATCGAGGATGGGGGAGGCATGGAGGTGCCCGGCTCAGATCCATTCTCTGTCCTCACTATGGTCCTGGTTACCAACCTCGTACTGTACTGCGTCTTGAACTGAAACATGGAGAGATGGGGGCCAAAATCGATTCATCAGAACCTCCTGGAGAAATTTACTGAGAACACCAGTTCCTGGTTGCCACACCCTGGAGAGTCTTATTCAGTGGATCTGAGTGAGTAAATGAATTACTTGACCAATGCATAGAAGACCGAAAGAGCACAAGAATGGAACAATGAACAACCAATGCATAGATTCTGCATTTTTCAAAGCTCCCCAGTCAAACAATTTAGGGGGCCTCTCTCCTCAACCATGTATGGTGAGACACATTGGTTCCTCCTCCAGAACCATCCCCAGGCAGCTCTTGGCCTAAGTCCTTTTCCATAAGCCTCCCTTGATCATCCCACCAATGGGAGGTACATTCTTTCTCCCAGACTCTTCCAAAAGCCCCTGCTCATTGCTCTGTTAGGCCCTTCTTCCCATCCCTCACTCCGGGACCATTCACTCGGCAGCAAGCACCCCGCCCCCACCCCCCACCAACCACTCCGATCCTTGAACAAACTGTGTACTTCCCCCTGACCTGTTTGAAGCAGGCCTCCACAAGGTTGGGCGGAAACATATTTCTGCAGAAAAACATCAGAGGAAGGGAGGTGGTTAGACCTTGGGAAGGAGCCTAGGGTGATAATAGTAAGAGGAACAGCAACAATAATAATGGCAGCCAACATGTGAATGCTTACTCTAGGCCAAGTGCTGAGCTAAGTGCCTTACCTACATGATCTACACACTACAATAATGCTAGAAGTGAGCACTAGTGATGTCCCCGTTTTATGCACAAAGAAACCAAGTCACAGAGAATTTATGGAAGTTGCCCAAAGCCACACAGCTCCTCAGAGGTGCAGATGGACCTCAAATCCAGGTCTCTCCGAGCCCTTCAGTGGGGAGGAGAAATTCCCTACTGAGCCACCTTGGGGATTTCAATTCATACACATGTGCCAGTGATGCCTCAAGAAACACAGACAACTTGTGGAATTCCCCCAAGTTAGTGACCAGAGGAGAACCATGGTGAGCCTTGAATCTGGCTGTCAAAAGCTTGCTTCTCTAAGAGAATCAGTCATCCTCCAGTGGAGCTTGGGAACCCCAGGCACCAGCTATTCTGAGCCCGTCTCAATGTGTAGCCTCCCGAGCTAAGGGCAAAAAGATCATACCCTACGAGTCACCTACTCCCAGAGCATTTGTGCAAGACTCCAGGGCAGAGAGCAGGTACCAATAGTCTAGGTTCAACTTGGGTGTTGCATTTCCAGGCTGACTCAGCCTGTCCCACTTGCCCCTCCTTGAGTACGGTTTGTTGCCTCTAGGGCTAGAGTTCCCATCAAAATTAGAAAGGACGTCACCTGACCAGGTCCATGAAGGCATCTGCTGTGGGGATGGTCTCAATGCGGCCCTCACGGTGCAGCCCCTCCTTGGAGCCCTTCCCAGGGTGGATGATGGTGACCATGAGGATGCCAATGAAGACAGCAATGACCGTGGTCACCATGTAGTACACAGCTGCTCGCATCCCCATCCGGCCTGTTGCCTTATTATCCAGGGACGCCATACCTGGAAGACAGGGGGGACAGCCCTTAGCAGCCCCATCAGCACCCCACCACCCACTCGCCCATCCATCAGCTCATCTTTCCTCATACCACCAGCTCAACAAGCATCCCACCAGGCTTCTCCTCCTTCTGCGCCCCCCAGCCCAGCACCCACACCACCATCCTTCGACCCACTCATCCCTCTTCAACCCCATTCCATTTTCCATGTACACCTTGCACCCCATCCTTCATCCCAAGCACCACATCACCAACCTTCCCTTTTCAACCCCCACCCCGTCCTCCGTTTGTACCTATGTTGTACCATGACTTCACTGTCATTCCACTCATCATCCTGCTATGGACCCCAAGATTATACTTCCCTCCAGCTCACCTCACTGTACACTACCTGCAAGAGATACTTCTTTTGGTGCCCCATCCAAATGCCCTTTACCGGCCTAATGCACCTGTCGTCCTTCAGCTGCTGCGTGTGTGAGCTGCTCACAGTGTGTGCTGCCCCGTTCTCTTGAGAGCTGCTCTCAGCAGAACAAAAGCTGCCTTGCCCAGAAACACCCCATGGAAGGCCTAAAGCCAAAGACGGCCTGGAACTGGGATTCAAAACGCCAGTTCCTTTGACTCAGGTGGGGGCAGAGTTGAGAAGAACAATTCTTAGCATTACTCCTGTTCCACAGCTCCTCATGGGATAAGGCTGAGAGGCCAACCTTCTTCTGAGCCCACATCTCTGCCTAGGTTCTCTCCCTGCCCCGGTCTTGCTTCCCTCACTCACTCATGGGTCTCTCTTGAATGCCATCCCTCGATCAGTCGCTTGTGCAAATATCCCCATCTTAGGCTCTGCTTCTGGGAAGCCCAACCCAAGAAACCATTCTTTCATGCCTCCATCTTCATCCTGATCAAGTCTGGAGGTTGGCAATCAACCACGTGAGTTTGTTTTTGCAAATACAGTTTTATTGGAACACAACCATTCCCATTTGATTATATTTGAGTGTGTAGCTGCTCCCTTAATGCAACTGAGTAGTTGTGACAGTGATCGTATGCCCCTCAATGCTGAAAATGTTCACTCTCTGGCCCTTTGCGGAAAAATGTGCCGACTTCTGCATAACCCATCCATATTTCTACCCCAGCCCCCACCCACCATCCCGTCCCCTTCATCTCAAACACCTTTACCCACATCCCACTCCTCGACCATCCATGCCATGCTACCTTCCCTGGCTGCCCCCCTGAATGATGCTGGTGTTTTACCCCTGGCAGGCTGGTGTTTTACCTCCATGGAAAAGTAAAGTTACTGAGATAAGTGGCATAGGTCATATTGGGTCTGGAATCTGAGTTTGATGAAGATCTGGGCTTTGGCCAAGAAGTGGGGGCTAGGCGCAGGCTTTGTGTTCAAGGTCCTGAGGTAGGGAGGTGAACTCATGCTTGGGGATGGCCTTGGCTCCAGGTTTGAGCCGGGGCTACGGGATGGGTCTTGGGAGCCCACACTGGCCTGGGCTCTCCCTCACCTGTGACCAGGCTGGAGACAATGAGCGGCAGCACCAACATCTGCAGCATCCTCATGAGAAGCTCTCCAGGGAAAGAGAAGTACTTGATCTGTCTGTAGGTCAGCTGGTACGGGCGCAGGGCAAAGGCCAGGCTGACCCCTAGGGCCAAAAGAGAGGCGCTGTGGAGTGGTTTGGGTCACTGCGCCCCATCTGCGCGAATGTGCCCTTCTGGGGGGACGCAGCGGGTGGCGGGGACGCGCGCAGGGGAGAGCCAGTCGGCGGAGCGAAGATGTGTGCGGGCAGGAGATTTCCCCGGGGTCCCCGCCCCTCCCAGCCCGCTCACCGATGACCACCGCGCTGACCGTCAGCAGGATGAAGGCGTTCCGGCGCAGGAAGCGCAGCACGTGCTCACGGGTCATGGTCTGCAGGCGCAGGCGCGTGCGCAGCGCCCTCTGCTGCAGGCTCTCCTGCAGCCGCTGCAGCCAGCCCACCCGGCCCAGCCGCTGGCCACTCTCCCGCAAGAACAGGCTGTTCCCGTGGCTGCTCATCGTCTATCTGCGGGGGACACAGGGGCCTTGCGGTGAGGGACAGGGGAAAGGGCCGAAGGAGCTGGCGAGGAACTCAGAGAGAATCCAGACACCGGGGGAGGGGCGATGCCCACCCATTGGGAGGTGCCCATCCTGAGACTCCTGAGAACACTGCCTGGGGTTCAAGGCTTACATCCAGGGAGAAAGAGGTCAAGATCTCCAGAATCGCTCCCGGACTTGGCTGGGGAGAGGCAGGATGGGAGACCACAGCGTACAGGATGTTTCTGCCATTCCCTGGCTCCAGAACACTCCTTATTTCACACCATCGCGAGGAACTGGGGGCTGTCCCAGTCCACAAACCAAACTAGCAAGCCTTTGCTGAGCGCCAACTGAATGCAGAGCCCTGGACAAGGCACCTGGGGCTAGCCCCCTAGATAAATGTGGTTTGGGGCCTGGCCTGGAGGTGCTGACACTGGACCTTCCACAACGGCATAATTATCAGGAACCTGGCAAAAGTGAGCCCAATAAATTCAGCTGCCTTGCATGAGAGCTCAGGTGAACAAAGGAGCTGGAGGTGGGGTTCCTCAGGGAGGAAATGGTGACCTTGACCCCAGTGGCTCTGCCAGATCCATCTTTGAAGGGGACTGTGATGTTCAGAGTTCTCTCTAGGATGCCAGGCACTACTTCCAAAACCACAAGTTTAGGGGCATCTGGGTGGCTCAGTGGGTTAAGCGTCCAACTTCGGCTCAGGTCATGATCTCACGGTTCGTGGGTTCGAGCCCCACGTCGGGCTCTGTGCTGACAGCTCAGAGCCTGGCACCTGCTTCAGATTCTGTGTCTCCTTCTCTCTCTGCCCCTCCCTCATTTGTGCTCTGCCTCTCTCTGTCTCTCAAAAATAAATAAATGTAAAAAAAAAAAAAAACCAACAACCTCAAAACCAGACATTTATGTCTCCTTTGTATATGACCACATCCCTGTAACCTTACTTATTTAAATAAATATATCTCAGTGGAAACTTTAGATCATCACTTCAAATACAAATTATATTTGAACACACATTAAATGAAATGCATATAAAAACAAGAGCCTGTCTATCCTCTTACCGACTAAATACCTTACAAGTATAAGCAGCTTGGAAATGTGACTTTCATGGGCCAGGAGAACTTTTGCTTTCGTGAACTTCTTCCTCCATTAAAAAAAAAGTACAATATTAAATTATATTTTACAACTGAATTGTTATAAAGATGAATATAGTGTTTTGGAACTAGATAAGGTTGATGATGGTTGAACACTAAGAATGTACTAGATGCCACCGATGACACTTTAAAATGGTTGGGTTTCTGTTATGTGAATTTCACCTAACATCATACATTAAACCATTTTCTTTTATTAAGTGTAGTTCTTGGGGCGCCCTGGTGGCTCAGTCACTTAAGCGTCTGACTTCAAGCTCAGATCATGATCTCACAGTCTGTGGGTTCAAGCCCCGTGTCAGGCTCTGAGCTGACAGCTGGGAGCCTGGAGCCTGCTTTAGGTTCTGTGTCTCTCTTTCTCTCTCTGCCCCTCCCTTGCTCTTGCTCTCTCTCTCTTTCTCTCTCAAAAATAAATAAAACATTTTTAAATAAAAAAATAAAGGGGTGGGGGAGGAGGGGTGGGCATGGAGGAGGGCACTTGTGGGGATGAGCACTGGGTGTTATGTGGAAACTAATTTGACAATAAACTATTTGTATAAATAAATAAATAAATAAATAAATAAATAAATAAAATAAAAATAAAGGGGTGCCTGGGTGGCTTAGTCAGTTAAGAGTCCGACTTTCGCTTAGGTCATGATCTCGTGGTTCGTGGGTTCGAGCCCCGCGTTGGGCTCTGTGCTGACTGCCAGCTCAGAGCCTGGAGCCTGTTCCAGTCTGTGACTCCCTCTCTCTCTGGCCCTCCTCTGCTCACGCTGCCTCCTCTCTCCTCTAGAAATAAATAAAACATTAAAAAAATTTTTTTTTAAATAAAAATAAAATAGTTCTTTCTTCTGATTTTAAAAGAAGTGAAAACATTTCTATGGGTCTTATAAGTATCATGGGTCCTGAGTGATAGGCAGTCTGGCCTACAATCGATCTCACAAAAAAAAAAAAAAAAAAGTGGCAGTGCCCATATTCCAGACATCCTGGGAACTCTGTTGTCCCTCTAGATTCATTCCAGGGCAAAAGGCTGATCACCAGGGATGGCATTGCTCAGTCTCTCGTGGCTGCTGGCTCCTGTTTTGGTCTGGCCAGTGGGAAGTAGCAGGAGAATGGCCGGTGGAGGAGCATTTATTCTCCCTACCCCACCCCTGACATGTCCCTGTGGGCAGTGGCTGCGTTCCTCTGCCTCAGGCCTCAGCTCCCATCAGACAATCCTTCATGCCTGTTGGCCATTTGGATGCCTTCTCTGAAAAAAAAAAAATATGCCTGTTTAGTTCCTCTGTCCATTTTTTAATCAGACTGCTTTTGTCGCTGCTGTTATTGTTGAGTTGTATGAGCTCTTTATATATTTAGGATATCAGCCCCTTATCTGATACATGGTTTACAAAAAAATGTCTCCGGTTCTGTAGGCTGTCTTTTCCTTCTGTTTCTTTGGCTGTGCACAAGGTTTTTCATTTGATGTAGTCCCATTCGTATATTTTTGCTTCTGTTCATGCTTTTGGTGTTATATCCAAAAAAATCATTGCCAAGACCAATGTCAAGGACCTTCTTCCCTCCCTTGTCTTCCAGGAGTTTTATGGTATCAGGTCTCATGTTTAAGTCTTGGGTCCATTTCAAGTTATTTTTCTGAGTAGTATAAGAATGAGGTCCGGGCGCCTGGGTGGCTTAGTCGGTTAAGCGTCCGACTTTCGCTTGGGTCATGATCTCGCGGTTCGTGGGTTTGAGCCCCGCGTCGGGCTCTGTGCTGACTGCCACCTCAGAGCCTGGAGCCTGTTTCAGTCTGTGACTCCCTCTCTCTCTGACCCTCCCCTGCTCACGCTGTCTCTCTCTCTCCTAGAAATAAATAAAAAACATTAAAAAAAAAAAAAAAAAGAATGAGGTCCAACTTGGGGCGCCTGGGTGGCTTAGTCGGTTAAGCGTCCGACTTTCGCTTAGGTCATGATCTCGCGGTTCGTGGGTTCGAGCCCTGTGTTGGGCTCTGTACTGACTGCCAGCTCAGAGCCTGGAGCCTGTTTCAGTCTGTGACTCCCTCTCTCTCTGACCCTCCCCTGCTCACGCTGTCTCTCTCTCTCTTCTAGATATAAATAAAACATTAAAAAAAAAAAAAAAGAATGAGGTCCAACTTCATTTTTCTGTATGTGTTTATCCAGTTTCCCCAACGCCTGTTGAAGAGACTACCCTTTCCCCACTGGGTGTTCTTGGCTCCCTAGATGTGAGAGAGGTGCTGTTGCTAATGACAATCATATTACAAGATACAAATACATCAAAACAACATGGTACCCACCTTATACTCATACAATGTTACACATCAAATATGTTTCAAGTAAAAAAGAAATACAATCCTTCGTTACAGCCAAGGCTCCTGTCCTGCTACCCCCTTACCTCCCTGGTCCCTCCCCTCCCCCACTCTTGCTGATACCTGACCACTACTACACCAACCTTACTGGTCTCCCTTAACTTTGCTCATATCTCTGTAAACACTCCTTAAACTCTTTCCAGTCCTGCTTTTTGAGGGTGCCGTGTCCTGACAAATACCCCAGATTTACCTGGCTCTTAGAAAAAAAAATCTCCAAGGGGCACCTAGGAGGCTCAGTCAGTTAAGAGTCCGACTCTTCAGGGGCGCCTGGGTGGCTCATTCGGTTAAGCATTCAACTTTGGCTGAGGTCATGATCTCCCGGTTCGTGAGTTTGAGCCCCGTGTTGAGCCCTGTGCCGACAACTCAGAGCCTGGAGCCTGCTTCAGATTCTGCGTCTCCCTCTCTCTGCCCCTCCCCTGCTTGCACTCTGTCTCTCTCTCAAAAATAAATAAACATTAATTAAAAAAAAAAGGGTCCGACCTTTCATTTCAGCTCAGGGTCATGATCTCACGGTTCATGGGGTGGAGCCCCATGTCAGTGCTCTGTGCTAATACCGAGGGGCCTACTGGCGATTCTTTCTTCCTGTCTCGCCCCTCCTGGGCTCATAAACACACACACACACACACACACACACACACACACACACACACACTCTCTCTCTCTCTCTCTCTCTCTCTCTCTCTCTCTCTCTCTGTCTCAAACAAACGTGGAAGGAAGGAAGGAAGGAAGGAAGGAAGGAAGGAAGGAAGGAAGGAAGGAAGGAAAGAAAGAAAGAAAGAAAGAAAGAAAGAAAGAAAGAAAGAAAGAGAGAAAGGAACTCTCCAAGCCAAAGGAAGACAGTCAATATTGTTCCTGTGCTGAACTCTGCACATTTGGTTGCCCACTGCACCTGCCACTCTCTGAGGGGTCGCGGCTTCCAATCCCTCCCCCTGCCTGCCCCCCAGCCTCAGTGCCTAAACCCACCCAGGAGGGGCTGGGAGTCTGTCAGAGACTCCTCTAGAACGCAGACCCCTGGGGTTTTGGGGAGGGGGGGTGTTTGCTGCCACTAGCTATGCAGCTTCTTTTCCGGGGTTACTGTCTTCCTTGTCCTCCCCTGCCCCCCCCCATATCCAAAGGAGGAGACAACGGCCTCAACTTTCCCGGCCCTGCTTCCTCCAGGTCCAAGTTCCCATGCTCAATCCCAGATCAGAGTCAGGCCCCTGCTCCAAAGGGGTCCATCACTTTGAAACCACAGTGCTGTTTCTCACCTTGCTGTGAAATCCCAGACGTGGGACCACAGACTACACAGGAAACCCTTAATTCCTCTCTCTCCCTCTCTCTCTCTCACGTGTATGTTTCCCATCACCAAGCAGTAGTGGGAAACTGTCCGTTGGTCCCGAGGGAGTGCTCTGCTGAGATCCGAACCAGCCACAGAACCTCCCGACCGAGTTTTGCCCCTTTCCTTTCTCTTCCTTACAGGAAGTAGCGCAGCATAAAGCGGGGATGGACAAACCACCGTCTGAGGGCCACATCCGGCCCGCTGCTTGTATCTGTAAATAGCTTTATTGGCACAGAGAGCCACGTTCGTTCCTGACGTATTGTCTACGGCCTGGAATGGGGGTGTTGGGGGACAGGCATCGTATGGGCCGCAATGCAGTCTCTCTGGCCCTTTACTGACAAAATCTGCCAGCCCCTGGCCTGACAGAGGCGCGTACCTGAGTGCTTGATCTCAAACCCCCTCCACCTTGCTGGAACCGGTCACCTCCTGTGTGGCTCAGGCGGCTCCATTCACACGCCGCGTACAACAGCACGTGGTGAGCACGAAACAGAAGTCACCGGTGGTCGATAAAAAAGCAGAACCCCAACAGCCACACAGTGGAGGCTGGAGACAAATGCTGAGCCCTGGGTTCTCTCTTCTCCAGTCTCTGCTGGTGCGAGGCTTTCTCTTGACCCTGTTTCTTAGGCGTGTCGCTGGGGAAGGGGCCCCGCTAGTGTCCTCAGGGTCTGCAAGTCTTCCAGGATGGGTCTCCCACCTGCTTTCTAACCTCCAGACTCTTAGACGTGATGACACGTATGGCCCCCACCCACCCTTGGAGCCAAAGGAAGGAAAGGAAGGGCCTCCTGCATCCTAAAGCTGAAGCAAGTTTGGTGGCCAAATGTATGCATCCTCTACCTTTTATCTCAACACTCCACTGGCCAGAGCCACGAGCGGGGAAAGAGGAGGGAAGTCACACACATCACATATCACACACACACTGAAACACACAACCTCACACACCTTTGTGTGCAACTGACACCTATACAACCGCACACACAATCACACACACACACACACACACACACACACACACACACAAACTGTTCGGACACACAAGCCCAAACAACGCCTTCAGAAATGCAGCATCCGTCACACAATCTCCCTCACACAAACACACACACACACTTGCCACATCCATGCACACCATCCAACATACAACCTCACACATGCCTTCGAGACCCTGCACAGTTCCCCTTCGTGCACGAAGCTGCATACAGTGAGCGCCATACAGCCCCTACACACACACACACACACACACACACACACACACAACTTGGGACTCCAGACACAAAACTTCAGACATTCAACCCCCCATTTAAACACCCAGCCCACACGCCTCTTCGGGACGGGAAGCCCACTCACAAATTCAGTCTCCCACGCACACACCACCCCACGCACACGCACAACTTCACACCCAGCACCCGCGCAGCGCGTCGGTGGCCAAAGTCTCAGCCACAACCAGGTGTGTCCGGAGTTGGAGGAATAAATGCCCGATGAGAAAGGGATCTGAGCCCTGGAAATGGAGAAAGCACCAGGCACAGAGATGGAAACCTGCCCGCGAGTCGGGGCCACAGAGGGCGAGGAGGAGAGGGAGACGGGAGACGGGCAGTGAGACGTCGGGGAACTCAGGCGGTGGGAAACTCACCAAGGCGACCGGAGGAGCGTCTGCCACCCAGCGAAGGGGCAGGGAGAAGCCGAGACAAAGGCGGCCGAGAGGTGGGAAGGCGGACGCAGGGGCGCCGCACCGCCCGACCCCGGGGTGGGCCCGCCAAGCCCGCGCCGACCCCGCCCGCCCCAAGCCCAGAGCCCCTGCCCGCGCGGGGCCGCGGGGTCCCCACTCACCCGCGCCCGGAGCGGCGGGGGCGGCCTGCGCGCGCCTCGGCCTGCGCGCTGCTCGCGGATGCAGGTGCCGGAGCCCGGCGAAGCGCCCGGCCCGAGCCGCGGGGACCCGCCAGCGATGGCGCAGCGCTGGCGCGGGGACCGGTCGGCGGAGGCGCGGGCGGGGAGCCGGCACGCGCTGTGCAGCGGGCGGGATCCGCGCCGGCCCTGCGCTCACGTGGGTGCGGGGGCGCGGGGCGGCCGGGGGAGGGGGCGGGATCCCCTCCGGGATGCCCCCCGCCTCCCCCGCGCCGAGCCCAGGCTCCGCCACCGCGCGCCAGAGGCAGGGCAGGGCGCGGGTGCGGAGGGAGGGGGATCCTGGGGCGGGCGGGGTGGGTGGCCTCTCCCGCGGCCGGCCTCCGCCCCCGACTCGGAGCCGCGCCTCCGAGCCCCCGCCCCCCTCCCCGCGCCTCCCCGGCCCGCCCGAGGCCTGCGCGTCCGTCCCTGGGGGGCGCGGGGACCCGCCCGGCACCGCTGGGCCCGGTCCCGCATCCCCGGCGGAGGTCTGGCGAAGGCGCGGGCGCCAGCCTCCCGGTGCCCACGGCCGCCACGTGGGCTCCGCTGCCCCGCTTCTCCCTGCGGGTGCGCAGCCCGGCCTCGGCCGCTTGGCCGCTGTGTGCCCTTAGGCTGACCGCTCTCCCTCTCTGAGCCTAGTCTTATTTAAACAACGGAGATGACTTTACCGACCCCACAGAAAATTAAAAACTGAGTGTGAAAATGCAGTGCGAGGCATCGCACGAATGGGAGACGACTAATTCCTGCAGGCTTGTAATTAGTATTATTCTTTGCGTCTTTGGAATCCACCCGGCAAGGCTGATCCTGAGTTTCCTCTCAGATGCCACCGAATTGCTCACTTCCAGCACCTCCCATCTGTCCTGAAAGCTAACTGCCATTTTCAAGAGCTGAGGGCGCAGCCCCGCACCTGTGTTGAAAATCAGTGTATGTTTCTTACTGTCCTTATTGTCATCGAACAATTATTGATCCGAACGTCATAGTGTGGGCGGGCTCCCTTGCTTATAGATAGTCTACACACAGGGAAGTAGGTATCTCTACCCCCATTTGATGAGGGGACAGGTGCTCAGAGAGGTTCAGTGACTTGCCCAAAGTTACCCAGTCAGGGAGCAGCCACTTTAACTTGCTGCCTGGACTCCTCACCTTAATAGAAAACACACACACACCCCTCCGCAGGTAGGTGGTTCTCAAACTTAGCTGTACCTTAGACTCCCCCAGCGGCACCCTAGACCAATCAGTGTCCTTGGATGTGAAGCTCAGGCGTCAGCACATTTTAATGCTCCCTGAGTGATTTCAACGTGTGGCTAAGGTGGAGACCCTGTCCTAGATGTCAGGTTCTCCTGGATCTCTCTCTCTCTCTCTCTCTCTCTCTCTCTCTCTCACACACACACACACACACACACACACACACACTTGTGATCCCTGCCCCACCCCTCCCCACTTCCTCCTTTTCCCACACAGGCTGTGCGCCATGATTCTGTGTTCTTCTCTGAGCCTGAGCCGAGAGCACCTGGCTCTTGCCGTCATTCCCTCCACAAATATTCCTTGTGTGTCCACTGTGAGCTAAGCTGTGCTGGCTAGAAGCTGGAGACTGAGCAGGGAGGAAGACAGCACCCTTGATCTTTTATACAAAATAATAAGTAAATAGCAGTTTTGAAATGAAGGAGTCTCAGAACTCCTTTACACTTTTTTTACACATTTTTAAATGTTTATCTTTTTTCTTTTAATAGTTTATTGTCAAGTTGGTTTCCATGTAACACCCAGTGCGCATCCCCACAAGTGCCCTCCTCCATGCCCATCAAAGAGACAGAGTGTGAGCAAGGGAGAGGCAGAGAGAGAGGGAGACACAGAATCCAAAGCAGGCTCCAGACTCTGAGCTGTCAGCACAGAACCCCACGCAGGGCTTGAACCCATGAACTGCAAGATCATGACCTGAGCCAAAGTCGGACGCTTAACCAGCTGAACCACCCAGATGGCCCCACACTTTTTAATTAAAGTGGACCCTCCAACACCCAAAAGCCCAGAATAATCATGATTTTAAAAAGTCAAATTCCCATAGAGGGGTCCAATATACTGGATTAGGACTCCTCAAAAGTCAAGCCATCAAACACAAGGAAAGTCTGAGAAATTATCACAACAAAGAATAGCCTGATATAATGTGAGATCCCACAGGGGCTCCTAGAACAGACAAAGGACTTTAGGAGAAAAAACTGAGGAGATCTCAACAAAGTGTGGAGTTTAGTAATGATGTACCAATATTGGCTCCTTCATTGAAACAAATGCATCATACTAACAGAAGAGAGGGGAAATGGTTGTGGGGAATGTGGAAACTCTCTGTAACACCTTTGCAGTTTTCTGTAGATCTAAAACTGTTCTAAGAAATTGTGTTTGTTGATTAAAAAGATCATGGGAGACTGACAAGTTTTCATCCATGTAGATTATACTTATCAATCTTTATCGTATTTGAAGTTAAGACGGAGAAAGCTTTGGGCCACCTGGGTGGCTCAGTTGGTTAAGCGTCCAACTTCGGCTCAGGTCATGATCTCACGGTTCATGGGTTGGAGCCCCATGTTGGGCTTTGGATTGACAACTCAGAGCCTCAAGCCTGCTTTGGATTCTGTGTCTCCTTCTCTCTCTGTTCCTCCTCTGTTCACACTGTCTCTGTCTCTGTCTCTCTCTCTCTTTCAAAAATAAAATTTAAAAATGTTTTTAAAAGCTGAGAAAGCTTTTTTTTAATATATATATATATATATATATATATATATATTAATGTTTTATTTATTTCTAGGAGAGAGAGAGACAGCGTGAGCAGGGGAGGGTCAGAGAGAGAGGGAGTCACAGACTGAAACAGGCTCCAGGCTCTGAGCTGGCAGTCAGCACAGAGCCCGACGCGGGGCTCGAACCCACGAACCGCGAGATCATGACCTAAGCGAAAGTCGGACGCTTAACCGACTAAGCCACCCAGGCGCCCTATATTTTTTTTTTCTAGAGAGAGAGAGACAGCGTGAGCAGGGAGGGTCAGAGAGAGAGGGAGTCACAGACTGAAACAGGCTCCAGGCCTGAGCTGGCGGTCACACAGAGCCCAACGCGCTCGAACCCACGAACCGCGAGATCATGACCTAAACAAAAGTCGGATACCCAACCGACTAAGACACCCAGGCGTCCCGAGAAAGCTTTTTTTAAATTTTTAACGTTTCTTTATTTATTTTTTTAATGTTTTATTTACTTCTAGGAGAGAGAGAAAGACAGCGTGAGCAGGGAAAGGTCAGAGAGAGAGGGAGTCACAGACCGAAACAGGCTCCAGGCTCTGAGCTGGCAGTCAGCACAGAGCCCAAGGCGGGGCCTGAACCCATGAACCGCAAGATTATGACCTGAGCAAAAGTCGGACGCTTAACCGACTAAGCCACCCAGGCGCCCCCGTTTATTTATTTTTGAGACAGAGAGAGACAGAGCACAAGCTGGGGAGGGGCAGAAAGTGAGGGAGACACAGAATCTGAAACAGGCTCCAGGCTCTGAACTGCCAGCGCAGAGCCCGATGTGGGGCTCGAACCCACCGACCACGAGATCATGACCTGAACCGAAGTCAGACGCTTAACCGACTGAGCCACCCAGGTGCTCCAAAACTGAGAAAGCTTTAAAATATGTATTTACTCATCTTAACCTAAAAATAAAGTTATTATGTTTATATAACTAGCATATTCTATGAAAAATAACTATTTTCCAAAACAAGAAAAAATCATGCAAAGACAAGCAATGTTTTACACTTTTACAAATTGCTTTCATGTCTCGCTTAATAGAAAGTGGGATTCTCAGGGCACTTGGGTGGTTCAGTCAGTTAAGTGTCCGACTTCAGCTCAGGTCATGATCTCATGGTTCATGAGTTCGAGCCCCACATCAGGCTCTGTGCTGACAGCTCAGGGCCTGAAGCCTGCTTCAGATTCTGTGTGTGTGTCTCTCTCTCTGCCCCTCCCCTGCTTGTACTCTGCATTCTGTCTGTCTCTCTCTCAAAAATAAATAAACATTAGGAAGGAAGGAAGGAAGGAAGGAAGGAAGGAAGGAAGGAAGGAAGGAAGGGAGGGAGGGAGGGAAGGAGGGAGGGAGGAAGAAAAGCCTTTAAATGTTGGGAAGCTGTCAAGATCACTATGGTGAATCCAGGTTTTTTTCAAAATTCTAGTTTTCACTTAAAACTGCAAATATTAATATCATTTAAAAAAAAAAAGCAATACTGGGGCATCTGGGTGGCTCAGTCAGTTAAGCATCCGACTTTGGCTCAGGTCAGTTGGAGCCTGGCATCAGACTCTGTGCCGACAGCTCAGAGCCTGGAGCCTGCTTCAGATTCTGTGTCTCCCTCTCTCTCTGCCCCTTCCCTGCTCGTGCTTTCTCTCTCACTCTCAAAAATAAAAAAATGTTAAAAATAAAGAAATGAGTTCTCGAGTCATGAAAAGGCACAGAGGAAACTTCAAAGCATGTTCCTGAGAGAACATCTGAAAAGGCTACATACTGTGTGATCCCAACTATATGACCTTCTGGAAAAGGCCAAACTACAGAGCCAGTGAAAGAATCTGTGTTTGGTAGGGGTGGGGGAAGGGGAGGGAAGAGTAAGGGGAGCACAGAGGAGCGAAATTACTCTGTCTGAGACTGTAACGATGGACACGTGTCATTCTACAGTTGTCCAAACCCGTGGAATGCACACCACCCAGGGTGACCCCTAATGTGAACTGCGGACCCTGGGTGAGGACGGTGCGTCCGTGTAACTTCATCAGTCGTAGCGAATGTGCCTCTCTGGCTGGAGATATTGATGATGGGCAGGGCTGCGGGTGTGCGGGGACAGGGGCAACAGAGAACTCTCTGGACCTTCTGCTCCATGTCGCTGCAAATCTAAAACGGTTCTTTAAAACAAGTCTTTAAAAAAAAAAAAAACCACCCCATTAAAATCAGGAAAAAAAATAAGAACATGCACTCAAGAGTTGAGTTTTAATAAAATACACAATGTTTATCCCTTCATCAAGGACACACTAAAGGAAAATTAGCTTTCGGCTTTTTAGCCGGGGTGAAGGATGCAAGGTCTGTCTGCACACTTCGGGGCCGCCGACTTGATTCATGCGAACAGGCTAGCAGCTGTTACTCACCACTGCTTTTGCACCATGAGAGCACAGGCTAACACAGTGCTGGGGCGGGGGGGGCGGGGGGGAGTGGGGAGTGGCTGCTGATGGCCACTGATGTCCTTTGGGGAAATGAAAATATCCTGAAACTGGATAGGATAGAGATAATGGCTGCACAATATTGTGAATATGCTGAAGGCCACCGAATTGTATTCTTTGAAATGCTTAATTTTATATTGTATGATTTTTTAATTTTTTATTGTTTTTATTTATTTTTGAGAGAGAGAGAGAGAGAGAGACAGAGTGTGAGCAGAGGAAGAACAGAGAAGTGGAGACACAGAATCTGAAGGAGGCTCCAGGCTCTGAGGTGTCAGCTCAGAGTCTGATGCGGGGCTTGAACTCACTAACCGTGAGATCATGACCTGAGCTGAAGTCGGACACTTAACCGTCTGAGCGCTCCCCCTACCCCGGCGCCTCATATGTTGTAGGAATTTTACGTTGTTCCACCTCAATAGAAAGAACAGTGCTACCAAACCCTCAATATTTGAGATAAATAACATTTCAACACAAAATTTTTAAAAACACAAGTGAATGCAAAATTCACCATGAACGAAATATCAACTTTCCAAGTAGAGACAGGATCAGAATTCCTGATTTTTATTCCTGCGCAGGCTCCCATATGGCTGGCTCCACACTCTTACAGATGCGGGTTTTTTTTTACATTTGGCTCACTATGGATTTTTGCCATAATTTGGGTGGGAGGAGTTGGGGATGAATTGTCAACACTGGAAGATTATTTATCCTTTTTGTAGGAGAGAATACCTTTACTACCTCTGAATGGATAAAGATAACTGCCCAAAAAATAACCCATAAAGAAAAATAAAACCTGATATATTTTGCTGTGTTGAAATTATGTAAACACAGAGTGACTATCTACCTCATTGCCCTTTTCATTTCTTTTTTTTTTTTTTTAACCATTTTATTGAGGGGGCACCTGGGTGGCTCAGTTGGTTAGGCATCCGATTTCAGCTCAGGTCATGATCACACGGTTCGTGGGTTTGAGCCCCGTGACTGGCTCTGTGCTGACAGCTCAGAGCCTGGAGCCTGCTTCAGATTCCGTATCTCCTTCTCTCTCTGACCCTCCCCTGCTCATGCTGTCTCTCTCTCTCTCTCAGAAATAAATAAAACATTAAAAATTTTTTAAACCATTTTATTGAGATACACTTGACATGTAAAAAGCTGAATGTATTTAATGTATACAATTTGGTGAGCTTGGGAATAAGTATACACCCATGAGACCACCACTATTAAGGCTATAAACATATCCATCACCTCCCAAAGCTAATATTCCAAAGATATTCCAATAATAATATTCCAATCACTTCTCTTACACAGAGTGTTTGGGCACTCCCTTACACTTCACACCCCCAGTAAGTGCCTCACTCCCCTGACCCTGGCCCTGAAATCTCTCATTCTTCCAATAAGGGAAAGGCTACTGGCTTCCTTTTATAGATATAAAAGGGGCTCAGGTCAGAGCGGCTAAAATGATCAAATCAGGAGACTCTAGATGTAGGGCACCCTCCTATACTGTTTGTGGGAATGTAAACTGGTGCAGCCCCTCTGGAAAACAGTGTGGAAGTTGCTCAAAAAATTAACACTAGAACTCCCCTATGACCCAGCAATAGCACTGCTAGGAATTTACCTGAGGGATACAGGAGTGCTGATGCACAGGGGCACATGTACCCCAATGTTCATAGCAGCACTCTCAACAATAGCCAAAACATGGAAAGAGCCTAAGTGTCCATCAACTGACAGACGGATCAAGAAGATGTGGTTTATTTATACAATGGAATACTACATGGCAATGAGAAAGGATGACAGCTGGCCATTTGTAGCAACGTGGATGGACCTTGAGGGTGTTATGCTGAACGAAATAAGTCAGGCAGAGAAGAACAGATACCATATGTTTGCACGTATAGGAGGATTAGGAGGAACTTAACGGAGGACCGCGGGGGAGAAAAAGGGGAAAAATAGTTGGGGAGAGGGAGGGAGGCAAACCACGAGAGACTCTCGAATGCTGAGAACAAACTGAGGGATGATGGGAGTGAGGGAGAGGGGGAGGGGGGAAGATGGGCACAGAGGAGGGCACTTGTGGGGATGAGCACTGGGTGTTATATGGAAACCAACTTGACAATAAACTATGAAAGAATAATAATAATAATGAAAGAGGCTCAAAGAGGTTAAGTCACACCCCACATTGCTAATAAGTGGTGTGGCCAGCGTTTGAGCCCACCCCTGGTCCACTCTGACCACTGGCTCCAGCTCTTGTCTCGCATGAGGAGGGCAGGCCAGCCTGTGGAGCACCCCCAGGCTGTTCCAGATGACTGCCCCGGCTGCCGGGTGGGGCCTGTGCAGGGGGTGAGCCATGAAGAGCCTGAGATGGAAGAATCGAGGCTAATTCCTCTGTGGGAAGCGCTCCCTATTAATTAATTAGGGCAGAGTTGGCCTGCGGCATCCCCGCAGCCCCCAGAGTCATTAAGGAAGAGGGGGTCTCATTATCAGCTACCTGCTTCCCCATCATCCCCAGGGCCCTGGAGGGAGCCAAGGAAAAGAAAAAGGAAGGTCGGGTCCTCCTTCTCCAAAACCCACCCTTCTTACTACCAGTGTGGATTCATATGCAAACCACAAGCAGAGTTACTGTGGGGAAAAGAAGAAAGCGATGAGGGACTAAGCTCTCTTCCCTGCTCCCAGTTAAGTCTGCATTTATATTGGTATGACATTTGAGAATAGGTAAAGCCATAAAGACAGAAAACAGATTTAGTGGCTGCCTGGGTCTGGATGGAGGGGCGATGGAAAGTGACAGCTAATGTGTGCAAGATTTCCTTTTTGGGGAGATGGAAATGTTCTGGAGCTAGATGGTGGTGGGGGTTGAATAACATGATGAATGAACTCAGTACCACTGAATCATGATTCTACAGTGGTTACAATGGCTACGCAGATAATCCTGTTGCAATGTATACATGTATCGAATCAGCGCATTGTACACATTACACTCACGCAAAGTTACATGTCAGTTATATCTCAGTAAAACTGCAAAAATGGCTGCAGCAGTAAAATTTTACATTATGTGTAGTTTACAATTAAAAAATTGAGTCTCTGGGTGCCTAGGTGGCTCAGTTGGTTAAGTGACTTTGGTTTAGGTCATGATCTCAGTTTGTGAGTTCGAGCCCCGTGTAGGGCTTGGTGCTGTCAGCTCAGAGCCTGGAACCTGCTTTGGATTCTGTGTCTCCCTCTCCCTGACCCTACCCTGCTCCCGCCCTGTCTCTCCCCAAAATAAATAAACATTAAAAAATTTTTAAATTGAATTTCCTTCTGGCTCATGATTGTTTATTCAACATACATGAACCTCTGCTTTGTGCCCAGCATTGCCTGGGCAGGATAGCGTGGCCCTGCCTTCAGAGCTCTGCCTTATTGAGAAACGGCCCTGGAGAACTTCCGGACGGCTTCCTCAGACACTCTCCACCCTCCCCTTGCTCTGTGCCCTATGACAAGGACCGCCATGGCTCATGCCAACAGGCTCCCTTGCTCTCTGGCTTCTGGCTGGGTTCAGGCAAAGGGAGACCTTGCAGGAGGTGAGAAGGATAAAGGAATGAGGCCTGATTACTTCTCCCCATACCCTCACTGCAGATGACTCTGCCCTTGGACTGCAGACCTCCAGTCCTGGGGAGGCAACCCTCTCCACGCCCTGGTGCTGAGTACTCCCTCCTCTCTCTGCTTCTGCGCAGGCACCACTGGCTCGAGGCTACTGCACCTTCCTTGTGGTTTCCTCACCCGCTCCCCACCATACGGTCACCAAACTGTCACCACACCACCCAGTTCGAGTATACATCTACTTCCTGCTTAGACCTCCCACTAGAAAGGCATTTGGAAAAAGCAGTAACAAACTATCTAGGCATGGATACATAAGTCCTGGAGACGTAAGGCACAGCATCATGACCTTAGACGTCAAGACTGTATTATAGGGGCGCCTGGGTGGCTTATTCGGTTAAGCGTCCGACTTTCACTTAGGTCATGATCTCGCGGTTCATGGGTTCGAGCCCCGCCTCGGGCTCTGTGCAGAGCCTGGAGCCTGTTTCAGAGTCTGTGACTCCCTCTCTTTCTGACCTTCCCCTCCTCATGCTCTCTCTCTCTCTCCTAGAAATAATAATTAAAAAAAAAAAAAGACTGTATTATAAACTTCAAAGTTGTTGAGAGTCTAGATCCTAATTGTTCCTACCACACACACACAACAGAAATGGTAAGGATGTGACATGATCGAGGTGTTAGCTAATGCTGGCATATTGCTAATGCAAGCATACTGCAATGTATAAATGCATCAAACCAACACATTTGTATACTTTAAACTTACATAATGTATAGCAATCCCTCCCTTATCTGCTTGGGTGTGCCAAGACTCCCAGTGTGTCTGAATCCTAAATAGTACCCAATCTTATATATACTATGTATTCCCCCTATATATACACACCTATGATAAAGTTTAATTTATAAGTAAGGCACAGTAAGAGATTAACAGTAACTAATATAAAATAAGACAGTTATAACAATATACGGCAATAATATTTGTGTGAATGTGCTTGCTCTGTCTCCCCTCTCTCTCAAACTATCTTAGTGTGCTATACTCACCCTTCTTCTTGTGATGCTGTGAGATGATAAAATTCATACATGATGAGATGAAGTGAGGTAACGTGACGCAGGCACTGTGACACAGCATTAGGCTTTTCTGACAATATGTCACAAGGAGGATCATCTGCTTCCAGAGCTCAGTTGACTGAATGTAACCAAAACCGTGGGAAGAAAACCCGCAGGACAGTGGGGACCATTGTGTGCGTCAATTACATCGCAATAAAAAATAAATTAATAAAACCAGCCATCACAACTCAAGAAAAATAAAATATAAATAAGCAGGCTGTGAGAAGTAGACTGTAGTTGCAGAGGTGGGAGAAGCTGGGAACACAGGAAAAGCAGCACTGAAGGAAAGAGAGAGAGAAGGAACAGAGAGAAGAAACATTAAAGACTTTTTTTATGATCAGGGTAATGCATGCTTGTGTAGAACATTTTTTAAAGGTAGAATCCTAATCCTATTCCTCATCACCATGAAAATGCTGGATTACTTTCTTGGTGGGGATATTTTGCCTACTTCAAAATTAGAATCATGTTGGGGCGCCTGGGTGGCTCAGTCGCTTAAGCGACCAACTTCAGCTCAGGTCATGATCTCGCGGTTGGTGAGTTCGAGCCCCATATTGGGTTCTGTGCTGACAGCTCAGAGCATGGAGCCTGCTTTGGATTCTCCCTCTCTTTACACTTTGCCTACTCACACTTTCTCTTTCTCTCTCTCTCTCTCTCTCAAAAATAAAAAAACATTTTAAAACATGTTTTAAACTTAGAGTCATGTTGATAGGCTATAGCATGAATAAACCTTGAGGACATCACACTAAGTGAGATAAACTAGTCACAAAAACCCAAGGGTTGTATGAATCCACTTATATGAAGTACTTAGAGTAACTGAATTCACAGAGACAGACAACAGAATGGTAGTTGTCAGAGGCTGGGGAGGGAGCCCCAGGGAGCAACAGGAGCTAGTGTTTAATGGGAACAGAGTTCTAGTTTGTAAAATGAGAGAGTTCTCGAGACGGATGGCAATGATGGCTGCACAACAGTGTGAATGTACTTTACGCCGCTGAATTATGCGCTTAAAAATGGTTACAATCGGGGGTGCCTTGGTGGCTCAGTCAGTTGAACATCTGACTTGATTTCAGCTCAGGTCATGATCTCACATGAGATCGAGCCCCACACTGGGCTCAGCACTGGGCATGGAGACTGCTTGAGATTCCCTCTCTCTATCTCCCTCTGTCCCTCTGCCATGCGCTCTCTTTATATATTTTTCCCCCAAGGGTGATAGTGATAAAGTTTATGCCATGTATATTTTGCCACAGTAAAAAGAATTAGAATCATGTCACTTTGCCTTCTTGTTGTCCTGTTTATAAAGATGATTACTATATTATGATTCATCATATGCCTTAAGCAATTACGCCTCTCTGTCATGATCTTCGTGGTTTACTTAGTTCTTCATGTTCTGTCTCCCCCACTGGATGAGAAGCTCATGAGAGAATTGGCTTTGGTTTGTCCCTCTCTTTTCCTGGTTCTTAGCCCAAGGCCTGACACAGAGCAGGTGCTCAGTAAATATTTGTTCAATCAATCAATCCATTAGGAAGGAGAGAGTTTCTGGTGGGCCCCAAGTCCACTATCTATTTCCAACCTGCTCTGCACTGCAGGAGTCTGATAGACTCTGTGCTGTGGAAAATCTAGAAGGTCCCACAGAAGGAAGTCTCCAGCAAGAAATGGGAGCACAGAAGAGGATTAGGGAGGGAAACCTGGAAATTAGAAGGTGGGCTCAGACAGCTGGTAGAGGAAAAGGCTTCTCCTCTCTGGTTCTGCAACTGGAGCACCAGAAAGGTACCTGCAATGTGCCCGAGTGACAGGGAGTGCCACATACAGATAGATCAGGAGTAGGCAGGGGACCTCAGACTTAAGGGACAGATGCCATTATATCAATTTCATAGGGTGCTTTAACAAATCACCACAAACATGGGGCATTTAATACAACAGCAGTGTTCTCTCACACTCCTGGAGAACAGAAGTCTGAAATCAAGGTGTTGGTGTTGGAAAGGTTACACTTCCTCCAAGGCTCTAGGAGAGGATCCTTCCTTGTTTCTTCCAGTTTCTAAGGGGCTTCCAGCAAACATTGGTGTTCCTTGGCTTATAGATGCATCACACCAGTGTCTGCTTCCTTCTTTACATGGCCTAGTGCTTGTCTCTGTGTCTTTACATAACCTTCTTATAAAGACCTCAGCCATTGGGCAAGGATCCATCCTATTCCAGTATAACCCCATTGTAACTTAACTAACTACATTCACAATGACCCTATTTCCAAGTAAGTTCACATTCACAGGTGCCAGGAGTAGGGACTTCAACATATCTTTGGGAGGAGAGGCAATTCAACCCTAACAGTAGATAAGGCTCTTCATCAGTCCTGACTCTCTCCTTCTTTGGGTTCCTCCATAAATGAAAAGGATGCTTGAAGGTTGGGTAGCCAGAACAGGAATGTCCGTGGATTATTTCTCACCTCCACCATCCTTCAGTCATTTACATAAATAGGCATTAAGTGACAGCTCTGTGCCAGGAAATGGGCTTGGCAACGTGATTCAGTTGTGGCTAAGACAGATGAGATCTTCATCAAGGAGCTGGCTTCTAGAGAGGGAGGTGAGAATCACAAACCGATAAATGCTGTGAAGAGAAGGAGGGCTACTGTGTGGCAGGACAGTGTGATACTTCAAATCAGAGAGTCAAGGAAGGCTCCTTTAGGAAATAATGTTTGAACAGAGACATAAAGGGTAAGAGAGACTGAACCATATGAAAGTACAGGAGAACCTCCCAGAGAGGGAAGAACATTATAGAGAAGGGGAAAGCAGGAGCAAAGACCATGAGACAATGGAAGCTCAGCGAGTCTGAGCATAGCTTGGCTGACCTTTCGTGATTCAAGGACAGAGTGGGAGGATATGGGTAAAGAAAGCCGGGCAGGAACCAGATGGTAAAGAGCTGGGACTCTGTAGATCTTGGTAGGAAATTTGGATGCTGTTCTAAACTTAAGGCTCATCTCACTGAATCTACCCATTAGACTTAAAGCCATAGTCTCCCTAACCTAACAAGTAATACCTGAATCCACTAACGTGAATGAGCTTTTCTTAGGGAGAAGATGAGGAATGAGAAGTGAATGGAAGATGTAAACCTAATGTATCAGTTAGCTGTTGCTGTATAACAAATTCTCCCAAATCTCGGCAGCTTAGAACAACACACATTTATTAAATGGGTTCTTATGGATCCGGGCATGACTTAGCTGAGTCCACTAGCTCAGTCTCTCACCAGTCTGCAGACATGATGTTAGCTGGGCTGCTATCTCTTCTCAAGGCCAGGCAGGGGAGGAATGCACTTCCAGGCTCTCTCCTGTGGTTCTCGGCAGGATTCAATCCCTCATGGGATATTGGACTGAGGGCTTCAGGTCCCTGCTGGCTGATAGTCAGAGGCTCCCTTAGTTCTTTGCCATGTGGGCTTCTCCATTTCTGAAAGAGTGAGCAAGATAAAAGCCATGAACTCTTTTTTTTTTTTAATATTTTTTATTTATTTCTAGGAGAGAGAGAGAGACAGCGTGAGCAGGGGAGGGTCAGAGAGAGAGGGAGTCACAGACTGAAACGGGCTCCAGGCTCTGAGCTGGCAGTCAGCACAGAGCCCGACGCGGGGCTCGAACCCACGAACCGTGAGATCATGACCTAAGCGAAAGTCGGACGCTCAACCGACTAAGCCACCCAGGCGCCCCAAAAGCCATGAGCTCTTTATAACTTAATTCAGAAGGGGCATCCTATCATTTTTGCTACATTCTAGTCATTAGAAGTGAGTTATTAGGTCCAGCGGAAACTCAAAGGGAGGGGATTACACAAGGCATGAGGAGCAAAATGTGGAGACCATTGGGAGCCATCTTTAAGGCTACCTAACTCACCTGAAGGACACTGCACTCAAGGGGTGGATGGCAGACAGGCAGACAGTGAAGGATTAAGACTAGAGGTAAAGGGACAAGTGTGAAGGTGTGCGAAGTACGAAGGAAAAAAAAGGGAGGAGATTCAAATTACAGGTGGTTGATCATTTCAGATGCTACCTAGAGATCAAGTTGAATGGGACAGGAAAGAAACTCTGCGATTTGTCCATTGCAAGATGGCGCTGAAGGCCTTTTGTCTGAAGCATTCAGGGCACTGATGGGGACCAGAGTCATAGGGACCAGTCCATATCCCTCATCAACAAGCATGGTCACCACCCTTGCAGGACGTGGCTGGGAAGAACCAGGAAGGACCTCCTCTCTCCCAGCCCGGGGCTCCCCACTGTCTCCTGACACCTCCCCCAGGAGAGTGACCTCATTTCTCAAAGACAAAATTGATTCTAGGTCATATCCCCCTGGAACAAAAGACCAACTGATGTGATTATCTCCAAGAGAAAGGGGGGCACCTACTAAAAGTAGAACCTGGTGCCCCAGAAGGGAAGACATCGGGGAACCTAAAAAGGGGTCTCTGATAATTACCTGCCAAAACTTCAGAGTGAAGGGCATCTCCACGTAATGCCAAAGGAAAAAAAAGAAAGCAAAGCCAGAAGTTTTAGAAGGTCCTTCCTTCCTAATACATCCTGCAATTTCACACTATTTAATCCAAGGGCAAAATTCTGCTCCCCACTTCGCGGTACTTGTTAGGAAGAACAGGTGGGCCCAGCAAAGATGGCTGCAAAAAAAAAAAAAAAAGAGCTGCTGTAAAGCATTCTTCATTATAAAAATCAGAGAGCTAATTTCACAAATATTATTCCCCATTGGACTGAGTTAGAAATATTTGAACTTTGGTATGTTGGGAGATGGGAGATGTGTCTGACCATAACTATACATACGGGGGAAGGAGTATAGGGAAATAGCTATAGTGAAATCACAATAGGTTCATAATAGATGTCTCTGGGTGATAAAATTATGGATGATTCTTATTCTCTTCATTAGATTTTTCTGTATTGTACCTGCTTTTACATAATGTGTATCTGTTACTTTCAGAGCGTAAAAACAGGCTTATTTGTTAGCTTGAGAGGCATTTGTGTTTGAAAAGTAAATGAACATTTTCCTATCCCTCTGCTCATGGATATAAATGTTTCTGAGGCATTTTCTGACTTGCATCATTTTCTGTTCAGCCACACATAGTTGAATTCTTGGAGACTGACAGCTGACCCCAGCCCTAATATGTCTCCTTTCTGGCACCTCCTGTCCTACTGCGTTTGGGCTGCTCTAGCAAAATAGCATAGACAGGGCGGCTTATAAGCAACAGAAATCTATTTCTCACAGTTCTGGAGACTAGGAAATCTAAGATCAATATGCCAGTGGACTCACTATCTCATGGGGACTTCCTGGTTCATAAATAGCCAAATTCTCGCTGTGCCTTCACATGGAAGAAAGAGCAAGGGCGTTCTCTGGGGTCTCTTTTTATAAGGCATTAATTTCATTTATAAGAGTTCCACCCTCATTAGCTAATCACCTCTCCAAGGCCCCACCTCCTAACACCATCATACTGGGCATTAGGATTTAACATACAGAAATGTCTGGTATTCTAGCAGGCCCCGACCCAGGCTGTGACCAGCAGGTTTTGAAAGCAGAACAGACGACGGCTCACTCATTTCTCAAACACACACATATATGTGTCAGGCTATAGAAAAGCATCCGTCAGAGCCTGAAACTGGAGATGATTTTTAAAAGTTGATATAGTCGGGGGCACCTGGGTGGCTTAGTCGGTTAAGCATCCGACTTTCACTTAGGTCATGATCTCGCAGTTCGTGGGTTCGAGCCCCGCCTCGGGCTCTGTGCTGACTGCCAGCTCAGAGCCTGGAGTCTGTTTCAGTCTGTGATTCCCTCTCTCTCTGACCCTCCCCTGCTCATGCTGTCTCTCTCTCTCTCCTAGAAATAAATAAAACATTAAAAAAAATTTTTTTTAAAGTTGATATAGTCAAACTTGGGTCAGAGGATGAAAATGAGGAGTTGGCAGATTGAGCACTGAAGAGTAGAATGCACCAATGTCAGAGTTCAACTTGACAATAAACTATTAAAAAATAATAATAAATAAATAAACAAACATTATTTTTTTTAAATGGTGGGATACATTAGGAACGTATTGACCTGAATGGGTTGAGCCAATAAACAGCCAGAATGGAACAGACCACACCCCCCACTCATAGCCCTTAAGGAATTCCACCAGAGACACTTGTTAGAGGCCAAATCCTTCATTGGTGATCTGGCACAAGAAAGCTTCCACAGCTTTCCCGCAGGTAGCTTGGCAGGAACAGTGCCCAGTAGAAGTGCTCCGTACACCAGGCAGCAAACCAACCCAGTATAATCCTCTGGTTGGGAAAATGGAGGCACTAACTGAACAAAGCAAAGATTGAGTCCATCATGTCATGTCAAGTGGACTGTATCCCTGGTTCTTTGTGAAACCCTCTCTTCCTCTCCTGGTATTACAGTAGCCCATTCACCTACTCATTCAATTAATAAAAATGAAAAGTAAGCAATTGCATCCTGCTTATTGTATGTCAGCCACCATGTTAAGCTCCTTTCTCCTGCTCTTTTTTTTATGTTTATTTATTTATTTTGAGAGAGAGAGTGGGTGAGCAGGGGAGGGACAGAGAGAGAGGCTGTGCTGGCGGTGCAGAGCCTGACGCAGGGCTCAATCCCACAGACCAGACATCCTGACCTGATCTGAAGTCTAGAGTCAGACGCTTAACTGACTGAACCACCCAGGTGCCCCTAAGCTCTTTCTCATATTAACTCATTTAAGCTATGCCATGATCCTATCATCATAGGCAACAGATGAGGAAATGGAGGCACAAAGAAGTGAGTGACTTGCCCAAGGTCACACAAACAGTTAAGTGTCAGAATCATAAGATGAACTAAGTCATCCAGCTCCAGAATCTTGACTCTCCGTGGCACTATCCTGACTCTGTTGAAGACGTGTTGGGCCAGATACCATTGGGCCCAGAGACTACGCTAAATCCACATTCCTGTAAGCCCTGGAAACAAGCCTCCATCACTGAAGGTTACCTGCCTCCATCGCTTCCTGGTGACCCTGCTGGGTGTCCAGCATGGCTGGACTGAGGGGCTTTGGTTGACTGTCTTATTCCTCCCCATCACCGAATGATCCTTCGTTTTTGCAAAGCCAGGGTCATTCATTCCCTCTTCATCCTTGTACCTCTCAATCACTTAACAAGAAAACACACACTCAGCCCTTTACTCGTGTATTTATTTAATAAATGTTTACTGAGTAATTAATATGAGCTGCAATCTGTACTGGATCCCGGGTACAGTAGCATATAAGAGAGGCAAGGTCACTACTTTCCTAAAATCCACAGTCTAAGGGGGAAAATGAACAAAGGAGATAAGAAAAAAAATCAGGGGCTCCTGGGTGGCTCAGTCGGTTGAGCCTGGACTCTTGATTTCGGCTCAGGTCATGATCTCAGGGTGGTGGGATCAAGCCCCATGTCAGGATCTGCACTAAGCCTGGAGCCTGCTTAAGATTCTCTCTCTCTCCCTCTTCCTCCCCCAAATTAACAACAACAAATTAAGTGTCCATCGATGGATAAACAAAGTTGTGGTATATAAATATAATGGAATTTGGCCATAAAAAGAAAGGAAGAACTGATACATGATACAGCATGGGCAAACCTTGAAGTCACTATGCTAAGCAAAAGAGGACAGACACAAAGGGTCACGGTGTATGATTAATTTACATAACATAGGAGAACAGGCAAAATCCATGAAGACAGATAATAAACTAGCGGTTGCCCCAAGCTAGTCTACTTGGCTTATGTTGCTAGTTTGCAACACAAGCAACTGGAGCGGATGGTGGGCCAGCTATCAAGTCAAGTGAAACTAGTGGAGGAAAAGATTGAGGAGATTAATCAAAAGTTTGGTTTTGGACCTGTTGAGTTTGAGGTGCCTGACAAATGCTCAAATAAATATGCCACTGCTAGAAAGAAACAAACATGGGGTGCCTGGGTGGCTCAGTTGGTTAAGTGCCCGACTTTGGCTCAGGTCATGATCTCGTGATCCTTGGGTTCAAGCCCCGTATCAGGCTCTGTGCTGACAGCTCAGAGCCTGAAACCCGCTTCCAATTCTGTGCCTCCCTCTCTCTGTACTCGTCCCCCACTCATGCTCTGACTCTCTCTCAAAAATAAATAAAAACATTAAAAAATTAAAAACAAACAAACATGGTGACATGATAGAGAACTGGGGAGAAGAGAGGGCCAGGCATGGAAGGCAGTTGTCTCTTCTTTCTTCCCCAGATTGTAACCTGCCAGATTGTAATCTGCTTCATATGTTGAAGGAAATCCACATCTGCTGTGTCTCAGTGGGAAATAAAGTTCCCCTTTCTGCTGCAGAAAAAGGAATCTCAGATGTGGCTCACTTTCCTGGCTTCCCTTGCAGCTAGGGCATGGCCATGTGATACAGGCTCCACCAATTAGATGCAGCCAGTTTAGACCCTGAGAACCAAAAGGGTGAAGAAGCAGGTGCCATGGAGAACCGACTCCATGGGTGGCTATAGTAGCAGCCTCCAAGACAGACCACACAGCTTAGAGTTTTGCAATAGTAGCCACTGCATGCCTTTTTATTGTTGTTATTTTATTGTTTTGGGAGGGAAGGGTTCTTTTTTTTGTTTTGGTTTTGGTTTGTTTTTTGCCTGTTATTCTGACTATGTGGCCATTTTTTCTATTTCTCTGGCTTGCACAAAAAAAGTCCTGAGAGGTGGGAAAGAGTGGAGCTTAGGTACAGTACTAAGGAAAGCCTTTTGGGGCGCTTGGGTGGCTCAGTTGGCTAAGCATCTGACTTCAGCTCAGGTCATGATCTCATGGCTATCGAGTTCCAGCCTCTCATCAGGTCATATGCTGACAGCTCAGAGCCTGGAGCCTGCTTGGGATTCTGGGTCTCCCTCTCTCTCTGCCCCTTCCCTGCTTGTGCTCTGTCTCTCTCTCCCTAAAAAATAAATAAACATTAAAAAAAAAAAAAAAAAGGAAAGATCTTTTTAAAGATAGTGATATTTAAGCTCGGTCTTAAGACTGAAAAAGTGCCAGCCCTGGGAAGGACATGGAAAGAAGGATGCCACCCAGAAGGAACAGCGAATGCGAGGCTTTGACAAGGTGGGAAAGAGCTGAACGCTCCCCAGAGCTTTAAGGAGGCCTGTGTTGCTGGGGGGTAAGAGGCACCAGCGAGAGATGTGCTAGATGAGGCTGGCTTCTTGGAGGAGCCAGGATTCCAAGCCACCCTGGCCAAGTTCCAACGCAGAGTCCATCCACGCCTCTCTACCTCTCTACAGCCTTTCCCCTCCCCCACGGATGGAACTCCGCGCTGTTGCCACCGTCGCCATGGTGATGGGGACTTTTGTTTCACTCGCTGTTCAGGCCCGGAAGGAGTTGCGCGTCTTTGGGAGTCCCTCCCTCTCCCCGCGGGGAGATACCAAGCAGGGACAATGCCCGTGTTGATCCATCCAGCTGAGTTCAGCCGGGACACGCGCGTTGGGGCTCCGGCATGGCGCAAGGCGGCCTTGGACACCGTGCAGAAGGCGCGCCAGCTGACCGATCGCTGCGGGCAGGAGGCAGTGACCATGTGGCAGCCCAAGGACAGCGTGAGGGACCCGCACGTGGCGCGCCACCTCTGCCGCGCTGCCTACATCCTGCCCTGGCGCTTCCGCGTGGAGATGCTCCAGGGCGGCAGCACCGTGGAGAAGCCGCCGCCGGGCGAGGGCGTCACGCTGTGGAAGGGCAAGATGAAGCCCACCGCCTGGCACGCCCGCCTGCCGCTGCCCCTGCACCGCGACGCGCGGGCCCTGCAGACGGCCGAGGTGGTGCACGCGCACGCGCGCGGGGCGCGCCTCGCCGCCGCCCGCCTGTGCCGCGCGCAG
The DNA here is from genome assembly GCA_017311185.1 of Proteles cristata cristata. Lineage (NCBI taxonomy): Eukaryota > Metazoa > Chordata > Mammalia > Carnivora > Hyaenidae > Proteles > Proteles cristata. The sequence goes on along the minus strand of JAESUZ010002026.1, from coordinate 376,406 downwards.
CACCAGATCAATGGGCAGCTGCGGCTGCTGCAGCGCCAGCGCCAGGCTACCGACCGCAGGCTCAGCGAGGTCCGCAAGGGCCTGCTTATCAACCAGCAGAGCAGCAAGCTTCGGGGCTACCGGCCCAAGTCTGAGAAGGTGGGGCCCTGCCCGTCCCCCCTCCTCCCCCTCCCCGCCCCGGCCCAGCCGCCAAGACCGAGGCCACGGCTCCCAGACAGATGCTCAGCCTGAGAACCCCCACCCACCCCCGGGCCATAGAGAGAGCAGGCACCTCCGCCCCAGGCGAGTCAGGGCACCAGAAGATGAGGAGCCTCCTACGGTGAGGTGCCTCGATTCTGAGTCCAGAAAGTGAGACCTTCCCATGGGTATGAGACCCTCAAAGCCCAGTGAAAAGATACCCAAAGCTCCCCTCGCTGAGGACAGTGGTGATGTCCTGGTCCCACCCCTTGAAACTCTCTTCAAAATGTTTTTTTTAAGCCCCGGTCCTCCCCCACAGCCTCAGAGAGTGAGAACCCCTCCCCAGGCCTCTTCTGGGGAGAAAGGAACAGGTCCCGCCTACAGGTTGAGACCCTCAAACTCTGAGTCCCTGCACGTGAGAGTTAAGTCCCCAGCCAGAGAAAGAGTAAGACCCCTCGTCTCAGCTCTGGTGACATCCTTCCCTTAAAGTGAAACTGCAGACCCTCCCCCCCACAAGTGGGGAACGTTCTAGACTCCCTAGGGGGAGATGAGACCCCACACACCAGGTGGGACTCCTACTCCCAGCCCCCAAATCCAGATAGTAAGAACCCAAAACGACAAATGCTCATCATCGCTATGGTGAGACAGATCCCTCCATTTCTAGCTAGGGAGGGGGGATAAGACCTACATGAAGGAAGGGGGGCTGCCAGCCCCAGGGAATGAGAACAATCCTCCCAAAGTTAAGTCATCTTTGGGGCGCCTGGGTGGCTTAGTCGGTTAAGCGTCCGACTTTCGCTTAGGTCATGATCGCGGTTCGTGGGTTCAAGTCCAGCATCAGGCTCTGTGCTGACTGCCAGCTCAGAGCCTGGAGCCTATTTCAGAGTCTGTGTCTTCCTCTCTCTCTGACCCTCCCCTGCTCACGCTGTCTCTCTCTCTCCTGGAAATAAATTTAAAAAATATATATATTAAAGTTAAGTCATCTTCATCCCAGCTCACTGGACTCCTACCTGTAAAAGGGAGAAGCTCCCAGCCCCACTCTCTAAAGAGTAGGACATCCCACCGAGTGAGAGCTCCCTGAAAGTACAAAGCTTTCTCAGGGTGAGCGCCCCAGAGGGCAAGAGCATCCCCAACTCCATCCTCCAAACCCAGAGTTTATGCACTTGGCAAAGCCTCTACTACCCAGGAAGGAGAAATCTGCCTCCAGCCCTCTCAGAGGTGTGAGAGATTCTCTCCGTGTTCACTAGGTCCCTGACAAAGTGGACAGCATGCTTTCCTGGGAGAAGGAGGAACTAAAGAGCATGAAGAGGAAGATGGAAAGAGATATGGAAAAGTCCGAGGATCTGCTCAAGGTTGGGAATTCCTCAGGCCAAGTTTAAGAGGGCTGGAGGTGAACTGCTCTGACCTTGGGGACCGTAGCCACAGCAAACCCTCAGTCCACACCGCTGCCCACCCTAACACGACACTCACTGTATTTTCACTTTGTGAAATGGGGAAACTGAGGCTCTGAGAGATGGAGTTAGGCCTCAAAATAACAATGAACAGTCCTCTGAGCCAAGCCCCCTGCAGTCACTAGTTAACTTCTTAAAACATTCCTGTGAAATAGAAACTATGATCCCCTCATTAGAGATAGGAAAACAGGCTCAGAGAGACACAGACTCACCCAAGCCACAGGGCTAGCCAGTGGCAGGGCTGTGGCTTAAGCTCAGGTGTCTTTTTGCTTTCCATCCTTATCAAGATATAGTTGACAATTTAAAATTGTATATATTTAAGATATACACCCTGATTTGATGTATGTAGACATTGTGAAATAATCACCATAGTCAAGGTAATTAACATATCCATTACCTCACATAGTTACCTTTATGTACGTGTGGGAGAACACCTAAGATCGAAACTCTTAGCAAATTTCAACTGTAAAATACAATATTGTTATCTATAGTCACATTGTAATAGATCTCCAGAAATTAAGCATCTTGCATAAATGAAATTTTGTGCCCCTTGACTAGCATCTCCACATTTCTCCCTCCCCCCAGGGCCTGGCAGCCACCATTCTGTGCTCTGCTGCTATGAATTTGACTATTTTAGATTCCACATATAAGTGAGATCTTTTTGCATCTGGTTTATTTCATTTAGCATGATAATGAACCTCTAGGCTCATCTATGTTGTCAGAAATGGCAAGATGTCATTTTTCAAGGTTGAATAATATTCTATTGTGTATATAACATGATATACTCATTGTATTATATATAATATATTATATCATTATATATTATTAATGTAAGATACAATTAAGATTATAAAATATTTATTACATGTTATATAATTATATAATGTATATGTTATATATTATATTATATATTAATACAGTCTATAACAATATATTATATAGTTTATATACTATAATATATAGTATATTTTATATAGCATTATATATAATATATCTATATACTATATAATTTATATGCTATTATATAAAATATATAATATACAACATATGTGTATACTGTAATACAATATAATATATGCTATATATTAATATGCTGTACATTATATACTGCAATACAATACATAATACATAACATGTATAATATATATTATTAGGTATCCTTTTAATATATATTAACTATAATTGTATCATTATATAATATTATAAGTATATAATTTTTATCATAAATTTTATAAAGCTTCCATATGATATAATATAATTATTATATTATATACTAAATAATATATTTATATAATTATATCTATATAGACTTATTATAAATTATATCATATTATATATAATATAATTTCTACATATGATACATATAAATATACAGCATATTGTATAAAATATTACATAAGATGTTATAACATATTATATAATTATTTTATATGTTATAGTATATTAAGATATCAATGTTTTGATTATTAATACAGTTATGTTTTATAATTAATATTATAATGGTATATATATCATATTGTTCCTTAGTCACTCACCTGTCAACAGACATTTAGATCGTTTCCATGTGTTGACTATTGTAAATAATGCTGAAGTCAGTATGGGAGTGCCGATATCTCTTTGAGATCCTAATTTTCTTTGGATATATACCCAGAAGTGGGAGAACCACCTTGTGATCCAGCTCAGAGGTCTAGAGCCAAGCTCTTTACATGTAATATGTGCTCAATCTTTGTCAGCTCCAGCCAGAGATGGTCTCTCACTACATTCTTCACTCTTGGAACAAGGACGGCACTAATGGATATGAAAGAGCAGCCAAGTTTGATGGAGTCCCTGGGACTGGTTAAAGTTAGCTGGTAACTTGTGTGTGCTTTGACTCATCTATTTAACAAATATTAATACAGTACCCTGGTGTCCGGACATCATGCTTGACATTGAAGACAAAGTAATGAAGAGGACAGAGACGACCTTGCCCTCACAGAATTCACATTATATGGACATTCAAATAAGGGACAGACCAGGGTGGGGGTGAGGTTGGGAGAGGAAATTTAGGAGCGGGTGCACCACTGTCCGTGGTGCTGAATCTTAACTGTGCTCACCCACCACACCCCCAGGTCACTGTCATATTCTTTTCAATCTGGTGAGTCCTGAAAAATCCCTGGAGAAAGTCTGAAACTGACAAAGGAGAAACTCCTGAGGTTGGGCCCAGTAGGGAAGGGTTTGCAAGTGAGAAAAGTGAACGGAGAGGTGGGAAAAAAACAGACATAGAGGGAAACTGAGAAGGGCCACTGGAGACGCCTAATGTACATATTTCTGGAGAAAAAAAATGCTTGCAACCCAACAGACATGTCTCAGCTTAAGATAATAAATTCAAATTGGCACTCAGAACTTTCCCAGGGCCTCACTGTGTGCTAGAAAGCTTGTCCTTGTCCATTGGGCAAGTTATTTCATACTTTCTTTTCCTTCAGACCTCTCCAACTCTCTGCTTTCTTCATTCTCAGTCAATGACCGCCCATGCATCGGAGCCACTGAAGGGAACCTCATTATTCCTCTGCCGATGCTATAATTCCATCTATCTCTGCACCCACCTTCTCCCCATTCTTCTGTATCACCAATATTTCCATCTTTATTGGATCATTCTCACCAGTGAACAAATGGGGAATTATTCTCTAATGGGTACAGATCTGTTTGGGATGATTAAAAACAATCCTGGAAATGGACAGCGGTGGTGGTTGCACATTAATGTCACTGAACTGTACACTTAATGGTTAAAATGGCAAATTTTGTTATATCTATTTTATCACAATACAAAACAAAAACAAAACCTCTAGATCCCACACTCCCCTCTAGGTAATCCCCATCTCTCTGATCCACTCACTAATGAGTCTTGTCTGCACGTGCTGACCCTGTCATTTCTTTTTTTTTTTAATGTTTATTTATTTTTAAGAGACACAGAGAGACAGAGCATGACCGGGGGCAGAGGGGCAGAGAGAAGGAGACAGAATCTAAATCAGGCTCCAGGCTCTGAGCTGTCAGCAGAGAGCCCAATGTGAGGGATTGAATTCAAGAACTGTGAGATCATGACCTGAGCTGAAGTCAGACGCTTAACTGACTGAGCCCCCCAGGCGCCCCGACCCTGCCACTTCTTTGGGGCAGAAATTGGATCAGTTTTCCCACTGCATCTCTACTCCCTGATACACTGCCCAGCATACAGGAGGGGCTTGATGAATATTTGAGTTAATAAATGAAAGACTTTCTAAATCTATCGTTTACTCATATGGTTGAATCCCAAAGTTAGAATATTCAGCCAAGAAGCTAGACATAAAGTACACACTATATGCTTCCATTTATAAAATGTTCTAGATTTCAAAAGCAAATTTTTGAGGAACCAGATAGTAAACATCTCAGGTTTTGTATGAAATGCAGTCTCTGTCACAACTACTCAATTAGGCCAGTGTAGGGGCACCTGGGTCATGATCAGGTCAGGATCTCACAGTTTGTGAGTTCAAGCCCCGCATTGGGCTCTCTGTTGTCAGCACAGAGCCTGCTTCCAATCCTCTGTCCCCCTCTCTTTCTCTGCCCCACCCCCCATTGGTGCTCTTGGTGTCAAAAATAAATAAACATTTTTAAAAATTAGGTCACTGTATGGGGCGCCTGGGTGGCTTAGTCGGTTAAGCGTCCGACTTTCGCTTAGGTCATGATCTCGCGGTTCGTGGGTTCGAGCCCCGCGTCGGGCTCTGTGCTGACTGCCAGCTCAGAGACTGGAGCCTGTTTCAATCTGTGACTCCCTCGCTCTCTGACCCTCCCCTGTTTACGCTGTCTCTCTCTCTCTCCTAGAAATAAAAAAAAAAAAATTAGGTCAATGTAGCACAAAACAACCAGGGGCAACACATACATGAATAAGTGCAGCTGTATTCCAATAAAGGTTTTTTTTAATGTTGTATTTATTTCTGAGAGAGAGAGACAGCGTGAGCAGGGGAGGGTCAGAGAGAGAGGGAGACAGAGAATCAGAAGCAGCCTCCAAGCTCTGAGCTAGCTGTCAGCACAGAGCCCGACGCGGGGCTCAAACCTATGAACCGTGAAATCATGACCTGAGCTGAAGTCGGACGCTTAACCGACTGAGCCACCCAGACACCCCTCCAATAAAGTTTTAGTTACAAAAAGAGGCACCCAGTCCATAGGCTGTAGCTTACGGACACTTTAAGAAACAAGCAAGGGGCGCCTGGGGGCTCAGTCAGTTAAGGATCCAACTCTTGGTTTTGACACAGGTCATGATCTCACGGCTTCTTTGTGGGTTCACGCCCCACATCAGGCTCCTTGATGGCAGCGTGGAGCCTGCTTGGGATTCTCTCTCTGTGTCTCTCCCCCACTTGTGCTGTCTCTGTCTCTCTCAAAATAAATAATTAATTTTTAAAAAGAAAAAGAAAAAAAAAGAAAGAAACAGGCAAAACTAGTCGAACCTCTTAGTGGAGAAGTCGGAAGGGGCACCAGGAACATTTCTTGGATGATGGAAAAATTCTGTATTTCGAGGAGGGTAGTATTTATATGGGTATATATAAGTGGGTATATATGTATATTTCAATATAACTTTCAAACAACTGCAAGTATCAAAGAAATACTTTGCTTCATTTTATAATGATGGAAGCAAGGTTTGGATGGGAGTAGGAGTTCAGGTGAGATAGATGTTGGCGGGGGAGACTCTCTGAGGACAGCAGAAGGCTCCTGATACTAATTAGAGCAAAGGAGGAGACGCCCCGGAAGCTAAGGGAGGGGATCAACCCTGAATGCAGCTGAAGATCAAAGGGCTGGTACAGGAAGACTATTGGTGTAGATACAGCCAGTGCTACCTCCCCTCTTTATAGATGGGGCAGTTGATGGGGGGAGGGGCTTTCTTGGGGTGCCAGAACAAGGCCAAGAAGAAAATGACACTTAGGACAGGGAAGCTGCCATCAGCCCCTACTGCTCTTCCCCTCTCCACCCAGGGTCACTGAGGGCTTCCGGACAGCAGGTGCGGTGTGGGGGTGTCTGAACTTCCACTTAGAAATCAATTCTTTCTGGGGCGCCTGGGTGGCTTAGTCGGTTAAGCTTCCAACTTTCGCTTAGGTCATGATATCGCGGTTCGTAGGTTCGAGCCCCCAACGGGCTCTGTGCTGACTGCCAGCTCAGAGCCTGGAGCCTGTTTCAGTCTGTGACTCCCTCTCTCTCTGACCCTCCCCTGCTCAAGCTGTCTCTCTCTCTCTCTCCTAGAAATAAATAAAAATATTTAAAAAAAGAAAGAAAGAAAGAAAGAAATCAATTCTTTCTGCCCGCAACGGAGAACTGGAGAGGGTCAATCTGGAGGCAGAAACATTTTGCAGCCTCCAGCAGACAAATCGCTTCCAGCCACCTCCCAGCTCACCCTCTGCCTTTTTCTCTGCCTCTTTCCGCTTCCTCGTTCCCAGGCCCTGGCCTCTTGCCGCGACGCCCTGGCCTTCTGCTGTACAGAGAGACTCCAAGCTGTGGATCTAATGAACCAGCCACTGGACAAGGTTCTGGAGCAGGCTGGCCGACACTCCTGGGTGAACCTCTCCCTCATCCCTTCCCCGCGCTCTCCAGGCCAAAAAACACCACCTCCAGACCCTGTGGGCACCTATACCCCAGGTAGGCCTCCACGGAAAGGAGTGCACTGCACAAGGTACCTTTGGGTGCCCACTCCTCCTCCACTTCTCAGCCACTGCTATCCCTGGGGAATTGCTCCCCGTAGTGAGGCGGCTGAGAGCCCATCTCCACGGAGCCCAAGTTCTTGATGCGCTCTTCCCCATGCACCGCCTGCTTCCCACACACTCCTGAGTGCAAGCACTCTGCTCAATCAATCCGGGAGGCCACTTCTACTAACTCCTTCCTGGACTTTCCCCAGGTCCTTTAGTAAAGTCCTCTCGCCCAGGGCCCAACACTACCTGAAAATAGAGGAGGGGGACTCAGAAAGCCAGGGTCGCCGGGGTCGCCAGGGTCCGGGGAAAAGAGGCCTTGGCTCTCCAACGAGTGTCCTACCCCGCCCGCAGAGTGCGCCACGGCGCTATGCGAAGCCAAGCAACTGCTGGTGGGGTCCAAGGACACCTTGCTGGAAATGGCCAAGAACGAGGAAGACATCCGGGAGCAGCAACATCAGATAAGTGATCGCGTGTGCGCCTCGTTGGCACAGAAGATGCGCGAGACCTTGGAGCTGAAGGTGGGCGCTGCAGAGGGTCGCGACTCCCGGGTTGGCGGCGGGAGGCTAGGGTGGACGGACTGCCGCGGGACTACAGAGAGGGGGACACGGGAGCAGAGGACCCAGGAAGCCACTGTGACACCCCTCCCCCGCACCGTGCTCCCACCCCACCCAGGAAAGAATGAATATGACCTTAGGACTAATGAGGGGAACTATTCATCGGTGCACGAAATTCAACCAGGAAATGTCCATCACTGACGGCCTCATCAAGGTGTGCTTTGTCGCCAGAATGTGCGGGGCTGGGGCCAGGGCCGCTCGCCTGGCCTGGCCCCGGGCCTCACTGCTCGGCACACCACACTCCGCCAGGGTCCTCTGTCAAAAGGTCACCTGGAGACTCGAGAGAAGCTGGACAGACCCCTGGTTCGAATGTACCAGAGACACGTGGGCACCCAGCTCCCCGAAGCCACGCGCCTCACCCAGGTAGGCTCCTCCACGGCCCCCTCTGCGCTCTCCAGCCCTTTGTAGACACAGCCACGTCCCCATAGGACTGCTTCTTCAAGCGCACCTGACCCGGTAAGTCCCCTTCACCCAGGTCTGTCAGTCCTTCAGATCCGGCTCAGGAGGAGGCCCTCCAGTACCCACACCTGCCTCAAAAAGTGCCCTCAACCTCTTCCCGCCTCACTCCTCCTTGACAAGGCCCTCTCTCAGCCTAGCTGCTTCGGGCACGCCTCACCCAGAGGCTCGCCACCTCCCAGGTTCTCTCCACCTCTACCTCTTAGGATACGTCCCGCCCTGAAGCCCTCCCCGTTTCGGGTTCCCTTTCCAGCATTTCTGGCCCAACTGTGTGCCCCTCACCTCCGATCTCTTCGAGCCCCTTCCCAGGAGGGGACCTGCCGCAAGCACAGGTGACCCACGTGTGGCCCTCCCCTTCTGAGGCCCGCCCCTTCTGAAAGGAATGCTCCTTTCCCACGTCCCCCTGGCCCGGGCGTGCTAGCCCACCCCCGGTAGTGCCCGGCTCCCAGCTCGGCCCCGGCCCCTCGGCAGGGCACTGACAAGCTGCAGCGCCACATCACGAGCACGGAGAAAAACCTGAAGGAGCTGCTGGCCAAGCGCCAGAACCTCGCCGGGAGCCTCAACTGCAAGAAGCTGGGGTACGAAGTGGACTACAACGTGGTGCGCCTGCGCCTGCGCCAGCGGCACCCCCAGGTGTACTACGAGCAGGCGCAGCGCCTGGTCAGTGACTGGGACCCGCGCACGCCGCCGCGGCGCGAAGAGCCCGGAGCTGCCGCCAAGTGACAGACTGGCCCTCTGCCCCAGCCACCACCCCCCCGCCCCCCAGTTCTGCCTGGGCCTGCGGAGCAGACTTGGCAGCTCCATGGCCCTCCCTCTAAGCATCCTCCAGCAGAACTATAATTAAAAATGACAATAATTACCACTTATTAGGCACCTACTGTATATCAACCGCTTGCCCTACAACACTCGATGGGCAGCGTATGCTGGGAGTTAACAGGCCGGAATTGGGCTCCAAATTTCTGGGGTTCAAATCCCCTGCCGTCCAAATTCAAGCTGTGTGGCCTTGGGCAAGTCACTATCCCTCTCTGGCTTCAGTGTCTTCACCTGTACAATGGAGAGGGTTTCAGCACCCACCTCAAAGCCTTGTGGTAAGGATAGGTGAGTTCATGCGTAAGGGCTGTAGGAATGATGGCTGCTCAATGTTACACAGCCAGGAAGCGGAAGAGCTGAAATTTTAATCCCTGCGTCTAAAGCCTGCACCTCTGAGCAAAACTTGAAGCTCCCCTCTGTCCTCCCCTCTTAGATGACTGCAGGTACCCCCCGCAACTTGACTCTGTTATTAACACTACACACACACACACACACACACACACACACACACACACACACACACAGAATGTAACTACCACAAAGAATGAGAATTCACTGTATTTGCAAAGGACGTAGGAAGACCTCAATGCCTAGCACAGGAGCCAGGTGCTGGTAATTGTGGAGAGCGGCCTTTGCCACTCCTAAATCTGAAGGCACAAGGTAGCCAGCCTGACAGTGCTGCCTTGTGGATGCTGGGGAAATAAACGCCCCTACCCACCTCTCTCCATTGGCCAGCGCCCCCTACTGGTTGAAGCCAAAGAGAAAAGGAATCCATTGGTGCATTCCATATATGCTCCGGGAGGCAGAGCTGCCGTCACCCTGCTGACTTTTGAGCCTCTTGCAGATCCTTCCTGGGGCTGGGAATTGTCTCTTCGCCATCACGCCCCAAAACCTTAGAAGGGGATGCAAGTATTCCTTTTGCACACATGCCTTACACTCTGGGTTGCAGTCTGCCACCCTCATCCTTGCTGACACAGCCCCAGTTGGTTACCTCTGCTCACCCACAATTCCCCCAACAGTGATTGCATAATCCCCTAGGTTGCCTCAGAGCTGAGATTTCAGCAGCTGCCCCAGGTCACGTCATGGGCACCCGGTGAGGCTCTCAGTGACACTATAACGTGGGTGTAATCATCCCAAGGTAGAGATGAAGAAACAGATTCCAAGCAGGGACAAGAGGTTAAGTCTGGACTTTAAAAGTGTGGGAATGGCCCTACATAGGGATACGCCACTGCCCAGAAAGAAGGCCCATATACCACCTGCATGAGAACATCTACAGTGCCTGTTAATAACGTACACTCGGGGGGGGTGGGGCACACTCGAGACCTCCAGAGTCTGAACCTCAGGGGGCAGAAGCTAAGAATATGCTTTTCGAAAGAGTTTCCCAAGGAAAATCTGATGCACACCAACGTTTGAAATGTATTCTCTCCCCGCTGCCAACTTCCCAGGGCTGACTTTGGCATGGGTCAAGGCAGACACTAACGGAGAGACCCATGAAAATGTGTTCACTTTATTTCTTTTAGAGTCAGAAAAAAATATGACCCACCAATAGCACTACTAGGAATTTACCCGAGGGACACAGGAGTGCTGATGCATAGGGGTGCACGTACCCCAATGTTCATAGCGGCAATCTCAACAATAGCCAAAACATGGAAAGAGCCTAAATGTCCATCAGGTGCCGAATGGATCAAGAAGATGTGGTTTATCTAGGGGCGCCTGGGTGGCTTAGTCAGTTAAGCATCCGACTTTTGCTTAGGTCATGATCTCGCAGTTCGTGGGTTCGAGCCCCGCTTCAGGCTCAGTGCTGACTGCCAGCTCAGAGCCTGGAGCCTGTTTCAGTCTATGACTCCCTCTCTCTCTGACCCTCCCCTGCTCACGCTGTCTCTCCTCTCTCCTAGAAATAAATAAAACATTAAAAAAAAAAAGAAGAAGATGTGGTTTATCTATATGAAGGAATAATACATGGCCATGAGAAAGAATGAAATCTGGCCATATGTAGCAACATGGATGGACCTTGAGGGTGTTATGCTGAGCGAAATAAGTCAGGCACAGAAAGACAGATACCATATGTTTTCACTCATATGTGGAACAGGAGAAACTTAACACAGGACCATAGGGGAAGAGAAGGGGAAAAAATAGTTAAGGAGAGGGAGGGAGGCAAACCATAAGAGACTCTTAAATACTGAAAACAAACTGAGGGTTGATGAGAGGTGGGAGAGAGGGGGAAATAGGTGATGGGCATGGAGGAAGGCACTTGTGGGGATGAGCACAGGGTGTTATATGGAAATCAACTTGACAATAAACTGTATTTTAAAAAATAAATAAATAAAGCCAGAAAAAAATATGAATATATAATGCATACTATTACATGTTATTTATAGTATATACAAGTTTGTATTACATATCATATAACATTACAAATATTAAAATTAAAATTATTGAAACTATAAATCCAGCCTGGATTATATGCATCTTTATACCAATGCAGGGTTTTAGTTCACCTTTTTATTGTGGTAAAATACACATAACACAAAATTTACTGGCTTAGCCATTTTTAAGTGTGCAGCTCGGTGGCATTAAGCACATTCACATAGGGGTGCAGCTGTCACCATCATCGGTCTCCAGAACTTTTTTCATCTTGCAAAGCCAAGACTCTGTCCCCATTAAATACTGACTCCCTATCACCCTAATCCCCTCACCCCTAGCTCCCACCATCTACTTTGTCTCTAATTTTGACTACTCTGGGAACTTCATATAAGTTATACCAGTGCAGTTGTCAAATAATTCTTTAATTTTCTTTTTATGAGAGGAGGGGCCCACAGCAGAAGTGCCTCAGACCCACAAAAGCCTTTGAACTTCTCCCTTAGATATCGAGCACATCGCTGTGTCACTCAGTGCATGTAATTCAGTAGCATCAACTGAGGCCAGGACTGTGCCGAGCCCTAAGAGATGTATTTGGCAATCAAACGCCCTGTTGATTTTACACCAAATCATTTTTTTAAGTTTATTTATTTTTTTAGTAATCTCTACACTCAACGTGGGGCCCAAACTCACAATCCCGAGATCAAGAGTCACATGCTCTTCCAACTGAGCCAGCCAGGTGCCCTTACTCCTAATAACTTTAAATCTGTCTGTTCTCTCAACACACCCCCACGTCACGTCCAAGGCATCATCATTCCTTGCCTGGGTGGTCCTGACAACCTCCTAACGGGTCCTGCTGGTGCTGTCTTCTCTGTAATGCACAAACATATCTCAGCGAGGGTGGGCATTCTAGTCTCCAGAGCACATCATGACGATGACACCACGCCTTGCTCCTGGAACACAGTCTTATCCTCATCCGCTTAGGCTGCTATAACAAAATACCACACCTGGGGGGCTTATAAACAACAGGACTCTGCTCTTCGCGGTTCTGGAGGCTGGAAAGTCCAAGATCAAGACACCGGCACGGTCACATTCTGGAGGACCCCCTTCCTGGTTCACAGCTGGTTCCTTCTCACTATGTCCTCACGTGGAGGAAAGGGCAAGGGAGCTCTGTGGGGTCTCTTTTATAAGGACATGAATCCCGTTTCCTAGGGCTCCACTCTCAGGACCAAATCTCCTCCCAAAAGCCCCACCCCCAAATGCCATCATCTTTGGGGGTTAGGAGTTCAACATATGAGTTCTGGGGGGACACAGCCATTCAGACCACATCCGTCTGACCTCACTGCCTGATCCCTATCCTGCTCTCCCACCTTCTCAGGCAGCTCTCCCCCACCACGCCCCACCCCTTGCTTCCAATGCTTTTCAGCTCCACCATTTTCATTTCTGCATCTGTTTTTTGTTGCTGCCGAAACAAACTACCACAAACTTAGAGGCTTAAAACAATGCACATTTAGACCTTACAGTTTCACGAGTCAGAAGTCCAAACTGGATTTTGTTTGGCCAACGTCAAGGTGTCAGCAAGGCCATGATTCCTCTGGAGACTCCAGGGGAGAACCCATTTCCTTGTCTTTTCCAGCTTCTACAGACACCGGCACCCTTTCTTGGCTTGTGGTTCTTCCTTAATATTCTCAGCCAATAGCAGCATCTTTAAAGCACTCTCTGATTGACTCCTTACGTACGTCATCACATCTCCCTCTGACCCTGACCCTCTTGACTGCTGCTGCTTATAAGGAGCCCTGTGATTACGCTGGACCCACCCATATAATCCAGAATTATCTCCCAATCACAATATCCTGGGTGCATCTGTAGTGTTCTTTTTGCCATGTAAGGTAACATTGACAGGTTCCAAGGATTTGGACATGGATGTCTTTGGGGGTAAGAGAGGGGACACTATTCAACCCACCAGTTTCTTCCACATACAAAACTTTCTTCTGTCTCTGAACATTTGCACATGTTACTCCCTCTGCTTAGAATTCTCTCCTAAGTGTTGGGGCGCCTGGGTGGCGTAGTCGGTTAAGCGTCCGACTTTCGCTTAGGTCATGATCTCGCGGTTCGTGGGTTCGAGCCCCGCGTCGGGCTCTGTGCTGACTGCCAGCTCAGAGCCTGGAGCCTGTTTCAGTCTGTGACTCCCTCTCTCTCTGACCCTCCCCTGCTCACGCTGTCTTCCTCTCTCCTAGAAATAAATAAAACATTAAAAAAAAAAAAAGCTGAAAAAAAAAAAAAGAATTCTCTCCTAAGTGTTATGTCAGCGAATGGAAGTTATACCATTCAGGTTATACATACATGGAAAGCATGTGGTTAATTGTTTAAGAACATTTGTTATAAAGATGTTTCTAAGAATGCCACTTGTGGGACACCTGGGTAGCTCAGGCACATGAGCATCCGACTCTTGATTTCCACCCATGTCATGATCTCGAGATTTGTTGGATCGAGCCCCACTCAGGCTCTGCACTGACACCATGGAGCCTGCTTGGAATTCTCTTTCTCCCTCTCTCTGCCCCTCCCCTGCTCTTTCTCTCTCTCTCTCAAAATAAACAAACTTTTTTTTAAAAAAAAGAAAGAATGCAACTTGCAAGCTGCACTGAGAAGGAAAAAAGAAAAGAAATTTACTTCCCTACCCCTTTTCCTGCGTAACACCTTCAGTTTCCCTGGCCCTATATACTAAGTCAAAGCCCCAGTCACACATTCCCATGGTCCCCTGCACTTTTCCTTCTTAATCCTTAAATCCTTTGTGTGTGACAGTCTAGTGGCTGTAAGCTCCCTGAGGGTACTGCCTTAGTGTGGGGTCCTCTGGAAGTGGATCCCAAAACAAGACTTCAAGTGTAAGAAGTTTATCAAGAAGGTGATCCCAAGAAGCCCTGGGTTGGAAACACGGCAGTGATGCAGGGAAAGACAGAAGCCAGTAACAGATGTCAAGTAAGTTACCGACGGAGACTCAGTCCTGCTGGGGACCTCTCAGAAATCATGGAGACCATGTGTCTCATTTACTCCAGTCAAGGGGTAAGGGATTGATTGGGGGCAGCTCTGGGAAGATGGGGGGACCTCCCGAGCTTCAATGGCCAGAGATAGCCCTCAGGCAGGGAGTCGCTGGGGTTAGCAGTTGGGAAGGCTAGTGCAGTGTGCCCGGAAGTGGTGCCAAGGAGATTTGGGGGAACCAAGAATGCCACCTGCAAGGAGGGATCAAGGGATCGTATCTGTCTGATTCCCTCTGTATCCCCAGTACCTGGCACACAGCAAACATGAGGCAAATATTTCTTACATGAATCAGTGAACAAGTCAATGGGTTAACTTAGGTTTGTATAGTGTTTCCGTATGCCTTGCCTTACTTAATGTTCAGTTTTAGAAATGGAAAGTTTCCAGGCACCTGGGTGGCTCAGTCAGTTGAGCGTCCAACTCCTGATTGCAGCTCAGGTCATGATCTCATAGTTCATGAGTTTGAGCCTCACATCAGTCTCTGTGCTGACAGCATGGAGCCTGCTTGGGATTCTCTCTCTTCTCCTCTCTCTGCCCTTCCCTCACTAGCTCTCTCTCTCTCTCTCTCTCCTATCTCTCTCTCTCTCAATAAATTTTCCAGCTCACCACAACTTTTCTGGTTCCTTATTATCTTTCCAGATTTCCTAGAAAATAGAAGACCGGCAGAGGAAGTTGTACAGCATCAGCTAGGGAGAGAGGAAAACCTGGCCTCAACCCTTCCTAGTTGTGTCCTCTAGGTAATTTGCTTAACCCCTTTGAGCTTCCATTTTCTCACCTATAAAATTGTAGGTAATAGAAGCACTCTCTCACCACATTGCTGTGAGGGTTCATTGAGATAATACTGTATGTCGTTCCTCCCCAATGCTTGTTATATAGGAAGGTCTCCATATATGGTGAAACTCATGCTCTTTTATTTTATGGGGGTGAAATTCACATAACATAAAATTAGCCATTTTTAAGTGAACAACTCAGTGGCAATTAGTGGACAGTGTTGTGGAACCACCATCTCTTTCTAGTTCTAAAGCATGTGTATCATCTCAAACAGAGAGCCCATATCCATTAGCAATCATTCCCATTCTACTCTGATTCTCAAAGATGTGTAACCATGGAAGGGGGAGAGGCTTTGTGAAGTAGTGAGTTCTCTGACACAGAGGCAATCAAGCATGAGCTAGAATTTACCAGGGATGTTGTCGTGGAGAAGACACACATAGAACTAAAACAGTATCCAATTGTCCATCAACTGATGAATGGATAAAGATGTGGTATATATACAATGGAATGTTACTCAGCCATCAAGAAGAATGAAATCTTGCCATATGAAACAACATGGATGGAGCTAGAGATATAATGCTAAGCAAAATAAGTCAGAGAAAGACAAATACCATATGATTTCACACATATGTGGAATTTAAGAAACAAAGCAGATGAACATATGGGAGGGGAAAAAAAGAGAGGGGGACAAACAAACCACAAGACATTCTTAAAGATAGAGAACAAACTGAGAGTTGATGGAGGAAGAGGGGTAGGGTATGGGCCAAGCGGGTGATGGGAATTCAGGAGGGCACTTGTGATGAGAACTGAAGTTATATGTAAGTGATGAATCACTAAATTCTACTCCTGAAACCAATGTTTCACTGTATGTTAACTAAATAGAATCTACATAAAAATTTGGGGGAAAAAAGTCAGCCCCACAAAAGTATGGTTATCTTGTTCAGTATTCTAATTGTTGGGGAAGTGGGGGGAATAGTGGTTCCTCACTGTGGTTATATGTAAGGATCAGCGTTGCAAAAATAGCAGGAATACACTGTTTTCTTTTAAGGAGTAAGCAACATATGGTTGTATTAGCTAACTGTTGCTATGTAAAAAAATTACCCCAAAACTCAAACAACATATCTCAGTCTTCTGTCCAAAGGTCTCTCTCAAAGCTGAAAGAAGATATTAGTTGGGGTTGCAGTCTCATCTGAAAGCTCTACTGGGAGTGGCTCTGCTTCCAGACTCAACTCACCAAGTTATGGAAAGATTCAGTCCCTCCCAGGCTGTTGACCACATGGGTCCCTCCATCAGGGCAACTCACCTCATTAGAGTGTGATAAATAAGACACACGAAACAAGTCAGAGACATCAAAAGTCAGTCTTTTTGTAACCTAATCTTAGAAATAACATCCCATCACTTTCCCCATATTCTATTCATTAAAAGCAAGTCACTAGGTCCAGCCCACACTAAAGGTGAGCAAGTTACACAAGGAAGCGAATACCAAGAGGTGGGGACTCCTGCCAGCAATGTCAGAAGCTGGCTCCCAAAGGGCTCAAAATTTGATTTATTTGAAGATTGTTAGGCAAAACCTTTGAACAGTTTAAGAAATTTTGTGATGGTTTTATCAGGAGGCAAGGAGTTCTTCTGACTATGACATGATGCACATCATTAGCCATGATGGAAATTTGGATACGCTAAGCATAAATTGAACGTTTCACTTTCCTGCTTCATTCTTTTGTTTTGGAGAAATTTCCTTGTCCACCCTCTCCATGATGTCTTGCTTTGCTTCGATAAGGGTCTTCCTTCCCCATATTTCTCAAAAATACATTTTTTAAAATGTTTTTATTTATTTCTAGGAGAGAGAGAGAGAGAGAGACAGCGTGAGCAGGGGAGGGTCAGAGAGAGAGGGAGTCACAGACTGAAACAGGCTCCAGGCTCTGAGCTGGCAGTCAGCACAGAGCCCGACGCGGGGCTCGAACCCACGAACCGCGAGATCATAACCTAAGCGAAAGTCGGACGCTTAACTGACTAAGCCACCCAGGCGCCCCTCAAAAATACGTTTTAAGTGGACATAAGAAATGGAACCTTGGGGAAGGAGGGTACCGATTTCAAAGTTTACTTCCTGCTAGTGTCAACTTAGAGCCAGATGTGTTTGGGGATGTGTTTGGGGATTTAAGCAATCATAGGCTGTTTGATATGAGCCACGGTTGTAATTTTTTCAATAATAGGTTTTTCCAAAAAAGTTAGTAGTTTTCATTCTGTTGATTTCTGGTCAGTTCCATCTGTGATAAATAACTATATCCAACAAATTCATCCACATATACTTAATATGCCTAAAAATTCTAGATGGCCTCTCTCTCTCTCTCTCTCTCTCTATCTCTTTCTCTCTCTCTGCCTCTCATCAAACTCTCCTTCAGCAGAGCCTTATCTTCTATATCCCCAATGGTGTCAACTATCACCACTGTCTACCTCCAAAACATTTATCACCCCCAAATAAAACCCTATGCCCATGAAACAATCATTCCCCAGTCCCCTCACCCAAAAATAGATTTGTCTATTCTGGACATTTCATGTAAAAGAAATCATACAATATGAGACCTGTTGTGTCTGGCTTCTTTCACTCATCATGTTTTCTCCTCTTTCTGTTTGCACGTTCTGAGTCCAAAGTCTTTTTACAGGACTTTGCTGACAGCAACAAGCAGCAGTGAATACATTACTCCAACATTCTAAATTTTAAAACAATTTTCTCTAGAGTTATAGGCTCTAGACACATTGTAATTAACAGCCTTATCAAAGGTTTTATCATAGCAGAACATGAGTTACCGGCTTTCCAGAATGTACCCAGGTGTCCTCACCACTTCTTGCTAAGCCAGAATTTCTCAATCGTGGCATTGTTGACATTTTGGGCTGGATCATCCTTTTTAAAATGTATTTATTTATTTTTTGAGAAAGAAAGAGAACAGATGAGGGGCAGAGAGAAAGGGAGAGAGAGAGAATCCCAAGCAGGCTCTGTGCTGTTAGCATGGAGCCCACTGTGGGGCTCAAACTCACAAACCATGAGATCATGACCTGAGTCAAAGTTGGGCACTTAATCAACTGAGTCACCCAGGTGCCCCTGGGCTAGATCATTCTTAGCATTATGGGGCTGCCCTGTGTTTTATAGGATACTTAGCAGCATCCTTGGCTCAGTAGATGCCAGGAACATCTCCTTCCAACTCAAGACAATCTAAAATATTTCCAGACTTTGCCAAATGTCCTTGGGGAAGGGAAAGAATTGTAGAATTGTCCCTGATTGAAAATCACTATGCTAAGCCCATGTCATATATTTGTAGTTCTGTTGAAGTAACATCCTTCTCCTGGTACTAAATTCTGTGTTTGTTAGGGTATAAATGTGATTTTTAAAATACATAAGCCCAGTATAACAGAGTAGCAAGGTAAAATTCCAAGTAGACAGTCTGAGACTTGGGTAAGGATGGGGGGCATGATTTCATGATTATCTTGCTATAGCTTTCACCTTGTGCTCCACCTTGTACCCCTCCTCCCACCTGTAGCCAACAGAAAGAAAGAGGGAAGAAGGAAAGGGCATGTTCCTCCCCTTACAGGGTATGACCTGAAAGTTGTACATACAACTCCTGTTCATTCCCATTGGCCACTACTTTCTCATATGGCCACCCTTAGCTGCAAAGGGGCCTGGGCAATGTAATCCTACCTTGGTGACCATATAGCCAGTTCAGGTTTATATTTCTCTGCACTCTGATGGAGTATGGATTTAGGGGAAAACCTGAAGCTTTTGTGACACTCTCCGGCCATCAACAAAGGTTTACTTGAGATTGCAGCTCTTGAGGGAATGCTTGAAAGATGGAATAAACAGTTGGGTGATCAGAATAACCATGGGTGGAGTAAGAGTAAGCATCCCACTCCTAACAAAGTTGTGACCCCGTGGAATTCTTTGGAAAATAGAGAACTTTCTAGAACCAAGAAGGAGATGAGAAGGAAAGGGACCAATCACCTCATTTTCCAAAAGGAGATGCTAATACCCAGAAAGGAGAAGCAATTCAATTTAGGTCTCAAACTGAGCTTGTAGGAGATTTGGGCTAGAATTGAGGGCCCTGGATCCCTGCTCAGGGCTCTCTTCAAAACCCCATTCATTCTCTAGAGCTGTCGTCTGAGGAACTAAACAATGCAGCTGTGGCTTTGACAAGCAAAAAACACCACTAGATCCTTGAAAGGGAAAATCTAAGCTGAAGATGGTTTGAAGAACCATGCTATGGAACAATAGTTTGGCTAATGAAATGTAAGTAGAAGTGATATGCACAATAGCCCTCATTCCCTTAAAGGAAAGTAATGTGTTCCCCTCTTCCCCTTTCCTCTTGCCTACAAACTGGAATGTAGGATATGAAGGGAGCTGGAGCGGCCATTTGGGGCCACACGACGAAAGCCGCATATTGAGGGAAGCAGAGCAACATGATAGAGTGAGTTTGGCGCCCTGGTTGCTGACTTTCCCTTCCAGCTCTGAACCATCTACTTCTATTTTTACTTGAAAGGAAAAAAATGACCTTTCATTTCTTAAGCCAATTTACAACAGCCACACTTTTTTCAAAATAATACATTCTTAAAAAATATGATGCCTTTTGGTTCCCACTTTGTGTTAGAATGAGAAGTCCAGGGCTCCCTATGTCTCTTTCTTCCAAGGAGATAACCGTCTGCCACTGACCATCTATCTGCTCCCACCTCCCCCAAGTTCATCACTTGATTTGCTCGACTTTTATGTCCCTGTAAATAATCATATTTCTATTTGGTGAAAACTAGCATGGGGCTTAATGATCCTCTTTTCTGGGATAAGCTCTGAGTATGAGGTGGTCTGGAAAAAGCAGGCTCATCTTGCTCTGAGAAGCCCTTGCGTGATTCTCCAGACTTACCCTTCTTCCTTCTTTGTGGCAAAAAGTGGTGATGAATGTGGACACTGGAATCAGGTATCAGCTCAGACCCTGGTGCAGCCAAGGAATCACTGAGACACGTTGGCCAGCTTACCTAACCTCTCCATGTCTCAGTTTCCCCAACATGAAATGTGGTCATGGGACACTGGGTGCTCAGTAGGTTAAGCATCCAATTCTTGATCTCAAGTTAGATCTTGATCTCAAGGACTGTGAGCTTAAGATCCACATTAGGGTCCACTTTGGGCATGAAACACACTTTTTAAAAAATGCATACATACATATATACATATATACAGTGGTCATAGTAACAGTGCTTTCTTCACAGGCTACGACTATTAAAAGAGATGATATATTGGAGCACCTGGGTGTTTCAGTCAGTTAAGCATCCAACTTCAGCTCAGGTCATGATCTCCTGGTCTGTGGGTTCAAGCCTCATATCGGGCCCTGTGCTGACAGATTCTGCTTCAGATTCCATGCCTCCCTCTCTCTCTGCCCCTCCCCAACTCACATTCTCTTTCTCAAAAATAAATAAACATTAAAATTTTTTAATGTTTACTTTTAAAAAGAGATGCTATATTTAAAGTACTTAGGAGTGCCCAGCACACAGAGAGCACTCCATAAACAGGACAAATTTTGACCTGAGTTATTAGAAGCATTAAAAAGGAGAGAAGTAAGGTGTCATAGGTGCATAAAACTAAGGAGATCTTACCTACAGGAGAGAAGGCAGGCCAAGAAAGGCTGCCTAAAGAAGCTGACATTACAGCTGTCACCTGAAGTGTGAACAAGAATCAATCCGATTTAAAAAAAAAAAGGGGGGTGGGGGAAGAGTAAGAAAGAATGTTTTAGAACGAATGAACAGTCTGGGTAAAGGTCCTAGGGCAAGAAAGAAAGTATATGAAATCACAAGTGTTGACAGGAATGTCAAGAAAAGGGAACCCTCGTGAACTGCTAGTGGGAATATAACGTGGTATAGCCATGATGGAGAACAGTATGGAGGTTCCTCAAAAAATTAGAACTACCGTACAATCCAACAATTCCACTTTCATTATCTGAAGAAAACGAAAACACTAATAAAAAAAGATACATGTGTCCTACGTTCATTGCAACCCTATTTGTAACAGCCAAGATATGGAAGCAGCCTAAGTGTCCATCTTTAGAGGAGTGGATATCGAAAATGTGGCATATACACATACAACAGAAGGTTACCCAGCCATTTAAAAAAATATGGAATCTTGCCACTTGTGACAATATGGATAGGCCTAAAGGGTATTATCCTAAGGAAAATAAATCAGAAAGAGAAAGACAAACACCATACGATTTCAGTTATGCGTGGGATCTAAAAAACAAGACAAATGAACAAACAAAACAAAATAGAAACAGACTCATAAATGCAGAGAAGAAACTGGTGTTTCCCACAGGAGAGAGGGATCGGGGAGACAGGTGAAATAGGTAAAGGGATTAAGAGGTACAAACTTCCAATTATAAAATAAGTAAGTCACAGGGATATCACGGAGGGAATATAGGGAATATAGTCAATAATACTGTAATAACTGTGTAGCGACAGAAGGTAACTAATCCTATCATTGTGATAATTTCATAATGTATACAAATAACAAATCACTATGTGGTATATCCAAAACTAATATAATATTGCATGTTGAAAACATTAAATTTCAGGAGAAGTTTACCAACAAAGATCTGACATTTTAGGAGAGGGAGGGAGGAAGGAAGAAAGTGGTACATTCAAGAAGCTGCAAATATTTTTAGGATGAGGATGAGGCTGGAGAGATGTCCGGGGACCCAATATGGCAGATCAAATTCCTGTTTGGATGTGATCCAGATGCCTCATCCCTTATACGTATTTAATTTAGGACCTCCCTCTTCTTCTGCACATCCTTCATTGTTCTCCTCACAGAGTCTCTGTTGGAAAGTCCCTTTCTTCTACTAAGAGGCTCATTAACATTGATGGAAAATTCTGGGATCCATCAGTATACTTCAGGGTTCAAGTACTGTCGGGATCAGCCATCCTGAGTACCCAATCTTTATCAACAAACTTCTTTTCTTTTTTAGTGTTTATTTTTGAGAGAAAGAGACAGAGTGTGAGTGGAGGAGGGACAGAGAGAGAGGGAGACACAGAATCCAAAGCAGGCTCCAGGCTCTGTGCTGACAGCTCAGCATATGTGGGGCTTGAACCCATGAACCGCAAGATTATGACCTGAGCTGAAGTCAGACACTTACCCAATGGAGCCCCCCAGGCGCCCCATCAACAGACTTCTAAAGAGGCTCACTCCCTCCAGGACCCTCACAAAGCACCTAGTCTAATGCCTTATAAATTGGGGAAGGGCTTCTCCGGGTTTGCTTTGAGTGATCTTGGAGCAACATACATCTCCGAGTGCTGACCCTGCCACTTGCAGAATTGAAGGTCAAGATGGGAAAATCTGATTCCATTTCATTTGGAGGAAAGTATACGCTTCAGGGCCAGGCCTTGGCTCTCACTCCATCCCCATCTTGGACCGCTCCCCCTCCATCCCTCCCATGTGACTTCTCCGCCAGCCCAGCGCCTTTTGTCCTCGTTGATTCTCAATGGGAACCACTCTTTCTCGCTCCCCACCCCCATCTCACACCTCAACCCAGAAGACACCCACTCAGGCACGTCCCTTCCTCAGGAAAGCCCTGCCAGATCCCTTATACTCTTTTACAAGTCTCTTCCACTTTCCAAAATGTTAGGAAAGACCTACATTAGTATCTGTTTTTGCTTAAAGGAAATTTGAAGACAATTTCTGGTTTTATGGGGGAGAAAAATGCAGAAAGTGAAAATGGCATTCAACATTTGTTTTTTTCAGCAAGCCGTTATAGAGGCAGGAAGCACCCCAAGCATCACAAGTCTCCTTGCCAAGCTCCTTTCCTGGGAACTACTCTCGGCATCACCACAGAAAGATGTCTGGCCATCTAATCTTCAGCAAAGCAGGAAAGAATATCCAATGGAGAAAAGGCAGTCTCTTCAGCAAATGGCGATGGAAAAACTGGACAGCGACACGCAGAAGAATGAAACTGATCCACTTTCTTAACCCAAACACAAGCCACCATAGCTTTGAACTGTGCCTGGGAGCATCTGTGCTCTCTCCTGATTTACTATGTGCATCTGTTAGCAAGATGTATCCTAAAGCATCAGAAAAGCCTAAGAAAGGTTTTTTGGGGAATCTGAAATGCTCAAAATTTTTTCCACACAAATTAATGGTGATCACTTCTTCACTTTATGCCGCTTGGGCTTAGGAGTCCTCTGCTTTGGGATAGCGGGGTAAACCTGTTAATGACCGTCTCCACCGAGCAAATGTAAAGTCCATGACAGCATGGACCGTACCTAAGTTTCCTCCATTACCTTCACTATGCCTGAGCCATAGTAGACAGTTAATAAGTGTAGCAGGAAGGAGACAAGGAAGGCGGGGAGGGACGATAGTAAAGGAAGTCCTACCTAAAAATGTTCCCCCCAGGGACGCCTGAGTGGCTCAGGCCATTAAGCGTCAGACTTCTGGCTCAGGTCATGGTTTAATGGTTCGTGAGTTCAAGGGCCACATCAGGCTCTGCACTGACAATGCAGAGCCTGCTTGAGATTCTCTCCCTCTCTCTGCCTCTGTCGCATGCATGTGCTCGCTTTCTCTCTCTCTCTCTCTCTCAAAATAAATAAATAAACTTTAAAAACTGTTCCTCCCACTCTGGGAGAAAAAAGACACATTCTGTGTAACCAGTGAGCCTCCTCCACAGCAGGAATGGTTCCACGTCTTGTCCATAATGAAGAGAACTTCAAGAGGCCAGTATTTGGAAGACCTTACTTCACATAGACATTTTCCACTTATGATGGAAAGGCCCCCAGAAGGCCTTGATATCATACCAATAGATCCCCCTAGAGATTCAAGATGTCTTATCAATTGGCACGTAGCTGACAGCCTCAGGGCTTCAGCCTTGTGAGAAATGGCTCTGTGCAGGCAATTCTAGCATAATTGCTTCCCCAACAGTAAGTTTCCACATACTTGCTGGAATTCTCTCTCACTCACTCATTCCTGTCTCTTTCCTCACCCATTTCTAAACACAAAAACATGTTTGTGACTCTTCGTTGCAAGAGTAACCACAGTTACCATTTCTGCTTGCTCATGGCATTATAATTATTCTTTTATATTCATCTTGTGCCTCATTAATAACACATTATAACCCTCATTAATTGCTATTAAGTCATTGCATCCCACAGCAGTGTGAACCAGATCTCTTTCCAGCAGGGTTGGCTCAGCCCATTGATGGTATCAATTTATGGCCACCTCCTTTCCCTCTCCTTTTCTCCACCCTCATTATGAAAAAGACATACAGTGCATACATCATACAGCTTCCAAAACACCAACTGGCTGACCAGAGCCAATCTCCTGGTTTACGGTAAAGAGGCAAGTGTCCTGGGGTGTGGCAGGGGCTTGTCCAGGTCTCATACCTGCTGTCGGAGATCAGTTAGGAATCTGCAGCCGCTGTCCAGGTCACGGATATTGGCCATCCCAACTAAGTACTGATACTGCAGAGAAAGGCATGAATCCAAGAGGTATTCAGGAAGTAAAATAGAGTGTTCTTTAAATAAGAGATGCCTTTTTAAGTGCTTTGACTACATTAACTCCTTATAACATTCAAGCAAGATGGACATTATGGTCTCTTCTTTACAGACACGGAAAGTGAGCTAAGAGCTTATATTATTAAAGTCACTGAGGTCAGGCGACCAAACCAGACAGTCTGATTCTGAAACCTGTGTCTTTTACCATTATGCTATTGTGACTTCCACTTAATTATCTGCTTGCTATAAAGTGAAGAATGCCCACTTATTTGCATCCCCTCTACCTGTACCCCCTTACACACACACCCTCTTATACACACATACACCTACATCATATTGACTGGCAGGAATGGGAGCAATTGAGATATATAGATACACAAGGGGTGGACCAGTCTAGAGAACTTGGCCATGCACCATGGGCTCGCTCAATCAAGGTCTGAAAGAGAACTCTTCTTGTTGCCAGACCTGCTTGAAGTCACCCTGAGCAGTTTGGGCTGGCTCCTTTATCCGCTGAGCTCACATGACCTTCTCAGGCTGGACTTGGGGGAGTAGTCAAGCTCTTCTTTTATTTCTCTTCTGTCGATCTGAACCCTGCATCATGAAGGAGGGAAAATAAGAGGCCTCAGGAGTCTGAGAGAGCTGCCTTCTGAGTCTAACTTACTTAACTTTTCCAAACCTCCATTTTGTCTGTGCAATTTCAAAGCTGTTGGCAGGATCAGAGTGCCCATTCTTCAAATGCTCCCAATGACAGCCTCACATCTGTGTTCCCCGTTGTACTGCAAGTTCAGTGACTCACATAACTTTGATACGTTCAGGGAGGGAAGGAGCGCCTGGAGCACACGGGCGTCTTCCAAGACCAGGGACTACAAAATCCTGCAAGACGGGATGCCAGTCTCATCTTGTCGGGCACCCAGGGGGTTGTTTACCCCCCAAGGCAGACTGAGATGACAAGAACTCACCAAGTCTTTGAGCAACACCACCTCCTTTCATTACCATGAGATCTTCACTGCTGCAACTCTGACACAAGCAAAGGGGACCCTAGAGGTCAGGACCTCGGGTTCAAATGGCACCATGGGCTAGTTGAGATACGAACAAAGGCATGCACTTGGTGTCACGAGCACAGGGTGTTGTATGGGAGTGGTGAATCACTATCTTGTACACCTGAAACTCGTATTACACTCTATATTAACTAAATGGAATTTAAATTAAAGCTTTTTTAAAAATAAACGTTGGTGAGATTGAGCCCTGTGTCGGGCTCTGCACAACAGTATGGAGCCTGCTTGGGATTCTATCTCCCTCTGCCCCTTCCCCACGTTCGCTCTCACTCTTGCTCACTCGTTCGCTCTCTCTCTCTTAAAATAAATAAGTAAACTTAAAAAAGAACAAAATCAGGGGCACCCAGGGGGCTTAGTCGGTTAAGCGTCCGACTTTCCGACTTTCGCTTAGGTCATGATCTCGCGGTTCGTGGGTTCGAGCCCCGCGTCGGGCTCTGTGCTGACTGCCAAGCTCAGAGCCTAGAGCCTGTTTCAGTCTGTGACTCCCTCTCTCTCTGACCCTCCCCTGCTCACGCTGTCTCTCTCCCTCTCTCTCCTAGAAATAAATAAAAAACATTAAAAAATTAAAAAAAAAAAAAGAACAAAATCTTTGGTTGGGATTCTCTCTCTCTCCCTCTGTCTCTGTCTCTCTCCTCACTTGCATACATGCGCATGCACACACACACACACAAACACTCTAAACAAACAAACTTTAAAAAGTAAAAATAAAATGGTTACTATGACAAATTTTATGATATATATGTCCTGGGCGCCATTAAATCAGATCTCTGGGATGGAGCCAGGCATCAGTATTTTTTAACATTCGTTCAGTGATTCCAATGTGTAGGCATGTTGGAAAACCAGTGGTGTAAGGGAAGGAGGCAGGAGTCATGTGAATCAAGCATATCCACTTCCCAGGACTGGCTCAGATGCTGTCTCCTCCAAAACCTTCTCCAGCCACCCTGTCATCATCTGTAGTCATTCTCTGTCACCCCCTCTCTGGTCTATTTCCATTTTAAACATGGGTCACCCTCCAAATTATCTTGTTTATAGTTATGTTCGGATGTTATCTGTCCCTTCCCACAAAACTGATGGTTTTCAACCTTGTAACACATTCAGTTCACCTGGGTCCCTTTTTAAATTTCTTTAAATGTTTTATTTATTTCTGAAAGAGAGAGAGAGACAGTGTGAGCAGGGGAGGGTCAGAGAGAGGGAGATACAGAATCTGAAGCAGGCTCTAGGCTCTGAGCTAGCTGTCAGCACAGAGCCTGATGTGGGGCTCGAACCCACCAACCGTGTGATCATGACCTGAGCTGAAGTCGATCACTCAACCAACTAAGCCACCCAGGCGCCCCTCACCTGGGTCCCTTTTTAAAAAAATATCAGTGTCAAGACCCACCTTGACAACTTAAATCAGAATCGTCTACAGGAGGACCCAGACATCTATATTTTTAAGACCTTCCAAAGTAACTAGAGCATGCAGCCATGGAAGAGAAGGATTACCCTGGTATGTAGCCCCCAAAGACTGTATATCCACAGCTCCCAAAACCAGTTCTGACCCAGTGCCTGCCGAATGGTCAGGTGATGCCTAGTCATGTTCCAGAAGTAGTTTTATTTCTTCCTCAGACAGTGCTCCAAGCAAGTGCTAATAGATGAGACAATACTGACTCAGAAGGGTTGTGATTTGTCTTCAGCCAAACCAGAATGGAAATGCAGTGTAGGGATAGCTCAGCCCCACATCTTGTGCTGAGTCAGGTCAGGGATCTCCTCGGGGTTCTCACAGCCTGCTGTGCCCCCATTTCACCACCGGCCATCCTAAACTCTGTCCACAGACTGTCTGGGTCCCCCGTGATAGCTCCATGCAGACAGCTCACCATCATAAAATAAAACAATAAAATGTCACCAAATAATAAAATTGGACCACTACTTCATCAACTTAATTGAGTAATTAACAGTTACCCCAGACTATGATGAGTCATCCTTTCTTCCTTATCATTTTTTTTTTTTTTTAGAGAAAGATAGAGAGCAGTCAGGGGAGGGTCAGGGAGAGAGGGAAAGAGAGAATCCCAAGTAGGCTCTGTGCTATCAGTGCAGAGCCCAAGGCGGGGCTTAAACTCACAAACCGTGAGATCGTGACCTGAGCTGAAGCCAAGACTTGGATGCTTAACCAACTGTGCCACACAGGCACCCCTCCTCCTTCCCATTATCATTCACATTCCACAAAGATTTCTTTAACATCAAACTGGCATTATAAGAACAATATGAATGCCCCGGAGAAGTGGAGGGAGCTTCTGAAGTTAGGATCTGACCTGGTCCAGGGAGGGTTCAAAGATGGCTTCCTACAGAAGCCTCATTTTACCTGACAGTCAATTGATCTTTTAACAACCAAAAGTAATGTTATCACTCCCCAGCTCAGAATCCGTCAATGGTTACCCATTGCCCAATTAATTTTCCTTTGCCTGAAACTTCCACAGGTTTTTTGTTACTGAAATCCCCACATCCCAGAAAACCGAAGTCCTGGTCAAACCAAGATGATTGGTCTCCCCACAATCCAACAAAATCCAGACTCCCTAGAGTGAATTCAAGCCCATTCATTATCCCATCCTTTCCTGGACTCACCACCTGGACTCACTTCTCACCACCACTATCCCTTACACTTGATTCCCCAACCATATGGGAACAGGCATGGTACCCTGAAGGCACCAAATCCTCTCTCTCACCTCTGCTATTGCCCATACTGGGCTCCCCCCACCTGGGATGCTTTACTCATATGTCTACCTTAGAAAGTATTACTCATCCCTCAGGTCTTGGATGGAATGCCAGCTCCTCTGGGAAGCCAAACTGCAACCCTATAATGTCTAGGCGTCTCTCTCTCTCTTTTTAAAATCTTTTTAAATGTTTGTTTATATATTTTGAGAGAGAGAGATAGAGAGCAAGCAGGGGAAGGAAGGGCAGAGAGAGAGGGAGACAGAATCTCAAGCAGCATGGAGCCCAGTGCGGGGCTTGAACTCACAAACTCCGAGATCATGACCTAAGCTGAAATCAAGAGCCAGATGCTTAACCAACTGAGCCACCCAGGCACCCCTAAGCATGCATCTCTTAATAGAGCCTTTACCCCAGTTTTTCTTTCTCTGGAAAACTAATTGTTGAGTAACTAGGATTAATAAAATTAATTTAACTAGTTGATTAATTAATTCATGGTTACTAAAGACCATAGTAACACATCCTTCTTTTGCATACTGACACTGTGGAAATATATGTCTCATCAGAGAAGCCAGGACTGTCTGAAGTCTGGTCATTGGGGTAGTGAGGAGGAACTATCTCTGCCACTCTTCATTTCAGAAGACAATTGGACACCCCAAAGCATTCATCCATCTAACTCTTCCTTCTTGTGCATCTGCCTTGGCTCTGAGTGACATATTCAAACATGGCCCTGCTCCCAGATACTGAGTCCACCTGCTACCATGGGGTGCCTCAGGAAATATCCTTTACTATCTTAGCCACTTGGAGCTGGCTCCTCTTAAGGAATCTCTCTGAAACACTCAACGATGCGCTGCAACCAGCTCTTCCCAATTCCACACTCTGTGATGCCATGTTGGTAACTTGAGATCAGCCACTATGGGAATATTTACATCATGGAAACCGGAAAACACTGTAAATCAAGACTTTTTTTTTTTTTTTTGCTTTGTGTTATTTGTTGGTTTGCTTGCTTATTTGTTTAGAGCAAGACAGTTTTTAAACATTTTTCAGCACACCACTGCAAATACCCACATTCTTCATACTTTCCCTTATTATCCAGTCTTCTTAGCCAACCAGACTCTATGAAAGAATGGGATTTCAAGAAGGAAGAAGGTGGCAGAAGTATAGTTCAGCTAAAATGTCTGATCTGGGATGAGGATTGGATATTGGGTCCTGTTTGATTAGGTCTTTCTCTAGCTGGCTTTTATGTCTCTTCCAGTGAATAGTAAGTGCTTTTGACACCATCCCAGAACAAGGCGATGGCCGGGTCACCTCTTCATCCCATGTGCTCTCAGGTATATTGCCCTGTCCCCTTTCAGAATGTTCAAACCTTACCTGGGTCATTGTAAAGAAACACGGGAGGGCATGCTTCCCCACATGCTTTACATACACAGTCCCCAAGACTTATCCCTGCACAGAAAGGTCACGGTTGGGACATATTCTATAATTAATATTTATTACAGTATTAGGGATGAGGTACTTTGCAAGATCTGTGGATGCTATTGGTGACAATGAAGATGAGATTATAATCTTCACAAAGACTATATGACTTTTCTTTGCCAATGTTGCTGCAGCATCAGACACGATACACAGTAAATATTTGTTGAATAAATTAAATGAAGGAGGAGAACTAGGAAGATGAAGGAGGGGTGATGGAAAAGAAGAAAATATAACATCCAACACAGTGCTAAGAAGGAACATTGCTGGTTTTTTTTAATACGCAAGCTATCTCTCTGAATCTCACAGCAACCCTAGAAGGTAAGTCTTCATTTCTTACAAGAGAAAGCTGAAGCTTAGTGGAAATATCCTATATTGTTGACAATGCAGGAATTTAGGCATTCTCTTTCAGATATTATTTGAGATGGAAAGTGAAATGCTAAAGCCTTTTGAGAAAGCAAGATAGCAACCACAATTTAGCAAGATTTTTGATGTTTTATGCCCTTTAAACCAATTATTCCATTTCTGGGATCTTCTCCAGAAAAGCCTCAATCTTGTTCCTAAAGAGGAATGTACAGGTTGTTCATGGAAAATAGTAAGGTTATTTGCCTTCGTGAAAAAAATTGGAAATACTTGAATGTCCAGTCAGCAGAGGAATGACTTAAAAATTACCATCCATCTATTCTACAGAATATTGTGCAATTTATTTCTTTTTTATGTTTTTATTTATTTTTGAGAGAGAGATAGAGACAACGTGAGCAGGGGAGGGTCAGAGAGAGAGGGAGACACAGAATCCAAAGACAGGCTCCAGGCTCTGAGCTGTCAGTACAGAGCCAGATGCAGGGCTCGAACCCACGAACCGTGGGATCATGACCTGAGCCAAAGTCAGACGCTTAACCGACTGAGCCACCCAGGCACCCCTATTGTGCAATTTATAAAACCAGGGATGCAATACATGCACTGGAATGGCTAAAACAAAAGAGAAATGGAAAATACCACGTGTTGGCTTGGATTTGGAGCCTTTAGGGACTGTTCGTGGTACAACCCATTGGAAAATGGTTTGGCAATGGCTACTGAAGCTGTATACATATACCAGCACTTTCACTGAGAAGTGTATACCCAATAGAAATGTGTATATGTTCATGAAAAGGCATATATTAAGGGTGCCTAGGTGACTCAGTCAAACATCCAACTTCAGCTCAGGTTCAGTTCAGCTCGTAGTTCATCAGTCCTGCAGCGGGCTCTCTGCTGTCAAGGCAGATCCCGTTTCAGATACTCTGTGCCTCTCTCTTTGCCCCTTCCTCCTTCCCCCTCTCAAAAATGATTCGGGGCGTCTGGGTGGCTCAGTTGGTTAAGCGTCCGACTTCGGCTCAGATCATGATCTCACGGTTTGTGGGTTCGAGTCCCGCATCGGGCTCTGTGCTGACAGCTCAGAGCCTGGAGCCTGTCTTCATATTCTGTGTCTCCCTCTCTCTCTGCCCCTCCCCCTGCTCATGCTGCCTCTCCCTTGCTCTCTCAGAAATAAATAAATAAAACATTTTTCAAAAAAAAATGAATAAACATTTTTTTAATTTGTTAATCAGTCTGAATTTTTTTTTACTTCAATGGGTGATTTAAACTTATTTACATACTTTTGATATGATCAACACATCAATACTTTGTGTCTTATATCTGTTTCATACATAAAGATATATGTATATGTAGATAATATATACACAATTGCATTATACTAATACATTAAAATGTACATTTATATCTTTTTATACTAGCCTTAACTTTGCTTTTGGCTACTGTTTATTCTGAATAAACATTTTTTTATTTTTTTTAATTTATTTTTTATTTTTATTTTTTTTTACAAATAGTTTATTGTCAAATTAGTTTCCACATAACACTCAGTGCTCATCCCCACAAGTGTCCTCCTCCATGTCCATCCCCCCCCCCCCACATCCATCAGTCCTCAGTTTTTGTCAGCATTCAAGAGTCTCTCATGGTTTGCCTCTCTCCCTTTCCCCCACCATTTCCGCCCTTCTTCTCCCCCTTGTTCCTCCGTCAAGTTCCTCCTAATCCTCCTATATGTGCAAACATGATATTTGTCCTTCTCTGCCTCTGAATAAACATTTTTTAAAGGCATATACTGTACTAGATGTACATAGCTCCATGACTCACAATCTCCCAGGAAAAAAATTGGAGCTACCCAAATGTTCATTACTAACAAATTGGATAAATAAGCTGTGATATGTTCACACAGTGGAATATTATAAATCATACATCCTCAAAAGGAGCAATAATTTATCTCCACAGGGGAAAAATGGACTCTGGGAAAGTAAAAAATATACATACAGACATACATATCATATATAGATATAAACAGAGATAGGTAGATTATGACAGATGCATAGATAGATATAGATATACAGTATGTCAGTGGTATTAAAGTTCATGGAAGGGCAATTAGAAAAAATTTCTAAAATGGCTTCTTGTGAGGGGGAAATAATGGGAAAAAAAAGATTGAAAAATACTATTATAAAGCAATAAGATTGAGGACCTGCAGGCATATGCAAAAGAAGATTGGATCTCACAAACATAATGTTGGAGTGAATGAAACCAGATACCAAAAAGAGCATACTGTATGATTCCATTTATATAAAGTGCCAAAAGCAGGGGAGCCTGGGTGGCTCAGTCCGTTAAGTGTTAGACTCTTGATTTCAACTCAGGTCATGATCTCATGGTTCATAGGATTGAGCCCCGATTTGGGCTCTGTGCTGACAGTGCAGAGCCTGTTTGGGATTCAATCTCTTTCTCTCTCTCCCTCTCTCTCTTTCTCTCTCCCCCTCCCTCCCTCCTTCCCTCTCTCCGTCCCTCCCCACTCCTCTCTCTCTCAAAATAAATAAGGGGCGCCTGGGCGGCTCAGTCAGTGAAGCTGCCTACTTCGGCTCAGGTCATGATCTCATGGTTCGTGGATTTGAGCCCTGCATCGGGCTCTGTGCTGACAGCTCAGAACCTGGAGCCTGCTTCGGAATCTGTGTCTCCCTTTCTCTCTGCCACTCCCCTGTTCATCCTCTGTCTCTCACTCTCAAAAAACAAACATTTTTTTAAGTACCAAAAGCAGGAAAAGTTAATCCGTAGTGTTCTAAATCAAGAGAGCATTTGGGGAAGTCAGGGCAGGGTAGCGACAAGAAAGGAAGAGGAGAGGGAATCCAGGAGAAGGAGTCTGTTCACATTCTTTTCCTTGATCAACTCCGGGTTGCATGGACCCGGTACGTTCAGTGTGTGAAAACTCATTGCACATTCATGATCTATGCTCTTTTCTGCATGTAGGTTATTCTTCAATAAAAAATGCTTTTAAAGAAAGCCAAAAATGAGTTTGTTCCATATGGAGTGACATGGAACAAAGCAAGTAACAGAACGATTTGGTGGAGGAGCCAACAAATATGTATCACAAACAGCTACAAATATGTAAATGAGTGCAGAGACGGGGATTTGGAGAAAAACTGCCCAGTGTGGTGGAGGGGTTATCTCGAAACAAAAGGAATAATTGGGGGAATGAGAGTGTTTCCATTTCTTTTTTTTTTTTTTATTTTGTCATTGTGGTAAGATACACATAACAAAATTTACCATTTTAATGATTTTAAGTGTACAGTTCAATGGCATCAAGTACCTTCACACAACCATCCATCTCCAGAAATTTTTCATCTTGCAAAACTAAAACTCTGTCCTCATTAAACATTAATCCACCATCCCCTGGGACCCACCATTCTACTCTCTCTCTCTCTCTCTCTCTCTCTCTCTCTCTCTCTGTGTGTGTGTGTGTGTGTGTGTGTGTGTGTGTGTGTGTGTGTGTGTGTGAATTTGGCTACTCTTGGGACTTCCTATAAACAGAATCATACAGCATTTGTCCTTTTTTGTCTGGTTTCTTTCTCTTAGGATAATGTCCTTGAGTTTCACCTATGTTGTGGCAGGTGTCAGAACGTCTTTCCTTTTTAAGGTGGAGTGATGTTGCATCACATGGATACACCACACTTTGAAAATCCATTCATCCATTTCCGGACATTTGAGTTATTTCATCTTGTGGCTATTGCAAATAATGTTGCTCTGCCACTGGTATACAAATATCTGTCTGAAGCCCTGCTTTCGGTTATTTTGTGTATATACTCAGTAGTGGAATTGCTGGATCAAATGGTAATTCTGTGCTTACTTTTTTGAGGAACACCCCCTACTGTTTTCCACAGTGGCTGCAGCATTTTATAGGAATGTTCTGGTTTCACTGAATACATTTCAGTATTGTTTGGATAGTCCGCTTCTGGATATAAGCCCAAGAGAAAGAAAACCATACATCTACACAAAGAGGTGTGTACATACTAGGGTTTAGAGCAACATCATTTATAATAGTCAAAAAGTGGAGACAACCCAAATATCCATTATAGATGGATAGATGAACAAAATGAGGTATAGCCATAGAATGGAATACTATTCAGCCATAGAAAGGAATGCCATGTTCATACATGTTACAATATAGATGAACCTTGAAGACGTTATGCTAAGTGAAAGAAGCCAAACGCACAAAACCCCACATATCACATTCATGTGGAATGTCTACAACAAGAAGATCTATAGAGTCAGAAAACAAATTAGTGGTTGCCTAGGGCTGGGAGGTATGAGTGGAGAGAAGACAGCGGGTGGGGGGGGAGGGATGCTGGCAATAGCTAAAGGGCACAGGGTTCTTTCTGGGGTGATAAAATGTTCTAAAATTGGCTGTGGTGATGGTTGTACAACACTGAATATAGTAAAAAGCACTGGATTGTATGCTTTCAATGGATGGATTGCTTAGTATGTGAATGACATCTCTTTAAATCTGCTAGCATAACAGAAAATAAAGGGAAGTGAAATGAAGGCAGGAAAAGAACCGAGGAGGAAGGTCATGAGGAAGAGAAGACCGATGCTGAGTCTGTGATGCAGATGGACCAGACCCTCTGGGGCTGGACCCTCCTGGGTTTGAATGCCAACTGAGCCGATTACTGGCTGGGTGACCTGGGGCAGTCGTTTCACTTCTGTGAGTCAATTTCTTCACTGGCAAAGTGGGAGCAACATGACCGATCTCTTGGGGGCAGTTAACACTTGATGAAATAATAAACAAGTGAAGTTGGTGTTATCTGCCCCGTTGAATATGGAAAGGATGGAAGGGAGTATAATGATGCAAGTGATGGATTGATGGTAGGCAGATGAGCTGGACCCCGGGGGTTGCCTTGTGGGTAGGCTGGTGTAAAAGCCCTGGTTGATTCGAATGCACCGCCTCAGCCTCCTTAGCGAGGGGAGTGTTGGTTAAGCTTTGCCGTGACTCATCCCATGGGCGTTAGGCTCCATCACCTCCACAAATCCGTGCCAAGGGTGTGTCCCTCCCACCATGAGGTTTCTTGAGTGACAGAGAACTCGCTTGCAATAAAGGGCCAGATGGCTGTGCTGCCCAATTTATACACAGGCCTCACAGGAGAAACACTGTCAGCCCCTTCTCCAAGATCAATACGTGGACCTGACCCCTCCTTGGTGCTTAGCCCTACTGACAGCTTCCAGAGCACCAAGACTTGGCCTGGCTTTAAGGAGCAGCCATTTCTAGAGTCAGTAAGTAATTTAGCAGATACTGGTTCTCTCTCTCCTCTCCTCTCCTCCTCTCTCTTCTCTCTTTCTTTTATTCTCTCCCTCTCCCTGCATGAATGGATGCTCTGGGCAGTTTTGGCAGAACTGAAGAAACTTCCATCCATCCAATCATCCATCCGTCCACTCTTTCATTACTTGTTTACTTGTCTATTATTTGTTTGCTCAACAAATTTCCTCGGACACCACCTCTGGGCCCATGCTGCTGACCCTGATGGAGACAAAGGTAAAGAAATGAGGGTTTCAGTCCTACAAACTGAGCTGCCTGTTCAGCCACCAGGAGAGGCCTCAAAAGTGCGGCTGTCATGCAAGTATAAACATGCAGTGCTGCGGGAGTCTGGAGAAGGGAGAAGTGGCTTCCACTGGGTCAACAGCGATGGTAAAAGCACCCTTGCTGGGCCACTGCTGTAAGACATCTAGTGCTCTTTCAAGGTCCTTCTCAGATGAGGAAACCTAATCTCAGAGAGGAGAATAAAATCACACAGCGGGGGAGGGGAGGTAGGATTGATTCTGGTTTACCTGGCTCCAGAGCCCATGCTGTTTTCACTTTTTCTGTCACAGTATTTGGTTCCTCTTTCCCCACAGCAATGGCTCCAGTGTGTGTGTGTGTGTGTGTGTGTGTGTGTGTGTGTGTGTGTGCAGCTGTGTGTAAGAGATTTTTTTAAGACTTTATTTTAAATCATCTCTACACCAAACGTGGGGCTCAAACTCACAACCCCGAGATCAAGAGTTGCAGCCTCCACCAACTAAGCCAGCCAGGAGCCCTGAGAACAAGAGAGATTTAATACCCATTTCTGTAATAGACTAGAGCCACATGAGGGTAGGAACCATGCCCATATTATACACTTTATTCCCAGTGACTGGAATACAACAGGCACCCAGAAAGGATTTGCTGGATAGATAGATATATCAGTGGGTGAGTGGATGGATGGATGGATGGATGGATGGATGGATGGATGGATGGATGGACAAACAGATGAGTGCATGGTTGGGGGAAGTCATAGCAGACATGATGTCATCCAAATTGGCAGACAAGTGTCTTGACTAGTAAAGACACATCCCAAGCCAAAGAGGAAGTGTAGGAAAAGACAAGGAGATTGGACAACACCAAGAATATGTCAAGAGTCATTCTCTCCAGCCAGAGAATAAAATAGAACTCAGAGATGAGGGCGAAGAACTCAGACAGATGTTCAGGATGAAGGCAGAGGGAGGGAGATGGATTGATCTGTTTGGATTAGAGACACATTGGGACCGTTTCAAAGCAGTATTCCCCACTTTGATGACATCATCATTTTAAACCCAATCCCAAAGCATCTCCTTGTTTATGTAACCACAGCCAATCAGTTCCTGGGCAGCATAGGGGTGTACATGGGGCCACTTTCCCCCTCATGAATCCAGGGCCTTCAGAGGGAAGTCCAGCCTGTCACAAGCTGGTGAGTGTCCTGAGGGAGGGATAGGGAAAATTCCAGGGGGGTGGTATCTTAGGGTGGGCCTAGCAGGAGTTCTGAGAGCATCCAAAGATGCCAGACACCACTGGAGTGTCACACAAGAGAAGACAAGACATGCTTCACTGCTTGTCTTGAACCAAGTTCACACCACTGGGTTTCTATTCAGTCACAGAACTCCAGATACACTAACTAGTCTGTTCCCCGAACCCTTCTGCTTTCCCTTGGAGACCTTCAAACTATCTTCTCTTGAATCCCCAGGATCAGCCAAGAGTGCAGAGAACCGGACTCAGAATCAGAGGACACATGAGCCACCCTCAGCCTTTGGAGGAGGTGGGCTGGGTGCAGTTTTGGGGAGGGGATGGGAGCATCTGGAGAGAGGGAGAGTGAGTAGCCTAATTCTTCAGAGATCCTGGAGAGGGTGAAAATTCGTGAGTGTATTCAGAGCTGGAAGGTGCTTTGTGATCACTCAGATGAAGGGCAAAAGACACAGATGTGGAAACCAACTTGGGGTGGGGGGACCTTGCTATATCTGTCTCAACCATCAGATTCTTATCACTATGGTTTATAGTGAATATAAGAAAAGAATTTTGGGGGCGCCTGGGTGGCTTAGTTGGTTAAGCGTCCGACTTTCGCTTAGGTCATGATCTCGCGGTTCGTGGGTTTGAGCCCCGCGTCGGCCTCTGTGCTGACTGCCAGCTCAGAGCCTGGAGCCTGTTTCAGAGTCTGTGACTCCCTCTCTCTCTGACCCTCCCCTGCTCATGCTGTCTCTCTCTCTCTCTCCTAGAAATATATGTATATAAAAGAATTTTTGACCCCAATATCCTTCTTCCTCAGACAGGACAAAGTAGGATCTCAGTATTAGCTTCAGAAACTTTGAGACCACTTCAAATGAGAGAGTGGTGTTCAAAACACTCTTAGGAAGGATGAAGATAGAGGAAGGATAGAAAGAGAGGCAAAACTACCTATGTGACAGCTGGCAGGGACCTTCACAATCCCCTAGGAGCACATTCATTGTGTTTGGAAATTGAGGCTCAGAAAGGAGCAGTTACTTGACCAAGTTCACAGAGAGTTACAACAGAGTCAGATCCCAAGTTAAGGTGCCAGGCTTGGCAAATAAAAGTAAAGGATGACCCCCCCAAAAAATAAATAAATAAAAATAAAAATAAAATAAATACAGGACCCCCAGTCAAATTTGAACTTCACTTTGACAACAAATAATCTTATAGTATATAAGTATATCTTATGTAATATTGGGGACCTACTTCTATTTTTTAAACTTATTTTTTACTGTTTATTTATTTTTGAGAGAGACACAGATCACAAATGGGGAAGGGATAGAGAAGGAGGGAGACACAGAACCTGAAGCAGGCTCCAGGTTCTGAGCTATCAGCACAGAGCCCGACACGGGGCTCAAACTCATGAACCATAAGACCATGACCTGAGCCAAAGTTGGATGCTTAACTGACTGAGCCACCCAGGTACCCCACAAACTTGTTTTTTTTATCTGAAATTTGAGTGTTTCTGGATATCCTGTATTTTACCCAGCAATCCAAACCCCAGGCCTCTCTGGACCACATCTTCTGCTTCTCCTTGACCTCTCGACCCCTTTAATGATCTTTGTCAACTCTCGGCCCAGGAGGCATACGACATGTCAGGAGCCCGCTTAGCCCTGACACTGTGCGTCACCAAAGCCCGGGAAGGTTCCGAGGCAGACCTAGACGCCCTAGAACGCATGTTCCAGCAGTTGGGATTTGAGAGCACCGTGAAGAGAAACCCCACTGCCCAGGTATTGTGCAGCCAGCCCCCGGCCAACGAGTGAGGGGGCTGGACCAGAAGGTAGGCCCTGGGGCCACACCTGAGTTTTGCCGTTTCTCTTGCTCCAGCAATTCCAGGAAGAGCTGGAGAATTTTCAGCAGGCCATGGATGCCCGGGATGACTTCATCAGCTGTGCCTTTGTGGTGCTCATGGCACATGGGCTGGAAGGTCGCCTCAAAGGGGAGGATGAAAAGATGGTTGAGCTGGAAAACCTTTTCGAGGTTCTGAACAACAAGAATTGCCGGGCTCTGAGAGCCAAGCCTAAGGTGTACATCGTGCAGGCCTGTCGAGGAGGTGGGGACAAAGTCAAGAACACAGAATCTATGCACCCAATCCAGCCCAGCCCCAGATCCAGAGCCCCAGCTAAGCCTTGGGTTGCCGGTCTCTCTTATGATCTCTTTTCCCCACCTCTGTCTCTGACTTTGACTCTTCCTCTCCTTGGTATTTCAGAACATAGGGACCCCGGTGAAACAGTAAGTGGAGGCGATATGATGATGATCAGCAAGGACAGTCCCCAAACCATCCCAACGTATACGGACATCCTCCACATCTACTCCACCGTGGAGGGTATGAGCCCCCAGTTGGCACAGGGTGGACTCCTACTGCTCCCCACCCACCACTCCTGAGATGTCCCTCCAGGACCCGCTCTTTCCCAAGGTCTCTTGCACCACACACACACACACACCCTCCATCTCCCACCTGACCTCTCCTGAGCCCTCTTCTCTGGAATCCTTAGGATACATCGCATACAGACATGACAAAGAGGGCTCCTGCTTCATCCAGACTCTGGTTGATGTGTTCACAGAGAAGAAGGGACCCATCCTGGAGCTTCTTACAGAGGTGAGTTGGGACGAGGTACTTGGAACCCTCACCCGGCTTGAGCAGGGAGGCTGGTCCTCTTCCAAACCTTACTGCCCTTTCCTCCCCTCCTGCCCCTGGCCCCAAACCCAACCTATGTTCCAGCACAGAAGATAGGATACCAATTTCCTAGGAACAAGTTTCCCTAATGCAGGAAATTCCAATGCCCATGTATATGAGATAATTTAGATGAAATACAGATAAATTTCTGTAAACAAAACCCTTAAGTTGAACCCTTGGTTGATCAAACTCTTTTTTCTTCTGATGCTTTTTCATAGTGGGTTAGAAGAAAACACAACAAGAATGTCCAACCAATGATTCCATAGGATTATGGTACAGGATCAGACAATAAAGGTCTCCTGTTTTAGGACATGGAGACCCAGCTACCTTGTTTGCTAACCTTCTCCTCATAAGCCCACTACATCAACTCCCCCAGAGACCCAGCCCCAAGCTGACCACACCTCTTTCTGCAGGTGACCCGGCGGATGGCAGAAGCAGAGCTGATTCAGGAAGGAAAACCAAGGAAAGTGAACCCCGAAATCCAAAGCACCCTTCGGAAACGGCTCTATCTGCAATAGAAATACAAAGGGCAAGGAAGGGCTGTCTTTTAAGTGCTCTCTCTGCCCCACAAATATTTAGAGGCAGCTCTTACCCCTCCCCTAAAATCCTCTCTCCTCAAGGCCAAGTGGCACCGAGCTCTTTCATCACACCCCTCAAGCAGATCCTCTTTTGATCTGTCTCTGTCCTTCTTAAGGCAAGCCAGTTAAAACATAACACAAGGGCACAGCAATAATATCACCTCCCTGTACCTCTATTAATGCAACCTAAGAGTACATCCACCTACCCTAGTTTAGGCTCCTATCTTCAATTGAAACTCTTTTCTTTCTCCCATTAATTATACCTAGACAAATGTCACTAGATAAGGCTCAAGATATTCTACTGGTAAATCAATGTCCATTCACCATCTCCCACTCCAATCAAACTTCCACTGTCTCCTGAATCTCACTTGGAGTTACAACCTCCTCTTAAGAACTATATCCATTTCCATCTCCCAGAGATTCCCTCTCTACCCCTGGAAATTCAGTAAGGCAAGAATCATTCTCATTCCAAGGCTCCTCTTCCTTAGCAAGCTGGTGCCTTCAAATGATTCTCCTTTTAGCTTCTGGGCTCTCTCTGACTAATGGAGCTGTTTTGCCTTTTTCTGAGTCTCTCTCTACTAACTAATGTCTCTAAATGCCCTGGACTCAGCTTTCTTTCCAAGAAAATCCACCCATTTATTCATTCTCAGGCTTCAATTTTAACCAGTCTGAATCAGAGCATGTAGGAGCTATATAGGAGCTATATCAAATCCTCTAAAGTCACCCTGTTATTTTTCAGATGGTGATATAGAGACCCAGAGAGAGAGGTTAAAAGACTTGTTGAATGCTACACAGTAAGTCAGGGGGAGAGTTAAGGTCTGGTTTCCAGCCCAGCCCCCGTGCTACTGCCTGCTAAGTCTTGAACCATCAAAACACTTATCTAATTAGAGGAACTTCCTAAGAAAAGCTCTCTCTGCTTGGAGATAGGAACTCCTTGGAAGACCTACAAGTCCTCAGTACCCAACAATCAAGGCTACCCATATAGAATTCCAGAACTGGGTTGGAATTTGAACCAGATGTCTGCCTACCAAGTCTATGACTCATGTCTCCCCAACTCCAGTCTTGACCTTCCCTACTGATATAACCTGTGAATATATCTGCCATTATTGAAGATTCATGGCTAGCGATAACCCTTTTTTTTTCTAGCTCCTCCTCCAAGTGTTCCCTGGCACCCTCATCCTCAGACCCCAGGTTCAGAATTCTGCAGATACCTAACACTCTGCTCTTCTTGCACCCTTCATATGCCACCAGGCATCATGCCCAGCACAGCCTGACTTTGAAACACTTCTCACAGCTGTCTTCTCTTTCCTTACATGTCACTCTTTAGGCTCAAGCCCCATCCTCTGTGTCTACATCTTTTTACCAGCTTCCTTCCTTGATTCTCTGACTGTCCATTTCACCCTATCTCTGCCCTCCATCTACAATTCACCTGCCTAGAATGCTCAAGAACACACAATGGTGCCCCATCCTTTAGATATCAAGACCAAACTCCACATCCTGATTTTTCACAGTCTTACAATTCCCCCTTGTGCCAGCAATCGGTTAAACTCCTCTGTCACCTCCCCCACCATGAAGTCACTCCTCCAACACAAATGTCCTCTTACTCATTCCTGCTTCTGAGGCATTGGTGCCACCATCTCTCCCTTCACTCCCTTTCCACTACCTCCCACCCGTACGTATTGCAAAGAGCCATTCCCAATATACTTTCTAGTTGATTCTCTTCTCTCATCCATGATGAGACACTGATGATTACAGCACTGAGGCAGGAACAAGTCTTAGATCAAAATAATGGGTGTTCAATAAACAGATGTTAAACTTTAAAAGTATGCCTGGAGTCTGCTCTGTGCTTGAAATGTGAGGCTGATGTGAAAGGTGTTAATGGATCCAGTTTCTTTTTCCCAATGGCCCGGAGCCTCCCAGACATTCTATCATGAGCAGAGAATCAGGAGCTTCATCCCATCTCTTTCATAAAAGCAGATGTGTTGGGAATTTGTAAAGTTAACAGTCGCATTTTCATTTCAAGTAGATATATTTTACATTGACTGTCATCATGATATCATTTCCAGAATGTTCCCAAAGAAGTATCCAGACACAGAACTGTAGCTTTTCAGAACTATAGGCAACCTCAGAGATCAGCTAGTTACAGGATCACAAGTATTTAGCAAGAGTGTCACCTCTCTCTTACCAAGACCCCACGGCAGACATGACTAATCAACCACACCTTTCCTACTGAACTCAAGTGCAGCTTCAAAGTATTTCTTCTCTTAAAACTCCTGGAAACATAAGCAATTCATTAGTGAGGGACTTATCTAGAATCACCAAGTCCTTTTTTTTTTTTTTTAAGTAAGCTCCACACCCAGCATGGAGCCCAATGCAGGGCTTAAACTCATAACCCTGAGCTCAAGACCTAAGCTGAGATCAAGAATATGACACTTAACTGACTCAGCCACTCAGACACCCCTAGAGTCACCAAGTTTTTAAACAGGAAGCCCAGGGCCCTCATTCTATAGTGCAG
The DNA here is from genome assembly GCA_017311185.1 of Proteles cristata cristata. Classification (NCBI taxonomy): domain Eukaryota; kingdom Metazoa; phylum Chordata; class Mammalia; order Carnivora; family Hyaenidae; genus Proteles; species Proteles cristata. The sequence continues at coordinate 333,418 of JAESUZ010002026.1, read as the reverse complement.
TAATAGCCATGGCAGCAGTGAGGACTTTGTCATGGGAATGGCAGAGTGAGTGGCTAAGACAGGGTTGAGTACAGAGAGCCAAGTAGATCTGGGATCATGCATTTACTGAGTCCTGTTCATCCATCCATGTGGTCCAAGCACCCAGTGATCCCAGAGTCTCCAAACAAATACATGAGTCAACAAACTAAGCCCCAGTTGCCAAATCCAGTCTGCAATCTGTTTTTTTTTTTTTACAAGTTTATTTAATTTTGAAGAAACAGCGTGAGCCAGGAAGGGGCAGAGAGAGAGGGAGACAGAGAATCTGAAATGGGCTCTGCACTGACCGCAGATGTAGGACTTGAACTCACATACCATGAGATCATGACCTGAGCTGAAGTCAGACACTCAACCAACTGAGCCACCCAGTTTTTATAAATAAAGTTTTATTGGCACACAGTCATGCTCATTCATTTACACATTGTCAATGGTTCCTTTTACCCTACAATGGCGGGCTTAAGTAATTATAACACATAACATATGGCCTGAAAAGCTGAAAATATTTACTACCTTGCCCTTTGCAGAAGCGTGCCAACCCCTGCCCAAATGTCTTTTCAACAAATTCTCGTTTTGCTGAAGTCAACCAAAGTTACTCATCACCAAGAACCATACAATCGGCTGATACAATCGGCAACAGCGCTGAAATCAATGGCTTAATTCTTCAAGACCCCTGATTAAGGACGTCCTCCAAGTATTTAGAAAGGATTTGAAAGCACATCCTGGAAGCTTATTACTGAGTATCAAGGGCAGATTCAAGTTTTGCAGGACCTGTATAATTAATGCAGGAGGAGTTTCTCCTTAAGAAAAATACAAAACTACCAACACGGAATTAGTGCAGTCATGTGAATGTATTATCAGGTCTCTCCCAAGGCTCTGCAGGGACCCATGAAAGTGAGGCACCTGCAGCTTATGCTGTGTTAGCTTCACAGAAAACCCACCTCTGTTCACCATCTGTTCTCTAAGCCATTCTCCCAACAGCAGCAGGGATGGCCATTTTTTATTTTTATTTTTATTTTTATGTTTTTTATTTATTTCTAGGAGAGAGAGAGAGAGACAGCGTGAGCAGGGGAGGGTCAGAGAGAGAGGGAGTCACAGACTGAAACAGGCTCCAGGCTCTGAGCTGGCAGTCAGCACAGAGCCGACGCCGGGCTCGAATCCACGAACCGCGAGATCATGACCTAAGCGAAAGTCGGACGCTTAACCGACTAAGCCACCCAGGCGCCCCTGGATGGCCATTTTTTAAATGAAAATCAGACCTGTCATGCAACTTGTTATATTCTTTATTTAAATTCAAGTTAGTTGGCATACAGTGAAGTCTTGGCTTCAGAAATAGAACTTAGCGATTCATCACTTACATATGACACCCAGTGCTCATTCCCCCCAAAAATGGCCTCCTTATTGCCCATCACCCATTTAATCCATTCCTCCCACCCACCTCTCCTCCAGCAACCCTTAGTTTGTTCTCTGTATTTAAGAGTCTCTTATGGTTTGCTTTCCTCTCTGTTTTTCTCTTATTTTTCCTTCCCTTCTCCTATGTTCATCCACTGTGTTTCTCAAATTCCATGTAGGAGTGAAATCATATGGTATTGGTCTTTCTCTGACTGACTGACTTTGCTTAGCATAATACTCTCTACTTCCATCCATGCTGTTGCAATGGCAAGATTTCATTCTTTTTCATCACCAAGTAGAATCCCATTTTCTGTATATATACATAAACATGTACACATCATAGCTTCTTTATCCATTCATCAGTTGATAAACACTTGGGTTCTTTCCATAATTTGGCTATTTTTGATTGCTGCTATAAACATTGGGGTGCATGTTCCCCTTCAAATCAGCATTTTTTTATCCTTTGGGTAAACACCTACTAGTGTAATTGATGGGTCATAGGGTAGTTCTATATTTAATCTTTTAAGGAACCTCCATAGTGTTTTCCAGAGTGGCTGCACTAGTTTTCATTCCCACCAACAGTGCAAAAGTGTTCCCTTTTCTCCACATCCTTGCCAACATCTGTTGTTATATATATATATATCGGTGATGAGAAAGAATGAAATCTTGCCATGCAACTTTCAGTGGTTTCCCAATGCTAGGTCCCATGTTCTTATCTCCACCCCAGTCACTTTGACCTTCTATTTTTCCCAAAATAGGCTCTTCCCCACTTCAGGTCTCTCTGCCTGGGTCATTCTTCCCAAATACCACTTTATCCTTCATATCATAGCTCAAATATCTATAATTTGTTTTCTTTTAAAAAAATTTTTAAACACTTATTTATTATTGAGAGACAGAGAGAGACAGATCATGAGCAGGGGAGGGGCAGAGAGAGAGAGGGACACACAGAATCAGAAGCAGATTCCAGGCTCTGGGCTGTCAGCACAGGGCCCGATGCAGGGCTTGAACCCATGAACTATGAGATCATGACCTGAGCTGAAGTTGGACATTCAACCAACTGAGCCACCCAGGCACCCCTCAAGTATCATTTCTTTTCTTTTCTTTTCTTTTCTTTTTATTTCTGAGAGAGTGAAAGAGAGAGACAGCGTGAGCAGGGGAGGGTCAGAGAGAGAGGGAGTCACAGACTCTGAAACAGGCTCCAGGCTCTGAGCTGGTAGTCAGCACAGAGCCTGACGCGGGGCTCAAACCCACGAACTACGAGATCATGACCTAAGCAAAAGTCGGATGCTTAACCGACTAAGCCACCCAGGCACCCCCCTCAAGTATCATTTCTTAAGAGAAGTCTTGTCCATTACCCCAGACAAGATCAATGTTTACAGTACTTCATAGACTTTTCTTTCAAACCCAAGTCACACTAATATTGCCACTTAATGGCACCAAGACTAGACTTCTGTTGTCATAAGTCAATGAGTTTCAGGGGCCACTTGTTACTACAGCATACCTAACCTATGCTGACTGATACACCAGACAAGATTGAAGACCCAAAGTAGAGGATCCAGGTTAAAAGTGCACATTATAATGAAAGACACTCTGAGGTTCCTAGCAGCCAAAGAGGAAACTCACAGAATCCATGAGATAAAAACAAATTCACTTCCTATATCTCTGAATACTTTGAACTATATTAAAAGTTTATTCTCTTAATCATCTCACAATACATACACGTATCAAATCATCATGTTATATACCTTAAACGCACATAGTGTTATATGTCAATTATATCTCAATAAAGCTGGAAATTTTAAAAATATTTTTTAAAAGGCATATCCATTAACAAGGGAAGCCCAAGGAATCAGTGACCAAACCATTTCAAAGGCCCCCAGTTCAGCAAAAGACACAAGAAAAGTGATGGGATGTCTAGCTTTCAGAACTTGGAATATGAACTGATCGGTCTTCATTCTGATTGACTAGGTTATTTGGGGGATAAAACATGTCAGCTGTTTATGAAGCTATTCTTACAGATGATCAATTATAAGAAATGAGGTCACCCTCATTTTGGCTAATTAATTAAGCCAATCACACTACTGTTGTACCTCTTGCACGCAGTCACACCCAGGGCCTCAAGGCAAGCTCCTTACACCCATCGGGTTTCCTACTGTGTTCTGACATATGGAATTTAAGGGGTATCAGAAGGAAGAGAAGAAATACGTGCCTTGAGTCTTCTGGTTTTGGTGGCCAGAAATGGCAGATCATTCCAGTTTCCAACTTCTTTGCCCCACACGCAGAACCAACATCATCCTGCGCACTCAAGTATACCAGCACCAGCTGGCCAGCAACCCCTCCTCAGGGCTCAGGGTACAAGAGCCACATGGTAGCCTCCTCTCCCTCTTCTAAGTTTCTAGTATCTGATAACTGAAGCTCTCTGCTTTGTTTCCCAGGACAGGCTGATCAAATGACTACCACGGGACAGCAGGACATCACAGCTGGTGACTTCACTGAGCACGTGGAGTTCTCAGGGAACCTGCACCAGACCAGCAAAGCAGCCTTGCGGGCCGGGCAAAGCCATGAACCGCATCTGCGTGCTCGACACGGACCTTCAAGGCGTGCGTAACATCAAGAAGACAGAGCTGTGGCCCATCTACATCTTGGTGCAGTCGCCCTCGCTGGACGTCCTGGAAGCCGCGGCTGGGGCAGTGGAACACGGAGACAGAGGAGAGTCTGGGCAAGCAGCTGGCTGTCGCTGGCAGTGACATGGAGAGTGGCAAGGAGCAGGGCCTCTTGGACCTGAGCATCATCATGACAACCTGGACGAAACCTATCAGAATCTAGAGGAGCCGCTTGTCCTTGATGTCCAAGGACATCAAGATGGCCCAAAGGACCAGCCCCTCCTGAGAGAGACCTCCAGCTCTGTCCTCCCCGGAGGGGACTCAGCTCATGTCAGCCAGCACCTCCCTCGACCGGACTGCCTTGCCTGGGAGACCCTGCCTCCCTTTTCCTCCTCCTCTGGGAACCAGGCCCATGTCCCAATAAAAACTTCCGGGGAAAACAAAATTTATGCTAAGTGAAATAAGCCAGACACAAAAGAACCAATATTATATGATTCTACTTACATGTGAGACCCAAAATAGGCAAATTCATAGGAATGGAAAGTACCTTAGAGGTTATCAGGGGCTGGAGGAAAGGGGGAATGAGGGTCATTCCCTCATCGAATGAGGGTTCGATGGTGATATAGTTTCTGTCTGGGGTGAAGAAAAAGTTTTGGAAATGGTGGTGTTAGTCATACATCATGAATGTAATGCATTTCACTGAATTATACACTGAAAAATGGTTATGATGGCAAATTTTATGTTATATATGTTTTTTTTTTATTTTTTTTTAATGTTTTATTTATTTCTAGGAGAGAGAGAGACAGCGTGAGCAGGGAGGGTCAGAGAGAGGGAGTCACAGACTGAAGCAGGCTCCAGGCTCTGAGCTGGCAGTCAGCACAGAGCCCGACGCGGGGCTCGAACCCACAGCCGCAAGATCATGACCTAAGCGAAAGTCAGACGCTTAACCGACTAAGCCACCCAGGCGCCCCTATGTTATATATGTTTTACCACAATTTTTAAAAATTAATAAGGTAATATACCGGAAAACAATGGATTGGTTAAGTGTCCAACTTTGGCTCAGGTCATGGTCTCACGGTTCAGGAGTTTGAGCCCCATGTCGGGCTCTGTGCTGACAGCTCAGAGCCTGGAGCCTGTTTCTGATTCTGTCTCCCTCTCTCTCTGCTCCTCTTCTGCTCATGGTTCCCTCTCTCTCTCTCTCTTACTCAAAAAATGAATAAATATTTTTTTAATTTTTAATAAAAAATAGGGGTGCCTGGGTGGCCCAATTGATTGAGCATAGACTTGGCTCAGGTCCTGATCTCGTGGTCCGTGGGCTCGAGCCTTGCGTTGGGCTCTGTGCTAACAGCTCAGAGCCTGGAGCCTGCATCTGATTCTGTGTCTCCCTCTCTCTCTCTGCCCCTCCACACTCCCGCTCTAGCTCTCTCAAAAATAAATAAACCTTTTTAAAATTTTTTTAAATAGGGGCACCTGGGTGGCTCAGTCGGTTAAGCGCCCAACTTTGGCTCAGGTCGTTGTTCATGGGTTCGAGCCCCACATTGAGCTCTGTGCTGACAGCTCAGAGCCTGGAGCCTGTTTCAAATTCTGTGTCTCCCTCTCTCTCTGCCCCTCCCCAGCTCGTGCTCTGTCTCTCCCTGTCTCAAAAATAAATTTAGGGGCGCCTGGGTGGCTTAGTCGGTTAAGCGTCTGACTTTCGCTTAGGTCATGATCTCGCGGTTCGTGGGTTTGAGCCCCGCGTCGGGCTGTGTGCTGACAGCTCAGAACCCAGAGACTGCTTTGGATTCTGTGTCTCCCTTTCTCTCTGACCTTCCCCCTCCTCACGCTGTCTCTCTCTGTCTCTCTCTCTCAGAAATAAATAAAACATGAAAAAAAAAAGACTTTCAATTTCATGAAAAACAGTGAAAGACTGAGAAACTATCACAAACTGAAGGAGAGTGCCGGGACATGACCATTAAATACAGTGTGGTACCTTGGGTCAGGGCTTGGAACAGCAGGAGGGCAATCCCAGAAACACTGATAAGTCTAAATAATCTTAAGTCTTGTTTTTGAAAAATAAATAAATGGGGTGTTTTCTCTTTTTTAACCTTTTTTTTTTAAGGGAAATCTTTTTTAATTTTTTTTAATGTTTCATTTATTTCTAGGAGAGAGAGAGAGAGAGAGGCAGTGTGAGCAGGGGAGGGTCAGAGAGAGAGGGAGATACAGACTCTGAAATAGGCTCCAGGCTCCGAGCTGGCAGTCAGCACAGAGCCCGACGCGGGGCTCGAACCCACGAACCGTGAAGTCATGACCTAAGCGAAAGTCAGACGCTTAACCGACTAAGCCACCCAGGCGCCCCTAACATTTTTATTTTTTTAACTTACGTCCAAGTTAGTTACCAAATATTGTAATAATGATTTCAGGAATAGAATTTAGTGAGTCATCACTTGCATAGAACACTTGGTGCTCATCCCAGCAAGTGTCCTCCTTAGTGTCCATCCCCCCCTGTCCTCCAGCAACCCTCAGTCTGTTCTCTGTATTTAAGAGTCTCTTACGGTTTGCCTCCCTCTCTGTCTTTATCTTGTTTTTGCTTCCTTTCCTTATGTTCATCTGCTGTGTTCCTTAAATACCACATATAAGTGAAATCATAGGATATTTGTCTTTCTCTGACTCATTTTGCATAGCATGACACCCTCTAATTCCATCCACGTTGTTGCAAGTGGCAAGATTTCATTCTTTTTGACCACCGAGTAATATTCCCTTGTGTATATACACCACATCTTCTTTATCCATTCATTATTCAATGGACATTTGGGCTCTTTCCATAATTGGGCTATTGTCAATAGTGCTGCTATAAACATTGGGGTGCATGTGCCCCTTCAAATCAGCATCTTTTTTATCCTTTGGATAGATACCTACTAATGCAATTGTTGGGTCATAGGGTAGTTCTATTTTTAATGTTTTGAGGAACTGTCATACTATTTTCCAGAGTGGCTGCACCAGTTGGCATTCTCGTCAGCAGTGGAAAAAGTTTCCCTTCTTTAAATGGGGTGTTTTCATCCCCAAATCCCATAATCCCATGCTAACAATGAGAAAACCTCAGACAAACCTAAATTAAGGGACATTTTACAAAATACCTGACCAATAATGCTCTTTAAACTGTCAAGTTCATGAAAGACAAGACAGAGAAGTTGTCGTAGATCAGAGGAGACTGAGCACAGAAGATTGCTAATTGTCATGTGGTATCCTACATTAGATCCTGGAATAGAAAAAGAATATGTGTGGGGAAACTGGTGAATTCTGAATAAAGTCAGTAATATTGTGCCAATGTTAGTTTTAACAAATGCACCCTGGTTATGTAAGATATGAACATTAAAGGGATAGAGCATAAATTCTCTGTATTATTTTTCTACCTGTTCTATAAATCTGGAAGTATTCCAAAGCAAAGAGTTCACTGAAAACAAACAAAAATTATAACGATATAAAATTATATCGTTTTTGTCTCTCTTACCTAACCCTGATTGCTAAAGAATGTAATCATCACTGATTATAAAGTAAGGGAAGTAAACCACCAGTTTCTAATCTATGTAAATGATTTCATCAGTTTTAATTCATTGCTATTAGAATACAATGTAATTTCAAAGGCATGATAAAAGATTGGCAAGTCATAAATTGTATTACTTGATGATGGTGCGATGCTAATTTTTTCAGCATTTTAACATTTCTTTTTTTTTTTTTCAGTTTAATTGAAATACAATTAACATCCAGCCCTGCATACGGTATACAGCATAGTGACTTGACTTACATGTATTGTGAAATGATGACCACAATAAGTTTAGTCATTTCACATAGATCCAAAAAAATAAAATCGCAAAAGAAAAAACTATTCATTTCCTTGTGACAAGAACCCTCCGGAACTACTCTCTTCACAGCTTTCAAATTCGCCATACAGCAGTGATAACGACAGTTGTCATGGTGCGCGTTATGTCCCTAGTACTTGTTGATCTTGTAACTGGAAATGCGTACCTTTTGACTGCCTTCCTTCACTTCTCCAGTCTCCCCAGGCCCCACCTCTGGTAACTACAAATCTGATCTCCTTTCCTGTGAGTTTGGTCTGGGGGTTTTGGTTTCTTGGTCTGTTGAGATTCCACATGTAAGTCAGATCGTGTTGAATTTTGACATTATCCTTACCTTGCGAAGGATTTAAATGTTTGCTTCTGGTGCTTGAGATTAGAACACTATTGTGTCAAGAGGAATTATCATGCAACCACTCTATGCCATCCTGGGTGGGTTTAACCCTTTAATAAAGGGAACACATGTATTTCTTTTGACAGATTTTCTGTGAGGGGAGAAACTAGGGATCAGATACTAAGCACTTCCGGGCTACACCCAACATTTTCCCACTAATTGTTCTGTAGAAAAGGGTGAAGCCTGAGTTGGTGGACGAATGATCCTCCCATCCAAACCACAGGATTAAAGAATGTTTGCACACCCAGAAGATACACCTCTGTAGTTTACATCGAATATGCATTGATCAAATGGGCTTCTATGTCCCAGTTGCCCAAACACTGGCCTTTTCCATATCTACATATGCCTGCATTTATTATTTCATTGATTTTTTTAAAACAATTCTACTTTTTTTTAAAATTTAAAAGGCAACAGTTTTCTACATGATACAATACCATTTGTCGTTAAAAAGGAACAAAGGACTGATCTGGGCAAAAGTATGAATGAACTTTGAAAATCTTATGCTAAGTGGGAAAAGCCACTTATTGTATGATTCCATTTATATGAAATATCCAGAATAGGCAAATCATACAGACAGAAAGCAGATTAGTGGTTCCCAGGGGCTGGGGGAGGGGGGAGGGGGCTAGTGCTTAATGGATAAGCAGTTTCATTTTGGAAGGATGAAGTAGTTCTGGGATTGAATGGCAGTGATGGCTGCACAACTCTGAATACATCAAAGACCACCGAATCCTATACTTTCAAAGGGTGAGTTTATGGTATGTGAATTATGTAGCAGTAAAGTTGTTATTTAGGAAATAGTTTCTTATTAGGGTAAGTAGAAAGTCCATATCACTTGTCGTATATAGAAGATAAGCAATAAAATATCATTCAGGCCTGAGAAAGGAAATCTTGCCATTTGTGACACCATAGATGGACCCTGAGGGCATTTGGCTAAGTGAGATAAGACAGATGGAGAAAGACAGATAGTATATGATATCACTTATAGGTAGAATCTTAAAAAGCTCATAGAAACTCATAGAAACAGAGAAGGTGGTTAAAAGGCGTTAGGTAATACTGTGGTGGTAATCATATTGCAATACCTAAAATGTATCAAATCAATACATTGTGTATCTTAAATTTGCAAAAGGTCATAGGTCAATTACATCTCAATAAAAAAATTACATACATACAATACATTTGCCAGTTTGTGCACATGTACAAACACTTCTCTAGGAGAAGCATTGTGAAGTCAAAGGTCTGAGCATTTTTTTCTTCCATATGTTTACTCATTCACTGCATTAAAATAATTTATCACGCCCCTACCAAATGTCAAAGACTGTTCTAGGTAATGCAAATAGTGTGGCTGACAAAGCCCTTGATGTTATGGAACTTACATTCTGGTGGGGAGACCGTAGATAAACAAATTACATTACAGTATGATTTGGGGTAATGGTTTGTGCAGTGGAAGGAAAAAAGTATTATAAGGGGTTAAACAATGACAAGGGGAAGGTGCTTTCTTATTGTGGTAAAATACACATAATAGAAAATGTACCACTTTAGCCACTTTATTTTGTTTTTTGTTTTTTGTTTTTTTTTAATGTTTTATTTATTTCTAGGAGAGAGAGAGACAGCGTGAACAGGGGAGGGTCAGAGAGAGAGGGAGTCACAGACTGAAACAGGCTCCAGGCTCCGAGCTGGCAGTCAGCACAGAGCCCGACGCGGGGCTCGAACCCACGAACCGCAAGATCATGACCTAAGCGAAAGTCGGACGCTTAACCAACTAAGCCACCCAGGCGCCCCTCACTTTAGCCATTTTAAAGTGTACGATTCAGTGGCATTAAGTACATTCACAATGTTGTGCAACCATCACCTAGATCTAGTTCCAGAACATTCTCATCTCCCCAAAAAGGAAACACGGTGCCCAGGTGGGTGTGGTCAGGGAGGGGATATTTGAGCAGAGATCTATCTAAAGGAAGAGCAAGTGAGAATCATGTGAGGATCCAATGGTCTTTGCATGCCAACTTCACCCCTTATCTGCCTACCTCCGGACTAGAATTTTGTTTGTATTTTTCTTTAACACCATTCTTTTGTTTCATTACTTTAAAGCAAACTGTTACCCATATGATGGAATATGATTTGACAATTTAAAAATAAAGAACCTTAAAAATATTATGTTCCTAAAGGGGAGGCCACTCTGAGGTTTGGGAGGAAAAGCCAGGTCCCACAGGCAAAGATATTGAGGAAGGAGATTTTAACTTAACCTTGGGAAGAATCTTACAGCACTACAAACTACTCCACTGAAACCACCCAGCTCTGAATTCTAAGATCTCCCTCCTCACTTCCTGGGAAGCTATTTAAGCAGAGCTCACCCACAAGGATCCACAAAAGAGGCTGTATAAATCACAGCAGTCAAAGCAATGCAGACTCCATCAGCCCTGCAGGGAGGGACCTGCTAAAACTATAACAAATTGGGGGCGCCTGGGTGGCTTAGTCGGTTAAGCGTCCGACTTTCGCTTAGGTCATGATCTCGCGGTTCGTGGGTTCGAGCCCGCGTCGGGCTCTGTGCTGACTGCCAGCTCAGAGCCTGGAGCCTGTTTCAGTCTGTGACTCCCTCTCTCTCTGACCCTCCCCTGCTCACGCTGTCTCTCTCTCTCCTAGAAATAAATAAAACATTTTAAAAAAACCAAAAAACTATAACAAATTGGGGCGCCTGGGTGGCTCAGTCAGTTAAGTGTCCGACTTCCGCTCAGGTCATGATCTCACAGGTCATGGGGTTCGAGCCCCGCGACAGGCTCTGTGCTGAACACTTGCTCAGAGCCTGGAGCCTGCTTCAGATTCTGTGTGTGTGTGTCTCTCTCTCTCTCTCTGACCCTCCCCTGTTCTCTCTCTCTCTCTCACTCAGAAACAAATAAAACATTAAAAAAAAAAAAAAAACACAACTCTAACAAATTAGCACAAAGTTTTATAAACTAGTAGTAAAACTCCTGGTGATGGAATGGTGGAGTACATTGTCACAACCCTGGGAAAGCACTAGCTTTGTCAAAAGCTATAAAAATGTCCTCTACTTTTGATCCAGTGATTCCATTTTGGGAAAGTTGTAATAAAGAAATAATTCCAGGGGCGCCTGGGTGGCTCAGTCAGTTAAGCATATGACTTTGGCTCAGGTCATGTACTCCTGGTTTGTTGCGTTTCAGCCCCATTGGGCTCTGTGCTGACAGCTCAGTGCCTGGAGCCTGCTTCGGATTCTGTGTCTTCTTCTTCTCTTTCTATACCTCACTTGCTCTCTCTCTTTCCCTCTCTCTCTCTCAAAACTCTCAAAAATAAGGAGTTTTTTTAATGTGACAAAAAAATAAAACAAAGAAATAAATCAAAATAAAAGAAGAAAAGTTTAGGCGGTTATTTCCGCCTTATCTACAATTCTAAAAATCAACAAAAAGGTTGAGTATTATATATTATTTATGCACTCCATGGAATATTAAACAGCCATTGAAGTGGTAATTATGTGGCAGTAGAGGGGAGCGTAAGGAGAGAATGTTAGGTAGGAATTAGCTCAGAGGAAAATGATAGGAATGTTCTCTCACCCACAGAGACCCACACAGATACACACAGTCATACACACACATATAGACTCATATATACACATATGCCCACACAGTACACATGCACACGTACACTTTCACACACATGCACACGAGTACACGTGCACACATAAAGATATACACACTTAAGCACGCATGCACAAACACATAAACACACACTCGTATGCATACATGGTCATGCCCACCCAATGCACATACACACAGACACAGACACATATAAGCACACATTCACAGACACCTTTGTACACTTACGTGCACAGAGTGATGGGCTAAATTGTGTCCTCCCAAATTCATTTGTTAAAGTCCTAACCCCTGGTACCTCGGAATGTTATGGTATTTGGAGACAAAGTCTTAAAAGAGGTAATTAAGGGAAACTGAAGTCATACGGATGGGCCGTCATCCAGCATGACTGGTGTCCTTATAAAAAGAGGAGGTTAGGACAGTTACAGAGGGAGAATCAAGTGAGGGCACAGGGAGAGGATGGCACAAGTGCAGGAGACAGGCCTCGGGAGAAACCACCCTGCTGACACCTTGACCTCACGCTCCTAGGCTCCAGAGCGGTGAGAAGATAAATGTGCTGTTTAAGCATCGGGACTGCAGTCCCTTGTCATGGCAGCTCCAGGAAGCTAACACACACATACACATGTGCACACACAGGGCATGCCCGTGCATGCACACACTCGTGTGCCCACACAACACATGTGCACATTCGGATATACATATGTACTCATATATGTGCATACAGATGTGCCCTCACAATGCACACGTGTACACATTCGCATGCACATGTATGTCCCGTGTATGCACAGAAACGTGTCCCCACACAAAACACATACACACATTGTACACATTCACCTATACGTGCGTACTCATATATGCACATACAAATGTCCTCACACAATATACACATGTACACATCACATGCACACATATGCGTGCATACACATGTGCCACACAGTACTTGCATGTACACATTCACATACACACACATGTACTCATATACATCATATATACACATGTCCACATCACATACACACATACGCATGTGCCACACAACACGTGCACGTACACACTCACGTGCATGTGAGTGATCAGATATACATGCACATGTGTGCCCACACAATACACATACACATATGTTCACCTTAACATACACATAAATACATACACATAGGTACACCTTCATCCATATATGTACTCACATATGCCTGTACAATGCGTGTACACAAACACTCCCTTTCCTTCAAGACCTGACTCGTCACCACCTTTGTGAAGCATTCCCTGGCCCTTTCAGGTAGAATGAATTGCTCCTTCCTCCATCACATAACACTTTAGAGACCTCTGTTCCTTCATTCTTTCATGCTACAAATATCAGTTGAGCGCTGACATTCCTCCAGGAGCTGAGATAATACAGCAGTAACCAGACCCAACCTCTTCTCTGAGGGCACTGACATTCGATTATAATGTTATCTCGCTGTGTTAAAGTTCTTTGTTTATAGGCCTGTCTTCTTCCTCAGGCCAGAAGCTCACGAAATAGCTACCAGTTGGTATCTGTATCAGAAGAGTAGAGGGCTTCATGGATTTCTATTGGCCTCATCAAAAGATGGATGGATACATTCACCAAAATAGGTATGCATGTGAATGTGTACTTATATGTATATGTATGTGTATGTGTGTATGTGTATTGGGTGGGCATATTTATGCGTGCGTATGAATGTGTACTTATGTGTTTGTGTACATGTACTTCGGGTGGTGGAGATCTAGCTTCCTTGGTTTGTTAACTTGGAGTATCCCAAAAGCAGACATAAAGAGGAGATCTCTGATGCTTGTCTCTGTTGGGAGATGGCAGTGGTGGGCAGCAAATTGGAGACATTTAATACATTCTTGTTATTGTGACTTTGGTTATAACACAGGGAACAATAGAGCAAGCTGACAAAAGAGGTCATCATTATAAGTGATCGAGCAGAGGGGTGCCTGGGTGGCTCAGATCATTATCCCAGGGTCATGGGATTGAGCCCCACATCAGGCTCTGTGCTGAGCATGGAGCCTGCTCAAGAGTCTCTCTCTCTCTCTCTACCTCTGCCCCTCCTCTGCTTACTCTCTCAAAAGAAAGAAAGAAAGGAAGGGAAGGGAAGAGAAGGGAAGGAAGGAAGGAAGGAAGGAAGGAAGGAAGGAAGGAAGGAAGGAAGGAAGGAAGGAAGGATGGATCCAGGAGAGGGTTGGTGCACTGACAGAGAAAGGTGAAAGATTCTGGAAAGAGCATGCAGTCCTGAGGGGGGTGAAGACCCACTAAGTGCACTGAATACCCATTCAGGACAAAGGATCAAGACTTGGGAGGTAGGACGGTGCATAGAAACAGTCCTGAGAGACAGACAGCAATCATTAGAAACTCCTTTTCACAGATAAAGAAACTTGAGGGGCACCTGGGTGGCTCAGTCGGTTAAGCGTCCAACTTCGGCTCAGGTCATGATCTCACCATTCATGGGTTCAAGCCCCGCATCAGGCTCTGTGCTGACAGCTAGCTCAGAGCCTGGAGCCTGCTTTGGATTCTGTGTCTCCCTCTCTCTGACACTCCGTTGCTCTCTCTCTCTCTCTCTCTCTCTCTCTCTCTCTCTCTCAGAAATAAATAAAACATTAAAAAAAAAGAAACTTGAGACTCAGGAGGTGACATCACTTGCTTACATTTTTGCAACAAGTAAGGAATAAGGGTGACACCCTAACTGTGGTCTGCTTGCAAAGCCAGAGCTCTCCCTGTTCAGCTCACTGCTGTCCATGGAGAAACTTATTATGCCTGGTTATAACAACAAATCCTTAAAAGTTTATATCCATGATGCTGAAATGGCCCAGTGCCCCCACCAAGGGCATCAGCCTCTAGAAGCCCAGAGGTACAAAGGTACAAAGTCAAAGGCACAGGGTTATTGATGAGCTTTGCCCAGTGAGGTGTGCTTGCCACCTACAGGAGAGCCAGGGGACAGCCTTGCTCAACCCTCCTTTTGACAACCATGACTTCTACCAATGGGCATCCTATTGACCAACAGCAACAACCAAAATTAGGGAGTGGCACAGTCTGAAACTTTCTGCCTTGTCTCAAGTGAATCAGTTCCTCATTGACTATGTAACAGCCATAATCAGTCAGACTGGTCAGAATAACCTTTCCCTCCCTTTTCCCCAGCTAGACTTTACTCCTTCTTGTCTAGATCTCACTAAGGGCTATGACTCTGAGAATGTAACAGTCACCTGAGCTCTGGGGGAACATGTCAGGTGCTGGAAACACACATAAGCCTGTGAGCTCTAGAAGCCATCAAGGAACTTCGGTGAAATAACCATTGGCACCTTTACAGAGTGCCGACTGTATGCAATAGCTGTCCTATGCACTTTATGTACACTGTGCCTTATAAGCCTCACAGCCCACCCCCAAGGTGAGTAATAATAGTACCATCCTCATATCTCAGGTGAGTAAAGGAAGGCTCAGTTGTATTTAATTACTTCCCAAGGATCTCACACCTGCCAACTGGCAGAGCTAAGACCTGCTTGAGTTTAACCACTACACTTTTCTGCCTCCCAACATTTCCAGAGACCTGCAGTCATCAACAGGAGGGGGTGTCTAGTAGCATGGAAAAATGCCCAGACTGAGCTCAAGTTCAGACCCTACCATCTTTCAGCTGAGTGACTGAGCCCACTTCTTACAGAGATTGTTTATGATGTCCTATGATGTCCATTCTCAGGCCTTGGGAGTATTTTATGTTTCGTGCTCACTCAAATACCAGATATCAGTTGTAAGAATCCTTTCCAAGAGAAAGAGACTCAGTTCAAAATAACCAGTATAACCAAGCCATACTGCAGAGCAGTGAAAAGAAGTGAACAATTGTTATACATAACAACTGGGATGACTCACAAGTACAATGTTAAGTAAAAGACCACAAGGGAGAAAAACTATGCATGACTGTGATTAAATAATGTTCTAGGAAAGACACACTAATCTAAGGTGTTAGAAATCAGAAAAGTGATTATCTTTGGGGAGAAGAGATTATTAAGAATGAGGAGCAGTCATAAAGAGGCTTTGAGGGGCACCTGGGTGGCTTAGTCGGTTGAGCGTCTGACTTTCACTTAGGTCATGGTCTCGCGGTTCGTGGGTTCGAGCCCTGCGTCGGGCTCTGTGCTGACTGCCAGCTCAGAGCCTGGAGCCTGTTTCAGTCTGTGACTCCCTCTCTCTCTGACCCTCCCTGCTCACGCTGTCTCTCTCTCTCTCTCCTAGAAATAAATAAAACGTTTAAAAAAAAAAAAGAGGCTTTGAGGTGCTAGATAGATGATGATGATGATAATGATGATGATGATGATAGATAGATAGATAATAGATGATAGATGATGGATAGACAGACAGATGATAAATAGATGATAGGTAGATAGACAGATAGATAATTAGATAGATAGGAAGGTAGATAGATGATAGATTAATTATAGATATAGATGGCAGATCGATAGATAGATAATAAATAGGTGATAGATAAAATATATACAGTTTTATACGTAGTTCCTTATAAATATATAAATATTTCTATATATTAGTACATATATAGTTTCTTATAAAACTTGAACATACACTTACACTCCTGGAGATATGAAAATGTATGTCCACACAAAAACCTGCACACGAATGGTCATAGCAACTTTGTTTGTAACAGCCCAAACTGGAAATAACCTTCACTGAATGAGTGGATGAACACATTGCAGTTCGTCTATACCATGGATACTACTCAGTCACAAAAAGGAAGGAACCATTGATACACCTAACAACTCAGTTGAATCTCAAGAATATTATGCTAAGTGTAAAAAGATGAGCTTTATCAAAAGCATACACACCACATGATTCCACTAATATAACATGTTGGAAGTGACAATGCTATAGTGTAAAATAATATGCATACAAAGTATTCATTTTAGCAAAGACTGGAAACATTCATCAAGAGAAAATTGATTACATAGATTGGGGTTCTATCTACTCAATGGGAAATAAAGAGCCATTAAAAAATTACTGATATGAAAATACCACCAAAATCAGTTAAGTAAGAAATACAAGGTGCAGGGGCGCCTGGGTGGCTCAGTGGGTTAAGCGTCCGACTTCGGCTTAGGTCATGATCTCACAGTTTGTGGGTTTGAACCCCGTATCAGGTTCTGTGCTGACAGCTAGCCTGTTTCAGATTCTGTGTCTCCCTCTCTCTCTGACCCTCCCCTGCTCATGCAGTCTCTCTCTCTCTCAGAAATAAATAAAAAACATTTAAAAAAAGAAATACAGATGCAGAACAGTATTATAGTATGCTACTTGTATATACAAAAAGAGAGGAGAGTAAGTTTGTAGCCAGGGTGAGAGTGTGGTTGTAAAGATACTCTGGCAGGTGACACAGGAAATCATTAATAGGGGCTATTCATTGATTGGGGGCTTGTTACTAACTGGAGGGATAAAGACCTAGTTCGGGGGACAGCGACAGCTTTTCATTATTTCAATGCATGACTATTTTCTTAACCAAGAGTGAGTATTACACATTTTTTAAAGTTTATTTATTTTGAGAGTGAGAAAGTGCGAGAGGGGGAGGGGCAGAGAGAGAAGAGAAAGCAAGAATCCCAAGCAGGCTCCATACCAGATGCGGGGCTCAAACTCGTGAACCATGAGATCATGACCTGAGCCAAAGTCAGATGTTTAACCAGTTGAGCCACCCAGGCACCCCTGAGTATTACACGTTTTAAAAGTTACATTTTCTTAAAGACAACAAAAGCCAACGGACGAGAAATTAAAAATAAAAGGATTCCAGGAGATAGGGAGCCCCCCCCCAGAGGGGAAACAAAAATTGGGGTCATGATGGAAACATCAAAAAACAAAATTTCACCAACATTGCTGGTGGCAAGAATTGAACAGATTCCCTAATCCCATCCAAAGTGGGCTTGGTAGAGTTAGTGAAGACTGAGCCCTTCGTGTGGCTGATAGGAGACCATTTTTAACAAGGATGTGGTTTGAAGCCCCAGGGTCAAGCACAGCACCTGACCCAGGCAGGGGACCAGGAAGTGTTTGATAAATTCACTCATTTGACCTTATGGAGGGTTTTTGTTTTTGTTTTTAAATATAGTTTATTTTCAAATTGGTTTCTTTTTTTGTTTAATATCTTGACTTTATTATTTATTTCTGAGTCATTATTGAAACATTAAAAATACAGATAAAGAAGAAAAGAAAGAAGTTATAAATCCAGCCACTAGAGAACAACTATTTACTCTAGTTTTCTTTTTTTCAATCTTAGAATTATTCTATGTATATTTTTTAGAACAATCCTTTAACATTTAATACAAAATTTAAGTTCAACAAATATTAGTCTGTACAAACTTCTTTGCCATAGAAACTCACATTTTAATTACCTAATCAATGCCTGTCATGATGGGAAAATGGAAAAAAAAGATCAGCATAAAGATCAATTCAATCATAATATTAATACTCAATGTATGTGCATATGTAATATATGTAATTTGCATCTTTCCAGATACTTTACTTTTTTTTTTTTTTTACAAATAGTTTATTGTCAAATTAGTTTCCACATAACACCCAGTGCTCATCCCCACAAGTGTCCTCCTCCATGCCCATTCCCCTCCCCCCCACATCCATCAGTCCTCAGTTTTTGTCAGCATTCAAGAGTCTCTCATGGTTTGCCTCTCTCCCTTTCCCCCACCATTTCCGCCCTTCTTCTCCCCCTTGTTCCTCTGTCAAGTTCCTCCTAATCCTCCTATACGTGCACACATATGATATTTGTCCTTCTCTGCCTGACTTATTTCGCTCAGCATAAAACCCTCAAGGTCCATCCATGTTGCTACACATGGCCAGATTTCATTGTTTCTCATTGCCATGTAGTATTCCATGGTATAGATAAACCACATCTTCTTGATCCATTCATCTGTTGATGGACACTTAGGCTCTTTCCATGTTTTAGCTATTGTGGAGAGTGCTGCTATGAACCCAAATTGGCTTCTATACAACACCCAGTGCTCATCCCCACAAGTGCCCTCCTCCATGTCCATCACCTTTTTTCCCCTCTCCCCCCACCCCAGCCCCCATCAACCCTCAGTTTGTTCTCAGTATTTAATAGTCTCTTATGGTTTGCCTCCCTCCCTCTCTGTAACTATTTTTCCCCTTCCCCTCCCCCATGGCCTTCTGTTGAGTTTCTCGTGTTCCACTTATGAGTGAAGACATATGGTATCTGTCTTTCTCTGCCTGACTTATTTCACTTAGCATAACACCCTTGAGTTCCATCAACGTTGCTACAAATGGCCAGATTTCATTCTTTCTCATTGCCATGTAGTATTCCATTGTGTCTATAAACCACATCTTCTTGATACATTGGTCAGTTGATGGACACTTAGGCTCTTTCCATGATTTGGCTATTGTTGAAAGTGCTGCTATGAACATTGGGGTCCATGTGCCCCTATGCATCAGCTCTCCTGTATCTCTTGGGTAAATTCCTAGCAGTGTTATTGCTGGGTGAGAGTTTTATTACTTTCCTTGTTGAACCCAATGGTATAAATTCTCTTCCTCATGGAATTAAGACATTGATTCAGACATCTTGGTACTCTGTGGAGGGTTTGGACCTCCAGACCACCCTGCCTAGGAACTGCCATGAAGCCCAGTCTGCACTAGGAGGGGATTTTAGGGGGGCTCTTCCATGAGAGTGAACCCCTGGTGATTTCTCCATTTCCTGGCCCCCTCCCTCACCCCAAAGTGCTCAGACCCCAGAGACTAGGCCACAAGTGCCAAGAATAGAAACAAAACAACCAGCATCTTCTTTCTTAACAAGGAGCCGTGGGGCTAGTGTCCCCAAGGGCCCCCAAACTGTAAATATCTTATGGTGCCCCTGGCCCCCTGCTCAGCTGCCCCAGGCCGGGGTGAGCACATGTTTCCCCCTACACACACACACACACATCAGACTCCTCCCAGCCTGCTGACCACAGGGTGCCCTGGAAGTCAGTGTAAAAGGAGGTTGGCCAACACCATCTTCTTGGTTACACGGTCCTGGTAAGTCAGTGAGGGATGGAGAAGGGGACTGAGCTCAATGGGGCTGGGAAAGAGGAATCCCTTTCCCTCTTGGATGCCCAGAGAGACAAGAGTGTCTGAGACCAATTCTACACCCTCTGAGTGGAGAGGGCACAGAGGATACACCCTCCATGGCAGCTCATGCAGAGAAAAAGCATTTAGGGTCTGCAGTTGAGGGACATCTGCACAAATGGACAGCTTTCTCCACTGTCGTGGTTGTCTAGATGTGGTCCCCATGGCCGGTGGCAGCACAGCCCCTGGGAACTTCCGAGGGGTGCCAATTCTCGAGCCTCACCCCAGACACTCCAGCCCTCTAGGAAATGCTGGTGCAGCTCAAGGTAGAACACCGCTAGCCTGGGACCTCATCCCAACCACCAAGGACAGCTGCAAATATATTGCCAGGAAGGGACTCTCAATAATATTCACAGCCCACATTATCCCCTTACAAAGCCTCTAATGCAACTCTGAAAAATCTTGAAAAGTAATACAAAGGAAGGGGTTTTTTTTTTTTTTTTTTTTTTTAGTTTATTGATTTACTTTGAGAGAGAGAGAGAGAGAGAGAAAGAGCTTGAGCTGGGGGAGGGCAGAGAGAGAATCCCAAGCAGGCTCTGCAATGCCAGCGCAAAGCCCGATGTGGGGCTTGAACTCACGAGCCATAATAAGATGACCTGAGCTGAAATCAAGAGTCAGACACTTCACGGATTAAGACACTCAGATGCAACAAAAAAAGTAGTTTTTCCAGAGATCTCTGGAGGTTACCAAGGGGGAGATTATGCTCCCAACCTTCCTAAATTCCCCCTTCCAACACTTCTTCCCCCTCCAAGGGTTCTACTCCTCATAGCAGATATTCGCACCTCTCTTACTCTCACACCATCTCGGGGTCACCTGTAACCTTTCTTATACACACCTGTCTACCTTCTCTGTTCTCCCATATACATCCTTATCCTTCTTCAGCTAACCTTAAGTCTTTCTGGAAACCAATATTCCCTGGAAGGCAGGGAGATGATAATTTTAGATGCTTATGGTTGAATAGTTTCCCCTAACACGTGTCAACAGCACAGTGTAGCTCTGAAATGCCTCTCTTCATGCAGCACACTCTCAGCGAAGCCCTGGCTCGCCAGAGAGTAAAAATAAATCTGTCCAGATGGGAGATGGGAGCCGTTATAAGCTGAAGGTCCCTAGCATCACTCTCAGCCCTGTGCCTCAGTGTCAAGTATGACCAACACCATGTCCCTGTCATGGGTGTTGAAGGACCCACATGTAAAGGACCTGTGACTCCTTTTTTTAAAAAAAATGTAGTGTTTGTTTTTGAGAGAGAGAGAGAGAGACAGAACATGAGTAGGGGAGGGGCAGAGAGAGAGGGAGACACAGAATCCAAAGCAGGCTCCAGGCTCTGAGCTGTCAGTACAGAGCCTGATGCGGGGCCAAACCCATGAACTGTGAGATCATGACCTGAGCTGAAGTCGGATGCTTAACCGACTGAGCCACCCAGGCGCCCCAGGGACCTGCGGCTCCTAAGAAGGCTCAACACTCTACGGATAGAACCAGTAAGCTCATCTGATGTCCTCTTTTTTTTTTAATTTTTTAAAATGTTTTATTTATTTATTTCTGAGAGAGAGAGACAGTATTAGCAGGGGAAGGTCAGAGAGAAAGGGAGATACAGAATCTGAAATAGGCTCCAAGCTAGCTATCAGCCGGAGCCTGCGCGGGGCTCGAACCGACAAACCGTGAGATCATGACCTGAGCTGAAGTCGGCCGCTTAACCAACTGAGCCACCCAGGCGCCCCTCCTCTGATGGCCTCTTGTCAGCAATTTGCTTTAAGATGTGGGGACCTAACCAGGTAAGCAACGAGCTAAAAAAAATCCTCTTTTTGCTGAAAAGAGTCAATATTGTGGTTTTACCAAAACTTGGTGAGTCATGCCATGCTGGGCTCCTTCTGTATTATCCACGTAACATAAGAGAAATAAGTGGCACCTAACATACTTTCTGTAAGTGTCTGTGAAGTGAAAGGAAGAATCAATGTGGGCACCACCCCATGGAACTTGGAAAGAGAAATGCAAGCAGTCTTTGGCGGTCTCGCGTGGATAGGATAAAGATATGTTTTCTCTGGATTTTTGACATTAAGCTGCCCTTAAGTCCCAAACTGCTGAAGCCAAAGTAGAGAGGAGCTCAGAGTCGCCTCAGACTCTGCAGATGAAAATGGCCTAGGATGAACTCCAGAGTCCTTTCTAAGTACCCGTGAACAAAACCGAGTTCATATCCATTAGCAATTTTAAATGGATGAATGAGAATGTTCTCACAATATGCATACATGTCAGGATTTCCTTAAATGTTACCCTCACATTGGTTGCTATTTTCATATCAGTTCCTATCAGTGTGTTATTTTTATAAACTCACTTTTCTTGAGGCACCTAGGTGGCTCAGTCAGTTAAGTGTCTGACTCTTGATTTTGGCTCAGGTCATAATCTCACAGTGTCATAAGTTTGAGCCCCACATTGAGCTCTGTGCTAAGAGAGTAGATAGAGCCTGCTTGAGGTTCTTTCTCTCTCTCCCTCTCTCTCTCTTCACCTGCCTGCTGGCACTCTCTCTCTCATAATAAATATATTAATTAATTAAATAATTAAACTCACTTTTCTTATCATCATATTACCTACAGGAATAAACACATAGCACACTTTGCTTTCCATTAAATAGACATTTGGGCACATTTTTGTCTTTTTTAAAAAGTTTTTAAATGTTTTATTTTATTTTTTGACCATATATTTTTAATATTTATTTATCTTTTATTGAAACATAATGAACGTAATGTTATATGAGTTTCAAGTATACAAGATAGTTATTCAATAATTCTATACACTTCTCAGTGCTCATCAAGATAAGTGTCCTCTTGGGGCGCCTGGGTGGCTTAGTCGGTTAAGCGTCCGACTATCGCTTAGGTCATGATCTCGCGGTTGGTGGGTTCGAGCCCCGCGTCAGGCTCTGTGCTGACTGTCAGCTCAGAGCCTGGAGCCCGTTTCAGTCTGTGACTCCCTCTCTCTCTGACCCTCCCCTGCTCACGCTGTCTCTCTCTCTCTCCTAGAAATAAATTAAAAAAAAAAAGATAAGTGTCCTCTTAACCCCTTTACTCTTTCATCCATCCCTCACCCACCTCACCTTTGGTACACAGTTTCTTTTCTGCTTTTAAGGTTTTTTTTTTTTGGGGGGGTGGGGTTGGTTTGTTTCTTTTACCTTTGTTCACTTGTTTTGTTTCTTAAATTCCACATATGAGTAAAATCATACAGCATTTGTCTTTGACTGACTTATTTCACTTAAGAGTATACCCTCTGGGTCCGTTCATGATATTACAAATGGCAGGGTCTCATTCTTTTTCATGGCTGAACATTATTCAAAAGGATATCTACAGCCCGATGTTTATTGCAGCATTATTTACAACAGATGAGACATGAATGCAATCTAAATGTCCATCCATAGATGAATGGACAAAAAAAAAAACGTGAGATAGATAGATAGATGATAGATAGATTGTAGGTGAGTGATAGATGATAGATAGATAGATAGATAGATAGATAGATAGATAGATAGATAGATGAGAGATAGATTGTAGATGAGAGATGATAGATAGATAGATAGATAGATAGATAGATAGATAGATAGATAGATAGAATCTTTCTTTTAACCTCCAGTCCCCACTAGTATACAAAACCTTCCTTGACAAACTAAAGATAACTGTCAAAAATTCTCTTCCTTCCCTGTTTGTTTTCTCCAACTTCTGAAACATCACATAACCATCTCTCAACAAACACACACTTGACTCTTGAGTTTGTTTTTTTATGTCCACACCCTATACTAAATAATACTATGCCAGCTACGAAGCTACCATGTTTCAACACCAAGATCCCCCCTCAAGATTCTTCTTTGTGATGCCAAGTTGGGCCGCCGAGAGCAAAATGATTTTGCTTGTCATCTACTTCCTGTAAACACATCCAGTGGGAAGCACGGATGTCAGTCTGTGGGGCTGGAGCAAAGAGGACTTTCACGATCTCATTTCCCTTTGTGTCTCAGTGCTTCCTCAGCGAGGCTGCCTCACCCTGGCAGAAGCTTGCACACCTGCCCAACCAGCCTTTCCTACCCCTTCGGACACCACCAGCAGCCCAGAACAGTGCTCCCTTCCCAGAAGCTGGGACTCAGCTCCACGGGACCCTCTCCAAACATCCAAGTTTGTTTGTTTGTTTGTTTGTTTGTTTTATTGTCAAGTTGGTTTCCATAGAACACCCAGTGCTCATCCCCACAAGGGCCCTCCTCCATGCCCATCTCTCCCCTCCCCCCCACACCCATCAGTCCTCAGTTTGTTCTCAGCATCAAGAGTCTCTCATAGTTTGCCTCTCTCCCCCTTCCCCACTATTTCCCCCCTTCTTCTCCCCCGCGGTCCTCCGTTAAGTTCCTCCTAATCCTCCTATACATGCATTTATGTTTTATTTTATATTTGAGAGACAGGCAGACAGACAGACAGAGCATGAGCAGGGGAGGGGTAGAGAGAGACAGAGGCAGAATCCGATGCAGGCTCCAGGCTCTGACCTGTCAATACAGAGCTCGATGTGGGGCTTGAACTCATAAGCAGTGAGATCATGACCTGAGCCAAAGTTGGACGCTTAACCGACTGAGCCACCCAGGTATCCCGCATTTTTGTCATTTTTATGGAAACAGCTTACCTTTGAACAATCCAGGCTATGTCTGCGAGTTCTGTTTTGAATAAACTTCTTAAACAGCTCTTTAACATGCTATAACAATGTATCTTTCACTGAGGGTTTCTATTGCTAGTGACAGCCTGTCTAGAACATAAAAAAATACCAAATTTCCTGTGCTGCAAAGCTACTGCCAATGGCAAAATGTATTTCCAAAACACCATTGGCTTCAAAACTCCAAATATACTATTTTTACCATGAAATTTCTCTTTAAAATCTCCACTTAACCCGCTTCCTGGGTTCATCCATGGTGTCTATTTCCCCCTGAGAATGTACTGGGTGCTATCTCAGTATGCCAAATGCTCACGGTCAGAAGGTTAGTCACTAACTTGCCAAAGCATTTCTGCTCTCATCAGCTGAGTTGAATTGTTTTAAGTAATACAAATATGATTGTACGGGTTGTAGTTGCTGCTGCAATCGTATCATTGAACTAAATGCTATGGAAATAAAATAATGGCAAGAGGGAGTTCCTGGGTGGTTAAGTATCCCACTTCAGCTCAGGTCGTGATCTCATGGTTCATGAGTTCGAGCCCCATGTCGGGCTCTGTGCTGACAGCTCAGAGCCTGGAGCCTGCTTCAGATTCTGTGTCTCCCTCTCTCTCTCTGCCCCTGCCCTGCTCATGATCTGTCTCTCAAAAATAAATAAATAAATAAATAAATAAATAAATAAATAAATAAACATTAAAAAAAAGAATTGCAAGAGAAAGAAGGAAGGGATGGATAGGAGGGAGGGAAAGAAATGTTTTTTAATTAAATCCACGTTGAATGCTTTGGAAAGATTTAATAAAAAGGAATCACTAAAAATAAAAAATAATTGCTGTCAAATGAGATGTGAGCAAGATAATTGAACACAATTTAGGTGTAAAGTGATTAAAAAAACTGAAAGGATTCTGTCCCTGGATTGTTTCACAAGGATCCCTAATCTCTTGCTCCACATTAACGAAGGATAGAGAGAAGCCTATGGTTCAGGCAAGAAAGATAATCAGGTGATCCCTGCATTCGTACTCAGAGAAAAGACTGCGGTCCTCATCAAAGCCCAATGCATAAATCTACACACTTGACCTAAGTTCAAATTTGAAAAGTATCAGTACACATTTATGTTCCCACAAGATTTTCAGCACCCGTTCTCATCACAACGGATGAAAGGGGTTTTACTGTAGTGGTGATGTGGTAGCAGATCATAAAATGCCCCTACAAAATGTGCCGTTCATTGGAAGCAGAGGAAGAGTGTTACCTGTCTTCATATCCTCAGTCATTAACCTGAGATGGATGCTAAACTTGTATCATGTGCAGGAAGGTTGAAATAGAGGAAGGAGAGAAAATAGAGAAAGGTAAAGGAGAAGAAAGGAGAGTGATCCAGTTCCCTTCTTCTGCGCTAGGTTTGGTTTAGGTTTGATTCAGCTTCATTGTGTTTTCTGCAAAGCGTTGTTTCACTGGGGGTAAAAAACAACAAAGGTGTTTGTGGGCAATGTCTGAGTTGTCTGTAAACAACCAAGGTAAGTTTGTGAGATGCCGACTATCTGAGGCACGGTTGGTTTCACTGGGGGAGAAACAGATCTTCAGCAGCCTCCAGGACTGGAGCTCCATCTCCAACTTCCAGCTCTATGTTGCTTTCCTCTCCTTTTTCCTCCCTCGTTTCCCTTGCAGGAGACACAGGCTGTCCATGGAAACAAAAAGCCAAAAAAATGAAACAGCAGTCTCGGAGTTCCTTCTTCTGGGACTCTCAGAAAGGCCAGAGCATCAGACGCTCCTCTTTGGGCTATTCCTCTTCATGTACCTGGTCACCATCTTTGGGAACCTGCTCATCATCTCGGCCATCATCACAGACTCCCACCTCCACACGCCCATGTACTTCTTCCTCTCCAACCTGTCCCTTGTCGATGTCTTCTTCTCTTCCACCACTGTCCCCAAGATGCTGGTGAACCTTCACGCCCAGAGCTGGACCATCCCCTTTGTGGGCTGCCTTGCTCAGATGTATGCTTTCCACCTCTTCGGGACCATGGACAGCTTCCTTCTGGCCATGATGGCCATTGACCGGTTTGTAGCCATTGTCCACCCTCTACGCTACTCAGTCATCATGAGCTCTCGTGTCTGTGGGTTGCTGGTCGGGGGGCCATGGCTGGTCACCAATCTCCAGTCACTCGTGCACACCTGCCTCATGGCTCAACTGACTTTCTGTGCTGGCTCCGAAATCCCTCACTTCTTCTGCGATCTCATGCCCCTGCTAAAGCTCTCCTGCTCTGACACGCACACCAATGAGCTTGTGATTTTTGCTTTTGGCATCGTCATGGGCATCAGCCCCCTCTCGTGCATCCTCCTCTCTTATACCTGCATTTTCTGGGCGGTCATCAAGATCCCTTCTGCTCAAGGCAAGTGGAAAGCCGTCTCCACTTGTGGCTCGCACCTGACCGCGGTGTCACTGTTCTACGGCACCATCTTTGCTGTGTACTTGCAGCCCACATCTCCCACTTCCTCCCAGAAGGACAAGGCAGCTGCCTTGATGTGTGGGGTGGTCATCCCCATGCTGAACCCCTTTATTTACAGCCTAAGGAACAAGGACATGAAGGCAGCCCTGAGGAAGCTCATCAGCAAAGCAGTCTCCCATCGGTGCTAGGTCAGAACAGTGGTTAGCATTTACCCTGTTCCAGAACCACTGCTGGGTGGCAAGAACACGGAGATACATCCCATCCCCGCCCTCAAGGCATTCAGAGTTGAGCGGGGGATAGAGACATGTAAATAAATCATTATGGTGCAACATGGTAAACATGTCACAAAAGATGAATGAAAAGCTATGGGGACCCAAAGAGAGAGATGTGTGCTTTGCTCATAGTTTGTCTTCCCCATGAAGATCAGAAGACTTCAAAGTAGTCTTAAATTGACCCTCTCTGGGCTATTGGGCTTATGGGAGTGGCACATGGGTAACACTAGTTGAACAAAAGATTGGCCACAACATTTTAATATTGACAAAGACAACACATATTACCCAGTTACATCACCATGCTTCCTAAGGGACTCGGAGAAGGACATTAAAAGCATCTGTTGAGATTAGCTCACTTATCATTTGTTTCAGCAGCCACCAGACTCGGTCTCATAGGGGCCTTGTGATCACATCTTGGGGCCATGAGTTTGGAGATCATTGTCATCAAAAGGCCCCCATGTGCCCCTTTTCTCCAGGTCCATCCATCTGATGAAGTTCTTTCTCTTAAGTTTATTTATTTATTTCTGACAGAGAGAGAGAGAGAGAAGGAAGAGGAGAGGCAGAGAGCAAAAGAGAGAGAGAGGACCCCAAGCAGGCTCCGCAGTGTCAGCACAGAGCCTGATGCGGGGCTGGAACTCACAAACCACGAGATCATGACCTGAGCTGAAGTCAGACGCTTAACCGACTGAGCCACCCAGGTGCCCCCTGTTTTTGCATTTTTACGTGGTTGGGAAAAAATTAAAAGACTATTCTATGACAGATTAGAATTATATAAAATTACAATTTTAGTGTTCATAGAGTTTTATGGGAACCCAGTCACACCCATTAATTTATCATCTATGACTGATTTCAAATTACAAGGTAGAGCTGAATAATCTTGAAAGAGATTTCATGGTGCCCAAGACCTAAAATGTTTACTATCTGGTCCTCTACCAAAGGAGTTTGCTGACCCCTTTTCTATAGAAAGCATAGAAACTGATACTCAAGTAGATCTATGAATCAGAAGCATCAGCATCATGGGGAATTCGCCAGAAACGAAGACTCAAATATCATCCCAAACCATTGAATCATAATTTAACAACAACCCAAGGGGCTTACATGAACCTTAAAGTCTGGGGATCATGGGAATTGCTGGGGGATGGAAAGGAGAGCTGCGGAGATTTGGGATCCAAATAGGCCTTCAGTTCAGAGACACAAGAGAACCAGATCTAGGGCTTTTTTCCATAGACATTTCCCATTTTTCCCTCCCATAAACACTGCCTTAAAGAGGAAAGTCCAATGATCACACCAAATGCTTTGGAAGAATTGCAGCTACAGCTTGAGCATGTGGCCACCAGGTGGCGATAGTGCCATTTCATAAAATGGCTTTAAAGTTTGTGTTTCAGGAACCTTGATCCTGGCTGCAAACTGGCCCAGCGCCCCTACCTCAGGTGGAGTCGCGCGCTGGGAGGGAAAGCAGATGTAACGTTCCTGTGGTGGGACTGAGCCTGGGTTGTTCAGAGAAGCCACGGAAAGGTGTGTCCCCAGCCCACCGAGAGCGGAGGGAGGCGGGAGGGAGGCCGTGGAGGACCGCAGTGGTCAGTCACCGCAGGGATTGGTCCACAGGGCAGAGGGGACCATAACATTAAGCAGGGATGTGGGGAGGGCCGTGCTTCCGAATGAATCCACTGATGAATCATACCATGGAATGGGAATCAGAAAGCTTTCTATAAATGGCCAGAGAGGAATCATCAGCCTGATCATCACTTCTGCAGTTCCACCGTGGAAGCCACCATAGACAATATGTCAAGAAATGGGTGTGGATTGGGGGCGCCTGGGTGGCTTAGTCAGTTAAGCGTCCGAGACTTTCGCTTAGGTCATGATCTCGCGGTTCGTGGGTTCGAGCCCCGCGTCGGGCTCTGTGCTGACTGCCAGCTCAAGAGCCTGGAGCC
The DNA here is from genome assembly GCA_017311185.1 of Proteles cristata cristata. Lineage (NCBI taxonomy): Eukaryota > Metazoa > Chordata > Mammalia > Carnivora > Hyaenidae > Proteles > Proteles cristata. The sequence goes on along the minus strand of JAESUZ010002026.1, from coordinate 304,151 downwards.
TGTTTCGGTCTGTGACTCCCTCTCTCTCTGACCCTCCCCTGCTCACGCTGTCTCTCTCTCTCTCCTCTAAATAAAACATTAAAAATAAAATAAAAATTAAAAAAAAAAAGAAATGGGTGTGGATTAGCACCCATGAAACTTGATTTATAGACATTGAAACTTGAATTTCATATAATTTTCCATGTCGTGAAATACGGTCTTTTTTTTTTTTTTTTTTTACTGTTTCATTAAAAAAAATGTATTGACATCAAAATGGTTCAGGAAGATTCTAACCAACATCTGCCTTCTGTGTGCTTCTATGCCCCAGATTGTAGGGATAAAATATAGTATGTGCTTTCTATATTTTTAAGAAAGTAAAGTATATTGCAAAAATGGATCTGGCTGTTTGGGTTTTAGTGACTGACATTTGGTTCACTCTTTTTCATCCCCTCACCCCTGGAAACCCTCCTACACACTTGCCTCTTCTAATGTGACTACCTGGGAACATAGGATCCCAAATATCTCAACTACCAAAGTATTTCAACGGTCACCCACAAAGAGGAAATCAGGAGGAGGTTTCTACCTTCTCTTTCAACTGGCTGAGCTCCAGGGTTGCAGAGAGGGGAAAAAAATAATTTGTGAAACAGAAAATCCTGTCTAAAATCTGCCACCCAGTGTGAGCCTATAATTGGACATTACCTATAATTGGACACATTAATGCTATAGTTACCACTAAGCCTACCATCATGGATACTAACTTTAAGGTTTTGATTATCCAACAAAATGTAGCTCACAAAATGTTTCCGTTTTATTTGTTTCCAACTATTTTAAATTTTTTAAAATCAGGGGTACCTGGGTAGCTCAGTGGGTTAAGTGCCCACCTCTTGATCTCGGCTTGGGTCATGATCTCACAATTCGTGAGATCGAGACCCACTTTGGGCTCTGTGCTGACAGTGCAGAGCCTGCTTGGGATTCTCTCTTTCACCCTGTCTCTCTGCTCCTCGCCTGCTTGCATGTGGGCTTGCTCGCTCTCTAAGTAAACAAATAAACAAACATTTTTAAAAATACTATTCATAGCTCAAGAGCCAGATTTGACCCACAGGCTCTAGTTTGCAAACCCTGGATGGGAATGCCAAGAAGCAGGGAGACCAAAAGGGACCAAAGAGTAAGAGATGCAATGGGCTAAATCCCAGCACCAGAAAAGGAAGAGATAGATGGTGCCACAGACCTTAGCATATGCTAGTGCCTCCTTAGCTTTGAGATTTCAAGGCAAACCCCACTTTGTCAGGGAAGTCGCTCACCCCCTCCTTACCTCAGCTATGTCAGGTGCCCAAATACATTAACTATTCCTCATTCTTCTCATCACTTCAGTGACTTTATATTCATTTGTGTGATTCTCCCATGAGACTCAATTTCACCGACTTAACTGTGAGCTGAGATGAGAGATTGAGAGATTGTGGTTTCTTGTTTATCTTGCCCAACTCCATACCCCCATGCTTAGGACACTGATCACTCAAAATATATTTGTCGACTGAGTGAATTAATTAACAAATGAATGGATGAACAAATGAATGAATAGGGAGGCAATGCAATGACTAGACTCTAGGAGGTAGACTGGGTTGGAACCGAGACATCTAATAGTCAAGGTTAAGATGCTGTGGTATGCAATGTAAACTCTCCCTCGGCTCCCCCGGCCTCAGGAAAGCCTGTTACACACCCAGGAGCCCTGGTGAAATCAAGGAGAGAAGCCAGTGCACCTCATCATAGAGACCAGAAAGAGCGAGCTCACTATGAAACGATTTCATTCAGCAATGAGACCACGAGAAAACAATAATCTAGTAATTCTCCAAAATGTCGGCAAGGTGTTCGGAAGGGTTTGAGCCAATTTATCTCTTCAGATATTTATTTTCTTCAAGCAGAGTGACCCTGGCCAGACTGAGAGTGATAGGGAAAAATCTGTTATAAGATGGCCACCAGGACTGATAAGGAAATACGTGTCCCTGATCAAAGGCTCCCTCTTCCGGGTTCTTCTTCCCACACTGCTTATCTCATGCATTAATGAGGAATGCAGAAGCAACAGGCTATAAATTACTCCCTCTGCTGATGCTCTGGGCTCAGACCTCTGGAGAATGATCTCCTCTGAGCCCACCGGCGTAAAATAAACCTCCTCCCTTCCAAGATCTCCGAGTGCCGCTTGGTTCTTCTGCCAGTGATCCAGACCAGATTTCTGCAACAAGAGCACAATGACACTTCTTTCTCTATACGTGAGACTTTATTGGGTGGTGCAAAGCCATTTGGAGACTCGGACACTGAGGCTCAGAGAGGGAAGGTGACTGTCCCAAGGTCATAAGCTAGACCAGGGCAGAGGTGGGATTCCAATCCTGAGTAGTGTGACCCCTCCCTCCACCATGCCAGATGGCCTCTCAGGTAAGTGACTTGCCCAAGGTCATGCTGCAGCCCCAGGTGGGGCTCTGGGAGGCAAAAGGTGGGTCACCTGGTGGGAAAGAAAGGCACAAGGAAGGATGCAGCATAAGACGACAGCTTGAAGCCCTGGAGGGGAAGCTCCTACTTCTAAATGTACATTTAGACTTGGGGAGTCACTCCTACCTCTGTGAATCTCGTGGGAGGTCCCCAAGACCACTCGCAGGTTCAGTGCTTCCATAAAACTCAGCAAAATTGTTATACTCACAGTTTATTACAGGGAAGGGATACAGATTAGAATCAGCAAAGGTAGGGGCACCTGGGTGGCTTAGTCGGTTAAGCGTCCGACTTTCGCTTAGGTCATGATCTCGCGGTTGGTGGGTTCGAGCCCCGCGTCGGGCTCTGTGCTCACTGCTGGCTCAGAGCCTGGAGCCTCTTTCGGTCTGTGACTCCCTCTCTCTCTGACCCTCCCCTGCTCACGCTGTCTCTCTCTCTCTCTCCTAGAAATAAATAAAACATTAAAAAAAAAAAAAAAAGAACCAGCAAAGGTAAAAAGCACATGGGGGGAGGGTCCAGAAGAGACCAGCCGCCAGGGGACCAGCTGTCCCCTCCCTGTGGGCTTGTACAGACAGCACTTAGTTCTCCCAGCAATGATGCTGGACCACACATGTGGTCTACCGTCAACCGGGGAAGCTCCTCTAGTCTTGTCCAGAATCTTCACTGAGGGCAGACCGCTGTATTATTTTCCTATAGCCACCATAATAAAACACCACAGACAGGGTGGCTTAACCAAGAAAGATTTATTATTTTCTTGCCGTTCTAGAGGCCGGAAGTCTGAGGTCAAGGCATCAACAGGGTTGGCTCCTTCTGGGGCCTCTCTCCTTGGCTGGTAGAGGGCCATCTTCTGTGTCCTCATATGCTTTCCCCTCTGTGCACACACACCTCTGTGTCCAAATTTCCTCTTCTCATGAGGACGCCAGTTATATTGGGTTAGGGCCTACCTTGAAGATTCCATTTGTTTTCATCACTGTTTAAAGGCCCTATCTCCAAATACAGTCACATCTTGAGGTACCGGGATGGGGGGCGGGGAGACAGTCACCAAATGAATTTGGGGTAGACACAATTCAGCCTATATCAGCCACATAGACATGGTTGACCATGTGGTTGACCTTGGTTACTCAGTCTCTGGCCCCTCTAGAGGTCAGACTGATACCTCTTGGGTCAGTGTGGCCCAAGGCCCCCACTATACACCACATTGTTAGAATGGCCCCCAGGTATACAAAGAGGTTCTTATCAAGTAGGATACTCCAAGGGCTAGGGGCTCCCTCCCAGGAGACAGACAAGGGCCAGATCTTTCTGTAGGGTGAGCAGTAGAGCCCAGAGACCTGGGAGAGAAGAGAGAGGAGGTAAGAAACAACACGGGGTCTCTGCCTGGCCCTGCCCACCCAGCCGCTTGCCCCACCTAACTAGTCTGCCACCCCTCTCCAGGCTGCCTGCCCTTCCTCTGGAACAGCCAGGGGCCCTGCAAGCTGGACACCAATGGCAGCTCGTGGCCAGCTGCTGAAGGTGTCCTGGGGTCTGTTCAGGGGCCTGGCGAGCAGCAAACCCCAGCAGACCCACAGCTGATGGCAGGAGGGCTCTGCACAGGGAGCTGGGGACTCTGATGCCCCTTAGCTTCCACTCCACAGCTTGTCTGCCAGGCTTTGCCAGAGGCCACTGGGAGCTCTGGCCAAAATATGCTGCCCCACTGCCTGCCTGCCGGGTGGTGCCACATTCCACCTCAGGAAGCTGCCTCGTGGTGCCTTGGCCATGCCCTCTCTCCCTCTAGCTGCTTGAGGCCACCCTGGCGGTCATCTCGGGCCAGCCACCTCTTCCCTGGCTCCTTTGAGGATGGACTCCCAGCCAGGCAAGTGCCTCTTCGCCCCGGAAGATGCCTGCTGCAGTGAGCCTCAGGCACAGAGGCACTGGGAATGACAGAAGTGCGTGACGGGAGCTGGGAGCCTGCTCTCCAGAATCTTCTCCATCTTCTATTCCCTGGAACAAAGGATCCTAGGGGGGCGGCACAAAGGAGGCTTAGCCCACAGACACATACCTCACTGCCGTTATCCCCACCCCCACAGCGTGGAAAACAGGGGGAGTAATTCTTCCTTTTGGACAGATAAGGAAACTGAGGCCTGGAGAGAATGTCTGCCTTTTGGGCTCCCCAGAAGCTGACCCTGAGATAAGGATTCAAGTGCAGGTAGTGTATCTGGGAAGTGACGTAGGAAATGCTGGAAGCGGGGTGGAGGAATCAGAAAGAGAAGGGAAGGAAGTCAGTGAAGAGTGTATTGATATGCAGGTTTCCAGTGTGGGCAGCTGGAGCTCAGTCTCATGGGGGGCTGCGGGGGACGCTGTGGAACATACACGTCAGTCATCGCACATGAGGGGTGAGGGAGCTGGGGTACTTATCCACCAAACGCAGGGACTGCCTCAGAGGTGCAGAGCTCTGCACAAACCTCACCAGTCCCCTCTGCCTGCGTTTCTTCTTTCAACAAACCCCCGTTCTTCTGGGGACAATTCACCAAGCACCATAAGCACAGCACCCCAAGCCTGCAGCCAGGGAGAGCATTTGGGGGAAAGAGAACACACACACACACACACACACACACACACACACAGGCTCCTAAATCCAAACAGCAACGACCAAAATCCAGATGAATAATTGTACACCCTTCACAAAATGTGAAAATTAGTCTACATGACCATTTTCTTAACACTTACTGTGAGTTTCTGGTTGCTAAGAAAGAATCATAGCCAACTGTGAATTAAATGAGCTACATGTAGCCAGATCAATGTAATAGGGAAAGTGCAGAAACACTGTCAAAGGAGTTTACCAAAAATAAAGATTGATGTGGTGCGTGGTGTTTTTTTTTTAAGTTTCTTTATTTATTTTGAGAGACAGAGAGAGCAGCATGAGCAGGGAGGGGCACAGAGAGAGAAAGAGAGAGAGAATCCCAAGCAGGCTCGCAGAGCTCAATGAGGGGCTCGATCTCACAAACCGTGAGATCATGATCTGTGCCAAAATCAAGATTCAGATGCTTAACCGACTGAGCCACCCAGAGGCCCCAGTGCTTGAGTGTTTTTTAATCATTTGGTGGGTGGTGCCAGGGGCTGTTCTCACCCCCATGTCAGCCTCCAGCTTCTCAGAGGTTCTGGGGTGCCCTGATGGGGCCCTCTTCTTGTACCCCTTGCCTTGGACTTCTGAGTAGGTGTTGTTTTGACCCCGACCTCTCTCGCCACTGTCTGCAGCTACCTCAAAAACATGTGGGGTGAATCCCACCGCTCTCCAGCCTGATTCTTCCCAAATACACACATCCAAGACAAATGAACAGAACCTGAGAGACCTGTAAGACACTAACGAGCAACTAACATACGTATAATGGGGGTCCCAAAAGGAGAGAAGAGAAAGGGATAGAAAAAATAGTTGAGAAAATAATCGCACCCCCCCCAAAAAAAAACCTCACAGAGTCGATGAAAGATATGAATCTACACATCCAAGAAGCTCAACAAACTCCAAGCAGGACAAACACAGACATCTACTCTGATACACATGACAACCAAACACTCATGACTTCTTGTCATCCAGGCCTCTGGCACTTGGCACCTGATCTCCTACCTGAACATTCAGCAGTGAATGAGACAGACAAGCATCTAGTGGATTAAGCAGATGAACGAGAACAAAGCATTGGAGCTATTATCTTCAGGCTGCGACAGTGTTCAGAGAAATGAAATACATTGAGGTAATAATGAATGGACAGTGGTGGGTATTCAAGGAGGGCCTTCCCAGGAGCCGTTTTCATTTTTTTTTATAATAGTTTATTGTCAAGTTGGTTTCCATATAATGCACAGTGCTCATCCCCACAAGTGCCCTCCTCCATGCCCATCACCCCCTTCCCCTGCCCCCACCCCATCTACCCTCAGTTTGTTCTTGGCATTCAAGGGTCTCTCATGGTTTGCCTCCCTCCCTCTCCCCCACTATTTTTCCCCTTCTTCTCCCCCATGGTCCTTCGTTAAGTTCAAGGAGGTGCTTTTAGAACTAAAGAAGAGAAAGAGGCAAATTCAGAGGAACCAAGTCTCCCCACACAGAGGGGACGACATGTGCAAAGGGGTTGGGGCAGTTTGATGTAAAGGAGGACCAGAGAGGAGGTCCTGGTGAGCAGCAGGGACAACAAAGGGGATGAGGCCAGAAGTCTTACTGGGAATCTGGGATTTATTCTAGGTGGGATGAGCAGTCATGGAAAGACTGTCCCGCAGGGGCGGGGTGTGCCAGAATCTGACTTCCGCTTTTGAAGTCCACCCCCGGCACTGCACAGAGGATGAAATGCAGGTGTGAGGCAGGTTAAATTTTCCAAGATGGCCACGAGATCTCCCAGCCCACATCCTGCTCAAAGGTCACCTTGACACATCGCCCGCTGAGACGGGTGGGCTCTATGTCCCCTCCTCTTGAATCTGGTGCCAGAAGTGACACAACATGACACCCAAGGCTGGGCCAGGAAAGGTAATCCATCTTTCTGTTTTGCTCACTTTTGAAACCTGGCCATCCTGACTACTGACCTGCTGGGAAGAAGCCCAGACCATAGGGAGAGGCCCAAGGAGCCGCCCTAGTCCACAGCCTGTGAAGAGGTCCCAGCCTTCTGCTGTGATCAGCTGCAAGACCTGTGAGTGAACATGCTTCCAGATGATTCCAGCACCCGGGTCTGTTGAGTTACCCCTAAACCCCGAAGCCTTTCCAATGGAGGAGTAGAAACAATCAATCTCGGCTCTGGCCTGCACAAATCCCTTACCCCCAGCATCTGTGAGCATCATCAAATGGCCTTTACACCGCTTGTTTGGGGATCTGGTTAAACATCAGTCGTAACCGGAGCTGGGGACTGGGAAAATTGGGTGGAGGAGGGAGGCGCCCCGAGTGGCCTCCAGGACACTAACGAGGAAGAGGTGTCCTGGAAAGGAGTGATGCCAGGGCTTGCACCAGGCTGGAGCACTAGATGGTGGAAGGAGAGGAAATATGTGCAGGATGCGTTTTGAAGGCAAACCCAAGATTACTCGCTATGTTCCATCACCAAAGGAGGGTGGGTAGGAGGGAAGCCGAGGGCCCAGGGCTGAGCCGTGGTATTCACAGTGCGAGCGAGGAAGGCAGCCCAGAGCCCCCATTCTCTCCCCACCCGGCCCGGGCGACTACATCTCCCAGCATCGCTCGCTCAGGCCGCGGGAAGGGGGAAAAAAAAAAAAAAGTTTGGGCCAAGCATTCCCGGAATGCGCTTCCTGCTGGCGCGGAGCGGGGGGCGGGCGGGGCGGTCCGGGCGGGGCGGGGCGCGGAGAGGAGGGCGGGGGGCGGCGCGGCCGGAGCCCGGGGCGCGCACTCGGGCCGGCCCGGGCCCCAGCATGGCCGAGCCGCTGCTCAGGAAAACCTTCTCCCGCCTGCGGGGCCGGGAGAAACTTCCCCGGAAAAAGTCGGACGCGAAGGAGCGCGGTGAGCCAGGGAGACGGCGGAGGAGGGGGCGCCGAACCCCGCCCGGCCCGGGAGGTGGTCCTGGAGCCCCAGGGAGGGACGGCTGGGGGGCGGGGGGTGGGGAGAGCCCGCGGAGTCCCCTGAGGCCCGGGGTGGGGGACCAAGAGCGGGCAGGGGTCCTGGAGGGAAGGGGCTGGGCAGGGGGAGAGGGGGCGCGGACCGTTATGTGCGTCTGGCAGGGGATGCCAGCGCTGCGGGCTCCTTAGGAGGCCCGGGAGGGGGGCCTCGCCCCTGACAGGAAATGGGGCCGAGACCGAGCGCCTGGAGGGCGGAGGGGCGGAGGAGGTGGGAAGCTGGTAAACGGGCCCAGTCAAGCCAGGCCGGGGACATCCTGCGCCCCCCAGAATGGGAGATGGGGAGCGAAGTCCTGAAGAGGAGGGAGAGGGGCGGTGCATCAACCACAGTAGCCACCCGCCAACCCCCTCCTACCCATTAACCAGTAACTGCAGCTGCACCCACCTTAGGCAGCCCTAGGAAACTGTCCCCTTTATACAGAAGGGGAAACTGAGGCACGGAACCGTTGGGTAATTTGCCCAGAGCCAATGAAGTGACTTAAACAGCTCTTTGGACTATGCTACTAATAGACACCCCCGAGACAGAGTCCAGGGTGTTGGAAATCAGAGTTGACCAGAGGAGGGAGTCCACCAGCCAGCAAGACAGGACCTTAAGGAACCGGGGAGCTGCGTGGGAAAGTCCCGGGAAGGAAGGTGTTAAAGGAGGGAGGCCTGAGGACTTCACATCTGACCCCCCCGCCCCCACCCAGCCCTTCCCAAAGATTCCCAAGGTTCCTAGAGCAGAGAGAAGGGACATGGGTGCCCACGCACAAACACAGACAGGAAACAGCCCAGGATGTCAGAGAGGGGAGGATGGTGGAGCAGAGGAGAGGCGCCAAGACGCTGGCCGTGGGGATCCGGACGGCAGGGCCCACTCCGGGATGGGGAAAGAGTTTGGAAGACAGGCTCTTAAGAGGTGGGGGCTGGGGGAGGGGGGCTGCAGGAATGAGAGGACCCAGCGGTAGACGTGCCTGCTCCTGTCTTCCTAAGGGAGCCAGCCAGCGTTCCCTGTGGGCCGTGTGCTTGACGGTAACCCGGATGCCTAGGAAGCATTCCCCGCACCGAGTTCTCTGATGTCTCCCTGGAGGGGGGCACTGACTCCCCACCCCTCACTTCACAGGAGGGCACTGAGGCTCAGAGATGGAAAGCAATTTGCCCAAAGCCACCCAGTAAGAAGGGGCGGGAGCAGGATTCCATGCCAGGGGTGGGAGGTAGAGCTGAGAATGCGGGGCGCAGGTCTGGAGAAACCCCACTGGACCCCTGAGGCTGAAGGGCAGAGAGACAGAGTCCCATTTGGGTCCCCAGGAACTAAGGGGGGGGTGTAGGCTGGCCACCAGTGAGACTGCTGGCCTGTGCCCAGCCGCTCCAAACAAACAAATGGAGTGAATGCCAGTGCTTCACGCACCCCAGCCCTGGCCCCTGATGGGCACAGAGCTCTTCGCTGGGGCTGCCCTGAGAGCAGCAGGCAGTAGCTGGGTCTCACTCCCCTTGCTCTCTGCCAGGCCGGCCAGCCCAGTGCCCGGAGCCCAGTCCTCCAGAGCCAGAGCCCCACACCCCCGAAGGGTCCCAGGCTGGAGCAGAGGGCCCCCCCAGCCCCGAGGCATCTCGGAGCCCAGCTCGGGGGGCCTACCTGCAAAGCCTGGAGCCCAGCAGCCGCCGATGGGTGCTGGGTGGGGCCAAGCCACCAGAAGAAGCTGCTTTGGGGCCCAGGGCGCCTGGCAGTGGGGAGCCCGCGGGTGAGATCTGGTACAACCCTATCCCTGAGGAAGACTCCAGAGCGCTGGCACCTGAGCACCCCGGGCCACAGCCAGGCTCGGCTTTGCCAGAGGCCCCGGCCTCGGCCTCACAAGGTGAGCACAAGCCTCAGACATCCGCCCTCCCAGATGTCCACCAGCCTCACCCCGGTCCCAAGCCCAGCCTTCTGAACTCTGAGATCTCCTGTTCCCCAGGCACAGCCCCTGCCAGCCCCCCAGCCAAAGCCTCCCGCACGAAGTCCCCCGGCCCAGCCAGGCGCCTGTCCATGAAGATGAAGAAGCTGCCTGACCTTCGACGCCGCCTGAGCCTGCGGGGCACCCGGGTGGGCCGAGAGCGCGAGAGGGCCGCCCCCGAGGGCTCCGTCATCAGCCGCTACCACCTGGACAGCAGTGTGGGGGCCCCTGGACGGGCGGCAGGGCCTGGGGCCACACGGGGCCCTCGGGCCGGTTACCTCAGTGACGGGGACTCTCCAGAGCGCCCAGCGGGGCCCCCATCGCCCACTGCCTTCCGGCCCTACGAGGCGGGCCCCCCAGCACGAGCACCGCCTGCCGCCCTCTGGGGCCGCCTCAGCCTACACTTATACGGGCTAGGGGGGCTGCGGCCGGCCCCCGGGGCCACCCCGAGAGACCTCTGCTGCCTACTGCAGGTGGACGGGGTGGCCCGGGCCCGGACAGGACCGCTGAGGGGGGGCCCGGACTTCCTGCGGCTGGACCACACCTTCCACCTGGAGCTGGAGGCTGCGCGGCTGCTGCGCGCCCTGGTGCTGGCATGGGACCCCGGCGTGCGGCGGCACCGGCCCTGCGCCCAGGGCACCGTGCTGCTACCCACGGTCTTCCGAGGTAGGATACGTGGCCGCAAGGGAGGAGCAGTTGGGACAGGACTCGGCTCTCCTTTTCCCCCAGAGTGTCCAGGGCGGGGGTGTGGCCTGGAGTAGCAGGGGAGATCCCACAGGCCCCCTTGTGTCTTTAGGGTGCCAGGCCCAGCAACTGGCCGTGCGCCTGGAGCCCCAGGGCCTGCTGTATGCCAAGCTGACCCTGTCAGAGCAGCAGGAAGCACCGGGCACAGCCGAGCCCCACGTCTTCGGGCTGCCGCTGCCGCTGCTGGTGGAGCGGGAAAAGTCCCCCGGCCAGGTGCCTCTCATCATCCAGAAGTGTGTTGGGCAGATCGAGCGCCGAGGGCTGCGGGTGAGCCCCCGGCCCCATCCCAGCTGGCCCCCAGACCTCAGACCTACACCCCCGGGGCATCCGGGGGCCAGGCCTTCCCCACACATACACCCTGCCTGGACACTCCTAGCTCCAATCCCAACTTAGACAAGGGCAGGAGGCTCCCCTGGACCATAGCACCGAACCCAGACCCCAGGGTCCCAGACCTTCTGGAGCTCAGAGTCTGATGGGAGAAAAGACATGATCCCAGTAACTCACAAGTGTAAAACTGTGGCTGGGCCAAGAGGGAAGAAGCAGGGAGAAAGCAGGTCCTTAAAGCAGGACCTGGCCTCTGGTTGGGGTAGTCAGGAAAGACTTCCCAGAGGGGGTGACAAGTGACCTGAGGACGGGTGCCCCAAGCAGAGGGTTTACAGGGCCAGATTGTTCAGGGAGCCAGGTGGGGACACCACGGCAGGCGTCAGAGGAGCAGGAAGGCAGCTGGTGAAGCTTGGGCAGCCAGCCCCCAAGCCCTCAGCCCACTGCCACCCTGACCCAGGCCTCCAGCCCTCACCCCGCGCCCGGCCCCCATCAGTGTGTAGCACTAGCAAGAAGACATCTCTCTGCGCCCACCCCCAGGTGGTGGGGCTCTACCGTCTGTGTGGCTCGGCAGCTGTGAAGAAAGAACTTCGGGATGCCTTTGAGCGAGACAGTGCAGCCGTCTGCCTCTCCGAGGACCTGTATCCTGATATCAATGTCATTACCGGTCAGCATGCCCCTTCCTACCCCCGCCTGCTCCCCATTCCACCTTCACCTCGAGGGAGTCCCTGTGGTCCCTCTGGGACCTCACCCTTTTCTCTCTGGCTTTGTTTTCATCTCCCTGTGCCTGTCCTCTTCCCCCTCCCAGCCCCAGCCGACCCCTCCAGCCTCAGAAGCCAGGGGTGCCCTGACCAGAGTGGGCCCTGTGTCCACAGGCATCCTCAAGGATTATCTCCGGGAGTTGCCCACGCCGCTCATCACCCAGCCCCTCTATCAGGTGGTGCTGGAAGCCATGGCCCGAGGACCCCCAAGCAGGGCACCCTCCAGCACTGAGGGCACCCGTGGGCTCCTCAACTGCCTGCCGGATGTGGAGAGGGTGAGTTGGGCCTGGTGGGAGTGGGGAGCACTCAGACGGGGCTGACAACCAGTAGAGTGCTTCACCCACACCTGAGCCCATGATGTGCATGAGCATGTGGCTATTAGGTGCTATTAGCATCCCCACTTCATAGCTATGGAATCCTAGGCCCAGAGCATTTGAGTGAGTTGCCCAAGGTTGCACAGCCAAGGACATCACAAAAATGGAGGCTCTGAATACAGGTCTGTCAAGCTACCACAAGGGAGGTTCCTGGCTGTGGAATCCTAGAGAAGTCCCAACCAGAGCTCTGTGGCTCAGTACCCTCATCTGTAAAACGGTATTAATGCGAGCCCTGACACACAGAGAAGTAGGTTCATATCTAAGCTCTGCCATTCCAAAACTAAGTTACCTTTGTTCTCAGTGTCCCCTGCAGCAAAATGGTGTCATAATAGTAGTATCAAAGCCTCAGCTGGGCCATCGACCAACTATGAGATTTTGTTTCCCCACTCCGGGCCGCCCGAGTCTTCCCCCAGGTGTGACAGGGGACCGGCCAGCCCCACGATTCCCAACCCTCTTCTCTCTCAGGCCACGCTGACGCTTCTCCTGGACCACCTGCGTCTCGTCTCCTCCTTCCACGCCCACAACCGCATGACCCCGCAGAACCTGGCCGTGTGCTTCGGTCCCGTGCTGCTGCCGGCGCGCCAGTCACCCGCCAGGCCCCGCATCCGCAGCTCTGGCCCGGGCCTCACCAATGCAGTGGACTTCAAGCGCCACATCGAGGTGCTGCACTACCTGCTGCAGGCCTGGCCAGGTGAGCCCGCCCCCGGCCCGCACCGCCAATCAAGGCCAGGCCGCCGCAGCGGCGCTTTCCCGAGCGGCCAATCAGAGTCTCGGGCTTCGGGCATGCCACGCCCCCTGACAGAGTAATCCGTACCTGGTAGCCCCGGCAACCCTGTCTAGATAGAGCCAATCCAAGCTTGACGCGGTCAGAGGCCCCGCCTCTGGACACGCCCTTCAGCGGGCCGGTTGCCTAAGCAACCAGTTCCAGCTCCGCCAGTAAACTCCTGATGCGGTTGCGGGTCTTTTCTTTCCTCAGGCCAATCAGGGGCCTGGTTACCTGGGCAGCCAATCAGAGGTCTGGCCGTCCGCGCGGCGCGTGACGCCGTCACGAGTCCCGCTCCTCTTCCGCAGATCCCCGCAGGCCCCCGGAGCCTCCGGACGCCGCCCCGTACCTGCGGCCCAAACGGCAGCCGTCGCTGCACTTGCCACTCGCCGGCCCCGAAGTGGTGACACGGCCCCGCGGCCGGGGCGGCCCCGAGAGCCCGCCGAGTAACCGCTACGCGGGTGACTGGAGCGTTTGCGGGCGGGACTTCCTGCCGTGCGGGCGGGACTTCTTGTCTGAGCCGGACTACGAGCACGTGACGGGCAGCTGCAGCGAGGACGAGGACGAGGAAGCGGGCGAGCCGGCGGGCGCCGCTGACTTCGAAGATGACTTCGAGGCGCCCTTCAACCCGCACCTGAACCTCAAAGACTTCGACGCCCTCATCCTGGACCTGGAGAGAGAGCTCTCCAAGCAGATAAACGTGTGCCTCTGAGCCCGGCCGGGCGGGACCCCGGTCACCGCGGCCCGTGCTCCCGGCTGCCGAGGCTGTGGCCCAGCCACGGGAGGGACCAGACCGGTCCCTCAGGCCCTGGTCCCGGTTGCTGGGGAGTTGCCGAGTGACCAGCCAGCCCGTCGCTGAGAACCATCACTCCTTTCCAGTGCTCGGCGCTGGGCCATTGGTTGCATAGGCTGGGACTGGGGGTTTTCGGGACCAGCCGTTGTGGCCGTCTTTTCTGAGTACCAAGGGCTTCTCCCCTTGCTGCCAAAAGCACTTCTCCCGCTTGCTGGGCTGGCCTCTCCTGCCTCTTCTTAGCCAGGGAAACACCAGTTACTGTGAGCATCCCCCCCAGGATGGTGAGGCCCTCCCCACCCCCGTCTTGCTGCTGCCAACCAATTCAGTATTAGCTTTGAGCACTGCACTCTGCGTCTCCCCTCCCTGGAGGGCCCAAGGACTATATGGTGAGGTGCCACTTGAAGCCTGGTGGGGGAAAGCCCCGATCTTGGGCTCTGGCTGGATAAGGGCAGCTGGGGGCTTTTAGAAAAATAGCTGGTTTCCCCCCCCTCTCTTCCAGGGAAAGCCCCGTGATTGCCTCAAACCAGGAAATGGAGATAGCAGAGGCTGGCCCTTCCCCTCCCCCTTTCTTCCTCCGCATCCCTGAAGAAATGAGCACTTACAAGACCTCCCTGTGGAGGGGCCCCGCCTGAAGTGTCGGGCTGGGGGCACTTTGGTACGGAACATATTTATTGCCTCCGTGCGTGTGTGTCTGTGTGTGAGGACTAGTGTGCGTGGGTGGACATGTCTGGAGCAGGCGTAGGGGGCTCTTTCAGGGACCTCTGAGAGGGAAAGAGTTCGTAGTGGCCAGACACCCTAAAATCCCCAGTAATGGAGCCTCAGTGGGCCCCAGAGTTACAATGGGAGAGTAGGGTCCCCTCCTGTCTCCCTCACCTTCTCTCACTTCCATCTTTGTGGACAAATAAATCAATATGCACAAGTTCTGGGATGAGTACTTGGGCCCACACGGACCAGAGGTGGTTTATTAGGCGTGGAAGAGAGGAAGGGACAAAGGGCAGTTGTGCCCCGCAGAGAACCCACTCTCTTGGGTGCCGCCAGGCAGCATCTCTGAGCTCTGACCCCTCCGGCCCCACCCTGCCTTCTGGAAGGCTTGCAGAGTCAGTGGACCCACTAGGCCAGGTCCAGGTAGGCAAGGATGAGACTCTAAGCCAGCCAGGCGCAGTGCAGGGCTGCGAAGGCAGCCAAGGGTACTGACCCACGAGGCCCTACACGGCGATGGAGCCGTCTCGGAAGTCTGTCTTCCCAATGAGGATGTTGACCACAACCGGGTGGCCATCTCGGCACTGCCGTTGAGCGTCACGAAGCACCCCGACCGCCTGATCTTCTTTCTCCCGTGAGAGCAGCAAGCCCTGGGCCCCAAGTCCCACGGCTGCCCTGTGATAATCTAAAAGGGGAGGTCACGTCAGATGGTGGCAGGGACCCAGCCCACCATGCAGGCAGCCCAGGAGAGGAACGCATGCCCAGCCAGGCCTGCAACAGCCTCCCCCTCTCTCCACCCTGCCCGGGCCTCTCACCAGTGTAAGCCAGGCCGCAGGCCACATTGCTGCCCAGACAGGGCACCTGCTCGCGAGAAATCTGGGTCCAGCCAGCGTCATTCCCTATCAAGGCAATCACTGGGATCTGCAGGGAGAGGATGAGGCCAGCCCACAGCCTTCAGTTTTAAGGCTTGGCCAGCCAGAGGACGAAGACGGGGACAGGACCTTTGCCAGACAGAAGCAGCTCCCTCCCTAGCCCTGCGCATCCCGACATCTCCCAGAACCCCAGGCTCTCCGCTTCCCTCGGGGCAGCCCAGTCACCTTGTGTCGGACGAAGGTGTCAAATTCAATGAGGCTGTAGCCAAAGGCCCCGTCTCCAAACAGGCACCATACCTGAGCGGAGACCGAGGCTGCCTGAGTATCTCGCTACCCAGAACGCAGCAGGCCTCCTGCCCCCAGCGCCCTGACTCACCTCGGCCTCCGGCTGGCACAGTTTGGCCCCGAGTGCAAATCCTGCACCAACGCCCAGAGTCCCAAAGGCCCCTAGGAAAACCAAGAGCACGTGGGTATAAAAGGGCCCGGACGGTACAAGCCGTCCCAGGCAGAGGGCCCCCCCTTACCGGGATCGAGCCAGCGCAGGGGGCCCCGGGGTTGCACCAGGTGGGCGGCAGTGCCCACAAAGTCTCCACCATCGACCACCAGAATCGTGTTGTCAGGCAGAGTGTCCTCCACCAGCTGCAGCACCCGCACGGGGTTCAGGTGCTGGCCTGCGGGCATCAGTGCCTTCTCACTGCCGGAGAGCAGTGCACGTCAGCAGGGCCAGCAGGAGAGCCTGCCAGGAGCCCCCGACCACAGCCCCCGCCCCCGCGTCCACCGCGCCCGGCCCCCACCGAAAGGTCTGCTCCTTCTGCCGGTCAGCTTGCCGGAGCTCCTCTGCCCAGTCCGAGGCCCACGTCTGGCCCTTAAGGCCCTCCACCAGCTTCACCACAAAGGAGCCCACGTCTCCTAGGGAAGGAAGAGGATACAGCTGCAGGGAAGTGGCCTCCTGCCCTTCCAGCACCAGAGGCCCAGGGACAGCAGGAATCCAATAGCAATGTCCCCGCAGGAGGCCAGGTGCCGGGCCGCGGATGCTGCTAGAGCTGAAGAGCTGACACACGCCCCAGAGTGCGGCAGGGCAGGGCAGCCAAGGCCGGAGAAAGGGAGGGTTAGGAAGCACTCTGTGGGTCAGAAACCCAGGGCGGGCTTGTCACCTGCCTCCTCCGCACACCCCAGACCAGGCAGTGCTGTCAACCCTGCCTCTAAAACACACCACTGAAAACACCTCCACCAGCCAAGCACATCGTTATTGAAGTGACCGATAAGCAGGCCGGTGATATACTTCCCATCACCTCCATCTTAGAAGTGACCCCACGGAGGCTCAGAGAAGCGGAGTCTCTCTTCCCTGTCCATCCCTGCCCTTCCTGCCCTGGCCTGGTGTGCCGGGCCACGGCCTCCCGCTGCCCGCCGCAACTCGCTGCCCACCAGCTGCTACAGCGGACCTTCCCGAACTGGAACGCCCCGGTGCCACTTCTCTCCTTGACCCAAGAGCTCTGTGTGGCCTACACTGCTGCACGGTGTCCTTGCATCGAGGGGCGACAGAGCACAAAAAGGCTGTGGGAGCAGACTGAATGGGGAAGGCAGGACAACAGAAGCCTCGGGGGCCAAGGAGGCAGGTCCCTGCCCTCCAGAGCAGGCGGCACGGGAGGATTTGCAGCCAGGGGCGCGATCCCATGCACGTTATTCCCAGCCCTCCCCTCTTACGCACACCTCGCCATCTGTTCAGCCGGAAGCACCCATCAGTCCGAGAGCCAAACGTCCATCTCGAGCTGACCGCTGGGGCAGGGGCCGGGCCTCGCTCACGAGTACCCAGCTCAAGCCAGCTGCGGCAGAGGCCAAGGGCAGGACCAGCAAGAGCGTGGGGGGGGGGGGTGCGGGGGGTGGGGCGGGGCCACTGGGTGCTCACCCTGCACGGCTTCCTGGGGCTTCCAGAACATGTCTGAGTTCATCAACATCTCTTTCCGGTTACGGTTGACAATGATGATCTTGCTGCTGCGGCTAAGCACGCGGCCATAGGACAAGCGGAAGTCGCACACAATTCCTGGAGGGGGAGGCAGGGTCTCCATGGCTGGAGGGCCAGCGCCCCACTCCCTCCCTTCAGCCAGCATGGCACAGTGACTGCCAGGGTGACCCCGTTCTTCCTTTCTCCCCCGCACCAGTGCCGCCCACGGTGACTTCGCATCTCCCCACCCCTTGAATCTGGGCTGGCCTCAGGATGCGCCTCAGTCAATAGGCTGTGACATAATGATGGCAGGCGCGCCAGAGACCAGGCTTCTGTGGCTTCCACTGTCTCTCTCTTAAAAAACCTCGCTCTCCCATTCTTGCACGTTCTCATCCTCTACCAAGTGAGCAAGCCCGGGCTGGCCTGGTGGATGATGAGAAAGAGGTACGGAGGAGTCAGAGACCTCAGTTAGCCCAGCGGAGGCCGTGTGAGCCCAGCGTGCAGTCAGCCGAGTCCAAGGACGTGCGCCCGCCCGCCCCGGATCAGCCCAGATGCCTTCCTGCCTCCCCAGCTGCAGACTCGTGAGCGAGTCCCCCCAACAGCAGAAAAACCACCACCTAACCTATAGGTATACCTTGAGAAATAAGAAGTCCATTTTTTAAATGTTTAGTTTTGAAAGAGAGAGGGACAGAGGACCCGAAGCAGGCTCCAGGCTCTGACAGCACAGAGCCCGACGCAGGGCTCGACCTCACAAATGGTGAGATCATGACCTGAGCCAAAGTCATACACTGAAACCGACTGAGCCACCCCGGCGCCCCAATAATAAGCTCATCTGAAGTCACAGAGTTTAGGGATGGTTATTAAACAACAGTGAACCGGTGCGACTGTTATGCACCAGGCAGGACTCCAAACGCTCTGCATGAAAACGCGCACGCCGCACGTACGTGCTGTGTCAGTCCTGCATAAGGCACATCTATGCAGATGCTGAAGGTGACACTACCGGGGCCCACTATCCGTGCGCCCTCCTGTGTGCGAAGCGGGGCCACATGACACGACTGCAATCTTGCCAGAACTTCCCTGCATTTCAGGTGCACTGTGTCCAAACCCTTGCAAGGGGGAGGGCGCGCGCTCAAGGTAAGAGGGCGGGTGACTGCAAGGGCAGGGTGCCAGTTAAGTACCTGACGAGGAGGGGCAGGGCCACAGAGGTGGGGGGTGGGGGGTGCCTGCAGGGAGGGCAAGGGAACAGGCCAGAGGAGGCCGAGGCCCACCTGCCAGGAGGACGACGTCTGCTTTCTTCAAGGCAGCGCTGCGGTTCTGCCGGATGTGGAGCGGGTGGCTGCGGCCCAGCAGTCCTCGCGCCATCCCTCCCAGGAAGCAGGGGATGCCCAGGGTCTCGACGGCAGCCCTGCGGGTCCAGGCAGAGCAGAGGGGAGTGTAGCCACGGGCATGCCCCCACCCCACAAGGCGACCCGGCACCGGGGCCAGGACAGTAAGGGCAGGGCTGAGGGTTCTCACCGAAGCCTGTCCGCAGGGATCGGGGGCAGCAGAGCCTGGCTCCCCAGCACGATAAGGGGCCTTTTGGCTCGGCTCAAGATTTCCACACAGCGCTGAACCTGGGATTAGAGATGGGGCTCAAAGAGCCAACCATGTGAGTCACCATCAGCCCCCACGATCCAGGCCCCAGTGCTGACTCAGAGAGAGGCCATCCTGCCGGGTGGGGGGGGTCCTCGGCCAGGGAAGAGAGGCGATTCACCTGCTGGGGGGACGCCTGGGGAATGTCCAGAGGCAGAGGCCCCTCGGGCCGAGGCTCCCAGGCTCCTGCAAAGAGGTTGGCCAGGTGATTCTCTAAGTACCTGCAAAGGTGAGAGGAAGTGGCGGTTACCGGCATTAATGTTTGGGGTTCGGGGAGCCCAGGAGGCCCATGGAGGCCAGGGTCGAGGCGGGAAGTCAGACAAGCATAGGAGTGGGTGAGCCACACCCCGTAAAGACAAACCCCAGTGGCCAAGTCTCCGGCCGCCTGTTCCCCCTCAGAAGTTCCTGGTGACCACCCAACCTGACCACCTTCAGAAACAAGGGGCCCAGGTGCGGAGTGCCAGGATCTCCACGCGCCAGGGCCACGGCTGCGGAGTCAGACACACGCGGCTCCGCCGCTTCCTAGCTGTGCGACTGGGCAAGTGACTTGACCTTTCTGAGGTTCCTCCTCTGTAAAGTTAAACGGGACTCTCTCTCCCTAGGTTCACTATCTATCCATTCAGCATATAAAGCACTTCGCAAAAACGCTCAATCACTAACATCCCCGGCACTCAAGCCTATTCTTCTGGCTTCTGACACCTCCTTCTGTCTCCTTACTTGTTGAGACACGGGGCCCTGACTTTTCATGTGAGCCTCCAGGGCCTTGGAGACAGGGATAAGCGTTGCCCCGCTCTGCCCTCAAGGAACATCCAATCCAGCCAAGAACAAGACACGAGGATGTTGGCAGAAAGCAGTCGGAACCAGAGGCTTCTGTTTCTCGTTTAAGGAGGAACCAAGAATACAGAGAATGAGAAACGGCCAAGGAATAAACCATGGTAAACCCCAACCCAGAAAGAAAAGGCAAAGGAGAGCCAGCCCTACAAGGGCTGAGGAGGGGCAAGCCAAGAGAGGAGAAATTGTGTGTGGGGGAGGGGGGTGCAGAGCCAGTGAACAAAGAGGCTGCTGTCACGGCCACGGAACAAAACTGCTTAAAAGTTGAGCCTACCTCGGGCGCCTGGATGGCTCAGTCAGTTAAGTGTCCAACTCTCGATTTCAGCTCGGGTCACGATCTCAGAGATCAAGCCCCGCATCAGGCTCTGCGCCGACACTGCGGAAGCCTGCTTGGGATTCTCTGTCTCCCTCTCTCTGCCCCTCCCCTGCATGCATGTGCTTGCTCGCTCGCTCTCTCAAAATAAATAAAGAAATAAACTTTAACAAACAAGCAAACAAAACTCAGCCTACCTGACATGGTCACCAGCCACGTCCTATCTGTTCAGGACGTCTGACTCCCCCTCTGTACTTGTGATTCCCTAACCAGGCTGAAGAGAGGACAGGAGAAGCTTGCCTTACACCTGACAGACACTGGACTCAGCCCTACTCTTATTTAAGGCAGTGGTTAATTAGTCACGTCGCACTTTACACTATCAAAGTGATCTTGTTTTACTCTTCGCAGAATCTTAGTCTAGAGAGAAAACCACGCAACGCTTTTCATTTTACAGATGGGGAAGCTGAAGTCAAGAAAGGTTTCATCACAACGGCATCAGTCAAGTCATGCTGTCCACCTTAAGCATGCACAGTGCCCTGTGTCAGCTGTATCTCCATTAAACTGGGGTGGGGGGAGGCTTAATCACTTGCTCAAGGTTAACATAGATAGTTAGTGGCTAGGGATTCGGAGCCATCTCTCTGGACTTTCATTTCATTCACTGCAGATGGCACTTAGCTGGGGTGGGGGGGGGGGGACTCCTCCAGGCTGAATCCTCGTGGGCCGTTAACCAGCTGGATGACTTCCCGCCAGTCATTTACCCCCGTTGGGTCTCAGTTACCCAATCTGTGAAATGGGTGTAGTAATACCACGCCATCTTCACTCAGGGTTGTTATAAAAGATATGTGAATAAAGCTTAAGTTAACAGAAGCTGGCCTTCAAGGGGCTCCTCACGTGTGCAGGGGACTGTCTGGTCCATGCCTATCCTGGTACTGGGCACACTGTGGCACTTGCTAAATATGTGGCAGGGGAACAGCAGGTGGAAGGGCAAGGATAAGCAAAGAGAAGGGACAGAGGGGAAGGAAGAGGAGAATCGACTCTCCTTCCTGCGCCATTCCAGCCAGGCCCATCTTGGTGGTGACCGAAACCAGATACCTCGGCTGGGGCTGGGGCCCGGCACGGAACCCCTTCCTATTCTTTCCACGGAAAGAAGTCCCCCCTCAACCTTGTAGCTCTTCCTGAAAAACCTTTAAGCTTATCCCTTATTCTGGCCTGATACAGGTCTGAGCACTCGTATGTGGCCCATCCTCCACTTCTGCATTCCCCCATCCCCCCACCTCTGCATCCCGGTAGCTACCACTCGGCCCCAGGCCACCACTACCTCTCTTCCCACAGCCCACGACCCCTCCTCCCTGGCTTCCCAGCTTCCCCACAGTCCATCCTCCAGCAGCAGTCAGAGGGAACATAATAAAAACCTGAACTGGGGTGTCCCACACCTCTGCTTTAGGCCGTATAATGCTTCTCAATGGATCTCAAAGTAAAAACAAAACCCCAAGTCCTCCCAATGGCGCCTGCTAGCTGCTCTGAGCTCAGCCCCTGCCGTCTCCCCTTTGCTCACCTGCTGCTGCCACAGAGGCTACCTGGCTTTCCTAACCTCAGGACCTTTGCATATGCTCATCCCTCTACCTCCCAATGCTCTTCCTAAGGCTGGCTCCCCTCAACTGATATGCAAACCAATGAATGAGTCAAAGGAGAGACAGAGGCTGGCAGGAAGTTAACAAAAAAGGGCAGGGGGCTGGAGAGGGCACGGTGGGAGGGAGGCAACTCACCAGGAGACCACTCGACCCATGAGGTCCTTAGGCGGCTTGGTGGGCACCATCTCCTTCTGGACAATGAAGTAGGGGTACAGCACATCGATGGGCAGCTCCACAAACACTGGACCTGCAGAGGGGCAGGGCGGACACGGAGCCTACCATGCCTCTGTGGACCGAGGCCTTAGGGCCTGACCACTGCCCAGTCCCCCCACCGCCCGGCACCTACCTGGGGTACCCGACTGGGCAGCTGCCATCGCAGCCCTCAGAGTGGGCACAATGTCCCGCACCTTCCTCACAGAAGCACAAAACTTGCACAGTGGCCTAAACAGGGCCATCTGATCAATGGCCTGGAGTGCACCCCGGTTCTGGTGGAAACAGAGAAGTCCAGACAGTCAATACACGAGCCCTTTGAGGCTCCCCGGGATCCCCGCCATCCACCCAAGGACAGGGCACCTGCAGAAGAGTGCTGGCGGCCCCGCCCAGAAGCAGGACCGGAGACTGAGCTATCTGGGCATTCTTCACTGCAGTCACCGTGTTGGTGAGGCCAGGGCCCGCTGTCACCGCTGCCACGCCCACCGTCCCTGAAATACAGAATCCATCACAGCCCTGCCCACCCTCCCGGCCACCTCTGAAAGAACTCTGTGCCCCCGCAGCGACTCCCCATCCCGTTCTCACCAGCCCCCCACCCTCTCTGCTCTGCCCTCACCGGTCAGGCGGGCCACGGCATCGGCGGCAAAGACAGCTGTGACTTCGTGGCGTGTGTCCACCACACGGATGCCCAGCTTCTCACAAGCCACCAGTATCGGGGAAATGTGCCCGCCAACCAGCGTGAAGAGGAACCGCACGCCATGGGCCCTCAGCACCGCTGCCACACTCTCCCCGCCGTGCTGGATGCTCGCCTTGTCCACCTGGGCCCACGGAGAGAGAGGGTCAAGACTACCAAGGACCCGGGCGAGAGGGAGAGGGCAGTCTCACACCCCCAGGAAGGAGGGCAGGACAGAGTCAGGGGTCAGGGGAACTTTGACATTGGGGAGGCCCAGACTGTACTAGACCGGGCCCAGGGTCAGGCAGGTGATCCTTCTACAGCTAAGGAGACCAAGGTTTGCTCTCGCAAGATTCAAAGTCCCACAGAACCAGTGCTCTTTGGTGCCCCCTTCTGCGACACTGCCTGTCTCAGGGGACAGTGGGCCGATGAGGGTGAGAAGAGAGGGAAAGTGGATTCCCAGAACCCAAAGTAGTTCAGCCAGGGTCCATCTGCTGGGACTCCAGAACTGCCTGCCCTCCAGGGCCTGGTAGCAACCGCCGGGCTTCCTCCCACTCACTGGGCAGGCCAGGCTGACAGGCTGCCAGCCACAAGGCAGGCACCTGGCAAAGGAGCTGGCTTCCAAGCCTCGACTTGTTCACAGCTCCAGACCCAGAGGCCTTTGCCTTAAATCTCCAGAAATCCTCAAGGCTAGTGGCCTGGCTCCCGTTACTAGTGATGAACAGTAGCAAGGGTGGATTCCTGAGGAAGGAGCCAAGCAGTTCAGGGTGAGACCCCTGGGGTCAACGCTCCCCCAAAACGTCACCTATGGAATCACCTATGGAAAGTTACCACACAAGCTCCCTGAGCCTCAGTTTTCTCTTGTGGAAAATGAGGACAGAAACAAAAGCACCTCTTCGGGGACGTGTTGTACAGGACACCTTTCACGGCCACCCCTTCCGGTGCTGCCTTTGGCCCACTCTGATCTCACAGGATTTAGGGAGCAGGGCTCTACAAAAAGGGCTCTTGGCCTCTGGGGAAGGAGCGGTTGGGGCGCTGAGTACGCAGCGGCTACTGCCCGATTTCTCTCTTCCTGGGGGCAAAGTCCACGGCTGTGTCTGCAGGCTGCTGATGGGTTAAAGGCCGTGGACAGAGTTTCCCGACCGAGCCCCCTAGATTAGTCGGGCCTCACTTTCTCCGGTAAGATAAGTGAGCTAAGGGTGCCGGGAGCTCCTTCCTTCTTTGGCTGCCCCCAGCCCGCCGCTGATCTGCGCCCCCGCACCTTGTGCATCAACTGATAGAAGAGCCCCAGGCGGTGCGCGCAGCCCAGCAGGGCGGCCACTAGCGTCCCGCAGGCCAAGAGCAGGAAGGAGGGGAAGAAGCTCCCAGCAGGGGCGGCGGCCGCGAGGGTCTCCATAACGCGCCACCTGAAAGAGAAAGGACAGTGCCAGCAGCTACGCGCAGAGATCTTTCACGGAAGAAGATACGCCCCCTCCCACAAGGTTCCCGGGCCACGCCTCTTCTCGCCAGTTTCTGCGCGGCCACACACCCCACGCGGCTAGGCTCCGAGCGAGGCCACGCCTCTCGGGGTCAGGCCACGCCTCTCGGGGGGCAGGCCACGCCCCCGCGGCGCCAGCTCCCTTCCGTACGTCACCACCAGCACCGAAAATAGGCCACCACAGGTCAGTGAGGCCAAAACAGCCTCAAAACAGTGCTTCACACTTACCTGCTTCTCAAAGAACCGATAGGAAGCCCCTACTCTTTTGCACCTGGGTCCGAATCTCAGCCCCAATGGTGAGCCCGCCCACCCCGCGTCTACACCACCCACAAGGACAAGGCCACGCCCCCAAGCCAGCGGGTGCGCCCATCCCTTAAAGTGAGACCGCTGCCCCCAGCGAGCGCCCGAGCCTGACACCTGCCCCAGACCGCGGGCCGGGGTCACATCGCATCAGAAGGCTTCCCTGACCCGCAGGACACTACGGCCTTCACCTACGGGAAATGGCGACGACTCCTGAGAAATTCGGTGCCCTTCATGTCACGTGACCCAGACGCGCGGCATGAAGGTCCGGACTCCGCCCCCTTTCTCCCTTGGATCTGCGGCGCCCCGTAGTCCGGCTTGACGCGCATGCGCAAATCCGGATCACAAGCACCTCCTAGAAGAGCCCTGTCCCTACTGGCCGTCTCAGCACAAGCCCCGCCCTTCCCACCTCTCATTGGCTTGCACTGCAGGCCTAACCCCTTTCTTTCCATGAGGCCACGCCCCTCGGCATCTGGTATAAGGCGATACCCCAGGGAGACGAGTTTCCACGGCCTTCCGTTGGCCCCACGTCTCGACCGTAGTGCTCCGGCCTTTGAACCAATCCGCCTTGATACCAGCCGCGCCTGATGCCCCTTCAGTTTGGCCAGACGGGGACGTCAGGGACCTCTCCCCAGAATTCACCATCTACGACCACATCCCAAAGAAGCCCGCCCCTCGCCCTTGCACAGGCCCCGCCTCCCATCCCACCCGAACCCTGCAAAGGCAGAACTTCGCCCCGTCGCTCGTAGGCCCCATCCCCGCAGGCCTGCCTTCTTTCCCAACCCTTCAAGATTCTCCGCTCCGAGTGCAGGGGAGTAGACCCCCCGACGCCGGTAGTCCCTGGCTCCAGCCATCTGGCCTCTAGAAAATGATCTCCCCATCAGAGAGGGGGAAGTAATTCTGGTACCGAGCACCCTGCTTCCTTCCAAAACAAATCTAATTGCTTCTGGGCCTTTTGGCTAAGATCAAGTATAGTAGCTGTTGTCAGATTAATATCTGCTACGTCCCCTATCCGAGGACAATATAGTAAATGATTTTTGGAGCAGGGAGATGGAATAGGAGCTTGCTCTGTCCACTTCACCCATCCACGTGGTGTGGGAGTCCTTCCAGGAACAGGTTACACCCCTGGAGCGGGTGGGGGTTGGGAGGGAGAGGATACAGATTGTACCATTTGAATATTGGCCTCCATCCCTTGTCAACTTCTGGGATTTCCCTCTGAGGATTACATCCCGTTGTTAATTTTGTTTTATGTTGAAATCATTCCTACTTTTCACTTCACCCATTTAAAAAAAGACTAGAAAACTCCGTTTGTCCCACATTTTCCTCTTATTACTGTCCCTTTGCACTTCTTTTTAGCAAAATTCCTTCAGTGAGTTATCTACACTTGCTGTCTCCATAAACCCTCCATCTGTTCCCTCTCCAACCCACTCCAAACAGACTCTTTCTTTCTCCCCACCACATGAGAGCTGTTCAGGATTATTCCAAGAGTCTTCAAACCTGTCCCTCTCCCCCCTGTCCCTCATCTACCAGCTCAACCCTACTCTCCCTGCATATGATTAACAGGATAAAATGCAAACTTCCTAGACAGGCCTTCAAGGGGACTGTTCCATACTCTTCACATTAACTCATTTAATCCTCACAACCACCCTGTAAAGTAGTTTATATTATTAATCTTCCCACTTGCAGATGAGGAAACCGAAGCACAGAGAGGTTAAGGAACTTGCTCAAGGTCACACAGCTTATAAGTGATAGAGGCACAATGTGAACTCCAGCAATGCTGTCCCCAGACTGGAAGAACCTCAAGAACAAGTACTGTGCTTCAACCACACGGCTTCCCCATGCTTGTCACAGGGTGTAGTATTTGGGGACCACCCAGACACCCTTGCTCTTAACACTGGACTTTATTCTACCTGAATTGGAAAACCAGAGGGGATTTTGAACAGCCTGCATCACACAAAACCTGCACACAATTTTTCATAAGGGTTGTATTGGTATTAGCCAAAAACTGGAAAAAACCAAAAGTCTATTGTGAGAATCAGTAAAATGAAACCTCATTGAAAATGGAGCTGGGGGCCAGATGGGGAGCTCACACACCCTACCACTCACCATCAACTGTAGACTAAGTAGGAAGAGATACCACTCTTCCCTATTCAGTGATAGGACACCACTGAACTACTCCAGCAGAAGGAAGAAGGGTCCTCCTTCTTCCCAACAACAGCTTAACCAATGAGAGAATGTAACCCAACAGCCAATGAAAAGCCACTATACTTTGAACTCCTAGTTTCCTCCAATGGGCTTTGAGTTTATACCAGCTCCTCCCAACCTTACCTCTTCTGCTATAAAGAACTTTCCTTGACTGTATTCTCCAGACTTGCCTGCATATCTGGTTTGCTGTAGCCCACGTATCCTGAATTGTAATTCCCTGGTCTTCCTGAAAAAGCCCATTTTTGCTGATAAATAACTGACAATTTTTTATTTTTTTAAGTTGATTTGTTTAGAGAGCATGAGCAGGAGAGAGGCTGAGAGAGATACTGTTAGTGTGGAGACAGAGGTGGCTCTAACTCACATACTGTGAGATCATAAACGGCAGAAATCAAGAATCAGACGCTTTAGTCCACTGAGCCACCCAGGCACTCCAACTGACAGCTTTATATTATTTTTAACATATTTTTAATAATTTTAATGTTTATTTTTGAGAGAGAGAGAGTGTGAGCAGGGGAGGGTCAGAGAGAGAGAGGGAGGCACAGAATCCAAACCAGGCTCCAGGCCCTGAGCTGTTAGCACAGAGCCCGACGGGGGGCTCGAACCCACGAACTGTGGGATCATGACCTTAGCCGAAGTCAGAAGCTCAACTGACTGAGCTACCCAGGCCCCCGACAGTTTCATTTTCAAGGTTAATGCCTTCAATAGGTGAATGGTTAAACTGCAGGCCATCCATACCATGGAACAAAACTCAGCAACAGAAGGACAAACCACACAAACACATAACAACTTAAATGAATCTCAAAATAATTATGCTCGGAGAACAGATCTGTGGTTGCCAGGAGCTGAGATGGGGGTGGGGGGCGGATGGGGGTAAAGGTGGTCATAAGGTACAAATATCTAGTTAAAAGATAAGTCCTGGGGCTGGAGACCAACTTTGTATCATAGATCTGAAAGTTGCTAAGAGAGTCGGTTTTAAAAGTTCTCATCGCAAGAAAAATAAATTGTAATCCTGTGGGGTGATGGATATTAACTTACTGTGATCGTCATTTTGCAATATGTAGGTATATCAAGTCATTAGTTGTATACCTTAAAGTACAATGGTATATGCCAGTTTTACCTTAAAAAAAAAAAAGCTGGGGTTGGGGGAGAGAATATTCTCTATCCACAAGCTAAACACACAGGCAGAAAATAATGCCGAATGAAGGTAGTCAGTCTCAAAAGGTTACATAC
This sequence comes from Proteles cristata cristata, assembly GCA_017311185.1. Taxonomy (NCBI): domain Eukaryota; kingdom Metazoa; phylum Chordata; class Mammalia; order Carnivora; family Hyaenidae; genus Proteles; species Proteles cristata. Next base: position 276,451 of record JAESUZ010002026.1, on the reverse strand, counting down.
TATATGATCCCATTGATTGATACAATATTCTCCAAGTGACAAAACTATAGTGAGTGAGGATAGATGCGTGGTTTCTGGGAATTAGGGGAGGATGGGACTATAAAGAGGGTCGCACAGGGAGTTTTTTGGGATGATGGTCTGTATCTGGATTACAATGGTAGTGGCAGGTGTTAAAATTCATTGAATTGTATGCTTAAAAAAATCTATTTTAATGTATCATACTTTTAAGTTATCATTTCATACATATGCGTGCATGGAGGTAGATATTATACACACACAATGTAAACAAATAATTTTTTCAAGATATACTAGCAGGGGTGCCTGGTTGGCTCAGTCGGTTAAGCATCTGACTTCGGCTCAGGTCATGATCTCATGGTTCATGAGTTTGAGCTCCATGTCAGGCTCTGTGCTGACAGCTCAGAGCCTGGAGCCTGTTTCAGATTCTGTGTCTCCTTCTCTCTCTCTGCTGTTCTGTCTCTCTGTCTCAAAAACGAATAAACGTAAAAAAAAATTTTAGACACACTAGCAGAAATAAGACTAAGAGAAACAAATACCATCTGATTTCACTTATATGTGGAATCTACAAAGAAGAAGAAGAAGGAGAAAGAAACAAAAGGCAGAATCCGCGGTATAAATAAACCGAGAATTGCTAGAGGGAAAGGGGAAAGGAAGATGGGCAAAATGGGTGGAGGGGAGTGGGAGACGCAGGCTTCTGGTTGCGGGATGTATAAACCACTAGAATAAAAGCTACGGTATAGGGAATACAGTCAATTATACTGTAACAATGTTGTGGGATGATAGACGGCAGCTACACAGGATGTGAAGACAGAATAATCCTCATCAAGCCTCATAGTTATGAGTTCCAGAGACAGCAAAGGGTCTGAAAATGTCAAAGAGAGATCACCAGGGTCAACCGCTGCATGTAGTGAGCTCCAAGGCAAGGCGAAGGGAAGGGACCCTCTCATGTCTCCAAGAGTGGTTCAGAGGCCGACTGGCCCAGATCTCCAGGTCCTGGTTCAGTGGACGGTGTTTCTAAATGCTCATACAGCCTCTGAGAAGGACCTCGAGGTACCCAGAGCTCCTTCTAAATTGCTGCTAGCCCTCAAGCTTGCTTCCATTCTCCAGAGTCAAAGACGGCACCCCCTGGGGCCTCCAGCCCTTCCCAGGAAGTGCGAGTCACACCTGCCTCCACCCCCTCACTAAATGCCTAATAATGACGGGCGGATCCACATTTCCATCCACCCAGGCAGAGAACTGAAAGCCGGTCAGTCCTCAAGACTGGAAAAAATAAAAGGTCCACAGAAGCCACAAGCACAGGCTTACCTCCGAGATATTGCAGATGTAGCTGCAGATCACCACAATAAAGCAAGCCAAATGAACGGTTTGGTCTCCCAAACGGTGATCCGCACTGTTTGGTGCGTATCAAAGTTATGTTTACATGATAGTGTAGTCTGTTACGTGTGCAATAGCATCGTGTCTGAAATAACAATACACGTAATTAAAAAAATACGTTATTGCTGGGCGCCCCGGGTGGCTCCATCAGTTACGCGTCCGACTCTTGAGCTTGGCCCAGATCATGATCTCAATTATGAGACAGCCTCACGTCGACTGCACAACCAGCCTGAGAATCTCAGCCTGCTTGAGATTCTCTCTCTCTCTCTCTCTCTCGCTCTCGCTCCCTTTCTGCCTCTCTTTTTCTAATATATATATGTAAATAAATAAATGGTTTTAAAAATAAAAATACTTTATGGCCCCCCCCAAAAAAAAACGCTAACTGTCATCTGAGCATTCAGTGAGTTGTAATCTTTCTGCTGGTTGAGGGTCCTGCCTTCAGGTGACGGCTGCTGACTGATCACGGTGGCCGCTGACAGCCGGAGTGGCCGTGGCAATTTTGTAAATAAGACGGTAGTAAAGTTTGCTGCTCTTCCTTTCACATCGACTTCTCTGAAGCCTGTGATGCTGTCTGACGGCATTTTGCCCACGGGGGGACCGCTCTCAGATCCGAGTCAGTCCTCTCGATCCCGCTGTCGCCGCTCTGTCCTCTGTTTCCGTGATGTTCTAAACCCTGTGCTGTCGTTCTGTTGTGCCCGATTCGCGAGTCCCCTGAGACCCCCAAGGAGCCGACACCCATGCAAGTACAAAAGGGTCTTTATCTTTTTTTTTTTTTTAAATGTTTTTTATTTATTTCTAGGAGAGAGAGAGCGAGAACGTGAGCAGGGGAGGGTCAGAGAGAGAGGGAGTCACAGACTGAAACAGGCTCCAGGCTCTGAGCTGGCAGTCAGCACAGAGCCCGACGCGGGCTCGAACCCACGAACCGCGAGATCATGACCTAAGCGAAAGTCAGACGCTTAACCGACTAAGCCACCCAGGCGCCCCCAAAAGGGTCTTTATTACAAGCTCGAGCAGGGGCTCACCAGCTTACCGGTGTCATGGCAGCAAGGTGAAGCCAAGAACAATAGCGAACAGGGTTTTTAAGGAGTAAGGGATGGGGGTGTTACAGTACATGTAGCATCATCACATAAGCACCAATTACAATTACAGCTTTGACCATTCAGTATCTGTGAGGTGTTCCTTACTTTTGGTGGGACCCAATCATGACTTTTGAGAATCCTTTGGAAATGACCAATTATGAGGTGAGTTCAAAGGGCCCACGTGGGGTTCAGGCAAGCGGTATTTTAAGCGGACTTAAAATATTTAATAAACCATGCTGTAAACAGATAAGCTATCATCTGGGCTTTGTTGCTCCACACACAGAACATAGAGTCAATTTAGCATACTTCTTAAGGGCCCTAGGTCTTTTGGATGGTAGATAAGCACTGACTTCAACTTCAGCTGCATTAGCCCTTAACGAGAGAGTCATCCTGTCCTTTGAAGCTTTGAAGCTGGGCACTGACTTCTCCTCTCTAGCTCTGAAAGTCTATCCTCTTCCAATAGAAGATATTTGGGGCGCCTGGGTGGCTTAGTCGGTTAAGTGCCCGACTTTCGCTCAGGTCATGATCTCACGGTTCGTGGGTTCGAGCCCCGCGTCGGGCTCTGTGCTGACTGCCAGCTCGGAGCCTGGAGCCTGTTTCGGAGTCTGTGACTCCTCTCTCTGATCCTCTCCTGCTCACGCTGTCTCTCTCTCTCTCTCCTAGAAATAAATTTAAAAAATAAAAATAAAAAAAATAGAAGATGTTTGGTCTACACTGAAAACCTGCTGTTTGGACTGTAACCACCTACGTGAATGATCTCAGCCAGAAGGTTCACTTGCTGCAGTTCTGCGCCTGCACCCGCTGCCTCACCTTGCGCTGCTGCCTTAGGGGAGACGGTGTCTTTCCCTAAACCTCAGGACCCGACCTCTGCCTGCTGCCTCTTTAGAGCTTCCTCACCCCTCACAGCCTGTATAGAATTACAGAGTTAGGGCCTTGCTGTGCACCAGGCTTCGGCTTCAGGGACCGTTGTTGTGGTTTGATCTTCTATCCAGACCTCAGACTGTCTCCACATCAGCAACAGTCACGTGTCCTTATTACTCATGTGTTTACTGGAAGAGCACTTTTGTTTTAACATTTATTTATTTTGAGAGAGACACGCAGAGTGCAAGCTGCGGAGGGGCAGAAAGAGAGGGAGACACAGAATCCAAAGCAGGCTCCAGGCTCCGAGCTGTCAGCACAGAGCCCGATGCGGGGCTTGAACCCACAAACCATGAAGTCATGACCTGAGCTGAAGTCAGATGCTCAACCAACTGAGTCACCCAAGCGCCCCATGTCCCACATTTCTTTTGGATTATTTGTAACCTCTTGGTTTCTCAGGGCCCTGGTTCCCAGTGGCTAAGGCTGCTACAGGCACACCCAACTTGGGACGAATCCCGGATGGTTGTTCAGTGGCCACGTGATATAGGACAAGTCTTTTTAAACTCTCTGAGCCTCAGTGTTACTCATCAATAAAATGGAAATAATAATCTTGCTTCACAGGAGGATACAAGCAATGTGTTGCTACTTGTCCACCAGAATTTATTCTCAGCTTCCTCCTTTAAAAATCGAAAGTCTAGGGGCACCCGGGTGGTGTAGTCGGTTAAGCGTCCGACTCTCACTTAGGTCATGATCTCGCGGTTCGTGGGTTCGAGCCCCGAGTCGGGCTCTGTGTTGACTGCCAGCTCAGAGCCTGGAGTCTATTTCAGAGTCTGTGCCTCCCTCTCCTTGCTCCTCCCCTGCGCATGCTCTATCTCTCTCTCAAAAATAAGTAAACATTAAAAAAAAGGGTTAAGGCAGTCGATTTTATGCTCAGTGTATTTCACCACAATGAAAGAAATGGGGGGAAAAAACTGTCCGAGGAAATCTTCGTCTGTGGTTGCTTCCACTCGGGGCTGCCTGGACACACAAAGCTGGGCACCAGCTAAATTTTTCAGAGAAACTGTAAGATAAAAGACAGCTGACTGATTGGCTTATAAAACAAGCCCCAAGGTTGTACTGTGAGGTCCCCAAAACCATAGCAGCAGAAAACGAAATGAGAAAGCTTGAGAAGTGGTGATGAAGGCTGGGGGTCCATGAGGAGCCTCACAGAGGGCAGAGCCCAGGACCAGGGAAGACAGGGGACAAAGAGCTGGCTTCCGGCAAGGGGAGGAGCCTCATAAGTGCTGCCTAACAAAAATGTAAAGTTGCCAAGTTTGGCGACGTCTATGTGTTTCCCATACTTCTGCTGAAACTTTGTTGTGATTGTTATTATTGTTGTTCACTGAGGTTTTAACATTTATTCACATCTAGATTGGGTTTTTCTTTTTTTAAATTTTTTAAATGTTTTATTTATTTCTAAGAGAGAGAGAGACAGAGACAGTGTGAGCAGGGGAGGGTCAGATAGAGAGGGAGACACAGAATCTGAAACAGGCTCCAGGCTCTGAGCTGTCAGCACAGAGCCCGATGCGGGGCTCAAACCCACAAACTGTGAGATCATGACCTGAGCCGAAGTCGGACGCTTAACCGACTGAGCCACCCAGGCGCCCCTAGGTTGGGTTTTTCTTAAATTCGTAGGATGCCAGAACGCGAAAAAGCCACTGCAGGGCTTGAAAGACAGAGCTCCTATTTCAAACACAGTGTAGGGAACAGATGACTCGTCGTTGGGGCTCCATCACCGGACAGGGATGCTGCGCATGTGCAAAGGAGCGGGGCCTGAGGTCACACAGTGCTGAGTACAGTGGTACCAGCCTTTCTGGTTGCGCTTGTCTAGGGGGTGCCTTCAGACGGTTCAGAATCAAGATATTTGCAAGACAAACCAACCCTCCTCTCGCTGACGCTGACTGCATAACTTTTCATCTCACTTGTCAGTTTCAGCGGTGGTAAAATACCTAACAAAATCCGCCATCTTAACAAGCAACCCACCGGCACGTCTGGCACTACAGCTCAGTAGTGTGAAGTCCGCCGTCCCTCTGTCCTTGTGCAGCCGGCTTCCTTCATTTACATTGCATCCCCGTGTCCTCAAGGTCCATCCAGGTTGCAGCCCGTGTCAGAATGTTCTTCCCCTTTAAGGCTGCATAATGATAACATGCTATGGATGGACCACATTTTGCTTATCCATTTATCTAGTGGTGGGCAATTGCTTCCACCTTTTGGCCGTTGTGAAAAACACTGCTGTGACGTGGGTGTACAAACATGTCTTTGAGACCCTGCTTGAGTTCTTTCAGGTATATACCCAGATGTAGAATCACTAGAAAATTCTACTTTTAACTTTCTGAAGAGCCGTCGCACCGTCTTCCACAGCGGCTGCACATTTCATATGCCCACGAACAGTGCGTGAGGACTTCAATTTCTCCACATCCCCACCAATGCTTGCCGTTTTGGGGGGCGGAGGGGGAGGGTCGTACTAACCAGCCTAATGGATGTGATCACATAACTTTTAAGTCATCATTTTGTCCAGACTCATTCTTTCTTGGACTTTGTCACTTTTTCCCTCAGAAAAGAGAGAGGATGAAGGCCGTATCCTGCCACAAACGCACACATCAAATTCCATTTTCCCAAAAGGGGGAATTCAGGCAGCCTGGTAACACTAAAGGAATGCTATGATCCCTGATTCCCAATGTGATGTTCATGGTAACTCGAACAATCCCCTAGGGTCCCCCGAAATTGCGCTAGCGGAAAATGAGCCGAGAAAGCTTCAGGAGTGGCCACAGGAGACAGACATCAGTCAGGAGGCTCTCATTAGACAAAACTAGATTTGGAAAGAAAACGGTCATCTTTAGTTCCTATAAGTTTTCAAATCCTGCCCCTCAGTCCTATGCTCCTGTGTAGTAGCAGTGGTGGGAGGTATCACATCACCTCAAATAACTGTTTATACAAAAGACATATCTGATACTGTGGAAGCCACCCAAGTGTCCATCAATAGATGAATGGATAAAGAAGCGGTGTGTATATATATACATATATACCATATATATATATGTATATGTATACACACATATATATGATATATATACACACACATATACATATGTATACGTATATACACATATATATGATATATATACACACACATACATATGTATACGTATACACACACACATATATATGATATATATATACACACACATATATATATATGATAGAATGTTACTCAGCCGTCAAAAAGAATGAAATCTTGCAACATGGGGAAGGAGCTAGAGGGTATTATGCTAAACGACATGAGTCATAGAGAGACATATATCCTATGATCTCACACACATGTGGAATTTAAGAAACAAGATAGAGAAGCAGAGGGAGGAAAATAAGAGAGAGAAAATCGAGAAACAGACTCATAACCACGCAGAGCACGCCGATGGCTACCTCAGGGGAGCTGGGTGGTACCGTGATACAGGTGACGGGGTCAGGGAACACACCCGTCGTAATGAGCACTGGGTGTTGTACGGAGGTGTCAAATCACTATATTGTACACATGAAACTAATATTACATTGTACGTTAACTAACTGGAATTTAAATAAAAACTTTTTTTAAGCAACATGTTAAACTTTATTTATTAAAATATTTTGAGAAAGAGACATCACAAGCAGGGGACATGCAGAGAGAGAGACACAGAGAGAGAATCCCAAGCAGTCTCCAGGCTACCAGACAATAGCCCGAGGTGGGGCTCACAGTCACCAATGATGACCATGACCTGAACTGAAATCATGAATTGGATGCTTAATAGACCGAGCCACCCAGCTACCGCTAAAAGGGACTTTTTATCAAATCATATCTCATAAAGGAGTGTCATCCAAAATATACAAAGAACGCAGAAAATTCGTAAGAAAACATTTTAATGGTTAAAATGAAAAATGTTTGTAATTTAAATTTTACCACCATAATTTTTTTTAACGCTCCCTACTTTCCGTCCCATGACAACACAGAAAGAACGGGTTCAAGGGGAAGAGACCTAGACAGTCATCATGGGCACATGGCCGCCATCCTGACAGGAGAAACAAGCAAAGGCAGGAAGCCTGGGGCTGTCTGTCAAGGCCGAGACCCAGGACCAGTCACCCGGGGACCCGAGGGAGGGCCAACCCGTGGGTGCCGCCATCACCCAGTGCCGCAGGGGGTGGCAGATGGCTACACAGCGGTCCCTACCCACCAGGCTGAGGAGGAAGCAGCCCTGGCCCCTACAAGCTGAGCGAAGGCTCTGAGTGAGACCGAAGGAGGGGATGCCTGGGTCCCCGCCAAGCCCCCGCCTCGCCCCAACCCTCGCCTGGCGGGGTTCGCGGCGCCACCTGCTGGTGAGCGTGCTGCACTGCAGGCGGCGTTGCATCCCAGCCAAGTCAGGAACTAAAGGAAGGAAGGGCCAGGTGGCCTTTTCCTGGACTTTACGGTGGGTCTCAGCCCCTGTCAATTGCCTCACTGGACAGGCTATCTCGTGCAAGGTTATGGGAGCGGGCCCCGCTCCCAGGTGCGGACACTGCGTGCCAGGAGGAGCCCGCGTCCATGAAGAAGCTGCAAAGGGCACCGTGGATGGCTGTTTATTTAAAACCCCCGCTGCGTCGCGCCAGGGCCCTCCGCAGAGCCACCCTCGCCTCCCCGCTGCGCAGCGCGTACAGCACGGGGTCCAGCGGCGGCGTCAGCACCGTGCAGAACACAGCCACCAGGCGGTCCTGGGCGGCCTTGCCTCCGCACGCGGGCCGCAGCCGAAACGCACGCCGACCACGGTGAGGGGCGCCGGCCGGCGGCCGAGGGACGAGGGGACGGGGGAGGCGGCCGCGAGGAGGCGTAGGGAGAAGATGGCCAGCGCCGAGCCCGCGCTGCCCGAGCAGCTGAGCGTCGGGAGCGGGGCGACGTCGCACAGCAAGCGCTCCACGCGGCGGAAGCGCGATCAGAAAGAAGATCATGCCGGCCTGGAGCAGGGCCCCCGAGGCCCCGCAGCAGAAAGCCAGGGCTGCCAGGCGGAGGCAGCGGGTGGCAGGTGGCCGTCTAACCCATCAGGGCGAGGAGGAAGCAGAGGCTGCATCCCAGGCCCAGGAAGAGGAACATCTGAGCCCGGCAGCCGCGGATGCAGAGGGTCGGGCCCTGCATGGGCAGATGAGCCCGCGTGCTGGGGGTGGTGATGAGCGTGTCGCTGGCCTCGGACAGGGACCGCGCGGCCAGGAAGCCGTACACGGGCGTGTGAAGGCTCCGGCCCGCGTGGATGTGTAAGGCCACAAGTCTAAACGTCTAAACCAAACTGACTCCATGCCAGGCTTTAAATTTCCCCTCTAAACTAGAAGGCCTGAGTTTCGGCTTCCCCAAAACTATCAGGTATACACATTGCCCAAGGCAGGAGAAACCACCCTTGCAACAACCTATCAAGAAAGGCCAGCGACCACCCTCCACATTGTTAAGGGAGACGCCTGGAGACAGAAACTATAGATAGGACCCTGTTACCTAATGTTAAAGTTATCCTGTTAGTCCCCGAACAAGACCCTAGGCTCGCTCTGTGATTGGTTGAATTTAAAGGTACTCTGAACGTTGTAATTGGATCCCGCCAAAAGTAACGAATACTCTAGACAATGTGTATGGTCAAACCCGCTGTCAATGATGTTGAATAATTATGATTGGATCACTGTTCCCATGTCACAACTTCTGTAACTCCCCCGTCTCAAACCCCATAAAAACCCTACTCTGCCCTTGTTCGGGGCTCTCAGCATGGATCCATTGCGTTGGTGAGGTCTGGGAGCCCGAGCTTAAGCCCGTAATAAAGCCCTTTGCCTTTGCATACGTGACTCGGACTCCTTGGTGGTCTTGGGATTTGGGGGAGATCGCGATCTGGGCATAACAGATGATGGTGATGATGGTGATGTTGCCCCCGAGGGTCACCAGGTACGTGAGGAAGAACACCACGAAGAGGAGCGTCCTCAGGTTTGGGAGGTTGGAGAAACCCACCAGCACAAACCCGGTCACCAGCCGGGTGGCATTTTCCTCCTGCATCTCAGGAGCCTGGGAGCAGAGGACAGGCAGACTTAGGACCAGCGTCCAGGGCTGCCGGGGTAGGAAGTCATCCCCGCCTTACACAAGAGAAAGAGACTCAGAAATTAGGTCACTGGTTTTTCTGACAATCGCCCAGCTCACAAGTGTCGCTTCCATAGACAAGAAAACCACACATGTGGAAACGACCCACGTGTCAGTCAACGGATGAACGCATGAAGCCGTGATAGGGGTGTCTGGCTGGCTCCGTGGGCAGTCAGGAGACTCTTGGTCTTAGGGTGGTGAGTTCCGGCCCCACGCTTGGTGCAGAGATTACTTTTTTTTTTTTTTTTTTTTTTTCTAGGAGAGAGAGAGAGTTAGAGACAGTGTGAGCAGGGGAGGGTCAGAGAGAGAGGGAGTCACAGACTGAAACAGGCTCCAGGCTCTGAGTTGGCAGTCAGCACAGAGCCCGACGCGGGGCTCAAACCCACGAACCGCGAGATCATGACCTAAGCGAAAGTCGGACGCTTAACTGACTAAGCCACCCAGGCGCCCCGGTGCAGAGATTACTTTAAAGGAAGAAGAACGGGAGAAAAAGAAGGAGGAAGAGGAAGAGAAGGAAGGACAATGGGGGAGGTGTGAAAAAGAAGAAGAAGAGGAGGAGGGGGAGGAGGAAGAAGAAGAAAAGAAGAGGGGGAGGGGAGGAGGAAGAAGAAGAAGAGGGGGAGGCGGAGGGGGAGGAGGGAAAAGAAGTGGAGGAAGGGGGGAAAGAAGGAGAAGAGGTGGAGACGGGGAAGGGGGGAGGAGAGGAGGGAAAGGGGAAGCAGTCTATACACATAATGCGTATTAATCAGCCAGGGGAAGGAGGCAATCCTGCCTCCTGGTGACAACAAAGACGGACCTTGAGGACATTATGTAAGTGAGATGAGTCAGACAGAAAGACAAATACAGTGTGACATCACTCATAGCTCCATTCTATAACAGCCAAACTCTGCAAAACAGAGTGAAATGGTCATGAAGACTCCATGCCTGGAGGAGACGCCTGGCTGGCTCAGCCAATACCGTGTGCGACTCCCTTGATCTCAGGGTCATGAGTTCAAGCCCCATGGTGGGCATGGAGCCTACTTAAAATCAATAAAAACATAGGGGCCTCTGGGTGGTTCAGTGAGTTGAGTGTCTGACTTCGGCTCAGGTCATGATCTCATGGGTCATGAGTTCAAGCCCCGCCTCAGGCTCTGTGCTGACAGCTCGGAGCCTGGAGCCTGCTTCAGATCTGTGTGTCTCTCTCTCTGCTCCTCCCTTGTGTGTGTTCTCTCTCTCTCAAAAATAAATAAGCACTAAAAATTACTTTAAAAATTAAAAAAACACAACAACCTGCTGAGTGATGGAAGCCAGATGTGAAAGCCACATATTTCTGACCCCACTTACATGAATCGTTCACCACAGCTAAGTCCACAGGCACTCAGAGCAGAGAAGTGGCCGCCCAGGGCACTGGGAGGAGGGACACGCAGTCATGGCTCAAGGGGATAGAATCTCTTTTCCGGGGGACAAAGACGCCCTGGCCCTGGAAAGAGCCAGCAGTGGTGCTTGCACAGCTTTGTGACTCTACTAAGTGTCACTGAAATGGACACTTAAAAATGGCTAATTTGATATTATGTGCATTGGACCCCAGCTTCTAGAAAGACAGTATTTCCTTTAAAGTCAAGCTGGCAAAGCCTGGAGAGAGAGGGAATGGGGTGGGCTAGCCGGCGGGTGCAGCCCTGGCCCGAAACAGGGACTCGGCTCATCTGTATATACCGCGAGTCCTACCTGGGCTCTACAATTCCTCCTCTACGCTTTCCTGATGAAGAAAAAACAGTCTGCCTCACATGTACAAACATGTTCGCAGCAGCATTATTTAAATTTTTTTAAAAAAGAAAAAAGGCAAGGGTTTCTGGAGCGCCCAGTGCCTCTGGAATGGAATGTTCCCCGTTCTTATTTTCAGATCTCGCCTCTAGGGCTAGGGATGGGCCGGGGTGGCTTCACCAGGGTGGCCAAGGTCCCACAGTTTCGCCTGAAAGAAATGTTAACAATCAGCCCAGGGGATAGACACGGGCAGACCACGTAGAGACAACAGCCTGTTCAAAGGCTCTGGGGCTGGACTGTGCCTGGAACAGGCAGATCCAGGAGGAGCAGAGGCAGAGAGGGATCAGGAGGGAGAAAGGAGGTGAGGCCACGGGGGGGACCGGGGTATGTTGCTACGTGTCTGCTGGTCACATGGCAGTAGGACCGATGAGGAGGATTCCAAGCAGGGAGACCTGACCCTTGTATTACCAGGCACCCTCTGGCCACTGAGGGAGAGCAGGGTGAAGGGGACACAGGGAAACATTAGGAGGCCAGGGAGGTGGCTGATTTGGTCCAGGTGAGGGATCACGGAGGCTGGACCAGGGCGAGGGCCATGGAGGCGGTGAGAGGTTGTTGGATGCAGGCATGAACGAAAGAGCAAGGTATGGGGGCTGACAGAGCTGCATCAGGAGGGCAGGGTGACTAGGGTCCAGCCAGAGGGTCAGAGGGGACACTGTCATCTCAGGGAGTGCTGGGGACACACACATGCAAGCATGGAGGACAGAGGGCCCCTCTCCATCTGCCCCAGCCCCCAGGACCGCACCCCGAAGAGAGAGAGAAGAAGACAGAAGGAAACCTCGAATGTGGCCAAAACTTAAGCCAGCAGCCATGGAGAAGCCCTGATTTATGCCTCAATGTGTCCAAGTGCCACTTTCCAGCTGTGACAGGCGAGAGTGCTTAATCAAACCAAGCCAGGTGACAGGACCAGAAAGGGCCTGATTTGCATCCCCGGGACCCGTGCACACTGGGGCCAGACCTGCTGTTTCTCGGGGAGGGAGTTAGCAGGAGCCACGGGCTGTGCGGTCGGGGGCTCCGCCCATGGCCACGCTCAGGTGAGGATCTAGAGTCGCTCCCTTTCCTCTTCCTTCTCTTTGGGAACTGCCCCCCCACCCCCGCCCGGCTGCCAAACCGGAGCCCCTTCCCCACCTCCTCTGAGCCCTCACTGCTGTATGATTGGTGTGCATTTGAAACTCCCATGAAACTCCAGGGTACGTGTGTGTGCACGTGGGAGTGATGCCTGCAGGTGCTCAGAGCACACGTGAGCCCCTCCGTCTCCCACCCTCTGCTTGCACACCTTCGCGGACCAGCTTGCGTGTGCTGGGGAGCGAGCGTCTGTGGCTTTGCAGGGTTCTCCTGAGGGTTCCCCCAAACATCCTTCCCTCCCTTCCTGGGTAGATGTCCTATTCTCCTCCACTCTACACTTTGTCATCCACAGAGACCAGAACTGGACACCTGTTGGGCAAATGCCGTCCCAGTCCATCACCACTGGCTGTTTTCAGGTTAATGCTCAGTCACTCTGGCATTTCTCTCTCCCTCTGAAGCATTTTCAGGTTTCACCCCCCCACCCCCCCTCAACCTGGGCCAGGCATGGGCCACGTGGCTTCTCCAGCTCTGCAAAGCCTCCGAATCCACACTCACCATGGCCGAGGGAGTGTCCCATGCAGGGTGCCCACATCGCTCTCTGCTCACAGCCTGAGAAGGGACAGGCCAAGGACTGGGTCCTGTTATGCAGGGGGGTGGGGAGGGGGTTCCCTGGAGCTCCCATCCCAGGGGCTCCCCAGCCACTAACAAGCACCCCAGGGCTCAGTCTGGTGACTCCCTGCGGATTTTCTCCCTACTGGAAACTAGAGACCCCAGGGTCTGCCTCCCCAGCCCCCAGGCTCTGATGGCAAAATGTGGGGGAAGAACTAGTTATGACTGATTTTTGTGGGTGGAGATCACGGATGCACTTTCACCCCAAACGTGCTCCCCAGAGCCCATCAGTGCCCACTGTGTGATGGACAAGCTGCTGCCCTGAGGAAGATGCAGACTCTCCCCCACACACATACAAGCACATGCACACACACCCACACGCACACACAATCACACCCACACACATGTACACACACACACACACACACACACACACACACACACACACACACACCCTGCTCCCAGACGAGCTGGAAGGAGTGGATCACTCAATGTTATACAAATGTTGCCCCGGCTTAACTTCTCAGAGTGACCCCAGTCCCTGCCACCCCTCTCCCTGCAACCCCTCTCCCTGCTCTCCCTGGAATTTAGAAATTGTCAAATGTTCTCTAATCTTCCTCTTACCTTCCCCCACAGCCCCATCCTGGCTCCAGGCAGAAGCCTGCAGCACCACGTCCCTGCCGTCCATCCTCTGTACTGGATACAGGACAGAGGCTCTCGCTGTGTCCCCTCTCTGCTCAGAGACCTCCATAGCTCTCCATTGCCCCCAGAGTAAAGTTTAAAAGTCCCCACATTCACATTCAAGACTCTTGTGATCCGGCCCCCTGCTACCTTCTCCAGTTCCCAATCCAGCCATCGGTCCATGCAAATGGACACACATGCATTTATTCAATTAATCATAAGGCAGTGAGATACAGACCCAGCCATTCCAACTTGTGACCCTTCCTCGGAGATTTCCAAGCTGTTTCCCATTATTTTGCCCCTCCCCACACTATTGTCTCAGGAATTTCTTTTCCCCTCCTCCTAGCCTGGAGGCAAACTCCTACTCCTCCCAAAAGACACAGCTCTACCTCACCTCCTCCAGCAAGCCTTCCCTGATTACTCCAAGCTAGTCAGTCACCTGCGGCATCCGGACTCCCACACAGCCTGGGCTTCCTCGACATGCTGCCTGTGTTTGTGTGTCTTCCCCTAGCCTGTGAGCTCCCTGGAGCTGTCCCCCTCCTAACTCCACCGTCCGGGAGCTTCAGACCCACATGAGGAAGTCGCTCCTTGCCATGGCCGCCTCTCTTGCTTTCCATGGCATCTGCTTTCTCTCCACCTCTGTGAGCCACCCTTTCTCAGACTCTTCCTCTCCCACACAGCTCCTAAAATTAGAATTGCCCCGAGTTCAGTCCTAGACCCTCTTCTGTCTCCCTAGCTGAGAAATTTGTCTTTTAATTTTCCCCCAGCTTCATTGAGATCTAACTGACACATAACATTGTGTATGTTTAAGATGTACAGTTTGGTGCTTTGATACACTTACATATCGCAAAATGGTTACCACAAAGTGTTAGCCGATGCCTCCATCCCAATAAATGAACACAAAAAATGGTAGTTTTTTATGTTCATTTTGTTTTTGAGAGAGGGAGAGGGAGCACGTGCATGTGGTGCGGGAGGGCAGAGAGAGAGGGAGACAGAGGGTCCGATGCAGGCTCCGCACTGAGAGTGGAGAGCCTGCCGTGGGGCTCGAACCACAAACCACAGGATCATGACTTGAGCCAGAGTTGGCACTTAACTGACTGGGCCGGCCAGATGCCCCACCGTTTCTTATTGTGGTGAGACCATGCCAACTACTCGCCTGGCGTCTGCTCAGGGATGTAACCCAGTGTTGTTAACTGTGATCACCACACAGTGCATCAGCTCCCCAGAACTTGTTGACCTCATCACTGGAAGTGTGTACCCTGTGACCAACATCTCCCCGTTCCCCCCAACCTCCTACCCCTGGTAGCCCCTACTCTGATCTCTGTGTCTCTGAGTTTAGCTTCTTTAGATTCCACATCGGAATGATGATATCATACAGTATTTGTCTTTCTCTGTCTGAGTTGTATCACTGGCATAATGGTTCATCCAAGTTGTCACAGAGGGTTCTCTTTCTTGTGGCTGAATAGCATTCCATTGTGTGTGGAGTGCAGACACACACACATTATAAACAATGTATATTATATATACAACGTATATATACATACACACACATCTTTATCCATGTATCTATTGATTGACAATAAGGTGTTTCCATAGTTTGTTGTTTTTTAAAATTTTTAAATGTCTATTTATTTTTGAGAGAGAAAGCATGCAAGCTGGGGATGGGCAGATGGAATAGGAGATAGAGAATTGAGATTCTCTCTCTCTCCCTCTGCCCCTCTCCCCTGCTCATGCTCATTCTCTCCTCTCTAAAAATTTTTTTAAAAATGTAAGTTACATAATGAATGATTCCATTTTTTTTTGAAAAGGCAAAAGTAAAGTGATGAGGAGCAAATCAGTGGTTGCCACAGGTTAGAATTGGTGGGAAGCGGGGCGCCTGGGTGGCTTAGTCGGTTGAGCATCCAACGTTCGCTTAGGTCATGATCTCGCGGTTCGTGGGTTCGAGCCCCGCGTCGGGCTCTGTGCTGACTGCCAGCTCAGAGCCTGGAGCCTGTTTCAGTCTGTGACTCCCCTCTCTCTGACCCTCCCCTGCTCACGCTGTCTCTCTCTCTCTCTCTCTCTCTAGAGATAAATAAAACATTAAAAAAAAAAAAAAAGAATTGGTGGGAAGTCGTGACCAGAAAAGGACTGAGTAAAGATGACTCTTGGGGTAGTGAGGCTCTTCTGTTATGTATCCTGGGCATGGTGGTGGTTACACAAATCTGTATATGTGTTAAAACACAGATCTGTACACATGCATAAGGTTAATTTTACAGTATGTTATTTTTTTAATGTTTATTTATTTTTGAGAGAGAGATCCAAGAGCGAATGAGGGAAAAGCAGAGAGAGAGGGAGACAGGATCAGAAGCAGGCTCTGCACAGACAACAAAGAGCCCAATACGGGGCTCAATCCCATGAGCTATTTGGGATCAATAGCTGATGATCATGCTATTTGATCATGACCTGAGCCAAAGTCTGATGCCCAGCCGACTGCATCACCCAGATGTCCCTACAGTGTGTTATTTGTAAAAATAAAAACATATTAAATGGGAAAAAGACTTGAACACACACTTCATCAAAGATCATGAATCTTGGGGCACTTGGGTGGCTCAGTCGGTTCAGTGTCCGACTTGGGCTCTGGCTCAGGTCATGATCTCACAGTTCGTGAGTTCAAGCCCCACATCGGGCTCTGAGCCTGGAGCCTGCTTGGGATTCTGTGTCTCCCTCTCTCTCTCTGCCCCTCCTCCACTCACTCTCTCTGTCTCTCTCAAAAATGAACATTAAAAAGTTAAAAAAAAAATGACGATGGGGGACCTGGGTGGCTCAGTCAGTTGAGCAACTGACTTTGGCTCAGGTCATGATCTCATGGTTCATGGGTTTGAGCCCCATGTCGGGCTCCGTGCTGACGACTAGCTCAGAGCCTGGAGCCTGCTTCAGATTCTGTGTCTCCCTCTCTCTCTGACCCTCCCCTGCTCACGCTGTCTCTCTCTCTCTCAGAAATAAATAAAACGTTAAAAAAATTTTTTAAAGGATGATGAATTTCAAATGAGCACATGATGAAATGCACTCACATTCACATTAAACACCAATGAAAAGCACAGTGAAATACCCCTACATCCCCAGAAGAGCTAACACTAAACAGTCTGACAATACCAAGTGTTAACAGAGATGTGGACAACTGTATGTCATACCTTGCCAGTGGGAATGCAAAATGGTACAGCCATTGAGAAAACAATTTGACAGTTTCTTATAAAGTTGACAAACACCATAAAACTTAGCCATCTCACTCCTGAGACAAATGCCTCCAAGAAATGCACACATGTCCGTACAATGAGAGTTTATAGCAAATTTATTCATAACACCTACAATTGAAAATTACCAAAGTGGGGGTGCCTGGGTGGCTTAGTCGGTTAAGCGTCCGACTTTCGCTTAGGTCATGATCTCACAGTTCATGGGTTCGAGCCCCACGTCGGGCTCTGTGCTGACTGCCAGCTCAGAGCCTAGAGCCTGTTTCAGAGTCTGTGACTCCTCTCTCTCTGACCCCCTCCCTGCTCATGCTGTCTCTCTCTCTCTCTCTCTCTCTCCTAGAAATAAATAAAAATATTAAAAAAAAAAAGAAAATTACCAAAGTATCCCTAAACTGAAAGATTGTAGTATATCTGTAACACACATCATATACACTGTTGTCAGCAATAAAAAGGATACACATAATACACATAATGATTGACACATCTAATGATATAGATGAATCTCAAAGGCATTATGTTGAGTTTTGAAAGCCAGATTCAAAAGGCAACATGCTGCATGGTTCCATTCCATACAGGAAACTTTAGAAAAGGTAAAACTGTAGGGACAGATAACAGACCCATGATTGCTAGGGCCAGAGGTGTGAGAGGGGATTGACTACACAGGAGAGTGAGGAAACATGATTACGGTAGTGGTTTTATGACTGTATGCATTTGTCCAAGCTCATCATGCTTTACACCTAAAATTGATTAATTTATTATATGTTACACCTCATAAAGCTGAACAAAAATGAATGAATGGATACGTGATAGTCAGATGATAGATAGCTAGATAGACAGAGGGCACCTCAGTGGTTCGATTGGTTAAGTATCCAATTTTGGCTCAGGTCATGATCTCATGTTCATGAGATCAAGTCCCACACTGGGCTCTGTGCTGACAGCATGGAGCCTACTTGGATTCTCTCTCTGCCCCTCTCCTGCTCTCTCTCTCTTTCTCAGAATAAATAAGTCAGTAAATAATAGATATAGATGATAGACAGATAGCTGTAGATGATAGATAGGGATAGATTGACTGATGTAGATGACAGTTGATAGATGATAGTGATAGATAATAGATGATTGATTGATATATAGAGATAGAGAGAGATGATAGATGATTGACAGGTAGACGATAGATAGATAGATAGATAGATAGATAGATAGATAGATAGATAGATAGATGATAGAGTGTGTAGGATGTAGGCAAGGCATGCTGCTGTACCATTGGGCTTGCAATGTTAGAGAGACTTTACCTCCTTTAGGCCACAAGGGCCAAGGAGAGGGAGAGGGAATAATTACCAGAACGCACAGAGGGCAGCTAGATGGAGAGCACCACAGCTATCCTACAGGTGCGGAACCAAGGAAATAAATACATTCTAGTCTCTAATCTTCCACCCCGTTGGCCAAACCCAAGTGCAAACCAGAGGATAAAGAAGCCCAATGGTGCCATCTACCTGAGTCACTCTCCCAAGCACAGAACAGAGTGGAGAAGGGGGAGGGTAGATCGGAGGGACACACAGGAGACACACAGCTATTCATCATTGTCCTTTCAGTCAAGAAGTCAGCTAGGACAACAAACCCAGTGTCTCCAAATCTTGTGGGTGCCAGTGAGGTCACATGCACATGAATCTTTGAATCCCACTAGCTCATTTTCCTTAACCATTGCTGCAGACTTCCTGTTCTTCCACCTGATACCCCTACCCCAACCATTCCAGGGGGTTCCTTGAGTAAAGAAGACTCCTGTGCACTTACAAAAAGTTGGGTCCACCAGATATGAAGGTAGTTCCCCTTTGGGGGACAAGCATCTCAATGCCTGTTTATTTATTTATTTTTTTTAAATTTATTTCTAGGAGAGAGAGAAACACACACACACAGACTCTGAAATAGGCTCCAGGCTCTGAGCTGGCAGTCAGCACAGAGCCCGACGCGGGGCTCGAACCCACAAACTGCGAGATCATGACCTAAGCAAAAGTCGGATGCTTAACTGACTAAGCCACCCAGGCGCCCCATCAATGCCCTGTTTATATAAAGTCGGGGTTCCATGATAAAATGGGCAGTGTGGGTGGGGAGAATGACTTTCTCCTCCTTTGAGTAGCACTCAGAAAAAAAGATCTCCAAAGTGGCTTGCGCCCCCTCAACAGATATTTTGGTTTCTCCCCCCAAGAGTCAACGCATGCACACAGCTAAGATGGACTTCCCTTGGGCCAAGGACTCAAGTGCAAAGAATTTATTTGAAAAACTATCCCAGAAATATCCAATAGGAACATTTCAGAAAGGAACACCCTAAAAAGTCTTAGTGAGGAAGAGTTGGCTGCTGCCATGGCAATGGGGCTCAATCCCAAAAGATATCCTCTGAGTCTGCAGAACACACCTCTGAATTTCTCCCACAGAATAGAAAGGAAGCGAGGGTATTTATCCATTAATTCCCATCCATCCCTTTTTCTTAAGGGCTATTCCTGCCCCATATGAAAGAAAGCTACAGGTAGAGAGTTTTAGAGGTCTCCAGACTCTGTCAACCTCTGTCAAGATCCAGGGGACATAGTGGCACACCCACTCTACATCCTCTAAGTAGCTCAAAATTCCTTAAGAGCAAAGAGTGGGCCATATACTTCCTCATCCTACCCCCAGCAACAAGTCCAGGCTTTGGCATACAGTAAGCGCCCAGCACAAACATGCAGAGGATAGACGGGTGTACATAAAGTAAACTTGAGACAACAATGAAAGAGATTGTTTCATCTCCAAAGACTTAGCTGAAGGAAGGGAAGTGAACGCTGATTAGGTGCTTCCACAGAATGCCTGCATCTGCAAACCTGACTGTCCCTAAACTTACCCCATCTCCAGTTCCAGAGCACAGAATGATTGCTTTAAGAAATCAGCACATCCCGTACCCCACTGCCCTAGTGACTGGTCAGTGCAGTGGTGCCCCAAGGTAATCCCCTCGCCCAGGGAACAACTGGCAATGTCTGGAGACATTTCCGGGTGTCTCAAGTGGAGGAGAGGGTGCTGCTGGCATCCAGTGGGTGGAGGCCAGAAGTGCAGTTAAACATTTTGCAATGCCCAGGACAGCAGCCCCCATAGCAAAGAATGATCTGGTCGCAAATGTCAAGACTGCCAGTATTGAGAAACCTGAAGTTACAAGATGGGAACCCGATCCAGTTGAGGTCAACACAAAATTCGCCTCGAAACTAGAAGGTTCTCAATTCTCCAGAAAGTGCAATGTGGTCTTTGATCTTTGTACCTACTTTGCTAACACTGAAGGAGGGCTATGCTGCATAGTATGGGGACTATGTGGAGCCTGAGGGTGAAACTGATACCCAGAGAAAAGGCTGTAGAGATAAGGAGAAACTCAGAACTTATTCACCTCATTTGAGCCACTAGATAAAATCTCCCCCGAAGCTGGTCCTTCTTAGGTATATGAGCTAATAAATTCCTTTTGTGTTTAACCCTGTTGAGTAGGTGTTTGTGTCTCTGGCAACCAAGAGCACTCCAAATTGGTAGAGTAGGTAGTTAGATATGAGCAGGGAACAAATGCTTTCCAATGGATAAAAAGGGAGAAAATCAAATTCCAAACAGCAGAGAAAGTCAGGGGGAGGAGTGGGGGAGGGATAGTCACGTGTTTTTCCCTGTAACTGCTGCCTCCCAGTAACCTACAGCCTCATAAGTATACATTTGCGTCCCCTGCTGGGGGGCGGCTGCGATGGCAGTTCCACATATAGGGCTCCCAACCCCCCCACCCCACCCCCGCAACCAGTAGGAGTCCTTTAGATGATTGGAGACAATTAGAGACTGCCCTAGTTATGACCTATAACCCATGCAAGTATAAAAAGCAAGACAAGCCTGACCCCTGGTGTCGTTTTCCTCTGTATAATTTCTCTTTAACTTCCATTCAATACTTGCTTCCTGGAGAGTTTAGCTCTGAATTCTTTCTTGGCCAAACTCACGAACAGAGGTCAGCGTGGAGGCAAGGCAAGGCACCAGCCGATGACAAAATGACAGGAGGAATCGATGAACATTCTCCCACCCTCCTTTCCTGGAGGGTCCCGGTGTAAACACAACCTTGTGTGGGGGCGCAGCTGGTTACAAGGCAGGGAAATCCATCCACGTTGGTAAGTGCAAAGGAGTGCTTGTTACTCGCGTGCGGCACGGTCTCCAGAACCCAAGGCAGCACAAGGTAGAGGTGAGATTCATGCAGAACCAGCATCAGGCACCTAGTAGGCAATTATTAAATACCTGTTGATGCCAATGGAATGCATGCTCAGTTAACTAGAACGGACCCTCCATCTGGAGCTGAGATACTGCCTCCAAGCCTCCGGAGCCACCCAAGCACTCATCTGATTTTTCTCTGCAGATCAGCTCCATTCTTCTACTGTTTGTGTTTGCTCATCACTACCCACCCCCACCCCCACCCCCACCCCCACCCCCACTAAAACTAGCCGCCCGTATTTCTCCATCTGCCCATGGCCTTAGAAGCTCCAACAACGGACCTCTTTCTTCGCATAGCTGTTAAAGAACTGGGGCAAGGGAATCTGATTGGCTCACCTTAAGTCAAGTGACCACCTCTGATCCAATCAGTGGAGTCATCTGCCAAGAGAGGAAGCCGGAGTGGGAGGGCAAGCTACATGGGTTCACCCCAGGATGGGGGCTGAAGTTGGTCCCAGAGATACAGAAGGCCCACCACTCCCACCGACCCCCAACTTAATCGAGCCACAGACCAAGGACGCTGAGTGTTAACTATTCCTTTATTAGGTGCTGAGGGGACTGGGGGCTGTACAACGCAAGGGAATTGAGCTACACAGGGATAGTGACCAGAAGCCACATTACAAAAATAGCCTAAAAATACTTCTATTTTGCCCCCCCAGGGCTGGGCCAGGGGAGTGGGGGGCGGGGTGTGCCACCAGGCAGCTCATTCCCTTCCTGTGGTCCCATATTTAGAGGGAGACTAAGTGACACGCACACATCTCCCCTGGTTCTCACGTTCTCACCAGCCACCCCCACCCAGCTCCCCAAGGGAGGTGGCCCAGGCTCTAGGGTTGGGGGGGACCTGGGGCGGGCTCTCTGGACCGGAAGAGCCCTCCCCCTCAGCAAAGCTATAGAACAAGTTCATCTGGAATGCAGTGAAGTGAGGGACGTGGGGGAGGAAACAGGCTCCCGAGTCTCACCCAACCCCTGCCCCGGAGGGTGCGCCCAAGGATGCCTACTTGGTACACACCAGGGTTGTGTACTCGGTACACGGGATCCCGCTTGGCCGAACGGGCCCACAGACTCAGCCCCGCGGGGGCACTGGGGGGTGTGCAGGGGGCAGGGGGTGTCTCCATATATATACTTTGTAAAAAATAATAATAATAATAAGTTTGTTTAAATGAATTTGTTTCTATACAAATGTAAAAAAAAAATAATAATAATAATTCACTCGTGTAGAGTGTAAGGAGAGAGACCAGAGGCAGGAGAGGGAGGAGGGAAGGAAGCTGGGGGAAGGGGGGAGGGGTGCGGGAGGAGGTCCCAGGCTCATCACAAGACCCAGGGGGTGGGGGGAGTCAGCCAGCACCCCCTATAAATAAAGCAGGACTGAAAGCCTAGGCTGCTCACCTATCTCAGCCACACTTCGGGGGGCGGGGGGACCGGTGCCAGGAGGCTGGTGGAGAGAATGGGAAGGTCTAAAAAGGAAGCAGGGAGCCAGAGAGAATCAGCACAGGATGTCTGTTCAGCTCCCCAAAACCCAGGAACTGAAGGCTCAGGCCAACACCTGCCTCTTGGGGGTGACTTCGGGCTGGGGCCCCAGCTGGGTCTGGGCCTGAGCTAGGGAGCCCGGGACGGAAAGGGGCAGCGGCTGGGCGGGCAGTGCCCCAGCGGCTGTGGCCGCGGGCCCGGTGGCCGTGGCTGGGCTGGGCGTGGAGTCTGACCAGTCCGAGAGGGAGGGGGGTGAGGGGCTGGCCCAGTGCTCGGGGGACTCGGGGGACGGGGTCAGGTAAGGGTGCTCGCTCGGGACCCTCAGGAAGCGGGCCTTGGGGGGGCTGCTGTGGGCGCCGGCTGCCGGGTACTCCTCGCCGTGTCCCGGGGCCGCCAGGTAGGGCGGGGGCCGCTCCTGGGGCGACACGGGGGTCCCGGGGTTCAGCAGCGGGGGTCCCGGTGCCAGCGGCAGCAGGAACGAGGGGCCCGGCGGGGCGGGTGGAGGCAGCCGGGCCCAGTCGAGGGGAACGGCCACGGGGTTCAGGAGACCCAAGCTGAGCACGCAGCCCCCGGGGGGCTGGCGCCCTAGACCGGCCCGGCCCGCGCCCCCGAGCTGCGCCAGGGACACGGCCGTGGCGGTGGCAGCCGCGTAGGGCCCCTCGAGGGAGAAGCCGCCAGGGGACGCGGGGGGCCCGCCGAAGGGCCGCGGGGAGTCCAGCGAGTCCACGGGCGACAGCGTGACCGAGCTCTCGGCCAGGGGACCCGGGCAGGCCAGCGTCAGCTTCTTGCCCCGCCCCCGGGCGCCCTGCGGCCCCAGCCCCGCCTTCCCCGGCGGCCTCCGGCTCTTCTTGCCCCCAGACTGTGCCACCTTGAGGCCCGGGAGGAAGGCCCCCGGCGGGCAGAGGAGGGGCCCCAGGCCGTGCGGGCCGGGAGGGCTCCGGGGCCCACTGGGCTGGTCCAGCAAGCGCACGATGTCCTGGTGCAGCCGCTCCTGGGCCACATCCCGCGGCAGCCTGTCCAGGTGGTCTGTGATCTCGCGGTTGGCGAAGTGGTCCAGCAGCAGCTTGGCAGCCTCGTAGCTGCCCTCTCGGGCGGCCAGAAACAGCGGCGTTTCCTCCTGAGGGGGGGTGGAGCACAGAACCCAGGACAGGTCGGCGACCGCCAGCCAGGACTGACTCCTGGCCGAGGTCCCTAGCCCTCCAGCCTCTGCTGGAGACGAGCTAAGCATCCGCACCCGCCAGCCCCACAGGGCTCGGGTGAAACGCCAGCTCTGCTGAGAAAACTAGGCAAGTCCTTTCCTTTCAAGCACGTTCATCCAGCACCTACTAAGCATCATGCCCCAGAGCCAGGACTAGGGTGAGGAAAGTGACACAGTGCCCTTAGGCACAAAACTTAAGGGGCGTCAAAAACCAGTCACCAAACTGAATGACATTTTAACGCGCTCCTTAAATTTGCGATGGTTGCCAAAAAATCCACAACGGAGAAAATATCAAAATGTCAGCAAAGGACAGACTCCCTCCCCGTGTCCGTCTGAGCCTCACTCTTTCCATTTATAAAATGAGGAGGATCATTCCACCTTGCAAGGGATTTAAAACAGTAATTGTTGGGGCACCTGGGTGGCTTAGTCGGTTAAGCGTCCGACTTTCACTTAGGTCATGATCTCACGTTCGTGGGTTCGAGCCCCGCGTCGGGCTCTGTGCTGACTGCCAGCTCAAGAGCCTGGAGCCTGTTTCAGTCTGTGACTCCCTCTCTCTCTGACCCTCCCCTGCTCATGCTGTCTCTCTCTCTCTCCTAAAAATAAATAAAACATTAAAAAAAATTAAAAAAAAAATAAAACAATAATCGTTAACAGTTGCCTTTTACTGAGGATCTACCAAGCATTTAACAAATGCATTATTTCACCGAAGCCTCAGGAGACAGCAATGGGGTGGGTACTGTTGCTTCCCCACCTCACAGATGAGGACACCGAGGTTCAGAGATATTCAGCAGTTTGCCTGAGGTCACACAGCAGCTGCCACACACTTCCTTCTCTGATCCACTATTGGAGGCTGTTAGGTCCGAATCCTACCCCCGAAACCTGGCTGCGGGCAAGATGAATGCCCACACTAACGCACCCCACCCCGCTCTCTGCCACATTTAGGGGGCTGCACCGGGGCTGACTGCCTGGTGGGTCAAGGGCTGGGGCTCACCTTGCTATCCTGCATGTCCTTGTTGGCTCCATTTTTCAGCAGGGCCAAGGTGGCCTCCACATTGTTGACGGCTGCTGCCCAGTGTAAGGCTGATTTCCCTGTGGGGGGGGAGGGGGAGAGATCAAGGTAGACTAAGCTCATTTGCTAGCATCCCATGGCAGGAGGACAGGAAGTGTCTTTTTTTTAAAATTTTTTTAACATTTATTTATTTTGAGAGACAGAGAGAGTGAGCATGAACGGGGAGGGGCAGAGAGAGAGGGAGACACAGAATCAGAAGCAGGCTCCAGGCTCTGAGCTGTCAGCACAGAGCCCGACACGGGGCTCAAACTCAAGGACCGTGAGATCATGACCTGAGCCGAAGTCGGACGCTTAACCGACTGAGCCACCCAGATGCCCCAGAAGTGTCTTGAATATAGCCTGGCAGGGAGGGGGTGGGGGGCCTGCCATGAGTATCTGATCACGTGTTTGGGTCCATGTATGAGCAGACCTGTAGGATGACTCGGTCCAAAAGAGACACTGCTCAGGCATGTGCATGTGTGGCTCTCCATAGGCAGGGCGGGTACTCTGCGAACCTTACTTGGTAGTTAAAGCTGTGCTTGCCTGGGGCAGTAGCCACCAGGCACATATTGCTGTTAAAATTAACCAACAGAGAGGCCAAGACCATTCAATAGGGAAAGGATAGCCTTCTGAACAAACAGTTCTGGGAAAACTAGGTCTCCACTTGCAGAAGAATGAGGTTGGATCCCTACCTCACACCATATGCCAAAATTAACTCAAAATGCATCAAGTTATCTAAATGTAAGAGCTCAAACTGTAAAACATTTAGAGAAAAACGGAGGAGTACAACTTCATGACCTTGATTTAGGCAAAGGATTCTGAGATATGACACCAAAAAAAAAAAAAAAAAGCAACGGTAACAACAGAAATAGATAACATGGATCTCATCAAAATTAAAATGTCCGTGCTTCTAAGGACACCATCAAGTAAGTGAAAAGAAAACCTACAAAATGGGAGAAATATTTATAAACCATGTATCTGATAAGAGACTCACACCAAAAATATATAAAGAAGTCTTAGGACTCAATAATAAGAAGACAAAAACCCCAATTTAAAAACGGGCACGGAGGGGCACCTGGGTGGCTTAGTCGGTTAAGCGTCCGACTTTCACTTAGGTCATGATTTCGCAGTTCGTGAGTTCGAGCCCCGCGTCGGGTTCTGTGCTGACTGCCAGCTCAGAGCCTGGAGCCTGTTTCAGTCTGTGACTCCCTCTTTCTCTGACCCTCCCCTGCTCACGCTGTCTCCCTCTCTCTCTCTCCTAGAAATAAATAAAACATAAAAAAAAAAATTAAAAAAAAAAACGGGCAGGGAGGGGCGTCTGGGTGGCTCCGTCAGTTAAGCATCCAACTTCGACTCGGGTCATGAGTTTGAGCCCTGCGTCGGGCTCTGTGCTGAAAGCTCAGAGCCTGGACCCTGCTTTGGTTTCTGTGTCTCCCTCTCTCCCTCTGCCCTTCCCCTGCTTGTGCTCTGTCTCTCTCTGTCTCTCAAAAATAAATAAAAATTTAAAAAATAAATAAAATAAAATAAAATTTAAAAAATAAATTTAATTTAATTTAATTTAATTTAAAAAATGGGCAGGGATTCCTGGGTGGCTTAGTCATTTGGGCATCTGACTCTTGATTTTGGCTCAGGTCATGATCTCACCATTGTGGAATTGAACCTTGTGTTGAGCTCCATCCTGAGCATGAAGCCTGTTTGGCATCCTCTCTCTCCCCCTCTTTCTCTGTCCCTCCCCCACTCCTCCACGTGTTCTCTCTCTCTCTCAAATAAGTTAACTTTTTAAAAAATGGGCAAAAGATCAGAATAGACATTTTTCCAAAGAAGATATACACATGGCCAATAAGCACATGGAACTATGCTCAGCATCATTAGCCACCAGGGAAATAAGTATCAGGACCACAAGGAAATCGCAATTCACGCCTACTAGGAAAGCTACAGATCATAACAACTATCTGCGAGGACATAGAGAAACTGGAACCCTCACGCACAGCTGGCGGGAATGGAAAATGGGGCTCCTCACAAGGTTAAACACTGAATTACCATATGACTCAGCAATTCCGCTCCTCGTTCTGTGCCCAAGAGAAATGAAAACACACATATACACAAAACCCTGTACGTGAATGTTTGCAGGAGCCAAAAGGTAGAAACAACCCCAGTGTCTGTCAATGGATAAAGAACAATATGCATACAAGGGAATGTTATTTGATTAAGAAATTAAAAACAAATTAAAAGCACTCATACTCCTCACAAAATGTTGTGAACCTGAAAACCATTATGCTGAGCGAAAGAAGCCAGTCAGAAAAAGACCACGTATTGTTTGATTTCATTGACAGGGAACATTCGGAGTAGAGAACCTATAGAGAAACCACATTTTTAAGTGGTTGCCTCAAGCTGGGAAGATAAGGAGATTGGAGGGTGTCAGCTAATGGTGAGGGCCTCTCTTCCGCGTGGTGAAAGTGTTCTAAAATTTACTATGACGAGTTATACAACTGTGTGATTGTACAAAAAGCCATTGGATTTTATCCTTTAAATGGCTGAATTGTACAGTGTGTGAATTATACCTAAAAAAGGCCTTTTAAAGAAAGCATGCAAAACAAAGGTTAAAAAATGAAACGAAATAAAACATTTAGCTCTTTGTTTGCCCTGGCCACACTTCAAGTGCTTAAAAGCAACCACATGTGGCCAGTGTCCACAGACATCACAGACCAAGAATGTTTCCATCAACACAGAAAGTTCTGTTGGTCAGTGGTTCTCCAGAGCCACAGTTCTCAAGCAGAGGTGACCCCTCGGCCCAGGGGCATTTGCCAATGTCTGGGGATATTTTTGGTTGTCACAGCTGGGGAGTGGGGTGCTGCTGGCATCTGGTGGGTCAAGGCCAGGGAAGCTGTTTAATATCCTACATTGCAGGGGCGCCTGGGTGGCTCAGTCGGTTAAGCGCCCGACTTTGGATCAGGTCATGATCTCACGGTCCATGGGTTCGAGCCCCGCGTCGGGCTCTGTGCTGACAGCTTGGAGCCTGGAGCCTGCTTCAGATTCTGTGTCTCCCCCTCTCTCTTCCCCTCCCCTGCTCATGCTCTGTCTCTCAATAATAAATAAACATTAAAAAAATTTTTAAAGTTAAAAAAATGTATCCTACATTGCAAGGACAGCCCTCAGCACTAAGAATCATCCAACCCCAAGTGTAAATGGTGCAGAGGTTGAGAACACTTGCTCCAAAGGATGTTTATGAGCACCTGAGTATGTCTGCAGCGATGTGAGGTCCTCTGGACATGAGGACAGGTTGCTGAGACTGCACAGTTCGGGATCCGTGCAAGCAAGCCACCACCAGAGGTATTTGCCGTCACAGAGGGATTTGGCCAGTTTGCAAATGTACTATACCAGCCGACCAGCAGAGGGCAGCAGAGTACGCTCTTTTAATAAAGCGAACGAAAATGAAGTGTCTTCCGGAAGGGCACCTTTTTCTAGGTCACGGTGTCATATGAGCTACCAGATGTCCCCCACACACACACACACAAGCAAGTGAATGTAAGTCCACGTCAAAACTGTTACATATGTATGAACTTCAGTGCTTGGGTCTCAGCGTGGGTGTGAGTTAACACCTACAAGCCGGGCCCTGGTGCCCCCTTCTCAGCCTCCACCCATTGCCACCCCCGCAGCTTACCAAGCTCATCCACCGCATTGACATCGGCATGGCTGGCAATGAGCTCTTCCACCATGCCCTCCACCGCCAGGCGGGCTGCCAGGATTAGTGCTGTTGAGCCATCCGCCATGCGGGCATCCAGGTCTGTGGATCGGTTCCGGATGAGAATCTAGAGGAGAAGGTGTGCGGAGGGGGGGAGGTCATGACAGAAACTGAAGGACCAGGTGCACCTCTAAGCCCCTTGAGGTCCCCAACCCCCCCACATCCCCTGGACTCAGGAAGCAGGTACCTGCCAGACACCATACTCCCACATATCCCCAGTTAACACAAGCTCTATTTCGCAGGACCAGGGCTCAAACCCGGGCCTGCCTGATGCCTGTGCCAAGCTCCAAAGTCCAAAGGGGCAGGTCCATGTCACCTGGAAGACGCCCTGGGCATCAGCGGTGACGGCAGTGTGCAGAGGAGTGCGGCCTGAATGGTCCTGGGCATTGGTGTCTGCCCCAGCATCCAGCAGCCGCTTGGCCGCATCGGCCCGGGCATAGCGGGCAGCCAGGTGCAGGGCCGTCTCGCCCGTGCGGTCCGTCCGTGCCCCAAGCTGGGCTCCCTGGCAGATCAAGTCCGAGATGATGCTGGCTGACGTGTCTTCCGCTTCGTCCTCCTCGGTGGGCACTGGCTCCAGAGCCCCCCCACAGAAGGAGGCCAGCATCAGAGGGGTGAAGCCGTCTGCAAGGACCAGGAACATGTCACAGGGAGGCGGGCACAGGGGGCCTTTCCAGGCAATACTATTAAGGGCACTGCATTAGCAGGAAGTGGGACACAGGGTCACATGAGGGAGTGGCAAGTCCTCCCAGGAGTGCACGTGCGTGTACACACACACACACACACACACACACACACACACACACACACACACCTGTGTCAGGTACCCCAGAAGCCAAGCCAGGATAAGGATTCACAGGCAGGTGGTTTGTCACACAAAGGCTCCGAAGGCAGATAGAGGACAAGGGGGGGTGGAAGAAGCGAGGGGTTCAACCTCAGGCAAATTCCCAGGGGGTTACGTCAGCCTGGTCCTGAAGGGGGACGCAGGAGGCTGAGCTGTGCTTTTCACACACCCCCACACCTGCTGGTTAAAAACCACCCCAGGGGGCGCCTGGGTGGCTCAGTTGGTTAAGCATCCGACTCTTGATTTCGGCTCACTCAGGTCATGATTTCACGGTTTGTGAGTTCGAGCCCCACATCAAGGCTCTGTGCTGACAGCGCGGAGCCTGCATGGGATTCTCTGTCTCCCTCCCTCTCTCTGTCTCTCAAAAATAAACAAATAAATTTTTTTTAATTTTTAAAAATTTTTTTAGTTTATTTTTGAGAGAGAGAGAGAGACAGCGTGAGCAGGGGAGGGTCAGAGGGAGAGGGAGATGCAGAATCCGAAGCAGGCTCCAGGCTCTGAGCTAGCTGTCAGCACAGAGCCCGACGTGGGGCTCGAACCCACAAACCGTGAGATCCTGACCTGAGCCAAAGCCGGAGGCTCAACCGACTGAGCCACCCAGGTGCCCCAAAAATAAACAAATAATTTTTCTAAAAACAGAAGCACCCCAGAGACATAAAATCCTAGGCACCTCAGGCCCTGGTAGCCTGAGGAATTTCAACAGAGAGCCATCGGTGCCAGTCATTTTGAATGAAAGCAAAACGAGCTGAGGAGGAATACCCTGAAGTCCAAGGGAATCCAAACACCGTGACCTGCTACACTCTGCGTGAGCATTCGCCCTTGTTTCCGTTAGGGAGCCACACGCACCCCACTCTCCATCCTCAAGCGCTGGGTAGAGCTGAACCCAATCCTTGGCTCAAGGAGAGGCATTAGGCCCAGGCCTGCAGTCAGTCTGCATATTCCAGCCCCCAGGATACAATGATTAGCTCACGGGTGGGCACGTGACTGTAGCCCATCCAATCAGAATGCATCCTGGGATTTTTGCTGGTGTAACTGGTAATAAAGGTTTTGCTTTTTTTAAATGTTTATTTATTTATTTTGAGAGGGTACGAGCATGGGGGAGTGGGGTGGGGGGGAAGAGAGAGAAAGAGAAGAGAGAGTAAAGAGACAAAGAGAATCCCAAGCAGGCTCCATGCTGTCAGCACAGAGGCCGGTGTGGGGCTTGAACCCACAAACTGGGAGACCATGACATGAGCTGAAACCAAGAGTCGGATGCTTAATCAACTGAGCCACCCAGGCGCCCTGGTAATAAAGATTTTACAAGGCTGGTCAGGCCTGTGGCTATCGTGCCCCCAGAAGAAAGCTGGAGGCCCCCGGCTGGAGCTGTGAGGTGCTGAGTCCTGGACCCAAACATCCAGACGCTTCCGGTTACAAGGGCCAATAAATCTCTCGTTTTACTTCAACTCGTTTGAGTTGGGCTATTATCACTTACAACCCAGAGTCCTGATGGACACACACACCCCCACAGACGGACCCAACTCTGCCCAGAACACAGACTCAGGTGCACCTTTTGCCAAGCGGGACAGGTGAGGCGCATCCGTGGCATCACTGACCTGGGCCACGCACATTGACGTCCATGCCGTCGGCATCCACGTCGCCCTGTGGGGGCGTCAAGGCCATGGCTGGTGCCACACGGATGTCCGCGGCAACCAGGTGGTGTTGCGTCCACTGGCGGCAGTCCACGGCATCCTCGGCCCCCGCGCCGGCATCCTCTACCTGGAGGCGCAAGGACCAAGGATGTCACAAAGAGCTGCAAGAGGGACACTTACGGGGACAGTCTGGGCATCCTCACAGCTTTCCCTCATGGAGATGCACACACGGCCCCGAGAAACCAGAACGTCCCGCTTCTTTTACACATCCAGAAATGGGAAACTGACCTGCCGCAGCTCAGAGAACCCGCAAAAGGAAGAAGTGGGATCTTAATCTGGATTGGAAGAGGGAAGGGCTGGGAATCCAAGGTGGGTGATCAAAGGGGCGCCCGACTTCAGCTCAGGTCATGATCTCACGGTTCGTGGGTTCGAGCCCCGGGTCCAGCTCTGTGCTGACAGCTCAGAGCCTGGAGCTGCTTCAGATTCTGTGTCTCCCTCTCTCTCTGCCCCTCCCCTGCTCACACTGTCTCTCTCTCTCTCTCTCTCTCAGAAATAAAAAAAAATTAAAAAATTAAAAAAAAAAAACAAAGTGAGTGATCAAGGAAAAGACACAGAGCATAGCCCCTGTCGGTCCACACCCGCCTGTACCCTGGACATGAACACACTTAAAATAAAATGAAGAGAACAGTTCTATGACAACAGCACCAAAAAGAATAAAACATTTAGAATTAAATTCAATAGAGGAAATGCAAAATTTGTATTCTGGGAACTAAAAAAATGCGGGGGTGGGGGGTAGTTCTTCAAGGATCAATTTTAATATGAGAAGAGGGCGAATGGGTAGGGGGGAAAGTGAGGAGCAGGGAGGTGCCCTGGTTACCATTTCGAACTCCTACCCAGTACTGTGAACATGAACATGAAGTATCAGGACAGAACAGTCATACACAAATGTATCCATTTACCTTCCCCAGCATAGCACCTCGGACCCTAGAAGGAGCTTGAGAAACTAACTGCAGACTCATGGTCCAAAAGGCATAGTGATGTTATGGAAACAGAGCAGATTATTCTTTTTTTTTCCAAGGCAGAATATTCTCTTAAAAAAATTTTTTTTTCTTCTTCAGTATATTTATTTATTTATTATTTTAATGTTTATTTACTTTTGAGAGAGACAGACAGAGTGTGAGCAGGGGTGGGGAGGGGCGTAGAGAGAGATGGTGACAGAATGAATAGTGGAGGGGCAGAGAGGGAGACACAGAATCCAAAGCAGGCTCCAGGCTCCGAGCTGTCAGCACGGAGCCTGATGTGGGACTTGAACCCACGAGCTGTGAGATCATGACCTGAGTTGAAGTTGGACCTTCAACTTACTGAGCCACTCAGGCGCCCCCAGTATATTTATTTTGAGAGAGAGAGAAAGAGGCAGAGAGAGAGAGAGAGGGAGTGCACATAAGTGGGGGAGGGAGAATCCAAGCAGTCTCCACACTTCAGACTGAGCCCCATGTGGGGCTCGATCTCAGGACCTCAAGATCATGACCTGGCTGAAATCAAGAGTTGGACACTTAACCAACTGAGCCCCGCAGGTGTCCCTCAGGACAGAATATTCATAACTAGCTGCCAGGACATTTAAGAGCCTTTGGGCACCAAAGACAGCCTGATCAAGCCAGACCTGAGCTTAAGGACCCAGGTGGAGAGTTGAATTTCATGAAAGGGGAGAGCCAGGTGAGAAGACAGCTGTCCCAGCCTCCCTGACTCTTTCTGGTTAGCTGTCCATCACCTGGCAGATCACATTAGAGCTCTGAGCTTCTCATTAGCAAAATCAGGATAATGCTGGCATTCTGCAATGCCAAAATGCCATCAACAACTTATTGCACGGGACGCCTGGGCAGCTCAGTTAAGCGTCCGACTTCGGCTCAGGTCACGATCTCACAGTTCGTGGGTTCGAGCCCCGTGTCGGGCTCTGTGCTGCCAACTCAGAGCCTGGAGCCTGCTTTGGATTCTGTGTCTCCCTCTGTCTCTCCCTCTACCCCCCACAATTGCACTCTTTCTCTCAAAAATAAATAAACTTAAAAAAAAAACAAAACCAGGGGCGCCTGGGTGGCTTAGTCGGTTAAGCGTCCGACTTTCGCTTAGGTCACGATCTCGCGGTTCGTGGGTTCGAGCCCCGCGTCGGGCTCTGTGCTGACCGCCAGCTCAGAGCCTGGAGCCTGTTTCAGTCTGTGACTCCCTCTCTCTCTGACCCTCCCCTGCTCACGCTGTCTCTCTCTCTCTCCTAAAAATAAATAAAACATTAAAAAAAATTTAAAAAAAAACAACCCTATTACACTATCTACTTAACACCCACTGTGGGATAAGAAAGAAAAAGAAAAGCCCGAGGTGAACAGATTTCTTTAAGCTGTCAGTTGTAATAGATGTCTCTCCATTTCACAAACATTAAAATCTGGGCGGGCAGAGGCAGCTGAGAATTGAGGTGTGTGTCAACAGCTGCTCCACACGGTCCTCATAAAGAGGAAATGGGATGCTCGCAAGCGTTCAAGGCATTGGCGAGTCTAAGAGAAAGTTAGCAGGAATGTGTCGGACTGAACAGTTGTCCCTCAAAAGTCGTATATCAAAGATCTAACCTCCACCAAACAACACCACCTGGACAGAAGACCTTTAAGGAGATAGTCAAGGTTAAACAAGGTCAAAAGGGTGGGGTCCTAAGCCAACAGGACTGAGATCCTTGTAAGAAAAAGAAGAAACACCAGAGCTCTCCCCTCCATGCACACGGAGGAGGCGGCTGCCTGCAAGCCCGGAAGAGAGCCCTCGCCAACACTCAACCCGCCCAGCGCCTTGATCCCCGGCTTCCGGCCCGCAGAACCGTGCGAGAGGAAGTATGTGTTGTGTAAGCCCCCCAGCCTGTGGGATTTTGTAATGGCAGCGTAAGCCGACCACGACAGGGCCCACGGCGTGGCCCCAGCAGAGTGGTGTTTAAAACCAGCTCGGAGCACTTTCAGACTGGGCACGCTGGACAAAGTTGAGCCTAACATACAGAAGGCAGAGTGGCTGTCGAGGTCAGGGGCTCCGCTCCAGGAAGGCCCCACGTGGGCCTGGGAGCAGGGGCCGGGTTAGAGACGGGCAGGACGAGGCGGGTACCACGACCGCTCCCCAGAACCAGGGAGAGCGGAAACCTCACCCGACTCTCCCACAGACCGTCGGGCCCTCCACCCAGGACCCCGAGGGCAGGGGTCAGAGAAAGGACACAACCTTCAGTCGCTTTGCTTCTGGGCACTCCGTATCCATCCAGTCTGTGGCCACCTGCCCCATGAGACTCTCGCTCTTGGCCATGTTCCTGCGGGGACAATGGGAAGGGGGAAGGGAAGAAGAGACAATGGAGATGTGCAACCGGGAAGTAGGATTTGGGGATCAAAGAGCCCCCAGAGGTCAGCTGGGGTTGGGTTCCGGGGTCCAAGATACGGAGTCCAAAGAGAGGCTGCAGGACGAAGTCAAGGTCACAGGAGGGGAAAGACACAGGTCAGAGGAGCGGGCTGTGGGACAGCTGAGGGTCCCAGGCACGTAGCAGGGAATGCAAAGGAGACCGTCAGGAGTCATGAGGATGGACCCGCAGGTAAGAGACGCAGCCAGGATCAAGCAGGTTGTACTGAGGAGTCAGGAGCCCATGGGGACACAGGAGAGGGCAAAAGTCTGGGGCTATGTCAGGGTGGGGTTGGGGGGGTCTTGAGGGACAGATAAGGGAGTTGGAGGCAAGGCCCCGGGCAAAGGCCAGGATTGAGGATCACGGAGAATGAACACTGAGTTGGGGTGGAAAGAAGGTCAGAGGTGGGGTCAAAGGTCAGGGTGGGTTAGAGCCAGAGGTGGTATTTCGGGGGTCACAGACGATAGGGTCAGGGGTCAGTGAGGAGTCGGGGTGCAGACAAAGACCATGAGGCCAGCAGTCATGTGGCAACAAATGTTGGGTATCCTGGTGGAATTGGAGAGGCCAGGATCAGGGTGGGGTCAGGGTGGGGTCAGAGTAGGATCCGAGTCAGGGGAACGGAGATACAGAACACGGGGTCAGGGGGTCACAAGTTAGGGGTGATCTCCGGGGATCATGGAGTCGGTCAACGGTCAAGGGGATGCGTACTGGGGTCTGGGCTGGAGTCTGAAGTTAGGGTCTGGTGGGGAATGAGAAGGCAGGTCAAAGTGGCCTCAAGGGCGCCCAAGCCCTCCTCCACACAGGCTGGGGGGGGAGTGGGGGGTCCGCCCAAGCCCTCCTCCACACAGGCTGGGGGAGGAGGGGGTGGGTTGCCCAAGCCCTCCCCCGCACAGGCTGGGGGGGGGTAGGCGGGTCACCGGAGCCCTCCCCACCACAGGCTGGCGGGAGGGGGGTGGAGCGGGTCCACCCAAGCCCTCCCCCAGGCTGGAGGGGGCGGGAGTGGGCGGGGCCCTTACTTCATGCCCAGCGCGTCCTGGCCCACGGGCTCCCGGCCCCTTGTGACCCGCAGCCACATCCTTGTGAAGCGCGAAGCCCTCGGGGAACCAGAGGGTGCTGTGCTCCGCTTGCGCCGGGCCACCATGACGCCCAGCACCAGGATGACCAGCAGGAAGACGGCTGGCGGCCAGCAGCGGAAGCAGAGGCACGCTGGGCTCCGGCAGCTCAGGGCTCTCCTGCAGGGGGTGGGAAGCGGCTTCAGCCCCAGGCCGGGCCCCACCCCTGCCCCGCAGCGCCCCACCAGGCCGGGCCTCGCCGCACGGCGCGCAGCGGCACGGGAAGTCAAGGCGCTCCCACCGCCGACAGGGCTCCCAGGTAGTCGGCCGCACTCTGGGCGTCGGGAAGCAGTGGTCATTCTCGGGCGACTGCAGGCACAGCCGGTGTCGATCTCCAGCATCACCACAGAGCTTGGGGGACACAACAGCGCCGCGCGGGGTCAACCGGCTGCAAGCCAGGCCCAGCCCTCCGCCCCCGCCCTCCCCCTGCACTCCAAAGAAGACCCGTCTCCACTCACCATGCTGGGCCTCCAGTCTGGCATCCCACCTCACCCCGCCCCCAGGCCACCAGTGTCCCCTCCAGCCATGAATCCAGGGGCACTAGGCACCGTTTCGTCAACATCTCTAGTGGATGCCGCGCCCCTCCTTTATCGGGCCGGTGAGCCCGTCTCCCAACTACTGTGAGTGGTGACCTAACAGCTGAAGTGGGGACCTCTTCACTTGGGAGGTCCCTTGGGGCGGGTCTCAGCCAGTGACTGATTTGGGGTGTACGGGGGCCCTCCTGTCACAAGGGGATGGGCTCTGAGGTGCTAGTCACCCAGAGCTCCCTGAGGCCAGACTGAGACTACTTCCGCCTCCTTTGCTCCCTGCCGCATCCTGCTTCTCTTTCCCTCTCTCCTGAGAGCGCCCCCTTCCGTAGGGCACGTGTACCTGCATCCCTGCCTCAGGCTCTGCTTCCGGAACCCACCCTCCCAACTCCGTCTTGCGTGAGATCCTTAGTGCTACATGGCCTGGTTCTCCTCCTGTCTCCCTGGCTGCCCCTGCTCCTTTCTTTTGTTTTGTTTTGGTTTTTTTTTACATTTCCATGTATTTTCTTTAATATTTTTTTTTTTTTTTTTTTTTTTTAGAGAGAGAAAGAGTGCAAGCAGGGGAGGAGCAGAGACAGGGAGACACAGAATCTGAAGGAGGCTCCAGGCTCTGAGCTGTCAGCACAGGGACTCGGGGCTCAAGCTCACCAGCCGTGAGATCGTGACCTGAGCCAAAGTCAGAAGCTTAAGTGCCCCAACTCCTTCTCCCTTCTGAGCTGACTTCCCTCAACCACTCCTTAGGTCTCACTGTCGCCAGATCATTCTTCCATCCCCACTTGCTTGAGTCCCTCCCATAGCTTCAAGATCATTTTGTCTTGTCCATGTCTTCAGCCTCTGGCTGTCTCCTGGGGGGGCGTCCATGATACCCCCAGACTCCTCAGATTCTGCAAGCCTAAAAATGACCCCTATTTATCACCCTGTGTCCTTTTTCTTAATGAGACACGTCCAGTGAGTCCATCAATGCACCCAAGGACTAGCATATCATGTCTTTATTCCATGTCCCCCATCCCAGCCCTACCCAGTCAGAGCCTCTGCCCTCCATTTCTAGAACGCAGCCCTCCTCTGTCAGGGGGCCCTCCCAGCTCACGGGCCATATTTCCCTTCTGACCACCCTACCAGGCCACCATCAGAAAAGTTCTCTGTTTTCCATTTCTAAAAAACTAAAAGTATGTTTGCCCCTAACCACTCTGCTCCCCAAGGGCCTCTGTGGGTACCCAGAGGTGTTTGGGGTTGTCACATCTTGTGGGGGGAGGGGATGCTACCTGCATGTAGTGGGTGGAGGCCAAGCATGCTGTTGCTAAGCATCCTACAGTGCAGAAGATCACCTCCCCTCCTCCCCCAGTAAAGAATGATCCAGCCCAGGGAGCACGTGGGTGGCTCAGTCTAAGCATCCGACTTCAGCTCAGGTCAAGATCTCATGGTGGGTTCAAGCCCTGCCTCAGGCTCTGTGCCGATAGCTCGGAGCCCAGAGCCTGAAGCCTGCTTTAGATTCTCATTCTCTCTCTCTCTCTCTTTCTCTCTCTCCCCCACTCTTGCTCCGTCTCTCCAAAATGAATAAAAGGGGGGAACCGGAAGAAAGAAAAGAATGATCCAGCCCCAAATGTCAACGGGCTGAAGCGGAGGCGTGCTGGATGCTCTACCAAGAAGACTCTGGAACACGTTCAGGGAAGTGAAACCACGAGCCCCGACCGGCCGCGCTCCTTCGCCCCCAGATGTCGGCGCCCCCGGCGGCGGGGGTTCCTCAAGCGCGGCGCCACTCACCCGATCACCTCCGGGGCCAGCTCCCGCCGGTTCCGGGCTTCGGGGCCGGGGCCGGGCCGGTGGTACGGGAAGACCATGGCCTGGCCGTGCTCGTCCAGGCGGAAGCGCAGCGACGTGCGCAGGATGCCGCTCAGCCGCTGCAGGAAGTCGGCGCTGGAGCGCAGCAGCTCCTCGGGCGGCAGCAGGACGGTGAGCACCAGCACCCCGCGGGCCAGCAGCGCGGGCACCTCGGCCGCGCAGTCCAGCCCGTCCCAGCCGCACTCCTCCGTGTTGCAGCCCTGGTCGCAGCGGCCGTCCGCGAAGTGGTCCGCGCAGTACTTCTCGTACACGGGGCTGGGGGGAGGGGCGGGGAGTCAGGGGGCATCCAACCCACATACACACCCCCATAGGGTGCCCGGGGCTCTGGGGACCCAAGGGGGGACGGACAGCGAGAGGAGGCCGGGAGACACGGGGGACCAGAGTGTATCCGGCGTGTGTCAGGCTCTCCGCAAACCCGGGCGTTCCTTCACTAATTGTTAATAAATAGGTAACGGCGGACAGACGCCTGATGTGTGCTGGACATTGCTGTCGGCAGCCAGGATACGGCTGGGACACAAATCCTGGGCCCTGGAGAGCAGGCATTCCAAGGGGCAGAGACAGACATTAAATAAAAATGAAGAGGGGCGCCTGGGTGGCTCAGTCGGTTGACCCTCCGACTTCAGCTCAGGTCATGATCTCACAGTTCAAGGGTTCGAGCCCCGCGTCAGGCTCTGTGCTGACAGCTCAGAGGCTGGAGCCTGCTTCAGATTCTGTGTCTCACTCTTTGGCCCTCCCCCTCTCATTCTCTGTCTCTCTCTGTCTCAAGAATAAATAAAACATTAAAAAAAAAAGATGAAGGG
Source organism: Proteles cristata cristata (assembly GCA_017311185.1). Lineage (NCBI taxonomy): Eukaryota > Metazoa > Chordata > Mammalia > Carnivora > Hyaenidae > Proteles > Proteles cristata. Next base: position 237,754 of record JAESUZ010002026.1, on the reverse strand, counting down.
ACAGAATACTCAGCCTTTCAACTACACGCCAGTAAAAGCTGAATGTAAACACACACATACACACACGGCGCTCTTTGGAACTAAATGCTAAGGAGAAAAATGAAGCAGGGGAAGTGTAGGGGTGGCCAGGGAGGAGCCAGGTGGCTTCCTCGGGGAAGAATATTCCAGAAAGAGAACAGCCAGTCAGTGCAAAGACCCTAAGGTGGGACCAAGCCGGGGGTATCTGAGAAATGGCAGAGGCCAGCCAGGGTGAGCGAGGAGGGGAGTGGGGGACAATGAGGACAGGGACATAAAAGTGAGAAAAGGGTTCCAGGCAGACACAGGGACACAAGAAGCAGAGTTGGGGCCACCGGGCTGTGGGGGGGGGGGCTCAGTCGGTTAGGGGGTCTGACTCTTGATTGCAGCTCAGGTCATGATCTTGCGGTTCCTGCGTTCAAGCCTCACATCGGGCTCTGCACTGACAGTGCGGAGCCTTATTGGGATTCCCTCTCTCTCCTTCTCTCTCTCTCTGCGCCCCTCCCCCACTCATAAGGTTTCTCTCAAACTTAAAAAAAAAGAGGCAGAGCACAGGATGCACAGATGGAATGAGACAGAAAGACAGGGCTCATGAATTGACAGACAGGGGCAGAGGATGGACTGGGATAGAGAGGTAGGGGTGTGGACAGAGGAACAGGCATAGAGAGAGGCAAAAATGGGGAGTGGATGGACAGAAAGACAGACAGAAGAGACACATGGATGAATGTGGATGAAGAGGCACAGAGATGAACGGACACATAGACTGGCATAAGAACAGACAGATGGGGGGGCACCTGGGTGACTCAGTCGGTTAAGCGTCCGACTTCGGCTCAGGTCATGATCTCATGGTTCGTGGGTTCGAGCCCCGTGTCGGGCTCTGTGCTGACAGCCAGCTCAGAGCCTGGAGCCTGTTTCAGATTCTGTGTCCACCCCCCCTCTCTGGCCCTCCCCTGCTCATGCTGTCTCTCTCTCAGAAATAAATAAAATGTTAAAAATTTAAAAAAAGAATAGATAGATGGATGGACAGGTGAGGTTCAAGGATGGACCAGAAGAGGCATAGACAGACATTTGGGTGTATGGAAGAATGAAAGGAATTCATGGATGGACAGAACAAAGTCCAAGATGGATGATAAGGACGCAGGGAGAGACAGATGGAGTGCACGGGCAGAAAGACAGGCAGGCAGGGCACATGGATGGACAGACGGATGGACAAACAGGTGATGGCATGTGTGGATGGAGGGCAGTGGCACATGGATGGGCAGATGAGATGCACAGACAGACAAACAGCACTTGGCTGGGCAGACAGAATACACCAAGAAACGGAGGGGGCAAATGTATGAACGGTCCCACAGTCTAAAGAGGGACTGACATTAGGGAAATGAATGGGCAGATAGAGAAGCAGGACCCGTGGATGGGCAGGTGTGGCTCATGGACAGAGAAGACACGGACTGAGGGCGAACGATGGAATGGATGGCAGACAGCAGACGGAGGGGCTCACTTGCAGGCGCGGTCCCGGCCGCCCGCGCGGCAATCGAAGTTGTCATAGAGGCAGGCGGGCGAGCTGCAGGCGGGGTCGCAGCGGCTGTTGTTGAAGAGGCGCCAGCACTGCAGCGCCGCGCACTGCCGCCAGGGGTCGCCCACGCTCAGCGAGCAGTCGCCGCCGTCCCAGCCGCAGCCCGGGCTGTTGCACTCGCGGTCGCAGCGCCTGTCCCCGCTCTTGGCCTCGCAGGCGGCGCTCGGGCACAGCGGCTCCTCAGGGGCCTCGGGCGCCGCCGCGGGCACCTCGCAGCGCGGTCCATCCCAGCCTGGCGCGCACGAGCAGCGGAAGAAAGGTGCAAGGGGCGCTGGGCCGCAGGAGCCGCCGTGGAGACAGGGGGAGGCCAGGCAGCTGGCGTTGGCGGCCCCCGGCGGCGACCCCCGCGAGCCCCGGCAGTCGGGCCCCGACAGTCCCGGGGGGCAGGCGCAGCGCGGCCCACGGACCGTCTGCTGGCACGGGACGCCTGCCGGGCACTGCAGCTCCCGGCAGGAGCGCGCCACCCGCTCGCAACGCGGGCCCCAGAACGGCTGCGGATCGGGCAAGGGAGAGGGGAGGGAGGGATTTGGAAGGGTGGAGAAGAGAGAGAGGGGAGAATAGGGGTGAGGGCTTGAGAAGGTTGAGGCTCCAATCTCCCCAGGTCCCTCCACACCTCTCCCGCCTCCCCATTGGAGGCCCCACCTTGCAGATAAGCCCCGCCTTCCCCAGGAGGCCTTGTCTTCAAACCCCAGTGGGCGCCAGTGGGCCCCAAACACACACACACAGTGTCCAGGTATTTTCAGTATTTCTCAGAAACCCCCTTCCCTTCCGCTTCTTCCTCCTAAAGCCACATCCTCCATCGTGGCCACGCTTGCACTCCTCTCCCAGGGGCCCTGAGGGGACCTACTGGAATGCAGCGGCAGGTAAATGTCAGCATGCCCCCAGGTCCTGGGCTGGGACGGCACTGGCCTCCGTGCTGGCATGGCTGGGACTCGCAGGGAGACAGGACGGTCTGACAGCGGGGACCTGGACAAGCGGGAGCAGGTGGATCAGCCGCAGTGTAGGAACCGGGGCAGGATCCCAGGGCAGCCGCCTCCCCCACACTTACCTGTGAAGCCTGTACGACAGAGGCAGCGGAAGCCCCCACCTGGGTCCTGCAGACAATCCCGAGTGTGTGCCTCGTGGCAGGCACCCGGGTGACACTCATTGATGTCTGCCTCACAGCGTAGGCCGGTGTACCCAGGGGGGCAGGTGCAGCGGAAGCCACCCACGAGGTCCACGCAGGTACCATTGTGCAGGCAGTGGGGGCCCTGGTCCAGGGGCGGGCCTGGGCCACAATCATCCTCATTAATCTCACAGAGCACGCCTTGGGGAGGGGAAGATGAGGGAGCAGTCAGGAAGGGATGGAGACCCACGCTCCCTTCCTGTCCCCCACCCCTGGCCCTGGCGTACCCAGCGTTCCCGGGGGGCAGGAGCAGAGATAGCGGGCCACGAGGTCAATGCAGAAGCCCCCGTTCTGGCAGGGCTGGGAGGCACACTCATCCACATCCTCCTCACAGTTGTCCCCAGTGTAGCCAGCTGGACACTGCAGTGATGTGAGACAGGGACCACTAAGCCCGGGGGGGACACAGATCCTCCCCACGAAGACACGGAGATGGCAGTACAAAAAGACATACAGTCGTCCAAAGCACAGAGGCACGCCCAGTGTGCAGAACACACACCCAGACCCAGAGGCCACCCAGACAGGGAGGGTTACAGACACACCCAATGCAGAGGGACCCACACATACAAATGCACAGGACAGACACACAGGAGCTACACCCAGATACCCGGATGCACCCAAAACGCATAGAACAGACACACCAGCACACGCATTCACACTCAAAAAGACAGGGCACCCAGAGCAGTATGAGGTACATCCAGGAAACAATGAAAGACAAAGACAGCCCCGTTGGACAGAACATCCCTTAGATCAACCAAGAAATGCACCACACGATGACACCCAGAGACAGAAGAGCAAAAACCCAGACATGTCTAGAGAGAGCCACGCCCACACCAGGTCACAGACACACAGAAGTGTGCGCGCGCACACCCAGAATGACACCCACACTCCTTGACTCAGGGCGCCCCTTACCTCGCACACATAACCACCCATGTAGCCACGGCAGGTGCCCCCGTGCTGGCAGCGCTGGGCAGAGCAGGGGTCCACCTCCTGCTCACAGTGGCTTCCGGTGCGGCCTTCCGGACACATGCAATAGTGGGAATTGTCCTTGTCCACACACTGCCCACCAGTCTGACACAGCTCTTCCAGCCGCACCCCTGCACAGAGGAAAGCAGTGTCAGGCACGCACTTGCACCTCCCTGCCAGCATCACTCACGGCATCACCAAACACCCCTGCTGGCCTCGGTCACCGGGGTCTCACACACATTGCGTCTTGTTGTCACACATCTCCCCACACTGGCACCATCTCGGTCACGAACACACAAACACACACCCACACCTCTCCTGCCCACATAGCGCAGTCACACACAGCATCTCAGACGTCATCCCAGCCACCTCAGGGCGACAGAGGCGTACACCATCCTGGCCCTGGCCAGCTGTCACACCGTCACACATCCACAAACACTCAGCCACACACCCCATGCCGCCCACATGCTCTGTCATACCCGTATTCGGCTCACATTAGCAAGAAGTCTGTGCACACACACCCTCGCGAGCCCCGCACCCCGCCCCTGTGCTCCCCCTCACCGATCTGGGCTGCAGCCTCCCTGCAGGGCACACTCCGGATGTCACAGATGCGGCCGCTCCACCCCGGAGGGCAAAGGCAGTAGAAGGAGGTCCCGGTCCGGGCACAGTGACCCCCGTTCTGACAGGGCGCGCGGCTGCACCAGTCCACCAGTGTCTGCAGGGGAAGCTCTCAGCGTCTCAGCGACGACCTCCCAGAAGCCGCACCCCGGCTTCCCCAGGGTCCCGGACCCTCCAAATGCCTCCCCCGGGCCCCCGATGACCACACCCACCTGGCACTGAGCGCCAGTGAAGCCCTCGGGGCAGGTGCAGCGGAAGCCGGGGTGGGCGGCAGTGCAGACGCCCCCATGCAGGCAGGGCCGAGAGAGGCAGGGGTCGGCCTCGTGTTGGCAGTGTGCGCCCGTGTAGCCGGGGCGGCACTGGCAGCTGAACGAATTCACGCCGTCCACGCAGGTCCCGCCGTGGAAGCAGGAGCTGGAGGGAACGGAAGTGCAGGCCAGGCCGGTCAGGCTCCACCCCCAGGCAGGCCCCGCCTTCCTGGCGCCTCCTGGGTCGGGGCGCACTCTCTGACCCCCGTTATGCCCACCCCCAGCAGAGGCTGCAGCTGCTGCAGAGGTTCTCCCCCCCACCCCCGCCTCCTGTCCCTTAGCCCCAACTTACCAAGTACTTGAGAACTAAGGTGGGAGCCACACGGAAGCCCCACCCCGCCCCGGCCTGGCCCCCTCAGGGACCAGCGTCCCGTAAGGTGACCTCCAAACAGACGCAGGGACCCTTCCCGGACACTTCCATCACGAATCAGAGTTGTGACGTGGGTGCCAAGCCGAGAACCCCCATCTTGTCCCCTTCCTTCGCCCGTTCCCCACCCTGTCCGATGCCAGTATCCCTGAGCTCCCAGCAGAGGCGCCACACACCTGGGGCTGCAGTCGGGTAGGTCCTGCTCACAGCGGAAGCCGCCATATCCAGGTGGGCAGGTGCAGGTAAAGGAGGCCACGTGGTCGGTGCAGGTGCCCGGGCCACAGGGGCTGCTCAGACACTCGTCCACGTCGCGGGCACAGCGGGGACCGGCAAAGCCAGGGAGGCAGGAGCATGAAAAGGAGCCCACGCCATCCTGGCAGGAGCCACCATTCAGGCAGGGGTCTAGGGTCCGAAGGGAGGAGGCCTGGTCATACACCTGACCCCCATCAGCCCAGCCTGCCCCAGCCGTGCCTTTCACAGAGGGGAATCAGGAGGCAACCAGGCTTAACTGAGAGGGGCTCATCCGGGATCAAATTCTGTCCCCTCTGTGGTTTCATCTCCTCCCTAATGTGGAAACCTCACGTCTGTGCAAGGAGGAGCGGGATGGGGGAGCCAAAAGGTCCCTTCGAGCTGCCAAGCTGCCAAGCACATGCTGCTGGTTAGTTATATCTACTGAATTCCTCGTCCAGACCTGTGCTGGCCAGGATAGTGACCATTGGCCACATGTGGCTATTAAGCCCTTGACAGGTGCCTAGTCCAAATTGGGATGTGCCATAAGAGTAAAATACGGGGCGCCTGGGTGGCTCAGTCGGTTGGGCATCCGACTTCGGCTCAGGTAATGATCTCGCAGTTCGTGGGTTCGAGCCCTGCATCGGGCTCTGGGCTGACAGCTCAGAGCCTGGAGCCTGCTTCAGATTCTGTGTCTCCTTCTCTCTCTGACCCTCCCCTGCTCATGCTGTCTCTCTCCCTCTCTCAGAAATAAATAAAACATTAAAAAAATAAAATAAAATAAAATAAGAGTAAAATACACACTGGATTTCTGATTTTGAAGACTTGGTGTAAAAAATGTAAAATATCTCAATAACCTTTATCGATTACATGTTGAAATGACATTTTATATATTAGTTCAATTAAAATATATTATTAAATTTAATATTTTTTTTTGATTTTTCAATGTGGCTGCTAGACAAATTTTAAGTGTACATGTGGCTTGCATTGTTGGTCTATCAGAAAATGTTCCCGGGGGACCCATGGGGGGCCTGTTATGTTCCCCTTTACACATAACGTTAACTTGTTCGCTGCCAGAGGCAGTCTACAGGCTTCAGACAGACCTGTGCTCCAATCGCAGCGCAACCCTCTGCTTGCTGTGTGACCTTGGGCAAATCGCTTGACCTCTCTGGGGCCTCAGTTTCCATAAAGTGGGGAAAGAGCACAGTGATGAGAAATGGAAGGACAGTGCTAGGCACCCAGTGTGGACTTCATGAACACGTTCTCCAGAGCAGCACCCGCCCTGGGAACTCCCTGGAACTCACTGGGGTCACAGTCATCGATGTCCTGATCACAGGAGGGGCCGCTGTACCCCCCATGGCAGGTGCAGCTGAAACTCCCCGCCAGGTTGGTGCAAGTCCCGTGGGGGCCACAGGGCGAGGGGCCAGCACATTCATCCACATCCTGCTGGCATCGTGGGCCTGGGGATGGGGAGAAAGGTGATATCTAAGGTTAGAGGGGACCAGGTAGGGGCTGCTTCAGAACCTGAAGGCTGAGATGAGTGAATAGAGGAATAAGCCACGTTCTCATTTGCCCCTGGGTGTTTTACACATGCTATTCCCAAACTGCCTTCCCTTTATTTCAGTGGGTAGCGAATGAATCCATTCTGACTGAGGTCTGCCCTTCCAGGAAGGCGTCCCCAAACCCTTCAGCTGAGTCCTAGTTTCCCCATCCCCAAATCCCTTCCTTTCCTCCAAAACTGACCACACGGGCTGCAAGTGTCTGTGTCCAGCTCGGTCCCTTCCTAAAAAGAAGCCCCTCAAAACCCAGACTTTTTTGTCTTCTGTTTTTCTTCTGTAAGTTTCCCTCTGGGTCCCCAGCACCACCCGGTATGCAGCAGGGTGCAGAGGAGGGGAAGGGGAGGGGCAGGAGGAAGAACGTGGTGTACCTTGCCATCCAGGGAGGCAGGAGCACACAGGCAGCTGGCCAGGGGCAGACTCGCAGTGGCCCCCATGCTCACAGGGGTTTGGGGTACAGGGGGATGGCAGCTCACACTGACGGCCTGTGGGGGGCGCCAGGCAGAGTGAGATACTCTTGAGAGACTCCTTGTCCCCATCTCCCCCCAGGGTCCCCACCTTGATACCCACCTCCAAAGGTCCTGGGGGTGGGGGGGAAGAAGAAAAGGAAAAGAAGGCAAATGTAAAGGAGGGAGAGTGGAGCAGAAAGGAAACGAGAAGGGAGAAGTGGGGAGGAAGAGCCTGGGGTGGGAATGTGGGGGACACACACCCTGGACACCAGGGGGACAGGTGCAGCGGAAGCCCATTCCATCGCTGGTACAAGTGCCGCCAGACCGGCAGGGCTGGGATTCACAGGCATCTCGAGCAAGGCTCTGGCTGCATTGGGGGCCGCTCCAGCCAGGCTCACACACGCAGTGGAACCTGGGAGGAAAGGCAGTCAGGGAGTGCATGTGGGCAGGGGGGCCTCAAGGGATGGGGCGGGGGAGAGGCCTCACCCTCCAGGTGCGTTGTGGCAGACGCCATGACTGCAGGGCTCTTGGGCACAGGGATGGCTCGGGGGAAGGCAGAGTGGGGGCACGGAGCCAGGGGGGCAAAGGCAGCGGAAGCCATTTTCCCCATCCACACAGGAGCCTCCGTCACCGCACGGGCTGGACGCACACTCGTTGATCTCCACGTTGCAAAGGGGCCCTGGGGAGTGCGAAGGCAACTTCATCCCAGGACGAGGACGATGGTGCCAACGGGCAAAGACAACCTTGTCCCATTTAGCACGGCCATGTCCTTGACCATCTCATTATCTTATTTCGCTCTTGGACAAATTAGGAAAGCCACCACCTCAACCTAGAGCTACCTTGCCCCAGATCACACTCGTCCCCAAACTAAATGAAGTCACCTTCATTTTCATCAAGGATTACTTTGGTCCCATGAAGAAACACCCCCATCCCTGAGTCTGGACACCCTCATCTGAGTTCCAGGACGACTTTGAGCTGATATGTGGACAACCTCAGACCAGAAAGAGAGCATAATCTCAGGACTAAGCATAGACAGTCTCATTGGACAAGCATCTGCAAAGAGAAGGCAAACTCAGCAAAGAATGGGGTGATTTCACCTTTGTCCCAAAAAGCCTCCCTTCCTGGGTGGCTCAGTCGGTTAAGTGTCCGACTTCAACTCAGGTCATGATCTCGAGATTTGTGGGTTCAAGCCCTGCGTCGAGTTCTGTGCTGACAGCTCAGAGCCTAGAGCCTGCTTCGGATTCTGTGTCTCCCTCTCTCTGTGTCCCTCCCCCACTTGCACTCTGCCTCTCTCTCAAAAATAACTAAAACATTATATATATATATATATATATATATATATATATATGTAAAAAATACCCCATCCCACAGCAGCCACTTGCCCACCTGTGAAGCCAGGCTGGCAGACACAGTCATAGCGGTTGATGCCATCCCGGCAGACTCCAAAGGTGCAGGGGTTGCTGGCACAATCATCAATGTTCACCTCGCAGTTCACTCCTGGGGAAGGGGAACATGACAGGGGTAGCCACCATTGAGCCCCACCAGGGGCACCATTCCCAAACCCTCTGTCCCCTCCAGATGTACGGTTTCAGCCCCAGCCCCACCTGTGGTGCCAGGAGGGCAGCGGCAGAGATACTTGTCCACCAAGTCTAGACATTTGCCTCCGTGGCGGCAGGGCTGGCTGCGGCACTCGTCCACCTGGCTCTCACAGCGCGTGCCTGTGTATCCCGGGGCACAGGCGCACGAGAAGCTGGCAATGCCATCTACGCAGCGCCCGTGGTGGCACGGGTCCGGGGAGCAGTCATCCACGTTGCGCTCACACAGAGTGCCTTCAAAGCCTGGGGGACCAAGGGATCAGGCTCCACCCACTTGCCAAGTCCTGCCCACGGCCGTGGTCTCGGCCCAATCCCAGCCCACCTCTACCTCGGGCCCTGCCCATCTAATTAGCAGGAGGCGGGCTTAATTCAGGTTTCGCCCCCAACTCCACCCAGCTCCAGGCTCCAGGATTTGCCCCTGGCCAAGACACTTGCACAGATAAACCCCATCCCAGGCCGAAACCGGCTTTCAGTCCTTACACTATCAGCCCTGTTCCACCTCACTCTATGCCCTAGACTAGAAATGGAGACATATGGGAAGAGCCTGGGGATAGAGGACTTTGGACACGCCCCCTCCAACTTTTGCCCTCAGTATCTGCCAGACCCATTGGCCCCACCCCTACCTAGCCTTACCACGGCTAAGGGCCATCATTGGCTCCGCCCCCTGGCTGTCATTGGTTCTACTCAGGTCCTGTCTTGCTGTAGCCCCGCCCCCAAACTTCCCCCTAGGCTGTTATTTGCCTTCCCTCTCCCTTGCCCCGCCTCCAGACGCTTGCTGGCCTGTCAACGGCCTTCTCACCCTCTGCGCAGCGGCATTCGTAACCGTCGGGCTGATCCACACATTTGGCTCCATTCCGGCAGGGTGTGCTCGCGCACTCATCCACATCCAGCTGACACATGGCCCCGCTGAAGCCTTAGGGTAGGGAGAGGGATGGGCAGAGGCCCAGACAGGATCAGAGAAGTCACCCCTTGCCAGCTCTGCCTTGTTTGGGTGGGATGACCATTTACTTAGTTTTAAATTAATTTCAGGGGCGCCTGGGTGGCTCTGTCCGTTAAGCATCCGACTTCGGCTCAGGTCATGATCTCACGATTCGTGAGTTCCAGCCCTGCACTGGGCTCTGTGCTGACAGCTGAGAGCCTGGAGCCTGCTTTAGATTCTGTCTCCTCTCTCTGCCCCTCCCTTACTCACACTCTCTCTCTCAAAAATGAACATTAAACACATTTTTTTAATTAAAAAAAATTAAAAAATAAATTAATTTCAATGTTTTTCATAGCATCTGGTTTCTGTTACAATAATTGGCCACTAGCATGGTCTTAACGGCTCCCACCCTACAGCCTTTGCCTCTGCAGGGACCTGTCTTTTTCAGGCTCCCTGGCCCAGGGTCCTCACCTGAAGGGCAGGTGCAGCTGAAGCCGTTGACTCTGTCCTTGCAGACCCCGCCATTGACACATGGGCTGCTCTGACACTCATCCATATCCACCTCGCAATAAGTGCCTGTAAAGCCTAGCGAGTGAAGTGGGGGGGTTAGGGCAGTGGGGGTTGGCCTCGGGCCTAAAGGGAAAGCAAGTGGGAAGGTATTCCCTTTCCTACTCATAGATAGTTCCCTGAGCCTTGCTTGGCCTTGACCCCCAGCCCAAACCTAGATTCAGCTTTTGGCCTTATGATGGACCCTCAGCCAGCTGTGGCTCCAACTGATCCAAGGATGATGAGACTTGCCTTCAGACCACCCTCTTCCCTTTGTAGTCCTCAGTCTACCAGCCCCAGGGTCAACCACAGCCTTGGACCCACCCCAGCAAAAGTGTAAGTCCGCAGGCTCCACTTTAACTCACAGTAGCCCCTGGTTCCGCTCTTGTATCATCCCCACCCTCCAGCGGATCCGAAGCCACAGACTCCACTCCCTGCCCATCTGAGGTTCTGAGGACTCCATTTGATCAGGCCCCTAGTCTTGCACAAAGATTCTGCTCTGGCCCAGCCTCCACCTCATTCCAGGCTTCAGTCTCTCCGGGTCCTGTTCCAGCCCCACTTTCACTGTGTGTGTGGCGGGGGTGCTCCTTGCTGTCTGCAGGGTTCCCTCACTCACCCCCAGCCTCAGGCTCCGCCCCCACCACACCCACCACACACCTGCCATGCAGATGCAGGTGAACTGGCCTATGCGGTCGAGGCATGTGGCCTGGTTGCGGCAGGGCCCCGATAGGCACTCGTTGACATCAGTCTCGCAGCGCGGGCCGGTGTACCCACGGCCACACTGGCACAGGAAGGAGCCCTGTGTGTTCACACACCGGCCCAGGTGCTCACACGGGTTGGCGCCTGCAAGGGGAGGCATCGGCAGTGTGAGTGCGGGTGGCTAAGGACCTGCCTCTCCCCACCCCCACCTCTCGGACCGTGCCCCCCCCTCACCAATGGAGCACTCGTCCACATCCTGGTCACATGCCCCGCCGGTGAAGCCTGGGGGACAGGTGCAGATGGCCCGTCCATTCACTGGGTTCGTGTCACAGATAGCATCCTCGTGACAGGGATTGCTGACACAGGCATCATCCAGATGACACAGAAGCCCTGGCAAGGAATAGGCAGAGTTCAAGGGCGGACCCTCCAGCTCTGCCCAAAGATCCCACATCCCTCACTTATTGTTTTGTGTTTTGTTTCTATTAACCTGCAGTGTATTTAGTAACTATTTTCCCAATCATTGATAATGAAAACTTTCAAATGGACCAAAGAGTTAATTCATACACGCACCACCTAGCTTAAACTAGTGTAAGCCTTATGTATCTTTTCTCTTGAACCATTTGCAAATGAGTTGGAAACACCCACGTATTGTTTTAAAATCCGTTGACTCCTTTTCTGATTATATACCCTCAACCCTTGGCTCACGGAGTATCCTCCCTCTGACATCCCCCGCCCTCCATATCCAAGTCCTCTTCCCAAACACCTTCCCTGACCTTTGCCACTTGCAAAAGTCCCCTCTCCTCAGTCACAGGATAGCTCTCCATCCCCACGGCTACTGCCCTGGACTGTGGGCCAGCCTTTTCTCGGGCCTCTCCCCGCCTCACCCTGCACCCCATAGCTGGCCTCCAACCTAATTATGCTATCGCTCAGGTCAGAGTGGATCCATCCTTTCCCCCACCGTGGAACCATCATTGGCTCCCTGCTGCCTACAAGGAAAACAGCCACTCACCAGTCTTGCCCATGGGACAGGCACAGTAGAACGAAGCCACGCGGTCATGGCAGGTGGCCCCGTGGAAGCACACGGCCGTGGCACAGTCATCGATATTCTGACTGCAGCTCTCGCCCGTCCAGCCATTGACGCAGACACAGCTGTGGCCGCCCAGTGTGTTGAAGCAGGTGCCCCCGTTGTGGCAAGCGTTGGGCTGCAGCTGACATTCATCCACATCCTCCGTGCAGAACTGGCCTGTGGCACACACACGCACCTGTCCAGCCACCCAACGCATGCCCACCCGACGCCCACCACCTGGCTGCTCTCGGCTCTGGGGCTCACCTGTCCATTCAGGAGGGCACTGGCAATTGTAGGTGTTGACGCCATCCACACACGTGCCGCCATTGAGACATCGGTGCCCTGGACAGTCGTCCACATTCACTTCACAGTTCTGGCCCTTGAACCCTAGCAGAGGAGGAGGAGGCAAAGATGGTCACCGCCGGGCTGGCCTGCTGCCTGTCCGCTCCTGCTGCCTCCCCAGGGAACAGCTCCCTCACCAGGGAGGCAGGCGCAGTCGTAGGTGAGATCGCCACTCTGTCTACATGTGCCCCCGTTTCGGCACGGCGAGGGGGCGCAGGGCACTGCGGCGTTCTCACACAGTGGCCCCGTGTAGCCGGCGGGGCACTGGCAGCGGAAGGACCCGGGCGTGTTGAGGCAGGTGCCACCATGGCGGCACGGCCCTCCCACGCGGCACTCATCCACATCGCTTCGGCAGCTGCGGCCCTGGTAGCCGGGCGGGCAGGAGCAGAGGTACCGGCCATCGGGTCCCACAGAGCAGCGAGCACCGTGGCTACAGGGGCTGCTGAGGCAGGGGTCCGGCAAGGAGCAGTCGGGACCTAGAGGGCCCAGGAGAGGGTGAGCTCGGGCCGTGCACATCCTTGGTTGCCTGGGGCTCCCCTCCCCCAGACCATCCCTTACCTCGGAAGCCACGCGGGCAGCGGCAGGAGAAGCGGGCAGTGCCTGCCACCACCGAGCTCTGGCAGACGCCGCGGCCAGCACAGGGGCCCGAATGGCACGGGTCCTCCAGCTGGCACCGCTCGCCCACCCATCCTGGAGGGCACCTGTGGGCAGAGATAGCGTAGTACAGGGCAGTACCAGGATGGTAGGGGGCAGGAGAAGCCCAGGCACAAAGGTACACACAGGACGGACAACTAGCAGGGGCGCCTGGGCTGCTCAGTCGGTTAAGTCAACTCTGGATTTCGTTCCAGGTCGTGATTTCACGGTTCCTGAGATGGAGCCCTGCATCCGGCTCTGTGCTGACAGCTCAGAGCCTGCTTGGGATGCTCTCTCTCTTCCTCTCTCTGCCCCTACCCTGCTCGTTTGCTCACACGAGTGCGCACGTGCTCTCTCTTTTTCTCAAAAATAAACATGAAACGCGCGCACACACACACAAGCAGACAGCCCAACAAACAGGCACACTCATCCATCCACGCGACAAATATTCACTGAGTACCTACTATGTTCTTAGCAATAGGAATACAGTCGCAAACACGATAAAAGTCGTCCCCGCCCTCCTTATCCTCACAGCCAAGTTGGGCAAAGAGAAGACACACAAATAACAAATTATATCACATGCCAGCATGGGGTGGTGAGGGCCACCAAGAGTTTAGCGGGTTCTGAGTGACGGCCCCAGAAAAGGCATGCCCATGTCCCAGAACATGCGTCTCTGACCTTATTTGGAAAAAAGAATCTTTGAGGATGTAACTAAGTGACAGACATCAAGATGTGATCATCCTGGATTTTCGAAATGGGCCTTAAATCCGTTGGCAGAGGGGGATTTGGGAGGAAGCGTTAAAGGTCACATGAAGACAGAAACAGACATGAGAGTGTTGCGCCCACTCGCCATGGAGCACCTGAAACCACTAGAAGGTGGAAGAGGCCAGGAAGGACCCTCCTGAAAAGCCCCTGGGGATCCAGGGCTGCCAACACCCCGATTTCAGACTCCCGGCCTCCGGAACTGTGAGAACCAATCTCTGCTGTTTTAAACCACCCAGGTTTTTTTTTTTTTTGTAATTTGTTATGGCAGCCAAGGATAAGACACAGGAGAAGGGAGGTGAGTGAAGACGGAAGACTAGCAGGATATTTTCAGCCTGCGGAAGGTACTGCGAAGAAGAGCCTTCCAGGTGGGAGAAACACAAGGTCTCAGACTCCAGAAGACCACCTCTCAGGCGCGCGCGCACACGCGCACACAGACTCAGAAACACACAGTTGGACACACTGGCCTGGCGAACATCCAGACCCTAAGCCACAAGGCAGTTCACAGATGCGTAGCTCTCCTATGGAGAGAGTAACTCTCATACATCCTCCTGGCCTTTCCTGGAGGCACAGCAACCCTTCCGGCCACCGGGAGGAGGAGGTGGACGCCAATTCTGGCCTCTCTCACGGGGACCGAGTCCTTCAGCCTGCACCCCCTTCCCCAAATCCACCAAGGCAACCTTGTGTGAAGGAGATCGGGCGGTTGGGCTTGAGGCCGGAAACCCCGGGAGAGACACCGGCGGAGGGGGGAAGAGGAGGTTGGGCAGGGGGGAGGGGGGAAGAGGAGGCTGGGCAGGGGGGAGGAGGGAAGAGGAGGCTGGGCTGGTAAGAAGGCCCCGGCCCCGCCCCCGACGCTGCCCACCCCCCGCGCAGCCCCTCCCTCGGGTTGGTCCCAGTCTCTTGGGGCTAGCCCCGGGCAGCTGACTCAGTCGCTAGCGTCACCCACAAGACCCCCCCACCCTGGCCCCCAGTGAAACAGGCCAGGGCACGGCAGGGTAGGGGTGCCAATGGCGTTAAGGCGGGAGGCCCCGGCTCCCAGACCCCTCCCCCAAAGACCCGCAGGGCCCGGACGTCCGTGAGGACCGAGCGCCAAGAGGGGGCGCGCGGCGCCGGGCTCCCGAGACTTCGGGTCCCACCGCCAGGCAGGGCGCGGCCGCGCGGGCCCCCTCCCGACGCCCCGGGCGGGTTCCCACGCTCTGCGCCCCGCTCCCCTGCCGACCGGTCGGGCAGGTTCCAGCCTCTGCCCGCGCCCCGCCCCACTGCCTGGGCTTTGGGAAACCGACAGGGGAGAGGAGACTTGGTTGGGGGTCGGCGGGAGGGGAGGAGGAGGGGGTGCGGCGAGGGCTAGGAGACAGAGACCAGGGCTTGAGAAGCTACTTTGAGGAAGGGGCTTGGGGGATCCATGGGTGTGTGTGGGGGGTGACAGA
Organism: Proteles cristata cristata; assembly: GCA_017311185.1. NCBI lineage: Eukaryota > Metazoa > Chordata > Mammalia > Carnivora > Hyaenidae > Proteles > Proteles cristata. Next base: position 222,523 of record JAESUZ010002026.1, on the reverse strand, counting down.
TTGGGGAGTCCCTGAAAAGATACGAGTGTTTAGAACCTTGAAAGCGATTGGGGGGCCCGTGGGGAGTGGTTCCCACGGCCCACCTCTGGGGAGAGCCCGCTCCACTCCGGGCAGTCCGCGCTCCGGGCGGCCGCGCGAGCCGGTGATTCACCTGTTGAGGGGCGGGGCAGCGGCGGCAGCATTCACCTGTCGGCAGTATTCCAGGTGCGGAGCTCCACTGCGCAGGCGCCCGGCTCCGCGGCTCCGCCTCCCAGGTGAGTGGCTCCAGATAAGGTCGCACTTTCCCCCACCCCCACCATCTCAGGCTCCCGACCCGAGGAGGAACCCGTTGAGCCAGGCTGAGCCCCTACCTGGGTGAGCCCAAGTGGGTCTCCAGTCAAAGTACGTGTGTAACTTCAAAGGGGCTCTCCTGGATCTAAAGTCACCCCCAAAACCACCCAGCTTGCGCCTGGCACACATGTTGTTGAATACATGAATACGTTATTGAATCAATCAATGGCTACTAGGTGATGTGCTATTACTAATGATGATATTATAAAAGGAATCAAGCATTTCCCCCATAACCTTGAGATGTTGCCCTTCATGACACCGATTTCCCGAGCCCCTACCATTATTAGCATTCATGGAGCATTTACTGTATACGCTGAGCACTATGCTGAGTTCATCACATGAAGAGTCTCTTAATCTTTACAATCAACCTCATAAAGGAATTCTTGACCCATTTTCCAGATGCAAAAACTGAGGTTCAAAGAGCTCAAAGCACTTGCTCAAGGTATCCCAGAGCCCGGAATTCAATTTCTTAACGTTTATTTTTGAGAGAGAAAGCAAGAGAATCCAAAGCAGGCTCCACGCTCTGAGCTGTCAGCACCAAGCCTGACATGGTGCTTGAACTCATGAACTGCGAGATCATGACCTGAGCCAAAGCCAGAGGCTTAACCGACTGAGCCACCCAGGCGCCCCTCCCAGAGCCCAGAATTCAAACTGAGCTCTGTCTCCATCTGCTCTGTTCTTTCCCAGCCCCCGCTCTGCTCCTCCCAGCTCTCCGCCTTGCCTTGTATCATCTAACAACTGAATTTTTGAACCCCTTCATGGTCACAAGCCAGGAAAGAGCACCCATATTTCACAGATGCAGTGAGATTCAGAGAGAAGTGACTACCCCAAGGTCACACAACAATAGAGTGGCAGCGCAGGGCTGTATTACATGGCTCCTGTGTCCCCCCACCACCACCACCAAATGTTGATATATGGGAGGATCCAACTGAGGTACCCACTACTGCCAAGATCTGTTACTTGAATAATAACTACCTCCATCAGAGGCTTTACATGTGACTTCAGGCAGCCAAGAACTCTGTGAAGCAGGCATTAGTGCCCGCCTGTTTTCCAGACGAGGACATTGAAGCTTAAAGAGTTTGAGTCCCAGGCAGTGAGCAACACGGTGTGGGATTTGAACCCAGGCCAGGCAGACTGCAGAGCCCCTGCTCTCAAACTTACTCATTTCTTTCTTTTTTTTTTTTAATGTTTTATTTATTTCTAGGAGAGAGAGAGAGACAGCGCAAGCAGGGGAGGGTCAGAGAGAGAGGGAGACACAGAATCTGAAGCAAGCTCCAGGCTCTGAGCTGGCAGTCAGCACAGAGCCCGACGCGGGGCTCGAACCCACGAACCGCGAGATCATGACCTAATCGAAAGTCAGACGCTTAACCGCCTAAGCCACCCAGGCTCCCCAAACCTTACTCATTTCTTAACCCTGCTCGATTCCGATGGGGAAACAAGAAGTTGCCCAAACCATACACATGTAGAAAGTGGTAGAGACATCTGCGGTGGACACAGAGGCGAGGGGAGAAGACAGGCAATCTCCCCCCCCCAACAGGACCCACTGATGGCTCAGAGCCAGGCACTCACAGGCAGGCAGCCTCCCGGGAGGGCAGCTGGGTGCAACGACCTCCATTCATGCACGGGCTTCCGTCCAGGCAGGGGGGGGCTGTGGGGAGGGCAGTGAAGGAAAGTGGGGGGTCAGCCAGGCACCCAAGAACCCAAGTGCAGAGTGGCAGAGCCCATCTTCCCCCCCCCCAAGGGAACAGCTGCAACGGGCTGGGGGTGTTTCTGTGGGTGCATGGAGCCCCCCCACCCACAGTTCCCACGGCCCCCCGCCCCAGCCCCAGCTGTTGGGGCTGCAGCTGTCCCTGCCAGCTCAAGCCCTGGGAACCACAAGGCAGGGGCGGGCAGGAGGAGGTGCTGACTTGTGCCAGATGTGGGGACTCAGGAAGCTGCCAGAATGGGGGGTGCAAAGGCAGGAAGTGAGGGTCCTGGGCATTAGAGGGAGGTCTGGGGCGGTGTGCCCGGACCCCAGGGTAATGGAGAGGGCAGGGGTAGGGAGGCCTGGGGGCCATGGTTCTCACTTCCCCCTGATGTTGGACATCTGCTCCAGCTGGGCAGACCTGAACAGTGCTCTGCTGAGAGGGCCCAAGGCAGGTACCCCTCGCACAGCCAACACTGGGTGTTGCAGGGATAGGGTGTGGTTTGAAGGGAGGGGCCGCTGGCACTAGGCATGTGCTGCCCTGTCCAGCGTCCCCATCCCTGAGGGCTGTGTCCCTCTGAGGTGTGGCAGTCTAACTGTCCCGCCAGACTGGTCTGGGGTGCGGCTTGGTGTGAGCTAGTGGAGAGTTGTGTGTGATGGCAGGTGTGGGGCCTGTGTGTGTGTGTGTGTGTGTGTGTGCCCTCGCTGGTCACAGATAGAGATGGAGGGAGATAGAGAAAGGCAGAGACAGATACAAAAAAGGAAGCTAGAAGCAAGCTGCCACAGAGAAGAGAGAGATGTGCAGAGACACAGAGGGAGAGACGGAATAAGGTGAGCTGGACCTGAGAACAAGACAATGAGGCCTGTGTCCCCTTCCTCAGGGGATAAGCAGAGACAGGACCCTATCACCCGGACAGGGCCGGTGCCTGTGAACTCACCCTAGGGGGCCATATGATGAGCCACGTGTGTGTGCACTTGAAGTCCATGTGTGTACACATGCCCGTGCTGTGATGTGCAGGCCGGACCTGCTGTGGGTCCCTGTGACTGGACGTTACCTGGGTACACAGCTGTGTGTGTGTGACCGCTGTGTTCTCAGGTGTGTCTGTGTGCGCGTTGGATGTGACCGTCTGCCTGCACGTATAAACTGGGTGTGGGTATGTCTTGGATCCGTGTCTACATGTGCTGAATGTGTGTGCAGGCAACGTGTGCAGGGCCTTGGGCTGGTGACCCATGGTACCTAGGAACACGGGTGATTGTACGAGTACGAATGTCAGTGTGTGAGCTGTGTGTCCACGTCTGTGGGTGTCGTGTGTGTGTGTGCGTGTGCGCGCGCACGTCTACGTCTCTGTATGTGTGACCCAGGGCTGTGTGTGCCTGCAAGTGTGTGACAGGCCATGTGTGTGCGCGCTGGCCCCGCGGGGGCGGCAGCTCCTGCCCGATCCTGCCCGATCGGGCACCGGGCTGGGCTGTGGAGGCCCTTCCCTCCCAGCGCAGAGTCGCGCGGAGGCTCCCTGGGACCCCGGACCACGGCCGCTCTGGCCGCGTATCTCTTCCGCCGGCCAGGCCTCCCTTGGGGGTGTGCGCCCCCGCAGCCCCCGCCCAGACCCCGCCGCCCGTCCCGCTTTGTCTGGCAAAGAAAGCGCGAGGCCGGCCGGGGGGGAGGGGGTGTCTAGACGGCGCGGCCATTGTCCCGAGCGGGGGAAGGGAGAGCGGGGAGGGGGAGGGGCAGGGGGCCCCGGCCGGCTGGGGAGGGGCTCAGGCTGCGGGGACTGGGCGCTGGAGCTGGAGCGGAGCACGTGGGCTCGCGCCCCCGCTCCTTTTCCCTCCCCTCGCGGGGGCGGGGGGCCGGGGTCCCGGCGGCCAAGGGAGGGAGCGGGGCCGCGAGCGGGGAAAGGGGCGCGGGCGCCGCTGCGGCTCCCGCTCCGACTCCAGCTCCGGGTCTTGCCGCGCTCCGGCCTGAGAAGTTTTCCCCGAGTTCAGAGCTCCGAGAACTTCGCGCCCCCTCCCCGTCGCCCGCCGGGCCAGGCCAGGCCGGCCCTGGGTGTGTAGGGGGGCTTTTGTGCGAGGGGTCCCCAGCCTGGGGGTACTGAGGCTCCAATTCGTGACCTTCCCGGGACTCCAGACGGGTGTGCATTGGGAGCGTGCTCCAGATCCTTGGTTCCCCCGATCTCGCGTCCCTGATCCCTGCACCTCAAGCTCCCAGCCCCTGATTCCTGAGTCCCTACACCCCCAACTCTGATCTCTACTGGGCTCGTAATCTGCGGACCTCTGAGGCCCTGCCCCCTCCCCCCATTGAGTCCCTGCCACCCCCCTCCCCCGGGATTGGCACGTAGCCCCCGGACTCCTATGCTCACAGCCCCTGCTCTGGTCCTTGGGGCCAGCCCTCCAGCCCCAGACTCGGGGGTCCTTAAACTCCGCTCTTACCCTCCCCCAACCCACCCACCCAGTCCCGACCGCCAGGTCCCAGCCCCTCACCTGCAGCCCCGGGCCCCGCTAGCAGTAGCAACAGGGGCAGCGCCCGCACGGGCGGCAGCGGTGGCGGCGCCGACATCGGGAGACGGCGGCGGCGGCGGCCCCGGGTCCCCGGCCCCATGGCGGCCGGCCGCGACCCTCCCTCCTCCCTCCTCCCTTCTTCCCTGGGCTCCGGGCGCGTCCCGGGCCAGCCTCCGCGCCGCCAACTTCGCCAAAGTGAGGCTGCCGGGCCGCCCCGCCCCCAGCCCTGGGCGGCTCGCCCCGCCCCGGGGCCGGCCCTGTGCTCCCCCGCCCCCCCACCCCAGCCCGGCCTCCCGGGGTCCCTGCCCACCCTCCACCCACACAGCCTGGGACCCGCAGATCCTTGGAAATTCAGGCCAGCCATGCGGTGAGGCGTGGGCTGAATCCGCAGTGACAGACACACCAGCCTCGTTAACACCCACGCTCCCAACACACACTCAGAGCCCCGGGACGCACACAGAGCCAGGGCACAGACACAGATCCCCGAAAACTGAGGCCAGGCACGTCCTAGGAAACCCATGCACACACAACCACCCTGCCCCATCGCAGACATACGCGCACAGAGCTTCAAGAAGACTGAAAATATAAGACACAAACCCAAAATTCAGGCCCAGCCAGGCCTTAAGCCTGCGGCAGCATTTGCAGCCTCAGACCCCAGACACATATTAGGAAGGAGCCTCATGGATGTGAGTGCACACACACACACACACGCTCACACACACATACACATGCCTTCTTAATCTCAGCTCTCCTGGAAAGCACCCCTCTTCCTCCTTACTACCCTCCGTAAACCCCAAAGGTCTGCCCCAGCCCCCAGCCCCACCCAGCTTTGCTGCTTAGCCTTGCTCAGTTTGATCAACTGCCTTTTCCAAAATCAGTCATGCTCCAAAGCCGCCCTGCAGCCCACTCTGTCCATGTGGTGATAATGGGGACCCTGAAAGGGGCCCCAAGCCCAGCCCTGGAGAAGCCCTCATTCCGAGGAAGAAAAAGCAGGACACAGAAAGGCCCCCAGCTCTGTGGGTTCAGAACTAGGCCAGAGGGAGGGACAGAGTCTGGGAAGGGGTTAGTGAGGGCTCTGCTTGAGGGTAGTTACTTATTTGTTCATTCATTTATTCAACAGGTGCGTATAAATCTCTGGCTTTATGTCTGGCTTTGTTCCAGAGGCTGCGGTATACCTTCCTCCCCCAGAGAGGGCTCCCCAGAGGCGGGTCCAGTGGAGCCCAGCCAGGAAGGCCAAATGAGAGGGAAAACACGGCAGCAGAGACACAGGTCTGCACCCACAGGAGGGAGCAGAGAAAGGAGGAGGAGTGGACAGGTCAGGGGTCACACTCGCCACCATGAGGAGGAGAAAGAGGCAGGCTGTCCCTCCCCCCCCATATTTAGCCGCAGGGAGGAGGGATGGGTTAGGAAGCCTAGGAGCCTAGGGGTGGGTCACCTCTATATAGAGGCTGAGCATCTAGAAGCCATGGTCGGAGATTTTCACCAGGACAGCCCAGAGAGCTTGAGGCAACTTTTAACCTTTTTATTTTAAAATAGTGTCGAATGCAGAATAGCGTGATTTCCATATGCCCTTTGTCTGGATTCACCAACTCTTTCCGCATTGTGCCACATTTGCTTGATCTGAATCAGTTCCTCAGCTTTTCCCTGTCTTTTGTGATATTTGCATGTTGAGAGGATTGAGGCCACTTGTTTCTCAGGACATCCTCCAGCGGCCTGGCCTGCTGGGTCCTCCCACCCAGGGAGTGTGTCTTTGTCCAGAACCACAGGTCCACAGGTCCAGAACCAGGTGATGCTGGCCTCCCCAGTGCCGCGTATCAGGAGGTACCTGACATCAGTTCCTAACACTGGTGATATTAAACTTTGATCACTTGTGTGAAGTTGGCCAGCTTTCCCTACTATCAAGGTACTGTTCTCTTCCCATCCCCTCCTCCTGTTATTAATAAATAAATCTCAGTATCACGTGCAGAGATACTCTGAGAGTATATGAATAGCCTGGTGCCCATCAAACAGTGTTCACCCACTGGGTTGGGCATTTATTGATGATTTCCTCTGAGGATTTTTGACAAAACAGATAAAATTCACATAAAATTAACCACTTGCCATTCAATTTTTTAAAATGTTTATTGATTTTTGAGAGAGACAGAGACAGAGTGTGAGCAGGGGAGGGGCAGAGAGAGAGGGAGATACAGAATTGGAAGCAGGCTCCAGGCTCTGAGCTGTCAGCACAGAGCTGAACTCGGGGCTCGAATCCACAAATGGTGAAATCATGATCTCAGCTGAAGTCGGATGCTTAACTGACTGAGCCACCCTTGCGCCCCTCCACTTGACATTTTTAAGTATACAGCTCAGTGGCATTTAGTGCTACTATCACCCCCATCAAGTTCCAACACATTTCTTTCTTTCTTTTTTTTAAATAGTTTGTCAAGTTGGTTTCCATATAACACCCAGTGCTCATCCCCACAAGTGCCCTCCTCCATGCCCATCACCCCCCACCCCCCGCCACATCCATCAGTCCTCAGTTTTTGTCAGTATTCAAGAGTCTCTCATGGTTTGCCTCTCTCCCTTTCCCCCACCATTTCCGCCCTTCTTCTCCCCCTTGGTCCTCTGTTAAGTTCCTCCTAATCCTCCTATACGTGCACACATATGATATTTGTCCTTCTCTGCCTGACTTATTTCGCTCAGCATAACACCCTCAAGGTCCATCCATGTTGCTACACATGGCCGGATTTCATTGTTTCTCATTGCCATGCAGTATTCCATGGTATAGATAAACCACATCTCCTTGATCCATTCGTCCGTTGATAGACACTTAGGCTCTTTCCATGTTTTGGCTATTGTGGAGAGTGCTGCTATGAACATTGGGGTCCATGTGCCCCTATGCATCAGCACTCCTGTATCCCTTGGGTAAATTCCTAGCAGTGCTATTGCTGGGTCCTGGGGGAGTTCTATTATTCACTTTTTGAGGAACCTCCATGCTGTTTTCCAGAGGGGCTGCACCAGTTTACATTCCCACCAACAGTGTAGGAGGGTGCCCGTTTTTCCATACCCTTGCCCGCATCTAGAGTTCTCTGATTTGCCCATTTTAGCCACTCTGACTGGCATGAGGTGGTATCTCAGTGTGGTTTTGATTTGTATTTCCCTGATGAGGAGGGACGCTGAGCATCATTTCATGTGTCTCTTGGCCATCTGGATGTCCTCTTTGGAGAAGTGTCTGTTCATGTCTTCTGCCCATTTCTTCACTGGATTGTTTGTTTTTTTTGGGTCAGTTCCAACACATTTCTATCACCCCAAAGGAACACCCCATCCCCATAGGGCAGCCACTCTCCAGCCCCTTCCTCCAGCTCCTGACAGCCACCAAGCGGCTTTCTGTTTCTATGGGTTTGCCTGTCCTGAACATTTTATATACATGGAATCAGACAGCACGGGGTCCTTGGTGTCTGGCTTTTTTCACTCAGCATAATGTTTTTGAGGTTCATCTACCACCATAGAACATGAGCCAGTTCTCAGTTTCATATGGCTGAGTCATATTCCATTGACTGGCTGTACTGTATTTTGCTTATCCCTTCATCCATTAATACCCTGGATGATTTTTAAATGCTGGAAGAGGAAGAGCGGAAGAAGGCAGAGAAGTACTATTAGTCAGAAAGAAGAAGCATGAAGGGCCGAGGGTGACAGGTGAATGACTGGCCGCAGCTTGGGGGCCAGAGATGACCCCCCCGCAACCCCCTACCCTCACACTGCTGAGGCTGGTAGATGGGTCAGCCCCGTGGGACAGGAAGTGAGGATTCTCTGCCACTCCCATCTTCTGGATGCAGCTCCTAGGGGAGGGACTATCTGCCTCTCTTATGGTGACTTGCTGGAAGCTTTCTAGAGGAAGAACCAATATTAGGACCCAGGCCTGAGTGACTCCAGGCCACAAGGAGTATCAGGGGGTGGGGGTGGGGTGGGTTGGGTTGGGAATCAGAGAAAGGGATAACTGTTGCACAAGAAAGAGCACAGCCTGAGTCATAGTGAGTGTACTGAGTCAATAGACCCTAGGGCAGGTGCACTCCGGTGCCCATCAACCCAGGAGGAAATCCAAGCCCCTGGGCCCTGCTTTCAGAGCCTTCAGACTGGCCTTACCCTCTGCAGCCCTTCCCCTCTCATCATCATACTGATTCACTGTCCCTCCTCACCCAGCAGGCCTGTGCTCTCGTGGCCTTTGTCCAGGTTCTTCCTTCTGCGGGGACACCCAGCTAGTTACAAGGACCCTGTGCTTCCTCCCCAAGCAGGAACTCACAGCGAGTGTTCTCTTCAAAAATGTATTTTCTTGGGGCGCCTGGGTGGCTCGGTGTTAAGCGTCCGACTTCGGATCGTGACCTCACGACCTCACAGTTTGTAGGGTCAAGCCTTGCGCTGGGCTCTCTGCTGTCAGCACAGAGCCCCCTGAAGATTCTGTCCCCCTCTCTCTCTGTCCCTCCCATGCATGTGCTCTCTCTCTCTATCAAAAATATTAAGAAAAACATTTTATTTTTTATTTTTTTAATATTTTTTTATTTATTTCTAGGAGAGAGAGAGAGAGACAGCGTGAGCAGGGGAGGGTCAGAGAGAGAGGGAGATACAGACTCTGAAATAGGCTCCAAGCTCTGAGCTGGCAGTCAGCACAGAGCCTGACGCGGGGCTCGAACCCACAAACCGGGAGATCATGAACTAAGCGAAAGTCGGACGCTTAACCACCGACTAAGCCACCCAGGCGCCCCTAAGAAAAACATTTTAAATGTATGTTCTTTCAGTTATAGGAAATCTCTGCTATTTCCCACAATGCCTCCCCTTTGCCCATGCTGGTCCCTCTTTCTTCCAACCCCCCATCCCTGTGCCTGGTGAACTCCTTTTACTCTTCAAGGTTTCAGCTCTCTGTCCCCCAGGCAGAGCCCCCCTGGGCTTTCCCACACCCTCCTGCTTTCTGTATCAGTCTCATCCACAAGGGGCTGGGGTATCTATGCCCTGCTCTGTATCTCCCCCTAGACTGGGAGCTTCCCAGGAACCAGGCATCACACAGCATGATCTGGGGACAGAGAGGGTGACATGGAAGGGTTTGGTGACTCAGGAATTGGCTGAAGGAGTTAGGATGCCCAATCCAGAAGGGCTACCACAGGGGGGCCAGACCACTATCTTCAGTACCATTCTAGAACTCTGGGGGTCCAGAAAAGGGTTCAAGGTCCAAGGGCAAAGGTAGGGGCTTCGGGAGGTGGGCTAGCTGCTCCCCTGAGCCCTCTGAGAAAGGACGTTTTTCTGGAATGGATGTCCTAAGAGGTACTGAGCTGCCCATCAGAAGGAGCAACCAAGGAATCTGGACCCACATTTTGCTAGGCAGAAAGTCTAGAGTCTGTGACTCTGCTGCCCCGGTGGCCTCTGGTTCCATAGCAAACAGAGAAGGAAAGGGGGCAATATTAGTGAAAACATAGGCTGAGGTCAGCATGGGTGGAGTGGACACAAATGACAGACACCTTTACGGAGTCCCTTCAGGGTGTCAATCCCATGTCAAGTCCCCATGACTCAGCAAGTAGAATGTGGAGTCCTGGCTCCAGGATCCCGCTGCCCTCCAGCCACAGTGGCAGAATCAGCCCAAGGGGTCCGGACTCGTGGGGGACAGGATTGTCTGAAGCCACCATTCCCACAGCCTTGCAGTGGGCTGCCACGCAGTTCCCAGTGTGGTGGGGCTTGGGCGGGGGTGGGGTGGGGGGAAGTTTGAGCCCTCTCCCTGCCCTTGCCTGCCGCCTTGGCCCAGGACTGCATTTCTCCTCAATAAGCTCAGTCCCCAGGGACACAGGACCTGGGGCCAGGCCAAGACACAGCTGCCAGGCCCAGGCCGATGACCGGGAACCTGAGAACGTGCCCTCAGCTTCTCCTCTAGGGACCACAGTCCTGCCCTCTGCACCAAAGCTGGGGCCAGGCCCCCAGGCCCAGGCAGTGGGCCATGAGAGCCCGACAATGACCAGCAGGGGTGAGGGCTGCTGGGTGCGGGCCCTGGGCAAGAGGAAAGGCTGGACTCCAGGGGGCTGTTGGCCATAGACTCAACCAGCTCTTGTGGCCACTGCCTTCGGAGGGCTCTCTCATGCTCCAACCCTCTATGGCTCCCCACTGCCCAGAGTGACACCCTTCTCACCCGACCAGTGTTGGCACAGGCTGCGTCCACCATTGGGATCTCTTTTCTCAAACCCTGAAGGCTCCTTTCGCCTGGCGGTTCACTCCGCCCCTCCAGCTTTCCTCCCCTTCATTCATTCGTTCGACAGATATTCATTCATTCGACAAACATTTTACTGACAATCTATCAAAGGCAGACAAGCTCAGTTCGTTGAGCATGTGGCTCATGACTTCAGCTCAGGTCACGATCTCACAGTTCGTGGGATCCGGCCCTGCATCAGGCTCCGTGCTGACAGCACTGAGCCTGCTTTGGATTCTCTCCCTCTCCCCCTCTCTCTCTGCCCTCCCTTGCTCATGCTCTATCTCGCTTTCTCTTTCAAAATAAATAAACTTAGGGGTCGCCTGGGTGGCTCAGTCGGTTAAGCGTCCAACTTTGGCTCAGGTCACAATCTCAAGGTTCCTTAGTTCGAGCCCCGCGTCGGGCTCTGTGCTGACAGCTCAGAGCCTGGAGCCTGCTTGGGATTCTGTGTCCCCTTCTCTCTCTCTCTCTGCCCCTCCCCTGCTCACATTCTGTCTCTCAAGAATAAATCAACATTTAAAAAAACCCGAAAACAACTAAACTTAAAATTTTTTTAAGTTAATAAAAAAGAAAAGAAAAACAAGAAGGCAGACAAGTAAGAACCATGGACTGTGGCCCGAGGGAAGGAGAGATTTCAGTGTCGGGGATGGGTCGGCAGGACAGGCCTCAGTGTGTTAGCATCTGTCTTGCTCACTGTTGCATCCCAGGGCCTAGCCGAGAGCCCGGCCCACGTAGGTGAAACAACGATCAGTTGATCGAATGAACCTGCCAAGTACATTTCAGTGCAGAGGGGGCCCCAGGGGTGGGACCTGAATGTACCCATTGGCAGCTCTGAGGCTGCCCCCATTAGATCAGGACTTGGTCAGAGGAAGGGATGAGGGCTGGGGCCGGGAGGGGGTTCTCGGAGGAGGAGAGGGGGTGAGAACTGAGTATGGAAGAGAGTGAAGAGAAGGGAACTCACTTCTGTTGAGCAGCTGCGGGCCCTGCTGCTCTGGAGGCCACCCCTGGCCCCTTCTGGAGGTAGTGGTTTCCCTTTAGGACCCTCCACTGGGTGGGACATCCACTGGGCGTCGTGGCCACACAGGCCCTGGTGGTCCGTGTGCACAGCCTTCCTCCAGACCCCTCTCCTCCTGCTCAGGTCTGAACCATGACGCCCTGATGTCCTCTGCCTGTCCTTGGCTCCCCAGCCCTCGGAGCTTGTCCTTCTCCCTATAAGCGCGGCACTTGTCCGTCTGCTTCAGAGAAGGGAAATGCCTCCCCAGGGCTTTTCATTGCCTCTTCCCTCGGCCAGAGGCTGAGCCCTCTTCCATGACAAAGTGAAGTTCACAGGAATACGCTGCAAGTGCTCCTCTCACACTGCCCCACCCCCAAGCTCCTGACTCTCTACCCTCTACCCCCCTTTCCTTTGCCCCTGCTTCGTTCTTCTCCTCCTCCACCCAGTCCGTGCCCCCAGAGGCTGACCTCTACCGGCTGCATCAATGGACGGCCTTGTCCTTGGCTTTCAGGTGGGTTTGGCCAATAGCAGGCACTGGCAGAAGATGAAGCCAGAGGAGAGAATGGGGTATTAATTCTCCTGCATCCCTTCCTGTAGGGTCAGCTCCTCTGGCTGCAGCACTTGACCAAAGGCCCTGTCTGCATACATCTGTGCTTGGGTTCTTTTTTTTTTTTTTTTAATTATTTTATGTTTATTTTATTTATTTTATTTTTATTTATTTCTAGGAGAGAGAGAGACAGCGTGAGCAGGGGAAGGTCAGAGAGAGAGGGAGATACAGAATCTGAAATGGGCTTCAGCCTCTGAGCTGGCAGTCAGCACAGAGCCCGGCGTGGGGCTCGAACCCATGAACCGCGAGATCATGACCTAAGCGAAAGTCGGACGCTTAACCGACTAAGCCACCCAGGCGCCCCTGTTTATTTATTTTTGAGACAGAGAGGGAGAGAAATATAGAGTGCAAACGAGGAGGGACACACACACACACACACACACACACACACACACACACACACAGAATCTGAAACAGGCTCCAGGCTCCGAGCTGTCAGCACAGAGCCTGACGCGGGGCTTGAGCTCATGAACCATGAGATCACGGCCCCAGGCGAAGTCGGATGCTCAGCTGACTGAGCCACCCAGGCGCCCCTGTGCTTGGGTTCTAACACCCCTCTTCCCTCTTGTCTGGTCAGGGGGACCAAGAGACCGTAACGGCTGTCCATGGGGTGCTTGCCCCTTTGGTTTCTCCAAACCCTGCCCACTGTATGGGGTCCCTGTAGCAAACCTGTCTCAACTTACCCCATTTGCATGTGCCACTTATTCCCCCTAGGCTCACAGCTGGGGTCCCTATTCTTCCCTCCTCACTCCTGCTGAAGGGTGCTCAGAACGCCCAAGTCTTGTGTCTTCCGCCTTCACTCCCAGCTTCCCTTCCTCACAATGTGCGTGGCTCATTCTTTTCAATCTGTCAGCGGCTTGTGAAACCGTGGGCGGTGCCCCTCCTCCTTGACATCCCCTGCCCCCCCCCTGCTGGGGCATCACGCTTGCCTGCTTCCCCTCCTAACTCGGTGGTTTCTCTGCTCTGCTTGTCCCTTAGATGTTGCGGCCCCAGGGGCTCAGCCTCCAGTCTTGTCTGCTCTGTTCTGGAGAGACTTCATCTTCTCCCGCTTCGGCACCCCTCTGCCCCACCACACACGGATGCTCCCTGGTATCTTTGTTTTTAATTCACAGATGCTTCTAGGTCCTTGCCCGGGGGTCCAGGCCCCTCAGACTGACCGTGCCTTCCAAACGTGCTTCTGGTCTTTCCTTCGTATCTGCTCGTCACCCAGAGCCTGGATTTGGGCCTCATCCTTTGTGGCCTGGACCACGCCCATCTCCCCCCAGCCCTCCCAACCCTGTTTTGCCCCTCGGGTCCTGCCTCTTCACCAGCCCCCAAGTAATATTCCAAACACACAGACCTATCCGGAACCCTTTCCTGCTGGCCCCTGGGGTTCACGCTCCTGGCCTGGTGTTTGAAGTCCACGGCTTCCAGTCCCAAACTTCCCGCCCAGCCTCACGGAACACTAAGTCAGCTGAGCATGGAGGCTTCCGTGGGTTGGGGCACATCCTTGCTGGGGGTAGCTCCGAGGTTGCCTCCTCCACGGAGCCTTCCCATCCACTCCTCAAGTAAAGCCCCGCCCCCCCCTTTGCTTCCTCCGCCTCCCTAGCCCCTCCTCTTGTGCGCGGTCAAAGGCTTTGAGCCGGTAGCAGGACAGATGAACGAGTGAGTGAGTGAGTGAGTGAATGAATGAACGATTGAAGGCAGTCTGGAGGCGGGAGCTCTGAGCAGGGAAAGGGAGTCGGCAAGCCTGGGAGGGGCCTCAGCCGCCCCCCTCCAAACCCTCCGGGTCCCTGCTCCTCTTGGAAAGGAGGCGCGCGCCCAGCCCCTCCCCCGGGAGCAAGGCGCACCCCGATTGGCTCAGGCTGGCTTCGGCCGAGTCACGAGTCTCTATTGGCTCGCCAGCCAGGACTCTGCCCAATCGCCGCGATGAATTCCCCCCCACCCCCAGACTCGGACTCCCTCCCGCAGCCGAGGAGGCGGAAGACGGCGCCTTCTTGTTACCCTGGCAACCGTCAGCGGACCCGTCGCCCCAGCAACTGTCCGAGGCCTCCCGTCAGCCTTCGCCTGGGCCCCTCCAATCACCCAGACAACCGCTACCCGTTCCGGTCAACCATCAGCCCTTTCCCCATCACCCTGGCAACCGTCGCCAGACCCACCGCCCCCTGGACACACCATCCTCATCCTGCCCGCAGGCCTCCTCGCCCCAGACCTCCACCCCAGGCTCGAGGTCGCGGGGTCCCCTTCCCCTCCTGCCCATCTCCTCGCCGCCAAGGGGCACTGTTCCCACCCTGGAAGTGGAGGCCCCGAGGTGGGTCGGGCGCTGGGGACCCCGGCTCCCGTAGGGCCTCCGGGCCGCCCGGTGCAGAGGCAGTGCATGGCCCCCTGACTGTCTCCCGGCTCGCACTCTTGCGTGGGACTGTCCAGCCACAACAGGGAGCTTTTCAAAATGCAAGCCATGTCCCTCCCCTGCTGAAAACCCTCCCCTGGCTCCCCTTGAGAATCGAATCCAAACTCCTCACAGCCCCTGGCGCTCTGGCTGTGGCCTCTTCTCCTCTCTCGCTCTGCACTAGCAGCCACTAAGCCCCACGACGTACTCAGTAGCCCAGGCTTCTTTCCACCTCCAACCTTCCTATTTACTGCTTCCCACTCCCCGAAGTGTGTCCCCCAGGTAGGGAAGCCTTTCCGGAGCCGTCAAGACACTCACCTAGCTCTCTATGCCCGTTCTGTTAACTCCAGAGTAAGGCTGTGTTGTTCACTCCCCGGGGCCTAGATCAGTGCCTGACGCACATGATGGATGAAAAGGATGTTATGTTAGAGACAAGAGAGTGCAGAAGGGGATGACCAACGGGCAGGCTTTAGCCAGCCAGGCCCATCCCAGGGAGAAGAGAATGTATTTCTGAGGTTGCAGGTCCCCAGAGAGATTCATCACCATTTGTCATAACAAGGTCCCCAAAGGCCAGGCCAGGGCTGGGGAGACAGAAGGGCCGTGACCAGCCTGAGGCTGGATGATTCACCCTCTCCTTGTCTCACCCTCATCTGGAGGTTGGAGCCAGAGCCCCCACCTCCCCCCACCCCTGCCCGAAAGACTCAGCAGAAACTGTGGTTAATTTGGAGAAGATTCCGGAACTGGAGAGGCAGGTCTCAGACTTCAGATTGTCCTTCAGGGAGCCGGTCCCTTCCTGTGCCCCGTCCAGAGTCTCAAACATCCACCCTAACAAGGCCTAGAGCTGTTTTTCAATGGATCTGACGCAGCGATCTCAGGGATCTTTCCCAGGCCACAGCTAGAGACCTTGACCTTACAAGGCCCGGAGTCCCAACCGGAAGGAAGATGGTGGGAGCCACCCAGGGCCTGGCTAGACAGGAGGTCACACACGCACCTGCTTCGCACATGAGAGTCCTCCCTTGGTGAGCTGGTCAGGTAGCCAGGTACAGACACCCCTCTTCTGTGAGTACCTTCATCAGCACTGTCCAATAGAATGCTTTATGTTTATGTGTCAACGGAGCCCTTGAAGTATGGCTACAGTGACAGAGGGACTGGAGTCTTAATCGATCATATTTTAATTCACTTGCATTTAAATCGAGGCAGCCAGATATGGCCGCCAGTACTCTATTGGACAGAACAGCTTTTAGCTGAAGACTCAGACTGGAGGTGAAAGCCGGGGTTGGGAAGGTCAGCTCTGGGGGGAGGCCGCTGGCAGAAAGGGGGGGGCCTCCCGAAGGGGAGAGGTAGGTCACTGCACCCAGCTCCGCAGAGGAGAGGAGTACTGGGTCCCCCAGGGCTGAGGTGCTTGCTCCCGTGCACAGTACACTCACACCGGTGTGTGAGCGTGCAGCTTCGTGTGCCTGAGGGCATCCACAGACACGCTCTCGTGCGGTCTAGGAGTCCCACGCCTGTGCGGGACCCAGGGATCATCCAGGGGACACACAGGCCAGGGAGCGAGGGCCACTAGTCCAGCAGGTCTTGCAAGAAGGCCCACATGTACTGGTGCATCTCCTCGGGGTTGCTCTGGGGGATCCAGTGCCCCACGCTCGGCAGGATGTGGGCCTCCAGCCGGCCGGGCACAAAGCGACTGGCGATGGCTCCCACCAGCCCCTGCTCGAAGTAGGTGTCCTTCTCTCCCCACAGCAGCAGCGTGGGCACGGCCAGCTCCTGGGGCTCCAGGGGGAAGTTCCTAGGGCCAAGACAGGGAGAAGAATAACGGTCCCGCCACCCCCCCCGGCCCCCAGAACTCTCCCAGACTTCCACCCTGGGGCTGGTCTCACCTGAAGAGGTTGCGGTAATAGTTGAGGGGCCCAGTAAGGCCACCCGGCTGTGAGAAGTAGTAAAGGAAGGCTTCAAGCTCGCTGGGGGTTAAGTGTGGGATGCCTGTCTTGTGGTGTGTGAGGCTGGTCTTCAGGATCTGGGTACACGCAGGACTACGGGTTCAGCGCCCGCTCGGCCAGTCGGGCCCCTCCCCTCCCCCCACCTCCAGGCCTTCGCCCCGCTGCACCTGGAAGTCAGACATGGACAGTAATTTCTCCGGCAGCCAGGGAAGCTGGAACAGGAACACGTAGTTGGAACGGAAGAACTGGGCGATGTGGCGTATAGAGTAGTCTGCGGGCGGCAGGGGGAAAGGCGGATGCGAGGCCTGGGCCTGGGCTGGCTGCGCGCCCTCACGCGCCTACGTGCACCCAGGGCAGGCACACTCCTGAATGTCATCGCATGCCTGACTGACCCTGTGGGGTGACTTGACGCTCCTCCTGGCCGGGGGACCGGTGTCCCTCCCTGCCGAGGGGTGGCTGCACCCGCAGAATGGGGGGCCCCGCCCTCTGCAGTTCCCAGGAGCCCCCAAAACCACCGGCACGCTTCCCTTTCCCAGGTCTGGATGCATTTCCACATTTATTGAGCACCTACTGTATGCCAGGAGCAAATGGAACAAACAAAACTCCCTTTGCCCCCAGAGAGCTGACAGTCTAGAGACAGACAAGAAACACCAACGAGGAGGGTGAGAGACAGAGGGAGAGAGAGAGGGAGAGCGGGAGAGAGAGGCCGCGCACCAGGGAATGTTCTGGGAATTAGACTCAGGTGATGAGAAGGGCATCTGCTTACTCATCTATGCCTTCCTTGCCAGAACGAAGACATTTAGCCTCTCTTGCCTCAGTTTCCCCAACTGGATCACGGAGATAACGACACTTTCGTATGCACAGAGGCTTGCGTCGGTTATGGACGCAAAGCCCCTTGTCAGAGCAATTACCTGCAAGCGCTCCAAACCTGTGAGTTACTCCTGAGTGTACTGTCACCGATTGCAGATTGGGAGCATCGTGCGTGTGCCCCGGCCCGGGAGTGTTGACCGGTGGACAAGGAAGCGTAGACACAGAGACAAGCCCCTTGGCACAGGCATATCCCAGCGGCCTGGACTCCCCAACACACCTTGGTACACAGACATAGGGGCAGCCCCGACAACCACCATCCGCGTCACCAGGGATGGGTGGTAGATGGAGAAGTTCCAGGCGAGGAGCGCGCCCCAGTCATGGGCCACCAGGATGCACTTGGAATAACCTGGAGGGTGAGAGGAACCCGCGTCAGTGAGATGCCAGGCAGAGGCGAGGCGAGGCGAGGCAGGTGTGAGGGAGGCCAGGCCTGGGACGGGGGTATCCGCACCCAGGCCCAGGATGATGTCCTGGATGTCCGCCGTCAGCAGGTCGATAGTGTAACAGTCAACATCGCGAGGTGCATCTGAGGAGCCGTATCCCCGTAGGTCCACGGCCACCACGTGGAACCGGCTCTGGAACTCCCAAAGCTGGTAGCGCCAGGAGAACCTGTCAGGCGGGTGGAGAGGGAGGTTGAGTCAGGGTCCCGGGGCTGCACCTCCACCCTCCGCCCAGCGGGGGCTTTTGGTGACCCCACCTCCCTGCCCTGGACTTCCCAGAAAGGAAGAGGGGGGAACCCCAGGCCGAAGGCAAGGTCAGCTGCGCTCTGGGTCCAGGGCAGCCTCAACACCGATACCCCTCTGTCCTATCTCCGTAGGGGCGTTCCTGGAAACGCCCGTCGGCCAGCACCCCGACCGTATGCCTTGTGGCCCCAGTCTACCCAGCCCGCCCCGGTGGCCCGAGCTGCACCTCTAGCTCCACCTGCGGCCTTGGGCTCCCCAGGCCCCCAGGTTTCAGACTTACCAGTTCTCCGGGAAGCCGTGCAGAAACAGCATGAGGGGCCCGTTGCCACGTCCAGCAGAGACATAGTGGAGGCGCAGGCCCGAGCTCTGGGGGAGGGCACGGTCTGAGGCCTGGGGAACCCCTCCTCACTAGGCTTGACACCCCCCTCCCCGCCCCTTCCGGCCAGGCGCCGACCCATAGTTAGATTCGGCCGTTTGCTGCCTGCTCACCCGGGCCGGCCCCCTCAGGCCCGACCTCCCGGGGTCCTCGAGCCCCCACCCCAAGCCCCGACGGCCCCCCACAGCCGCCCGCGCCCGCGCGCCCACCTTGAGGGTCAGGAAGCAGTGTTCGCCCAGCGTGGGGTCGCTCAAGCAGGCGGGTGGGGTGCGCCGGGGGCGCCCGCAGCAGCCGCGCCGGGGCCGGCACAGCACGTGCGTGAGCGCGATGCAGCCGTAGACGGCGGCGGCCACCAGCGCCGCGGAGAACACGAGGCTCCACATGAAGGCGCGCAGCAGCTTCAGAGTGACGCGCGACGGCGCCAGCAGCGCTGTCACCACCAGCTCCGGCATGTCGGCGCGCCCCGGGACCACTTCGGCGCTGCCTGCGGGGGTGTGGGCGGGGGGAGACAGCAGCAGCAGAGAGGCGGGATCCGGGCTGGGGAGCCCACCGCCTTTGGGCTGGGGTCCCTCCGTGCCTTCGGGGCTTAAGCAACGCGCCGAGACAAGAGGCGGGAGGCTTAGACCGAAACCGCCGCCGCACACGACTCACCTAAGTGCCAGGTAAACACCTGGGCTCGACGGGGAGCGAGGCTAGGGTGAGGGGATGGAGCCTGCGAGGACCAGGCTTCCGAGGCTTTGAGGAGGGGGAAGAGAATTGAGGGCGGGGCCTAGGCAAGCGGGGGAGGGGGTTCCTAAGGGGGCGGGGCCTAGTAGGACTCCCGCCGCGAGTGGGTGGGGATATTAAATCTAGATAGGGAGATTGATGTCTGGACTAACAGGGGATAGATAAGGAGGTGACTCTAGAGAGATGGGCGGGGCCTGGGGCGAAGGGGCGGAGCAATGCAGGGTAGGTGCGGCCTACGCGCCGGAACCCTGGACCCACCTTGACCTAGGAGCTGCGTAAGAGGCGTGGCTTAGAGGGTGGGCGGGGAGAGGGTGGAGCCCAGGCGAGGCGGGGCCTAAAGTTGGGCGGGAGAAGGCGGGAGGCTGGGCCTTGATGGTTTGGGTGAGAGGGCTGGGTCAATAAGCTGGGGGTCGGCCCGGGTCCGGGCCACTGACACGGGGGGCGGGGCCGGGACCTAATATGGCGGGGCGGGCGGGCGCGGAAGCGGAAGGAGGGGACAGGTAGTGCCTTGGCTGGGATTAGGGGGGAGGCGCGGGCGGTCGCCGCAGCCCAGAGAAGACTTGGGAGCCCCTGCCGCCGCCCTTCGAATCTCCCCTCCCTGGAGCGCGCGGCCCTGTCCATGGCCTGGCTGGATGAGACCTAGCAGCACCCTCACCCAGGCCTGGTTCCAACGGCGGGTCCAGTGGCCTCGACCCCGGGCAGGCCTCCAGTTAGTCCAGTGCCCGTCAGCCCCGCCCCTTGCACGGCTGTGATTGGAGGACGGTGGTCATTGACGTGCGGGTGACAGGTCTCGCCGGGGAGCCAATCGGCAGGTGTGGAGGCTGGGATGGGGGGGGGTGGGGGTTCGCCGGTGGCGACCAATAGAGACGCAGAGACCCTAACTTCTAGAGGGCCGACCCGGGCCGGGGAGCCGGAGGACCGGGCCGGTTGTGTCCCTGGGGCTGCCAGAAAGAGGAAGTAGGGCAGGATCGGTCGAGAAAGCCGACAGGGCAGCTTCTTCTTCCTGTTTTGGCACCTTCCCCCAAGATCCTGAACATTTCATGGTCACTCATCGTTTAACCCATATGACAACCCTATTAAGTGTACGTACTATTATCACATCCCTGTATTACAGACGACGAACCTGAAATTCGGGGATTAAGTTATTTGCCTAAAGCCATACAACTTGCTGAACAGGACTTTCGAAAAAAGCAACAATCTGGGGCTCTACCTCTCCCGTCCGGAGGCAGCCACTGGAACGCTTTTAGCTTTCTTCTGGTGGTTACCCAGACATCTTGATAGGCTTGTGTGGCCATTTCTTGAGGACCAGTTGAGGGCGTTCATTAGGCATGGACTTGCTCCTCCCCATCACCGGACGGACCCTACCCATTTTTAGTTTTCCTATTGGTTCACTCTAACTTTAAGTGACACCCCTCTCGTTATTTTTGTCACCTCTCACCGCTAACCTTTACCTTTGTGTTGTTAGACTGCTAAACATGACACCGTCCTGGGCCCATAATTAAATCTCTGGGTTCCTACTTAAAAGGAGAATGGTGGTTTATGTGGTTCCGGCGCGGTCAACAATGTATCTCAGCACCGGGTAGACGGCTATGATTACATGGCCTGTATTGTACAAAGGTTTATTCTCCCTGTACTTAGTACCTTTCTTTTCTTGCACGATTAGGCTGGATCACAGCTTCGGTTTCTTTTACACTTTCCATCAAATCAATCCTCCAACCACTGGGTGATCCCAGTATCCCTCGTGAGTCCTCTGATTTGGCTGCGTGGCTGGTGGGAGTCCGGGGATCGCCCTTCTTCCTCTGCCACACACAACCGCCTCCCACCATCTCCATACCCCAGCTTTGCCCTCAGACAAAAAGACAGCAGTAGTCACAGGATGGTTAATTTTATATTCAGTACAAATGTTTATTTTTGCAATGAGAACTGCACAAAAAAAAAAAAAAACCTTTAGTATATAAGTGAAAAGTCTACGAATTCCCTTCTACAAATGTCTAAAGTGTTTAATACAAGTCTCAGATTCACTGACATAATTATTGGCCAAGCGATCCGTGCATACAGTACAGTAGGGGCTTGTACACACCTCTTACTCTTGTATAGGACTAAGATTTCTAGTACTGTGGGAGGGAATGGGAAATGGCCAGAAAAATTAAATAGTAGATCCAAGTTCTAATTACAACCCAGTTAGAGGAACACCCATCAGGGAGGTGTGGAGAGGGCCGTGGCAGAGTTTTAAATCTTTAGAAGGAAGGTGCAGACAAAACCATTTCTCCAGCTACACGGTTGGACCTGGCCTGGGGAAGTTACTGAACATAACACGGGACAGAAACGAGGGGGTGGGACGAGATGGAAGAAACCCCAAAGAACTGATGCGAGTCCCCCCCACTTGAACCAGCCCGGTGGCACATGGAGGAAGTGCCTGCTGGGGGGCGGGGCAAGGGTGAGGAGAGCGGGGGCCTCTGGCCGGATGCCCAAACTACAGAACCCAAACACAAGATGATACGAGGGCTTTTCTGGCTGAAACAGAAAGGGAAGTAGGGGCTAAGAAACAGTGCTAGAAATGGTTACGTTTCTGCACATGTGATACTTTCGTCTTACATCCTAGGGGCCGCTCTTGGGTGCGCCTTGTGGCACACCGCTGGGCACACAGGTGCGGGTGGCAGGGTGGCCACAGCGCGGGACCTCTTGGCAGGCAGGTGTGCGTGCGCGTCTATGTGCATGGGGCAGGGGAGGATCCCGTTCTGGGGGGGATGTACGCTTCTCTAAGAACGTCTGGTTAACCCTGAGCTTAAATGAAAGGAGGAGCTAAGGTAGAGGAAGGCAAGGTGGCAGAAGTGGCCCAAGTCCTCTGGAGAGTGGGGGACCAGGATGGAGGAGGGCGGACGGGGGAAAGACTGTCTGGAGTCTGGCCAGGTTCTGCTGGAGCATGTTAACCCCGCTAGGAGACCAGGGTCCACGGGAGGAATGGGTACCTGGGCTCCCTGTCACAGCTTCAGCTTGGTCACAGGAGATGGCCTAGGTGGCCCTGGTGGTAGTTCTCATACACAGGGGGTTTGGGATGGGGGCTGGGGGGGCTGGGCCTAACCTAGGCAACAGGTTGTTCACAAAGAAATGTCAGGAAGACACCAGCATTAAAAAAGAGAGATGTGTTTATTCCATGATCAGTACAGACCAAATGCATATTCACCGTATGAAAGTCAAACCAGTCAGTGACTCCAGAGTTTGGCCAACACTGAGGCACCAGCGTCGTGGTGTAGAGTGGGTTCTCATGGCACACGTAACCTCACCAAGGGCTCCAATTACAAAATTAAAAAAAAAAAAAAAAAAAAAAGAAAAAGAAAAAAAAAACGTAGGGGAAGCGGCAGCCGGCTGGTCGGGCTGGGTGGGGCGCCTCTGCCTCGGAGGTCTGCGCCCCCAGCCCCTGGTGCCCGCCTCGGCCCCTGGCCCTTCCTTTCCTGGTTAAAAACAACTCAAAACAGATCTGACATTAAAAAAACAAAGGAGGAGGGAGGGGAAAGAAAACATGGCTTTATAATTAAAAATAGACTAATAAAGTTTGAAACTGAGTAAAATATAGGCAGTTTTTTTTTGTTTTGTGTGTTTTGTTTTGTTTTTTGTGGGTTTTTCTTTTTGAGTTTTTTTTACACCAGTTTGGTGGAGTCACCAACAAACTTCAAACAAAGATATGCCAACTATGTTCACTACACAGTACAGCCACGGTCACACACTACCCACAGCGCGGTGGCAGCCGCCGCTCAATGAGGAGACGATCACACCATTTCGGAGAGAAGCAGTGCCATTGTGTCTGGAGGAGAAGAGAGAATTAAAAATAAAATAGAATCCAACAAAAAATATATATATAGAAAAAAAAAACCCAGAAACACAGGTGGGAAGGAACTGACTTTGGTTGGTGGCCTCACTCACCAGGCGAGGCCGGCCCACACACGCACGTGTGACAGTCACCTCGCTCCAAATTGCCATGGACACACACACACCTCCACGGCACTATTCCCTTTTGCACAAGCGAACACTTACAGAGAGCGGCTCTCGATTAAAGGCTTGTGGGGGGAGGGGAGGGGTGGGGTATGTTCAAGGCAAAGTCAGTGCCAGCAAGGGGGTGGGCCGGCGCCCTCGCCCGCCTCCAGCTCGCTCGGGCCTGCCCTGGCCTCCTGGGAGCGGGCGGTGGTGGCTGGGGTGTGGGGGGAAGGACTCCTGGTGGGCAGGACGTCACGAACGTCACTTTCTCGGGGACAGAAACCAGTCACGGTGGTGGCGGCAGCAACATTGTCCTGTGTATACTGTGTAGACATTTGGCGGAGAGCAGGGCCTCTGCCCTGCACGCGGGGACGCGCGGCTTGGGTCTGGCCGGCACTGGCTCGTGGCGAGGCGTGCTCTGAGCTGACGTCCTGTGAGGGGGTGGTGGGTGGCGGGCTGTCCGGCTGGCTGTAAGGCAGACAGGCTCTGCGATCCTCAGCTGCCCGTCAGGCCTGCCCCGGGCATAGCATGCAGGAGGGCCAGGCCCGGAGACACCCCCTCGCCGCTGCTACCGCCTCCACTGCCGCCCCTAACACTATGGAGAGTCAACGTTTTGTCAGAAAATCAAAGTCAGAAGTCACCTAGGTGCTCTCAGAAAAGATTTTCTTCAAATATTGACAATAGATCACTCTGGAAATTCATGTCAATGGTAGCTGCCATCTGGAGGGGAGAGAAGGGAAGGAGCAAGTGAGAAGAGGTGCCCTACCCTGGCTACAGCTTCCAAACTCCCGGCCCCTCACCCTCTTCCAGCACTGGCCATGCCCTCAGGGCCCACACCCAGGAACCTCGGCACCGGCCCTGAGGCCAGCGCAGTGCGGAGGAGCAGGAGCCCTGCTGTCCCGAGGCCCCACCCCATGGGTGCTCACCCCACCTCTCGGACACGGACTGCCTCCACCCCGCCGTTCGTGGTTCCCTCTCCTGGCCCCTCCAAGGGTGGATTCCTGCCCAGAGGCCCCCCACTCACCGCTTCCCGGCGCCTTCGCTCCTGCTCCCGCTTTCGGGCCAACTCCCTCTGCTGGTCCAGCATGGACTGGGGCTGGGAGCTCTGGGCCTGGGGGGCGGCGGCGGCGGCGGCCACAGCGGCCGCCTGCTGCTGCTGCTGCTGCTGCTGCTCCTGCCGTTGCTGCTGCTGCTGCTCCTGGCGCCGGCGCGCCTCCTCGTGGGCTCGCCGGGCCTGCTCCAGCGCGTCCTCGTCCTCTCGGCTCCTGAGGGGAGCAGGCCAGAGCAGCCAGTGAGCAGGGGAGGGCGGCAAGCGGCGCAGAGCAAGCCCCGGAACACCCCAGGCTGCCTGCAGCCGCAGCCCACCTCATGCGCTCCTGCCGAAGCCGCTCCTTCTCCTTTTCGGCGTGCTCAGCCTGCGCCTTCAGGGCCTTCTCGCGCTCCTCCTTCTCCCTGGCGGCCCGGCGGAACTGCTCGAAGCTGTCACTCGAGGACTTGGCTGTGGAGGACGGGGTGGTGGGATGCTTCTGCACCAGGCTAGCCCAGGAGCCCATGTTCTTGATTTTTAAGTCCTGCCGGGTAGAGAAACCACAGGGTGGGGGTGAGGGGCCCTGCCACGTCTGGACTCCTCCCAAGAGGCCCAAAGCCTGAGGGCACACCCGCTAAGGTGCCTCCCAGGAGTGAGGGACACTCGTGGACTCACTGTTCCTACCTTTTTGGGTGCAACTGGCGTCTTCGGCTCCTGTTTCTGTTTGTCCTTGTCGGGGGCCCCTGGTGGGGGTGCATTCTGCTCAGGGGGCCGGATCACAGGCCTCCCGACGTCCACAGGCTTCATCTCAGGCCCTGGAACACAAAGAGCTTGTGGGCCTTGGCTGGGGCCTATTCCCCCCTGCCCCCAAGCCCAGCAGGGCACAGTCAATCAGCCCACAGGAAGCTCTCGTCCAGTGCAGGCCGGGGGCAGAGAGGGCACTCACGTTGGGGCAGGTGAACAGGCGCCTTGATGCTCTCCGGGTGCTTAGGGGGCTCTGGCCGCAGCGAGGGGCTGAAAGGCTCGCTGCGGATGATGGGTGAGTGGATCTTCTCCTCCTTCACCACCACCAGGGGCTGGGGCTGGACCACAGAGGCCGCGCGCAGCTCCTGGGACGGCACAGGCATGGTGGCCGGTGAGGCAGGCGGGTGCCTCTGGCACCGGCCCACACCTGGCCCTGGGGGTTGTGGCCCAGCTCTGCCCTTTACCTGCTTCTTAGGCTGGACGTTTTGCTGGGGTGGCGACTGGTGGGTCAGGCTCTGGAACGGTGGCATCTGGGGGGAATGTATCATAAGCGGGGAGGGAGCTTCGCGGAGGTGACCTAGGAGAGGTGACAAGGAGCACATGAAGTTCTGCGGAAGCCACTGGCCTGTGCCTGGCCAAGCCCCACAGTGGCTGAGCCCCGAGCAGGTCCGGCCCCACAGTGGGTCAGGCCCCTAGCTCTGTGCCCAGCAGCGCTGTGTGGGGCCATGAGCTCAGTCCTGGTGTCAATCTTCAGAATTCTTTGAAAAGTGAAGATCCTGGTGTATTTGGTCCCACGTAAGGTCTAGGCCTGAGTGCTTTTCAAAGCTTTCCAGAGGCCTCTATGGCACAGCCTAGGTTAAAGATGAGGCACATCAATAACCTCACAGAACACACAGCCTGGGCTTCCAGGTGTCCATGCATGGCTTAACCCGCCTGCAGGGAAGACTGCTTTGGGGGGCTAGGGCCACACGCCCAGGGCCCTCCCCACACCACTTAGCTTGCAAGCCCCACACAAGGGGGACCCCTGGAACGGCCCACCACCGCACAGCTGGGAGAACAGTCCTTGCCTTGCAGCTCTTAATGGGAAGTGGACCAGCCCACCCACCCACCTTCCTCAAACCAAAGGTGGGGGGTAGGGGTAGGGGAGGGTCGGTTGAGGTCCCGGCAGCCACGAGGTCGAGGTCTAAGTACCTGGGACAGGATAGGAGTCTGGAAAGCTCCATCAAAGCACTTAAACCTGACGGCCCGCTTGCACTGGTGAGAAAACAGCCTCAGGTCATAGTCCCCAAGTCCTGCCTTCAGCTCTTCTGCTTATCCTACCCCGGAACCGCCCTCCTGCCTGAATCCTGGCCACCTCTTGCCAGCTCCAGTGTGGGACAAGCCACACGTGCCCACAACACAGAGCCACCTCCCTGCAGTGCCTTCCTCACTCCTGGGTCCTGCTTTGTGCCTCACACTCAACAACCTAACCCAAGTTCCGCATGCAGGCTCTTCCAGTGACCTCCGCTAGGCTGTATTCCAGCTGCCATCTGCCAGCACAGACACAAACACCCTTGGCCCTTCCTCCAGTCTCCCGGGCCTGGCACAGACACAACGCCCCAGGTATGGTGGGCCCTCCCTGCCCATCTCTACACAGCCAGAACTTGCTCCTAACCTCAGAAAGGCAGAATGGCTGCTCGGAGACAGCACGGTGGCAAGGATCAGCCTGCCCCTACTCCTCGGCCCCGTGTGGCACGTTTTGCCAGACTTTGTGTTGGGGGCCCCAGTTCAGGCCTAGGACAGGACTGCGACAGCCTCTTGTCCGGGTGGCTCCCTCAGCAGCACTGGTTTCATCCACCGGCCATTAGAGGGGAGGCCCAACAGCTCAGGGATAGTGCCTACGAGCTGGCCACCTGCCCACGGGTGCCTGTGAAACCCCCTTGAGACTCCAACTGCTGGCCTTTGGCCCTTAGTTCCCAGCTGTGTTCCAAACCACACTGGTCCCTGTGACCCATTCCAGGCTGAAGAAGAGCAGAGCAGTGGGCCTGGGGACTCACAGCATAGGTGGCCAGAGGAGGCTTACCCCACCCCGAGTACTGGCTCTGCTGAAGGCAGCTCGTCACCTGCCCCCGACGAACTCACACAGGGGAAGCCTGGCCTTCCTCAAGGGTGAGAATAGGCAGAGTGGCACAGCTACCCGGGACCAGCACCAGCCTTTCCCAGGGAGGACAGACAGCTGTTCTTGGCTCAGGGCATGCAATGATCCACTTGGCACCTGGCAGTTTTTGCTAGGTTTACGAGCACTCACGGCTCGAGATCGACAGCCTTGTTGTTCAATTTGCAGGCAGCACCTGCAGTCCCCAGCCAGGCTGCGCGGTCTGCCCTGCCACGGCCAAGAACCGCAACCCTGATCCTCACGCGTCAGCACACCAGGAGGCGCTGACTACAACAACCCCCTCACTGAGGTCGGCCAGGACGGTTTGGTCACGGTTTTGTCCCTTAAAGAACAAGGGACAGGAGAGGCGAGAGGGTGTGGCCTGACCACTGCTGTGGAAAAGGGTAGCCTGGATCAGGCTGGAGAAAGGGAGCAGGAAATGTGAGATGGCTCCTGGGTGTGCTCCAAGCCACCTCTCTCTCAGCTTAAACCCAATTCTCTCCCACACGGTCCTCACTCTACCAGGTGAGCTTTACAATGCAGAGAGCAGAGCATCTAGTCCGGCAGGTTCCCAAACAGCCCTGCTACCCTGGCCCGCCCCTAGCTTGGCCTGGACCTCACCTCCCACCCTGTTTGTGAAAATGGCTCCGGCTCATCCTTTGATACCTCCTCCAGGAAGCCTGTCCTGACTTCCAGAAATGGATCAGATGCCTCCCTGGGCTCCTGGTTTCCCCACCTAGCAGGATCATGATGCACTGTAACGCTCCTGACTGCAACTTCCAAGACAAGGGCCAGCGGGGACCCCGTTCTCAGTCATCTCTCAGGTTGCAAGCCAAGACAGACCCCAGGTAACAACGCTCCATGAAGCACCAACGCTCCCTTTCGGTTGCCTCTCCAATGAACCCAGAGCCTTCAAGGATCAGCTCTGAGCCCACCATGAGCCGACCCACCAGGCTTCTTAACAAGATGCCGGGCCCAACATCAGCCTTCCCAGAGCCCGGGGGGGGTGGGTTGGGCCAGCTTACCGGTTGAATAGGGGTCCGACTTGTGGTGCCTGGGTGAAGGGTGGTGCTGGATGACCTGTTGAGGCTTGGCGGGCTGTGGCGGTGGGGGCTGCTGGCCGGGGGGTGGGTGTGCAGGCGGCTGGCCGGGGGGTGGTGGGGGCTGCTGGATGTGGGTAGGGAACTGCATGGGCTGCATGTGCACAGGCCGCGGGGGTGGCTGGTGCTGCTGCTGGGGCGGTGGCTGGGGCTGGGGGGGCGGTGGCGGTGGCTGCTGCTGCAGCTGCTGCTGCACAGAGGGATGGGGTGGGGGTGGGAGGGGGGGTGGGGGCTGGGACTGCACCTTCACGGAAGGGAGTAGCGGTGTGGGGGGCTGCACCTTCTGCAGCTGCTGCAGGTAGAGCTGCATCTGCATGGAGGTGAGGGGTGGGGCAGGCGGCTCTTCATCCTCCTGCAATAGCACTTGGGGGGGCTGAGCCATGGGGGGCTGTGGGAGAAGGGGTGGCTGGGCCAGGGCAGGCGACACGGCTGGGGGCCGGGCGGGCTTGGGGGGCAGGGCGGCGGCTCGGTTGCTGGGCCGCGACGGCTGCTGGGGCAGCGCGTTGTGCAAAGCTGGAAAGACAACGGCGTGGCAGTGAGTCTCAGGGCTCCCACACCCCAGGTCCCCGGCCTGGCCTTCCCACCCATCCTGACTTCCTACCAGTCTCCCCCCAATGGTAGGAGGCTTCCCACCAACGCAGGAATAAGAACACTGTCCAAAGAGGTCTATGGGACGGGGCCCCTCACCAGGGCCACTCTGCCCTACGCTCTGCATCCCCGCCTTCCTCTTGCCCTTTGGGTCCCAGAGCAGGCCTTCCCTGAACCCCCCAGCTACATCCTCTCTGACACACGTGTGTGCCCCCAGCACCTCCATCCTCAATTGGGAGTTGGGGGCGGCATGCGGCAGCATATCTTTTTTCCATCTCCTGCGACGCCCGGCCCAGCAGAAGAAACAAACCCATGTCTTCCATACCCAAGAACTAACTCTTATGTGGGGCCTGTCCCCTGGCGTCGTACGTAATTTCTTTAATGGCTCTGAAAAGCAACCGACCTCCCTCTGGAAGCAAGACAACTACAGCCGAGGGTGGGGGTGAGGGTGGGGGTGTGGCGTTCCATGGGTGGCCCAGAATGCCTCGTCAGTGAACGAGCAGGACGGGAGGGCGGCCTCCCCGCACCCCGGCAGGCGCGGCCGCAGCTCACCTGGAGGAGAGACCACCGAGTGCTGGTTGAGATGAGGCGGAGTGCTGTGCTCGGGCGGCTGGGGCAGGTGGGGGGGCAGCTCGGGCTGCGGCAGGTGCAGGATGGGCTGGGTGAAGTGGCCGATGGGGTCGAAGACGCTGCCCGGGAGCTGGGGCTCCAGGACGGGCACCTGGGCGGTGATGAAGGGCGGAGGCGAGGACTTCATCGCGGGGGCTGCCTGTGGTGGCATGGAAGGCGGGGGCGGCGGGGGTGGGGGTGGCTGCTGCTGCTGCGGAGGCGGAGGCGGCGGGGGCTGCTGGGGCGGCTGGGGCGGCGGCGGGGGCTGCTGGGGCACAGGGGCCGGGGCCTGCTGCATCTGCTGATGGTGGTGGTGATGGTGCTGCAGACAGACAGGCTGACGTCAGGCAGGAGGAACATGCCTAGGTACCCTCCGGGCCCACGAGGGCAGGTGGCCAACTGCTCACCTGCTGGAAGACACCCCTGAGACCACATACCTTCTTCTGCTCCCTCCCGGGGTGCCCCTTCTTTTTTGACTTCGGAGCCATCTCTGCAGAGGGAAAGAGAAGGTGGTGAGGCTCTCGGGGAGAGCATGGTGAGCTGGCCTCAGAGGCAGAGCCAGAGCCAGGAGAAAACAGAGGGTAAGTTCAGAAGGGCCGGTGACGGTGAGAGGGAAGGTGGCTGGTTCTGTCAGGAATGGGAGTCGGCCATGGGAGAGGAAGATGTGTGGGGTGTCACCTACCCATTTGCCTGCCACTTTTCCTAGCGGGGACCACGTCTGAAAAGCCTCCCTGCCCACCAGCTCCACTAAGGGTTGACGCCCAGGTATGCTGGGAGATGAGCTACGGAGACCTCCTTGTTCAGTGTCTCTCCCACTTGCTGGGTCAGACACCCCTGTGGGGACCGAAGTGTCCGCACCCCAACCTGCTGTGCCTTGGGAACAATAGTGCTGTTCAAAATTATCACATCCATTTGATGGATCAGCTGCGTGAGGCCCAGAGAAGTTAAGGGACTTGCCCCGTGTCACGCAGCTACGGAGCAACAACACGGCCACCTCCAGCTGTAGTGCCCTCTAAGCTAGCTCCTTCCCACCCTGCCAGGGGAAGCAGAGATGCACAACCGCGGTGAGAGAGTGGTGGGGTCAGCACGGGCCAAGCCCTGGCCGCAAAGAGAGCACGCTGGGGGGGGAGGGGGCGGGAGGGAAGGAAGCAGGCCAGCCTCCCAGGAATGACCTGGAGGAAACGGAGAAGGTGGCTGGCTCAGTACTATGGCCAGCAAAGGCGGCCACCAACCAGCATCCCCTTCCTTGTGAGAGAACAGCCTCAGACAAGTCCCCGTGTTGGGACACAGCCAATGTGTGGCAGGGAGAAGGCAGTGTGTGCCCTGGTTCCTCAGGGGCCAGTGGCTTGTTGCTGCCATTGCATGGCCTTGTCTGGGTGGGCCTGGCCCTGCAAGGAACGTGCAACAGCCAGTGCACACACCAACCCGCAGATTTATGCTAAGGATCTTCTGCCACCTGTTTGTCACTTGCCAAGAATCGCTGGTGTGCAAACCCCAGACGGGGGGAGGCCCAGGTGGCACTGTTGGCCTAGGAAATGATGAAGTCGACAACCAGGTGGGAGGCGGGACCCATGGTGCCTTTCAAGTTCCTGTCACCAAGAGACACCTCTTGGCTTTGCCTGGCTTCCCCTGAGCTCCTTGCCAGGGTGCCGGCTCTTGCTGGTGTCGGAGGACACATGCTTTGCCCCAGGTGGGGCCACTTCTGCTGGTAGCTGCTTCACGGAGGGCCGTGCCAAGCTTCTGTGAGGTGCACAGCCACAGGGGACGGCGCTACCAAAGCGGATGAGAAGGGACCTCATGCCTGCGAGAGCTCACCATTCCATGCAAGAGACAAGACAGGGACAGAGACCTTGGCAGCTACGGACACACGTCCTCATACAAATGGCAGCAACTGGGGACATCTGAAACATGGGAACCAAACACCCAGCCTCAAACCCAGACACTGGAGATGCCAGGATAGAGGTTTCAGGGCCCTTTGGGTCACAGCAGGAAACCGGGGGAGAGGAACACTCTTGTGGGTGGGACATACAAACGGGACAATGTGGGTGATTTGCGGGATAGGGCCATGGTGCTGGCAGCTGTGGGGTGAAGGAGGAACGCTGAACTAGAAAGGTTGGAGGCCCAGGACCAAAGGGGCCCTCCATGCACCAGGGAGAGCATGGTGTGCAGAGGCCCCTGAGCCAAAGGGAGCAGGAGGAAGGGGCTGCAGATCCCTCTGGGATGGGCACCTCTCGCAGCAGATCCCAAGAATAGGCCCTGAACTCGAGGGAGGCTGGAGCAGCCACTCACACATCGGCAGGCCTTTCCAAGGCCGGGGGGGGGAGACAGATGATGGACAAGGGACAGGACTGGAGGCTAGAGTAAGAAAGGGCTCAATGGGGCAAGTCTGACCAGAAGACACTGTTGTGGGGAGATGGCTGGGATGTCCTGTCATCTCATGGACTGGGGGGAAGCCCCGTGTTTTTCTACCATAAAGGAGGGATGGTGGTGGCTCTGTGTGCCCTGTCTCCTCACAGGCCGTGAGCAGAGAGGCACACGTGAGCACATGCCAGGGGTTCCGGACAGTGAGTCTCGGCTGCCTTGGAAAGTGTCCCATGTGTCTGTCTGTGGGGAAGTGCCGGGGGGGGGGGGGGAGGGGGGAGGAACAGGCCTAGAGTGGGAGAACCAGTGGGAGGTACACAGCAGAACTCCAGGACCAGAGGTCACAAAGGGGGCCAGTGGTGGGGACCAACGGGTGCTGGAGCCTGTGTGGGACAGCATATGGCTCACGTGGCCCGAGCCTCCTGCTGGAGTTACTGGTAGGAAGACAAGACAAGAAGTGCACAGCTTCACAACACACCAGCCCGAGACACCCACACAAAACTCTCTAGAAAGGGTTACATGAAGATGGCCTCAAGTACTGTGTGATCTTTATTCCATGAAAATCTTGAACTCAACACAAATTTCATCTTTACATAGGATGGTAATTGTACAAAGAATTAAAACGTTTTTGTAAAATCTGATTAAAACACTGATTCCTCCCACCCCCCCACCCCCACTCAAGGGAAGGAGACAGGATTGAGGGTAAGGGCAGGGAAGAGGCCCAGGCCACCCGCCCCTCCTACAGCAACTCCTCAGGCCCCGCACGTTGGCTGGTGTCTCGAGGCCCAGCTGGCACGCCCCCCCCTGCTCACACAGCCCCCCTGCTCACACACAGGAGGCTGCCGATGGGGAGTGAGTGGGCACTGCTCTCTCTGCCCTATTCCTGGGGCACTGGGCACAGGCGACAGCTCGAGCCTAAAGATCGAGTTCCCGGACAGACAGAAGCCCAATGGGCAAGGCGGCTAGGATCCCTGGACAGCAAGGCTGCAAAGACCCTGCAGGCGAGCTGGCCTGTGGCTGCAGCTGGTGTGCCCGAGTATGGGAAGGGGTGGGGCAGCGCACAGGCCGACACGCGGGAATCCAGGCTGCCATTTGTTCCAAGACGGCAGAATCTTCCCAGAAAGACAATGCCAGCAGCTTCCCAACCGTCCTGTGGGAATCTCCGGGCATGAAGCCCCCTGGCTCCAGCCAGGCCGAGCTGCACTGGGAACACATCAGGCACAGGCCAAAGGGTAACTCAAAATAGTCTGTTTGGCAAATGAGCTGGACTGGAAGAAGACTGGCCAGAGGATCAAAGAGCAGCCTAGGAACTCGCAAGCATCACTGCAGGGCCCTGGAGAGGCTGGATCTAGAACCCAAGGCCCTGAGGAAGTGTCCCAGGATTTCTGCACAGGAGGAGGCCAGCGCCCGAGGGCTTGCTGCCAGTGAACTACACCTCCTCAAACTTGTTTCCAGCTCCAGAGGGCAGGCTCCAAGGTGCCGGGAGACTGCTATAAGCCTTGAAGAAGTACACACAAACTACACTTTAAAAAGAAAGAGGGAGGAAAAAAAAAAAACACAAAAGCTCCCTGAAACACAGATGCTGTTCCTTAAGGGACTTTTCATCAGGCAGTTTTCTGCTGAAATGCTGGATTCATGACCAAAAAAGGGCCGATATTTATTTTTAGAGCCAAAAATCCTATTCAGTGCCTCTCACATGGTGTGGATGATGTGGCCGCCCTGGCCTGCCCCACCCCCAGAGGCTGCCCTTGTTCTAGGGGACTGACGACTCAGAGGCTGCCTGCACTGGTGACGGCCCTTCAGAGATGTGCACGGAGCAGGCCCCGAGGGCTCTGATGGCCTCACTATGGACTGGTCCAGTGTTCTCGCCCACCAGCCCAGTGTCTCACTCCACTGGCGACGGGAATCGTGGACCCTAGAGGCTAGGTCACCTGACGGCATGGCCACTCCTCCTCAAGCGCCCCTTGCCAGTGGCTTTCCTAAAAGCAGCCCTTGTCCACTGCAGCCTGCTTCTAATTACTTGGGAGGGACAGGGAGGCAGCCCAAGAGGTACTTTCCCCTCGGTGACTTCAGGCAAAGAGCCCAAAAAAGTTGGGAAAATGCCCAACAGGCAACAATGGGAACAATGAAAACAGAAGGAAGACTCCAGGGGCCCGGGAGTCGGCTGTGCCTGGTGGCAGCCTCTGGCTGATGGAGCATCACAAGCCACCAGAGAGAGGGCACGCTGGGGGACAGCCCTGTGAGCTTTCGGGCCCAGCCAGGCTTGCCTCTAAAATCCCTGTTCCTCACTGGAGAAGGCTCTAGATATTAAAGTGTTCTTCTTTAGGCTGAATGAGATCTTCCCTGGGCTAACATCATTTTAAGGTCCAGGAGGAAAGCAGTTAGGATCCAGAAAAAGAGGGAGGGATGAAGAGAGGAAACATACTCGTGACGGGGCCTCGCACACGGAGCAGCACCACACGTATGTGTGTGCGGGGGGATTGTCATCACCCTCTGGGAGATGCCACCCACCCAGAAGACCCCAGACGACCAGGGAGGCTGGGCACGACAGCCAAGCAGTCTTTACAGAGGAGGCCCGGGTGGCCAGCCAAGCAGGCAGCCTTCCCGGAGGCGGGACTAGGCGTGTGCTGCTGGACATGACTAAATCCACCCCAGGGGACAGGCCCAGGGCTCTGAGGAATTCCATAACTTGATGGAGTCCTGTCCCTTTCACAGAAGAAAATGGACTTAAGCTATAGCTTGCTGGGAAGGAATCTGGAACTGAAGACCGTTTTATTAAGAGTCCGTGTCCAATGATTAGGCAGGACCTACATAGAGGGAGAGAGAAACCAGTGTGAGAGAAATGGTGTGGAATGTACCGTTCAAGTCACAAGAACAGAAGAACCACAGACCGAGCCAGCCTCCTGTGCCCTGCCCACGGACAGGGCACGAGAGAACGGCGCCGGAGCCTAGGAGCCCTGCCCCCTGCCTGGTCAGCCACGGGCGAGGACGGACCCACCTTTCCTTTACAAGGGCCACAGATCCGGCACATGCGGACGTCTCCAAAACCACCCAGAGCCTGCT
This sequence comes from Proteles cristata cristata, assembly GCA_017311185.1. Classification (NCBI taxonomy): domain Eukaryota; kingdom Metazoa; phylum Chordata; class Mammalia; order Carnivora; family Hyaenidae; genus Proteles; species Proteles cristata. Next base: position 187,658 of record JAESUZ010002026.1, on the reverse strand, counting down.
CATGCTTCTACACAGAATAACTGCTTCCAGTAACAAGGTCCATTTGCACCCTGAGCGTGGGCCGGCACGTCCTCTGCTTGTCTCTGAATCTGAGAGATGCCCTGGCCTGCCCTACTTGCCATCACTCCCGAAGACCAGCCAGGTGTGCCACAGTCGTGAGGCACCCCCGACTCTGAGCTCATCCCCTCTGGATCTGCTTTTCTGCACACTGTCTCTCTCAGGGAGGCGATGCCAGCCCTTCCTCAGGGCCTTGGCAGAGGTAAGAAACCTCCCAAGAAAGGGGCTCTGGAGTGCAGGACCTCCAGCAAACATCTTCATTTCTGCATTCCTACAGACACCAAGAAACATCAACAAAAAACAAATTACAAAAAGACTAAACAATTCTATACATCGTCAAGGTGGGGAAAAAAATAAAGACATGCTGAGGAGGAGAGCTGTCCCTTTTTTCCCAGGGCATCCCCTTGACGGGAGAAGGGCGTGGGGCATGTTCCCACCCACACAGCAGAGTAGATGCTTCTGCCAGAGTCACGGTTGCAACTAACACCACAGGCAGTCCCACGGTCTTCAAGTGTGCGCGTGGGAAAAACCCACCCACTGGCCAGACTACCATTCAGGGCACATTCCACAAGGCTCACTCTCGCCCACGAAACCCCAGAGTCTCTCCAGCTGCAACTCCTGCATGTGGGTGTAGGAGGGGGTCACCTGACAGTACAGGCAGACCAGCTACAGTCCTGCCCTTCTGGTCTCTTCCCACCTCCCCAACCCTGCTACCAGGGGCCTCTCCCTCTTCCCAAGAGCAAGTATCACACCCTTGGAGCAGGCAGCAGCAGGCCCCAAGATGGGCCTGGGACCCAGTCCCTCAAAGACCCCAGGGGTCGGAAGCTGAGGCTGGTTGTCTGGGAAGAACGCCCCATGGCCTCTCTCTGCACTTTCCGGCTCAAATCTTTCCAAAACATCAAGCATTCTTTTTTCCCCTGGAGCTATTAAGAAACACCCACAAGCTCCAATCCTGGGAAAAGGAAATAAGGAGACTAAAATAGCTAGAGTGAGCTCCCACTGCAACTGGAAGACCAGGCACAAAGCCAAGAGAACTGCCCCACATCTCCCTGAACCCATCCCAGCCCAGGTAGCTGGGGTAAAAGGGTGTGCTGCTGAGAGAGACCCTGCCTAGTAAGACCTGTGGATGGCATGTGGAAAGCCTGTCATCAGCAATGTGATGGGGTGGAAAGCTGGACAAAGTCCTAGCACATTCCACCTGGCCCCATGAGCCAGGCAGACATGATCCCAGCACTGGTGACCGCCAGGCCACAGCTCTGCCCAAAGCCCACTGGGGATGGAGGTGGCGGTGGGAAAGGGGGAGTCAGGGCACTCGCTTCTGGCCTGTCTAGCCAAGGTCTACAGATGCCTTAGGAGCAAGTAGGAAAGTGGCATTTGTATACCCTGCCCTGTCCCAGTACTGAACCCTGAAGCAGATTCAGACTTTAGCCAGAACTGAAGCTCAATGAAAGACCACAACCCAAGTTAATAGCTGGGTTCAGAGGATGTGGTGGGACTGGCCAACAGCGTGCTTCTGGGCGGTGGGGAGGAACACATGGTGGCTTGCCAGGAAAGACAGGAAAGCCCAACCCCCGCCTCACCTCCATCGGGGGGTGTACCACCTCCCTGAGCTGCTGCTTGGCCCCAAGGACCAGACCCGTGTCTTAAGCAGTCCACAGCATCCTTATCTATGGAGAGCGGCCAGAGGAGGGGAGCCCCCCGCTCTCCCCCGCTCCAATTTAGTGCCTGTTTGGTTTCTTTTGGTGATTCATGTCTCAGGGCCCTGTCGGCAGAAATGACCCTTAGTACAAGTGACAAAAATAGGCCCTTTCAGGAATTTCGGCTCCAGTCCAAATGGAAACACAAGAACAAGGAGGGCAAAAACAAACCCCAAAAGACCAAAGGAAATACCTTCAATATCCCCTACCCTGTCCCACTCTCCCAAGGCAGAACCACTAACTGGCCCCAGAAACTGGGGCTTAGCTCCAGGGACCCAGCTTGAGCAGCTGCCCTGGAAGCGAGTGCAGTTTCCTGTGCGGGATGTGGTGGTGGATGGCTGCAGTCAGGGGTGCAGGGATGCAAGCTCCCATTTTCGGGCCCACAGTGTCTGAGCCCTAGGGCACAAACCCACACGATGGTTCTCTTGAGAACAGAAGCGCCCAGCTGACCCATAATGGAGCTCTCTGGTGCACGCAGACTGCAAAGGAAGAGCCAGAACCTTGAAGACCAAAGGGAACCTCCCAAAACTCAAGGTGGGGAGGGTGCCTAGAAAGAGGGATGAGCCGGAAGCAGCAGGGCAGGCCACCGGGCCAGATCGCGGGAGCCTGGGAGCCTGCGGGGCCGTCGGCACAGAGACTGTAAATCTCATCCTCCTTCCCGCCAGGACAGCTGTTCCCAGGACTCTCAGATTACTTGTTGCACAATCTTTCCATTTCTTTAAGGGGGGGGGGGGCGGATAAAAAGGGAAAAACAAATCTCAGCAGCAGAGAGCTGCCGGAGATCCCATCACAGCTGCCCCACAGCAGACGTCTGGCGGGAGGTGTGTGCAAGGCACTCAGGAGCCCAGGAGAATTCCCACCTAAGGCAAACACAGCCCAAAGAAGAGCTTGGGGAGCAGGGACAAAGGCCACGGACACAGATCCGCAATGAGGACTTGCTGGTCGGGTATCACGTTCTACACTGGGGCCATAGCGGTTTGCCCTTGGCCAAAACGTGCTGTTTTAACAATCAGGTCCCCTGCCAATTCCAAGCTTTGGGGTTTTCTTTTGGTCACTCATATACTTAGGAGAAAAGGCTGTGAAACCCCTAGCAGGAACTGCCTGCTAGAAACCGCAGGAGGTGCAAAACCCCAGAGCAAAGGCAAACCCGAGGTATGGCTGGCACGAAGAGAGTGAGAAGTCAGGGGCCACCAGGAATGCTAATTGGGCCCAAGAATATAGTCATTCATCCTGCTCAGGGGGGTTGGCAAGGGCTTCCGACCGGCCCTTCCTTGGCGGGCATGGGGTGTGGCGCCCCCTGCTGGCGGACAGATGAAAAAGCAATGGGAGGGGTGTGCTGGTTAGGAAAAAAGGACAAAGGATGGAGACAGAAGGGCAGCAATCTGCCCACAGCAGTCTCTGCATACAGTGGAGTTCAGGAAATATGGAACATAGCTTAATGACTTAATGACTCATTTGGGCCCACTGGAAACAGAAACTAGAGTCTTGGAGAAGCCCTTAGCCCACCTCAAGGCAAGCCCCTTGAGGTAAAAAGTAAAAGTGAAGAGGGAGAGGGAGAAGACCCAGAAGCCCTCCTGTCCTCAGCTTCCCCCCCAAAAAGGCAGGATGAGCTGACACAAGGACCCGGGTGCGCACACCCCGTGGGAGATGGGCCACAAAGTGCTAAGTATAAGGGACCTCAAACTTCTTGGCACAATCAGATCACATTATTTTCATGAACTGACTAAGTGGGGCTTACTATTAATTTCAAGTCAGAATAAAATGCCAGAGACAGGATAGGTTTATGAAAGGAAATGCCTAGAGACACATTTCCACGTGGATGCACATACCACAGCCCGCCTGGAGAGGCCGCTCGGCTGATGGAGCTAGACCTGCCCAGGGGCCAGCCCGCTCACCCAGACGCACACGGCCACCTGCTAGCTCCAGCTCACAGCACAGGCTGGCTGCCAGGCTTTCTTCTCTAGCCTCTCCAGTGAGGGAGCGCCTGCCCCTCTCCCCAGGCTCCTCGCGGGACAGTGCCTCTCTGCAGGAAAGGCTGCTCTCCTATCACTGCGCACCTCTCAGCAGCTCCACCTGCCCTTACTCACGGCCACCTCCCACACTGAAGCTGCTCAGGTGGGCAGGAGGCTCAGCCAGGACACCATGGCGCACACGTGCAGGCCCTCGGATCATAGAAAGGGACTGTTAAGAGACTGTAGGACACGCAGGTCCAAGTGCGTACACGGTTAGGAGCAGCCAGTGCAGCTGTGAGCACTCTGGGGAGAACGTCAGCCTGGGTGACAGCAGAGCCGAGAGCAGGCTGCTGCACACCTGTTGCTAACGTCCATTACCTGAACAGCCGTGCTGCATGCGACTGTGACATAGGAAGAGACCGTAGGGCTGGGCAGGGTCACACTAACACCAATGCCACCACCTGGGCCCCAACACCCAAAGTCCTCACCAGGACCCCCAAGTCCCCAGAATCGTGCAGTGTCAATACCCTTAGCAACTCATCCTCAGGATACAGGGCTACCCACTGCCCCAATTAGAGGGTTACCGTGGAAGCCCAGAAAGTTCTTATTATGACAGCCATCTCTGGTCTCAGGTAGTGTGGACACGTGACTGAGCCAAACATAGTCAAGAACGCGACAAAAAGCTAAGGAAGACATCTAACCTGTTTCAGAGTCTTCACTGTCAGAAGAGCTGGACTCGCTGGTGCTCTCCGACTCTGAGGACGAGAAGCCCTTCATCTTTGAGGAGCCAGCAATCACATCAACTTTCTCAGCTGTAATAAAGCAACAGGGACGGAGTCAGGCAGGGCCCTGCCCTAGGGGACTGCTGTTGGCCACAAGAATAGCCCAACTGCCTGCAAGAAGGGCCAGTGGGCTGCTTCTACAAAGCCCTGACCAGTCCTACCGTACCCCAGCCAAAAGCTTGGCTTAATACTAGAATTTCAGAGCCCTTCCAATCTCAGGTTCACCAAACAGTTAAGCAATTCCCTAACAGGAGGAACCGCTGAGCTCAGGCTCCCTCAGTTACTTTTTGGGCAGTGGGTGCAGGGGACCCAAGACATGACAGCAGTGACGAAGCAAAACGTGAAAGAGCCCTGGGAGTCTCCTAGCACCTTGGTGTGTAGACGGAGGGCACTGTGCAGCACCCCAGGGAGGGGACCAAAGGCCCCAGGAGTCAGTCTGGAGTGGGACAAAGGCTGCGTACCACACTCGGACATGGATATTAAGTCCTACTGGTCTCCAGACAAAAGATGTGAGCTAAGACAAGGCATTTTTAATGGGCAAGTGCTGCTTGGCAGACTGTTAAGGAGAAGGCCGTGTAGAAGAACAGCAGGCAGTGCTGACCTAATGCCTTTCCTCCTGGCCACTGCACCTGCCCTCCCCCAATCCCTGTACCAAAGAGGTGGCAGCAGGGTGGCGGCGGCCGGTTTTTGGGGAAGACACAGTGGGAAGGGCAAAAGAAGCTGCTGCTCAGAACAAGGCTGAGGACATGAAGGTGCGGGCAGGCCCTAGATGGGCAGCAGCCAGGAGGTCGTGAATGGCACTATCAGCCCAGGGTCAAGTGTGAGATCACAGCCCTCCAGAGGTTTGTGTGTAAGGACACAGCTTTTGTAATTGGAAAAACAACCTACAGAGGCAGAGGGCCAGGTCTGGAAGGCAAAGTTAATGGAGGATGCCCACTTGCCCAGGGCTGGCCAGGACTCAGAACACACCCTGCCCGAGGGGCCCAAGGGCACCTTGAGGTTTCCTTTTCTTCCGCAAACAGGAGGTTACATAGCGCTCCAGTTCTCGAAGAGTGGACGGCTTCAGAGTCTCAAAGTCAATCTCGATCTCGTCAGGGTTGGAGTTCTTGAGGGAGGGCTCCCGCGACTGGATGATGTGCACCACGCGGCCCAGCTTCTCTCCAGGGAGCTTGTTGATGTCCAGGCTGAGCTGCCGCTTCTCCTCATACGACATGGGCTTGCACTTGTCCTCCTCCTCCGACTCGTACGCAGGAGGGGGCTTGTTCTTCATGGGCGCGGGCTCCTTCTTGCTATGAAGGAATGATGCACACCATTGTCAAAGCCAGGTACCCATTCCTCCATCTGGGGCTTAGTGGAGGGCTTCCACCCCCACCCCCCAGATGGCCTTCACAGGAGACGGGAAGCTTGCAACGTCTTCCTGGGAGCGCCCATGGGAGACAGAATGCAAACCATGCCCTGTCCTCACCTTCTGCTCCAGGCTACCTGCTATCTTCCTTCCCTTCCCAAACACACTGGGTGCCAAGATCCATTCCAGAAGAAAAGGCAGAGAGGCAGCCTGCCTACCCACCACGGTCAGCAGGTGTCCCCCCACCCAGGGCAGACCAGGGAGGCACAGACCTCGCACTGCTGTTGCTGCTGTTATTTTTCTTGGTCTTTTTGGGAGGAAGTTCCTTGGCTTTACTCTTCTTATTCTCCTCCACTTCTTCTTTCTTTTTGTGCTTTTCTTTTTTCTTTTCTTTTTTGTCTTTCTCCTTTTTCTTTGGTTTGTTCTGCTGGGGCTGGGAGAGGGCTGCAAGCTGCTCGTGCACGGCTTTGAGCTGTGGAGCAGACAGGCAAGATACACACGCCCATCATCCCAGTCTCTGGGTGGACCGCGGGGATCAGGGTGCAGAGGAGGAGGGAAGCACACGGATGGGGCTGGGGGCTGGCCTTCAGCCTTGTGACCTGTTGCCTCACCAGATTTTTGAAGTGCCCACACCCACCCAGGCTGTGGACTCCAAGTACGGCCAGTGTCCTTCTTGCCAGAGGAGCTGCCCAAGTTGGCAGATACTGAGCTCTATGGCCATCTAGGAGGAGGGTCCCTGGGAGGCTGGGTACTAAGGCCCTGATGGCTTACTTGTAGGGCCTCAGGAGAGATGGACATCCTGGCTCAGGCTCCTCCTTCCAAATGCTGGAAGGATCTAGAAGCCTCACCTCTGCCCACAGAACAGCCATGTCTTCCCACCTCCACACCCACAATGTACACATGTGCAACTGACTCTTGAACAATATAGGTTTGAACTGTGCAGATCCATTTATATGTGGATTTTTTTTGGATTGATATGGTATTTTCTAGTTCTTATGACTTTCTTGATGTGTCCTTACTTTATTGTAAGTATACAATACATAATATATGTAACCCATAAAACAGAATTAATCGATTCTTTACATTATAGGTAAGGCTTCTGGTTAACAGGTTATTAGTAAGTTTTCTGGGGAGCCAAAAGTTATACACACATTTTCCACTGCATGGGACGCCAGCACTTTTTAAACCCCCCCATCACGCAAGGGGGCCAGTGGGAGTTCTGCTCAAGCTGGGACTCCTCATGTTGGGGAGAACCCTGGGGAGACTGCCGGGCCCATAAACTCTGGGTGCTGCCCGCGTCCTCACCTGTTCCTGGAGCTCGGCCAGCCGCTGGGCTCGCTCCTCTTCAGAATCATCGGTGGAGCTGTCACTGTCAGAGGAGCTATCGCTGCTGCTGTCACTGGACGACGGCGGGGCCGCCACTTTGGTCGGGGGCGGCACCGCTGGGGAGGACACGGTCATCACAGAGTCCTCAGGCTCGTCTGGCATCTTGGCAAAGCGCATCTCGAACACATCCTGGTGGGGGAAAGCCGTGCCTGTGAGGGCTGCCTGGGGCCCAGGTTTGTGTGGCGGGGGGCTGCCTGGGATGTGGCTCAGCATCACCAACCTCCTTGGCCGCTGGGGTTGACTCAATAGGAAGTAAGCAGGAGGGCCAAAGAGGGCTGGGCTGATGGGGACCCCCATCCCAACATTAAGGCAAAAGGGGCAGGGTGGGGTGAGGCCCCTTGTCAGCTCTTCCAACACTCATCACAAATCTCATTTTGAAAAGAAATGTCCTGGGACGCCTTGGTGGCTTAGTTGGTTAAGCATCCGACTTTCACTTAGGTCATGATCTCGCGGTTCGTGGATTCGAGCCCCACGTCGGGCTCTGTGCTGACTGCCAGCTCAGAGCCTGGAGCCTGTTTCAGAGTCTGTGACTCCCCCTCTCTCTGACCCTCCCCTGTTCCCTGTTCACACTGTCTCTCTCTCTCTCTCCTAGAAATAAATAAAACATTAAAAAAAAAAAAAAAAAGAAATGTCTTGACATGGCTTGGCACCTGTTCCCCAGGAGACACAGGCCAGGTAAGTATGTGTGACCCAGGTCACAGGAGGCGGCTGGCCCACTGAGGACGTCTGTCTGGAGATTCCAGATAGATGGCAGGCTGAGGGCAAGACGCACCAAGAGTGCCTTGATGCTCAGTGCTTACTCAACACACCCTGAGGAGCCTTCTGGATGCCGGGGCTGGGCACTAAGGTGCAATAATGAACAGAACAGGAACCTCTGCATTTTTAGAGGCAGAGGAAACAGCACACGCCAAGGCCCGGCCCTGGAGTAAGTGTGCCTAGTGCAGAGACCGAGGGCGGCAAGGCAGCTGAGCCTCTGCTGCAACAGGCACGTGTCCACACCCGCCTACCCCCTAGGCTCTCCCATCCTCAGACCACCTCTGGGGCACCTAACTGAGCAGAGCCATGCCACTGGCCAAGGGGTCTCAGGGCATGGCCAGCAAGGCGGGAAAGGTGTAAGACAAGTGGATGTGGGGTGCTGAAGACAGGTTACAGGAGAGAGAAAGTCTTGTGAGGTGCCAGCGATCCAAGCAGATGCGCCAGGGCTGTTAAGCACAGGGTCCCAGGAGATTCTGAGACCTTCCAACTCTAAGACCCAGGAGTCTGATGGAACTCAATGTGGGGTCACAGAGCTTGGGGGCAGCAGCTTTGCCTGAACCTGGGTCCAATGGCGCTGCCTCCCCAGCCAGCTGGCAGGCCCCTTCCTACCCTGAGGGTTCCATGATCAGAAGTCCAGTGATGACTCAGGACAGAGAACAGCAGGGAAAGGAACAGAGCTAGCTTCCCAATAGGACTGCAGGACCTGCTTTAAGTCTAGAAAAAGTGAGTCAACACAGCATCTCACACAAGAGAATGGGCCTTCCCAAGTGAGAGCTGATGCTTCAGAGCAGCATGGCCCACGAGGCCTGGGAGGGATGTGGGATCAAGCTCCAAGGGCACCGTGTCCATGAAACTAGGGTACACTTGACAGAGCTGGTCCTAGAAGCCTCCCCTGGATGTCTGGAAACACAGCTGCAGGTTTCCTGTCCCCAGGGCAGACGGGAAAGGGGACCCCAGGTGGCAGGGCAGGTGTCACCCTCAATTGCAGTGCTGCCCCATCCCTTCCAGACCTCCCAGTTCAGCCTCCTCCAAGGCAGCTCCTCTTCCCAGCAAAGTGATGACCTGGATTCTGTGGTCTCAGCGGTTTTGCTACTAGACTAAGTACTAGAAGGGTTAAAACTTTCCTAACTTATGCAGAAATACATTCTGGAGCAGGTCTGAGGGCAGTGGAGAAGACAAACAGGAGGCATAAGCAGAGACCGTCACAACCCTGGCGAAAAGAGACGAGGGGCAGGGGTGGGGTGGTGGTGGTGTCACACCAGGACAGAGGTCCTTACTGCCGACAGTACCCCGAGTAAGGGTGGGCCCGGGTCCCCAACAGACCCCGTGAGCATCCAAGAAAAGCCAGGCCCGCTGCCAAGAAAGAGGGGTCAGGTTAGAAGTGTGCCTGAGGTGTCAGGACCCCACAGAGGAGGAGGGCGGCAGGCGTGGCCAAGTACTTGGTGCTGCTGGGAGATGAGCTTCACCAGGTGCGAGCTTTCTGGTGCCACTTGTGTGTGTCCAGCGTCTCCTGGCAGCTGCCAGAGCAGCACCACCCTTGCCACAAGGACGCCCCTGCTCCTCTCCAACAGGCTGTGGCTGTGCTGGAAACGGAGGCCAGGACTCGCCCAGAGTCCTCTCCTAGGGTACTCCCTGGCCCTGCTCTGTCAAGACCCCAAGACCAAACGGCAAAGAGCACACGCCAGGAGGCCAGGTGGGCCTGTTGGCTGTGAAATCACCGCAGGGCCTGCAAGCTGGGGCTGCTGGCTTCCTGGCCGTGAGCAACTGCAAGACCTGTCATCCTCCCATCTGACCCAGTCCCAGTGGGGGGCATCATGGGAAATGCACTTGGGCTTGAATGCCAGTAAACCTAGGGGACTGCAGAAAAACCTTCCTGCATGGCTGCGATAGACTTGCACTTGCTGGGGCCTGATGTATGATAAAGAGAAATGATGTGCTCCTTGCCCTCAAGGAGTGAACATAAATAGTTATAAAGTGCTACAAAGTGTTAAGGTGGGAACAGCAAGGGAGTGGTGAAGAGCCCCAGAGAAATCTGAAACTTAAGGAGGGGGGCGGGGCGAGGAAGGGGGACAAGATACCAAATGCTGCAGAGACCCAGCAAGGATGTCTTGAAGGAGAGAAAGGGGTGACTCACGAATCCAGGTGCTCACCCTGCTGGCCAGGTGGAAAATGAGTGGAGGGGGTGAGGGGCCAGGCTAGAGGATGCCAAAACCAAACAAGATGCACCAGGGTGAAGGTCTTGTGAGGGAGGACAGCGATGGCGAGGAGCAGTGCACACCAACACCCAGCACTCTGCAGGGGAGCAGGGGCTCGAACCTTCCACACTAAGGCTAGCAATGTCTCGTGGTGGATCCAGTCCTCTGCCCAGCATGCCACAACCTCCACCCACATTGCGATTCTCAGCATCGATCAGCAAAGCACGCTGGTTTCAGAGCATGGGTCTCTTCTTGCTAGAATGTTCACTGGGCCACCTACTCTGGGCTGCATCAGATTCAAGGGCGAAGCACACCCTTCACCCCTCTAGTTAAACAGCAGCTCGAGTGCTGAAAGGTCAAGCATGGCCAAGCCCGGACAGGGCAGTGGTGAGGAGCAGAATGCAGGCTGTGGCAGGCCACTGGGTGCCAAGTGCTGGATATGCAGCCATGAGTGGACACTCAGAAACACATTTACACACACCTCAAAGCTTCCTGCCTCTGGGATCTAATGCACGATATCCCAATGCAATTTTCATTTTTCCTTGCTGTAAAAATAATTGCACATCACCTTGAATTTGCACTTTTTCTTGAAATAAAACTCTAGCAATCTACAAGGGTGCCAAACTTCCTAAATGACTCATTTCACAACAGAGCAGGCAGTTGAGAGGGCAGTACTGCCAGCAGCCCTGGGCCTATCAGATGGGCTGGCAGGCCTCAGCCCAAGCCACCCATGGACTGAGGACACCCTGAGCCCAGACACTCCTGGCTGTCTTTGTGACCATGGCTGCCAGGTGGTGGGATGTGAGTTTTCTAAAGGAATTTAGAGACTGGAAGAGGAAAACCAAGTGGATCCTTTTCCATGTAATTGTCCAGATAAATCCCAGTCCTTGGGAACAGTCTAATTAAGAGGAGGTAGGTCTAATACTTCTTAAAGAGGCAAACAGAGGGCTGGGGATTTGCTGCTGCTCCTTCCCTCTGGACAATCTAGCCATCCCAGCCATGCTGATCCAGGAAAGCTTATGAGGAAGAGAAAAAGCCTGAAATGCCACAAAAGAGCAACTACTTTCTAGACAAGAAGCCCTTTACATAGACTCTGCATCTGAAGCAGATGCCTCTCTACCTGCCTCATGGCAACAGAGAAGGGACATCACTTCCTGTAACACAGCAACCCACCCTGAGGTGGGCCAAGGTGCTAGGGCAGAGGCAGCCCGTGCTAAATGGCCCGCCCAGGCATTGCCCCTGCCTGAAATGGGACCCTCTTTCAGGTCAAGGACCTCATCTAGTCCGGTCTGATATCTGGAACAAAAATGTTCAGAAAGAGGCTGCTGTGTAGAAAATAGCTCAGTGGTCTTCCTATGGGTAAACCCCATGTCTGGGCCACGTTCATGCCATTGCAAGGAGAAAAATGAAAAACATAAAACCAGGGCACCTGTGTGGTTCAGTCAGTTAAGTGTCCAACTTCAGCTCAGGTCACGATCTCATGGTTCGTGGGTTTGAGCCCCACATTGGATTCTCTGCTGTCATCAGAGAGCCTGATTCGGACCCTCTCCCCCTCGTGCTTTCTTTCTCTCCATATTAAATAAACATTAAAAACAAAACCAAAAAACTTAAAACAGGCACGGAAATTAGGAAAGCTAGAATATACTGGAAGATTCTTTCTGTTCTTATTTATTTATTTATTTAGAGAAAGAGAAAATGCATGAGCGGGAGTGAGGGTGGGGGCAGAGACAGAGGGAGAGAGAAAGAAAGAAAGAAAGAATTCCAAGCAGGCTCTGTGCTGTCAGTGAAGAGCCTGACATGGGGCTCGATCTCACAAACTGTGAGATCATGACCTGAGCTGAGATCAAGAGTCAGATGCTTAACCGACTGAGCCACCCAGGCTCAGCCACCCTCTTTCTGTTCTTTTTAAAGTAAAGTAGCTCAGAACAGCACTCTTGGTGCTGGCAGAGACCTTGTTTTGGCTTAGCTGTTTGCATGAGGGTAAATAAAGGGTGTGAGTTCAATCTGGGCAAAAGGTCCCTCCCTCCCTCAGTCCTCACAAGACAGTGGAAAGAGGAAGTCTAACACAAAAGATCTGAGGGTACCACTACCACCTGGTGGGTGTGTATGAGAATTGCCATAAAATCATAAAGCCTGAACTCTTAAAGGATGGGAAATGCAGAACAGTGAAAAAGCATCTTTGTGAAGAAAGCAGAGACTCCGGCCCCCCTCAAATTCTCAGGGAAAATAAAACCAAGTAACAAGCATTATAAACTAAAAATGTCAAGGCTGAGTGTGCATTTCAATAATAGCAGCCAGGTTCACACCAGTAAGAAGTTTTTATCTATCCCAAGAGTTTCAGGACACATCCTTCGGACCAAAAGCAGGCCCTGACCCAGACAGGGGCCAAGGGAAGAACGAGAGAGATGGAACCCTGCTCCAGTGTGAGAAGGTAGGTGTCACTATGATGGTTAAGTCTGGGACAACGTGTGGAGCTAACAGAACCAGGAGGCAGGAAAGCAATGGGGCTCAGGCAGCCAGATGGCTGGGAAAGCCAGGTGTGAGGAAGCGGCCTCCCCACCCCCGGCCAGGTGGGAGGGGCACAGGAGATGTGCAAATCAGCACTTGGCTGGGCCAGAGTGCCTGTCCCGTGTGACAGCAGGTGATCCAGCCCAGGGCCTGCTCTGACACTGAGAGCAGAAGCAACCTGGGGCCTTGGGTTAGGGGCTGCGTATTTTTGTGTGTGTAAGTTTAAGAATTTTTAAAAAGCAGATTATAAAAGTACTAAATACAGACTTTAGGGGCGCCTGGGTGGCTTAGTTGGTTAAGCGTCCGACTTTCGCTTAGGTCATGATCTCACGGTTCATGGGTTCGAGCCCCACGTCGGGCTCTGTGCTGACTGCCAGCTCAGAACCTGGAGCCTGTTTCAGAGTCTGTATCTCCCTCTCTCTCTGACCCTCCCCTGCTCACACTGTCTCTCTCTCTCTTTCTCTCCTAGAAATAAATAAAAAATATTAAAATAAATAAATAAATAAATAAATAAATAAATACAGACTTTATTCTCCAGATTTTTTTTTTTTAGTAACCTCTATGCTGAATGTGGTGCTCAAACTCACAACCCCGAGATCAAAAGTCACATGCTCTATCGACTAAGCCACCTAAGTGCCCCGGTTCTCCATAATTTTTAACCTCTGATTTTTCTACCCAAAGATAATAACCACTGTTGAAATTTGGGCACATTTTCCCTTTTTTAAATAAAGCAAAGTGAAGTCAGTTCGCACATTATGCTGTAACCTGCCCCCTTCCTTCCACCTACATGTGCACTTTACAGGGTGCACTGCCCAGGCCAACCTGAAGCCTCCCTCCCCCACCCCCTATGGCACCCATTAGGGAGTTGTGGCCTCACGGAACACCTAGTAGCACCTACCTCGCAGCTAGTAGGCAAAAGACTTCAAGGCTCTGCTGAATGTTCACAGCTGTGCAGTTACTTCAACTCACAACTGTGTCAAAGCGTCTACCTTATAAAAGTGTCTGCTACCAACCTGAGACGGGTCTGTTTTGGAGAACAGATTGGGCCACGTATAGCATCTGCATTCTTCTGGCCAAGGGCAGCCGAATGCAGGTATGGGGCAGGAGGTTTTCAGTGGGATACCCCAAAACAAAATCCCAAATGCCTAAGACCAAAACCAACTGCTCTGCTCTGATTATAATAAAATAACCCCAGTGTAAAATGCACACGCTATCCTGACTTGAGTCCACATTCAAACTACATTGCATCATACCAAAGCAAACGACAGAAATAAAACTTATAAAGGCATACACGCCTGGCCTCCCCAGGATCCCAGCCTGCTCTACAGCAGGAGGTTGTGCCTGGAACTTTCCCACGGCCTCACCTGGAGCTTGCGGGCCATGGCCACCACCTCATGGTCAGGAGGGTTGTACTTGTAGCAGTTGGAGAACATCAATCGGACATCAGCACCAAATTCCTGAGCGTCGCGGTACTCGCGGGCCTCCAGTTTAGACTGCAAAGACGAGATGGCCTCCTTAGTTATGCCCATCCCTGCTCCAATGGGGACGTGACAGCCAGGAGGGCTGCCTGTAGGAGCAAGTCAATTCCACAGTGTAGCAGATGTTATCACCTTAGTTCTCTGTCAGGTGGACAAAAAGACACTCAAAAGCAAGTGTCAGGGCCGGGAAATGCACTGCTAACATGCCAAACCTGTCCACTCTGGGCACTGTGACTGGCTAAGGAGCAAGTGGGCACAGAATAAATGGAGGCAGAACTTCAGCCAGGCTGTAAGGGAAGGGCTGGGACCAGTTCTGACCTGAAATACACTTGTTTTGGTGATATGGGATAGGATACTGGTCAAAAGGAACATAAGACTGTCCCTTCCTCTGTTTGTCCCATGTTGGACCAGGCTTACTCCACTCCCAAACAGAAAGAAATGCAAAATGGTTTAAAATAAATGAACCAAAGAGACTTCAAAATACTACAGTAAAAATCCAGCACTGGTATGCCTCCTCCTGAGAGGAGACATCAAGGCCGTCTCCACAACACAGGGCCTGGAAAAGTCATCAACTCTCAACCCCTCCTGGAACACTTACTGTGTGTGCAAGGTGCCTGTAGACACCAGGGCCCAAAGCCACTGAGGGCTTGTCCCCAGACCAGGGGGCGCAACACTGCTGTCTGGGAAGAAAATTTCCAAGCACACGGTCCTGGAGGCTGTCCCCCATGACTCCCAGCAGGGGGCGCTGGGCTGCTTTGAGCTGGTGAGAAGAGCAGGATACTAGGGCACAGTTCACAACACCGAAGGCCTGGGCCCTCCTCTTGGACCAGCCTAGGGAGTTCTGACCTTCTTTGTCCCGGGGAGCCCTGCCCCAGCTCTGGGGGGCATCTGCTCACCTTGATTGTGCTCATGTCCATGGGGTGCTTGATGATGTCACAGTAGTCGTGCAGACCCAATGCCTCTACATCCACGGGCTTGTAGAACGGCCAGGCATAGGCCGCGTGCTTCTTGGCAAACATCTCCTTGAGGATGCCACTGCAGCACTTGAGCTGCTCCGAGACCTTGCTGCTCTTATCTGACACTGGGTGCTGCTGCGAGTCGGGCACATCCTTCTTGGGGGGCTTCACAGGCCGGCTGCTCTCCCGCCGGGGGCCCAGCTTGGCCGTCTTAGGTTCCGGGGGTAGTGACGGTGGTTCATGAATGGGGTCGATGGTGGTGGGGGTGGTGGTGTCCGCTTTCCTCTTAACTCCCTTCTTTGTCTGCCGAGAGCACAGGGCCGACAAGCAAGGTCAGAGGTGGCAGATGGCACGCCTGGCCCTTGGCTCACTCCTGCAGGTAGGTCCTTTCTAGGGTTCCAACATTCATGGGGAATGGGGCTCAAAGGTAACTCTGTGGGTGAAGGACTAAGGCAAGAAAAGACCTGTCCCACCACTCTGCTCTGCAGGTGGGACAGGACTTGCCAGTGGCAGGAGAAAGCACACGCACAAGGGCAGAGTCCGCTCACTGGATGCCACAGAAACCCCCTGAAGCAGCTTCCTACTTCGTGCCAGGAAAGCTGCTCAGAGCCAAGCCTTGCCACACTAGGCCCCAGGGGAAGGCATATCTCAGAGGATATTTGGGTGGCATCTGCAAACATGCAGAGTCTAAATTAGAACGGGGTGCAGGGGTTGGCGAGTCCCAGGGCTGGGTCTCAGCTATGGGATCTGGGGGCCAGCAGGGCAGCAGCTTCTAGGCCATGACTTAAACACTGCACGATGCAGTGGGATGCCAAACATCCACAAGGCGCCCCAGGAGCTGGGACAAGCTCTGCATGAAGTGCTGGCAGGGATAATGACGTGTCTCCTGTAAGCCTCACTGCTATGGAGGAGAAGACAAAACAAAAGGGGTGCTGAGGTGGTAGGAGGCCGGTGGAGGCCGGGCCGGCCCCACGCACGCACAGAACGCTCACCTTCACAGGCTGTGGGGTGGCTGCGATGATGGGTGGGTGGCTCTGCACAGGCTGGGGGTTTGGTGCAGGTGGGGGTGGTGGCTGAGGGGGCACCGGTGGGGGTGTCTGCAGTGGCTGGGGAGGCACCACTGTCATGACGGGGGTCTGAACGATGAGGTCTGGGGTGACCGCAGGGAAGGGATGAGGTGTAGCCTGCACAGGCGGAGGGTTCTGCTGAGGGGTCTGGGTCTGCGGAGGAGTCGACGCTTGCGTGGTGTTTGGTACCGTAGAGACGCCAGGTTTTGCCGTCCCTAATCATAAAACGGACAGGTGGTTAAGGTTAAATGCCGAACCTGATACACGCTGGCTGACCTCATGGGGACACTGTCACATGTGGTATGCACACATCTGTGTGGGCACAGCACACCGTTGTCACCATGATTATTCGTCTAAGAGACAGAACAACCGGTACACCCCAGACCTTGGCCAGATTGGTCCACCTGCCCTAGGGTTCCCTGAGAGCAGAGGCACACTGCATGCCACACCTCCTGAGGCGTCCTGGCTTCAAGTCCCAAATCGGGCACAAAGAAGCCTTCATGAGCGTGGAGGCCTGGGCCAAAGGAGCAGGAAACACACGCTGAGAGTTAGCACCAGGCCTGTAGATGGAGAGCGGAAAAATGTTCCTTGGCACTTTCGGACAGAGCTGTCCTCATTCCCAGAAGCGCTGCCTTCTGAGCAAGCAATTCTGGCAGAGGGCCGGGATCAGGAGCCCTGGCCAAGGTTTCTGGAAACTGGCAAACTTCCACCTCCCTGAGCCACAAGGGGAGGCTGGACGGCTGCTGCCCTTTGTGACCGGCTCAGACTGCATCCCTGCAGCTGCGCGGGTGAGCTCTAACACAACAGCTTGCATCTGTCCCGTGTGCAGACCAAACTCCCTCTCCCAGAGAATACAGGCAGGACTCCGAGATGTTAAGGATACTGGCCACCCCTTGGCAGGACCCGTGGCTAAGGGAGAACCCTCAGGATCGCCTCTCCTAGGCTACTCCTCATCGCTGCAGGGGATGAGGCCAAGTGCCTTTGCTCCCATGAAGCCACCACTTCTGAGCAGGGTGGGAAGTCAGGTGCAAGCCTTCTCTAAAGAGAAGGCAAACAGCCCACAGCATGGGCCCCACAGCACAGAGCTAAGGACAGCAAGATGCAAGAGGCAGCTGTTAGAGCTCTTCCTAGACAGAAACATTTCACTGTTCTCCGCCCTCCGAAGCAGCCAGCAGGGAGGATGCTGAGATAGACAAGGAGGGGAGAGCTTCACTTTGACTTCAGAAGCATCAAAAAGCAGGCCTGGCTAACCAACCCTGACGTTCAAGGACAGGGATTGTTAGTTAAAACCGCCAATGGTCAGGTGAATTCCTTTTCTCTAAAACGGAGTAAATAATTCAAGTAACAAAAATGCTTTGAAAAAGTTTTTTTTTTTTAAACCAAGGTCCATTAAAAAAAAAAAAAGAGCAGGGTCCAATTCTTTCTGCTTTGTGGAAGTGTGGGAGGTCACACACCCATGCGACCCTCTGGGGCACATCCACCATTAAGCCTGATCCTATCACTCTCAGTTATTCTCTCAATGAACCTGGATAAGGGGACAAGATTGGGGAGAAGGAAAGCCAACGTCCTTGTTATTTCAATGTGACACAAATGGTGCTGGGGCACGAGAGGTGCCCTACCTGCTTCTTTCCTCCCACGTCCTCTTCCTTTTGCCTGGACTATCATGATCTCAGTTTCTTCAGTGGGCAGTTCATTGATTTTCTGCAAGAAGAGCTTCTCCAGAGCTTCTGCCATTAAGACTATGTCATCTCCAGGCTGGAAAAGGAGACACGGGGGTGAGGGTCAGAAAGCCCTCACCACCTCTCTATACAGAGTTAAGAGCTGCCCACCCTGTGCCATCCACCCCCTGCCCCAAAGCATGAAGTATCACAGTCAGGGTCCTTCCCGATCTGATCCCTAAAGGGCCACAACAGTTATGCCACCAGATATCACAGAGGTTCGCGTGCCTGGATCAGCACCTGTCCACCTGCACCTCCCTCTCTAGTCTCTTCAGCTCTGGCCTGAGAAACCATCCTAGTGCCTGAAGTACCTGACAAGCCCTGCCACTCGCTGAAGAACCCCTCCTTTGACACAATTCCACTACAAATACGTGAATTACACAGGATTTCTTGCCACAGACACATTAGCAGGGCTCTGACAATGCTCCCCAGTGTCCCCTCAGGCAGCTCACCGGGGCTCGGGTCATGCCTGTCTTGAGCTACATTATGGGTCCCCACTCTGTTGCCTCATCTACGACATGCTGTTCCCACTCAGCTCTAAACTGAGAAGCTCACCTGTGCACATTTCACTTAAACCTAGTGATGAGACCTGAGACTTTAAAAAAACACAGTAAACTTCAAGAAACTCACCTACCCATCTCTTCTGGGCAATTTTACCCACTACACCAGCAGAGGTCAAAAGCTGAGTTCTGTATAGTGTCTCCCTCCAGAGCCGTTCTATATGAAAGGGTTGGTTTTAATCACATCTGTGGTCTGAACTGTAAACAAATGATCTGGCTTCATGGCACAGCCGAGCCAAAAGGTTTGGCCAACGGGGTTAAGTAGTGACCTTCAGGTCTACAAGTGACATCAGAGGACATTCAACTCTATGGCCACAAGTTGTCAATGGTCATGTCCACATTTCAGATGCGGCGGGCCCCATCACACTCTCTCTCACATTGAGGTTTCTGTTTGAGCACACCTTTGCACAACTACATGTTAGTAGGCTCCTTCCTGACAATTTACATCACCCAAATGGAATTTTTAATGAGTTGTCACTGTCCTTCTCACACCTTCTCTACTACACATTCCCAAGAACCAAAATCCCAAGGGCACAAGAAGCACATGCTTCAAGCTAACAAGGACGGCTTGGAAGTAAAGCAAGGCCAGCACCCTCCCGCCCCCAAAAGAAACACCCAGTCACAGGCAAAGCCATGGGTCCCATTATTTCTGCCTCCAAATGATCTCCTCCCATCAGACTCTAAATCCCATCGGCTCCCGCATACCCATGCCCACAGGCTCCAGATATGTCTGCCTTCTTCTCCTCTCTTTCCCTCCCCACAGGGCAGCTGGACACCTGCCACCACATCTCACCTTGTTGTAGATGTAACAATTTGTAAACATAGTGTTGAAGTCCTGGATACATTCCTGAGCATTCCAGTAATAGTTGTTTTCCAAGCGCTTCTTTATTGTTCCCATATCCATAGGCGTTTTAATGATCTTATAGTAATCCTGGAGAGCAAAAAGAGCAAAAGGCCAGCGTCACCTCCCAGGCCATGCAGCATTCATAGGTGGGCCTGTGGATCTCACTCCAGGAACACAGATGAGAGCCACGGCATTGACTGAAGCCCTTCCACAGTCTCAGCAAGCAATCTCAATGGGAATCCAAGACAAAGTGAGAATTAGGGAAGTACTCTTAAATGTTGGGTGCAAATCTGGAGGGAAAATGTCCAAGTCTTGTCAACTGCCCTGGTCTGGGAACAGGTTGTCTTCACTGAGATCTAGGCTCCACCCGCCCTTTTTGTAATGTTAAAATCCTTTCATTTTTAGTAAATAAAAACACAGCCCTTTGAAAAGTGGTCTTTATCCGGTAAAACAACCCACAGCAGGGTGTACTTTCCCCCAAGGATTTGACATTTTACTGGTCTATAAAATGCATAATCCAGGCAGGGGCCTCGGGGGCTCAGTCAGTTAAGCATGGGACTTCAGCTCAGATAATGATCTCGAGGTCTGTGGGTTCTGTGGGTTCGAGCCCTGGTCGGGCTCTGTGTTGACAGCTCAGCTCAGAGCCTGGAGCCTGTTTCAGATTCTGTGTTGCCCTCTGTCTCTGCCCCTCCCCAGCTCGTGCTCTGTCTCTTTCTGTCTCAAAAATAAACATAAAAAAAAAAAAAAAAAAAAAGATTTGTAACTAAAAACAATCTCAGAGGAAAAAAATAAAATAAAATTCATAATCCTATGGAACCAGCACCGAGGCACACCTGTTAACAACTGGAATCCCTGCTTTGGTCACACTGAAGAAACACAGAGCAGAAGCCTCCACCTTCACTCAAGTTCACCACACTTCCATTTCAACTGCTAGTCTGTTAGTAGTACCTGAATGTAGCTTAATAACTAGCCAGGTTAATGAGGAATCCAGACAACCTGTACAACTCTTAGTTAAAAAAAAAAAAAAAATCCAGCAGATCTCACTCCTCAAACTTTCAGATCTTACTGTGTAAGTGCCAAACAGAAGGAGCCAGGTGGCAGGTGTAGATATCCTAAAGCCCTTCAAATCAGACTCTACTGCTGTCAGCTTTCTCTAAATCTACAGCTATCCTAAAACTGAATGTTTATTTTTAAAAATAACCATAGGAGGTATCTGAGGACAGAACAGGCAGCACACCAGGCTTCCCAGTAGAAGGACCAGAGAGAGCCAGGCAGGGAAACTGGCGTGCAGCTGGCCAACTGGCCAACTCCACTGAAGGCTGCAATCTCGGAGGCTCCCTTAATCAGGCTTGGGTGGGGTAACAGAACCAAGTCCTGATGGCAGAGAGGCAGGCCTATCCTTCAGCAAGTACCAAGGTCTTGCCTGGAAATGGTGGAAGGTACTGGAAAGGTGAGCAAGGGTGTGAGGCTTTAAGCTACTCTGACACCCACGAGAAAGGAACAAAAGCAACCAGCTTACACATAATGAGTGGCAGAGATCACAGCCCTGAGCTGACGAGGGCCACACACGCATGCCTGGGTGCCCGGCCACGAGGACAGACTACCCCGGACTTCCTATGTTCTACTACGGCTCTGGTCACCTTTCCCAAGAGAACCAAGGCCAAATAGATCTGCCCCAGTGGAAATAGATTTTTTAGTCTATGGCCAACAATAATGTCAAGTGCTTGAATTGGCCATGGTCTGTCAAGTGCAGAGAGAGAGAGAGAGACAGGGAGAGCACAAGCGTGCTGACAAGGGGACAGTGGGTTTAGGGGGTAACAATCCAACTATACATGTTTACTGAACAGAAGAGGCAGATATTCTAGTGAAAAGTCTAGCAAAGATTCCTGGAAGGTGTCAGAAAACATAAAAGGAAGGAACCCTTTTTTGTGTGGCTCTATTAACATTTTCTCGAGGAGGGGGGAGGCCCCCAGAATACCAGGCTTTAAGCATGACACTGCTTCCAGCTGGCCAGCCCTGCCCTGCCCTTCTGGGTCAGCTCCTCGCGCTCCCCCCTCCCTGAAGACACCACCAGATCAGTGCCACCACGCAACGGCCTCTTCTTCCTATGTCTGAACTGCCGAGGGTGATGTCAGCAGACACGGAGACAGGGATTCACACTGTGACCTCCAGGGAGCCTGGCCTCCACTGCACAGTGAATGACCTCAAACTCCCAAGCCACTGGGCCTGACAGACCCCCCTGCCCCATGTGTGTCCTGCTAGCTGGGGATGTTCCTTATCGGGATTTCAGGTACTCCAGCCCCCCTGTTCCTCTGTCTTTGTCCTCTCAGCCCTCTGCGTTTTCCTGTAACAAACCAACCCCTCCTCCATTCTGGCCCTGCTGCAGTTTCCCTTCAAAGCCAAATTTCTTGAAATCATGGCTTCACATCCTCACCTTCTCATTCACACCGTCGGGAATCTGGTTTCTACTTCTGCGTCACATCTTCCTAAGGTCACCAATGCCCTCCTAAAGGCCAACAGGAGGGTCAGGTCGGAATCCTCATCTCTTTGACCTCCCTGCAGCCTCTGATGTGGAAACCTGGGAGACTGTTCACTGCTGGTGATTCTCCTGGCTCTCTTCTGTAGGCCTCCCACCTCCCTCTGGTGCTATAAAAGTTGCAGTACCCCCTGGATTTCACCGCCCCTCCCCCCAGCCCCACCTCTTCCCAATCTCTGCATTTGCTCTGGGAAGGTCACCCTTACCTGTGGATCCCCCACAGCCCAGCTCACTAACCCAGCCAGAGATTATGCCGTAGCAAGCTCTCCCAAGAACCTCCCTCCAGTGACATGTCGTCTGCCCCTACTCCTTGTCATGGTCACCAGCAAGACCCTCTTTTGCATCCACGCCTTTTCGTGAGCCAGTTCATGATCTAGACCTGCAGTGCCTCCTCCTGACTTGCTCTTCCTGAGTGCATATGACACATATTCAACAGAGAGAGGTAACTGGACCAGTGTCCCAGACACAGCTGCTTTCACAACAGGAGAGTCACACTAGTGTATTCATCCTTCTTGAAACTTGATGTCCGGCAGAGGGTGAGGTTCCTACACTCAGGCAGCTCAAACCCTCACAGACCCATGCCTAGATCTATGGCAAAAATCATCTAACTCCTCATCCAGGGGGTTTGTGGGACTTTGCAAACAGCAGGGCTTAACTTAAGGACACTTGGTCCTCGATGCTTGAAGAAAAGAAAAAAATTATCTATCCCGTTTCTTCCCTGAGGTTCAGTTAGAGATAAAAGCCGAGTTTCCAGTACCATGTGCTAGGGATGGATGTGGGCAAAAGGAAAACTCTAGTGAAGAGCAGAACAGGGGTACAGAAGAACAAGATCAAGTGCACCGTGGTCACAACCGAGCAGGCAGTGGATGTGCATGGAGGCAGCTGAGGGCAAAGCTGCACCGGCACCTCCTCTCTCCACCCAAGCCCCTCCGTGTATTCGCTTCCTGAGAGATACTGCACTACCTCTTCCTTCCCTGCGCTCAGGGTGATCACGATGATGACCATGTCATCACAGAAAAGGTACCCTGTACACCAGTCCCTCTTCCACAGCCTGGCCAACCATGCCTGAGAAGTAGGGGGCCTTGACCACCAACTGCTCCCACTTCAGCTCTCCTAAGGGATCAGAAGGAAAGCTATAAGCACTCCTTTTCCACCCCCATTTCAACTTCTCCACAGTTTCTCCCAGACTTAAAATCTAAGAACTGATGACTGACTATCAGGACTACCGAAACAATCACTTGAGGGCCTCATGAGTCCTGGGAGTTCAGAGCTGGGCCCCAAAGGCATTTCTGTGTCCTCCTCCCTGCCCCCACCCTCACCAGGAGCAACACGGGAAGAGACCTGGAGGACAGTAGCCCTGGGCCCAGCCCAAGTTACTCACAGGGAGGTTCAGCTTGACGGCGTCCACAGGCTGCTGGAAAGGCCACGCAAACTGGTGTTTCCATAGTGTCTTGAGCACCACTTTGAGCAGATATTGCAGTTGGTTCGTCTGCCTCTTGGGCTTGTTGGGGTTGGAGGTCTCCGGGGGCGGGGGGTTGGTGCTGGCTGTGTTGGCTTGCTGGGGTTGGGCCTGGGCCTGCGTTGTAGACATTTGGGTAGTTTCTAGTCCATCCCCCATTACTGGCAGATTTCTCAATCTCGTCCCAGGGCCGCTCTCCGCAGACATGCTACTGATCCCATCACATTCTTCACTGGGCACTCTACAAGGAGAGAAAAGCCATCATCAGAAACCAGGCAGCAGATGGGTGCCACTCACAGTGACGAGAGGGTGTGGCCTCCAAGGGCTGAGTCCCTCTGGTGGGAACTGGTCAGGCCAACTGGAGAGCCCCTTCTTGCACTGACTAAAAGGCCCCTGATGTCTGCCCTTCTTAGCAGAGAGCAGATGAACCCTACAGCAGGGAGGAACGAGTGAGCACCAATGGCAAGTGCCATGAGGGACAGGGCTCAGAGAAAAGAGCCGACCAGGAGCCTGCAAGGCTGTGAGCACTACTGATTCCATGCAGAAAGAGGCAGAATAAGTAACAAACCAGGTTTTCACATCATGTGAGGGTTAAAAAAAAAAGTTTACTCATTTAGTGTGGCGGGGGGGTGCAAAGACAGAATCCCCAAGGAGGCTCCGGCACCATGGGTGCAGAGTCTGATGCAGGGCTTGATCCCATGAATCATGAGATTATGATGTGAACCAAAGTCAGATGCTTAACGGAGAGCCACCCAGGAAACCCCCATCTGAGTTTTTAAGGGACACTGCCTGTGTGGGAGACAGGATGATTTGGAAGCCACCAAATATGTCCTTTACATTACAACTGTTTGTGCTTGTGGCTCATGAGGTCCAGTGCCAAGTGCTCAGGGAAAATCCTCACACTCACTGAGAACACTTTCTCAGTAACTACAATAATGCGTGTCTGTTGATTAAAGAAATCCCACAAGGTAAGGGTTGATAACCTAAAAATGAATCCACACTCAATCTTCGCTTTATTAACCAAGTTTTCGAAGCTTATTCACAGAGATATAGAAGGTCACCTTGTGTGACCTGCACAGGGTTTTGTTGTGAGACCCCCCCACTCAATGCCTTATGAGGACCCCTTCCTATGCACTCCCCTCGCCTGAACCACCCCTGCGCTTTGGGCCACGCCAACAATGCAAATCCTGCCATAAGCATCCTCACGATGGCCACTTTGTGCACCTGTCCAGTTATTCTAACAAAACCACAGATGAGGGGTACGTGTTTTTACTGCCAAAATGCCCTCCAGAAACACACTAACTCAACCCTTACTTGCAGTGTCGAGAGTTCCCACACTCTATTAATGAGAAGAAACATCTGCTCAAATGTGTACAGACTATTTGGCATTCTTTCTGTGTACACTTTTCCACTGGCAAGAAAAACAAGTATCAGCTTTAAGCCCAGTCCCCGGAATAAGAAAGACTTTGTAATCTAGGAGCTGCTTGCATCTAATGAATATCGCCAGTAATAAACCTAGGAGTTCAGTGCGGGTAAGAAAACCTCTCCAGCTGAGGGAGTCAGGCAAAGGCTAAGGAAAAAAGGGCAGATTCTACCATCACATGACTCTGGTAGGCAGAGGGGACCAAAAAAGACAGGGCAAGTTCGCTGGCTGTGTCATGGCTTTCTTTCTGGAACACACTTTAGCACATGCTAGGCACTCTTGCTGAAGAATTACTTTATAATTCAGTCCAAGTGTAATTTAAACCAACATCCCCACAAAGGTTTTTGTAAACGCGGTTCTGGAAAATTATAAAGTTTTCAAAGCACCAGGGGGAAAGCTCGCTATGTAAAAGCAACTTGGTGAGAAGTCTGTCACAGGGGCTGTGGAGAGCTGGCCCTCCTGGTCTGAGGCATCCACCCCCCACCCCACGGCCAACCCTACACATGGGTCCTATTTGCAGGGTGGCCCAAAAGGTCGCGGAGATGGCATTCCTTCCAGGGTGCTCTGGCCGACTGCAGGTCTAGGTGTCACCTGGCTAGTGAACACGGGGAGGGGCCGCTGCAGGGAGGGAACCCAGTGGGAGCAGCCCAAAGCCAACAGGAGCAAGAGGCTGGATCTTATAGATTCAGTCTGGAAACTGAACCCACGCTTGCTTTAAGGGGTTAAGACCGTTCTTTATCCTTTTTCACCAAACAGGTAAGAAATCTGCAAGTGCCTTTTCCCTTTTCCCAGATGGGACGGCCACTCAAAAAGCAAAACAAGACAAAACAAAAACCCAAAACCAAATAATTAACCAGTCATTTAGCTCATGAGAGAGGACAACACTGGAGAGAAACCCTAGTGCTACCACCCAAGGCACCGGAGGGTAGGTATATTACAGCAGTGCGACTTAGAGAGGTCTAGACATGGTCTTGCATCGAATGCTAAACTTAAGTGTTTAATGAGGCCCAACTGTGTCTAAGACACCAGGTGGGTATCTATAGTCTGTGCCCTCTCAGGGTCCTCTGGAGACTTGAGGAAGGGGGGTGGGGATAGAGAAGTAGCCTCTAAGATGGGTGTGCTCTACCACAACAACAGGCCAGGCACACTTACAGGAAGGGGGAGTAAGGGGGCTTTGAAGGCATGAAGCCATTTCCTGGTACCCATCCCCCCAAACGGTGCTAAAGATGGGGAAGTGGGCCACAGGCTGGAGAGCATCTCCCAAGACACTGGGAGACGCGAGCAGTGCTCCAGGAGTTCAGGACCAAGGAGGGGCATTTCCCTAAATCAACTTCATCTGAAGGTGGGAACAGTGAGAACACTGTGGACTATAATACTTTCCAAAGGCAGATGTGACCAGATAGGCCTGTTCCAGGCTCTAGAGACACAAGACCCTTCCTCTCTCCCTCCCTCCCTCAGGGTTGCTTGTGGTACAAGTCTGTCCAGAACTAACGGCCACATGGTGCTGGAAGGAAGTGCCTGGGGCATGAATCAAGGCAGGGCGGCAGGCCTGGAGGCAGTACTGGTGGGAGGGACGCCCAGCTGGGAGGTAAGAAAGGATGCCCCAGAACCCAATGACTTGAGTAAATGCACCTCAGTGAGAGCAGGAAGGAGGGGAAGCACCCAGCGGGTAGGGTAAGGTGTGAAGCCATCATCAGGAGCTTGCTCAGACAGAGGAGAGAACAGAGGGAAGAATCAAGGGGTCCCGCTGAATCACACACCATTGAGTATGATGTGGAAAGAAGTGAGGAAGCAGCCCAGAAGCTGCATTCAGTCACGTGTTGAGCCTTCAGAAAGTGCGCCTTCATTCCTGAGGTGAGCAGCAAGGAAGACAGAAGAGAGTTTCCCCAAGCTCTGAGGTTTAGTCAATAAAGAGTGGGGTCTCAATCTCAGAGAAGCGAGGTCTGCAGCCACCTGCAGAGTGACATGCCAGGGCTCCAGTGGGACTGCGGAGAGGGTTCAAAGGACACCCTGAGGTGGATGGCGTGTAATCACCTGGTATGCATCCTCTATTTTCGTTTTACTCATTCCAGTTCTGACAAGAAAAGTCCCTGATTGGTGCCAGTATGAAAGGGTTGTGCAGAGAGGTGTCAGCAGACAATACGATCATCTGCATAGAATTTAACAATGCTGTTGTTCCGTTCTCATGGTATTTAATTTTACTGATACCCATCTGTGGTTTTTGATTTAGTTTCCTTTCAAAATAAAGGCACTAAAACAAAACAGTAAATTGATTTAAAAAACCCAAAACCCAACACCTTATCTCTGAGGGGAGCCAGCCAAGACTAACTGCAGGTTTCAGGTGGGAGACCCCAGTGGGTCAGGAGAGCTTGCAGAACTGTGGGAAGGGGGACAGAGGACAGAGAGCCATGGGCAGGACTGCAACAGTTTTGGAGCGCTCCCTGGAAAGTCCTCCATAGGTAAGTGGATGGGGGTAATCATTTATTGGGCAACTACAGAGACTGAGGTGAGGCCAGTTAGGCAGGAGGGGGAGACAGAGGGAAGAATGACCAGGAAAATGTGCCAGCTGGTCAGGATCCTTTGGTATGGTGGCCATGGACCAGGCACTGAGTGCCTGGATACCACAAGTCTCAACAGAGGGGCAACATCGCAAAGAAGGAAATAGGTCAATAGGGTTTTTAAGGACCCCTTGGAGTCAGCTGGGAGAAGGTTTCCGTGAAGCAGGACAGAATGCTGGTCCAAAGGAATAAAAGGGAACAAGTATAAATGTGGCACCATCATGAAGGGAGGCCGGGATGCACTGAAGTGAGCCTGGAAAGGAGTGTGGCACTAAGTGAGGATAAAGAATGACCTGCAGTTTGGCTTCCACTATTCAGTTTCTCCAGAAAACAGCCCAAGAATTACACAGTCAAGCACATGGCAGGTGAGCTGCCACAAGCAGAGGGTGGCCTCATCAGCCATAGGGACACAGAATGCCAGTGGGCCATGCACGTCCCACCAGGAGGAAGCAGTCCCATATGTTTTCTGTTAAGCAATCACATTCTGGAAAGCTCCAAACAATGTCCATGGGGCAAGATGAAGTCAAGGTAACTGACTTCTGAAACTTGTGGGCTGTGCTGTGCCTTTTCTCCTCTCCAAATGTTCTCTCAGGGAAGCTAAGGGATGGAAGGCTCTGGACATAACCACTTTTCTTCACCTTCAAGCAAGGATCTGATGGGCTCTTGAGCCAAGAAAGCTGTTTTTTTTTTTTTTTTTTGTCCCACGTAGCTTTCTATACAGATAGCCGTACCCTCCAACTCTGTCTCATCTCTGCTTTAAACCACTATTTCCACCACAAAAGCCAAACACCCTCCCACATTCAACACACAGTTAACATTTAAATCCTCAAAACAACAGAGATTGTTTCTGGTCTTATCCCCATTTTAAAGATGAAGAAATTGAGGCACAGAAAAATAACTTATCCAAAGATCAGACCTAACCAGCCAGGGTAGCCCAGAGTCTAACCTGACTGCTGGGAAGTTTCAGCTGGACATGAAGTCCCCGTTTAGGAGATGAATATTCAGCTCCTGAAGGGTCCACTGCAAATGACTGGGACAAGCTGGCACATTTTAAGTAACATGAGACACTAAGCACAAGACCCATACAGTTGTAAAGATTGAGGTCAATTTTATAAGGAAAGAAATTGCTGGAGGTTGTCAGTTCAAATGTCTTCGAAGGCATGGCACAGTTTAACAGATCAGATGGACCTGAGAGATACAAGCACCTCAAAGTTTCTTTCAGGAGGGTCTGAGGACAACCAGTGACAGGTGACATCCATGGCCTCTACGTGTGGTAGTGCCATGAGATGCCCAGGATGTCCTGTACCGCACTTACAGCTTGAGAAGCCGTGGCCAGACAACCTGCAGCTCAGCCCTCCAAGGACTGATCCTTATGAAACTTCCAGAAGCCACTCATTCACACCAGGGCAAAGAACAGACAGGAAACCAACAGGACTCTCTTAGTCTTGTGAGCCAAGAAAGAGAGGGACTAGCAAGTCCATGTGAGAGCCAGGGTGACTTCTCTGACACACAGATCCAACAAGATTGCTACTTTACATACTCTTCCCACCGCGGTCACCCCCACCCAGCACCGCCCCAGACCCTAGCATCAACACTCTAAACACAGCTGCCAAAGTGGGCCCCCTTCCTTGTCACCTTCACATTTGCTGGACCTCGTGCTTCCTTAATCTGTCCAGTGGCTTTGACAGTCGGCCACTGCACACACACCTCGGAGCCCAAGGCCAGAGCTACCTTTACTTCGCTCTTGTCCTCCCAGTCAGTACACACCGAGTGCTCACTGAATGACGCAGGTACAGAAGGCACCCTACAATGACCACACATTAATGTCACCCTGGGGATTCTGGATCTCAAAGGTTTGGAAAAGGAAAGCAGCTTGTGCCCTCACACAGAAAAATGTGGTGACTGCCAGACTCATTAGCTCAGCCAATGCGTCCTGTGTGTGCCATGTGCCAGGCCCAGGACTCTGCGGTCAATGTGACATTCTTCCATGATTGAGCAATACTTGGGCAAGTACTATAAAGGAGAAGGGCAAGGCTACTCTGACCAAGGACGGTGTGTGTGTGTGTGTGTGTACGTACGTGTGTGTATGCACACTCCTGTAGTGGGTGAGGCAGAGGAGGACAGAGAGGGTCAAGCCTCGAGACAGGAGAAGGCAAGACCGAAGCAGTAACGCAGGCCTGGGTCTGGAGGCAAAGGAGATACCCATGCATTTGAGGAGCATTTGAGGTAGGAGGGGAGGGATGGCACAGTACAGGGGTCATGTGACCACACTGGGCTTTTGTGCTTCACAGGTCCTTGATTCAGGGCAGAGAATATAGTGGGAGGAGCAAAAGGGGTGTGTGTGCTTGGAGAGGGCATGGGGGACAGATTCCAGGGTCATTCAGAACACAGATACAATAGAAGTCCATTCTTGCCTCATGGTTCATTTTCAATGATACCTGTACCTGTGAAATTCACAGATGCAAAAGATAGAGAACCCAAGAGGGGATGCATGCAGACAGGTGAGTCAATGGTTCAGCACCAGGGCTAGATGGGGAGAGACGAGCTGAAAACTCAGAAACTCGTAAATCTACCTGCATATATAAAGACGTAGAATTCCTGTGATACAGTAGATATTGTCTTCAACCAATTCAGGCAAAGTTTTAAGTCGAAAAGATCCCAAAATGCTGTTCCCTGTTTTCATAATGACTTGTGGCCAAGAGGCAAGAGCCATCATTGACTGTGTTGAGTTAGTTAAAGGACAAGGGACAGGAATAAAATTTCATCTAATGATTCCAATCCAAAGAAGGTTGCATGATTCAACTGAGTATCCTAGTTCTGAATTTATTCCCAACAGATATCCTGCAACAAAGTCTCAATTTTAAGGAGTAAGGCAAAGATGAAGACAGATTAGATGGTTAGTGCTCTGGTCCCCAAACTGAGTACCAAGGGTGTCACGGTACCCCAGAGGGGCACTGTGGGAATGATCAGTATAAGGCAATTGATAATTTCAAGGTCAGACTACACTATATATGCCTTTAGACAATGTCCCATCTTGCAAAGCCTGGTGTTCAGCGAATGCTGTAACAAAAAGCAGATACCACAGAAGACCTAATGTGGAACAGGAAATGCAGGTGGTAGGCATCTGACCTGGCTCTAAGGCCTGGGGAGTTAAGCAGTGCCCAACAGATACACACATTCCACTAAGGAGGAACCATGATTCTCCTCCTAAGGGGATTCTCTTCCTAAGTTTAGAGTCCCTGATGAAGCACTCCTGCTTTCAGGGATATTGTCTGCTTACACTGTAACTCATCTAAATGACCTGAGAAAAATTTAAGGACAGACAGAATTCAGCAGAAAACACAAGTGTAATGTTAGTTCTAAGTCTTCCTGGAGATTAGGAGGTAAGACAGACATGGGTAGGCTTGGTTCTGGGACTCTGAGGAGAGAAGAGAAAAGGCATGTACAACTGCCCAGAAATGGATTGATTTCTGGATACCTGGCCCTAGTTCTGTCCATCACAAAAGGCTGGGTAAACCTACTGGGTTGTGGTCAATTTCATTTTGAACTTGTAGGCCCATCTGAAGTCCTGGACTCCCAGAGGGCCCACAAAGCCGAGGAGCCTGCCTCCACTTTGTCATGTTCATTTACTCACCCTCATCCTGAAGTGACACAACACCTAGGCAGCAAGACACCAGGGAAAATAGGAGCAGTGCAGGTTAACTGGAAAGCTTTATGAATTCTCCTGTGAAATACTATGGCCACACTTAGCAGAGCTGTAGGTAAGCCATCACCACATACACCTGCACTAGGGCCTACACAAGCTTGCCAACATGTATCTGCTACTTCCTGGGCCAGTGCTCTCTGATCACTTGAACTATACCTGCTTAATCCTCACAGCAACCCTACAAGGCTGAGGGCAACATTATCTTCATACCTGTGGCAACACAGGAGAGGGGGGTAGTGGCCTGGTCAGCTGGAGGTCACCTAGGGCTGTGTGTATTTCAAGCACTCTACTCCGCAGGTGCCTCTGCTCACCAAACACAGAGGCAGAGGCCTAGTTGACAAGCACTGCTGGGCCCGACAGGACTGGTTTGCCCAAGGCCCCCCGCCTTCCATGTCTCGGCATGTATTAATCAGAGGGCCTGCCTTCTCTGCAGAGGCAGCTGAAGGCCATGTGACCCTTTAGCTAGGTTTCTAGTTGGCTTTCCAGAAGTGGTGTTTCCAAATTTCACCCCCAGAAACAGATCAGAGCCAAGATAGCTCTCACGGCACCTGGCCACCTGTTTGCTCGTTTGCAGTGTGACTTGTCTCACATACTAGGTGAGATCTGAAGCACATATCCCTGTTGATGCCATGGGGAGAGAGGAAGGGAACAGAGTCCAAGCTATTATTTACCGTTCCCACATAGTTAGGGCTACAATGAGCTGCCTTGAACTTGTTTCATGCCAAGCAAAACGTTAGCCAATGCCAGCTGAACCTTACCCCTCATGAAATTACACGTGTGTTCACAGTGCAGCACATCCTTCAGAGGAAGTGACCTCCCCACCACTGCAAGGCCCTCCTATAAAGAATCACTTGGGGGGAAGTGCAAGATCCTATCCAGCGATAAAAAGAAAGGGTTGGAGAACCTGGCAATTTCTCAGTACCAGCCAATTTGCAGTAAATACTTATCCTGTCCTAGAACAACTTTCTTGAAATGTTGGTTACGCTGGTTATGGAATACTAATATCAGAAGGTCCATTTCCTTTTGGTCCCAGAGCAGAAGCTATTTCCATTCATGGCCATAGCCCACTTCATTGTGCATCTGTGTCAGTAGGGAAGCACAAACAGGATTACTTTTCCATCTGACCGGCTCAGGCAGCTGGTGAGAACATCGCTCGGGTCATCAGCCAGACCGCGCTGTCTGGAGCTTGGCCAGTGGCTGTGCGCTGAGGCAGCTCTCAATAGCCTTAATCTTCCTTCGTGCAGCTTGTACAAGCCCTGACTCCTGCCCCTGGGGCCCATTACCTCAGACTCAGACCTGCTGCCTGCCTTGAGCCAGGTGACCCACGGCAGAGATGAGCCACCTTCCTGCGAGGGGAGCGTAGACACACTCAAGCTCTCTGTTCCCCAGAAGGGGGACACCAGGCCCACATGGACCTTGTGGTCAGGAGGACTGGAAGCAAGGCCCAGCAGATCACAACACTGCCAATTCAGAATTCCTGTCTTTTTGCTTTAGAAACCAATCACTAAATTAGGGGCACTGAGATTTCGACATCATCTTTTCTCTGTAAAAGCTGCTAGAAGCTGGAGGGATGACCAGCTCAGGTGCAGTAAAAGGTTCCGTTGTTACATACGGTTTACATCATGGTGCTGATGGTTAGATCTGGGTGGATGGATTTGTGAATTTAAAATGTTCCTGTGATGGGTATGCATTAAAAGCAAAACTTTGATGTGAACAAGATCAAAACTGCAAGGCTAAAACACATTCCAGCAGAGCAGGGCAAGCTGATTCTTCCTACAAAGGGCCAGGGAAGAAATACAGCCAGCTGTACAAGACATAGTCTACGCGATACTCGGTGCTGCTGCTGCTGCTGCTGTGCTGTAAGAGCAGCCCAGCCACAAGCCTTAGACAAATGAGCGTGGCCACATGCCAGTAACACTCAGACCGGCCCAGGGGCCCTAGTTTGCAAGCCCAAAGATTTCTAGACTTTGTATCAGAGTGAGGAAAACGTCTGTGACAAAATGTTATGTTAGAAAAGCAGAATACAAGGGGTGCCTGGGTGGCTCAGTCTTTAAGCATCTGACTCTTGATTTTGGCTCAGGTTGTGATCTCACCCTTTGTGAAACTGAGCCTAGTGTTGGGGATTCTCTCTCTGCCCCTCCCCTGCACACACTCTCAGAAAAAATAAACTTTAAAAAATTAAAACAAAACAACAACAAAAGAATAGGAGAATACAAAATTACAGGTTAAATGAGGTAAAGGTGTGCAAATGAGTGGGTACACAGAACTATAAAATGAAGTGGGGCAAGGGATGGTGGGTGTGGAGAACTCTGTGTTGAAACCCAGCGGACCTACCAATACATATGCAAAAACAGCCTGGCCTATTTGCAGTCAGACACCTTTCACAAATCCCCACTGACCTCACTTGGTGTGGTCCATCTCTTTGCCTGGTGAGCAAGCCTCCAGGCACTGCTACTCAAAAGCAGCCTTGACCTGGGCCAAGACTCCAAATTAGAAGCTGAAAGACTATGACAGAAATACGATGCCACTAATACAAACATTAAATTCCCACTAACCTGGGTCTAGGGTTGGGCCCTTCATAGGTAAGGTAAAGTGACATTTTCTTCAGGTTGCCTCTTTTAAGGCTATTACTCCAACTCCTTTAACTGTCTTCATTTTTATACCTTTTATTTTCAGTTACTTGCTTTTCTAAAAGAGCTGGTGCAGTGTATGTGGCACTAGGTTAACCTAAATTGTAAAATAGAATGCGAGAGGCCTGTT
Source organism: Proteles cristata cristata (assembly GCA_017311185.1). Lineage (NCBI taxonomy): Eukaryota > Metazoa > Chordata > Mammalia > Carnivora > Hyaenidae > Proteles > Proteles cristata. Next base: position 153,915 of record JAESUZ010002026.1, on the reverse strand, counting down.
AATTCACGTAGAAAAAAATCCTGCTTTGGGAAATGAACTCCGAGATGGCTGCAGAGCGCATGGCCAAGCAGACTGCAAAGCTGAAGTAGACAGCGAGGCTTGGTACTTCCTCCACTTAGATGAGGATTTTCTGAGAGGAAGGACACAAAGAACTGGAAAACAGAAGAATCTACAGGGCACCAAGAGTGAGTGAGAACGTTCGTTTCTTGGAAAACTACTGAAATGAGGGGAAAGTCTAAGAGTGAGAAACCAGGATTAGTTTCAACTAGGGTGAAAGCCTTGGGGTGCCCTGTTATAAACAGACCAGAAAGCTTCTGAGGATGATCTCACACTGTCCTCTGGCACCCTCTCATTCCTGACAAAAGGATACAAATCAAGTTCATGATCATGAACAAAACTTAAAACTATTAAAAAAAAAAAAAAAAAGAGGGGCACCTGGGTGGCCCGTCAGCTGAGCATCTGACTCTGGCTCAGGTCATTATCTCACAGCTCGTGAGTTTGAGCCCCACGTCGGGCTCTGTGCTGACGGTTCAGAGCCTGGAGCCTCCTTCCAATTCTGTGTCTCCCTCTCTCTCTCCCTGCCTTTCTCCCACTCACGTTCTCTCTCTCAAAAATAAATAAAAAAAGAAAAAGACAACTAACTATGGCGTTTCCAGCACATCAAGCACCAGGGAAACATGTTAGTGCTGACCTCCAAGTGATCAAAGTCAAGTTGTTTAGGAATTTGGGAGGCCAAGAAGGAGGGGAGTGAAGTTCAGGTCATATGCAGCCTGCACAGCCAGTGGCTAGCACCACATAGGGGAAGGCAGTCCATGCCTGGGCCTGAAATGCTCCGCATCGTGCCAGCTCAGCGCGTATGTCTGTTATATGTAAGTGGAAACAACATTCAAATGTAAACAGACCCATGATTGGGAAAGGCAACATTTCAATCAACCTTTCTACAGTTTCGTACCCTGGCAAGCAGGGGCAACAGGGCCGGGTGGATATCCCCGTGAGAGCACATCCTGCCTCTAAGCTCTTCAAAACAGAACGGTGGCTGAGAGCAAGAATCAAAGTATCCCTGGGGGCCCACCTATGTTCACTGGGGACAAAAGGGGATCAGGAAACAGGGCCAGAAAAAGAGTTTCCAGGGACCACATGACTATGGAGAGCCCTCGCTGAGAGGAAAGGCCAAGCCAGGCTGCCAATGGCCAAGAGGACACATGGAGACAGGACACATTGCAAGGAGCCAGGAACAGCAATATCCATGAAGGACAAGGGCACACTGACTCTGGGTTTACAGATGCAGAAGCCTGGTTACCTTGAGGAAGAGCTGATGCATACGGGGTGACTTTCCCTCAATGATATTATCCTCCGACCCTCACTCTGAAGTTGAATTTTAAAAGTAAAACCTGTGAAAAAGGTTACATCTGTCAGTATCAGGTACTCTCAGGAAATGACTCTAGCAAAGATGACTTTTCTTCTCACCATGCCTCAGTTTTCATTACACAGAATCCAGATAATACGGGTGGGAGTGGGGAAAACATCACTTTTCCCAAAGGAAAGGGAACACAGAAAGTGACAAAAGTAATGTCAGATCTGGAAAGACCCCAAGTCTCCAGTTTCCAAAGCAGGAACTGAAAGACCGACCCAAGGCCTAAAGACAACCAGTCATGAGAGCAGACAATGTCAGAACGGGACATCTACTCCAAGAGTACACAGCAAAGACTGACCTTCTGAGAGGGAAACAGGCCAAGGGGCCCACCTTCCACACAGCCTTGACTTCCTGTCAGGCACCTCTTCTCTCAGGTAAGGGGTAAGCTTACCACTCCTTTGTCTGCTGGAAGGCCTCAGCCCTCAGCAAATATTCAGTGTCTACTTCTGTCCTGACAATCTGACTCTGCCACTTTAAGATGGACACCTGGATGTTAATAAACCAACCTCCTCTTGATCTCAGTATTTTCAGAGGGAAAAGTTGCAGAGCAGAAACAACAGTCAAATCACTTCAGGAGTGAAGAGCGAGGGAAGTAAAGAGCTTGAAGGGATCTGTTCTGTGAGAACTGATGTTCCTGTTGCCATTAATTCCACCCAACCTCTGCTGCAGTAAATGAGCCACAGAAGTCAAGTGCCCCAACTCCAACACCAACAAGAGGGGAAATGCAGATACCAGAGAGAACAGGACAAATGACACAAAGCACATCTGATCCCCTTGCAGGACCCACCTGCCATCCCCCTCCTCCCTCTCCAGCCTGCTCTCCCCTGGGGAGCACAGGCCTTGCTGGCAGGCAGCAATCAGGGTCCCAGGAGAGCCTCGGCCACAGCCAAGCCAGCATCTCCCACTCCGACTGCATGGCATGGCCCAAGTTTACCCCTTGGCAGACTCAGTCACCCTGTCCCTAGTTAAGTGTCTGTCTAGGAATAAAAGCTGCCTGCTGGTAAGGAAGCTCGTCAAAAACCAGGTCACCTGCCTGGTGCACAGACTGGTGCATCACTCACTCAGTGAACCTGCAGCACTACCCACAACTCCTCACGGCCTTTGTGTGCAAACTGTAAGAAATATTTAAGGAAGAGGAACTAACGTTCATCACCTATGAAGCTTCACATCAGGGCCTAGCACACACGATGAATGAATAAACAGAAATTGCGCACACACGCATGGCCCTCCGTGAAAACGGCCCTGCACTGGGTTTAGTAACTGGTTTTCCAGCTGCGCCCGGGGAAAGCTGGGACCCTGATATTGGGCAGCTTGAAGTCCAGGCCTTTTCCAGTTCTCCATGCCAGGCATGTGTCGCCTGGGAGGGGGCAGAGCTGATCTGAGCTAGTGTCCCTTCTACAGACCTTTGGGGTTCCAATGCCCTCCCACCAATGATTCCCACACCTTTGCTGAGGACTTGGGGTAAAGAGCTAGACCAAAAGGGAAGGGGCTAGGTGGGGGGTGGGGCCTTCTCCCATATATGCAGAAACACAGATCAGTACTCATGTTCCTCCTGCCCCTTAGCAAACCTCGTGCAGGTGACAGATGTGGTAGAGTCTCTTCCACTTAGCCAAACACTCCGTGAAGGAGCAGAGGTGTGCCTATGGCTCAGATACTCACAGGCCTGAGGCCTTGTTAGGACAGAGAGAACAAGCGAAAGAAACTCCAGGGAAAACTTACCAACAGGGCCTAAAGTCTTCAGTAGCCCAGAAAGGGAAATAAGAGGAGGACCTAGAAGAGGAACACCAGCAGCTGCTGCACAAAAAAAGCAATTACTTTGTATTTATACTGTATCTACATGTGCCTCATAAGAATATAATATGGCCAACTCCAACAATTCAGTGTTTTCTAGCAGTCAAAGTAATGTAAAAAAGATGACATAAACAGCTTATATCAGCATATTCAATACAATATGCGATAGTTCTATTCCACCGAACCCAATATAACCAAAGTACCATCTCGACTTACAAGCACTATAAAAAGTGGGGATATTTTACATTTCTTTTCATACTAACTGTGTGAGATTCGAATGAGTACTCCTCAATGTAGGAGCTAAATTTTCATGAAGTATTTCATAAAATATTTTACCTGCATTTAGATTCTCTAAAATTTATGATTGAAAAAGTAGATTAACATACCCAAGGTGTTCCAAACATACTTAAAACTCCAATAACTAAATTAAGCATCAGTAAAATTTTAAAATTGAGTTCCCCAATCATACAAACCACATCTTGATGCTCAAGAGGCCCAAGACGTTAGCACTGATCTTATCATAAACATCCAGAAGATTCCTCCTCTAGAAAGGAAGTCATGCCATGCATTTTAGAACTTGACTCCAGAGCCACAGGGACCCATACCCACTGCACATTCAGGGCTGGTTTGACCCTAGTCAGTCCACACCTACCACCTTCGTCACCCAAAAATCCATGTGTGCTTTAAATCAACTTGCGTTTTACAAACATAAATGTATTTATTTAAAAGAAAACATTAACAGGGCGCCTGGGTGGCTCCGTTGGTTAAGCATCCGACATCAGCTCAGGTCATGATCTCACGGTTTGTGGGTTAGAGCCCTGTGTTGGGCTCTATGCTGACAGCTCAGAGCCTGGAGCCTGCTTCGGATTCTGTGTCTCCCTCTCTCTCTCTGACCCTCCCCTGCTCACACTGTCTCTCTCTCAGAAATAAAAAAAATACATTAAAAAAATTTTTTAAAGAAAACAATAACATATCCCATGTGATGTGTGAACCTGTTTGAATGCGAGACATTATGGGAGACAACAGAAGAAATCTTAACATGGGTTGCAATTATCACTTATTTTCTTATATGTAATGTTTACATATAAGAATATATGTAAACTATGAACTGTAGTTTTACAGGACAATGTCCTTATCTTTTTAAGAAACAGAATATTTTAATAATCTTAAAAAGTCTTTTTATTATAGCAAATATACAAAACATAAAATTTACCATTTTATCTATTTTTAAAAAAGATTTTAGGGGCGCCTGGGTGGCTTAGTCGGTTAAGCGTCCGACTTTCGCTTAGGTCATGATCTCGCAGTTCGTGGGTTCGAGCCCCGCGTCGGGCTCTGTGCTGACTGCCAGCTCAGAGCCTGGAGCCTGTTTCAGCCTGTGACTCTCTCTCTCTGACCCTCCCCTACTCACGCTGTCTCTCTCTCTCTCCTAAAAATAAATAAAACATTAAAAAAAATTAAAAAAAAAAAAGATTTTATTTTCAAGTAATCTCTACACTCAAGTGGGGCTCAAACTCACAACCACAAGACCAAGAGTTGGAGGCTTCACCAACAGAGCCAGCCAGAAGCCTCCATTTTATCAATTTTTTAAACTTTTTTAAAATAAGGTTTTTATTTATTTTTGAGAGACAGTGTGCAAGTGGGGGAGGTTCAGAGGATCCAAATCAGGTTCTGTACTGTCAGTACAGAGCCAATGCAGGGTGCAAACTCACAAACCATGAAATTATGACCTGAGTCGAAGTTGTACACTAAACCGAATGAATCACCCAGGTGGCACCCCATCCATTGTTGGATATACAAACTTGGTAGCACTAAGTACATTCACACTGTTATGTATCCATCACTACCATCCATCTCCAGAACCTTTCTTGCAAAGCTGAAACTGTTACATTAAATGCTAACTCTCCATTCACCCCTTTCACCCACCATTCTACTTGTGTCTCCATGAATCTGAGGACTTGAAAGTACCTCATGTAAGTGGAATCAAACAGTATTTGTCCTTTAAAAAAAATTTAATGTTTATTTTTGAGAGACAGAGAGAGCGAGCGAGTGAGCGTGAGCAGGGGAGGGGCAGAGAGAGAGAGGGAGACACAGAATCCGAAGCAGGCTCCAGGTTCTGAGCTGTCAGCACAGATCCAGACATGGGGCTTGAACTCACGAACTAGGAGATCATGACCTGAGCCCAAGTCTGAAGCTTAACTGACTGAGCTACCCAGGTGCCCCCTGTATTTGTCCCTTTTTCACTGGCTTTGTTCACTTTGTAAAATGTCCTCGAGGCTTATCCATGTTGTAACCTGTATGAGAATTTCCTTCCTTTGTAAGGCTGAATAAATAATTTCATTGTATGGACAGATGACATTTGTTTATCTATTCATCCATCCACATACACGTGGGTTGCTTCCACCTTTTGGCCATTTTGACCAACACTGCTATGAACATGGACGTACAAATATCTGTTACAGCCTTTGCTTTCAAGAAAATGCCCTTATTCTTAAAGAGATGTTTGCCAAAGTACATGAGGTAAAATCACATCTGCAATTTACTTTCAAAAGATTTGGAAAAAAACCTGTGCACTGATAATTATATGTAACTAAAAGAAAAAGAAAAAAGCCATTAACTTAAAAACCAGCACTGGCTGCTATGAAGAGAAAGCCAGTGTAAAACTAAGTACAATGAAAACATCATTGGCATGGCTACTGGCCAGTCTGAGCTACACTCAATTTGCAAATTCTCCCATGGGGAAATGCTAGTCCGTGGACTAGTTAGAGTCCCCTTACTGAGGCTCCCACAATTTGGGAACATTACTGGAGGGGGAATGCAGATCATTCAGCATGGAGACTATTGCAGGAGCAAAACAAGAACCACCACCAAAAAAAGGGCAGAAGACGGGGGGTCAGACTCAGATAATTTTAGAGGTTGAATCCCAAATGTTAAGGTCAAAGGGCAGTCCAGGATTAACCTCAACTGCTGAACCATCACAAGACAAACTCTGTCCCTGGTAAAAAGTTGATTACCAGGGAATAGGAGCAGACCCAGCAGAGTAGCAGCTGAGTAACAAGGCTGTGTGAGACCACACAAGAAATTTTGTGTCCAGAGAGGAGAGTACCCAAATGTCAACTAAAGTCTCTGCTGGGGAGGTAGGCAGAAACATGGACTCTGCAGCCTCCTGGGACGCAGACACTGCAAGGCAAGTTAGAGACAAGGTGTAGGCCATGTAGTTTCAGGCGCCACGGCCGCTCCTGGGATTTCAATCAGGCTGTTGGCAACTTAATCAGAGGATTGAGGAAAATCTAAGCTCAGTCCTCCAAGAGTGTTGAATAGTAGTATGAAAGGGGAGGAAGTAGAAACCATCCTAGGAGGGGAAAAAAAAAAGGCACCTGATCTTGAAGGAGAGTTTCAGACCAAGGTAAACACACCGAAAGGGCAAGGTAAGATGTGAAATTAACATCTAAAGGTTTCAGTGCCTGGGAAAAGGGTTCTGCTGGTCCCCCAGGTTCATCCTAAATAGGAGGGACTGAAATGCAGGGGCCAGCCATAAACTGTAGCTCCTTCCCAGTACCTGTTTCGTGAGACACCCGCAGAATCCAGCCAGGACAACTAACAAACCCTGAGCAGCTCCCACAAACTGGAATGGGTTGTCTTGGTGCCGTACAAGCAGACTCTGCATTTCCCTTGTTCTGATTTGGCTGGTGAGCAGCTGGTGCTACCCAGGATAGTGCAGGGCACTGGGCCAACGTGAGGAAGTCGACGCCTGAGGGCGGCCTCTGAGCTGGGTGGCGGGCCCTGTCCCCAGCAGATGGAGGAGGGCAGAGCTCTGAGTCCAACCTCAGTGAATGGCGTGAATGAGCTCTTTCATTGGCGAAGGAGAACATGCAGCAGTACCATCTGCTGAGGGGAGAGAAAGGTCAGAGGAACAGGCACTGAGTCCTCTGCTCTCCAGTGGCGAAAACAACTGCCCAGGTCCCTACTGTGTCAAGGTGGCACAGCCTCAACTTGAGCCGAGGCCTAAACACAAGAAGCTAAACAACAGAAGCATAGTCTCTCTGTCCATAACTGGAGGAAATCAAAGTGCAGAACCACCCTGGGATTTCTTTTTGTCTTTCTTCTACCTCTGGCTGCCCTTGTTCAGCTTCCCCACACTCGCACCCAGCCCCCCAAGCTTCCAGATTCAGACACAAGTGCCTGGAGCCAATGAGGGTTGAGATGTTTCATCCAAAATGTCTTCAAACCACCCTCGTGGAAAGCTTAGGCTTCGGAGTTAAAAATCAGAAAAAAAAGTAGGTATCATTTCCCCAAAGCCAAACCGCTATCAGGGAAGCTCCATCTGATGAAACCAAGAGCTTGGAAGCTGAGAAAGGTGTGACTCATGAGTGAGGGGAGAAAAGTGTGCCTGCTGGAGCACCGAACCCCTCCCCGCCCAGCCACCTACAGAGACCGGAAGGCAAGGAGTACTACTTCCAGGCGGAACACCAGCACCTCGGCAAGGGGCTCAGGTCAGGGAAGGATTCCTAAGTGACCTTCCACAGCAGAGGGGTTCATTTTTTGTTTGTTTTGTTTTTTGTTCTCTAGGAGAGATTTGGTTTAAAGGCAGGACAGAAAAGTAAAAATATATCTGACCTGCAGGCTCAGATGGGGGGGGGGAGGGTGTCACACACTTGGAAGGTAAGAATCTTCAATAAGAGGTGCATGAACAAGGTGCTTTTGAAATGCAGAGAATGGAGCTCCTTTCAGACCTTACTGAGGACCCATTTGGGATTAAAAATAAGCTCCCATCAATCCCTACCCAACCCCACAAACCCTAACGACCGTTAAAACAGAGACTACGCTGAATGACATACAGATTATCAGACGTGTACTCAAATGGAGTCCATGTTAAAAATTTAGTACTGGACCATTTCAATTCTCTTCAAAAGGCAGCACTGACTTATAATGGAATTTTCGATGTGCCTTCACTAATCCTGTTACCATGTTAGAGCACAAAAATAGAATTTGTTCCCTTGGAGTTCACCAGTTGCCATAGAAATGGCATCAAAATGCATTATACTTTCGGGTGAAGAAATGCACCATGGGTGCTGAAGAAAAATCCCTATCAAATCCAGTTCAAACTCAAATCCCTTTAATAATAGACAGATGCAAGTACATCAAGTATCCTTAGACCACCACCCAAACAGATGTGCTCCAGGCTGGGGAGAGAAAGGAGCTTCACTCATTCACACAACACCAACATACAGCACATGAGCCCTGTGGAACAACGTTGAGGTAAACACAACTGACCCATCTGGGCCATCCTCTCTGCCCCTGCCCTGAGTGCACCCCACAGGTAACCAAGCTCCCAGCAACACACACCTCCTGGATCCAAGTCCGCAGCTGTCACATTTCTGATTTGTTCCATTTTCATACTCAGCCATATTTATGAAAAAGTAAGCTCCAGTGTTCCTTCAACAGACAAGTTTCCTCATGGGTTAGGTTCACTATCTCTAGTAAGTAGACAAGAGACACAGACCACTGCAGATTTGATTTCAATCCAAGGTATGAGGTTTTAAAAAGTGATCTTTATAAATGGGGGGGGGGGGGAAGCCTTACTGCATCAGAGAAGTAGTGGTCCCATAGCAGGACCTAGATGGAGAGAAGTAAGGCAGGATGGTGCTTTGGAACCTACAAAACCCCAAATCAGGGGCTTCTGGTAAGACTTCCTTCCATTAGCTTTACTCCTGTGATGTGAATATTGTTCCTCCCCTCGCTTGGCCTGCTCTGCTTCTGACTTTTGTTGCCCTGTTTTGCTGATATGTGCTAATATCTGTTATTTGTTATATGTATGTTTAGCATGGGTCTATAAGGAGATGGTGCTGAGGTGAAGAACAGGCTAGAAACCAACTCCTGGTCCAGGCTGGCCAAGAAGCAGGACCCTGGGAATGAATGGATATACTCCCATCATTTGTTGGTTTGGGCAAAAACTTTGGATTTAGGATTTAGCCATCAACAACCTTATGTACCCTGCAACATTGCAGGCTCTTGGGATTCAGCACAAAGACACCTGCCCTCATGGGTTCACATTTCAGCCCACAGGTGGGAAGCAGGGGATGGGGATAATTAAGAATGAAAATGACAACTAAAATTATGTGGTGTACTACAGGGGAGAAAAAAGCAAGGGTGCACGTGAGATTGGGGTTTTTAAAATTTTTTTCAGCTTTTTAAAGGAATCCCTTGGGACTTTCACAAGTGAGGCTCTGAGGTTCCTGATCTCTTCTTATTTCCTCTGTGTTATGTACTAAATGGTGTAACAGTCCACGCAGAGAACAAACTTTCTCCATGGAAACACCTTTCATGTGTAAATTACTCTAAAGCCTATTCCCCAGATATATATATATATATCTGCTCTGTACACAGGGGCTCGTGGCTTACTTCAAACTGCAGCTTCCATTGAGAGAGCACCTTTACATGATCACCTTCAAAGACAGTAAAAAAGCACAGAATTTATTCACCTTCAATAATTTACATACAACACTCATTATAAGCCCCTTCTGTATCACAGTTTTACTTTCAGCACAGACACTGATTTTAAAAGGTATAGACAGACACATTCTGTTGTAGAGTCAAGTGTCAGTTCAGTGGTCCTCAGACTACCCTCAGGCAGGAAGCAGCCATGAAGATGCAAACGCCTCAGTAAACCAGCTGTTCTGAGGGTACTAAATGATTCCCTAAGCAAATAAATGCCACAGCTGTAAGCTGAAGGACAGCTATTCAGACCAAAGCCTGATTTTTTATTTCACAAATATGCTCCACCTTTATTAGGAAAGCAGGCCAAAAGGTGTCCCCCAGTTATGACAAGAAGCCACTGGACTCCATGGCCCCACCCGGTGTTCTGTCCCCAAATTCTCAGGAGGGCCACAGCTCCCATGTGCCAAAGGCAAAAAAGCTTCAGGTCACAACCCTCTGGGGAGATGCCATCACGACCCCCTACCTTCAAGTCAGATTTGGGGGACTTATGCACACCCCGAGGGTTCCTGTTTACTGCTGGAAACCCTGGCCCCAGAAGCCTTCAGCATTACTTGGACTCCACAGTATTGTGGAGAAGGTGGTCTGCCTTAATAAGGCACTGTGAGCACAGGACAAGATGTCTACAGATGTTTTCCAGACTGAAAGCATCCTAAGTCCTGGGTTTCACAACTTCAGGCCCAAGCAGATTCCAGTACAGGAAGGAGAGGAGCTCTGTGCTCAGCACTGGGCAGGCAGGCGGATGGGCACCTCATCTCGGAGGCCAATGCCCTGGGAGAGGCTGCCACACTGAACTTGCACAAAGGCGTCCTCACAACAGGCACCTGAGGTTGATGACAACAGCTCACGGGGGCCGATGGAAGCACCACTCAAAATGGTGACATCTAGACAGAAAAACCAATGAATAACCAGCTCGTCTTTAACTCAAAACAAGATTAACTAAACCTCGGATACCAATGTAAAAACTGAAGCTACAAAATAAACCTGAAACTTAGCAGTTTAGTTCCACCAGAGCGGCTGACAGAGGGGTTCCTGGACTTGAAGTCCTGGGAGGGTGGCACTGGGTAGGGCCACCACAAAGCCCCACACCAGCGGGCAGGCAGGCTTATCTCTGTTCCCAGAGCAGCAGATTAGAAGCAGCCCACTGAAAGGGGAGTGGACCAGTTGAAGGCACAGGAGGAGGAAGCAACAGCTGGCAATGTGATAGCAGGCAAGGAGACAACTATGCCGTTTTACCAGAAGAAAAAACACCCAACAATTTAACTGCCACTGCAGAGGGCAACAGCTTCAGGCAACCTGTGCAGGTACCACCCATTATTCTGTGGTGAACACGATCAAAATTCAGCACAGGGGCCCCAGCTATCTACTCAGAAGAGGCAGGACACACTTATTAAAATAAAAATTCTTTTATTGTGGTAATAAAACATACACAACATAAAGTTTACCATTTTAACCATCTTCAAGTGTAAAATTCAGTGGCATTAATAAGTACATTCACACTGTTGTGCAGCCATCACCAGCATCCTCTAGAACTCCTCCACTTTCCCAAAAAGAGTTTCCCTCAAAACTCTTCCCATTAAACAGTACCTCCCAGTCCACTTCCTCCCCCATCCCTGACTCCCACTCTTCCATTTTCTGTCTCTATGATTTGGACTATTTCATAAGACAGTTATATCATGTAAGCAGGATCATCCAGTACTTGTCCTTTTGTATGTGACTTACTTCACTCGGCATGATGTCTTTAAGGTTCATCCATGTTTGTAGCCTGTACCAGAATTTCCTTCCTTTTTCAAGTGAGTAATATTCCGTTACACGGCTGTGCCATATTTTATCAATTCGTCTGTCAGCAGATATTTGGGTTGCTTCTACCTTTTGGATTTTGTCAACAGTGCTATTAAGAACATTGCTAAAGGCACACCCCTGTTTACCCAAGGGCAAAGATTCTGGTAATTCATTTCAGAAAGTTTTCCATCTCAAATGACTAGCAGAAATAGCTTCAGCACTTAAGTCTACGCCCCACTTCCCAGATTTCAGCAGGACACAAATGTAGCCAAAACAGTCAACTGGATCTTTATTTAATAAACGAGACCACCATTCCTCAGACTAAGAAGGTGGTACTGAGCAATGAAGATAGCAAAGGAAAGAAATAAAAACCTTTAGCCAAGCATTCCCAGAGAGCCTATGACTTGCCCAGTGTATGTCTCTCCTCTTGATGCTGTGAAGCTTTTGTATGCTCTACGTTCAACACCTGACCAGGGTGAAATCTGGCAAAAACAGCAGTTTATAGAAGTGTACAGTTGGCAGCTTTCAGGAAACCTTAAAAATATTGATGCCTGGGCCTCTTCCCACAGAGATTCCAATGAAAAGGATCCTAGTCTGGGGCCAAGTATTAGGATTTTCAAAAGCTCCCCGGTGATTCTAACATCCAAGCCAAGACTGTGAACCACTGCACAATCGAGAACAATCAAGAAATGGGGCACCATGCCAGGACATACCAGGAGTCTGTGAGTTTTCACAAATGTAATTCACAGCAATCTTCTCATAATCTGAAGCTAAACATTTCTGTGTTGAGTAAAACATAAATGAAAGCACCAAAGAGGAATGTTCTCCTTTGCTTGCATTTCTGCAGCTGCAATTGATAATGGTCTGGACGTGCAGTTCATAGTGGAGGAGACACCCTGACCTCTATGTACCCATTTGGAGGACAGGCACCAGGCACTAGCTTAGATGCAACACACCCTCATGCAGAGATTTCCGGGGTCCATTCATTTCCTCTTCAGTCAAGAAGCCAAAGGATGGAAAGAGCAATGGTGGGATAGAATTCTGCTGCTAGCACTGAATACGACCAAGAGGTTATATTCTGGGTGTGGAAATTTCCGCTTTCCCACTGTTCTTGCAGAAAAGTATTTTCAAATACCACGGGCAACCAGCAACCTAGGGCAAGCTCATGATCCAAAGGTACATCAGGCCAGTTCCTGGGACTTTTCTCTGCTGGGTTCCCAGGGAAGAATGTTGTAAATGATGGCTGGATGCCAGGGCTAATCCAAAATGAACAGAATCGCTGATCTCCTCAGAGCCTGGGGCTCTAGGGCCTGGCTGACATCCAAAATTCCTAGGATGCAGAGAGCCAGTGTGGGGCGAGGCCTGGAGTTTGGGGCCCTGTGTGGTAAAATGGCATGGCAGTTATCCATAAGGATAACGAATGGTAGGCTATCCTAGACCCCAGAGGCCATTCAGAGAACAAAGAATTAACACGTGTGCCCTCAGGGGCACCTGGGTGACTCAGTCGGTTAAGCCTCCGACTTTGGCTCAGGTCATGATCTCATGGTTCATGGGTTCGAGCCCCGCATCGGGCTCTGTGCTGACAGAGCCTGGAGCCTGCTTTGGATTCTGTGTCTCCCTCTCTATCTGCCCCTCCCCCACTCATGCATGTTTCTTTGTCCCAATTATAAACAATCATAAAATATTTTTTAACATGCCTGCCTTCAAAAAGGGAAAAAGAAAAAACTATTCTTTAGCTATGATTATTTCCCCCACTGCCTCCACACTCCACACCATGCATAACACTATTTGTGCTGTGTAGACTCTCCACATCAGCCACCGACTGATTACAGGGATTATGAACGGAGACACTGGCCCAAGGAACGAGTGATACAGTTGAAGCAGAGCTTTGGTAGAGCTTGCCCATCCCAGAGAACCAGCTTGCTAAAGGAAAATATGCCACATCTGAACTCCTACTGCAGCATGCAGATGCTGTGATCTGGGATCTATGCAAAATGTGTCTCCAGCACCTCTAGGCAGCAGGACATGACAGGACCCCAAGGATTCTTGTCAGGTTCCCCTTCTCTCACAGATATCCTCACTGTTGCTTGCATGTGTACCATTCCGACACTATTGATTTCTTACTTTGAAATATATTAGGCCCTCCCTGTCTGGAATACCTTGTCCTTCACAGCACCCCATCCTGGCAAACCCCTCTCCTTCAAGAAGCCTTCCCTGAGTCTCTACCCCTGCCCAACCCAAATCTGCACTTGGTGCTCTTCTCAAGGATTCCTAGGGCCAAATTTTGTCTCATCACAATCACAAGATCTGCCGAATGGCTGAGAAACTCGATGCTTTTTCCCTAAGATCTGGACCAAGGCAAGAGTGTCCTTTCTCACTCCTTTTCAACTTTGTCCTAGAAGTCCTAATGCATTAAGAAAAGGAAATGGAAGGGCACCTCAGTAGCTCAGTAAGCTAAATGTCCTAATCTTGATTTAGATCTAGGCTCAGGTCATGATCCCAGGGTTGTTGCATCAAGCCCCATGTTGGGCTCTACACTGAGTGTGGTGGTGTCTGTTTAAGATATTCTCTTTGCCCACCCTCTCCCCCACTAGTGCTCTCTCTCTCTCTCTCTCTCGAGAGAGAGAGAGAAAAAGAAAGAAAGAAAGAAGGAAGGAAAGAAAGAAAGAAGGAAGGAAAGAAAGAAAGAAAAGAAACTGAAAGGGATACAGACTGGAAAGGAAGGAATGAAACCAGTTTTGTTTGCACATGACAGGATTGCCTATGTAGAGAATCCCAGACTCAAAACTCCCTGGAACTAAGAAGCAATTATGGCAAGGATGCAGGATACAAGGTTAATACACAAAAGCCTAACTTTCTTATTCACCAGCAATGAAAAATTAGAAATTGAAATTACAAGCAATCACAGTATCCACCAAACTATGAAGATGTCTGCTCCTCTCCTTCCAAGTTCATACTGGTATGAACAGCATCAAATTAGCACCTGTCAGGTTGAAAGATCCCAATAATGTTTAAAGAAAACCAGAAATTGGGACACCTGGGTGGCTCAACTGGTTAAGTTTCTGACTTCAGCCCATGTCATGATCTCACAGTTCGTGGGTTCGAGCCGCACGCAGGGCCCTGTGCTGACAGCTCAGACCGTGGAGCCTGCTTAGGATTCTGTGCCTCCCTCTCTCTCTGCCCCTCCCCCAATCAGGCTCAGTTTCTCTCTCTCTCAAAAATAAACATTAAAAAACAAAAACCAGAAACCAGTAACAAATGCCAGAAACACAAAGCCCAAAGCCTAGGACCGAGGCCCCTGAACCCAAGAAGGAGGGCAGGAAGCCTGCAGACGACATCAGGGGTGCAGAACAGATCACGGCTGCTGAAGTGAACAGGAGTCCAGGGAACTGGCATGGGGCTGAGGGGGTTACAATGCAGTCTCCTGGCCTCTCAACTGCACAGAGCTCTGCCCCTGAAGCAGCCCTCTGCTCAACGTCAGGCTTTAAATTTAAGATACAAAAATCCATGGGACTAAAGGAAGGCTAATTTACTGTCAAATCCTCTGAAAATCCACTTAAGGAGGTGTATTGACAGAGTCTTGTTTAATCTAGAGAACACATCATTTCTCTCTGATTCTCTAAGCACATAACCCCTTTTGGTTCCCTTTCATGGGGAGTGGTCTTTGATGGTGGGGACATTCCCCCTTCACGCCATGAAACACGTACTTCAGACCCAGCAAGACCTTGATTCAGATCCTGTCCACAGGACACTGGACTGGTATCTCAGACCAAGGCTCTTCTTTTAGGATTTTTTAATATCTACCTTCTGTTTTTGCAAAGACTAAAACCAACCAACCAACCAACAAGCACAGCTTCTAACAAATGATAATAATAATAGCAGTAGCAGTAATAATAATAAGCTCTTCCCCTCCCACAGACAAATAGGTAATTGCAAGATTTAAAACAGTTAACAATCCTTGGTTACATTCTCACAACCGTGACAAAAAACTCAGAATGGCAACCAGTTACGCCACTTTCTAATGTCAGAAAGAGCAGGAAAACCTGCCACTCTCCTGTGCCCAGGCCACACAAGTATGGGGCCTTCTCAAGTTGTTCCTCAGGCTATTAGGAATCTATGGAGAGCACTACTTCCCTCCTCTGCTGCTAAGCACACATCAGATGGAATATATTACTCCCTTGTTGTCACGTAAAACCAAACACAGAAGCATTCAGAGTCCCTCAACTATGCCTTCAAAAGTTTGTAAACAGCCTTATGGGGGCTTTTAAGTATTTTTCTCATCAAACCCTGACACACTCCCACACCTCTCTGTTTTGCCTACGGACAAATATAAGAAACTTTCTATTTGCACAGTCAGTAGGTCTCTTTCAGAGTATGTTGACATTTCATCTGCTTTTTGATCTCTGCCTTTGCACGGGGCTGAGGTTTAGTGGGAAATGCCCCACCTGCTGACAAAGGGAATACAGATGTGGGCTCCAACCAGGAATGTCCTCATTTCCTCTATCTGAGGCTTACCCTCATCAAAGGGGATGATGTAAGAGGCAGAAAGCAACAATTTCAGTTGGAAAGCGAAGACGGAAAATGGTAACAGCATAATAGAAAGGTGTGGCTCACACACCCTGGACTCCCAAGGGACCAGCGGCAGGGAGGAAAGGGGTGCTGTTTGCATGTCCCCTGCTCCCCAATCCTAATCAGCCATTTTTGCAATCTCATCTTTAAGATGAAGGTGAAGCATAAGAGGAAGTTCTATTACAACCAGTGTTGCCAGCTGGGATAGCCACTATGAGCCACAACAGGACAGGCAGCCAGACACTTGGTTACCCAGCACCCAACAACTGTGGTAAAGGCTCTTCTGTGCCTGCCCTATGTAGGCAACAGGGCACAGGTACCCCAGGCCCATACATTCATGACCCAATTCAGACTCCATTATTAAGCGCTGGTTTATTGGTGGGCTCTGCAAAACACACAAACGTGGGATGTGGGTAGAAGTCCACAAATACTTACTGTAAGCTCTGCTGGAACATTTGGTTCATTTTTGTCTGAACCTTGGCTAAGTCTGTAATAAGACTGTGGTTAACTCAAAGGGCTGTCAAGAAAACTACAGAATGCTTTTCTGGCATTCTTAACGTAAAAGCTTGTGGTCACATTACTTCTCTCCCTACCCCTCACCCCCAGAAAAAGGAATGAAAATGCACTTCTATACAGCTTCCCTAACACCTGTGAACTAAACCAAAATTGTAACAATCTGCTTCCTACAACCAGAAAATCAGCTTAACATAAAGTATGCCAAATCATTCATCCCTAGTTAAATATACAATCCAACTCCACCAGAGGGGCCTTAGAGAAAAGAGGTCCCACGCTGCTAAGAGATCCCTAAGCAGTTCAGGCTAATGTCCTAGGGTTCCAGAGCTTGGGTAACTGGTGGCATGTCTTGATGTCACCTTAATGGGTCATGCCCTGAGCACTGCAGCAGCAGCCCTCTTCTGTTGGCACAGAGCTGTTTTTGGTCACAGGGTATAACAAACACATGCAGACACAGATACTTGAGCAAACAAGATCAGCTACCACAGCTGCCTACCCTACATGAACACCGAAGCTCTAGCCTGACACTGTGTACTGGCAGCCCACGTGCCTGTGGTACAGCAGGCCCCAGCACTTTATTAGATAGTGATCATTATGCATGAATGAGCAGGAGGTCCTCCTGCATTCTTTTTTTTTTAATTTTTATTTTTTTTATTTATTTCTAGGAGAGAGAGAGAGAGAGAGAGACAGCGCGAGCAGGGGAGGGTCAGAGAGAGAGGGAGTCACAGACTGAAACAGGCTCCAGGCTCTGAGCCGGCAGTCAGCACAGAGCCCGACGCGGGGCTCGTACCCATGAACCGCAAGATCATGACCTAAGCGAAAGTCGGACACTTAACCGACTAAGCCACCCAGGCGCCCCTGTCCTCCTGCATTCTTTTTTTTTTTTTTTTTTTTATTTCTAGGATAGAGAGAGACAGCGTGAACAGGGGAGGGTCAGAGAGAGAGGGAGACACAGACTCTGAAACAAGCTCCAGGCTCTGAGCTGGCAGTCAGCACAGAGCCCGACGCGGGGCTCGAACCCACAAACCGTGAGATCATGACCTAAGCGAAAGTCGGACGTTTAACCGACTAAGCCACCCAGGCGCCCCTGTCCTCCTGCATTCTGAAAAGACTCTTCTCTTTGGAGAGTTCTGCAACTTTCACAAAGTCACACAATTCTTTTGCAGTGATACATGTGCTCAGTCAGCAGAGCAAACAACTCAAGAGACCCTTGGTAGAAGTGAGGGATTGCGGGGGGGAGGGAGGGCACAGTGATGGACCTGGGGTAGGGCCTGGGACATCCAGGTTTGGCCAACCCCAGCTTAACAGTTTATTTGGGGAGTCCCTGAAATGGATGCCATAACCTCAGTCAGAATTCCCAATGTGGTCAGATGTAGTGAAGCAACAGAACAGGGACACATTTCCAGGGCTCCTTTGGTAGCCCCACATGAGCGTACTATGCCACCAATGCTTCCCCCTGCCCAGCAAGGCTGCAGCAACAGGCTGGCACAGGCACCACTCAGGAACAGGGCCCAACATTCTGGTGCTATCTGCCCTTATAGCCACCCACTTCCCCTTCTCATCCTACCAAAGATCTTAAGCAAAAAAGGACTTAACTGCTGCTCCACAAAGAGGTTGTAAAGTGGCAGCTCTCATTTCTGGCTGCAAAGAGAACTGGCTGGAGAGCTTGTTTTAAAAACCCATGTGTGGGGGCGCCTGGGTGGCTCAGTCAGTTAAGCATCCGACTTCGGCTCAGGTCATGATCTCAAGGTTCATGGGTTCGAGCCCCGCATCAGGCTCTGTGCTGACAGCTCAGGGCCCGGAGCCTGCTTGGGATTCTGTGTCTCCCTCTCTCTCTGCCCCTCCCCACTCATGTCCGCACTCTTTCCCGTACTCTAAAATAAACGTTGAAAAAAAAAAAAACAATAAAAATAAAAACCAGGGGCACCTGGGTGGCTCAGCTGGTTAAGTGTCTCACTCTTGATTTCAGCTCAGGCCATGATTTTGCAGTTTGTGAGTTTGAGCCCCTCATCAGGTTCCACCAGTGTGGATCCTGCTTGGGATTTGCTTGCTCTCCCTCTTTCTGCCCTTCCCCTGTGCTCTCTGTCTCAAAGTAAATAAATAAACTTTAAAAATTTTTCATAAAAAAAAATAAATAAATAAAAACCCACATATGGAGCTGGGAGTGGGAAGAGAAGCTGACCACAAAGCAGCACAGAGACAATTCGGGGGCATGCTGGAAATACTCTGATTCTGACTGTGGTAGTGCATTTTTTAAAAAAAAATTTTTTAAATGTTTTATTTATTTCTAGGAGAGAGAGAGACAGCGTGAGCAGGGGAGGGTCAGAGAGAATGGGAGTCACAGACTGAAACAGGCTCCAGGCTCTGAGCTGGCAGTCAGCACAGAGCCCGACGCGGGGCTGGAACCCACGAACCGCGAGATCATGACCCAAGCGAAAGTCGGACGCCCAACCGACTAAGCCACCCAGGTACCCCATGTGGTAGTGCATTTGTCAGAGTTTTAAAGCATACAAACTTAAGAAAGTGAACAAATAAACCACAACTGGCCCCATCCACCTCAGACATGCTGCTATGCAAGGAGGGCAGACACCGACCTGCAGTGCTGAACAAAAACCCAAACAGCTTGGTCTGAACCCCACGCTCTACAGCTAAGCTGCGAGGTAGACGTTGTTAGGCTCATGGCTCCTTGTCTATGAAACCTCGGTTCACAGGGCTACCCTCCAGGCTGTCCTGAGGACTAGGAAGCTTACATACCCACCACATGTGAAGTGCTCAGTGTTGTTCAGTCACAGTAATTAGGGGAGGGAACCCAAATAGTCTATTCCCTGGAATAGAAATCCACCTGTGTAGACTTGAAGTTCCTACATGAATTATGAGAGCTACTGGAATACGGGTGAACAAGAAGTGTTAAAAAGTGCTTTTCTGAAAGGAAAGCTCTAGATGAAGGTAAACAGTGGGTTTTGTTACTTGTGGTTTGCACTTAAGACAGCAAAGTACCAAGAGTAACAATCTTAAAGGAGTAATAAAAAAATCCCTGTGGGCTCTATGACCACAGCATTTCCTGCACTCATATTAACTGAGGAAGAGGATTACTACTACTAACTCAGAGCAGAGGAAAACTGACACTCAGCTTTTTCAGAGTGATTAAAGTACAGTTAATCTTCTGAGAAAATTTATTGTGATACAGCGAAGCTACCGTGTAGAACAATTTTTCAAACTAAATGCTTCCTAGAGGGCCTTGGCCCAATTTTAAAGCTTTGATTGACTCTCAAAGCTAGTAAATATATTTGCACCTGGGGTGGGGAAGGCTCCTAGACAACGAAGTGCCGGAGAAGCAAACAATTCCCTTCTGGCGAACGGAACACCTTCCAGTTCAGAGGGAACAAGCATCAGGACAAGTCTGCCTGTGGAATGAGGTCTTCTGACTAAAACATTTCACTGTCATTACAATAAAATACAACAAAGCCACCAGTAGGGAAAAGGTCAGCCTGCCTCATAACACCTGTTTTTGTGTATACAAGCTCACAGGGTACCCACAAACAATATTCTCCCCACACTGTGCTCTAGTATTGATGGGGATGTGTGTAGACCTTCCTGTACCTTTAACAGTGATGGCACAGCCACTGCTGCCCATCAAGAAGAAAAGCCAAAGCTCACAAACCACACCCCAGCTGTTTAACGCTGAGATTATTTCCAGTAATGTGTGGACATTACAGGCTTGAGAGGAATCAAGAAACATTTCATGGCTTATTACTGTTGACTTATTAATACACTCCCAGCTCAGTGGTCCCCTCTGTAAAAGGTGTATGACAAAGCCTCTGGTCAAAATGCCAGCAAAGAACACTGGGATAGCCTGACTAGAAAAGGCTTGCAGAGAGGGCCCCATCTACCACAACAAGCTCCATGAGCAGGGGTCGGCATTGATGCCCTTGGGTCTCCCAAAGCCCTCATTTTGACACCTGACCTCCCAGAGTGTATGAAGATATACCCATGTCTGCACATGTACTCAATGTCAGTGTCACAAAAGAAGCACCATTCAAGGCCTGAAGCTCCTGGTTAGGAAAGTATCTTGGACTCAGGCTTGTTACTGAACTAGGGACCTAGGAAGCAGTCACTTCTAGAATGCATCGGGTATCGCACCAATTAGCTCTGGTACTGACTGAACACCTGCCTGAATCAGGAAAGCTTTGCATGCGGCTGAACATTTTCCAAGCTAACCAGTGCCTTGCCAAAGGATTCACGGAGCAGCCAAACCCAGCCTGGCCATGATGCCTGTAGTGGTTGGCAGGAAATGTATAAGCAACAACTTTCCCAGTTAAGCGCCAACTTTCCCTGAGTGTCCACATGCTTAGGGGAAAGCAATTGGATTCAGACCAAGGAGCAATTACTGAATGCTTACTGAGGCTCAGGCTCAATGTGCTACGTTGCTGTATTCTGCATCCCATGAGAACCTTGCAAAGGTAGGGACTAAGATCTCAGTTTCACAACCAGGGATGCTGATGCTAGAAATCAGCCCCATTCAACTGAGGTCACAAAGCCTGCAGACTCTCCACCCTATGCTCCCAAATCATTTCCTGATGAATTAAGAGCATACATTTGAAAGGCAAAACCTTACAACTTTTAGAAAACAACAACAGATGTTGGCAAGGATGTGGAGAAAGGGGAACCCCTTTTGCACTGTTGGTGGGAATGCAAACTGGGGCAGCCACTGTGGAAAACAGTATGGAGGTTCTTCAGAAAAGTAAAAATAGAACTACCTTACGACGCAGCAACTGCACTCCTAGGTATTTAGTATTTACCCAAAGGATACAAAAACGCCGATTCGAAGGGGCACATGCACCCCAATATTTATAGCAGCACTATCAACAACAGTCAAATTATGGAAAGAGCCCAAATGTCTGGCAGCTGATAAATGGATAAAGAAGATATGGGGTACTTCCATCACTTGCTAGACATTTGGGCTTTTCCCATAATTCCGTGTGACTATAAATATATAAATAATGGAGTACTACTCAGCAACGAAAAAGAACGAAATCTTGCCAGTTCCAACATGGACGGAACAGAAGGGATTATGCTAAGTGAAATAACTCAGTCAGAGAAAGACAAGCATCTTATGATTTCACTCATATATGGAATTTAAGAAACACAACAGAAAAACACAGGGAAGGTAAGGAAACATACGATAAAAACAGAGAAGGAGACAAACCATAAGAGACTTAAATACAAAGAACAAAATTGAGGGTTGCTAGAGGAAAGGTAGGTGGGGGGGATGGGCTATAATGGGGATGAGCATTAAGGAGGGCACTTTTTGGGATAAGCACTGAGTATCCTATGTAAGAGATGAATTACTGGGTTCTACTCCTAAAGCCAAGACTACACTGTATGGTAACTAACTTGAATTTAAATAAAAAAAATAAAAAGAAAAAAGAAAGAAAAAAAAATACACAGAATGTTAAAAAAAAAAAAAAAAGGAATTTGACTTCTGGTAAAATCATCTGTAAAACAAATATTCATAAATTCACCAACATGAATATTAACATCTCCTGTTCATCAAACGACTCTCTGGGGGATGGGGAGACATTAAATTAGGGGGAAAATATTTGCAAAATGTATTATCCACAAAGATCTGGTACGTACACTCTATATAAACAACTTCTGCAAATCAATTAAAAAAGATAAACAAACTAAAAGAAAATGAGCAAAAGTCAGAAACCAGCATTTGAACAAGGACAATGAATAAACCCAAGATAATGTTCAGCCTCATTTGTCTCCACTTCCCTGACAAGTGAAGCCACATTATGTCCACCAAGATTGGTAAAATATAAGAAATCCATTAGTGCCAACGTTTGTGAAAATGCGGTCCAACATTCTGGGATGTGGGCAGGTAAACTGATGGGACTGTTACCGAAAATAATTTGGTACGAAGACACCCCCAATTACCCAGTAATTCCACTCCTGGGCACTTACTGAGACATTTGTACACATGCCTCAGATGAATGTATGCAAGCAGAATGCTCACAGCAACAATGCCGTGATACCTATTCCACCCTCCCTACGTCTCCAACAAAAATAAATCTAAAGGGGGGCACCTGGCTGACTCAGTCAGTGGAGCCTGCAACTCGTGTTCTCAGGGTTGTGAGTTTGAGCTCCACATTGGGTGAAGAGAATGCTTAAAAATAAAACCTTAAAATAATCAATCTAAGGACCCAAATGTTCACCAATATGAGAATGAATCAACTGTGATACATTCACACTTTGGTGAAAATAATGACCTATAACTACCATGACACGGATGAACTTAGATGAAGAAGTGGCATAAGTCTGCAAATAATGTGCTGCATTGGCAATAAAGTTGAAAAACAGTAAGACTAAGCAACGTACCCTTGAGAGTTACATGCAACTGAGACAAGTAAACCTCAGGACGGGCAAGAAAATGAGGTAGGAAAAGCATAGACGACTCAGCTGGTCATCCCAAGTTCCTCAAGCCGGAAGACAGAAATCAGAATCACTCAAATGTGAAGTGCAAACTACTGCACCTTTAACCCTGTGTGACCCAATCCATGGCATCTTCTGTGAAGTCAGAGCAGCTCCTCTCTGCTGTGCCTGAGAGCAGGAGTTTGTTACTAACACAAGAGCTACTTGATCCAAGACAGGATCTTCACAACCTTGAGGTAGGTGGGGTGCTTTTGTTACCCCATTTTACTAATAGGAAACGGCCTCAGAGATTAAGGAGCCCATCCCAGATCACTGTCCATTTTTCCAAATGCCGGTGGGTGTCCATTTTCAGCTTCGATACTAGTCAAAGTTCATCTGTTTACCTCCTCACGTGGTTCGTTCCATTTTCAGCCTACTCTAATGCCCAGTTTAAAACACATCAGAGGTAAAAAGAATGTCAGCTAATGGGAGACAAAACACTGAGTGACTAGCTCATTCTAGTCCCAGGACTAGATGTCCCAATGGCAGTTTTAGCACTAAAAAGGGTGACTTCAAACCCTGGGAGGCAGAGCCTGCATCAGATCCTTGATGCATCTAGTCCTCACCCTCTGCCCTGGACCAGAAGCTGTTTCAACAACAAGCATAAGGAGTAAGATGGGTCCTGAAGTAAACCTGTAGCATCGGCACACATGCATATGCATACCTGTGAGTAAAAAACCGGAAGGAAGAATGTGGATAGGAACCCTCATCCAACGACCTCAACACTGTATTACCTAAAAAGATCAATTAAGGCATCACTAGCACAAAAGTTCACAGAAACAGGTCCCACGATAACGACTTAAAACCCAGTCTCTTGACAATACTGTGCACCCAGATCTGCATCCAGTGTCTTGTAACTGGCATGTCACATGACAAGACTCATTTGGGCAGAAGTATCCTCCAAAAATAGTGAGAAAACAGCTCCATATCTTGCAGTTGCTGCTCATCCAGAAGATCAAAAGGGAGAAAGAAAAAACTGAATTTACTTAAATTCTGCTAGCTTTAAAAGGAATCTGTGTTACAATCAGAGAGATAACAACAAGTGCTGGCAAGGATGTGGAGAAACTGGAACCTTTATACGCTGCTGACAGGAATGTAGAATGGGGCAGCAACTTTGGAAAGCAGTCCAGCAGTTCCTGGAAAGGTTAAACATAGTTACCATATAAGGAGGAAGTTTCACCCCTAGCTATATAAACAAAGGAAGAAAAAGAGGTCTACACAAAAACTTGCATGTGAAAGTTCATTATTCTTAAGAACCAAAAAGTAGAAACCGGCTATGTTCGTGAATGGATGAATGGATGGTCCCATTTAAAAGGATATGACCAGATTTTCTGAAAAAGGAAGTCAAAATCTAAGCTGCTTCTTTTTGAGGGAGCAAGCAGTCTAGTCTAGTTATCCTTGGGCTCTGTGGTTGCCTTCCAAGGACAGCATTTGGTGCTTCTTGCACTGGGGAGGAGAAAGGATGAAGCAATTCAAGATGTCCAGGCGTTAAGTCATAGGACACTGAGTGCTGCTGGCAAAGGCAGAGACTGCCCAAACTGGTGCTAGAGGCACCTCTCACCTCTGCTACAGCTGACCGTCCCACAATCACTATTAAGAGCCATCCCACTGACAAGAGTTCAAAAACTAAGCTGCCTAGGTCACATTTTGAGGCAGTGCTTAGAGAAATGCTTACAGGGATTCTGGGAGCCTTTTCAGGATTACACTGGCTGGAATGAAAACACAAGTCAAGCTACTTGTCATGGTAATGTTAGCGGGTTGGGTTGAGAAGCCAAGGCTGAGGGTAACTGACAGGCTAGAACTCTGGGAATCCAGAAAGGGGTGGAGTCCAATCCATGTATAACTAGCCCCTTATTCTCTTTTAGCTGGACGGGGCCACAGGCTGAACCCTCTCCTTCCTGTACCCTGTGTCTACTTTTCACATCTGCCTAATATAAACCCTCCAATCCCAAATAGTTGCAGCATGCAAACAGGACGTGGGAATTTTGTAGCAGGCTTCTGTATTCAAGTTCTAAACTGGAACTTATGTTCAAGAAGCAGACAAGTTGCTACGTGCACACCCATGTTCATTTCATGGCATCACTATTCACAATAGCCAAGAAGGGCAAGCAATCCAAACGTCCATCAACATGTAAACGAATAGAGAAAATATAGTTATGTACAGTGGAGGATTTTCTGCCTTAAAAAAGGAAATCATCTTATGTGACAACATGGATGAACCTGGAAGACATTTGCTAAGTGAAACAGGCTTGTGACAGACAAATACTGCCCAATTCCACTTAATGTAAGCTATGTAAAACGGTCAAACTCTTAGAAACAGAAAGTAGTATGTGGTGGTGGGGGGAGTTGTTGAATGGATATAGTTTCAGTTTTGCAAGATGAAAAAGTTCTGCTACACAACAACATGGACACAGTTAACACTACTGTACACCTAAAAATATTAACATGGTAAAGTTTTACATGTTTTTGAACAGAGGGGAAAAAAGCAGGTGGCTTCACCACAGATTCAACTCTGAAATAGAGAGAAGACCTTCCCTCACAAGGCTGGTTTAAGTGTCAAATGGGATGCAAGAGAAACTAAGCACTCAATTAACACTATTAATCATAATATTAATAAAAGCAAATGCCCTGATTTAATATTAACTGCACATTTTGTAATGTAATCATGGAGTGAAACCCAATGGGCCTTGAGGTCTGGTCTGCAGCCCAGTAGCACAAGCTCTGTGGGCAGGCTTCATCCACCTCGTTCAGTTGACTCACTCCAGGCAGACCCACCACTGGCACTTTCTAGAAGCACAACTCAGCCCTCAGTCCCTGCTTGAGCCTTTGGTCACATTCTTCACACCCAAAGATAAAAGCCCTTCCCCCAAAGCTCTGCTCACAAAATGGGAATATATGGAATGAATGAAATGAAAGATATCAGATAAAGCAAATTCCAAGGAGGGGTGGGGAATTTTCTAGGCTATAAAAACAGAAGGGCAGAGGGGTGCCTGGGTGGCTTAGTCGGTTGAGCATCCGACTTTCGCTTGGGTCATGATCTCACGGTTCGTGGGTTCAAGCCCCGCGTCGGGCTCTGTGCTGACTGCCAGCTCAGAGCCTGGAGCCTGTTGTCACTCCCTCTCTCTCTGACCCTCCCCTGCTCGTGCTGTCTCTCTCTCTCTCTCTCTCTCCTAGAAATAAATAAAAACATTAAAAAAAAAATAAAAAATAAACACAAAAAACAGAAGGGCAGAGATTGGAGAATACCATTACTTACCTAGGTAACTGGAGTTCACTCCATGACAGGCAGTTTTCAAAGGAAAATCCTTTCCTGATCTGATGAAGACTAATTCTCCACCTGAGTTCTTAGGCTATGCAGGCTTATTAGCTCCCTCTAGCCTGGGACTTTGCTGGGTACTGCTTCCAGCCTCTTGTAGGAGGGGAACAGGGCGCCTGCCGGTCCCCACAGATCAGGATTCTGTTCCTGACTGCCCTCTCATTATAAATGCGGGCCCAGGTTCCCCTCTTCTCTCTCCACATAGCTCCAGGACACCTCACCCACCCTCCTGACAATGCCTAAAGCCCCCACTTTTAGCCCAGACCGGCCCCCGCATGCCAGCACTACCCATCCACCTGCCGACAAGGCAATGTCAACCACAAGCACCAAGAGACTGAAATGAGCCTGTCTTCCCTAAAACCTGTCAAAGCAGGCACACTCGCCATGCAGGGTAGTGCCTACCATGCTGGATAACTCAGAAGCTAAAGATTTTCCATTATTGCAGAAAGTTCCACAGGACAGCACTGCTTTAAAAATTGGGTAGGTCGTGGGGCACCTGACAGGGGCTCCGTCAGTAGAGCATGCGGACTGATCTCAGGATAGTGAGTTCAAGCCTCACACTGTGCATGGAGCCTATTAAAAAAAAAAAAAAGTCACTGTAAAATAAGATCCAAACTGGACCCTGAAAGATTGGGGGGGGGGGGTGGAGGTCCTAGAGAAAGCAAATAAAGACATGGGACAGCAGTCTGTCACAGAAGCTAGGTAGGGCCCAGAGTACCACAGGATGGGAGTTTGGTTTTAGCCTATATATATGCAGTGGGGTTTTAGAGCAGTAGGAAAATTTTGCTGCAATAGACCTATTATATCCTGATCATATTCCAACTAGCTTACTGGTCTACTTTCAGTTTTGCATGAAGCCTGTTCTACCATTTTCTCTTACTAGATTTTTCTCATAGCTACTCCGAGTGAAACTCTTACTCCAGGAAATCATTTGTCATCTTATGAAGTCAAAGAAAGGTTTTAAAAGTAAATGATCAAAAAAAAAAAAGGTAAAATGATCTGCGTCTTCAGGGCACTCTTATTAAATGAATTACCATCTTTCTAGCACTGGGCCACTGCCCACCAGGGGACTAAATATTAGGACCCCTTAAACACTCACCTCCCTCTGCTACGAGTCATGATTTAATTGCACTCAGCATACAGACATGGGAAACACTTATTTACCACCGAATCCTCACTACACACACAGAATACAGCACAGTGCCCCATTATCTAATACGTCACCCACACACCCTGGCAGAATTTGGCCTGTTTGCTTCAGACAGGAAATTCCCTTTTAACAAGAGTCGCTAAGTGGGAAATAAACACCTATGAGGTGGAACTCAATCGCACCCTACAATAAGCAGCACCTCAAGAAACTCACCAAAATCCTAAGAGCTGATCCAGTTCACACCCCTGATTTGACAAGCCCAGGGCACATGGACTAAAGATGAAGTTTACTCCAGCTTACTGACTCCCCTAAATTCCCTTGTCTGAATTCACAGACTTTCACTGGAGTAACAAAGAAAAAATGGAGGCAAAACCACATCAAGGCAGGTGACGTTTAATTCCACTCATGTGAATTTCTTCATGAGACTCCTGGAGGGGGCGGCACTACATTTAGTGACCAGATGCCCAGATGAAAAAGAGATCTGCAGCCAGAGTAATGACCCTCCTCTGACCATTCCCCACCCTGGTGAGCGCCTCCAAGGGACAGGTGCTTGCTTGCAGAACAGTCCAAATCTCTACCCAGGCCCCAGCTGTCCTCACAGAGGGACCAGCCTAAATGCCAGCTCCTTTCCTATGCTCACAGCTGGAAAGTCTCTCTTCTCAGAGCGGTTGGCTTATACCTCTCAAGAGAACTCCAATGGTCTATATGAAGTACATTAGGTACCACTCCATCCATCCACATGTGGCAGATTCCCTCCTTCCACAGCTTGTAGAATGAAGAGCATGTGGGGGTGCCTGGGCTGGCTCAGTTGGTGGAGCATGCAACTCTTGATCTCAGGGTTGTAAGTTTGAGCCCCATGATGGGTACAGAGATTACTTTTAAAAATCTTAAAAAAAGAGGGGCGCCTGGTAGCTTAGTCGGTTAAGTGTCCGACTTTCACTTAGGTCATGATCTCGCGGTTCGTGGGTTTGTGCCCCGCATCGGGCTCTGTGCTGACTGCCAGCTCAGAGCCTGGAGCCTGTTTCGGAGTCTGTGTCTCCCTCTCTCTCTGACCCTCCCCTGCTCACACTGTCTCTCTCTCTCTCTCCTAAAAACAAAAAATATTTTTAAAAAAAGGTTAAAAAAAAAGAAAAATTTAAAAATCTTAAAAAAAGAGAGGGAAGAGCACATGTGCATGTGGGCTCTAGAGCCAGGTGCTACCACTTACCAGCTCCATGCCCTTGCACCCATGCTCAAGTGACTGAGCTCTCTGGGTTCCAACTTTCTTTCACAAAATAGAGGCCATACCAGTACCCCATTAGTAAAGTTGTCTTCTTAAAACTTAAGAAAAACACAGAGCCTTTCTTAGAAATCTAGCGCCTGGGCCACAGTAACTACTCAAATACCCAGTAAAACAGAATGCTCATATGCCTATGCTCAACCTCCCAGGCTGGGGAAACAGGGAAAGAGACCCACATTGCAGCTCCATATACTGAGGCTGACAAGGCTAGCCAGGTGACTCGTGTTCAACTTCACCATTTCAGAATAGGCAAGCAGTAAAAGTGAAAAACAAAAAACCCACATACGTTCAGAAAAGATAGTTCGATCCCTCACAGGGAACCTTTCCACAAAGAGTCATGGATCAAAAGATGAGCACTGCCTCAAGGTGAACAAAGTGAATGTGGGAGTCTGGGAGGCAAGCAGAAAGAGCCACAGGCCAGGGTGGGCATTCAGCTCTCACAAGTACAAGGGAAGGATGTTCGCACAGGGTTCCCACAGTAAAGAGGCCCAGAGATGTCCTGAGACAGGACCCTGAGGATGGCAAACTAAACTACAGGCTGTATGTGCTGCAGCTCAAGAGGGCTCCAACACTAGTAACTCAAAACTGCATTCCTGGGATTACAAAGACGTGTGTTATGATTCTGAAATAGATGAACACAAAGGTGGTGTTATTTCCAGACAGCTAATCTGTCAGCTCAATTGTTTCCTAGTGTCAAAAGGAAAACAAATGAACATACATACACATGACTTTATTCGCAATTTTTTTTTTTAAACAACCGAAAGCACTTTGGAGCCAAATAATTTTCAATGAAGCTAATAAATGAAAACAACCTACACATGGATGGCACTGTCTTTTATAAAACTTCCACATACTCCATCTTGTTTCTCTTAATTACAGAATAGAAAGAGGAAACTGCTCGAGTAACAAAAAATCATGCCTGTACAATGAGACTGTAATACAACTGAGCAGAGCAATGGGATTAATTAAAGCCAACCATTTAAGTGGTTAAATATCCATCAACACATAACTAGTTTAATCTTCAAACTTCAGAAATTAAGGAGCAAAGGAGTTTTAATATGCACTATTCTTAGAATAATTCTTCTGCATCCTCTGACAACCCTGCCCAATTACAGAAGTATGAATTATTCAAGTTTATGATATATTGTATTTCCTATTCCTTCCACCACACAGGAATTTGGGGAGAGACAGTAGAGTGGCATCACGCACACCTCCTGGGGTAGCATGTTCGTATTCCTAAGCATGAACATGTTATGCTCAAGAATGGTCCCTTGCCATCCCTCAGCGTGTGGCTCTAGTGTATGCATGAACAAATGTCCCGCGGCAGAAAGTAGGCACTAAACCACAATAGGGACCCACAGCCGTAATTCTAAGTCTACCCACATCCAACACCACTGAACGACAGGCTGGCTACTGGCCCAGAGAGCTACCTTCTGCAGCAAAGGCTCCAGGCCAACACCAAATCCTGGAGACAGTTTTACAAATAGAGGCAGCTTCAGTGCATAAAGACCACCCTTCTTCCGCAGACACAGATAGGCCCATTCTTTTTTTTTTTTTTTTTAATATTTCTATTTATTTCTAGGAGAGAGAGATAGCGTGAGCAGGGGAGGGTCAGAGAGAGAGAGGGAGTCACAGACTGAAACAGGCTCCAGGCTCTGAGCTGGCAGGCAGCACAGAGCCCGACGCGGGGCTCGAACCCACGAACTGCGAGATCATGACCTGAGCGAAAGTCAGACGCTTAACCGACTAAGCCACCCAGGCACCCCCAGATAGGCCCATTCTGACATTCCTCATCCCCAGGAAAGAAAACAAGCTGGAAAAGAGGGATGCACGGGGATATCGAGGAAATATGCACCACTGTTGACCCTCAGGTTGACAGCTCTGTAAAACCTTCTGGAGGATTTTATAAGAACAAACCAAAATGGGCACTCCACATTGTTTCCAAGTCATAAATTTATAAACATCTGCAAAAGCTGGCTACGTGCAAAAAGGCAGTCTTCAAAACCACCAAGAACCTTTCAATTAACATAATAATAAGTTTTTCATTCTTAAAGTAAAATCCAGGAACTACGTTTTAATACATACTCCTTGGATGGGCTTTAGGATTCTGAAAACTGTCTCCCTCAACTGTTCAATATTCATGTATGTGCATTTTTTCTGGAGAAAGGACCCAAAGAATCTGACACATTCTCAAGGTGACCTCTGACCTACCCCCAAGCTAAGAATTGAAGTTCTAGTGAGAGGCAGGGCTGGTCTCATCCTTGGTCTCTGGATCCTCAAATTATTCTGAGCTCCTTAAAGGACTGCATAAATCCAACAGTAAGAACTGTAGGAAAATGATGACCCTAACAGTGCTTAACACTTGTTTTTGATTATGGAATCTGAGCAGGCTTTCTGTAATACTAGAGGAATGTCAAGCAGCAGACTTTACAAGAACTTAAGTACAGAAACAGCTTAGCAAATGGCAAAAGTACAACTGCAGCTTTCACAGGCATGGATGAAAGATGAACCCAGTCTACTGAAATGTTCTCCGTTACAATTTCATTCATGGAAGCGTTTACTGAAATTTATCTACCTGGTCTCTTTTCTGAGTCTTGCCCTCTGCTTCCTCGAAGGTATAAGCCCATCTCACCACTGTACTTCTTGAGATCTATTTTTCTGCCCAACTGGCCTGAATCACCACTGGGAACTTGCATCATCTCACCCACCCGAGAGAGACTTTGAGACTTGGCTTGACTCCTCTCACAGCCCCCATGGCAGCCCCTCTGAGCCTGGGGCCTGGTAAGATAAACCCTAACATTCATTTCATCCTCTACCAAAGGATTTGGGATACAAAATCCCTAATACCACCTTCACTTTACCCTTTTCCTGAGTAACTCACTCGAAGTTGATTTTAATTCTAACTTTTGACTTTGTATGGAAAATTAGCTTCACTTTCAGCCATCCAAAGTTTCTTGTTTGCAGTTAGGGAGCACACTACTTCTAATGTAAAAGAGCACTAAACCAAAGTGTTCCATCTAGCATGCTTCACAACGATGAGCAAGATGCTGCTGGAGCTACTGTTGGGGGTGAGCAAGTAGAGGGCAGAGAGGGGCTACAAGTGTCATGTTTGAGGCATGGTTGTTTGGCATTCCCATTCTGCACTGGTCAATGATGGGAAATGATCCAAAGCAGAGTCTTTTGCGATCAGATGGCATTACAGGGAAAGACTCAATCTTGAGCTCATGGTCAGTATATCAGAGACAGGTAACAAGCTCTGATGTCCCTGTTTGAGACCCCAAGATTCAGCTGTACCTGAGCCCTACTCCAGACATCTTGTCTGGAGAAAAGGCTTTCCTTTTACGTAGTTTTATGTTTGTTACTTATACCAGAAAGACCTAACCAATAAAACTATTTCCTTTGAGAGAGAAAGAGAGACAGACACAGACACACACAGACACACCTTAGACAGGCAGCTTGCCTTACACACTTAAAGAGACAAAAGGTCCCAAATGGAGTCACTTGTGCTAAGCCCTACAGCCACCAAACTGAGACTTAATACCTAATTATGGTTTCAACTTCTCCCAGGAGTGGAATTTTAAACCAGTGAATCTGGAATTACCTGGTCAGCACTAGTGAGGTCATCTGCCCAACAGACCCCAGCCCCTAAAGGAAGGGGACTCTGCCTAAAACAACCTTTCTCTTTGTGTTCTAACTTCACCCCACCCCTTCTACTTATAAAAAACCTTTCATTTTACATAGCTCTTTGGAATCTTCCTTCTATTTACTAGATCAGATGTTGCCCAATTAATTAATGAATCCTTGGATAAACCCAGCTAAGATCTTTAAAATTTACTCATTTGAATTTTAACACACACACACACACACACACACACACACTATATACTTCTTGTTTTGCCTGTTGCAGACTACTGACAACCTTCAGCACTATGTGCTTCCTCAACTCTGGGACCCACTCCACCCCCTACAAAGCTTTAGCAAGCCGTGGGTACAAGGAAGAAAAAAACCTTTTAGTGCAATTCCCCTGCTACTGGAAAGCATATGCAGCAGTAATTCTTGGAAAAGTGATGAAGAAATAGACTGCAAAAAGGTTAAAAAAGGAAAAATACCATCAAGGTACTCACAGTTTCAATTGGATATTATCTAAAACAATATTTCACACTGTTCTGACATGACCCACAGTATGATCCACATTTTATCATATTCATCACAATACATAAAATCAAAGAGAAGGTTTTTATAAATACTCCTGAATGTGTGAGACACTTTCTGGCAGTTTTTTCCCTTTAAGCAATGATTGCAACCTTTTAAGTTCATGTCATTACCTACAGTTTGAAAAAGATGTAAAACAAGTGACTTTCTTTTAAAATCTAGATTCTGGTCAAAGTTTTCGGAAGCCTAAACCAAATACCTCATTTTACACAGGACAAACCAAGGCTTGAGAGGGTATGTGACTAGTCTAAGGCAAGTACAGTGTGCCCCTGCCCCCAATTCTCGTGCATGTGTACGCGTGCACACACACACCCCCAAAGCTGGCACGTTTCCCCCTCCTTGCAGTTCTTCAGTTCTCCCATTTCAATCCTTACTGTAACAATCTGTTCCCACCAAATATGTTTCTTCAAAAAAAAAAAAGGAAAATCCCCAAATTTATTTCACCCCCTCCCCTTTCTGAACACAAAATATAAACAATCTCAAAGGCCAACTTGCCCACAGGTGTGTGTTACTGCCTGGGGTAGGACAAATGGGGACATTAGCCACACAGGAATTACTAATTCCTGTTTCTGGAAACTGCATAATACCAAGCCCAACACCTCTCCCCCGGCACGGGATCCACAGTGTGCCAGTGCGTCTTGACCTGACAGCAACAAGGAACAAATATGGAGTTTCAGCCTTAAGTGGATATCAAAACAAGGAGCATGACCACATGCAAAATAGGGCCTGAGCCCTTCAAGTAGAGCAAAGCAAGGACTCCCTTCAGACCCTGCTCAATCCAAATACCATACAGATGTTAACGGTTCCCCCCTTCTGTCCACCTGCCAATGCTCAGGTGGACAGGTCCTACTTCACAAATAAAGAAACTGAGGTCTAGAAAGATTATGTAACTTGCCTGAAATCAAAACTAGAAGAGGTCAGGGCTGGGACTGAACCCTGACAGTGGGTGCCACAGTTATTCCCCTCCAGTGACACGGTTCCAACCTAGTCTGTTCCCTATAGCCCCAAGACTTGAAACTTCCTATATTGGGCAGAACAGGCCAACACTTCTCTAAGAAAAAGGTCACAGAACAGCATATACCTAGGATGAACTATAAAAAGTCCCTGTAATTATGTCACAGTTCAAAAGGAAAAAAATGGGGGAGGGGCCACCTGGGTGGCTCAGTCAGTTAAGCACCTGACATTTGGGTTTCAGCTCAGGTCACCATCTCATCTCACAGTTCCTGATACTGAGCCCCACACTGGGCTCAGCACTCACAGTGCGGAGCCTGCTTGGGATTCTTTCTCCTCTCTCTCTGCCCCTCCCCTGCTCGTGTTCTCACTCTTTCTCTCTCTCTCAAAAGAAATAAACTGAAAGATAAAACATTGAAAAAAATAAAACAAAAAACAATTTTGGGGTGCCTGGGTGGCTTAGTCGGTTAAGCGTCCGACTTTCGCCAGGTCATGATCTCACGGTTCGTGGGTTCGAGCCCCGCGTCGGGGTCTGTGCTGACTGCCAGCTCAGACCCTGGAGCCTATTTCAGAGTCTGTGTCTCCCTCTCTCTCTGACCCTCCCCTGCTCACGCTGTCTTTCTCTCTCCTAGAAATAAATAAAACATTAAAAAAAAAATAAAACAAAAAAAGAAATAAACTGAAAGAAAAAAAAAAAAGAAGAAAAAGAAATGACCTATTCATTCAAGTACCCTCAATTTGTAGTTGATTTGGCTGATCTTTGAAAGAAAGATACTCTCCCGGTGGGTTTAACAGAAACAAAAAACACCCCATATGGAACTGGATCCTGACAGTCCCTATTAAGGGTTGACTGACATCAACTAATTCTTCTGATCAACAAGGCCCAAGGTAGCAGGGCCTCCGCTTCCCAGCCAGGAACTCCACTTGCCTGGTCCATCTAGCTCCCTGCCTCTCTTCCAAGGAGACCCTGACTTGAGACACAAAACTTCCTGGCGACCAGAATCCTTTTTTCAAGCTCAGATGTCAACACAATTGAAATTAGGGCCAAAGAAGGCAAAGAAGGTAGGGAGAGATGCTGTGCTTATGCCCTAGAAAAGCTTTAGTCCACCAGCAACTTCTGGCACCCTGGCCATCGCCTTTACTCAGATAACCCATTTTTAATGAAATAGGGAAGTTACATTTTAGGCCCAAAAATACACCACATTACCTTTCCCTGCTGGATCATTTCCCCAAACTCTGCAGCCAACATCACAGAGTGGATGCCCTCAGAGCTGCTGAACTTCCCCTAATCCCATTACCACGACTTTAATCTCAATATCAGATAAAAACAAATCCTCACTTAAAAAAAGGAAAAAAACCAAACCCCTTCACTTGAAATCACCTTCTCCAAATGATCTCCACTCACAGTTCACTTTGAAGAAAAAGACAACAAGGTCGGGGGGAGGAAGGCATGTCTAGAAGGCACCTGGCTGACCTTGGGGTCACCTGGTGACATAATTTCCTGAAGTGCCAGCTGCTACACCTTTCCAGCTCTCTGGCGCTCTACTCTCATACCTGGCCGCCTCTTTCCACTTCTATTCTTCACCCTGGGCAATGATAGCAAGTAAGTAGCTAACGGTGAAAGGGTACAGCCTCACTTTACTCTAAGTGGAAAAATGGGCAGGTGAAATTTGCAGGAGGCTGAGTGAGAGGCTGAGAGCCACAGAGGTGGAAGCCAGGCCAGGATTCAAACTGGGGTCTGTGTCACACTGGTGGTATCAGTCTTTGAAGTAGCTTAGCAAAAACGAGACAAGACTGGATGCCAAGAAGCTGCTTAAGCCCTTTCCAGTCACCCTTCCCCAGAGTATTCAGATAACACTAGGCTCCTATCACAGGATTAGGAATTCCGAGGCGTGATTTCATGAAACAAAGTCCAAGTCTGGCAGGAGAGTAGAAAGGTCAAAGATCAAGACGTAGAGACACATCTGCTTCTCAGACACCTTCAGAACATACTCATGAGGAACTTTTATTTTTACCCAATTGCTTTTTGAGGGGAAAAAAGGTAAAAAAACAAACAAAAAACCCCTCAGCCTTATAAACAAGACTCTTGGGGCGCCAGGGTGGCTCAGATGGTTTAGTCTCTTGATTTCGGCTAAGGTTATGATCTCACAATTCTGTGAATTCAAGCCCCACATCAGGCTCTTTGGTGACAGTGTGTTGTCAGAATCTGCTTGGGATTCTGTCTCCCTCTCTCCTGCCCCTCCCCTGCTTTTCCTCTTTCTCAAAAATAAACTTAAAAAAATAAATAAACAAGACTCTATCAAGCTGTAATTGAAGAAATGGGACATTCATGGAACTTTTCTGGAAAACTGATTTGTATCAATATTTTTAAAGAATGCACACCCGCTGATCTAGTGATTCCCTCTCTAGATATGAAAAAGGTGAAAACTTGAAAATCGTCCAAAAATAAATTATGGTACCTTCATATGAAAAATATTAGGCCATTATTTAAGTAGTACATTTCTGAAATGTTCACAACGTAATCTTTTTGAAAACTTAAAAGAGTATAATCAGTTTTGTTACTAACAGGAAAATATTGGAATGAGATTGAAGAACAGTTTTTGACATCTAACACTACCTTAACATTGTTACTTTTCAATTTATTTCAAATGACCACTAACTACTTTTGTTTAAAGAAAAGAATCCTTACGATCTCATTTTCAAATGATACAGACCAATAATCACTGCTATTTCAGGGTTTGGTCAAGAATGGGAGAGATGGCTGTTTGCCCTAACTTTGACACTAGACTTCATCTATTTCTTTAGAAGAGAATATATCCCATGATTTAAGCTGGGATGTGAGGATGCAGTTTGAGAAGTTGTAGCCTATTTTAGCCCGAAAAAGAACAATTTAAGGGTTTTAACAATTACCCTTCTCAACAGAAGTTTGGGATTCACCTTCCAGATGGTTTTCTGTGCCTTACCAGCATTTTAAACTGTTCTCTAAGAATGTACAATTTTTAAACACTAAGTTGGGATCAAACTATACAGGGTGTGCTACGTGCAACATGCTGACATCTGTGCACTTCCATTCCCTCACTTTTTTGAAATGAGTACACCCATAACCCATGAAGCTTTTCCTTTAACCCCTTGTGAAAGCACTAGAAGATGAAGGCAGTTAAAAACTCATTGCACACCCTCAAATAGTTACCATGTCCCGCAATTCCACTCATAAATATCTATCCCAGAAAAAATACACATATGTCCACACAAAATCTTGCATATAAATGTTTGCAGCAGCACCATTCACAACAGCCAAAGTGGAAACAACCCAAATATCCACCAACTACTGAATGGATAAATAAAATGTGGCATGTATTCACATAATGGAATTACCAGTCAGTAATAAAATGAATGAAATACTGATTCATGCCATAGCACAAACCAGGAACACATTATACTCAAAGAGGTCAGACACAAAAGGCTACATATTGTATGATTTTTGAAATATCCAGAATACACAAATTTATAGAAACAGAAAATAGATTGGTGGTTGCCAGGCATGGGGCGGGGGAGAGAATGGATGGAGAGTGACTGCTAATGTACAGAGGTTTCTTTTTGGAGGGATGCAAATGGCCTAACATTGGTTGTGGTGATGGGCGTACAACTCTGAATAGACTAGGAACTATTGAAATGTACACTTTAAACCAGGTAACTGTACAGGATGTCAACTGTATCTCAACACAGTGGTTCTTTCTTTAAAGGGGCACTTTGGTGGCTCAGTAGGTTGAGCGTTCTGCTCTTGATTTTGGCTCAGGCCATGATCTCACAGTTTGTGAGTTTCAGCCTTGTGCTGGGCTTTGTGCTGATAGCAAAGCCTGCTTGGGATTCTCTTGCCCCTCTTCCACTCATGTTCTCTCTCTCTCAAAATAAATAAATTAAAAAAAAAGAGAGAGATTAGGTGGGATATTACAATAATAATGTAATGCTCAAGTTATACACAATTTATATGCAATTAAGCGTTGGGGATGAATACATTAATAAAGAATGTACCAACCAAAGAAAAGTCACTTTTTGTCTTCCCCTGCACATCCTAAGAGCTCAGGAAGTAATCACTGAAACTGATTGGGCAATTGTTTTCACATGAAAGCCAAATATTAAAAAACAAAACAAAACAGAAAAACTCGATGTTTAACAACACACACACAGATCAAGTTTTTATTAAAAACATGAGATTCACTTCAAGAAATGCTACCCATACATGTTTATTACCCACTTCATCTCCCTCTTAAAATACTTTTCCCAGGCCAGTGCTGAACCACAGCCCAAACCCACTCACCACATTTCAAACTAAGTGGGAAATGTACACTAGACAGTGCACAGAAGCAACTGCATGCCACACTGATTGGACTATAAGCAAGTTTACTGCAATTTCTGGGCCTTAACATCATAGTTAAAATGCACATTCCTTGTAAGTCACTGGTGACCAACTATGTCCACTCCTAACAATATTAAGAGAAATTATTTGCATTTGTTATTAAGGACACTACAAATTCTTTTTTAAATTTTAAAAATGTTTATTTTTCAGAGAGAAAGAGAGACAGCAAGTGAGCGAGGAGGTGAGGGGCAGAGAGAGTGAGAGAGAGAGAGAGGAAGACACAGAATTCAAAGCAGGCTCCAGGCTCTGAGTTGTCAGCCCAGAGCCCTACGCGGGGCTCGAACCCACAAACTGTGAGATCATGACCTGCGCTGAAGTCAGACACTTAACTGAGCCACCCAGGTGTCCCAGGACATGACAAATTCTTGCTCACTTATCTTCCCAGCTTGTTCACTCTAAGAATACTTTAGGTCCTCTTCTAGACGCTGAGGATACAACAGGGAATTAAAATAGGTAAAACCAAGCAAACAAACCCCTGCCCGCAAGGAACTCACTCACATTCCATTAAAAAATTAAAATAACTTCAAATTTTATTTTTATAGACGCCTGTTCAATGATTTAAAAATACCCGGTCAGCATCTGCAAAGAATCCCCAATATTCTCACTTTGCAAACATGCAGTCTTCGCTAAACAGCAAAATTCACAAAGATCTATGAAATATTAGCAGCAGTTTCCAATGTCAAGCTTTTCTTTCCTTCTTATACATGTGCTGGGAACATAAAGACAAACATCTACTTTATAAGTTCATTCAAAAGCAGAAATCAAAACACTCTATAACTGACACAGATGACAGGGGGTTGTCAAAAGATTTAACAGCGCAAGAGTCTACAAATCACTGAAGTACCAAATGGTTTTTGCTTTAAATTAAGAACAAGGACTCCAATCTCCTTCTAGATCTGTAAATCTCAAGTCATTCAATAACCTGAATTGTGTAACAGAAAAATATTGCATCCCCCCAACCTTAAAAAACAAAAGTGCAATTTAGTACAAAGATTACAACAACCTGCTCAAAAAAAGTAACTTTTGGAAACAAAGTCTAAATTCCTTTGAACAATTCAATAATTTAGTGGAAACATTACAAAGTAGCCAACAATTCTCTTGCAATTCTTAGGTAGTTTTTTTCCCCTCCTTATCACCATCCAAGCTAGGGAAGCTAGCCCTATCAGCAACCCAGAACAACCAACCTGTCTTTAAAATGTAGCCACTTTGAAGTTCCAACGTTCTTCTGTAGGCAGAGCTCCGGGCCTTCAGCAAACTGGCTGTGACTGAATTCCAGCCAGATACACAGAGCTCGTCTCCGTCCAGTTAAAACCAACTAAAATGATTTTATTAAGAGCTTTACTCCACAGCTTGACCTCTTAGATACTATGTTTCCCACCAAGGAAAGGGGTATGGTGGATAACAGGGGAGCAATGCATTTTGTTTCAGATCATGCTTTTCCTTCTAGATTTAGTCAATGGGAACCATCTGAGAGGTTTATCTTCTCCAGGTTGAATTTTGGGGTAGAAGAGCTTGGTTATCTATAATACCTTGAAGGAAAGATCATCACCATCCAAAATAAACTGAAAGGAATGTTTTATTAAATTACTGGCAAGACGATAAAACAGACTGTACCACCACCCAAAACCTACTTGGAACTGAAAATGAAAACGTTCATAAATACTGTCGAGTATAGTTTTACCACTTACAAGACTACAAATTCTAAGGGCTAACAACTCAAGGAACTTGACAGCCCCATTCATAAAAAATCTCCCAACCATTATTACACTACCAAAGAGCCACTGGCTTAGAGGTACAGAGATTTGGGTTTTGTAAACACGGACAGGTAGAGCCCTTTCCAAGGGAAGCAAAGACACTTCAATTCTCATAAAGCACAAACTCCAAGAGATCACTTCTTGCATCCAACAAAACTGAACCCAAAGACCACTTCTTGCACACACAAAACTGAACCCAAAGACCAAGACCATAAACCTCACTAGGTTGCAGAAAACACGGGGTAAGAAATAAAAATAACATTTCAAAAAACAATGCATGGTCCTGAGTAAATGGGAGGTCAGCCACTCAGCAAAAGCACATGACTCATCCACGGGCCTGAATGCAAGTATTTACAGTGTCCACTATACCAAACTGGGATTTCCCATTTTCATCCAAGGCCGGGCCTTGGGGGCAGCCGGGTAAAGTTATGCAGTTTCCGTTTGTTTATTTTCGGGGGGGGGGGGTCATTTTATTTCGCTGAATCACAACTCCCCCACATCCCCACCCCAAACCACCACCCCACACAACACCGCGAACAGAAGAGGCCGTGGCAAGGACGCAAGCGAGCACCGACCGAGCAAAACAAAGCGCCCAGCGCACGGCTGCCAGGCTGGGAGTGGGTGGGTAAAGGGGGTCAGGCTCGCCCCACACAGCACCGCTCCCAACCCCGGGGGTGTCTCCGGGGAGGCGTGCAGCGGCAGTCTCCTCCCTCCCCCTGGGGACCAGACCCATTCTCCGCAGAGCTCCGGGGACCGCCGGGAAGACGAGGAAATGGGGGCGGGGGCGCGCTGCCCCAGCTCGGGCAGGAGGACCCAGGCCACAGGGGAGACCGCGCTGAGCCCGGCCCACGTGAGCGCCTGGGCAGCGGCCGAGCCCGCCCCGGGGGACCGCAGCCGGGGACAACGGCGCCCGCGGCCACCACGCCGGGCCCCGACTTACCGGGGCCGGGCGCGCCGCGGAGCCCGCGGCGGCCGCTTCCTCCTCCTCCTCCTCACTTGACAAAATGGCGGCGGCAGGAAGTGCCGGGCGCCTCGGCCCGCCCCCGCCCGCCC
The DNA here is from genome assembly GCA_017311185.1 of Proteles cristata cristata. Lineage (NCBI taxonomy): Eukaryota > Metazoa > Chordata > Mammalia > Carnivora > Hyaenidae > Proteles > Proteles cristata. The sequence continues at coordinate 112,748 of JAESUZ010002026.1, read as the reverse complement.
CCGGCCACCCGCCCCGCCGCGGCGCCCGCGCCCCCCGCCCGCGCCCCCGCCCGGCCAGCCGGCCCAAGCCGGGGGCGGCGGCGCCAACGGCCGAGCACCCGCGAGCGGCCCGGCCACCCGACGCCAACGGCGCAGGCGGCCCCAGCCGGGCGCAAGCGGCACCGCGCGCGGACGCGGGAGGCCCGCAGGCCCGAGCCCGCGTCGCCCCGGCCTCCCCGCCCCCGCGCCGCGCCGATGGCGTAGGTGCTGGCGCACCGGCCCCATTACGCAATGCAGGTTACGCGGGCCGCGCCGCGGTCCCCGCCGGCCGCCCCCGCGCCGCCCGCCGCCCCGAAGGGCACCGGTCCTCACCTGAGACGCTAGGCCGCACGCCGCCCCCGCCGGCCGCCGCGCCCCCTCCTCTTCGGGCTGCCTGCGCGGCGCCGGGGCCCGCCCGCCGCGCCCGCCGCTCCGCCGCGCTCACAGGCCCCGCTCGCCTGCGGGCACTGCCGGCAGCCGCTGCCGCCGCAGCCACCGCTTCGGCTCCTCGGCTGCGGGAGAGCAGAACAAACAGCCCTGCCGCCGCCGCCGCCGCCGCCGCCGCCGCCAGCGCACTGACGTCACCGCGTACGCTGCGCGCGCGGCCCCCCGCCGCCGCCCGGCGTGCGCGTCCCGCGACCGCGCCCGGCGCCAGCGAGCTCCGGAGAGCTGGCGGGAGCGAGGTGAGTAGTTGAGCGGGGGGAGCGGTGGCGGGCGCGCGGGGGAGGGGGGGGACCCCTGGAAGGGAGGGTGCAGGGATCCGGCAGACAGAGGGAGTAGACCCTGCAGACCGAGGAGAGACCCCTCAGGTTGAAGGCAGGGACTGAGAAAAAGAAAGATCTGGAGGCTGAGAGGTGCAAAATGTAAGAAGGGTCTGCCGAGGAGACCCTCAGCGACAGGGACGAAGGTGTGGAAAGACCCCAGAGACTCGTGCAGAGGCCGAGTAGGGCCCCTCATCCCCGGGTGGGAAGGCGGCAGTGTGCTGAGGGACGCTGGGACGCTTCGGTCCGCGAGCCGCGGCGGGGGTGCGGGGCCGGGCGCAGGGAGGGGGCGGAGGCGACGGTGCGCGGGGCCGGCGGCGTCTGTCCCCGCCCGTCGCCGCTGGCGTCCGAGGGCCGGGAGCGCTGTCCCTCCAGCCGCCCCCGCCCCGGCCCGGAGACCCGCGGAGCAGGTCCGCTCCACGGGGCCGGGGGTTTAGGGATTAGGTCGCTTGCGGTTTAAAAAGAGGATTCTGGCGATGCCTGGCCGGCTCAGTCGGTGGAGCGTGCGACTCTCGGTGTGTCCGGGTCGTGAGTTCGAGCCCCACGTTGGGCGGAGAGCTTACTTAAAAAAAAAAAAAAAAATCAACTTTAAAAAAGAAAATAAAAGGATGACCCTGTGAAGTGTTTAAACGGAGAAGCATACCTTTTTTCCCTTTTGCCCTTAGCTTCACTCTTGTAGCGTTTTTATTCCTATCGTTTAGAAATCGCAAATGCCGTTCTTCTATAAAAAGTCTAAAAATTCTCCCGACGGCCCCTTCGTTCAGAATATATTAATAGAGAATAGCAGTCAGATGGTTTTGTCTCTGTCGTGGTGTTCGCTCACTCTTCAAGGGCAATCAGCGCTGATGGGTCCCGAGCAAAGTGAAGACTTAATTGCATCCGTTACTTTAGCAAAGCATGAGATAACAAATAGTTAAGTGCAAGAAATAAAGGAAGTGACTGCAACTGATTTATTAGGCAGCTGCCTTCTAATTATGTATTACAGAATATTGAAGTTTGTGAGTATCTTCTGGCTCCGTATTTTGCACACTCAACAATTTGTGGAAGAGGGTCAGAAAGGGGAAAAGAATAAGAAGGTATATGCAGACTATGTGAATATGGAATAACAACTTTTTTTAAGAAAACTAGAATATATCTATTTTAAGCTGTCAATCCCATGGTTGTCTTCTTGCATTATCTACTTAATTTATTGTTGTTTCTGGTAATGTTTTTGGAAGTAATTTGGAGCCAGCAGTTTGCAAGTCACATAAAATTTTTGGTTTTTACTCCACAGCCACACGTCATTTTAGACAGAATTTACAAACTACAAAGGCAGTTCCAAGAGCTTTTAAAACAACAGTGTCCTCTTTCTGTCTTCCATAGGGTGGAGCCTAACTCCTCACAGGGAGCCTGGACTCAGAAAATATTTATCTGGTTAAATTAGTTTGATAAAAAATTTTGTTTTTTAATAGTTCACAATTTTGAATAAGTTCTTATTGTTCTCTCTTGTTATTACTGTGTTTGCAATATTAAAAGCCAGAAGAGATTAATAAAAATATTAAGGAATGAGCCATGAAGTACATACTGTAATTTTGTATGGCTGTAAATATATATTCATTTATAAAAAACATTTTTAATGTTTATTTATTTTTGAGAGACAGACTGAGCATGAGCAGGGGAGGGGACAGAGAGAGAGGGAGACACAGAATCGGAAGCAGGCTCCAGGCTCCGAGCTGTCAGCACAGAGCCCGACGCAGGGCTCAATCACGACCTGAGCTGAAGTTGGATGCTTAACTGACTGAGCCACCCAGACGTCTTTGTATTATTCATTTTAAATAAAATAACACATGAAACCATTTAACCTGAAAATTAAAAAAGAATATAGAGAAAAAATGAAGTATCCCTCTTATCTCTTCCCCTCGCTCGCCAGTGTAACCACTATTATCTCTTCCGTGCGTATTAGACCTGTGCTGTCTGATAGGACCACGCAAGGCTATTGAGAGTTTGAAATGTAGCTGGTCCAAATTGAGATGCACTGTAAGTGTAAAATACACATTGCACTTCAAAGATTTAATATTTAAAAAAATGTAAAATATTCTTCTTAATTTTTATATTGATTACATGTTGAAATAATGTTTTATATATTGGGATAAATAAAATATATTATTTAATTTTAGCTGTGGTTTTTTTTTTTTAACGTTTATTTATTTATTTTTGAGAGGAACAGAAAAAGAGTGAGCAGGGGAGGGGCAGAGAGAAAGGAAGACAGAGAATCCCAAGCAGGCTTCTCGCTGTCAGTGCAGAGCCAGACACGGGACTTGAACTCACAATCCATGAGATCATGACCTAAGCTGAAACCGAAAGTTGGATGCTTAACTGACTGAGCCACCCAGGTGCCCCTCTTTTTACTTTTTTTTTTTTTTTTAATGTTCTATTTCTAGAGAGAAGAGAGAGACAGCGTGAGCAGGGGAGGTCAGAGAGAGAGGGAGTCACAGACTGAAACAGGCTCCAGGCTCTGAGCTGGCAGTCAGCACAGAGCCCGACGCGGGGCTCGAACCCACAAACCGCGAGATCATGACCTAAGCGAAAGTCGGACGCTTAACCGACTAAGCCACCCAGGTGCCCCTCTTTTTACTTTTTTAATGAAACTACGAGAAAACATAAAATTACACGTGCAGCTTGCAAAATATTTGTATTGGACAGCACTGGTCTAGAGGGGTGATTTTTGGTTTGTTTTCATTTTGTTTTGTTTTGGTCTTTTTGTATGTGAGAGACATTTTATTTATTTTTTTAAAGTAACCTCTATCCCCACTGTAGGGGGCTTGAACTCACAGCCTCAAGATCAAGAGTCACTTGCTCTACCAACCCAGCCAGCCAGTTGTATCCCTCCCCCCCTTTTTTTAAGGTATAGTTGACACACAATGTTATATTAGTTTCAGGTGTACAACATAGTGATTCCACAATTTTATACACCTTCTAGACTTTTTTATGCATCAATACGTATCTACATATAGAAATAGTTGTGTTGTTATAAAAGAGATCATTTTGTATTTGTTTATTTGTAACATGCTTTTTCTCATTTAATACATTTTAGAAGCCATTCCACATGAATACTCCCAGATCTGCCTAACTGAGAGATAACACCAAGATGACGCCTATCTGATGACTGATCTGGTATGGATTGATCATAATTTATTTAGCCATTTTCCTATTAACATTTAATTCATTTCTAGTTTTTCATCATAATAGTATTACAGTGAATATCCTATACATTTACCATTTGTTTTTCATACCTGCCAGTATTATTCCAGATTAAAAGAATAGGGGCACGGGGACACATGGGTAACTCAGTCAGTTAAGCATCCAGCTCTAGATTTTCGCTCACATCATGATCTCATGGTTTGTGAGATCAAGCCCCACATCAGGCTCTGCACTGACAACCTGGAGCCTGCTTGGGATTTTCTCTTCTCTCCCTCTCTCTCTTCCCCTCCCCTGTTTAAGCTCGCTTTCTCTGAAAATAAATAGATATTTAAGAAAAAAAGAAGAGGGGTGCCTGGCTGGCTCAGTTGGTGGAGCATGTGACTCTTGATCTTGGGGTTGTGGGTTTAAGCCCCACGCTGGGTGTAGTGATTGCTTAAAAATAAAAAAATAATAATAGGGGTGCCTGGGTGGCTCAGTCAGTTAAGTGTCCAGCTTTGGCTCAGGTCATGATCTTGCAGTTTGTGGGTTTGAGCCCCACCTCAGGCTCTATGCTGACAGCTCAGAGCCTAGAGCCTGCTTCAGAGCCTGTCTCCCTCTCTCTGTCCCTCCCTTGCTCGAGCTATCTCCCTCTCTCAAAAGTATATAATCATTAAAATAATAATAATAATAATAATAATAATAAAAACTATATAGTGTTTTCTTAAAAGCAGGGACAAATTTATAAACCAAATCAGCTTTGGAAAAACTGGAGGTGTTCAATTTCTTAGGGCCTGAATCCATGCCCACTTTCTTTCTTTCTTTTTCTTTTTTTTTTTTTTTTAAATATTTTTATTTATTTCTAGGAGAGAGAGAGACAGCGTGAGCAGGGGAGTGTCAAGAGAGAGGGAGACACAGACTCTGAAATAGGCACCCAGGCGCCCCGATGCCCACTTTCAAATGAGAACTTGCCAGTGAAGTTAGATTCTGGAATTTATAGTTAGGGCCTAGAGATGGTGAGGGACTCACCCAAGATTGCGCAAGATTGCACAGTTTAGACCTCAAATCCCCTGACTCCATGAACACTGCCTGCATCTTTAATCTAGCTCCTGAGTTGACAGGTTTTTTTTTCCAATATTTGGAAAAAAAAAAAAAAAAAAAAAGATCGTCACCATTCTATGCTTTGTGGGCCATACAATCTATAACATTGCCAATCTTTGGAACTCTGCCATTATAGCACAAAAAGTAGCTGTGGTTAATATATAAACAAATGGGTGTGGCTTTGTCCCAATAAAATGTTACATATACTAAAATTAAGATTTCATGCAGGGGCGCCTGGGTGGCTTAGTCGGTTAAGTGTCCGACTTTCGCTTAGGTCATGATCTCGCGGTTCGTGGGTTCGAGCCCCGCGTCGGGCTCGGTGCTGACTGCCAGCTCAGAGCCTGGAGCCTGTTTCGGTCTGTGACTCCCTCTCTGACCCTCCCCTGCTCACGCTGTCTCTCTCTCTCTCTCCCCCTAGAAATAAATTAAAAAATATATTAAAAAAAAAAAAAAGATTTCATGCAGATTTCAGGAATTGCAGAATATTATTCTTTTAACCGACTCTCTCTCTCTCTCTTTCTTTCTTTCTTTCTCTTATTTTGTTTTTTAGGACTTCATTGTTTTAAGTAACCTCTACACCCAACCCAGGACTCAAACTTACAATCCTGAGGTCAAGAGTCTCATACTGTACTGACTGAGCCAGCCAGGTGCCCCTGATTTTTTCCCCCAGCCTTTTAAAAATATAAAAACCACTCTTTGCTGGAAGGCTATACAGACAGCAGTCCAGATTTGTCCCATAGACAGTAGTTTGCTGATCCCTGCTTTAGACTTGAGAGTCTAGGAAATTTATTTACCATTATATAGAAGGTGTTCTACTTGCATTTTTTTGTTAATTCATTTTTTTAGCAGTTTTAGGTTTATGTTAAAATTAAGTGGAAAGTCCAGAGTTCCCATATACTGTCTTACTTCCCCTCTCGACTTCCCCCATTATTAACATGAATACTGTGGTCCATTTGTTACAGTCGATGAGCCAATATGGATATATGATTATTAACTAAAGTCCATAGTTTACATTAAGGCTCATTCTTCATGTCATATAGTCTGAGTTTTGACAAATCTGTAATAGCATGTGTCCACCAGTTTGCTTGCCAATGTTTAACTCCTAAATTAGGAACAAAATAAGATTCAGACTAGAGGACTGCCGTTCTGTCAGTCACAAACAGGTGCATGATAGCCCTAAGAGTAATTTTTAGTTTCTGTACTTCATTAATTTGTATTTTGCTGTGTGTTTGCTTAGTTTTGAAGTGTTTGACAAACATCACTCACTGTACCACTCAAAATAATGAGATGCTGGAAGACCTAGTGTGAAGAGCTATATAATTGGAATTAAGAAAGTAAGTGATGGGGCGCCTGAGTGGCTCAGTCGGTTAAGCGTCCGACTTCAGCTCAGGTCATGGTCTTGTGGTTCATGGGTTCGAGCCCCATGTCAGGCTCTGTGCTGACAGCTCAGAGCCTGGAGCCTGCTTCGAAACCTGTGTGTGTCTCTCTCTCTGCCCTTCCTCTGCTTCGGCTTGTCTGTCTCCCTCTCTCTCTCTGCTCCTCTCCTGCTCACACTCTGTGTCTGTCACTCCCTCAAAAATAAATACACATTAAAAAAAATTTTTTTAAGCGATAAAAAGCTTGAAAGTGGAAAGAAAATGCAGATGTGGTACATGGGATAAATCTGCTCAAGACGAAGAGACACACAGGTCAAAGACAGTGCTAGTGGGAGTGTTTATATACTGCTCATCCTCCGGTCATTTTGGAAAATAGTATGGTCTTTATCTGGCGAAGTTGAGGCTCTGCGTTGAACTTCATGGCCCACTGATTGCTGGTATACTGGAGAAGGTTCAGAACAGCTCTGTTCCGAGGACATCACCCTGAAGACAAGCCCGGTGTTCACCCAGGGCAGGATGCGTGGATTGTAATGTAATGAAAATGAACAAACCAACCACAGCCACACGCGACAACAGGGGTAAATCTTGCAAGCATAATGGGAAATCAAAGAAGGAAGGCCTGTGTGCTCATGTGATGGTTCTGTTGCTATGTTGATTTTTTTTTTAAATGTTTATTTTTGAGAGAGTAAGAGACAGGGAGACACAGAATCTGAAGCAGCCTCCAGGCTCTGAGCTGGCAGTATAGAGCCCAACACAGGGCTCGAACTCACAAACTGTGAGATTATGAGCTGAGCCAAAGTCAGGTGCCCAACCGAGCCACCCAGGCGCTCCACTATGTTGATTTTTAAAACAAGAATGGACTGAAGTTTTCAAGGAAATAAATCTATCAAGAAAATCAAGTGGTCACCAGTGGTTGCCTGAAAGGATGACCCGGAAGGGCTGAGGGGGTGGGTGGGTATGGCCAATATCTGAGGTGTGGCAGTATTGTTTCTTTTTTAAAAATGTATTTTCCAAATCAAAGACCTGGCATGGCCCTGCTGATTCATCTGCACAAGTTCTACCCTGTTACTTTATTTGTTTGTTTATTTAAGTAAACTAGGCCCCACATGGGGCCGGAACTCAGGACTCCAAGATCAAGAGTCACTGCTCTACTGACTGGCAGCCAGGGGGCCCTATTACATTTATAAGCATATGGTAGTATGGTACTGTTAACTATAAGCGCAGTGTTGCATAGGACTTCTCTAGAGCTTTTCCTTCTTATGTGAAGTGTTGTGCTTTTTCCGTGCGTTAACTTTGTAATTATTCATTCAGCTGTACCTGTGTTTTATGCACATTTTGTGTTCTGCTTCAATTTTTTTTTTCCAAGTAAAGAATGGATGATATATACATAAAGAAAACTGTGCCTGAGCGAGAGAAGTAAATAGAAAAGGCAGATGATGAGGTTGAAATGCACAAACTTCTGAATGTATGGCCAGGAAATAAGCAACATCATAAGACACCTTCCAGTTTGAGACTCACACAGAAGGCTGGTTATGCCAAACTGTAGAGACTGCTCAGAAGCGTTGCTGGTAAAATTTTGGTCATGAGCCACTGACAGTGCCCCTGTGGAATCATCATGGCATCAGAATGGGTGGCGATGAGCCAAGTGAGGCTGTTTCAACTGTTAAAAAACAGTTCTTTGGCATTTGCTGAGCAAGGGAAGGTTTCTGGACCAATGTTCACCATGGTTGAAACCAGGCCATTGTGGGGAAGGATGCCTGGTAGAACATATTTTAGCAGGGACTCCATGAGTAGGTTTGCTTTAAAGTTTGGTGGGAATAACCAGTGGTCATTGGTGTAAGTACACGTCAGGACTGAAAGCCTCCATCTCTCTTCTTCCTTTCTTCAAGAAAAGTGGGTTGTTGCCTCATTTGTGTATTAGAAAGGGATTTATATCTGGATTTAGATAGAATTATCTGATAGGCAACTTTCAAAGATGGCCCGCCGTGATTCCCCACCTTCTGGTATTCACATCCTTGTGTAATCTCCCGTTGAGTGTGGGCTGGACCTAGTGATTTCCTGGTAACGATACATAAGACTGACTTTCATCTAGTTCATGTGTTTTGCTTTCTCAGCTTGCACACTTTCGTGAAGCAAGCTGGTGTATCAGAGGCTGAGGGTGGCTTCTGGTCAATAGCCAGCAAGGAGCCAAAGCCCTCCTTCAGTCCAGCAGCTGCAAGGAACTTAGTTCTGCTAACCACCACGTTGTCAACATTGAAGGGATCACCTTCCATAGTCAAGCCTTCACATGAGACCGCAGCCTTGGCCAACACTTTGCAGCTCTGTAATTCCAACTAAGGACTCCGCTAAGCATTCGACTCTTAATCTCAGCTCAGATCTTGATCTTAGGGTTGTGAGTTCAAGCCCCGTGTTGGGCTCCATGCTTAAAAAAAAAAAAAAATTCCTAGCAGCACTTTTCACAACAGTCAATATGTGGAAACAACTTAAATGTCCATTACTGGATGACTGGATAAACCAATGTGGTATATACATATTTTTCAGCCATAAAAATGAATGATGTACTGATACCAGCTACAGCAAGGAGGAACCTCAAAAACATGCTTCGTGAAAGAAGTCATACTGAAAAGGTGTATTGAATGGTTCCCTCTACATGAAATAGCCTGACTACATAAATCCAGAGACAGCAGATTAGAGGTTCTCAGGGGTTGGGCGGAGGAATGGTGTTACTGAGAATGGGGATATAGTTTCCTTTAAAGGTGAGGAAAACATCTTGGAACCAGTTATAGGTGATGGCTGCCCCAACATTGTGAGTTTACCACATGCCACTGCATTGTACACCTTAATGACTGAACCACCCAGGCACCACTTTTTTTTTTTTTTTTGAGAGTACATTGTCCACTTTAAAATGGTTAATGGAGGAGCACCTGGCTCGCTCAGTGGAGCACACAACTCTTGATCTCATGATTGTAAGTTCCATCCCTACATTGGGTGTAGAGATTACTTTGAAATATTTTAGGGGCGACTGGGTGGCTCATCCAGTTAAGCATCTGACTATTGGTTTTGGCTTACTCATGATCACCTGGTTCATGAATTCGAGCCTTGTATTGGGGCTGTTTGGGAATCCCCTGCTTGGGATTCTCTCTGCCCCTTCCTTGCTCATGAACACATGCTCTCTCTCTAAATCATCTTTTTTAAAAAATAAAATCTCTTAGGGGTGCCTGGGTGGTTCAGTTGGTTGAGCCTCCAGCTCTTGATTTCCACTTAGGTCATGATCCCAGGGTTGTGGGATGGAACCCCATGCAGGGCTCTGCACTGAGTGTGGAACCTCCTTAAGAGTCTCTCCCCCCCAATCGTACATGTGCTCTCTCAAGTATTTTGGGGGCCTCTGGGTGTCTCAGGTAAGTATCCCACTTTAACTTAGGTCATGATCTCATGGTTTGTGGGTTTGAGCCCTGTATCAGGCTCTGTGCTGACGGCTCAGAGCATGGAGCCCATTTAGGATTCTGTTGTCTCCCTCTTTTCCTGCCCCTCCCCTGCTCGTGCTCTGTATCTCCTTCAAACATAAATAAAAGTCAAAAAAACTAATAAAATCTTTAAAAAATTTTTTAAGTGAATGGCTCATTTTGTTGTATTTTACCTCTAACAAGAAGAATGTTAAACTCCTCAAATCTTTTTCAACAGTGCCAGATGTTTATCTCATTCATCTGACACCCACAGCCATGAGTGGATTGCCCCCTACCCCACTATATTCTCCCCCAAACTGAATTCTAATTTATCTATCTAAAGTGTACCTGCACCTGATAGTTTTGAGAGGAGTTATGTAGACTAAGTCCGCTTGTGGAAAACCAGCCTCACTGGCCCTACCTTGTAGAAGTAAAGGAAGTGGCCCCATATTTTCTCAATGATCCAAGAGCCATCACTGTGAAGTGTAAAGCCACACCGTGGGTTTTTCCCATGCCCATCTGTTTACTAAAGTGCCCCAAGGAGGCTGCTACCCCCCACCCCCCCAAATGCTAAAAAGCTCTTCTGTTTATTCTTTAGTTCCTGAACTTTCCTGTGCCTGTCTCTCATCACTACCGGCCACAGTTGTGTGCAAGGACCACTTTCAGCCAGGTTGTCAGGCAGTGGAAATGGTTTTTTTTATGGTCCAAAACTTAATGGGAGAGGGCGTAGTAATACTAACGACTATGCACTCTTTTAGGAATCTCTACACCTATGGTGGGGCTTGAGTCGCATGCTTTTCCAACAAGCCAGCCACCCCGATAATGTACTCCTGAATGAGCACTTTGCTCTTTACACTGTGTTGTCTACCCTTGAGCACCTGCATTAATTTCATAAAAACTCCATGAAATCACACAAGCCCACAGTAGGGATGACATGAAGTTGAAATCAGCCTATTTCTAAGATCTGTCTGGGAAGAGCAGGGATGGCCAAATTCTCTAAACCCCTTAATAGATGGTGTTCTAGGTAAAGTTTATGGCCATTGGTGTCTCACAGATATGTGCATGATTTGGGTACCTGCATGTCTGACCGGTGACCCTAAAAGTTACTTGACCTCCCCCTCCAGCTTCTCCTCTGCCGGTGGAAATAACGGAAGGGAGGAAGCGTGCGGCTTATTCCTGTCCTCTCAGGAGGCAGAAGGGCATCCCTTTGTGCAATCCAGGTAGTTACTCCCATCTCGGGGGATGAGGGCCTGGCTTAAGGTAAGCTGAGGAAGAACACGATTCGTGTCACTTCACAGTTGGGCGTGGAAGGTCTGTACGTTTACAAGAGAAACAAAACACAACAGTTTCAGTTTTGTCATCCTTTTTCAGACTACTGACGTTCAGTGCCACCAACCTTTTTGCCTCAAGAGAAGAGACTTCGAAGGGCACGGACAAACTAAGGCCCCTGTGTCTAGTAGTGACCACACAATTCAGACACTGCTTTCTTGCTTACGGAGCAATTTATTTGTTTCTAGTTCTTATATTGACTTTTCATAAATATTTATCTCATCTCTGATAAAGCTCCTGGGGGGGGGGGGCATATCTTACTTTTATCAGGGATTAGCACCTGGTCAAGTCTTTTACCATCTAGTAAATTCCCCCAGGCCAATGCTTCCCCGAGTGACACAGTTCAGAGCTTTGTAGGGACACAGACCCAGCAGTATCATTTCAAAAGGGAAGCGTCTTTCAATTCTTTTGATTATATCAAAGTATAACTTGCTTGCTACCCTTTAACACATGCTAACTTTCCTTTCCCAGATTTCTAAACCTCCAAAGGGATAGTATTTATCTGAAATGTGTTTATTTCACTGTATTTATTTCTTACAGACAGCATCTATCTATGGCAATTTATATTTGCTTTCTACTCATGGGAGTGACACCAAGTTTTCTTTTTAAATATATTTAAGCAGAAGCAACTCATTTGAAAGGAAGGAAAAAAAAAAAACCCACCCCTGAAACAAAGGTGGAACACAAATGAGGTAAAAAACAAAAACTATAAAGGTAATTCACTGAAGACTAAAGCTCGGGAAAATAATGCCCTAGGCAAGATGTCATTCGTGAGGGGCGGGGCGGGGGTGTCCAAGGGTGCAGGTCTGTCAGGCTCATGAGGCTTCGAGTTCACTGATGTCACAGAACCAACATCCTGTTAGATTCTGCTGCCACATCTTGTGAGGGTCACACACCACACACGGTGCGCGCTGCCAAAGCAGGTCAAAAACTGAAGCCACAGCAAATTCTTAAAACTTAAAAAAAAAAAACTTTATAAAATAAGACAGACCCTAGTATTAAGCTGCTCTCAGAAAATAATAATAAAAAGGGCAATCAGCCAGGTGCTGTATTTAACAAGCAAAATATCAAAATCTAATTACCCAACTTTTATTACTCCGAATGCAATGTAGACAGATTTCACAGCCACATGGTGGAACGTACGACTCCTGCAGCCTTGACACCGAGGCAGAGAGCCGTACAACCTGTAACACAAGCCCGCGAGGTACACTGTTTGGAAGGAAACGGCTGGGTCTCTTCACCAAAGTTTCCAGCATATTCCAGTAACACACCCTAGCACTGCTTAGAACAAAAGGAGAGCGAGCAACATGTGTCTGAAACGCATCCCCCGCAGCGGGGAGGAGGCTCAGTCTGTGGGGATGGCCCCTTCGGGCTCCGCATCCACCTGCTCCTCCTCGGCTCCCGCCGCAGCCGGGCCCGGAGCAGGGACTACCTCGGCGCCCTCTGCCTCTGCCGCCACTTCACCTCCGGCTTCCGCGGTCTCACTGCCGGCCTGGGCAGCTTCACCTCCAGCCTCTGCTTCGGTGCTGCCCTTCTCAGGGGCCGTGCCACACGGCGTCTCCGCTTCTGCCAGCTGTTCAGAGTGGGGACCACGAGTGGCCTCCGCCGAGTCCACGGGGCCTTCCCCTTCGGCCGGCACCTCGGTGCTTTCCGAAGCAGGTGCTCCTGCCCCGTCTACGGCTCTCACTGCTGCCGTAATAACCTCGGCTAAGACCTCCGCAGCCACCTCTTCAGGGGTCTCTTCCTTGTCCTCAGCTACTAAGTTGTCATCTCCTTCGACTTCTGGATCAACGGCTTCATTGGTGAAGGGGTCTTCCCCCTGGCCAAGGAGAGGAAAAGGTCAGTGCGGCCTGAAGAACTGTCCGGGTGAGAGGCTGAAGGAAGCCAGAGAAACGCCTTCAACTCCAGCAGGGGAGTTAATTCTATAGGTGCTCAGGGCCTCTGAGTCCAGAAAAGTCATCTCAGAAAAAGCTCCACTACAACTGTTTTCCCCCTTAACTTCCGTTTTCCTATTTAGTTAGCTGGGGCATATGGTATAAGCAGATTAAGGGGATATTCTTATTTATTTATTTATTTTTTAATGTTTTATTTCTGGGAGAGAGAGAGAGACAGCGTGAGCAGGGGAGGGTCAGAGAGAGAGGGAGTCACAGAGTCTGAAACAGGCTCCAGGCTCTGAGCTGGCAGTCAGCACAGAGCCTGACGCGGGGCTTGAACCCACGAACCGCGAGATCATGACCTAAGCGAAAGTCAGACGCTTAACCCACTAAGCCACCCAGGCGCCCCGAGATATTCTTATTTTTAATATTCGTAATTTCAATCTTTGCAATGGGTTTTTTGAAAGATGTACTTTTCCCACCTCCTTCAAAGGCTTTTTAAAATTTACACTGAAGTATTTACAAATATTTAACTCAATAGGTGCGCCTGGGCAGCTCAGTCAGTTAAGCGTCAACTTCGGCCCAGGTCATGATTTCATGGTTCATGAGTTCGTGCCCCGCGTCGGGCTCTGTGCTGCCAGCTCAGAGCCTGGAGCCTGCTTCAGATTCTGTATCTCCCTCTCTCTCTGACCCTTCCCTACTCATGCTGTCTCTCTCTCAGAAATAAAACACTAAAAAAACAAAAATTTAACTCAATTAACTGCCACCCCCTTCTTTGCACAAGCACATATGGTGAAGTTCAAAAAGACCTAGGATTTCTCAACCCAATTAAAGCAAAGAAAAAAAAAAGCCCTCATAACAGGAAGTTAAGTGAGTTTTAAATTTTAGTTTCATTTAAATACACAGCCCTGGTTATATAAGGGTTGCCTCATTTTGCAGATAAGGAAATGAGACTCAGCAACTTGTCAAAGGCCACACAACTATTAAACTATTAAACATCAGTCAGGATTGAACCCCAGTCGGACTCTCAGAAGCCAAACTGCTTTCTCTCAAGCATATGCTAAAACTGCCTTGGGACGCCTGGGTGGCTTAGTCGGTTAAGCGTCCGACTTTCGCTTAGGTCATGATCTCACGGTTCATGGGTTCGAGCCCGCATCGGGCTCTGTGTTGACTGCCAGCTCAGAGCCTGGAGCCTGTTTCAGAGTCTGTGACTCCCTCTCTCTCTGACCCTCCTCTGCTCAAGCTGTCTCTCTCTCTCCTAGAAATAAATAAAACATTAAAACAAAACAAAACAAAACTGCCTCTAGTTTAGTAAAAGTAAATATCACCACTGGCAGATTAGGACATAGGTTTTAAGATACGGTGTTTAGGGGATGCCTGGTTGGCTCAGTCAGAGGAGAATGCGACTCTTGGTCTCAGGATTGTGGGTTCGAGCCCCACAGTGGGGGGCAGAGATTACTTAAAAAAAATTTTTTTTTTAAATACATGAATACATGAAATACGGTGTTTGAAGCTTGCATCTACACCTGACTCCAGAAACTTGAAATCTGTTTAAACCACAACATAAAATACTGGCCAGTCATGGTTACTTATTTAAATTCTATAATGCCTTGGGGCACCTGCGTGGCTCAGTCAGTTGAGCATCTGACCATTGATTTGGTCTCAGGTCATAATCCCAGAGTTGTGGGATCAAGCCCCACATCGGGCTCTGTGCGGTGCATGGAGCCTGCTTGGGATTCCATTTCCCTCCACAGCCTTTCTCATGGCATGTGCTCTCTAATTAAAAAAAAAAAAAGATTCTATGATGCCTTTAACAGGCAGCATGAAGCATCCAATACTGGCGGATTTAATAATTGAGAGGTGGGCAAACAGATCATCCTAGTCGGGCCGTGCTGGAGCCTAACGACCAGCCTGAAACGTTGAGGTCTGGGGCTGAGTAGTTAACAGATGGGCTTCCCAAGGGGGAACCAGGGGCTCTCCCAGCTGGGCCTCTCTCCGGCACCCTCTTCGGGCCTTTCTGTTACTCTGCTCGGGTCACTAAAGCACAGCAGTCGTGGCGCCACCGGCTCGTCCCTCCCCCTCACCCCTGTTGGCGGTCTCTGCCAGCGAATCTCTTTCTGGCTTCTTTCCTGGACAGTTCTCCTCTAACTTGGAGTTTTCTTTAAGCATCTCACCACCACTTGCTCAGGAATCATGGATATTCAAGCTTTCCCGTGGTGAGCCAGCACCACTGCATGACGAATCAAGCAGGAGTGCATCCCGGACCCCGCGAAGCAGGGGGGTCACGGGAAACCCACCGCAGCGGTCACATTCCAGTGTCCCTCGAGTCTTCACAAAGACTCAGAGATGCTAAGTTCTGTAGTCCGGATGCATTTCCATACTTGTAGAGTTCAGCCTCCATTCCAAGAGCTTCTCCCATACACTGGACCCTTAAGCACAAACCTTGAGGTATTTTTCCAGCATCTTCACTATGTGCCTGTTGTTCAGAACGCTCTTAGCCACGTGCAGACTGGTTTTCTTGAACTGTTCCGCAGCCAACTGCAAAGGGAGCCAAACGCGGGTTTTCAGACCCAGTGTGCAGACCCTCTGAGCTGCCCGGGGGTCAGCCCCCCACAGAAAAAGAACCAACATCTTTCTTCACTGTGGCAAGTCCCCAAATGTCACACTCTGATAAGGAGAGAAAGGAGGCCCTAGAGAGAGACTGGCACCAGGGCAGCGTGGAAATAAAAGCACCGGCGCACCACTGTCTGCCAGGTGCCGTGTGCACCGACCGGCAAGCCTGAAACAAGAACATTCGCACACGGGGTGCCCTGTGGACTCAGCACGGGAAAAGGACACAGTTTTTCCTTTCAGTCTCTTGAGTTACAGTGATATCATAAGTAAATTCAACAGCAAAAGCAGGAATGCTGCAACCATCGGGCTATTTTCAAGCTTGGCCCATCGAAACGATACTGCTTGTTTGTATCGTGCTTTCTGGATGACCTTTAATAAACAAAGAGATGCACAGGCAGGTACCGACTTCTCCACTGGATAGTCGGGTGAACAAAAGGCAGAGACTAAACCAGGGCTTGGCAAGCGGGGGCCACGCGCGGCCACACCCACTCAGACTTTGGCTGCTGGTGCCCATCGGCAGCAGACTTGCTGTGTCAGCAGACCCCATGGCCCTCAGAGCCGGAAGTACCTGCGATGGGATCCTTTCTAAAAGATCTGCCAACACCATGAGTCTACACATTTAGCCTCAGGCCCCACCAGCTACTTAGGCCCAAATCCGTTCTGAACTCTGGGGCCCCCAGGCCACCATGCTCTGAATGGCCCTCAGCCTTAGCTTACAGGAAATCCCCTTTGTCAACAACTAAGAAATTCACCTGTGTGGTTTATAGGGCACATTCTCAACCAGGAGAAGTTCACCTACTCTGTTGAAGTCCATTGTTAATTTTTCACTTTCAACAGAAATCGGGACGTGTCTTATAATCCTTTGATGCAAGGACAGACTCAGCGGAGTAGGTTAAAAAGCTCCTAAAGATGCGAGCATTCCCCACAAGACCCAGAAGCTCTGAAGCCCACTGCTGGCAGCCTGGAAAGGCTCGGCTGGTCCGGCACCCGGAGGCGACTCACCCTGCGGTTGTGATTGTGGTCGACCGAGTGCAGGTGCCGCTGGAGGAGCTGATGCTGCGCGGGGATCAGCATGTCACAAGCCAGGCAGTGAGCAGCCTCTATCTTCTTGAAAAAGTGCTCCTGGCCAATCCCTGTGGGTACAACCCAAGTCTGGTACGATTTGGGGCAGCATCTAGTGTTCTCCTGCTCCCCCAAAGGGCCCACATTTTGTCCTAGTGGTTAGTCCCTAAGGACCGGGTTAGGACAGAATCTGTGGCCGGCCTCCCCTAGCCTCCAGCGGGAAGGGGCAGACAGAGGCACACCCGCACCGGGCAACTTCATTCAACTTTTTTCATCTGTCTGGTCATCTCACACAAAGGCCGAGAAAACATCAGGGGCTTAATATCACTCCGATAAGCCACCAGTGAAGTGGTGACATTCATTAGACACCTTCGAGGGCTGCTTTCCCGTTGCTAGGTGTCCCGCCCGAGGGTCTTCAGGTCACGCTCGCAGCAACCCTGCGCTGGGCTGGCCTGGCACTCAGCTGCGTGCCCCACGACCACGACTCACCTTTGAAAGGGTCTGGTTTGGGTTTTGTGCTTTCCTTCTCCATCAGCTCCTGACGCCGCTTCTCAATTTTCTTGTTCCTGTTTACGATGTACTCCTAGAGAAGATGGCACCGAATAAACGACAGGGCAGCGTGTCTGCCTGCCTCTCAGCCGCACAAGCGATGGTTCGGCGCAGGCGGCTGCCAAGCCCCCGAGGGAGGGCAGCCCTGGCTCGGCCGCCCCAAGGACGGGAAGACGGCCCTCCGAGCAGCTGTGTGGGCAGACCTGGAGGGAACTACAGTGGCCAGAGCGCTCGGCTCTCCCTCGGACCCGGGACTTGTACACTGTCATTCTGGAAAGCCCAGGCCTCGTGTTTCCCGACCCCTTCCCTTCTCCGTGCCGATTCCTGCAGGACCATCAGGAAACACTGTGATGGACACCAAGTGTGCTTTACCTGAAGGAACTCCACCGTCTTGTCGGGGAGTTTGGTACTTATAAACCTCAGTGTCTCTTTGTGAAATTTGCTTTGTAGATGCTTCTGGATTTCATCTTCTTCAAAGCTACGAAACTTGCACACAGAACAGGCGAACTGAATCCTGGAGAGGGAAGACGGGAGAAGCAGTGATACAATAACCAGTCCACCTCTGGTTAGAACCGAAATGGAAACGGGAAAGCAATTTCTGTACCAAGGCTTCTGACCTCACATGGGGTTTCAGAGTAGCCGTTACCCCAGGTTTCCCCATCTTAACAATGGAAATACAGTCTTGCAAGTATTTCAGGAAGGGATTTATGCACCTTTCCAGTCTGCTGGGCCCAATGGCCCCTAAGAGAAAACCCTAAGATTTTTCCAAAACTGTGGACTCCCTAAAAGCCTTCAGACCACTACTCTGGGGGTGGGGTAGGGGTGATAATTCTGTAACTTCTTTCTGTAGGCACTAGGATATGAAATAACTTCAATAAAAAAATTTTTTTTAAATGTTTATTTTTGAGAGTGAGTGCATGAGCGGGGGAGGGGCAGAGAGAGGGAGACAGAGACTCTGAAGCAAGATCCAGGCTCTGAGCTGTCAGCGCAGGGCCCAACGTGGGGCTTAAACCCATGAACCACGAGATTATTACCTGAGCCGAAATTGGATGCCTCACCGACTAAGCCACCCAGCCGCCCCGTGTACTTTTTTTTTTTTAAGGTTTATTTATCTTTGAGAGAGAGAGAGAGAGAATGAACATGAGCAGGGGAGGGGCAGAGAAGGAGACACAGGATCCAAAGCAGGCTCCAGGCTCCGAGCTGTCAGCACAGAGCCCGACATGGGGCTTAAACCCATGAGCTGTGAGATCATGACCTGAGCTGAAGTCAGATGCCCAAATGACTGAGCCCCCAAGGTGCCCCTGAGGTAACCTCATTTTAACGTCAGGGAGGAATTCCCAGAAGATCTTACACAACTTAAAACCCAAGATAAATTTTCCCATGGGACACAACGTAAAGCCCTGTCCCATCAAATTCTACAGCTAAAACCTGGCGTCTCTTTGTGGCCTGCTCTCAAGATCTCACAAATGCAGTCACGCCACAGGGCAAGGGGAGAGCAGGCTCAGAGCCCTACGCCACCAGAGCGGGCCGCTGCTTCCCTCGCTCTGCCCAGGAGGCCCCGGCGAACATGGGGTAACAGCGCGGGCCTGGTGGCGCTCAGGCGTCCTCATCTACCGGCTCACACCGCCGCCGGCCCCCAGTGCCTGGCTTCTTTCTGGATGGGGCATGACGCTTATTCTTGCAAGCTCCCCCACTGGAGGATGCACAGAAAAAGTTCTCGAGCCCTACGTGTACGAATGGGTACAACTCTCAGGAAGTGACCAAGGAAATACAGGGTGCACGCTTCCTTGTGACAATTTCTCCAAGTCTCTTTGAGGACCCTCTGTCACTAGGGGGGAGTCTAATGATCCTTCTGAAGAAAACGTCACCTCCGTTCTCATGGGGCACGGAAACAGACCTGGCCTAGCCATCATTCGTTACTTACTCACTTAAAAACAAACAAGCATTTCAGGGACGCCTGGGTGGCTCAGTTGGTTAACTGCCTGACTCCTGATTTCAGCCTGGGTCACAATCTCATGGTTCAGGAGTTTGAGCCCCTCATCAGGCTCTGTGCTGATGGTGCAGAGCCTGTTTGGGATTCTCTCTCTCCCTCTCTCTGCCCCTTCCCTGCTTGCTCTCTCTCAAAATAAATAAACAATAACAAACATTTCAATGAATTTCTCTTTAAAACTTGGAAGGTCCTACTTTGCAGTTCCTGGCTTTCCTGCCTCTACAGTTAGCTTTTTTGCTAACATCTGCTTTGTACTTCTCTGCACAGGAAAAGCACCACCCCATGCGAGCGATAAGGGCACGGATTCCCCATCAGATCATACACAGAGCCTGGGTGTAGAGAGACTGCCATGTGCGGTCAAGGCCTGGGCAACCAAGGGCTCACAAGACTCCCAGTGGTTTCCATTCCTAGTTAGCAGCTGCTTGATTACTGAAAAGGCAGAGAGGCATATGGTGTGGTCACACCGACACCCTTAGCACTACTGCAATTCTTTTTACATCTAGAGACTAAATTTGCAAAGTAGCATCTACAGGTATACAACTGCCATGCCGAACCCCAGAGGCAGTCCGGATCTGGACAACCCCCCCCTCCCCCCCCGCCACCCCAAGCACCTTCTTAGGAGCTCTGCTGAAGTTCACTTGTCTGGGGTGACAGATACAAGCAGGGAACAGGGAAACTCCCTACAGGTCAGGAGAGCAATGGCGCCCCCTGCTGGACACACGCGGGGCAGCGACCCACTGGCAAGAGCGAAGTGCCGTCGCCATTTCCCAAGTTTTGTCTCCTCTGGACCTCACTCGGATGTCCTGACAGACCCCGGAGTCAGATCAAACCAGGCTGCTCCTCACTGCGCAGTGAAGACAGACGAGCTCAGGAGGACCCTGCCGGTGCCCAGGTCCCCCCCCCCGCCCCCCCCCAGGCCCGCCCCCTCACCTGTCGGCCGCCCGGTCTCGCATGCGGTCTCTCCTCCTTTGCTTTTCCTTTCTCTTCTTTACTTCGTCATCCTCGTCGTCCTTCTCTCCTGTAACAGACAAGTCCCTTCGAGACGCCCTGAGGAGCCTGCACAGGAGCTGAGCACCAGGGCCTTGATGGGGACCACGGCTGGGCCACCACACCCTGTGCCTGCCGCTGCCTCCACACGCGGCAGGGTCAGGACACCCCGAGGCACCAATAGTCTGTCAAAGGCCCCCAGCAGGGATAGGCCTTTGAGGAGAACCCTTGGGAGTTCCCAGGGAGTCCCCTCACATGCCCCCACGGTGTGACGAGACTGGGATGGGCCAGGGACTCGGCCTGCCCGTCCCACGCACACCACGGCCCACCTGCGCTCTCTGTCCTTCCCTACCCTGCTTTTCTGATCCAGCGCCCTGCCATCGGGTCTCCTCCCCAAGTCACTTAAGGAGAGAGAGAAGCGATTCTTCCCAGATAAGAGGCAGCAGCGGGGAGGCCTCAGAAAACAGAGCGAGCAGCTCTACCGCCCTCCGTCCCACCTCTCGGTGGACCATGACGACTGTCCCGTCAGCCTCCTCTGAACTAGGGCCTCAGCAGGTCTGACAGTCCTTGCTGGCCCGAACTCTATCTTCCACTCACAAAAACCGTCCATCTAGGGCTTTCCCAGAGCTACGAGGGAAGCAGTCCTAGAAACAAAAGTGGGAAGAGACCAATTGGTCCTCCGTCCGTCCCCTGGGGCCAGCGCCAGGGGCTCGTCTGAGCGCTGTGCAGCCCAGCGTCCCAGCATGAGGCCGGGCCAGGTCACCGCGGCTCAGGGCCAGACACTGAAAAAAGGTCGGATAAGCATCTGAACTGTAACCCCTACCCCTGATGCCAGTCACGAGACTGTCCCACGAAGATGGCGACCGGCGTGCGCTGCTCAGAAGCCTCTCAAAAGGGCGTGTGGGATTTTTGGCAAGAGGTCACTGCCTGAAACTATTACTGTTGTTTAATAGCAAAGTCATCCCGGGTAGGTAGCAGGACCTGCGCGCAACAAACATGTCACCTTTGCTTTAGCATTTACCCTGCTGCACGAGCTGCAACCTGCTCTGTATGGTCCCAAGCTATAGGAATGATCACTTCGATCAACACGGTGGGAGGGCCTCAGAGGGTTGGCCAAGCCTAAACACACAGGAGAAGCAGCATCTGAGCCAGGAGCCGGCAGGTTTATGGGAGCAGAGCCGCAAAGGAGCCAGCCTGTGGTTCTTGGGGAAAACCAGCTATGGACAGACCCATGGGGACGGGAAAAGAAACAAACGGCTTCTGGGTAAGCTCAAGGCCACGGTGTCTCGGGCTGCTTCTCCACGCCCCCCTGAAAGGGTTTAACCTTGCTCTGCTCTTGCCGCTTACTTTGGACTCTTAAGTCTCCCACAATGGCCCTGATGAGACCTGCTGAGCAAGGAGTATCTCTGGAGGATCCGGGCTTGGGTGCCCTTGACAGGCCTTCCTCCCTCCCACCCCCCCCTCCAGCCCCCAACCCGGGAAGGTGTCTGAGCAGCCACGTGCACTGCTGCCAGCACGCCCACCACAGAGGCTGAGTGCACAGCCCGGGGCTGGCAACGGAGGGAAGTGGGAAAAGAAAGCAGCCCAGGAAAACACAGTACAGGGACCTGCAATAGGCCAATAGGGAACAGAGCAGACAGGCTGGAGAGCACCTCTTCTTTTCTTTGCGTTTCTGGGTAGGGACTCTCCCTTCCCTACCGCTGCAAGCCGCTGCACACACTCAGAGCTGAGGTTTGCCGCCTCTCTCGACAGCCTATATCGAGTGAGGCAAACAGACCTGTTTCCAGCAAGTGCTGCTCTAAGCACTGGAGCAAAGCCTGGGGGTGAGCGCCACGACCAAGGCCCACCTGGTGGCCACAGCCCCTCTTCTGCCCTGAGCCGCCAGGCCCTCCATCCAGGCCCCGGGCTTGCTCAGAAGTGCAGCCTAGCTGGGAGCTGGGCGGGCAGTCACGGGAAAGCTCAAAGGGACATGGAGCGATGCCTACCTCTCTGCCTCCCGGAGTCAAAGAACTCGTCCTCCTGAAAAAGGGCACATAAAAGTTGGACAGTGAGGTGGAGTTTCCAGAACTCTCCACAACCAGCCCAGCACCCTGCCACCACCTGGTCACAATGTGTTAGGACAAGTGCCAGGGCAGTGGGACAGATGCTGGGGGTGTCTGTCACTATTCTTGGTTGCCTTCTGAGGTTGTGTAATGACGAACGTACTTTTTCATTAAAGCCAGTGGCCCTCTTTCAGTTCTTTCTAAAGAATTCCCTCTAGCCACCACACGGGAAGGCCAACAGCCCATCCATCGGCTCTGTGTCAAGAAACCCTCATTTGCAGGATGCTAGTTCCAACACTCTATACCAAAAAAGAGATTTACCAAGTTTCCAGGCCATTTGCTTATATTTACCAAGGTTATAACAAATGCATCTAACTGAAACTCACATACTCCCCATTTTTTAGCCATCAAGCTCAATATTAAATTACTCAGCAGCAGATACAGAGATTCCCAGACTCAAGATCTAGGCAAGCCAGATCAGGAGCAAGAAAGACACTCCCAGAAAGCTGAAAATCCACTGTATTCTGCCTCCCCAACCCCCCACCCATCTGACCATTAGCAGCACTTGGCTGAGACCTTCACATACCCAGATCTCCAGGCCCTGGCCTAGACATGAATCAGAATTTGCAGGGGTCGGGGTGGGGGGCGCAAAGGCGGACTACCTCGGTGCTTGTGCATGGTCATGGCTAAGAGCTGGCCCTAAATGCCTGTCTCTCATGACTGGTTTTTAAGGCAGAAGGACATGGACGCAGCTCAGCACCAGCACAGAGCTGGCAGTAAGTAAGGCTTCTAGGCCTGTCTGAAAGCCTCAGCCACATGCATGGTTAGGCGCATCTGAGGACACAGGAGTGTCTGTGGGGGAGGGCTGGGAGTGTTTTCAGGAAGGGAGGGACGGTCTGTATTTGAGAGAGAGAGAGAGAGAGAGACAGACAGACAGTGCGCACAAACGGGGGAAAGGAGCAGTGGGAGAGAGAATGCCAAACAGGTTCTGAGTTGTCAGTGCAGAGCCCGACACAGGGCTCAATCCCACAACCCTGGGCTCATGACCTGAGCAGAAATCAAGAGCTGGACACTCAAGCGAGCTACCCGGGCGCCCCAGGAAGGGAGGTGCTGTTACAAATACAAATTTCTGGCTGCAAGTCAGCCTCTTAAATCCGCTCACACAATAGTCAAGTCTACCACAGATGCTGCTCCTGCCTCTGGGAGAAAGAGAGTAATGTAAAGGCTGACCAGTGAGGTTGGACCCCACACCGGAAACAAAAAGGCTGACCAGTGAGGTTGGACCCCACACCGGAAACAAAAAGGCTGACCAGTGAGGTTGGACTTACACCCCTGAATTCTTCATCTCCCGACCGGAAGTCAGCAGCCCCATCATCTACCGGACACAAAGAAGAGGGAAAATCAGCCCCGCAGTAGCTAGCCCACTCTGTTCCCACCCTCCCAAGCTCACTGCCCAGAGCAGCCACTTGTCCTGACGGCAGCGGGGGCCGTGGGAGTGCAGGCGATATGTGCCACCCGGGAGTTCAACCCATGTCCACTGCATGGACGGGCAGGCAGAGCACCAAGCACAAAACGGACACATCTCACACCCACCCAGGCCTGCTGGCCCCCAGGGCATACCATTTTCAGAAAAATCTCCTTCGCTGTCAGCCCGGGCCAGTTTGGTGTCAGGCTCGTCGTAGATCTGAAACTGCTTCCGCTTCCTGCCCACGCCATCTGGGCCACAGCGATCAGACCCTCTCCGCCTGGGCTACAGACACAAGCACATCGATGTACCGCTTACCCAGACCATTAAGAAACCCCAGAGAAATGAAGAACAGAGAAGTTGTAAGATCAGAGAACGAAGGCAGGAAAGATCTTTGACCTTTGCAGAAAACAAAGAAAGAAAGATGACACAGTTGAACTCTGCCCCCACCCGCAATTTTACGCTAAGCAAAGAAGTCGGATGCAAAAAGCCACATATTATGTGATAACGTTCATGTGAAAGGCCTGGGAGGGGTAAAGTTACAAAGGCAGAGAGATTAGCCGTTGCCAAGACTGGAGGAGAGAGCAGGGAGTGACTGCTAAGGGCAGAGGCTGGCTTCTTTCTGGATTGATGGAAATGCTGAAAATTAGACGGTGGTGAAGGCTGCGCATTTGTGTACATTTTTACTAAAACTCAATCGTACACTTAAAAATGAGCGAATTTTACAGTGTCCGAATTCCCAAGTTTTCCTCAATAAAGTTGTTTGTAAGTTGGCAGATTAGAGCTTCCCAAGGGCTTACCCGATCCCTCATCCGGGGCTGTGACCGGCCGCATCCATAGGGCCCAGAGTTGTCGTAACCGCTGGCCCCCTGCATGCCCATCACACTGAAGTCCGGGGCCATGGACTGGGAGAAGAGGGATGGCGGTGGCCTGCTGGGGGAGGGGCCTCCCAGGCCCCGCCCACCCACGTAGTTCAGCTCCGGCCAGGGAGCAGACAGGGGCTCCGAGGAGGCTGCTGGCGGCAAGAAAGGGTCGCTGCGCATGAAGGCGCTGGGGGTGCTCCGGTCCTGGAAGCGGCCCTGGCCCTGGCCCCGGCCCCGCATGAAGCCATCAAGGGAGCCCCGCTCTCGGGCTGGGTCCCGGCAGTCACTGTATTGACTGCTAAAGCCACCATTTCGGTCAGGCCCCAGGTCAAAGTCATAGTCGTAGCTGTAGCTGGGGCGGTAGGGCTGGTGCTCGGGCAGACAGGGTCTGGAGTCGTAGGACTCAAACGACTGGAAGCGGAAGGAGCTGCAAAGGAAGCAGAACCATCACCACAGTCTGGGCACGTGTGCAAGTCTCCCACAAAGCTGGCTCTCCACATTCAGAACAGCACACCACACCACCACACAGCCCTCGGAAGTGCTCGGAAGGCAAAACCCACCAACAATCCCCCTTCAACATTGTTGAACGACGTGCATGGAGCCCTTGGCTCTGAGAGCGACAGGGTCCACAGGTACCTGACGCAGAAATAAGTTAAGGAGTCTGGTGTCGTTCAGCTAACAGGCATACCCTAAGCCCCACCACTCAGGAAGCCAGGGAGTCCAAGTACAGTGCCTCTGCCAGTAACACCCAACTCATCCACTCCATGTTCAGGAGGGAGCTGAGGAACATCCCCCTGGAAGAGGGGGTACCCACTGCCATCTGCACAAAGCTGGGGTGTGGGATCCCCAGGGAAGGGCTCGGGTCCATAATCACCTCTCCCGGTCCTGCATGCCCTCCCCACCGCCGCTGCTCCCGCCCCTGCCTCCTTCCTTGGACATCATGTCCAACCGCTGATTGATCTTGGCAATGAGAGAGTCGGAATTGTCGGTACACGGCTCTGGGCCATAAGAAGCCATGTGCATGGCAGGGCCCCCAGCCCCCAGGCCGTCGCTGGCCTTGGTGGCCTCCCACGAGGCTGGGCCATAGTTGTAGGTCGCTCCTGTGGTGACGCTGGTGTTCTGGGCACCGTAGTAGTTATAGTTCTCATAACCTGCCACAGGGAGGAAGAGCATATCAGACCTCAGTGGCCACAAGGTCAGTCTACAGCAGACTGTCTGGAGAGAAGCACCCACTGCCCACAGGGAAGGAAGACTGTCAAGGAACCAAGTGCGCTGGTGTCACCCCACACTGTGAAGCTCACCCACCAAGAGGCAGCAAGAGATGGGCAGGGGCTGAGCCTCAGCCACAAGTGGTTGGCTTTCTGCACCAGATCGGAGCGCTTGCTCCCCACCTGAAGCCAGAGGTGGCTGCGAGCCCATGAATCTGCTGGGGATTCTGCTCCCAGAACACAGCTGCAACCCCTGCTGCCAGCAAGTTCTCTGTGACACTGCCTGGGCCTGCCAAGCCTTCGGGAGAGCTGTAGGCACAGCCAGGATGGGACATTGTTGGGGGGTGGGGGGGGGTAGGTCTCTGTATCCCAGTCCCTCTAGGTGGCCGATCAGAAGCCTTCTTCTGCACCCACAGACCACCAAAGGGCCTACCTTGCCAGCTGGCCACACCAGTTCCATATGCACCTGAGAAGACACAAAAACACACAGGAGCTTTGTTTATGGAATGAAAGTGCCTGAGACACCCCCACAGCCCCAACTGTCACCTTACTCTGCCACTCGCAGGTCTAGGGCTACAGGCAGCTGTGGCAGTATTGTGGGCGGCACCCCCGACTGGCCATTAAGGCCAGGAATGGCTGTGGCCCACTAGCTGTAAAACTCACTTCCTAAAGAGCACTCTGTTAAGCATAATGGAGACTTCTCTCGTGGGTAAGCCTGATCTCCCCCATCAGGACAATGAGAAAGGACAGTGCAGCCTTCCCAGGAAATGTCCAGGCACCAGCCAAGAGGCAGACAGGGCTAGATCCTCTGGCAGAACCCTTCAAAGGTGCCAGTTCTCACCATGCGCCAGAGCTCAGGCACCGCTAACACAGTGAGTACATCAGTGGAACATCATGTCCCCAACTCAACTGAGCAAGGTCTAGGGCTATGTACCTGAGTGACATGGAAGGCCTCTTCCTGGGAAACTTGGTGATGGGAGAAGAAGTGACCCTACCACCCCCAATGGTGCCGGGGGCCAACGCCAGGCTCAGAAAACAAAGCAAGCCCTCATCCCATCCTTTGGAATGAGTGCTGGCAAAAGGCAGAAAACCTCGCCACCAGGGAGGACATTGTGGTCTTTTCAATGTACCAAGCACCCAGCATTGTGATCTAGATTCCAGAGCAGGGCCAGCAAAAAGGCCTCCAGGCCCAGTCTAGCCCACTGCCTGTTTTTGTACAGCAAGCAAGTGAAAGATGGGTTTTAGTTTTGTAAATGGTTGGAGAAGGGGGGGGGCGGGGGGCAGTATTTCATGGTGTGAATTTTGACATGAAACGTATCATTTATATATTTGTCAAAACTCACAGAACTGTGCAACTACAGTGACTATTAATATAAACTGTGGGCTATAATTAACATATCGACACTGATTCACTACTGATAATAAACGTATTGCACTAATGCAAAATATTAATGATGTGGGAAACTGCTGGGGTGAACGCAGACTTTCTGCTCAACCCCATCAAGTCTAAAACCACTTAAAAAATAAAGCCTATTACCCTCCTACACTGTTGGTGGGAATGTAAACTGGTGCAGCCCCTCTGGAAAACAGTGTGGAGGTTCCTCAGGAAACTAACAATAGAACTCCCCTCTGACCCAGCAATAGCACTGCTAGGAATTTACCCAAGGGATACAGAAATGCTGATGCATAGGAGCACATGGACCCCAATGCTCATAGCAGCACTCTCCACAATAGCTAAAACATGGAAAGAGCTTAAGTGTCCATCAACGGACGAATGGATCAAGAAGATGTGGTTTATCTATACCATGGAATACTACGTGGCAATGAGAAAGAATGACATCCGGCCATGTGGAACAACATGGATAGACCTTGAGGATGTTATGCTGAGCAAAGTAAGTCAGGCAGAGAAGAACAAATATCGTATGTTTGCACATATAGGAGGATTAGGAGGAACTTAACTGAGAACCATGGGGGAGAAGAAGGGGGGAAATGGCGGGGGAAAGGAAGAGAGGCAAACCATGAGAGACTCTTGAATGCTGAGAACAAACTGAGGGCTGATGGTTGGGGAGAAGGGAAGGGTGGAGGAGGGCACTTGTGGGGATGAGCACTGGGTGTTATATGGAAACCAATTTGACAATAAGGTATTTGTAAAAAGAAAAAAAAGAAAAAGAAAAGAGAAAAAAAGAAAGCCTATTAATCGCAAAAGTCTATCATACCCGCAGCTATTTGCTCTGAATAGAATAACAAACTCCTAAAATAAAGGCTATTTTGCCACGTAAGAAAATTATATGGTATGCAAATTTCAGTGTCCTTAAGTATCACTGAAAAACAAGCACGTTTGTTTGTTTATAACCCCCTCTGGGACTTTTGGGCAGCAGAGACTGTGTAGCCCCGAAGCCCAACTATGCGGCCCTTTACCGAACAGGCCTCCTCCAGACCCTCGGGCTAGCCCTGGGGTGCCGGTCCAGCTCTCCAGGTATAAGTCACCATCCATGGCCCTGGCGGGCGAGCCCCTCAGGCGTGCGGGGTTGAGGCCACGCCTCCCCGTGAGGTCTTACCTTGGGTGTTGGCGGGTCCAGCACTCCATGCCCCATAGCCTGCCAAGAAAAGACCTGTGAGTTAGGATCCTATGTGTCACATGGAAAACTTCTGAGGGGCCTAAAATGGTCGCCTTGTAGGAGAGTTCGGTGCCGGCCTCACAAGAAGGCAGCGTAATGACGACACTGTCCCTCTAACAGTACTGAGCAGGTTGATCGAATGACCACACTGCAGGCCTGAGGTCACAGCAGGCAAGAGTGAGGGGAACAGGCTTTGCGGCCAGCTCTGCCAGCGGCCTGCGGACGGAGCCTGGTGTGAGCCTGGCTCCACATGTAAGAATGACACAGGACAAGGTGCCAGCTAACCCAGTACTAGGATACAGCTGTGCCCACATCCCCAGCGTGGCCCACCCACCAAGCAGCTGTAAATCCCCCATAACTGAGAGCAAAGTTCAGAATTTGAGGACAACTGTGTCTCTCTAGGCTTCACTTCTTGGTGACTTTGGACCCTCCCATGCTCCCGGGGCTTAGGTCCCAGGACTTCAGCCTGGCCTAAGGCATCCGGGCTCCCCTCGCCCCTGCAGACTCCCATGACAGCATCTGTCTGGGCCCTCGTCATTTTTGTGTCCCTGGAGCCTGAGACAGAGCTAGGCACAGGCAGCCATCCGCACCTGCCAATGATCCTCACCTTTACAAAACAGGAACATAACTGTGTCTCTTACCAGAATGACTCAAGCCACTAGCCAAGTGCCTAACGCGTGCCCACCTATGACAGGCAAGGGGCACATGTTAGTTAGTGTACCCGAATGCCATTTAGAGAAGAGAAAGCTAAGGCTTGGAGATTTGAAGACGCATTGCTGAAGTTTGCCCTTTGCAGGCTACAGTCTCCCATGCCGCGCAGCCTTCTATATCTGCTCGGGAGAAAGACTAGCAACCCTTACAGGAAGTGACCAAACACAGGGCGCTAGTCTAAATACCATCCACTAACCATATAACCTCCTGACACCCCTTCAGATGGATAATATTTACCCTATTGTCCCCAGAGGCTCAAGAGGCTGGCACTTGCCCATGATCACGGGCCTGGAGAATGGAAGAACTGAGACATGAACTCACATCTAGGTGCCGCCTATGGCCAGGGAACAACTGTCAAGGCTCAGCAAGTCCTGAGAAATAGAACTCCAAGTGGAAAAGCCACAGAGGAACTCAAGGAGGCCCCAGCATTTGAACTAAACCTGAAGGGTTTGGGCAGGTAGGAAGGCAAGGGCATATAACCTCTTCGTGCTCAGGGAGTGCAGAGGGCAGGGTAACTGGCTCAAAGATCTGGTGGGAAGCGGACAAAGAACTGTGACACCCAGTCAGATGCAGACAAAACGGGCAAAGGAAGGGTGAGCCACCCCGGAACACCAGGCCCCTCAACAGCTCTCTTGCAATTCCTGCTGCTGGATCCTAACACTGCCACCTTTGGAGATCAGTCCCTTCTCTAGCTGTTGCAGGTGACACCAGACTGCTTGCTTCTCCAACCTCAGATGCTTGGATAGAGGGAGCACTTGGTCAAGCCCCTAACCCACGTATTCCACCTTCAACTGCTCCCCGCGGACAAACTTGGCTTCCAGCACGCAGCAAAAGCATCCTAGGAATCTCGGAATCTGGACAGTGAGAGCTGGTCGCTCGAGAAGATCCGTCCTGCCGCAGACCCTGAGGCCCAAGCGGGGATAAGGCACGTCCCCTCGTACACAGACCCCAGACACCTCCAGGACACAGCAAGGGGCTGCCTGAAGGCAGGCCAAGAATCCGTCACCACCCCAGGGCACATCAGGTTTGCAACTCTGCACAAGATCCCCAACACCTGACCCTCGAAGTCCGGTCCTAGGCCAGCAGGACGCGGCAGGAGCCCGCCGACACTAGCCCCTGCAGAGACCGCGCGCGCACCGGCGGGGCAAGGTCCACCCAGCGCCTCCCAGACGGCTTCCGGGACCTGCGCGACGCACCACGTGCCCCGCGCGCAGGCCCCGGCCAAGCCCCACAGCCCCGAGACGCGCAGCCGAACTCCCTCGGCCTCCAACCGCGGACCCCGCGCCCCACGAGCTCGTGCCGTGGCTCCGCCCCCGGGCGCCGCCATTTTGTGGTCTGCCGAAACGGGAAGGCGGGCCTCGGAGCGGCGGGGTCGGCCGGGCCAGTCTCGCCGGAGCGGAGGGGTAGAAACGGCTAGGACAGCCCAAGGCGCCCCCCGAAGCCCGCCGCAGCGTCGGCCCGCCGAAGCCCGCCCGCCTCCTCAGGCCTCGTCGGCCAATCCGCACGCAGCACCCTGGGAGCGACGACTCCGAGGTCCAATGAGCAGCGCGCGCGCGCCCCGGCCTCCTCTCCGCTGCGTCGGGCTGGAGTAACCGTGCTCGGGCGTAGGCCCTGGCCCCGCGGCCCTCTACGCAGCGGCGGCTGCGTCGGCCGAGCAGCGCCCGTCCACCCCACCCCGAAATGAATCGCCCAAACGAACCTCCGTAGCCTTGCTCCATGTCTTCAGCGCGGCCCGCCAGCAGCCCTTTTCTAGGCTGCCACAGGACGCATGCGCTCAACACACTTTCCGCCGTCCGCTACTGGAAGGCCAGGCGCATACGTCACTCCTTCCGCACACCACCACTGGCTGGCTTTCGCTGCGCACCCGCCCGTCGCCCCCGTTGGCCTTCCGGTTGCTTGGAATCGGCTTTCACAGCATCTTGGGAGTTTTGGTCCGGACACGGAGTCCTACTCTGCGCAGGCGCTTCCCTCTACCTCCCCGCCCCCAGTGCGCAGTCGCACCCCCACCCTTTCCCGGATCCCGCGCGCAGGCGCAGGCCGCTCCCCACGGCGTCTGCCGTGCCGCAATAAATGCACGAGGAAAGTGGGATGGAAAGAGCTTTATTAGGCTCGGCTTCCAGCCTTGCCCACGCGGGTCCCGCCCGCCCCGGGCCCGGGTCACGGTGCGCCCCCACCACCCTCCTCGTCGTCGTCGGCCTCCACGTCGAGGCCCGGGATGCCGCGGATCTGGCGCTGAAGCGCCCCGCCCAGTAGGGGCAAGGCCCCCTCCTCCTCTTCGGGGGGTGGCGGCGGTGGTGGGGACGTGGCCCCAGGGGCCGGCTCTGGAGGCACGGGGGGCGGCGCCGGCGCGCGCTCTGCACCCTCCGCACCCGCTGCAGCTTCTACCAGCGCCCCCTCGTCCAGGGCGCCGCCCTCGGCCTCCTCCTGCTCCTTCTCCTCCTCGGGGCTATCCGTGAATGGGTTCTCACCCTGTGGGGGGAGGGACGCGGATACTGAAGGGAGGGCCCGAGCGCGGTCCGGGGGGGTGAGGGGGTGTGGGGGGGTGAGGGGCAGGGGGAACCCAGGCGGCGCGCCTCACCTTCAGGTAGCGCTCCAGCTTCTTGCTGATGATTTTGTTGTTGAGGATGCTGCGGGCCACCATGAGCGAGGACTTCTTGGACTGCTCCATCATGAGCTGCAAGCAAGGCAGGCAGGGCTGGAGAGGCTGCTCTCAGCGCCAGAAAGCCCCCTTCCCCCACCCCCAACCCCTCTACCCTGAGCCCAGGGCTCTAGGTAACCACGTGGCATTAAGTGGACAAATGTACCTTAGGTACAAGCACGGACCCTAGACCTGATCTTTGCTCAAATGCTCCATTCTTCTACATCGTACTTACTGTTAGACAAGTCTTTACCGTTGTACAGCAGCAATCTGACGTGCTCACATAAAAACTACAGTGAATTAAGAAACCTAAATGCCAAAGGTGCAACCCATCACAAGAAGCCAACCGCCCATATGCAAGGAACTCGTTAGGACCAACGGGGAATATAAAAGTAGGAATACAAATGTCAAACAGCACATTTAAGGGATACACCTTTCAACTCACAGAATTCCGAAGATGAAGAATTATACCCCAAATGTTAAGGGTGAAGAGCGACAGTTCTACCTTTGATGGTGAGAGGGCCAACTGTTTACTTACTTTCTGGAAAGCAGTTTAAATAAAATGTGTCAAAAGTAAAAATCTGTCTAATTCTTTACAGGAATCTATCCTAAGTTTAAGACTTGGAAACATTCACACACATGGTTGCAGTAGTGAAAAACTGGAAAGCACCTACATGTTCTGTTAAATAAATCATACATTCCAAAGATCACCATGCAGTCCGTACACAGGGCTCATCTCCCACCGCCCCTGTGTGGTAAGAAAGGTGTGTGATGGGCCAGGGGGCACACAGCGGGCCAGAGCCTTTCTGTCTGAAATGCTAGGTGGTTCCCTCAATGGCCCAGAGTACAGGCAGCCCTCACTTTCATCATTACAAAGGTTATGCATAAAGCTGTAAGCCGGAAGAGGATGAAAGCTATTTTTGTTGGCATGGGGAGGAGGGGCCCACCTGCAAAGACCCTACTGCCGCAGCCCAGCAGCCCAGCTAACTATACGTGCTCTCCCTTGCTGTTCCTACTCCCGTTCCAAACCTTCACTTCTTTACTCATTTTCACTGCTACTTGGGGAAGATATGACTGAACTCAAGCACACTCAAAATGAAACAAATTAAAGGTGCGCAGTTAGGATACTAGGTCAGCCCACTCCTCCACAGTTCCTCACTTGCCAACACATTACCGTCCTCCCTGTACGCAGAGAGGTACACCCAATTCCCAGCTGAAGCCCACTTACACGGTTTCCAGGTTTTTGCTACAATAACCCAACACCGCCAAAATAACCTTAAATACTTTCATGCTGGTGCTTTTAATTCTACCAAACAGGTTCCCCAAAGTGACAGTGCCCCAGCACTCTGCAAAAAAAGTTGTAGTAATTATTATTATTATTAAATTATGTAAACATTATTATTATTAAAACAATGTACTTCTCCTTCTGCCTCCTCAGGAGCCTCAGATGTTATCACTGTGGGATACTTCTGGGGTCCAAAGAAAGAGAAAAGAATGTGTGCTGCCTCTCATGCCATTTCCCCTGCCCGACAGCAAAATCTGAGTGATCTGATACGCACGCTGGGCCACCTGCCCAGCGTTTCTATGAGGTCATCTTTTCCACAACCTCTGGGTTTCCTGGCTTGCTCTCAGGAAGGCTTTCTGTAACCTCAAGGTAA
This sequence comes from Proteles cristata cristata, assembly GCA_017311185.1. NCBI lineage: Eukaryota > Metazoa > Chordata > Mammalia > Carnivora > Hyaenidae > Proteles > Proteles cristata. The sequence continues at coordinate 79,286 of JAESUZ010002026.1, read as the reverse complement.
ACAAACAATCTTCTAAATTTTGCTCCTATCTTTTCTTTTTCACGTGTATGATTTCTGGAATTGAATATATGGTATCGGGTTAGGGGTCCAACTTTCAGCTTGCTTTTGCAAAAATTTATGAGATGAACTATTCTCTGTTGAATTGACATATGGATATATAATCCCTTCTCCACAAATTTGAAACCCAGAAGGAAAAGTTTTCCCTTTAAACTCCATTATGTTTTTATACAATCTTTATTTATCCCACTTATATAAGTCACTTGAAGAATTACCTATGGTTCAACTACAAGTCACTTTCCCAGAGCCCGCTAGGGATCTTAGCGATCATTACCATGTAGCTGTTCTGAAAACAAAAAAATGATTTGAAAACATCTGGCCCTAGGATTTTGGATAAGGAACCTGTATCGACTTTATCACTTACTAAGCTCCAAAACATACTAGGATCTTTCATTAGACACTCTCATCTGGTTCTACCATTTTATTACTATGCCAACATCACTTTTTGTTTTTAATTGCAGTGGCTTTCTAAAAACTTATTACCTGCTAAACCAAGTCTCTGAACTCAGCTACCGCCCTTTGTATAAATTTTCTTGACTGTTAGACTTAATTCTACAACATAAACTTTAAAACATTTTCATTCTGTCCCCCTCCTCAGAGTATGAATGGAATCCCATTAACTGTCCACATTAATATGTGGCAGATGTTTTTGTTTTCTTCTGCTATTAAGTCTCTTATGAAGAACACTGCATACTTCTCTATTCATTGAAGTCTTATTTCATATCCTTTGAGTTTAAGATCCCATACCTGTCTTCTTAGATCTATATTCCTAGTTATTTTATGTATCTTGTAGTTGCTGTGAGATTTTTCCCCATTTATATTTCTAACTGGGTATTACTAGAATGAAGACAATTTATTACTTTTCTGTACGTTATTTTGAATTCCACATCTCTTTGTCAAATTCTATTAAGTCTAAGGCCACTGTGCTGTAATCATTCAGCTTTTCTAAGGCTATAATCAGATTATTTGCATATAAAGTTTTCATTTCCAGTATTTCACACTGATAGTTGCTAATTTTTCTTTTTTTTAAATTTTTTTAGTGTTTGTTTATTTTTGGGAGACAGAGAGATAGAGTGCAAATAGGAGAGGCACAGAGAGAAGGGGAGAGACAGAATCCAAAGCAGGTTCCAGGCTCTGAGCTGTCAGCAAAGAGCCCGATGTGGGGCTCGAATCCATGAAGCATGGGATCATGACGTGGGCTGAAGTCGGACACTCAACCGACTGAGCCACCCAGGCGCCCCAATAGTTGCCAATTTCTTATCGAACCATCCTTGTATTCCAGAAACAAATTATAGTGTATTACTTGCTTGAACTGAATTGAATACACTAGATTGGTAATTAGTAATTTATACTTAGCCCTTTTATTCTTTCTTATTTATTTTTAAGATTTTATTTTTAAGTAATCTCTGCAACCAATGTGGGGCTCGAACTCACAACCCCGAGATCAAGAGTCATATGCTCTCCTGACCAAGCCAGCCAGCTCGGTCCTACTTAGCACTTTTATTATTATTTTTTTAACGTTTTATTTATTTTTGAGAGAGAGATAGACACAGTGTGAGCAGGAGAGGGTCAGAGAGAGAGGGAGACACAGAATCTGAAGACAGGCCCCAAGCTCTGAGCTAGCTGTCAGCACAGAGCCTGACACGAGGCTCGAACCCATGAACCATGAGATCATGACCTCAGCCAAAGTCGGACGCCCAACTGACTGAGCCACCCAGGCGCCCCAGCACTTTTATTCTTTAATAATAAACTGATCTAGGGGCGCCTGGGTGGCTCAGTAGGTTAAGCGTCTGACTTCGGCTCAGGTCAGATCTCACAGTTGGTGGGTTCGAGACCCACAGCTCAGAGCCTGGAGCCTGTTTCGGATTCTGTCTCCGCCTCTCTCTGCCCTTCCCCCACTCATGCTCTGTCTCTGTCTCAAAAATAAATAAACTATAAAAAAATTTAAAAAAACCCTGATCTACAGTTTCATCACGGCATTTTCCTTATCAGAGTTTTGGAATGAAGGTTAAAACATCTTCCTAAAAATGCATGAGAGGATGAACGTCCAGCGTGGCAACCTGACAAGCTATGGGGCACTGCTCCCTGGTGAAACTGATGAAGACTATAAAACACTACAACCCTTTCAAGTCAAGGGAAATGGTCCTAAGGATATACACCGAATGAAGAAACACTACGTAAGGAGAAGCTAAAACTCAGTAAAGATTGTGAGCTGTGGGGGTTTAAACATGGCCTGTTGCTTCCCTGCCTTCCCCAGCTCATCACAGTTGGAAGGCTGCATCTTCCCAGGAAGGACGTGGAACGTCAGCGATTCTCTTTTCGAGCTCCCTGCTGCAGTAGCTGCATCCTGGGCAACTTCATCGGAGATGCTGTGGCACCCTTCTTTTCTCCAGCCCCTGTTCACTGGCTCGTTCATAAAGCTGAGCTCCCGGGCCTTGGAGAGGCAAACCAAAGCAAGACCAGAGGCTACAGGTGTCACCTTCTCTCCCCAGTCTCTCCTAAAGCAGTAGACACCGCCGGGAAGCAGCACTGCAGAATCCCCACACCCAGCTCAGAGCCTAGGCTCAGGTTTTACCCAGGGGTAGGCCTTACAACAAGGAGCTCCCAAATCTCTTCCCAAAGGAACGAACTTTATTCAGAAGACTGTGAGAAAGCTCAAGACTGGAGGGTATGTAGAAAAGCAATTAGAAGGAAACTAGTAGATTTGGTAACAATATATATTAAACCATCAGCTGCCCCGGTTACCAGAACCAGTAGAAGAGTTCAGAAGAGCCTCCAGGGCTCACAACTCTCAAACCATGACCTCAAAGATTATTCCTATAGAAGAGTGTGGATTTATTTAATTGGATCAGACTGGAGAGCAATGTAATGCCTCAAGGCACTGCTGAAAACAACACAGCAATCAGCCAATAACTTGTATCCTTGATAACAACTGAGTGTAGTCTAGGCAAGAAAAAAAAGAACCCTGTCAAAACCACTGTGGTCTCAGGGTGGCTGTGCCCTTGCCCACAGCTTCCTCCTTCAAGGCACCCTGGCAAAAGTTTCACATTGTGGGGATCAAAGAGACTTAAAAAATAATTTCACTAGACAAATAGATAAGCAAATACAGTAGCAAGACTGTGGTGGGGGTAGGAAGAAGAGGAAAGCATAATCACATGGTCTCGTCAAATAGAGAATATTAGTAAAGAGACAAATTATAAAAAAGAAACCAAAACAAATCTTGGAGCTGGAATGTGTAATAACTGAAATGAAAATTTCACTAGATGGGCTTAACAGTAGATTTGAACTGGCAGAAGAATTAGAGAATCTATAGATTGGTAGATATGATCTGAAAAAGAGAAGAATGAAGAAAAACAGTCTCAGACAAGCTTGAGACAGCATTAGGTGAGCCAAAATATGCATTACGGAAATACCAAAAGAAGAGTAGAAAGCAGCAGAGAAAAAAAAATACAGAAAAAAAATACATGAAAAAAAATGCATGCAAACTTGCCAAATCTGATGAAAAACTTTAATGTAGATATTCAACAAACTCCAAGTAGCATAAATACAAAGAGATCCACAAAAGACTTCTCATAATAAAACTGCTGACAGCCAAAGACAAGGGAAAATGCCTGAAAAGCAGGAAAAGAAAAATGAATCATCAGTTAAAAGGGAACCTCAATAAGGTTAAAAGCTGGCTTCTCATGAGAAACCAGGTCAGGCGGCAGTGAAATAACTTTGCAAATGCTCAAAGAAAAACACGTGTCAACCAAGATTCCAGCATCCAGCAGAGCTATCTTCCAGAGATTCAGGTGAAACAGAGGCATTCCCCAAAACGAATACCTGAAAGAGGCTGCTGCCAGCAGACCTTATAAGAAGTACCCAAGTTCTTCAGGCTGAAAGCAAGCGGCCCCAGATAGTTATGCAGATCCAGGTGAAAGAACAATAAAGGTAATTATAAAAGACACTATAAATGTGTAATTCTTTGCCTGTCTTCTCAACGGACTGAAAAGAAGTTGTACAAAAATACACATACACAACTGTACTGTTTGGTCTATAACAGAGAAATATAACATGTTTGCCAATAACAGCATAAAGAAGATGGGGGGACTAAAGTTGTATTGAACTACTAAGGAAGTGGTAACTTGAATCCACGGGAAGAACACAAATAGAACCAAAAATGAGAAATAAGAAGGCTAACATAACAAAAGCTAGAAATACAGAAGTGCTGTCCTTCTGTCAGCTTCCTTATTTATTTTATTTTTTCAAAGTCAGCTTGGCGTGCCTGGGTGGCTCAGTCAGTTGAGTATCGACTTAAGCTCAGGTTATGATCTCAAGGTTCGTGAGTTTGAGCTGTGTATCAGGCTCTCTGCTGTCAGCACGGAGCCCGCTTGGGATCCTCTGTGCTCCTCCCCGGCTCATGCGTGCACTCTATCTATATTTCTCTCTCAAAATTAAGTAAATAAGTAAATAAATAAAAACATGAATGAACGAACGAACAAATAAATAAAGTCAGCTTCACGCCCAGCATGAAGCCCAACACAGGGTTTGAACTTATGACCCTGAGATCAAGACCTGATGAGCTGAGATCAAGAATTGGATGCTTACCCGACTGAGCCATCCAGGTGCCCCTCTTCCTGTCAGCTTCTTTTTTAAAAGACATAAGATTATGTAAAGTAGTAATTACACTGTATTATATCATTGCCTTTGTGTTATTGGAAATACAACACATTTAGACAAAATACTATGTATAACAATAATAACACAAAAACCTCCTATGTAGAGAGAACTATATAGGAGTAACTCAATCCCACTGAAATTAGGTTATTGTATCTGACAGAGATTTTGAAAAGTTCATATGTGTAAGATAAGGACTAGAGAAACCACTCAGAAAATAATGCCCAAAAATGTAGCACAAAAAATATCATTAAGGAAATTAAAAATTAATTAAATTAAAACTAAAAGAAAGGAAGGAAGGAAAGGAGAGAGAAAGAATAAAGGGGAAACAGAACAAGAAATGTAAATCTGATAACCTCAACAATATTAAATGTGAATGGTTGAAACAATCCATTCAAGATTCATTCAAACTGGAAGCAGGGGAGGGTTGGGGTGGCTTAGTTGGTAAGCATCCGACTCTGGATTCTCCATGATCTCGAGATTTGTGAGATCAAACTCCACCTCGGGCTCTGTGCTGGCAGCATGCAGCCTGCTTGGGATTGTCTTGCTCCCTCTCTTTCTGTGCAGGTGTTATGAGCGCTCTCTCTTCCAAAATAAACAAATAAACTTAAGGGGGAAAAAAGATGCTCAACATCATCGTCATTAGAGAAATCCAAATAAAAACTAAACAGTGGATACCGTTTCAAACCCACTAGGATGCCTAGAATCAGAAAGATAATAACAAGTGGAGAGTATGGAAAAATCGGAACCTTCACGTGTTGCTGATGGGGAATATAAATGGTGCAGCCACTTTGGAAAACATCAGGCTATTACTCAAAAGTTAAACAAAAACCCAGACATTTCACTCCTAGAAACATACACAAGAGAAATGAAAACACACCCACACGAAAGCTTATACACAAATGCTCAAATGTTTGTAACAGCATAATTCATAATAGCCAAAAAGTGAAAACAATCCAAATGCCCAAATCAATGAATGGATAGACCAAATTTGGTCTATCCATGCAAGACAGTATTATTAGGCCATACAAAGGAAGGAAGTTCTGACACACGCAACCTGGATGAACCCTGAAAACATTACGGTAAGTGAAAGAAGCTGATCACAGAATGGTCATGTATTACGTGACTCCATTTACATGAAATGCCCAGAGACATTGCCCAAATACACAGAGACAAAGAGTACATTAGTGGTGGCCTAAGACTGGGGAGGCATGAAGCATGGGGGAGGGGAGGGCGGCGAGGAGGAGGGATAGCTAAAGGGTATGGGTTTCTTTCTGAGGTGATGGCTGCACAACTGCAATATATTAAAAACTACTGCATTGTACAGCTTACATGGGTAAACTGTAAGGTATGTGAATTATATCTCAACAAAGTTGTTACCACAATTAATAATAATTAAAAGGTTTCCATTCATTTCCATAGTTTGGAATCTCTAAAAATACAATATTATACTCAAATCTCTACAAATCAATGACTTCTGGTGCTTTCTCAGTATCTTCTGTCTTTCCTCACCCTTCCAAATCCCTCTATTAGTAGTTATGTTTTTTTCTTTTCTTGAATTTATTTTGAAAGAGACAGAGAGAAAGCAGGGCAGAAGGGACACAGAGTGAGGGAGAGAGAATCTGTGGCAGGCTCCATGCTGTAAGCGTAGAGCCCGACACGTGGCTCAATCTCACAAACCACAAGATCATGACTGGAGTCAAAATCCAGAATGGAATGCCTAACCAACTGACCCACCCAGGTGCCCCTCTTTTCTTTTTTAAACTTCTTTTAGGATCAGTTCTGAGTTTATGTTTTACTGGTTATCACTCATTTCACCTAGATTTTCCACATTTTAATATCACACACCATCCATCCTCTGCAATCTGCTCTCTTCCTACCCCCTTATCAGTTCCCAGTTCAAAAACCTGGTCAAAGCAAGATCCCTACACGACCTCCTCAACCACCTAACTCCAGGCCACTGTTGAGAATCAGTGCACCACGAAAGACCAGAGGTGATTCTGGGCCGTGGGGAAAAGCTGAGAAATGCTATTTCCTGCGCTTCTCCGGGTTGCCATCATTTGCTCATAAATTTCCTCCACCTCCTCCAGGGTGATGGCAGCCAAGCCTCACTCTGCCCCAGACCTGGTTCTAAACCTCTCAGCTCTCTCCCTACTGCACAGCCCCTCCACCCGAACCAGACCTCTAACAGCCACCTTCAGCCCTGCGTGTCACCACCTCAAAAACTCCTACCCAGGCTTCTGTGCCACTGGGGACACACCGGAAAACAAGACCGCATTTGTTCACCTCCTTGCTGGACTCGCTCCTTTCCTTACACCATATATCCCCCCTACCTACCTGCTACCTTGGCAGGAGCTCTGTCCACCCAGCTACTCAAGCCAGACTCCCGGTCATTTCCTTTCTCCCTACTCGCAAAGCAGAAGCCCTCCTCTATCCTGGGGTTCCTCAACACCCCACTCCACACGCCTCCCTCCACACCAGGGGCAACACCAACTCTAATCCCGTTAGAGTGCCCGACCTAAAACCCCTGCTGCCTGCAGGAGTGAGCCCAGACCCTCATCCCGGCCCTTGTGAACCTCTGAAGCCCCAATCCCCTCCCCCTCCCCAGCAGCCCCTGCACTGCACACTTCTTTAGTTTCTGAACCTAATCTGGCTGGTGTCCCCTACGCACACGGAAGTCCCCGTATCCCAGCTTGGATGCCACCTCCTCCCAGGCAGGGTCCCCATTTCCCTCCCCTCTCCCTGCAGCTGTACTGGCCACACTGGGCCAGCCGTCTCTAACTGCCTGCCCCGCCACACCTCCTGCAGTTCCTCATGGGCACGCAGAGGTTATAGCCCCAGGACCTTCCCGGAGGCCTCACCAAGTCAACTCACAGGATGGCAGGAGGGCACTGGTGGCCACTCACCCTGCGGTTCCGGTTGTGATCCATGGTCTTGAGGTGCTTCTGGATGATCCCAAACTGCATGGGAATGAAGAGGTCACAGGCTGCACAGTGGGCTGCCTCCACCTTCTTCACAAAATGCTCCATGGCAATTTCTGTAGGGGGGAGAGCAGGGAAGTCACCACCGGCTCCAGATGCCTAGGACAGACCCAGCAGTTTGGGGAAAACACCAGACTGGCTCCTCACCCCTCCCTGCCACATCCACGTGGGCCTGAGGCTGTTCTCACTGACCCTCCCTGGGGGAACAGAGGGGTGTCGTGGCCCCACTCTGAGAACCAGAGGAGGGCAGGCTGAGTCCCTGCCTGGTTGGAGTGGGATGACACCTCCTCACCTTGGGTAAGATCTTGGTCTCTGTAGATTTGCTGAATCAGACCATCGAGATCCTCCACAGTTTTTCGCAGTTCCTCTGTCTTCTTGGTCTTGTTGGCGACATACTCCTGCCAAAGACACCGAGGAGATTCCGAGGACCGTGTGGCTGCTCTAAGTTCCAAGGAGTCCGGGAAGCTAAGAGCAGCTGTGCCGCTCCAAGGCTCACCTGCAGAAAATCGGCCGTTTGCTTGGGAAGCTTGGTGCCTACGTATTTAAAGTGCTCCTTGTGGAACTTGCTATCGAGATGGCTGGCCATCTCCTCCTCGTAGAAGGTCCGGTACTTGCAGAGAGAACACACAAATTGGATCCTGCCACAGGAAAGAAACGAAGGGCTGAGGCCTCGAGGGTCCCACAGTACAGCGCTGCTGCCTCACCCAACCCAGCTGCGAGCCCTGAAACAGGCCTTGCTCACGGGCCTCTGTCGTGCGGTCCCAGCAGGGGGACAGGCTGGGAACAGTGGGGCTGGGAGCAGAAAGGGACAGAAAGTCTGCAGGCTGCAGTTACTGCAACGTGGGGGACGGGGAGGAGCTCTTCCTTCCCAGACAGGAGGCTGAACCCTGAGGCAGCAGCTGCTGCAGCAGGCAAGGAGTCGCTGGAAGGTTGCCGGTGGGCCTCTCTACCAAGGCTGGGCAGGAGTTTGTGCACTTGGCCCAGCTGGGGACCGGAAGGAGGATGCCCTGGCGTGAGCCAGGCGGCCCTGAGGTGCAGAGTGGAGTACGCAGTCCCGAGGCAGGGCCCGAAAAGGTGCTGCATCTTCCTTCTGGGTCTGGGGGACTGAAAGGCCCAGCCCATCCTCTGCTCAGAATGCTCGGGGGTGGTGTCGGGAGGGATGGGAGGCAGGCAGGCCTGGGCTCCTGCTGCCTCATCTTCCTCTTCCAAGAAGAGACCAGTCTGAGCTGGAAGGAGGGCGCCCGCCTGGCCTGCCAGAGGGCAGCCTGGAGTCACCTGAGCGAGGTGCTCTGTCTGGGCCTGGTGTCCACAGCAGAAGCCCGGGGTCTGGGGCCTGAGCTGGAGCAGGCCGCCGTGGCAAGGGGCGGAGGAGGCCAGCCGCCACCGAGGCCTCGGGGCGGGTCCCTACCTCTGCCGGACGTCCTTATCTGGGCCACGGGGTCAGCTTTGTCTGGAGAGCCCAGGGGCCGGGCGCCGGCGAGGCTGAGGAAGGTCCAGCAAGAGCAAGAGTCTGAGGCGGAGGAGGAGGAGGCAAGCGCCAGTGCGGGAGCCCTGAGGGCAGACAGACCCGACCAAGGGGCGTGAAGGGCTCAGCCGCAGACAGGCCCGGCCTGACAGGGCCGGCGGGCAGGGCAGAGGGCAGGCCCAAGGCTGCCACAGCCCACGGGTGCTGCCATCTCTCCTGGGCGCGGCGGCGGCCTCTTGGCAGCTAGCTGGGGTGGCACAGGCGCCTTGGACCTTGAGTCTCTGATGAGCTGGCCCCCTCCCGCAGGGGCATCGGGCCCCCAGTGCACCTCGGGGCTCGTGCGCCGAGTGACCTAGCGCTGGAGCTTCTGGGCAACGGTGCCGAGCAGTGTCGGGTCTCAGATCAAAGACGCTAGCGGTCGCCAGGCGGCCGCAGTGGGGCAGGGGTCGAGTCAGGCCGTGGGAGCTGGGCCTGGCGGGAAGCAGGGGCCATGCACGGCCGAGCAGGCGGCAGCTCCCAAGGGAGGCCAGAGGGCGGCGAGGCGGCAGAGCCACGGCCCTGCTCTTCAGGCGGCAGCCCCGGAGCGAGGCAGAGGCAAAGGAATGGCGGGAAGCTGGTTACCTTTCCACCATGCGGTCTCGCTGCCGCTTTTTCTGCTTATCCTGGCTCTTCTTGCCTGCCTGCAATTTGCGCTTGATCTGGCCACTGTCATCCTGGGTGCTAAGGGCCCCTGTGGAAACAGAGGGCACAGTCACTAGCCTGGTTCCACCACGTCAAGGCAGGCCCTGGGGCCTCTGGCTGGATCACCCGCCTTCTACTCCAGACAGTCCATTCTGAATGCAGCTGTCCGAACAAGGACTCCGGCCACGAGCAGGACTGGGAACCCTGGGCTGGGCAGGGAACCGTTCTGGCCTGGGTCCTGAAGAGGGGAGGACACAGGCTGACCCCACCGCTCTCCAGAACACCCACACTCCACAGAGTGAGCCACAGGGAGGCTTGAAGGCAAACAGAAGCCATCTCGGTGGGGACGCTGGCACAAGTTCAGAGAGGCCAGGTGGCGGGATGCAGGGAGGCCGTGGCTGAGGCCTAAGTGCAGCCCCCAGAGGTAAAGACCCCAAAGCTCACAGGGCTCGGCCCACCCCCCACGGCGCACCGCGGCAACAGTGGGCTGAGGCTGGATTTACTGTTAGGTACCTGCTGGCGCTCATCACTCAGGTAGGGGGACACGGACTCCCAACAGGGGCTGGAGAGGCGCTAAGGGAGAGGACACGCAAACCAGAGCCGTAAAAACTCCACCGAGGGTCCCAGCTCAGACACCAGCCACTGAGGACTTGGAACTGTGCACTACTGAAGGGCAGGGAGTATGCCTGGGGCTCCCCCCAACTCTCTTGCTTGCTGCCCCTACCGAAAGGCAAAGCCAATGCGCTAGGCAGACAGGGGCCACTGCCACCCACGGCCTCTGTCTGGGAAGAAGGGGGGGGGGGGCAGAGTGAGAAGGGAACAGAGGAAGAGGAGCCCCCTGCCAGCGCATGCCAGCCCCACCAGGGAGGGCCCAAGCTGGCCGCACATCTGTCACAACCCTGCCCTCAGCAGGATCCCTCCAACTGTGAGTGCCTGGAAGCGCCACCCCAGCCCCCAGGCCACTCGGAAGCCTCACCCTTTTCTGCATCCTCTTTGCCTTCTTCTTTGCCTTCTTCTTTTCCCTCTTCTTCTTCTCCTTCCTAGAACACCATTTCAAACACCCCACATTAAAGCGTGTACACTTGTTTACAAAGGCTCTATATGACAAGGCCCTGCTATGTACCAGGCACTGGGCCAGGAGCTGCACAGCCTCCCAGCAGCCCTAGTGCAGGGGACTCATTCCTGATAAAGAAACCTGGGCTCTGGCTGTGTGGCCTGCTCGCAGCCCGTGCTATACCAGGCCTCCACCTCTCCTGTGCTGGTCACACGCGCATGACCAGCATGGCCTGTCGCTTCCCTGCAGGGCCCCGCTCTGCAGCACAGGGGCTCAGCCAACCCGTTCTTCATAGGCCCCACCTGCTGACAGCACACAGGGCCCGGCCACTTACTGCTCTAGAGCCCTTCTCCACAGCCTCGGCGCCTTCAGTGCCCTCGGCGGCCTCCCCCTCAGTGCCCTCATCTGAAAGGTAAAACGACACCGGCTCAGCCCAGGAGCTCCATGGGGCAGGGAACAGGGACAGCAGCCCAGTGCCTCAGCTCTCCTCACCATTATCTGAATCACTATTATCCGAGCAGTCCGTCCGGGTGGCTTTGCTGTCTGGCTCATCAGGACTGCCGCACTGCTTTCTCTTCTTCTTCTTGGTCTGGGCCAGAGAGACGGAGCTGGGTCAGGGCAGGTGGCTCTAGGCCATTCACTCCACCCAGTCAGGGGCCGGGAGGAACAGCCTCCTCTACTCACTCGGAAGTCGGCTGTGGTCCAGGTCTTCCAGGTCCGCCTCATCTGCTTCATGCCATTGCCAAACCCGAAGCCAAAGCGGGAGCCACCTGGGAAGGCGCCCCCGCCACGCATGCCCTGGAACATGCTGTACTCAGGGATGATGTTCTGGGAGAAGAGGGAGGGCAGCCGGGAGGCACCAGGCATGCACTGGCCCCGGGCCCCCATGGGGTCTTCCCACATGCGCCCATAGCCCGAGGCCATCGGCCGGCCACTCCTGGAGTCCCGGGGCCAGCCCTGAGCCCGTGGGCCAAAGCTGTCGCCGCCACGCATGCGGAACTGGTCACGGTAGGCATCGTACTGGCCCTCGTAGGCCATTTCCATCTCAGGATCAAGTTCGCCATAGTCGTAGCCTGACCGGTATAGGTCGCGCTCACTCAGAATGGCCCTCGAGTCACAGGCCTCATAGGAATCGTATCTGCAGAAGCAGGTGGAAAGCATCAGGGAGGCCCTTGGGCACCATTACCCTTGGGTGGAGCCTCCTGTTCCTGCTTTTTCCAACAGCTCCCCAGCCCGGAGACAGGAAGTCCTACTCTAACCTACCCCACCCTGTCAGAGAGGCTCAGTGTTAAGGAATGCCAATTAGAAGGTCTCTCGGGAGCCCCTGCACCAGCCTGGGAACCCTAAGAAAAACAGACAGTAGGATGGAGTAGTTCTCAGGGGCAGAGATACCCTTATGAAGCACGTACATACATATGCGGTAGCCACAATGCCCAAGGCTGTGCCTCAGGGTACAGAGCCAAGCACCCCAGCCCCCTGGGGTTTGAGGGCAGGCCAGCACACGAATGCTTGTCCACCAGGGCTGATAATGCCTATGAGAAACCCTGTGCTGGTCTCATCCCCCTTGGCTGAGGGAACTTCCAGTACTCCAAAGGCCCTCACCACCCAAAAGGAGAAGGGGGACAAAGTGGAGAGGGTTTCCCAGGAAAGACGCTGTGAGTCTGCCCAGGGCCTAGAAAAAGAGCTCTAGCACATCACCCTTGTGGGATGGAACCCTCCACAGCAACTGGGAAGACAGGCCAAACCTCCCTCCTGGGAGAAAGAGCGTGCTGCAGAAAGCTGTTCTAACGGAGGGAGCAGACCACGTACCCCAAGCCCTGGCCCCACACGTCTCGCAGGCACAGGGGCACCTCCATGCAAAGCTGGGCAGCCAAGCAGCAGCAGCAGCTGCAGGAGAAGCAGCCAGCACCACCCGGCCGCTCCCTCCCCTCCCCTGCTCCCCAGGCCCAGGCTGCAGAGAGAAGGTGCACAAGCAGCCGGGCACCAGCCCACCAGCCGGTGCCCACCAGCCGGATGACAGGGTCCACCTGGCCACTGAGCAAAAGGCCAAGCCCCTCCCGCCTTCAGCAGCCTTGGCTGCGAGCATGTGGCTGCTAAGCACGAGGACACGGGGTATGTTTGAGGTTTCCCCCAAACATTGCTTGCTACAGAGCCAGTGCATGCAAGTCCCTCTGGCAACCTCTGCTCCTCAGTGGCCCCAGGGCCTCACCTGAACCCACCAGTCCCCAGCTGACCCCTCCTTACTCTCTGTTCTCTTCCCATCTGTCAGCTGGAGCCATGAGGCTGCCCCACACCATCACACGCCCTCCTCACTAGGGCACAAGGACATCTAAACCAGCACCGGTTTAGACAGTGACAGACGCCCACTGCCTGATGCTGTGGAATCGGGGGAGATCTAAGTGGCAGGCCCAGTTCCACCACCTGCTCCTGGGTGCCTCCGGCAAGGGGTGTGACCTCTTGTGCTCTGGCCATGAGGACAACAATGCCTCACAAAGGTGCTTTTGAGGTCCGTCAGGCTCAGAAGAGCAGCCAGGAAGTGTCCACATCTGCTCTGTCTCTTATGTGGGGATGGCCCAGCTCACTGTGGTCCACCCCAAAGACTCATCCCCCCAGCCCAATCTGCCCCGCCCTGAGGGCGAGCAGGATACAAAGCCTCAGGAGAACTCCTCCAAATGACTGTCACCAGGAGGGGTCACTTAACACTATGGTCCTGAGAAGAGTCATTCCGAGGAGAGCGAAAGCAGCCCAGTTAGGGCTTGCTCCTCTCCCTACAAGCTGGGGCAGAGGCTGGCCACCAGGCAACGGCAAGGAGCAAGAAGGAGGCCCAGGCCAGAGAAGGGAAGCGCGCCAGACCCCGAGCTGGGAGCCCCAGCTGCAAAGCAAGAAGAAAGGAAGCAGAAGCAGGAGGCGGTTGAGAGAGGGAGGTGCCAGTAGGCAGCAGGTGCCCCTACAGAGTCTCAGCCCCTGGGCAGACACCCACTCACCTTTCTCCACCTGAGCCGTACATGCCTCCTTGTATCATGTCTGTCTCCAAGTGTGGCACCATATCTAAGCGCTGGTTAATTCTGGACAAAACGGAATCGGCACTGGCGCTACCCGCGGCACTAGGATTTGTATTTGTGTCAGAGCTAGGCATTTCCCAAGAGTTTGAAGTGGCCATACCATACCCATAGTTGGTGGTGTTATCCTGGCCATAGCCATAGCCATAACCATAGTTCTCGTAGCCTGCAATGAGGAAGACAGAGACAGACAGAAATGGCAGGGGTAGGGAGAGGAGATGTACACAGGGATGGCCAGACGGACACAGAGACAAGGACGTCCGTCACAGAGACAAACCAGGGACCCTAGCCACCTCAGGCTGGGTGGGCCCTAGCCACAGGACCTCCTGTGAAAGAGCAGCTTGCCCCAGGATCCCCAGGGCCCCCGAAGGCACCTCCCGATACACTTTGGGCAAGCCGGGCAGTGGCAGAAACACAACCAGTTTAATCCCAAGGGGCAGGAGAGCCATCATGGGAATACTTGCCTCTGTTTGTCCCAGAGTTCCAAGTTCCATATCCTACAAACAGTAAAAGCGTTATTACATCTACAATTGATGGCAAAACAACAAGCGCTTCTTCCTTCAGACACAAAGACGATGATTCCCAGTTTCTGACTGGTTACAGAAGCCCGAACCTCCCCGGGGAAGCCCTGAGCTCTACATCAATGACCCAGGCTCACTCCCTGCCCTGGTGCCCAAACTTCTGTGGCTCTGACCACCTCTTAAGGGGCCTCCCCTTGCCAACACTGTCAGCTAAGGAATTTGGCTCTTACAGTCCTCCCCGAGGAGCCAGAATTAGATAACCCCAACTTCCTGCTAAGCACCAGTCAGAAGAAGAGACTGGACGCTGGTGCCTCACAGACTGTGCTGTACAAGAAGTTCAGCAGAGAGCCCACATCCACTCTGAAAATCATGTCACTCAAATCACCCAAAGCCATCTGGAACAGAGAAACTGACCATCGTCCTCTCCCAAGCATAGACCTTAACAGGGAGGGCCACCATGCCCTTGAATTGCATGTGTGTGCGCTAATGCGTAAAGCGCATCGGCAGAGGTAAGGACAAGACACAACTCCCAGCCTGAGAAAGCTACTGAGAGAACAACCTGGATTACAAACCAAATATGCTCTGGATTTTATCACAGCACCTGAGAAAAATTCATTCCTTCAAGAACACAAAGCCAGTGAGAACTGACAAAGTGCAAAGCCAAGTGGGGATTCCAAGTCAAGAAACCCGGTTCCTCTCTCCAGGGGGGTCTACCAGAACCGGTGACCATGTTCCCAGTGTCTCCGGGGGGAGTCCAGAGTTGATTCCTACTCCCCGCTGTCTCCACCCTGCAGACAGACAAGACCTACTCATCCCAAGGCAGGGACCAAAGCTCCGTGAGATGGCAGCATGAGGCACGGCAGGAGTCCAGCCACAGGAGAACAAGAGTGTATTAACCTGAAATGATGGACATGGGCAGGCCGAGATCCTACACTCGGGCCTCTCCTCAATGCAGTGCATAAACGGAACAGGGAGGTGTCAGAAACCGGCAAAGAACGCTAGCTGACCATTCCATCTAATGCACCTTGAGTGCTGGAGAGCTCACAAAGCAAAACCCCTTTCAGTGGGGAAAACCAAAGCAGAGGTTTCTCATTCATTCATTTTTTCAACTACCCATCTGAGCACGCAAAAGCACAGGCTGGCAGTGCTGGGCACGGCTCAGGCCCAGAGCACTGCTTGTTAAAGGAGACACTTCTAACTAGAAAGCAGCCAGGGACAGCCTGGAGCAGGAAATCACATGAAGGATGATGGCAAAGGAGAATTCTGACAGGCAAGAAGAGGCTGGCAGAAGCACACAAGGAACAATACCCACTTAGCCCCAGCAGCTAACAAGAGCCTGGTCATGTGGATGTTTGCACCAGGAACAGTGGACACTAGCTATTCAAAAGGAGAAAGGACTGCGAAGCAAAGGCAGACCCCCTGGGGCTCTGTTTGGGAGGCCTGTATACGGTCCCCCACAGCTGTAGGTGCCAAAAATCTGCCAGAACAGAGCAGGGAAGCACAAGGAAAGGAAGCAGGAATGGGCACTAACTCTGTAAACACAAGGACAGGTGGGTGGACAGGTAGGTGACAGCCTGATGTCAGGACTCAGCAAACACTCTCTATGCACTATCTGCTATGCCTAGGGCAACTCAGACTCCATGAAGGGGTTCCCCTCAAGTTCCCTTCAAGGGGAAACCTTTGTCTACCTTGAGGCCTAGGGAATCCCCAAGACCTGCCCCTTCCAAAAGAACTTCAGAGCTCCCATCCACCCCCAGAGGAGAGGAGACCAGTGCTGATGTGGGGAAATTTTAGGGACGTTAGTATTTTTAATAAGAGAAAAAGAAAAATAGATGGTCATTGTAAGCAAAACTTACAGAACAAACATATAAAACAATGTAAATGTTCAACTTCAAAGAAATAGTTGTCCAGATTACAGTCTACCTTCTCAGTGACAAATCTCATATAGGCATCAAAAGAGAATGGATTAAGGGGCGCCTGGGTGGCTCAGTCTTGGGTAAGCATCTGACTTCGGCTCAGGTCATGATCTCACAGTTTGTGGGTTCAAGCCCCACGTGGGGCTCTGTGCTGACAGCTCAGAGCCAGGAGTCTGTTTCGGACTTTGTGTCTTCCTCCGTCTCTGCCCCTCCCCTGCTCATGCTCTGGCTCTGGCTCTCTCTCAAATATGAATAAATGTTAAAAAAAAACAAAAAACAAAAAACCCAATCTGTTAAGCCTTATATAGTACAAGGAAATGCTTCTAACAGTAAACAAAACTAGACAACTCTATCCACCTATAAATTATTCAACTATCTAAAACACAAATGCTGACAAAACTATTAAAATGTGTGTGTGGGGGGGTGCGCCTGGGTGGCTCTGTCAGTTGAGCATTTGACTCTTGGTTTCAGCTGAGGTCATAATCTCACAGTTGGGGATTTTGGGCTTTTCGTCAGGCTCTGCGCTGACTATGCGAGCCTGACTATGCGAAGCCCGTTTGGGATTCTCTGTCTCCTTCTCTCTCTGCCCCTCCTCCACCGTCTCTCTCTCTCTCTTTCTTTCTCTCTCTCAAAAATAAATAAATGATATACAATACAATACAATAAAATGGTGGGGATCTTGATTGTATTTAAAAGTTGCTCTATTGCTCTTGCAATTTAAGCCAGAAGGAAATATGAAATGGTCTTTATTCTTTCACACAACTGTCTACATAAACAAACCTCAAAAAAAAATCCATACAAGTTATAAGAATAAGTGAGTTTCGCAAGGTTTATTACAAGGTCGATATATAAAAATCAACCCAATTTCTTCAAATTAGCAATGACCAATTGAAAACTGAAGTTTTAAAAAGTACCATTTAGGGGCGCCTGGGTGGCTCAGTCAGCTAAGCGACCAACTTTGACTCAGGTCATGATCTCGTGGTCTGTGGGTTCGAGCCCCGCATCAGGCTCTGTGCTGACAGCTAGCTCAGAGCCTGGAGCCTGCTTCTGATTCTGTATTTCCCTCTCTCTCTGACCTTCCCCTGCTTACATGCTCTCTCTCTCAGAAATAAATAAAACATTAAAAAATTTTTTAAAAAAATAAAAAAATAAAAAGTACCATTTACTTTGGCACTAACAACAGGAAATATTGAGGTTGTAGGTATAACAAACTACGTGCAGGATCTCTATTTTGAGAACTACAAAGCACTAATGAAAGAAATCAAAGATCAGGACTCTTGGCTGGCTCAATCAATAGAGCACGCAACTCTTGATTCCAGGGCTGTGAGTTCAAGTCCCATGCTGGGTGTAGCGATTACTTAAAAAACAAAATCTTTTTTAAATTTATTTTTTTAATGTTTGTCTATTTTTGAGAGAGAGCAGGGGAGGGGCAGAAAGAGAGAGGGAGAAAGAGTTCCAAGCAAGCTCCACACTGTCAGCACAGAGTCTGATGCCGGGGCTTGAACCCACAAACTGTGAGATCATGACCTGAGCGGAAACCAAGAGTCAGATGCTCACCTGACTGAGCCACCCAGGCGATTCTTATTTTTTTTTTTTTTGCTTTAAGTTTACTTATATACTGAGAGAGATAGAGAAAGAGTACGCACATGCATGATAAACTGGACTTCATCAAAATGAAGAATTTTATTGTTCGAAATTCACGTGACAAGAAATGATCCTCAGGCTGGGAGAAAAGATTTGCAAATGGCACATCTGCTAAAATGCTTGTGCTCAGAATTTATAAACCAGAGAGAAAATAATTCAAAATGACGTGCAGTCTGGGACTGTTGTTTGATTTTAAGGGGCGAGGCGGACAGGGCAGGATAAGGAAGCCATACAAACCAAGTTGTTCCTCATTTATGAAATGCCTGATACGTCCTTACTTGATTTCAAAACACTGTAGGTCTCCCTCTCCCCCGGGAACTAGTTGGTAATATTTCAGGGATCTTACTTATGTCCACTGATTCAGTGACTCTTGAGGTAATGTCAGGGTGTAGGCTCGGTCTTTCCCCAGACCAGAGTAGTAAAACAAATTACCCATGTCAGCAAGCAAGGCATCATCCTTTTTAATTCCAAAGAGAGCTCCTTCTCACAGACACCAATGGTCACAGAGCACAGAAGCACTGGGTTTACTGGCAGTTAGGGGCTGCCAGAGCATACCGAGAGAACATTTATGGATCCTGTCGAGTGGCTATTTCTGAATGAGAGAATTCGTGTGTCGGATCACAACTGAGAAATTAATCGGACATTTTGTCTCAACCCTGTGTGAGGAACCCACTGGCTTGAGATGGCCTGACTGTCCCTAAAAACCGTGCTAGATTCAGACAGGCAGCTTCTCTGGTCCCTCGCGCTATGCTGAAGCTCAACTGATGGCTTGGTTTCTAGTTCAGACCATCCTTTGGACTCCGATTGGCCACTCTCCTTCCCAGACCCTCAAGGGAACTTCCTAAAGCCAGACTTTTGTCACAGACCATACGTGCTCCCATACGTGCTTCTAACAAAATGTTACAGGGCAAAAGAACCAATCATTTACAGCTCCAAGAACTCTAGGATGCTCGGTTAGCTGACACCTTTCCCATAATTGCCTCCAGCTAGAATAGCACTAGCTATTCTAACAGCCCACCACACCATTTTATACAAGTCTGCATTTGGAAGAGCAAGACAGGGCAAAGTCAAAGGCAACTGAGAAGACAGCAGAGCACTCACCCTCCAGTTCCCAGGGGCCCACACTTACCATAATCACAGGTGGGCTGAGCGCTCGTGTCTGAGTATGTCGACTGCAAAGTGGTTTCAGATCCCTGGACAAAGCCTAAATATATGCACAGTGTGGTTAATTTCCCCAAACAAGCCACGTGGAGATGACCTAAGATTACCCTTCGGTGTAGACTGGCTGGCAGGCCCTCTCTCCTCAATGGAAAGCCTCCAAAAATTCTAGCTTCTGAACACTTTAATTATACCTCCAGAACATATTAGCCAATGAAAAACAGGCTATATTTAGCTTGCTAGGCCGGAAGAACTAGATTAAAAAAAAGTTTAAACATAGTAAACCAGTCTTCAGTTTTGATAAACGAGTACCCAAATTATTCAGTTAAATGAGGAAAATACTTACATCAAATGACTGAAAGGTGAGCCAATTCAAACAAGAGATGGGAATGGGTTCTGAACAATATTAAGGCAAATAATACCCCTCCCCTCCTCCCAACCAAAACCGCTTCGTAATTTATTTTTTCATTAAAAAATATATATGTTACATTACCTCTAAAATGCAATTACTTAACGTGAGCACGTTTATACTGTGTAAATATTATATATAGTATGCGTATTATTTTGTTTTCTCAACTCAATTTCTTAGCTTAAAGTGAATTAGTACCAAGTAAAGAAAACTTGAACTTCTACCCAGAAACTACTGCCCTTAAATGATGAATCCTGACACTATCATTAAAATTATATTTATTTATTCATTTATTTTTAAATATTTATTTATTTCTGAGAGAGAGACAGAGACATAGCACAAGCAAGGGAGGGTCAGAGAGAGGGGGAGACACAGAATCTGAAGCAGGCTCCAGGCTCTGAGCTGTCAGCACAGAACCCAACATGGGGCTTGAACTCATGCTGTGAGATCATGACCTGAGCCAAAGTCGGACACTTAACTGACTGAGCCACCCAGGTGTCCCTAAAATTACAGTTAAAAATATTATTTTTAGGGGAGCCCAGGGGGCTTAGTCGGTTAAGCGTCAACTCTTGGTTTCGGCTCAGGTCATGATCTCAGATTTTATGAGTTTAAACCCTGCATCAGGCTCTGCAATGTCAGTGCAGAGCCTGCTTGGGATTCTCTCTCTGCCTCAAAATAAATATTTAAAAATAATAATAAGATACTATTTTTAAGTGATTTACCCTTAGCACTGAATCTACGATGGATACTCTAAGAGCCAGTATTTGCCTCTTCTCAGCGGAGCCAACTCCTGACCTAAAAATTAAACCCAGTGCCTTTGACAGCTTTTTTACAACAAAAGCATACACCAAATGCCTCCCCTCAGGGTGGGCATTCACATGTTGACAGTCTCTCTGGCTCATCTTTTAATACCAAAGCAACAAAGATGGCGGCCAACAGCAGCCAACAGGGAACAAGTGTCTCCCCCCAGGGCGCTCTCAGCCTTTTTATTTCATCCTTACCACAGCCAACAAAGGAGTCGGGGCCAGGATCCCTTACCCTGCAATTCCAAAGTCCAAAAAGGTCTGAAAACCAAGGGTTCTCCTCAAATGTGGTGTCAACACTCACTGTGGGGCAAAACTGACCTGTGAGGACAATTACGATTTTTCTTTACCCAATTTGGTATAGTAAGAATGCACTTAGTTACAGGGCGCTTCCCCAGGCCCCAGTGCGGGTGTTGTAGAATGTCCTTCTCTCAAGCTAGAACTCCAAAACATACCCAGCCCTCCAAGGGTTTCAAATAAAGATTGGTGGATCCACACTTTAGCCTGACTTCCCAGAGGAGGGAATTGAGACTGCGCAGTGGGGAAGGAGAAAGTCCAAAGTATCCAGCCCCACTTTTTCACCTTCCCTAATCAAAGAGGGAATATTAGAACGGATTCCCTCCAGGGGCCTTCCCAACACGCCTACAACCTAAGCACTGTCCACAAGGAACCCCGACAGTACGCTTTGGATGGTTCACGCGTGGAGAAGCCCCACAGTGTAAACATTAGCATCCTACGTTCACCTTCTCCACTGTCTGCTCGACTAGCTTTCTGAAACCTGTTTCTTCAGCAACATGGCCGCCAGCAACATGGCTCCAGACTTGGGCTACTGTGGTTTATACACACTGCGGCTGTGCCCGGAACCTGCCACACCGGACAGGAATACTAACTGGAGCACAGTATGAAAGCTGCAGAGCAAAAGATCTGTCGAGTCAAAGGAGAGGTGCCCTAGTTCTTCCCTGGGAAAAAGGAAAGATAAGCCACCAAACCATCAGAGGTCAATGGCAACCTCTGGTCTAGTTTGGTCCTCCCCGTGTTAACGTTTTGTTCCACAAACTGTCTACAACAGGACCTTCTTTAGTGAATTAAGCTCCAATTATGGATAAATTTTTGTCTGGTTCCAACTTCCTCTTCTTGGTTCGGTTTACCAGCCTGATCAGCTCTAGATGATAAAATAAAATAAGCAAGGTTTGGCACGATCAACCTAACACTCAGATATGGAGTTATAATTATGCATCATAACTCTTCTTCTTGATCAGACTGACATCTTTTTACTCAAAAATACACAAAGCTTCTCAGGTTTTCTTTAAAGTTTATATTTATTTTGAGAGAGGGAGAGAGAGCATATGCGGGGGAAGGGCAGAGAAAGAAGGATAGAATCCCACGCAGGTTCTGCGCTGAGTCACCCAGGCTCCCCACGCTTCTCAGTTTTATTCTTTTTTATTTGAAAGGGGATTCTTTGAAGAAATAACAAAGTGATAAAAACTAGAGGTCAGGGCACCTGGGTGGCTCAGTGGGTTAAGTGTCCGACTCTTGATTTCTGCTCAGGTCATGATCTCCTGATTAGTGAGTTCGAGCCCCACTCCAGGCTCTGAGCTGACAATGCGGAGCCTGCCTAGGATTCTCTCTCATCTCTCTCTCAACTGGAATGAAGTTAGGTTGCCTCCTGGCTCTCCCATCTGGTGGTAACCAGCCTCCAAGAAAGCCTCTACGGATTCCTGCCTCCTGACGTTATGTTGTCCCTTCCCAAACTAACAGAGGTGGCCAGCGTAACCAGTAAGACTGCAGAAATAACTGAGTATAAGGGTGCCTGGGTGGCTCAGTCGGTTAAGCATCCGACTTCAGCTCAGGTCATGATCTTGCGGTTCGTGGGTTCGAGCCCCACATCGGGTTCTGTGCTGGCAACTCAGAGCCTAGAGCCTGTTTCAGATTCTGTGTCTCCCACTCTCTCTCTGCCCCTCCCCTGCTCATGCTCTGTCTTTCTCTGTTTCAAAAATAAACTATAAAAAAATTTTTTTTAAATAAAAAAATGAAAAGAAAAGAAATAACTGAGTATGACTTCCAAGGCTTCTGGCTTTAGATCGTTCTCTCTGGGACCAACCGGCCACCATGCTGCGAGGAGGTGCGGGCAGGCCCGTGGAGAGGCCCACATGGTGGGAAAACAACAGCGAGCGTCAACCTGCCAGCTGTGCGAGTCTGAGTCATCTTAGCGGTGGATCCTTTAGTCCCAAGCAGGCCTCCAGACGACTACAGTCCCAACCGACACCTAAAACGTAACCTCAGGAGAGATCCCGAGCCAGAGCCATTCAGTAAACCACTTGTGTGTTCCTAACAACAAACCTGTGAGACAGACATTCTTATAAAACGATTGGTAGTTTCAGACCTTTCTCTAAAGGCCCAATTCTGCATTTTTCTCCCCTGTTTTTCCAATGCTCCCATCCTTCCCCTCAGTGCCACAGATGGGGCCTCCCTGCCCAAGTACACATAGAGGCTAGGCTCAAAAGCTGGACAAGTTGTCAAAAAACGAAACTACTGTTGTCACCTTCTGTGCTTAGTAACAACGGTAACATTTGCTTCAAGTCCTCCAGAACTCCTCCTTAGAGGCAGAGAGTTGTCTGAAATGTGACTTAAAATGCTTTTGACTTTAATGGTCTGCTTCTTAAATGGGAAAGACTCCCATTATAAAGCTGCTGTGGTTTTTAGTTGATTAAGACCAAGGGAAAGGTAATCATTGCTCCATTAGCTTGTCTCCCTCGCAGGATCTGGAATTAAAATTCAGACCTGGCCATTAGTGACCTCTCTAACTCGGTGTCCCTGTCCATAACGACAAAAGCTCCATGCACCCAACCATCCATCTGCTGGGTTCTTCAGTAGCCTGGCCCCTAAAAACCAAAGATCGGTCTTTCACCTCTTGGGAAGACGTGGTGACAAGGATCACATCTCAATTCCAGAGATGTCAACAACGACCCTACGGACTTTCCTCCTGAACCAGGAAAGCTACGGAAAGGACAGGACAGGGCTGCCCAACCTCGGCAGTGCTGATATTCTGGGCTAGAGATACCACTGTGGTGGGGGTCACCTTGGACGTTACAGGATGTTTAGCAGATGGAAGCAACCCCACCCCAGATGTGACAACCAAATAACACCTCCAAACACTGCCAAATGTAGAGGGGGGTGGGTGGGAGGCAGAATCGAGAGAACCACTGGGCAAGGGGATGGTTACTTGAAAAGCTACGGTTCTGGCCAAGCCCCTGGCCCAGGGAACGAAAGAGGGAGGCCCGGCACCACTTGCTCTGGGAAGCCGACATAAAGCAGCGCCAGAGGCTCCGGCTCCAATGGCCAGTCCTGAACATTCCAAGCAGAATGGAGGTTACCAAGCAACCGTACTTTCTCAAGCCTAATCCCCCCATCAAACCGGGAGGAGGCCTAGTCTAGGGCTCCTAGCTGAGAAGCCTCATCGGTTACTGCCAAGGCAAACCCAGGCGGCCCTGCAAATCCCTCCAGGGACAACTTAAAATCGCCCAAGGATATCCCGGGGCCCCTCTCTGACCTCATCAGCCACCCTCCCCTTTGCTCAAATCGCTCCGGCCTCCCTAGGGGATCGTCTAACAAGCCAGGCAGTTTCTGCTCCTGGTCACCCCCGACCAGACGTCCTGAACTCTCTCACTCCCTTCAGGTCTCTGCTCAAATGTCACCTCCTCACAGAGAGCCCGCCCACATCCACCCACCCCATTTGCAACCCTCGCAATACAGGAGCCGCCACAGGGTCCTGACCGCCAGGGAATACATGCCATATCTGTTTGTTTGCTTGTTAAGATCTACCCGTAAGCTGCTTGAGGATTTCCTGTCAATATTCCGGTGCCTGTTCAGCACCTGACACGATGAATCTGACAGATGGTGAATGAATTAACGCAGAAACGGCTCATTCCTCGCAAGGCTCGGGTTCAGCCCCTTCGTCCCAGGGCTCCCCGCTCGGCCCAAACCCGGCAAAAATGTACCGATCGCCAGGGGGCCGGGGCTTTTCCTAGCCAGGGGCACGCAAAGGGGCTGGGAGGGGTGGGTGGCTGCGGCATTTCGCAGGGAAACTGCGCGGGGGAGTGTGCGGCAATGACAACGGCAGCCAAGCCCGCCCGTCGACCGATCTCACGGGCTAAGGACCTGAAAAAGGGTGACCTGAATCTGGGTCTGAGGAGACCGGGACAAGGGCGGAGGTGATGGGCTCGGAGAACGCGGGCGCCCAGGCCAGGGCCCTCGGACACCGGCGACAGAGGCCAAGACCTCGGGCGGCCGGGAGCCAGGACGCGAAGCCGCCAGCACAAAGAACCGAGACGCCAAGGCGTGAGGGGGGCGAACCTGAGGCGACTGGCCCGCGGCGCCATTTTGTGACCGCAGAGCGGGCAGCGTCCAGACCCCGGGGGAGGCGTGGGAGAGCCCGGTGAGGCTCTGGCACGTCCCTGTCCCTTCCCACCTGACGCCCGACCCTTACCCTGCCGGGCCCACCTGTATAGCTCATGGCAGCAGCAAACACCGCAAGCAAGGACTCCGGCAGCTGCCCGACACGTCCGACGCCGGGATAGCTGCGGCGACAATCCCCGAGGCCCCTTCTAACACAACCGAACCCCCTCTCCCAACCCCATTGGTTCGCGTCGGACTTTCGCTTTACTCCTATTGGGTGTCTGCGCGGTCTATCTCAGTCCCTCCTCATGCCAGTGGCTAATGTTGCTGCCGATCTAGCAAAATCCCCGCCCTCCGTTATCTCAAGCCAGCGATGATTGGCTGAGAGAAGCAGGCCGAGAGACGGAATCTTGTACAATTCCAAGGGGCGGAACCATGTACTACGGGAAGACTTGAGGCCCAAGTGTGGTTGGCTGAAGGAGCGCCTGTGCCCTGGAGGATCGCCAGAGGGAGCCGGAACCTCCACGCAGAGCACTGCTCCAATCTCGGCCCTGCTACCGAGGTGCTGTGCTAACCTAGGCTGCTCCTTATTTTCTCTGGTCTTCAGCTCCAAAACGAGCACAGTAAAGGCATGAGGGGGGGGCTGAAATGAAAAATACAATTCAGCGCCACACAAGATACTGGGCTTGCGTTCAAACATTTGAGATAATGTATGTAAAGAAGCCAATCCAGTGCTGGGTGCGGAGATAAATTTACGTTTCGTTGCTAATTTTTTGCATGATGATAATGGATACACTTATATAACATGTTTGTTGTATATGTAATAAGTATACATGTATTGTTTATTATCTCAAATGCTCCCTCATACCTGCAAGGACCTTTTTCAAGAGTTGCCCGTTTAAAAAATAAAACTGAGGGGCACCCGGATGGCCCAGTCAGTTAAACTGACTCTTGGTTTTGTCTCAGGTCACGCTCTCACCCTTGGTGAGTTCAAGTCCCTCGTGGAGCCCCCCGCTGAAAGCATGGAGTTTGCTTGGGATTCTCTCTCTCCCTCTTTCTTTTCTCTCTGCCCCTCCTCAGCTTGTGCTCTCAAAATAAGCTTTTAAAAATTAAAAATAAAAAAAATCCCTGAGGCTTGAAATTCATGACTTGCCCAAGGTCCTTGGTACTTAAGTGTGAAAGCCTGAACTCCCCTCTAAAACCTTGGTTCGATCGGACATCAAAGACCCTGTAATGGTGCAGTCAGCATCCTCATTGGTTGCGTGGAATCTACTTTCAGAAACATCTCATAACTTCTACGAGATGACTTGACAGAGCTGCAGATGCTGAAAACGGTACTTAACTACTATTTGGGAAAAATCATTGTGGTGAGTACGATTACGGCTTATACGTGGTTTTTTTCTGCTTTACTTTGAAAGTTTGTTTTAAAGTTGTGAGCACTGATATTAAGTAATTGTTATTCCTTGATATTAAGGAATTGTTGCTCTTTAGGTGTAATAATGGCAATTTTATAAATCCTTATCCTTCAAGTGAAAGACTAAAATATTAAGAGATTGATTCACATTATGACAATGGTGAGTCACCATAATTCAGATGGTTTCGGAAACGGAAAGTGTTGGAGGGGTTATGGCTGAAGAGACTGGTCTTGTAGATGAGGGTTCGTTTCAGTATTCTATTTTTCTATGGTTGGAATTCTCCATGATAAAATATTTTAATAAAGCAACTCAGGCCCTGAAAATGGGTTATGTGGAACTTGCTTCCGCATAGGCTTAAGATGCGTTGAGAAACTAAATATGAAGCACCTAGAACTGATTAACGTGCACTCCAGTTTTGGGGCTCATAGCAGTGTCACCCTCAGAGATGCCTGCCTGTTCTCCACATTCAAGCAGAGCCTCCCCCACCCCCACCCCCCACCTCTCCTGGATCCTACAGATTCCTTCTCGGCACATACCACAGCCATCATTATACCTCCACTGGGTGTTTGTTAACGTCCCACACTCCGCCTCTGAGGCAGAGCGGCCTGAGAAAGGGCAGGCTCAAAGTTTCCGGAAAAGATCCCTCGGTGCTAAAAGGTGTGTATGACCCTTTCGAGGACCTACACAGCCATCACTGTATGTGTGGGTGGCGAGGAACTTCCCACGTTACTTTATAAAGTCTTACGCCGTTTGAACTTTTGTTTACATCCAGCTTCGTCACTTTTGTATCTTTAAGGTTAATTTATAAAAAGCTGAAAGGGAAAGTGCCTGTGGGCCAGCTCTCGTCCCAAGAGAGGTCCTCCCTGCTTTCAAGGTCTTAGACATACCCACCCATAGTGTGAGATGGACAGAAGTGGTTGAGTCCTTCCTCCACCAAGCAAGATGTGTGCCCTGACCTCACAGGACCAGAAAAGCCAAGGGCGCAGGCCAAGACCACTCTGGTGGGCATGTTATCACAGCTTGTTCGCCTGTCCCTCCCAGGCAGGGACATCGTGGGGGGCCTGGGGCAATAGGGTTGGGGGTAGAGGAGGCCGCTGCTGTCTACACCCCATGAGGTCATTCCCACTTTCCAGTCCATGGGCGTTGAAGTGAAAATGAGGAGCTGAAAAACCGCATGCAATAAACAAGAAGGAGCAGCCAACAAAATCTCTTAAAATCTCAGAAATGTTCAATAAACATTTGCAGAGCGAGAAAATAAATAACATCACGAAGGAGCCAGCAGCTCCCTTCTCCCCTCGTGTGATTTGGGTTCAGGTGCATGTGTCTCCAGGCAAGTCACATGTCTTGAAGGCAGGCTGGTCCCAGCTCTCTGACGGCTGCCAGCAACTGTGCGCTTCTCCCTCCCCCGGCAGGTCCCCCATGCCCTCACTGGACCGCTCCTGCCCTTGGAGGGCCCTCCAGCTTCATGCTTCTCCATCCTGGCTCCCTTCCTAGACCAGCTGCCCAGAGCCTTGGTTCCTCTCCTCTGCTCACAGGAGCCGCTTTGCCAGCCAGCCAGCCAGAGCCCCTCACCAACTATGCCACTGAGGGCCAACAGCTGGGAACTTGGGCTCACCCCCAGCTGGGTCTGATCAGCTTGGCGGCCAACAGGAAAACCCAGGGCCTCCGGGAGCTCGAGGGGGAGGCGGCTCGATCCCAGCCCCGGCTGCCAGACGATGCCAGCCTGTCCACTCGACAGAAAAACACACGCTGGCCGCCTGCCCCGGGGTGTTTCCAGAAGAGAAATTTAATCTAATTTACATACTTCTAGGTACATCGATAACCAAAATGTGGCCACTGAAAAAAGTTAAAAGATCAATCAGCTCCCGGTCTCTAGCTGGCCCAGGATTGCAAAATAAAAAGATCCACGTTCCTTATTCTCTACACAAAACGCGTTTTTAAAAAAGTGAAAGGTCTAGGGAGCTATACATAGAAAGCAACAGTGAAAAGGAGGAGGGGAGTGGGGGTGGGGGAGGAAAGTCCCATCCCCACCCCCTCCTGGGCCCCAGAGCCCCCCAAGGCTCTGGGGGGCCTTGACATGGCAGGAGGCAGCTGTCAGCTCTGAGCTCTTCCAGGCTGGGAAGGCCCCTCTGGGGGTGGGGGGTGGGGCGGCCAACAAGGATTTCCGTGGCATCATGGGCTCAGTGGGGGGCTCCCAGGCCCCAGCAGGCCCTCAGAGGGAGCGTGCCTTCCCCTGAGCAAGCACCGTGGCATGATGTGGTCGTTTGACTCAGGAACCGGGGGGCTAGGGCAGATCCTGGGTCTCACGAGGTGCGTGCGTGCATGTGTGTGCCTGTGCGTGTGTGCGTGTGTGTCTGTGTCTGTGTCTGCGTGTGCGTGTGTGAGAGGATATTCACAGGGGCACGAGGGAACCAGGACAGGGGTCTTTGGGGTCTTTGCAAATGGCCACGGATGGCAAACATAGCCCCGCCTGGCTGCCAGTGCGGGGAGTGCTGGCCTCCCCCACCCCGCCCCGCTTGACCAGATCAGCTGCCACCACACAAGACCTGGCCTCTGCCCTTGCTGGACCAGGCAGGCGTGGGCTGAAGGAAGATGCGCTGTGTGTGGCCCCAGAGCCCTCGGGCTGGGGGAAGGGCCACTAGCTGGCTCCTGGCGCCCCGGCTGTAGTGTGCCCGGCCCCCAAGGGGTGCCGGTTTGAGGTTTTGGCTTGCTCCTTTGGAAACGGAAAAGAAAGAGGGAGGAGAGGGTAGAACAGACAGAGGAGAAAGAGAAGACAGAGGTGGCACGAGAGGGGATTTGGAATGCTTCTGTGTTAGGGCGCCTCTGCCGCCGCTGTCTGTGCCTGTGGGGCCCGGGGCTCCTCGGGTGGGGGGTCCGCTTTGGAGAAATTCATCTCCAGGATGTGCCGCTGTAAGTGCCGCACCCACTCCTCCTGGATAGAGAGGGGCCCCTGGAATTCCACCTCACAGAACCTGTGTGGAGGAACAGAGAGAGAGAGAGGAGTGGCCACTGACATGAGGAGAGGCCGAAGTGTAGCCCGGCCCATGTCCCTGAGCATCAGGCACACTCACCGCAGCTCAGTGTGGACAGAGCAGACCCAGGATTTCCGGGAAGGGGCCCCTCAGGGACGGTACCTCTACCCTTCCCAGGCTGATGGCAGGACCCCTACAGACCCACATCATCTCTATGCTCAGGGCAGCCTGGGCGCTGATGCTGGGAAAGGGCCATCGGGCTTGCAGAGGCCCTCTGCCAACTGTGAGTGAGAGGGCAGAGACCGCAAAGCAGCAACCCCGACCTTGCCAGGCTCCAGGACAGAAGGATGGCAGCTGGCGAAAGGGGCTCAGGCACTAACTCACACCCACCTTGCTCAGGCCCCCAGCTCACCAACTCCCTGTGCTTGAGGCCCCACGGGAGGCCTCTCGGAGCAGGGACCCAGGACCTGAGCCTGGGGCTCCAGAGACTTGGGTTCAAATCTTACTTCTGACTTGGCCTATATGGCCTGAGGCCACCTAAAGTGTCAGACCTATTTCCTGGCCTCTGAATGAACTAAGACCTATTTTTTGTCTTAATCAGACAAGCACTTGTTGAGTGCTTACCATACGTCAGGCATAACTCAAGTGCTTTATAAGTATTCAACTTTTTAAACCTCATGACAAACCTATTAGGTAGGTCTGTTGTCAACCCCATTATATAGGTGGGAGCATTGAGGTTTGGAGCAGAACGCCCTTGCCCAAGGCTACTATGCTGGTTAAGTGTCAGAGCCAGCCCTGGAACCCAGGTCTGCTTGGCTACAAACCTCAGGGTCCCAGCCTAATGCTCTGAGGTGCCACCCTCTGTTAAGCCCTTAGCCTGGGTCCAGCCATGCTCTGAGGCAGTCCTTGAAGCTACATCTCCTGACCGCCACCAACCTCTGGGCTATTCAGAGGTTTTGGGTAACCAAGGCCCAGGTGGGTGGTCTTTCTCCCCCCACCGCCCCCAGGGGGCCACATACCTGCACTTGAGGGTGTAGATGTTGCCAACAAACTTGACCAGTGATGTCTGGGGGGGACGGGGTACCAGGGAGGGGACCGGCCGGACCCGGGGTGGGGGTTGCCGCACCTCCTCCAGCTTCTGATGTAGATCATTGGCCTCTTCACCCCCCCGGACCGCAGAGGCATCTGGAGGGCGGGCTTGTCGGCGCTCAAATTCTGAGGCAGGGAAAGGTACGGAGACGGACAAGACATAAGCCAGAGGGCAAGACTCCTGGGAAGGTTCCTGCCTTCAGCAAGCACGGTGTGAAGGCTGTGGGGAACCATAAGACAGGACAGTTGCTCACTGGATGCTGCCCGGGTCTGGGGGAGGGTCGGGGAGGGGAGAAGAGGTGGGATGGTGGCCAGAGGAACAGGGGTGCAACTGGGGAAGTGACACAAGGCAGATGCACAGCAGAGAACCCCGGCGGCCGGTGCCCCTCGCCCTCAAAACGCCCTTCCGTCAGCACTCACTGTTGATGTTCTGCCGCTGGTGCTCCTCAGCCTTCACAGTGCCTGGCGGGCTGGCTGCCAGAGGCCGCTCACCACTGTCGGCTGCCCGGCCAGCCTCAGGCCCTGGCTCACCCCCAGCACTGCGGCCCACCACAGCCAGGCCCCCGGGTGCCAGCCCTAGGGGCGGCCGCTTGTCACTGTCGCGGCCGTGGCCGGCACTGCGGAACTTCTTGGTGAAGGGGCGGCCGCCCTGGATGTAGCTGCGGTAGGCCCCCACCTTCTGGGGCCGGTGCTTGATCCACTCGCTCAGTGTCTCAATGGGTGAGCCGTTCACACACCACTCGGTCACGCCAAACTGCCGCAGGTGCGCCCGTGCATGGCTGGCCAGGGCCTTGCGGTTTTCGAAGTAAAGGCCACACAGCTCACAGCAGGCTTCGGTGGCTGCAGGCAGAGGGGGTGCTGCTGAGCCCCAGCCCAAAAGCAACTGAAGTACCCAGAAGGCCCTGCCCAGGTCAGGAGTCAGTCCCGCCTCCCACCGGAGCCTTGCCACCGGCCCCTGCTGGGGGTCACTGTGTGCGCGGCACTGCCTGGCCCTGTGGGCCCCAGCAGGTGCCCTCCCCGGACCCTGCCACTGGCTGCTTACAGGAGTGGGAAGTCTTCTCGTGCAGGGTCTTTGCCTTGAATGGCAGTTCGGTCTGGATGTAGGTCTTGGCCTTGACCTCTGCTGGGAGGAGGCGGTCCTCCTGCAGGGGCCGCTTGGCTGCCACTGAGCCCAGGTAGCCAGTGGCTGTGGGCTTGGCACCGGTGATGGGTGCCAGGCTGAGCTCTCGAGGAACTTGGGCCGGCCCAGCTCCTGGTTTGCCTGGGCGGCCAGCCATGGGCGCCAATGGCAGGGGGGCCTGCAAAGGCCCTGGAGCAGCCGTGGGGGGCCCGTCCTCAGCCAAGGCAGGGGCCAGGTCTCCAGCGGGCGGCTCTTTCTTGATGAGGCACGGTTTGGACTTCTTCTTGAGGATCTCCCGCAGCGTGTCGATGGGCGAGCCGTTGACAGACCACTCGGTCACGCCCATCTGCCGCAGGTGGGAGCGCGCATGGCTGGACAGGCCCTTGCGGTTCTCGAAGAACTCACCGCAGAACTCACAGCGGATGTCACGCACAGGCTCTGCCCGGGACGCTGCAGGGGGTCCAGGGTGGAGGGAAGGGGAGGAGAAGGAGGCGGCTGCGGCGGGAAGCCTCCAAGCTTAAGGCTAGTGTTAAGTGCCTGGCTGTCCCGTCCATACAGCCCCAGACCCAAATGACCCACTCCCTCATCCACTTCCAGGAGCCCCTGTGTACATTCAGCCTTTCTGCCTGCTCTGTCAACCTCAGATTCTAGCTGGCTTCAAGATGACCCCCTGTGACATCATGAAGCAGTGAGGAACAAGCGCTTCCTTGATCCTGGGCTCAGACTCCAGCTCGGCTGTGATCCCCTTATGTTATGCTGGGCTACGCTGGGCAAACCACTTTCCCTCTGAGCCTCAGTTTCCTCCTTTGCAAAATGCAGATAGAAACTTCCACCTTGAAGGAGCAGTTCAAAGCACATGGCATAGCTGGTATGAAATGCACATGAGCACTTCAGACAGCGCAGCCCGGGCCATCCTCACCTGCTCAGTACACAACTCAGCCAACTGGAGCAGAAAGAACACAGTGACATGCACAGTATAATCACTGCATACGTACCAGGCACCGTGCTAAGTGCTCTATACCACTTTGGAACTATTCAGCGCTTGGACCATGCTTATCTTCATCTCCAAAAAGAAGAAACTTGCCCAAGGTCACATACTGCCAGACTGCTGAGCACTTAACTTGAACCTGACTCCCAATGTCAAGCACTTAGCAACCAGGAATGTCAGAAAGACCGTTCAGATGCCCACTTAAGAGTGTCCACACTCCTGCTGCTGGCAGACATCACTAACTGACCCCTGCAGTCTCTCTCCCCGGAAATCTGGTTGGCAGACACTACCAATCAATTAAGATGGGCCCAAGAGATAAAATCTCTTTGCCATCATTGAATGGCACAATTCAGCCTCCCCCAAGTGGAAGAAAGAGAATCAAGAAGCAGCTCGGCTGGGGGTCTGCACAGCAGGAATGCACAGCTAACACCTTGTCCTCCGGACCTGTGCATCCGCCCTTCTGTTTCTACCGTGGGCGCGCAGGGTACCCATGAAGTGTTGGAACGAGGATGGGGTTGGGGGTGGGGGGGAGACCCCTCTACCTGTTCTCACGGCCCTGCCCCGGGGTCACACTTACACAGGTTCAGGGGGGCCATGTCTTCCCGCGGCGCTGCCCAGGGACCCTCGGATGGGTGTGGCTCCCCATGAAGGGCCCCTGGCAGCATCTCCCGTTTGATCTCCACCCGCATTTGTTCAGGCTTCAGCTTCTTGGGCAGGGAGGGTGCGGCCAGGCCTGGGAACATCTTCCGGGCCGTAGGAGGAGGAGAGGCAGTTGGTGAGTGGCCCAGGGGGCTGCCTGGTGGCGGTGGCAACTTCTTGGCCAGGGGTGAGAGGTGAAGGTCTGCAGGGCTGCGGGCTTCCAGCGAGCTGCCAGGACCTCCGCTGCCCATCACCTTGGCCAGGGCTTTCGGGCTGGGCCCTGGTGGGTTAGGGGGGCCACCAGGCCGAGACTGGGTCCGTCTCTTGAGGATCTCCCGTAGTGTGTCAATGGGTGAGCCGTTGACATACCACTCAGTCACACCCATCTGCCGCAGGTGGGAGCGTGCGTGGCTTGACAGGCCCTTCCGGTTCTCGAAGAACTCACCGCAGAACTCACAGCGAATGTCTCGAGCTGGCTCTGGGCCTGAGGCTGCAGCAGGAGAAAGGAGTAATTAGCATCGTGGGCACCATTAGCATCATCGCCTGTGGGTCTCCTGGTCGGCTGGGCATGGGCAGCAGCATGCCCACAGGCTGGGGTGGTGGTGGAGGGCAGGTGCAAGCGAGGGAACTGAGGAGCGGGGTGGGGGCCAGACACTCAGCAGGAGCGAGGGGAGGCTCCAGAGAGCGCACAGGCCCTCGCTCCTGGCAGAGAAGGATGGAACCAAGACTCCACGGCTCTGAGGGTCCCGACAAGGACGGGGGGCAAGAGGGCAGGAAGTAGCAGCCTAAGTGCCAAATGCCTTCCAGACCAGGGGGAACCCTGGGCACTTTTCCACACCAAAAGGTAGCACCCCACCCTTGGCCTTCATTCTCAGGGAAGGTCACAGTCATGGAGGTCAAAGGCCAAGAGAAGGCCTAGCAGCCAACTGCCATCAAAATCTCTGGGCAGAACCAGCCCACTGCCAAGGGCCCCTGTCTACTCCCTGCCCCAGCAGGAAAGGAGTAGGGAGGGGGCTGCGACCCCCCCGGGAGGGGCTCCAGGGCCCGCAGGGAGGAGGGAGCGGCTGAAGCGAGAACCTACAGAGGTTGAGAGGAGACGGCTCCACATCAGAGGCCCAGAAAATGCCGGCGGCGGCCGAGAGGTCCTGCTTCCCCCAGGGGCTGGCCATACCCGCGGCCTTCAGCTTGGCCTTCTTGGCCGGCGGTGGGGGGGGGAGCAAGGAGAGGGCCGCGGAGGTGGGAGGAGGCCGCCCCAGCTGGGCCAGGGTGCCGCGCCCGGGTGGGAGGCGGATCTGGACGCCGTCCCTCCTGATGAGCCCGTGGAGCACGTCTATGGGGGATCCCTTGGCGTCCGGGTCGCTGACGCCCAGGTGGCGCAGGTGGGCGCGGGCGTGACTGGACAGGCCCTTGCGGGTCTCAAACCAGGCACCGCACAGCTGGCAGTCCAGCTCTCTGCCCCCGTCACTATCTAAAGCTGCGGAGACAAAACACAGGGGGGGGGTTCACGGCCGCCACCTTGGCCGGCCCTGGGGGACTGAGGCAAGAAGACCTGATGTGATTCAAGGCTGCCCAGGCCATTTGGGGTCCAAGACTTGTGCCGCAGATTTATTTTAACAGGTTTTGGGAAACAGAAAGTCCTGTTCCCTGCCTAGCCCTTTGGGATCAAGGTGAGTGTGCAGAGCTGAAGAACATGGCGTGGACAGGCAGTGGCCAAGTTCCAGTAGCACAGTCTGATGCTCCCAGGCCCTCTTCCCTGGGACCCCAGCTTTGGGAGCTGCATGGGTGCAAAGCAGGGGCCGTGCCCAGCTGCCAAGCATCATACAGCAAAGGGCAGACCTATTCAGGGCCTTGCTCCTGAAAGCACAGCAGACAATGGAAGCAACTTCATCGGAACATGAGGTGCCAAGTGGGGTGCCTTGTTGGGCAGGGGGCCAGACCCTGGGCTCACCCTCAAACTCACACGCAAATGTGTGAGAAGGCCTGACTTCCTAAGGGACATCCATGCTAAACCTGCTCACTGCACCCGGGGTGGGGGTGGGGTCTTCCCAAACCCTACTCTGCCAAGCCCATAGGTAGCCTGGGAGGTATGGCTCCACCCACGGGCACAGTAGAGGTGCCTCTACACACCATAGCCAGGAAGATGTGAAGACAGGACTGACTACAGGACTGCCTACCTGCCTCTAGGACCCAAGACCCCCTTCCTGGGAAGCCAGGCCCACAGGAGTTCTGTTTACCTTCACTGCCCCAACCCTCAGGCTCAGAGAAGGTCAACGGAGTCCCTAAGTAGCGAGGGTGACCCTGACAGGCTCAGCGGCCAAAGGCAGGCCTCCAGGGAGAGGAACAGCAAAGTAAAGTGGGAGGCAGGTGATAATATGCTGCATGGCCAGCCCAACAGGAGACGTAACGCTCTGACCAAAATTCTGACCCAGTGGACCCAGGACGTAGGAGCTGGAGTCCCCATTGTCCCCACCCTGGGCTCTGCAGCCCTCCCGGTGCCAGGACCTCCCTCAGCTCCCAAGACCCGCACTCACTGAGGTTCAGGGGCCCTTCATCCTCAGACTGTGGCCACTGTGCCTTTGGGGAGGCTGGCCGGGGGCTCAGGGACAGCTGGGGGCTCTTGTCCTCAGGATTCTTGGGGGTAGGGGAGCCCGCCAGGGCCAGTGGTGCCTTCTTGAGGAGAGGGGAGTTAGGTGGGTGGGCCAAGCCTTTGGTTGAGAAGCCAGGTGGTGACTTGATGGCCTTGTTGACAGCAGGAGCATCCAAGGGCTTGGCCAGGGCAAGCAGGCCAGGCCGGGGAGCCCCAGCGATCACCTCCTTCGGTGAGTTGGACTTCTTAGACAGGCCTGGGGGCAACCCAAGGGGTGTGTCAGGCAGGCCCTTTTGCTTCACGAGCTCGTAGAGGAGGTCAATGGGGGCACCGCTGCTCTCCGACTCGGCCACCCCCAGCTGCCGCAGGTGGGAGCGCGCGTGGCTGGACAGGCCCTTGCGTGTTTCAAAGCAGGCACCGCAGACCTCGCAGGTGGTCAGGCTCTGAGCTGGAGGGCGAGATGAAGGCCAGGAGAGCTGGCTGTGAGGCCCCTTGAGCCCTGCCCTCCCACTTCTCCACTCCCACCAAAGACTCCACTCACCCAGGCTCCCCGCAAGCCTCCCTGATCCTTAAAATGACCCTAATAAGGCAGGAATCCAGTTTGCAAATAAGGAAACTGAGTCTCAGAGAGGGAAGAGTTATGCCCAAGGGCACACAGCTTCAGGAAACAGAGCCCTCTGTGGTCCAGCCAGTGGAATACCTTTCAGATACCCAACATACCCATGTGTCCTGGCAACAGGTGTTCACACAAATAAATGCTGACCTGCAGCCATACGGTCTCCAGAGCTGTCCTAGCCAGCCTCTGCAGCTCAACTCATGCCCCAGACACTGGGCTGGAGACCGCAGCCACAGCCCCCGTGGTGCCCTGCACCCGAGAGCCCTTATCCCTGCCTGTCTCCTTCTCTGCCTCCCTGCTCCCCAACTTCAGTGACTCCAAGGACAAGCGTCAGGTCTGTTTTGCTCCGCTCACATCTCTGGGGTCCAGCACGGTGCCCGTAACCACTCAGTCATGGTCTGAGTGTCAGCACGCAGATGAGAAAATATCATGCAAAAGATCACGCAGCTAACGAGGGCCAAAGTCAGCAAACGAACTGGGTCTGAGTGTCAGCTCTTGAACACCATGCTCTTTCCTTGGATGTCCCTCCCTCACCCAGTAAGGGTACAGCTCAAGGCCATGCATGCCCAGGGCAGCAGAAGCTCGAGAGAAGACGGCTGGGTATCTCCTCAGTGTCTTGGACTGAAGAAAAAGCTGATGACCCCGCGCTAACCCCCAGACCCAAGAGTTCCCTATGGAGCATGTCCAGCCTCACCAGCACCCCCACCTTGCCACCTGGGCCACTCACCCTTGAGATCTGGCAGTTCCTGCTTGCTGCCATGAGGAACCTCTGCAGCCACTTTGCTGCTCAGCCGATTGGCCACCTGCTCCAAGGGCCCAGGGACAGGCAGGCTCTTCTTGGGGAGCGGGGGGGAGCCCAAGTCCATGGCCACCATTGTGTTTTCCTCTGAACCCAGGCCTGCGAGGTTAGGAAGACAGGCTCAGCCCAGGCTGAGTGTGAGCCGTCTGCCCCTATAACACTGAGAGTGAGGGCGTGGAGCCTTCTTCCTCATCCTTGGCGGCTGCTCTCACCCTGGGAGGCGACTCACCCCCATGAAAACAGAGGATCCATCCATAACCCCCAGCACCAGTAAGACACAGGGATGTCACAGCTGCCCTCTGACAGCAGGGACCAGGAGCAGCTTCCAGGCACCAGAACACGGACTGGCTGGGCAACACAGCGCTAGGATACCATCTCTCTCTGGGCAGAACTTGTGCAGGGGAGCATGTCAGTCCCGGGGGCAGGTAGGTGGTAGTCAGAACGGGAATCCAGTAAGAGAAGGCCGAGGTCAGAGGCCAGAGAAGCAGCACAGAAGGCGAGGAGCCAAGGACAGGAAGGAGGTTCCATATGGGACTCTCCACCAGACAGGGGCTGCAGAGACAACTCTGGGCTCGGTAGGAGTCTACTTATCACGAGCTGAGACCCAAGTGGGGTAAGGT
The DNA here is from genome assembly GCA_017311185.1 of Proteles cristata cristata. Lineage (NCBI taxonomy): Eukaryota > Metazoa > Chordata > Mammalia > Carnivora > Hyaenidae > Proteles > Proteles cristata. The sequence goes on along the minus strand of JAESUZ010002026.1, from coordinate 41,642 downwards.
GAGAACTGGGAGCCTGGACCGGCAGGGATCTGAATGCAGACAGGAAAAGTGGGAATCACAGAACTTTGTCGGAAGTTTCTGAGACATCCGTCTGGCCAGGAAGCTTCCCTGAAGGAGCCGTGTCTGAGAACAGGGATTGAAAGGTATGTTTTCACGGTCTAATCTTTCAGGGAAGGGGGCCTGCGTGGCCTGCGGAGCCCCAGGTTTAGCGTTCAGGGCGTGGAGACAGCTCTGAGGATGAAGGAACCGTGTGTCAGGTGGGGCTTTGGAGGCGTTCAGCGCTATGAGCAGGAAGCCACGCAGGTCCTCTGCTCAGTCTGAGTCCTACGGAAGCAAGGAGGAGGCAGGCAGGGGAGGCCACCGGGGTACGGGACACCGAGGACTTTGTCAAAGTCGCCCGGTGGAGTGGGCGCGTCTGTCAGATGGTGTAGGGTCCGTGTCTGAAGTGACTTGGAGTGGGTTTCCGGCCGGAGGGACCGAGACTGAGGCGAGGGGCGCTCCCGGGGCTCCAAGGGGGGACAGGGGACATCTGTCAGACGGGGCGAGGGTCCCACGGAAAGGCGGCGGAGAGTGTTTCTGAAGCCCGGGACCCTGAGAGCTCCGACAGGAGGCCCGGGGCCCGCGCAACCGGAGGGCCTGGGGGGGAGGGGGAGTCCTGGAGACTGGAGGGCGGGCATCGGGGGGGCGGCGGCAGAAGGCGGGCGGAATGCCGACTTTGCCCTCCCCGCACCCTCCCCGGCGCGGGCTCTTACCCGGCGCGGGCGCCGGCCCGGGCCCCGGCTCCGGCTCGGCCTTGGGCCGTCCCGCGGCGGCGGCGGTGGCGGCGGGGCGGGGGCGGCGGCGGCGGCGCGGGGAGGCCGCGGGGCCCGGGCTCGGGGGCTGGGCGGGGGCGCCCCAGCGGGCGCGCGCTCCCGGGCGCCCCCCGCGCGCGGCCCCGCCGCCGCCTTGCTCTCCGCTTTTGTCACTCGGCACTGGGCGGTGGAGGCGGCCATCTTGGCTCCGGCGCACGCGGGGCGGCCGCCCCAGGCGGGAGCAGCCGAGCGCCGAGCGCCGCCGCCGAGCCCGCTCCGTTCCGCCCCGCCCCTCGGGGCGCACCCAGTGTGGCCGGTCGAGCGCCGAGCGCCGCGAGCAAAACACTTGTCCCGGCCCAGCGGGCCGGGTGGGGAGGGAGGCAGGGGGGACGGACCCTCAAGGAGCCGCCCGCACACGGGCTCGCGGAAGCACACAAGCCGCGCTCAGCTCGGCCGCCAGCTGCACCCCCACCCCTGGCCTGGACGGGCCAGGACACTCTTCCCCAACCCGGGACATTCCTAAGGATAGAATGGGAATCCTCTGGCCACACGCATTTGCCTGAACAGCATTCAGGCTCCTGGAGCTAGAAAGTGCGCCGGGACCCTCTTCCTTTCCCTATCCTGGAAGACTCCCCTCCGTGTCGGAGATCCTGGAAGACACCACATCACAACTACGAGGATCCCACAACATCATCCTGGTGTCCAAATGTCCCCGCCCCAGCCCCTCCGGCGCCGTCCTGCAGTCCTACGGAACTCCCCACACGACCGCCGGCACCTCATTTCAGGCACAACCTGCTTCTCCCCAACACCAAACCGATTGCCCCCAGCGGGTCCTTGACAGCTGGGTGGGGCCAGAATATGACCGTGGCCCCGCCCCCAACCTGGCACCAGCCCCCTACGCCCCACTTAGGTGGGAGATGCTTCTAAGGACAAACGTGCAGGGCGGGTGCCAGGACCTAGCCTTAATCTGGGGCATCCTTCCTCAAGGCAGGACTTCCAGGATCTTCTGAACCACTCATTAACAGCCCTCCTGCTCACCAGGTGTTAACTGGTGTTAACCAGCCTCCCCGCGCCCCCCACCCCCACCCCCCGACAAAGCTAGGGTAGTACCAGACTGAATCCTGACACCCCAATGGCTTGGCTGGCTCCATCAGCACTAACTAGGCACATTGGTCTTCTGGTAGAAACAAGCTGACCAGAGCGGAACCTGACTGCTGGGCACATGCTACCATCTCTGGTGGCCTGACCCAGGTACCAAGTAAGGAGTGTGAGCCTGACATTCAGACCTCTACCAGAGTGACAGAAAAAGAAGGCGGCAGGCTGGAGTTTACAAACTGCCTCTTGTGCCCCCCAGTCACCCTCAGAGCCAGCTCCACTCCTCAGTCACCCCGAGACACCACAAACATAGCCAGGTGTGTGAGCTGAATGTCCAGGGCAAAGCTTTCAGCAGAGGTCACATCCCTACTCTGTCTCTTTCGAAACTGTGACCTCAACCAACCACCATGCCCTTTCCGCGCCTTAGTCTCCTTATCCAAGGAGGAGAGGGGGCTTTGATAGTGCCACCCTCCACTTTGCAGACCCTCAGGTCCCCTTCGCCAGTAAGGGGGCTTACAGATGAGTCCAGTGGAGGTCAGAGTACACATCTAGGTAGGACCCTGGGAGCTGCAGGTAGGAGAAACAGAAGGAAACCTCAGCCCCAAGCAGCCCCTGGACAGTTCCCCCTTTTCAGGGACCTCCTGCGTTCCCCAGAACCCACCTACTCTTCACCGCCAAGTTCTCTGCTTCAAGATTCAGTAAAGTCTCCCACAAAGGCAGGCTTTGCAAGGCTGGGGCCTTCACCTTTCTGCCCCCTCAGTGGTGCCCAGCCCCAGGCTCCTTCACCAAACTATTACATCTGGATTTCCCAAGCCATCTTCCACTGGCAGAGAGCACCGAACATGGTTCAGAAATCTAAATCTGCTGCTTTGTGGCAGTGTGGCAAAGCAGATGACCCACAGTCTCCTCCATAAACCAGAACACAACAATCCTTAGACCCTTAGAATCGTTCCGAGGCATAAATGAGCTGAAACTTTAAGATACACAAGCACAAAAGGTATGGGAGGGGTTATGCTGCTGGACAAAGTAGACACCAACGAAAATCTAGAATGTGTCTGCACTATCTGACAGAATTGCCACTAACTTTGCACTGGCCACGTTTCAAGTCCTCACCAGCCGTATGTGGCCAGTAGTGACCTATAGAACACATATCTAGAGAACCTTTCCATCTCAGAAAGTTCTATTGGACAGCACCACTCTAGATAGAAGACATTTTTAAGACCAAGGATGGTAGAGCCTGACTTGTCTGGGGTTTCAAATCCCAGGTCCACCACCTCTGGCTGTGCGTCCCTCGGCAAGTTAATTAATCTCATTGTGCCTCAGTTTCCTCATCTGTAAAATGGGGATTATAATAACACCAGCCTTATAGCGTTGTGGTTAAGTATATAGATAACTTTGTGTTTGTAAAGTGCTTAGAACATATCACGTTCCTTGTAAAAGCTGAATAAGCATGCGTTAAAGTCACTGTCAGGCAGGGCAGGCACTAACTGGGTCCAGAAGTAGCCCTGGCCCAGCCCGTGAGTAAAAGCGAAATAACCCATACATGGCAGGGCAGTTGTGAGGACAGTTGTCAACATACTTTGTAAAGTGACTTGAAGCCCTACCAGAAAAGCGGAGTGGCTGACCCCCTCCTACCCCTCCATCTCTCTGGGCCCCTGAGGAGGGTCAGGGCCCCAAACCCCCTCTGCACCCTGTCTCCTTACCATCTCCGTAGGCTGGCCCGGGGTCCTCAGCCCAGGTGGGTGGAAAGGGCACAGCAAGAGGTAAGCGGGGCCGGCGGGAGGTCAGGAAGCCACCGGGCGACCCCCCAGGCTCGCAGCCCAGGGGGCTGGGGGGCCGCTCGGCAGCCGAGGTGGCCAGCAGCTCTTGCAGGATGTTGATGGGTGAAACGGTGAGCTCCCAGTTAGTGATGCCAAAGTCACGCAGGTGGGCCCGGGCGTGGCTGGAGAGGCCGGCCCGCGTGTCGAAGCCAGCCCCACAGAAGTCACAGCGCATCAGGCTGAAGGTGCCTGGGTCGAAGTTAGCCACTGTGGAGGGAGAGAGGACATGGAATGCCTGGAGGGGTGAATCTCTGGCCCTAGCCGTCCGTCCCTGTTCCCAGGGGTGCTCACCCTCCACCCTCCACAGATCACACAGCAAGTTGCATCCCTGACCGGGGACACGTCCCTTTCCCTTTCACGCTCCTGCCTGCATGAGCTCACGGGTCCTCCCGCCCTCCTGCTCCAAGAAGCCTTCTCTGCCTGACCTTCTAGATTTCCCTCTACTTAGCTCTCAGCATCAGGGGCTCCACCCTCAGAAACACTTCTCCAGTTGTGGATTTGCAATCTTTTGGGCGAGTGTTCGATTAAGATCCTTCTCGTGTCTACGGTACATGCCAATTTTTCCTCACTGTCACTCCAGTGCTGTCAATTAAATCTTTGTTGAATGAAGAAATGGACAAACGGATGCCCTCCTCTGGAAGTCAGCTTAGACCCCCGCCCCAAAAGCCCCAGGCGGAGTCAGGGACCTCCTCTCAGTTTCCCCAGCCCCCAGCTTCCCCCGTCACAGCCCTGGTCACTCACCACTGTAACTGCCTGGTTTTGCGGCTGTCTGACCCCTGCTCCTGCCCCCCAGTGCACGCACACACATGCAAGCCCGCGCACACGCACAAACACCATGCGAGCACCTCTCCCCAAGCGGGATCCACATCTGCCGGCGTCAGAAGCACCTAGGGCAATCATGTTGGAGACCCACCTCCAGAATCAGAACCTGGGTGCCTGGGAATCCGCATACCTCACGGGCTGTCCAGGGGGTTCTGAAGCCAGCCAGGGCCCCACACACTCCTATTACTGGGCCGGGAACTCCAGGGGAGCAGGGACCGCTGTCTCATTCCCTGCTGTGCCTGCCCCCAAGTGCCCAGAACAGAGGGGACCTCTCTCAATAAATATTTGCTGAGTGCAGACATCAGTGAAATACCATGCCTGGGGCTGCCTCCTCTGCCCATCCTCCTTCCTCCAGCTGCTGGAAGGGCCAGGGCATCAGGGTGTCCCCACACCTCCACCGATGCAATGGCCTTTGCTGCGGCTCCCGGTCTTCCAGAAGGGGAGGCCCTGACTTCCCCCTGCTTGGCACTACGGGAGGACTTAGAGTGAGGGTTGCTCGGTTCAGAACTCAGCTGCCCAGCTGTGCATCTCGTGGGCCTCGGAGGGAGGTGGGTGCCAGAGCGAAGCTGCCCTACCTTTTTTCTTCTTCTTCTGGAAGGAGAACCTGCGCTCAATGGCCTTCACCTCCTCGGCAGAGATGAAATGCCGCACATTGTAGCTGACGCCCACACGGTTCAGGTGGCCCCGGACGTGATTGGCCAAGCCAATACCATTGTGGAAGCGGTCCGGGCAGTAGGGACACTTCCGTTCCTCATGCTTCAGGGCCACTGTCGGGTCCCCATCCAGGAGTGCGTCCAGCCCCAGCGGGCCGCCCAGCGGTGCATCCAGAAGCAAGAAGTCCAGGGGGTGGGTGGCCCCCAGCCCCAGCTCCTCGGCCGCCAGCCTTGGGGGCACCCGGGTGGCTGCAGCCATGACCTGCGGCCCCAGTTTTGCCACTAGCACGATGGGCACCATCCCTCGGAGCTGTTGCCGCTGTGCCCGTGTGGCCTCAGCTACCCTCAGGGCTTTCCGGAAAGTCCGCTTCAGGTCCAAGGCCAGCTGCGGGATGAGGCCGGGGGCAGCCAGGGGTGGAAAGACCCCATTTTCAGGGGAAAAGTCCATTTCCGAGGCCAGTGGTATGTCTTCCTCCTCCTCTTCGCTCCAAGGGTGTCTCTGATCCCCCAATTGGCCTGGGAGCCCCTGAGGGTGGACCACACTCTTGTTCCTACCGGGATGTAGGGAGTAGGGGGCAGATGCAAGAGGTGAGGGGAAGGCTGGCCTTCCCGGGGGCCTCTGATCTGAGCCGTGCAGCAGTGGCTTTGACAGTGGGAAATCCCTCATGCCCAGCTGCCGGCAGCCTGGGCCAAAGGCCAGGCTGGGGTCATATCCAGCAGGGTTCTCCTGCCACGTGGGGGCCAAGAGCGGCTCAGCTTTGCCAAAGTAGTCCTCAGCAGCATCAGAGAAGTGGGCATATGCCTCCTGGCTGGTGCCCGGCTGGCTGGCAGGGTCCTCCTCAAAAGCCTCGGCATCCTCCTCCCAGTGGGGATGGGCATGCACGAGCCTCATGTGCTCCCTGAGCAGGCTCTCGCTGGGCGCAGGGAAGCCACAGAAAACGCAGCCACTGAGCCCGGAGGAGGCTCGGTAGGGTCGATAGGCGAGGGTGGTGGCATCAGGGCCTGGGCTGCCGGCCCCGCTGCCGCCCCCGAAGGGCTCCCTGGCAGGCTGGCCCGGGAGCTCACGCACATGCAGCTTGGTGTGCTGCACAAAGGCCTTGGAGGAATTGGTGCCAAAGATGCACTTGGGGCACTGCAGCCGTGCCTCCCGGCCCTCATCGCCCGGGACCTGCTTCAGTTTCTGGATCTCTTCGATGATCTTCTCCCGGGAGGCCTGGTGCAGCTGGCGGTGCTGCTCCAGGGCACTTGGGTCGGCAAAGGCCCAGCCACACTCTCCACAGGCCAGCGGGGCCAAGTCAGCGGGGGGCTCCTGGCCCGGGGCTCGGCGGTGCTGGCTCATGTGCTCCAGAAGGTGCTCCTTCTGCTTGAAGTAGATGCTGCACTCGATGCACGGGAACACGGCCGGCTCCTCGTCCTCGTCCTCATCCGGGCTGGCCACCCCCTTGGCCACCTCCTCCAGCAGCTCGCACAGGTAGGGCCCCGTGCGGACCGGGGCCAGCAGCGGCTGCAGCCGCTCCACGGACGCCTCTGAGTTCACTGTCCAGGTCTGCGTGGCCACCTCCGAGGCCGACCTGGGCAGGCCCCACTCAGATGGCTGGGCCAGCCCTTCGAGGTCGGCCAGGTGCTCTCTGGTGTCCTCCACCAGGGTCACATCCAGTGACTTAGCGCTATCTTCTACCGGCACGAGCACCGTCCTAAAGGAGGTGAGGGGCAGGGGCTGGGGCGGCAGGTCCAGGTGCAGCCCTGCATCCTGGGGTGGGGGCTGCTCCTCCGTGTCTCGGAGCCAGTCGAACCTGGGGTGGCCCCGGGGGGCCTTCTCCAAGAGCTTCGGTTCACCCTGATGGTGCGAGAACCTTCTAGAGCCCTCAAGCTCAATATGGGGTTTCACGGTTCTCACAATGACCGAGTCCTCGAACCTCCGCTCAGATGGAAGGCCCTCCCTGGCTTCCTGGACCAGGGGGTGCTCCCAGGTCCCCTGGCCGTCAGGGGGGCCGGGGAAGTGGCCCAGGAGGTGGGGTGGTGGGGAGCCCGGCCGGAAGTCCAGGCTGCCTCCATCCCAGCAACTGCAAGGAAGTGCCAATTGGGACACAGGTTAGCCACAGGCCTCAGTTTCCCTTCCGGGGGCAGGGGAGGGGGTCCTCCCCAGAGACCCAGCCCAAGGGCGGCCTCAGAGGGGCCGGGAGCGGGGACGTATCGGGAGGGCGGGTGGCACTTCCAGAGCTGTCGGACCAAAACACACATCCAGCTCCTAGGCTGCACCTGTCTATGAGCCCCATTGCAAGGTGGGAGAGTGCGCAGGGCCTCTCAGGGGCCACACCAGGGTCACGAGGCGTGCCCTCAAGTCTGGTGGCACAGTCAACTCTCATCTGTCCCCCAGGAGGGCCCAAGGCTCTGGTCTGTGCCCCCAAACTGGGGTGATTCCGTTCCTTTAGTCTCACCTCTCCAGCAAATTTGGTGTAACTCTGTGGCTCAAACACCTCAAGGGAATGCACTTTTCCCCCCTGCAGCTCCCTTCTTGGAAGGGTGGAGTCAGGAGTGGTTGAAGGGTCCTGCTCAGCCTCTGGCCCCAAGGACCCTGACCTTCTTTGGGGGATGGGGGAAAGCAAAGCAACCTCACTGGGCCTCCGTTTTCCAATCCTACAAATGGGGACAAGTCCCAAAAACCCAGGAGCTTCTGTGTCCTTATGCAGCACCTACGGAGCTTTCTCGTATCCATAATCAAAGGAAAGTTCCCATGAGGTACGTGCTCATTTAAACCATAACAGCTACGACCCTTCAAATGGGGACCTTGGCCCGGTGAAGCGTAGGGAGAGGACACAGCTCAGTGCTGGGGGAGCGCTTCGCTTCACCAGACGCCTGGCTCCTGGTGACCCACAACCAACGTCGGGCTCTTGTAATGACTGTCCCTGATAAATCTCTCTTCATTCTCAGGACCCTGTCTCCAAGAGGGGCTATCAACCGTCCCCACTGAACAGGTGGAGACATGGCTCCACCACGAGGCTGAGTGGAAACCACAGGGTCACCTCTCTCAGCCCCATCGGTGACACATGATACTAACAAGACCACCCCCTCAGGCCCGTGGCAACGATAAGGTGGGGACAGGTGGGGTAAACCTGTGCCAAGGAGGCGAGTACACAGCAAGCGCTCAACAAATGGGAGCTATCATTTAACCCGGTGCAACTATTATTTGCCTATGAGCACCCCAAGACTTAATAAAGTCGCTGCTGTCACCACTGCTGTCACTTCCTGCTCCACCTCCCTTGGGTCCTCAAGGTCAGCTTGTGAGATGCATCTTAGCGACTCTATTTTGCAGATGGGGAAACTGAGGCTTGGAGAGGCCTAGCATCATGCTAAGGGCCACCTGGCAGAGACAGGACTCCATGGGTCTATCCTTCAGGCTCCTGTCCCTCTGGCCATGCTCCTGGCAGGGATAATGAGAGTTGACTGTCTGTGTTCATCCCAGTCCTCCCCACCGGCTGCACACGCCCAAGGGCTTGTCTGCTGGGAGCCACCTCCTCCTTCCTGGCCTCCTGATTCCCTCCTTTCCCCTTCTCACTCCCGGGGGCTTCTGTTGGGCCTAGGCACATCCTGCTTGCCCCCCTGCCCTCCCTGACGTCAGGGCCAGCGTGGCACTCACCAGCTGCTGATCCGATGGGTGGCGGAGGTGGCACGGGGGAGGGCTTCGCTGAGGCCGGGATGGGGCTGCCCGTCTGCAACAGAGAGGGGAGACCCTGAGGGGCTGGGGTCCCCCTGGCCGGGGGTCCTTCACAACACCCCAGCTCCGGGAGCCCTGCCGGGCACCTCGGAAGGGCCCAGCCGGCTCCCCACCCCTCTCCCCTGAGAGGCCTTTGGCCTCTGCACTCCTGAGCCTTGAAAGGGGTTTCTTTGGAAGAGTCTCCTGGGGGACCCCTGGGGTGTCCTGCCTTCAACTCTCCTCTCTTTGCCCGCACCCAGCAACCAGGGTGATTTTTAAAAATCACACCCTGGTTAAAACTCACCTGACTTCTCATCACACCCATCAGAAAAGCCAGATTCCCAACCACTACCTGCCAAGCCCTGACATGGCGGACCTCCACAGGTCTCTCCAGCCTCAGCTCCCTGTCTCCGACCTGCACTCACTCTGTCCTGACTCCTCTGACTCACCCAGCCCTTTCTGGTGCCCGGGCCTTTGCATCGGCTATTTCTTCTGTTTGGAGAGTCCTTCCCTGGCCACTGAGCAAAGTGAGCCCCTATGACTTGCTTTCTTGTCCCTTGTTTCGTTTCTTTCTTCAAACTCTCTGAAATTGCCTGGTTCCACCACGGAGGACCGCTTTCCCCTTTCCCCGAGGCCCTGCTAACAGGTGAGCACCCCCTGAGGGCAGGGACTTTTTCACCTTCCCTCACTGCAGCATCCCAGTGCCTGGTGCACAGCAAGTGCGCAACCAACGCCTGCCAGTTGATGAGTGAGGAGCCCTAAGCCTGAGCCGCAGAGGGCCTGTCCCTGCCTCCCAGGGCCCTTTCCGGGCCTCAGTCCTAGAACCAAATCCCCTCCTGGGACCCCTTACACAGATAGAGCCAACTCTCCATTATCCGCCTATGGAGCCAACGCCTGGAGTGACCACAGGAATCCTGGCCTGTGCCTCCAATGCCCGCCGCACTCGCCTGACATGGGGGAATGTGCCAGTTGGGGTGCAGGCCAACTGCCTGGGCCAAGGTTAACACACGGGGGGAGCTTGTGCCCCGTCCAGAGCCTGACAGATGCAATTGTTGGATTAGCTTCAATTGGAGGATGGTCCAGGCTAGCTCTTTTTCTGATCCCTTACGGTTCGATTTGCCCAGAAAATTGAGAGCTGACTGTCAGGAGCCAAAGAATTAAAAAGTGCCATCAGGGATGGTGTGGGGAATCAGAAAGTTGCGGTCACTGGCTGAGGGTCTTTCTGCCGAGCCTGAGAGAAGGGCTGTGACTGTCCCATGGCCTCTGGAAGGTGAGGGTGGGGAGGGGGGTACATACACTTGCATTTTTAGAGCAGTTTCTCAACTTCAGCAGTATGCGCATGTGGGGTCAGATGATTCGCCGAGCACTGCGGGACACTGAGCAGCATCCGTGGCCTCTCCCCACTAGGTGCCGGGAGCCGCCACCCCCCCTCGCCCCGGCCCCTGAAGTCATAACAACCAATGTCTACAGAGATGGCAGAATGTCCCTTGCAGACAGAATTGCCCCCATTTGAGGACCCCTAGAGTAGACTGATGGGGAGCAGAGGGCCAGGCCAGGGGTACACTTGAATGCAGGGGCTAGTGTCAGGGTGGGAGGGTGAGGGGGATGTTGGAGAAGGTGTGAGGGCTGGGAAAGCAAGGCCTGGACCAGCCAAGGGACAGAGATCTCAAAACATGGAGTCTCTTGAGAACACAAGGGTCACAAATACGAGCTACTCGGCAGGGGGGGGGCGGAAGGGGGTGACAAGCAAGCAATTCAGTGGCATCAAGCCCCTGCACCACCTAGAGGTGCAGGTCTGAGGGTGCGGCGTCCTGCTTCTGAGATTCTGAGACCCTAGCTCTGGAGATTCTGGGCGTCCCAGATTCGTTGATTCTGTGATTGGCGTTGTCTAAGGATTCCGCGAGCCAGGGGGCTGTGTTGGCCTCTTTGAGCCGCTCCAGCGAGGCTCCTATTTTTAGTGGCAGCATTTTGGAGGAAGCAGGCCAAGCAGGGCCCCGTGTCCAAGACACCTGGGGGCTGGGGGGCTTGCCTAGAGGCCTCCATGGCCAGCGTAGGGATCCAGAAGTCCCTACAGGTCAGACGAGGTGCCCGGATGCAGCCCTTGGCAGTGGTCATGCCAAGGGGCCCTCATGGACTCCTGCTATCTGGGGGTCCCCAAGAGGGTTTGAAAATGAGAGAGGGAAAATGAGAAGGGTGTCCATTTCCAGCTTGAACCCCAAGCCAGGCAGCTTGGCAGAGTGGCCATGAATCTAGATTTTGGAGGCAGACAGATCCAAGTTCAAGGCCCAGTGGTGACTGAAGGGCACATCTTTCCCACCTGTTTCCTCCTCTGTATAAAGGGAACAGCTCCCCCCCATCTTGCAGGGCCAGCGCCGGATGCCAAGGAGGTCACACGGTACATGCTCCTTCCAGAGAGGCGGCGGTGGGAGGAAGGAAGGGCTATGAGGGTGCTGGGGTGGGGGGCGGGGCTGGCTTGGAGGTGTCCCAGGTTGGAAGCTGGAGGCTGGACCCAGAGCTCACGCCATGGTCTGATTTCCTCCCCAGCCTGGGGTCCCACGCAAGGGCAGAAATAGTGTGTTGTTCATTCCCTGGCCCCCTGGTCCCAATGCCAGGCACGCACCAGACTCCCATCAATCCCGGTGGACCATCTCAGCCCCCTAAGCCTTGGCTGCACCCAAGAGGCCAAGGAGAGAGAGGCCAAACATCAGGTGGGGGCTGCAAGGAGGCTGTGGGGGCTCCAAGTCAATAGCCACAACGGAGGACAGAGAAGGCAGTAGACGCATCCATGTGCAGACAGAGAAGTTTGGAAGCAGCCACTCCAGGAGTACTCTTGGGGGGCTTCAAGGGCAGGGTCAGGGTGAGGCAAGGCCTAGGCTTCCGGGTGGAACAGCAGCCCCAGAGGCTGTTCCTATTTATAGACATCACAAGACTCCTAGGGCAGGTGCCGGAGCCAGGAAGGGGGGTCCAGCAGGCCGAGAGGGCAGCGGGGGAGGCGCTGCATCCCAAGCCTAGGCCCTCATCTAAACTCCAGGCTGTGACCGCCCCCCCTCCCAAGTCAAGCCACCCCGTCCCAAGCCCCTATCTGCTCAAGGACATCGTTAAGGGTGGGCCTGGCCCGCTTTGGCAGCCACATTCCCCTCCTCCCCAGGCACATGCACTGGCGCCTGGCTGGTTCCATGGAGGGAGGGAGGACGCGCCTACCGACTTACCTTCCCCCTCTCTTGCCAGACCTGGGGCTCCTGCCAGGTAGAGAAGTGACCAACTCCTCAGAAGCAGAGAGGATTCTGGGACCCCTGTTTCCCGGGAGCTCTCATAAAATCAAGGTCTCAGGCCTGCCCTGGCCAGTTACATGCCCGGGAACATGGTTCTGCTTCTCTCTGGGGCCTTGGTTATGAATGGTCTGGAGGAGGAGATTGCTGAGGTTCCCTGAGCACTGATCCTCTGCCCTCAGTCTCACCCTGTCACCCTGCTGTGTGACACCTTCAGTTGCTACCCATTACTTCCATGCCATTGCATATGTGGAGCCTGATACCTAGACATCCCCTGCCTGGCTGTTCCTCCCCCAGGACTCCTGGGTGGCCCCCAGGCTGGGCTTCCCCCACTGTAGCCCCAGCAACTATGTCATCACACCTGGTGGCTGCTTTGTCTCCCAACCAGATGGCAGGGTCCATGAGTGTGAGGATGGTATGTGTGTGCTGTAAATATCTGAACATCGAGTTGGGGCAGGCCCGGGATGCCTTGACACAGCATGGTGGTTAAAGACCAGGGCTGTCAAGTCAGGTTACTGCTGGTTGTGGGATCATGGGAAACTAACTTAACCCCTCAGGGTCTAAGATTTCCCATCTCGAACACGGGATGATAATAATTGGGACTACCCCACAGGAATCTTTTAAGAGTGACATGAGATGATCACATAAAGGGCTTGGCATGTAGGAAACTCCTAATGAGGTACCTGGAGGTTCCTGGAGACCAAGGCCTGTTGGGCAGGCCAAGGAGATGAAGGGACACATCTGGTGCATCAGCCTGCACTGCCCCCACCACTCTGCTGTTCCTGCCTGCCTTGAACACACCAGGCTCCTCCTCACCACAGGACCTTTGCACCTGCTGTCCCCCCCCCCCACACACACCTGGCTTGTTCTTCCCACCATTCATTCATCGCTTCACTCAAATTCCACCCACTCAGGGAGGTTTCCCAGGTCCTTGGGGCATGATCCTGGCACTCTGTGTAATATCTCTATAGCACCTGTTACTACCTGTGTTCGCGTTATTTAGATAGTTGCTTATTCCCTGTCTCTCCTACTAGAATGTCAGGGCCTCGTAGGGAGTTTTGCCTCTTTTGTTCATGGTTGTATCCCCAGCACCTAGAACACAGCCTGATACATACTACTTGCTGAGTATTTAATAAAGGAATAACAAATCTTGAGGTGGGGACAGAATGAGATCCCCTTGTGCTGGGTAAACTGAGTCACAAAGGGGTGGTAGCTGGTGTCCCTGACTAGCCAGTCTCTCCCCGGCCACTAGAGGGCATAAGCTGTTTAATCCATGGCTCAGGAGTAGGACTCACCAAGACAGTGAGACAAGAGGGAGCTGGGATAGACTGATGGGACTGGGGAACACCTGGGGGAAAGTGGGCTCTCAGGGCAGGACACTCAGGGTGCTAAGCTGTGCACCTGTATCCAATTAGTGCGCTCAGAAGAAGGAACCAGGCTGACCTGAGTTCAAGTCCCAGCTCCTTGCCACCCACTGTGGGGGATAGGGGGGTAGGGGAGGGATTTGTCAGGTCATTCATCAGGTTTGTTTTCACAACCATAAAATGGGAAAATAAGCAGAGTACAAAGAGAAGGCTTTGGACCCAAGCAGAATCAGGGTGCCATCCCAACTCCTGCTGGGCTGGGTGACCTAGCCCCCTCTGCACCTCAGGGACCAGGCTGGATGTCCCCCCAAGGGCCACAGGGCCCACCCTCTTACCAGAAATGCCACTTCTGCCATCCAGAATGTCTCGGGGTCCCTCCTTGGTGACAGGTAGGTAATGGGTGGACCGGAAGATGCCACCTTCCCCCTCAGCAGCCTCGGCCCCACCTTCGATGTCTTCCCTCGGTGCTGGGCCGGGCAGTCTCTCGGGGCCACGAGGACGATCTGGAGCGGCCAGGCCGCCTGCCAGGGGCCCATCCATGGATGCTCTCTGCCTGGCTCCACTCAACTGCTGGTCTGGCTCAGCAAGGCATTGTAGGTCTGGAGGCAGAAAGACAGGTGCTCAGGGGAGGTGGGAAAGGAATGCTGCCTTGGTTTCTGCTTCCCGGAAGCCCCAGTCCTCACCCTTGCTACTCAGTGCCTCAGTTTACCTCCCAGCCCAGGAGAGCTAAGTAAATGGTGCTGAGGCCCTATCCAGATGCATTGTAACCCAGAGGTCCCCTATCTTCTGTATGCCTCCGTCTCCCGCCCCACCGTAACTTGTCTTTACACAGCTCCTGCACTGTGCTGCCTCAGTTTACCCCATTTTTACACATGCAAGTTCATGCACCTTGTTTCTTCCAGCTTCAAGCGTATCACTTCTCCCAGGTGCCTCCCCTCACTCACACACTGCTGCACTTTCCCCGGTTGTGCTCTCTCTTCCATGTACATGCAGATCCTATGTACATGCTTTAGCATGAATCCCAGCCACTTCTACACCCTGATCCTATACACTCTCTCAAGTGGCCCCATCATTACCTCTGCACTTTTCCCACACTCTGACCCCTATCCCCGCAGGACCTTAGGGTTCCCCAGCATTAACCCTTTCACCCTCACACACAGCCTTAAGTGACCCCAGCATTAACCCCTTCTCTTCTCCCCAGCATTATTCCTCATGCATACCCAGCCTGGGCTCCTCCATCCCACCCTCCCAAGATTTCTCTAGTCTGCGGACAAAAACGACGGATGGGGCTCCTGGTCCAGAAAGAAGGACCCTGGGGAGGCCGTGTGTGTGAGGGGGTGGGTGCTGTCCTCTCCACCTATAAATACCTTCAAGGTAACGGCGGCGGAAAGTGAAGGGCAGGAATGAGGCGCCCTCCCCAGGGAGATGGTGGGGAGGCCGGGCCCAGGCAACCGGGGCGGGGCCCGGGCTCCAGGCCTGAATGCAGGCGCTGCCCTCAGGGGCCTGGGGACTCCCAGGGGGCCAGTCCGTGGCCTGGCAGTCGTGGCGGGGGTCCCTGCCCAGGCCCAGAGGAAGCACCTGCGGGTGCCCACCGGGTGGGCACTGCCCGCGGGGAACAGGCGGGACCGCAACTTCGGAGCACTTTGGCAGCGTGGGAAGGGGCCTCCCGCCTGGACGCCCCCCCGGGGGTCGCAAGGGTGGGGGCGGCGCCGCGCCAGCGCACCCCTCGTTGGGTCAGGGTCCTGGAGACACTCCCTCCGCCCGTGCACTTCGGGGCGGGAGACCCCGTGGGACGCGCCGAGGTGTGGGGGGGGGACACCTGCCCCAAGACCCCCGCTCCTCCCCCCCACCAGAACGGCCCCGCCCCCGACCAGGCCCCGCCCCTGCAGGCCCGCCCCCGCCCCCGGGGGTCCCGCCTGTCCCGGCCCGGCCCTGGCCTCCCCCTCCCGCGCCGGCTCCGCCCCGCCCGCGGGCTCCCAGGCCGGGCCGGGCCTCACCGGGGAGGCAGCGCCGCCGGCCCGGCGCCGGGGTTCGAAGCTTCCCTCCTTGGTGCGGCCGTCGCTGCTGCTACCGCCGCTGCCGCTCCCGGTGCCGGTGCCGCGGCCTCCGCAGCCGCCGCCGCCTCCACCGCTCGGGGGACATTGTCCCTTTAAATCGCTCCCCCCGCCGCCCCGCCCCCCCGGCGCGCCGCCGTGACCTCAGCGCGACAGCCCCGCCGCGCCGCCATGATGAGGAGGTCCAGGCCCCCCCTCCCCCCGCGCCGCCTGGGGGGGGGTGGTCAGCGGGCGCGCCGCCATGTTGGGAGTGGCCAGGCGGGTCACCCTTAAAGGGGCCGCGCGACCTGAGAGTCCAGGGAGAGGGTCTGTTTCCATGACAACACACTTGTCCCCCTGCCCCCAATAGCTCCTCTTCACCCTACTGGTTCTTCCAATGCTAGGCCTGCTAATAGCAACAGAATAGTGAGGAGGGGTAAGAGAAGTTCCCCTATGAGTCATTTATAGGTCTCTGAGAACTCCACCCAGCCAATCCTTATCCTTCAGTCCCTTGCCCCCAGTCAGCTACCTTCCAACTGCAAGCCTTCTCCCTCCTTTCCCATTATCCGAACTGGACTTCAGCATCTCCATGCCCCTAGAGCTGCCCTAGGTCCCCAACGCTAAGCCCCTTTTTTCCATCTAACCCCAGGATCACAGCCTCCAGAACTACCCTATCCTGAATACATAACAAAGCTGCCACCTTCTCCCATCCACCACCTTTCCACATGTTCAACCACCCATTCATCTCCCCACCCATTCATCCACACACTCAACCAGTCAACCACTCATCTATCCATTCAATCAACTAACCACCTATCCATCCATCCATCCATCCAAACACCCACTCACTTCCCATCTACCCACTCATCCATCCACTACTCAACCAACATCTGATCCTGTGAACCAGCTAGCCACTCTCGCAAATTCCAACAACCGTCCACCCATCTGAACACCCACTCAGCCCACCCATCCACATCCCATCTACTACCCATCCACCCACCACACAAGTAACTACTTATCCATACAACCAAACAAGCGTCCACCTATCCCTGAACACATCCTTTCACCCAGCCATGCAGACATCGGTTGCACATTTACTTGTCTCCTCCGCTAGAATGTAAGCTCCATGAAGGAGTCCCGTCTGCTTTGTTCGTTATTGTTTCACCACTGCCTAGCTCAAGTCTCAGGAGACCCCAACAAATATTCACGCTATATATATATATATATATATATATATATATAGTCACTTACTCAGTTAACTCACATATTTATTTTCTACTGTAATCCAGGCCTTTTTGAGGCTGACATACCTATCCCAGCTACCCGCCTACGTACTCACCTACCAGGGCAAATATCCACCAAATGCTAACCTATTTATCTGCCTATTGTCCCATTCACCCTACCTCTCACCCATCCGTCCACCTATGATTCAAATGTCCACCCACTTACCCAAACAACACCCACGGAGCTCAACCATCCTCACACCTACTCACCCCTTTCTTCATCTGCCTCACAGACCCATGCTTTCCCTGTCATGAGGGAGATGGTGTGGGATTTGGGGGCCTAGAAAGATGCTCTCATCTGGGAACTGGGCCTCATTGAGAAGCAGGTGCTGCCTCTAACAATGATGAATGCCTTTTATTGAACACCTTAAACTATGGGTCTTCAAGAAACTTTAGGTCCATTTTACAGATGAGGAAATTGAGGTTCTGACAGAGTAAAGGTCTAAGGTCACACAGCTGGGTGAGAATCTCCTTATGTATCCCTTCCACGAGACCTCCAAATAGGAGAGAATTTGGGAGAACTGAATGGTGGGAGGGGGGTGCTTTCTGATTGGCAACACTTAGGGGCAAAAAAAATCCATCGATGTTACTGAAATCAAAATTTTACTGGGTAACCTCATAGTGCCAGGCTTTTTGGCAGCTACGGCTGCACTTCTCACTGTAGGCCACTTAGGGCTGGAACGGGGGTCGGACGGACCTCCAGGCCGGCTATCTGCTCCCAGACCACGTGAGGCAGGGCGGACAGCTCAGGTGGTATCTCCGTTGATACAGGGTGGTTTGAGGGGGAGGGGCTGGCTCCGGGATCCCGGCGTTCTTGAAAGAAGCTGCAGGCTCCGCACGGCATTCCTCAGCTGGGCCTGAGTACTCTCCATCTCAGCCAGGCGGCGCTCCTGGAGAGGCAGTGGCAGTGGGCTCGGAGCCAGGCGAGGGTTGCACCCCAACCCTGGTTCCCTCACCGCCCAGATCTTCCCCACGGCTGGGGCAGGGGTCTCACCAGACTTTTCAGCCTGTGCTCTTCACCGCTTGGAGGGCCACTCTCTGGATCCAACTGCGAGGTCCTGTGGGGATCAGGGGCAAGAAGGGAGGGTCGGAGGCTGAGAAACTCCGTTCCAGCTCCGGGTTGGACAGCCAGGCAGTCAGGGAGGCGGGGCTTAGCGTGAAGGCGGAGTTTGTCTACGCTAGGGGGCGGGGCCTAGATAAAACTGAAGCCCGGGCTGAATCAGAACCTTGAATGGCTGGGAGGAAAGGACCGAGCAACTCTTGGGGGCGGGGCTTGGACAATCTGGGTGATGTAGGGACTGGGATGGAGGTGTGACCAGACTGAGAGGCCCGGGACCAATCTTTCGGAAAGGGACTGATTGAGGAGTGGGGCCTAGAGGATAGGACTCGCCCCCGACCTGGGGTGGGAGGAGCTAAGAGGCGGGAGAGACAGGTGTGTTGGGGCGGGGCTGGCAGAGGGGCGTGGCCTGTCAGGAGTGATTTGGGCGGGATTGAGAGGCAGGGCCTGCCTGAAAGTGGGGCCACTGCAGATCTGATCCCAGCGAGCTGACCCGGGGGCAGAGCTAATGGAGACGGCGGGGCTCACCCTTGGCGGAGCCTGGAGTCCAGCTCTTGCAGCTGGCCCTGAAGCTGCTCCTGCTTCTCCTTCAAAGCCCGGATGTGGGTGCCCAGCGACTGCACGAGGCTGGACAGAGTCTTCTGTTCCTCGCGCAGTGCGGCCACCTCACACTGCAGCTCTGCCAACTGTGGGAATAGAGCAGCTGTAATGTGACCCGTCGTCCCGCCCCACCTTCTCCCCGAAAAACCCTGACCTCCTCGTCCCTTGCGCTCTGCCTTCTCACTGCCCCGCCCCGTTAGGAAACCTCGCTCTAGTTTTGCAAAGGAGGAAACTGAGGATCGAAGAGGCTTACAAACTAACTAGTCCCGGGGTCACACAGCGCAGCGAGCTCGGTATCTGAACCCAGACCTGTCGGCTTCTTGTCTTTCCAGCTTCCTCTTCCCCACTCTGTGCACAGACCTGAGCTGGACCTCACCTTGCCCACGGGTCGGTGCGTGCCGAGCGCCTGGTCTCTGTCCCGCGGCTGGTCCAGCTGGCGCTGCCAAGGCACCGAGGGCTTCCGAGGCAACGATGCTGAGGCCCCGGTCCAGGGCCGGCCACGGGGAGCGGGCCCCGTGCGTAGCGAGCTTTTGGGTCGTGGCCGGGGCCCTGCAGAGGGTCGGCGACGAGCCGGGCGGCCCGCAGGGACGCTCTGCGTGCGCTGCACCGGCCGGGGCAGCCGCGGGGGCCGCTCTTCGTCCGGCTGCGGTCGCGCCCAACTCCCTGCGCCATGAACGCTGCGTAGAGACTGGCTCTTGGAGATGAGTGGGGTGTGCTTGGGGAGATCCCGGGGAGCCAGGAAGCCTGGCTTCTCCCCTGCAGAGAAGCTGGGAGGAGAAAGGGGGAGCTCAGATCCTTGACTGGCCCCTGAGCTGACCCCAAACCTACCTCTGACCAGAAATGATTTCACTTCTGATCTTTTACTTCTATGCGACCCTGTCGCTGAGGGAATCACATTTTGACCTCTGATCTTGCCCTGGACTTCTGACAACAGTGTCCTATGATCGTCCACCTGACCCCAATCTAACTTTTGACTTCTCTAGTCTTATCCCTGACCTTTGACACGATGTGACTCTTGACCTGGTCATCTCTGTAACCTTTGATTCCAATCTGACCCTGGGCTTGACCTCTGCTCACAGGAATACCCCCTTTCTGCCCCATCTGACCCTCCTTTTGTCCCTGACCTCTGACCTGAAGCTGACCCTGTCTGCCTCCTCACAGACCATGGTCCCTAACTGTGACCATATCTATGACTTTACCTATACCCCTAGACCCCATTTGACCCCAGGCATGACTCTGCTTACCATATGAACCTGTTCCTGACCCTTGTTGACGCATCTTAACATCTGACCCTGATCGGACCCCTGATTTGACCCTATCCACAACCTCTCACTGAAATCTGACCCTCATCACTGACCACAATGTCACTTTCTCTGTCTCACCCCAAATGTGACCTTGCCCTGACCTCTGCAATGACCAATCCCACCTTGGGCTCCAACCTGACCCAGTCGGATACTGTGAGTTTCTCTCTGATTTCTCAGGTGACCCGTCTCCAGCCTCTGATCTTTATGCAACACTGTTTCTGAGAGAGAATCCCGAAGTGACCCTGTTCCTGACCGCTGACCCCAGTTTGACCCTGTGCTTGCCTTTGGTTCTGCCTCTGTGCTCACCCATCAGAAATGGACCAGACTTGAGGCAGCAGGTTACCTGGAGTGAACTTGGGCTGGGGGTGGCGGGAGACGCATTGGCACAGTCACGGGTACAGGCCGGCCCTCCTCAATGGCTCGCAGGATGGTGGGCAGCGGCTCCAGGCTGTCACGGGTTGCCTGGTGAGGCATTGCCAGGAGAATGGCAAGCAAGCTCTTTAGGGCCAGACGCTCCCCGACCTCTTGCCTCCCTACCCCACATATACCCTGGGCTCTGGCTATACCTGGTCAAGTTCAGCAAAGATGGTACAGAGCTGGGCGTGCAGGACTGCCAGCTGGAGGGCTAGGTCACTGCTGCCCTGGTAACCACTGGGAGCTGCATCCACATCCACCATGGCCACTCGGTCCAGGAAGTGTTGCATGGCTGGCCCATGATCCTCCAGGAAGCTATTCATGAAGCCCATGTAGGCCTCCTTCTCACCAAACCTGGGTCAAGGGCAGACTGGGTGGGTCAAACTAGGCATCTGCCACCTCATTCCCCTGGCATGCTCTTGGGGGAGGGGGTGTCCCAGCCAGGGGGCACCCAGCCTCCCAGCTAAGGATGGGGTCAGCCTTCTAGCACCTACGGGGCACTGTTGGCGAGGTTCTGGATGACCTTGGCGATCAGTGTGAGGGCGCGGGCTGGGCCAGGTGGGGGGTGCTCTGGTGCCAGACCGAAGAGGCTGGGGGCCAGGATGGCAGGACACAGGAGCCGTAGGAAGAGAGAGGCACACACCAGTCGGGGGCCCAGTGCCTCAGAGCCACGTGCCTTGCATGCTTCTCTCCAGTCTGAGAACACAGTGCCCAACTCCGCTGGGAACCAGCTGGGGCAGAAGAGGCAATGGTCAGAGGAGAAAGGTGGGCATAAAGGTCATACTCATGTTAAAGTCCTAAGGTCAGAAGTCAGGAGTCACCTGCATTGTGGGTGCCAGGATTGGAGACATTGGGGATAACACTTGGATCATGATTTATGGTATAGTTATCACCTCTGGGGTCAGTTATCTTGGAGATCGGGATACAGGTTCGCACGGGGATAGAGTCCATGAGCTTGGGATCTAACTATAACTGGCTAGGAGTTTGGGGTGCCAGATTACACTATATAAAGTAGGATGGGCTTGAAGTTACAAGGTAACCCAGGCTCAGAAATCATGGTACTGATGTCCCAAGTGACGTGGGACTAGACCTTTGGTTCACCTAGAGTCAGAATCCAAGGAATTGGAATCCCAGTTTTCTTGTGATGGGATTTGGGGATCAGGGTCATTTAAGGTCAAGGGTCACGGGATTGGGGGTTAGCATCACCTGGAATCAGAGGTCATGACTGAGGTCCTATGTTAACTGGGGTCAGGTGGCATGGAATTAGGGTATAGGGTCACCTGTAGTTAGAGGACAAGGAATTGGGTCCCAGGTTATTCGTGGTCAGTAACCCCAAGTTCACGTGACATTGGAAATGGGTTGCCAGATATAGCAAATAAAATTTCAGGACAAATAGTAAACTTGAATTTCAGATAAGAAATGCACTTTTTCGGGGCGCCTGGGTGGCTTAGTCGGTTAAGCGTCCGACTTTCGCTTAGGTCATGATCTCGGGTTTCGTGGGTTCGAGCCCCGCGTCGGGCTCTGTGCTGACTGCCAGCTCAGAGCCTGGAGCCTGTTTCAGTCTGTGACTCCCTCTCTCTCTGACCCTCCCCTGCTCACGCTGTCTCTCTCTCTCTCCTAGAAATAAAATAAACATTAAAAAAATTAAAAAAAAAAAAAAAGAAACGCACTTTTTCTTTTTTTTTGGTAGTATCAGTATGTCTCAGATGTTGCATCACATTTAACTGGGCATCCTGTATTTTACCTGGCAACCCAATTAGGAGTCAGGGGTATTAGCACAGTGCATGAGATGTAGGGGTAGGCTCAGGTGCTGGGGCCCTTATTCTTACTTGTAGGAGTGGATGATCTTTTGGAAGACTTCCTCACAACTGTTTCGCAGCCTGGCCTGGTGCTGTGGCAGCTCTGGGCCCGGGTACTTGCTGGGGTCCACCTCACAGTCCTCCGTGGAGACACAGAGGCGCTGCACCACCTGCCCTGCAGTTCAGCACAGCCAGACAGGGGCCAGGGCCATGACCACCAGAACCCCCCACCACACTTGGCCTCCAACTCCATCTCCAGCTTCTTCCGGGGACACCTAACATCTCCGGGGGAGTCCCCAGTTGCCGCCAGGATTTCGGCACCCCTGAAGGCACCACCCACTACCAGCCTCCAGGTTACCTAGGAACTCCCAGGTCTCCCTTGGGGTTCCCGAGCCCCTCCAGACAGCCTCTGACATTCACTCTCTGGCTCACCCAGAGTCTCTTGGAGGTAATCCTGTGCCACCAGCTTCATGTACTCATCGATGGCCTTGGTGGCCAATGTGTTTTCCCGGAACAGCAGCGCCTCACGGCCTCCACTGCGTGCCAGCTCTGCGGTGCCCAGGTCTGTCACCAGTGCCTGGGCACAGTGGGGTTCATGTTGCGCGGAGAGCCGACAGCCAGAGGGAATAGGAGCCCTTACCCAGTCTCACACCTGGGACACAGGCCCCGCCCCTCATAGCTGCTGCTCAGGCCCTGTCCTCACAGCTAGGGCTCACAAGGCGGGAACCACCACCCCTCACAGCAGAAATTTAAATCCTTCTGCTCAGAGTCTCAGTTCAGGCCCCACCCCTCGCAGCTGAAGCTCAGGCTCCTCCCCTGACGGTGCCCCGCCCCTCGTCTGTGCAACTGGGGTCCTGCGCCACCGGCCCCCCTTACACCCTGCTCCCCGGGGCACGCGGTCAGTCGGCCTCTGGTCACTCGGGTCCGCCCCGTCGCAGAGCCGCACCTGAGCCCGGCCGGTGGCCTGCAGCACGCGCACCATGGCAGCCGCCAGCTCCTCCTTGGCTTGGGCCGACAGCGCGGGCTCCAGCGCCCCGCAGAGGCGCGCGTAGTGGAAGGTGAGGAACTCCGCCAGCTCCTTGTAGCGCTCGGACGGCAGCACACGCAGGCGCCGCGCTCGGATCCGCGCCCGCAGCGCTGCGCCTGCCGGCGACCCGAGCAGCGGGAACCAGCGCTCCAGGCCCGCGGCGGGGGCGCGGGGGACGCCCAGCTCTTCCAGTGCCAGTGCCACGCGGCCCAGCGTCGCTCCCCCTGGGCCAGCTCCGCGCAGCCGCAACGACAGGCGACGTGCCGGAGGCAGCGCCTCGAAGTGGAAGCGCTCGGCCCAGAAGAGCTGGCCCGGGCCAGCCCGCGGCGCTGTGCGCGCCAGGAGCGCGCCGTCCAGCCACAGCTCGGCGCGCACTCCTGCGGTCCCCGCCGCCGCGCGCGGCAGCCCTTTTGCCTCGTGCACCCACACGCTCAGCCACGTCTCCTCCCGCTCCAGGTTGTCCTGCGGACGCAGTGGAGTGGGTTGGGAGGAGGCGTCGGTGCTCGACGTGGGGACCGTGCCCCCAGGGAGATCGCTGGGCCCTTGGGGGGTGACAGGGCCCACGGCGGTCTCAAGGTGGTTCTGCGGAAGCCCTCTAGCTTTTCTGGGCTCTCGCGTCGAGATCCGGACCCCAGGGTAAGGAGGGGTAGCCGCGGGGTGGGGACTTGGCGTTTGCCTGGTAGGCGGGGCTTTGGGTGCAAATAGGGCCCGGATTGAATAGAAGGGACGTGGGTTTTGTGCCAGGGGCTGGTAATGGAAGGAAGCTGGGAACAGTCTCGGAGTAGTGGCAAAGGGGTCAGCGGGGAAGTGTTTCTCGGAGCCGGCGTTAGGGCGCGCGTGGGCGGTGGGTGGGGAAAGGGCAGGGCCGAGGCCGTGGGCGGGGCCTCCAGGTCCTACTAATCCGTACCGACCTGGCTGGGTTGAAAGTGGCGGCGAAGGTCCTCGATCCAGCGGTCTCTCTCAGTGGCGGAGCGACATGAAAAGCAGCGGCTCCCGCCCGCCCAAGTTACCTGTGGGAGATGAGGATCCAGGGTTGAGGACAAGGGCGGCGCCCAAAGGGTCTGGGTCAGACGGAGAGTCGTCTGCGTTTACCTGGAAGCAATGGGGCTCCTCCAGGAGGCTGGGGTGCAGGGGCCAGACACGCACATCCCGCTCGGCCCCCAAGTCCAGCTCGGAGAGTGTGGCCAGCGATTCCCGAGAGCCCAGAGCACTGGGCGTTCTGAGGAGGGGGCGGTTCAACAAGTGGTCATTGTTCTCTCCTGACGGCCAACCCACTCCCTATAGCCTGAAGGATGGAGGGAGGCCAGGATGAACTTGAACCTAAACTGGACTTGAACCTAACCTTGTAGGATACACTCAGTTCCTTATGGTGGCCTGTATGACCCCATATGGTACAGTCCTTGTCACCTCTTGACCTCATTTACCTCCACTTAATCCCTTTCTCTGAACTCCAGTCATACTGGCCTTGTTTTTGTCACTTCATCTGGCCCCTTGGCCTTTGCACTCCCTGTTTCCTGGCCCAGAACACTTTTCCTGGCCCTCTTGGCCTGGTTGACTTCCATCCATCCTTCAGATCCTTAGCTCTTAGCTCATCCTTCAGATCTGATGCTCCCAAACCATTGTGTTGACTTAGTTCCTGATTTAGAGTTATTGTGTCAGACTCTGCCCCCACCCTTCGGGGGAGGGGTAGTTCCTGCCGGGGTCTTTCAGTAGCCCCAGCATTGCTCAACATGTGGCAGGACACAGCAGAGGCTGTATCGGGGTTTTTGATGAAGGAGGGAATGATGGGCAGGTGGAGGTGACAGTGCAACCCCATCCCTCCGGCCCCTCAGAGATTCTTACCCATCCCGGGAGGCATTGGCTCCGAGCTCTGACCTGGCCTTTTTCTTCTCTTTCAGCCTTTTGAGCAATCCCTGAGGGAAATGGGACATCAGCCGGGCAGAACCTTGTTCTCCCTCCTCAGCTTCTTCCCACCCCCACCCCCCAGGGTGTCCTGGATGGTCTGCTGGTTTGAGGGGACCACAAGCTCGGGCTGTATTAGCAGTAATAATAAAGGCAGCCAACAGCCCCCCACCCCCTTTCTAAAGCACTGATCCTAGGCTATTCTGCATTCTCTACTGACTTCTCATCAACAACCCGGAGAGAGAGGTTCTCTTCATTTGTACCATCTGACAGATGGGGACCCTGAAGCCAAAAGAGGGTCAGTGACCTGCCCAAGATCACCCACTAAGAGTCCCCTTTCATCTCTGAGGGTCTGGAAGCCTTTGCTCTCCCCTCTGCCTCCCCCTGGATGTCTCACCCGAACGTTGTGGACCTGGTTGGGGCCAGCAGCCTCCGGCTCCATCTTTCCAGGGATCCGATCTGTAAATGGTCAGGGGTGGAAGGTTGCGGAGTGGGATTGTCTTGGATTCTGCCCCACCTTGACAGGCTCCCACGTGTCCCAACCCTCCCCACATCTGAAACAACTTACCTGGATCCCTGAGGCTCCCCATGGCCACCTGGATGCTGCCCCCAGAGCTAGCACTCCCCAGCCGGGGCCGGCGAGGACCCTGTTCTCCGTGAGAGTGGGTAGCCGTAAAAGGGAGGCAGACAGGAGAGGCAGACACGTTTCCATTACCCTCTCCCGCCACTCATCTGTCTCCTTCCCGCCCTCTTCCTCGCCCCCCCCCGCCCCATCCCTGTGCGCCTTCTCACCTCCTCCTCATTGCCAAGGAGCACCAGCTTGCCATCAAGCAGGGTGAAGGCCCCAATGTTCCAGATGGGTACGTCAGGCGCGGGGGCCTCTGGGATCTGTGGGGCAGGGGTCTCTGGCTCTGCCTCAGGCTCTGGGTAGAGGAGGGGGTGCCGGGGACGTGGGAGTCTGTCCCTCTCCCTCAGAGTACCTTCTCCATTCACAGAGGCTCATCAGGGGTTCCCTCCCAAGTGTCTCCTCTCCCCCCGACCCCAGCCCTCCCAGCAGGCTTGTCAGGCTGGGTTGTTGGGCAAGTTCCCACCCCTGTCTGGGCCTTGTCCCCACACGCCGTGGGTAAGGCACACATGTTCCCTGTACTGTGTTTACAGCGCCATGCGCCTTCTCTCATTTAATCCTCCAAAAGCCATTCAAAGGCCTATTAGAACCCCCATTTTGCCAAGGAGGAAACTGAAGGCCAGAGAGGCTGAGTGGCTTGCCCAAGGTCACACAGCTTGTGAGTGGCTGAGCCAGGTTTCAGACACAAGCGTTGTCTTAACCAAGACAGCAGGTAGGTCCAAGAGGTTAACAACAAGCCAGCATCCTTGGTTCTTTACATAAATAACTAATGCAGGGTGGAAGGCATTCAACGTTTGAGAAAGGAATAGAAGTAAGGTCATGTAGGGGGAGGTGGTGGCATGGTGGGTTGGAGAAAGTCTCCAGAAACAGTAGATTTTCACTGGGTCTTGAACAGCAGGTTGGATTTTGACAGGGATGGTGGGGACAGTGACAAGAGCAGTTTCAGCAATGGCTGGGAGACGGCAGATGCCCAGGAAAGGCAAGAAGGGCTCAAAGGGCTCAGAGGCTACAGGGAAAGGTCCAGGAAGAGATTGGTGCAGAAACTTGCATGTCAGTTAGAGAGCTGTGGGATTTTATCCTGGGGGGTAATGGGGACCCATGTGTGGTATTTGAGCAGGGGAGGAGCAGTCCTGCTTGTTGGAACTCTCTCTGGATCCTATGGAGTAAGGGGTTGAAGCAATATCTCTGCAAAATGGGCATATGAAAAGAGCTCCTGGGAATAGAAGGGCTGAGTTAACACTCCCCAGCCCCCCCCCCCATTACCTGTCACCTGTCTAGCCTATGGTTTTCCCATCAGGGGAATAAATAGCTCCACTTGTTCATAGATCACTTAGAACATGCTGGGCCTTGGGGGGCACCTGGGTGGCTTAGTAGGTTAAGCATCTGGCTTTCACTTAGGTCATGATCTCGCGGTTCGTGGGTTCGAGCCCCGCGTTGGGCTCTGTGCTGACTGCCAGCTCAGAGCCTGGAGCCTATTTCAGTCTGTGACTCCCTCTCTCTCTGACCCTCCCCCTGTCTCTCTTTCCTAGAAATATATAAAACATTGAAAAAAAAAAAAAGAACATGCTGGGCCTTGGGCTAGGGCTACGTTCATGAGCTCCAGGCTTCATGCATCCCTTACTCTTCTAGGTCCCTCTGTGTAACAGCCCCATCTATCATTTTCTGTTTACTGTCTGTCATGCCCACAACACTGTGAGCTACTTGGGGCAGGCAGTTTCATCTCTTTTGTTCACTGCTGTGTCCTTAGTGGCTAAATCAAGGCCTGGCATATAGTAAAGGCACAACAGATCTGTGTTTGAATGAGTGAGTGAATGAATGAATGAATGAATGAGAGTCAATGAGATAAAATATGTTTTAAGGTAGGAATTATGATCTCCATTTAGGTGATGGAGAGGCTGAGGTTCAAGGAGGTGAAGGAACTTGAGCTGTGCAGGCGGAAGGGCTGGAGAGCAGGAGGCAGCTGAGATGGGTCCCCAGGTGGGAGACAATGAATCTAAGCTATTGGCTTCGAGGAGAGACCCACTGGGGCCAAGAGCCATTTGGCATCTGGACAGTGCTACCCCGAGTCTATTCCCTCTCCCTTCTCCAGGATGGACCCGCAGCCCCCCAGGGCCCCCACCACTCCCCCCACCCCCAGTGCCTGTGTGAGGGGGAAGAGGGAAGAGGGCAGCTGGGCCCCAGCCACTTCCTGCTGGGCTTTTGCACTCCCCACAACTTCCTGTGTCTGTAGCTGATGCTCTGGAGGCAGACAAAACCCTAGCATCCGGCCCCCAGCCCGGGTGGGGGAGCCATGTACCTGGGGCCTGGGGCTCCGGCTCTGGTTCCAGCGGTGGGCTCTTATGCCTCCCCCAGAGGCTCTTGGATAGCCGGAGGCGGCTTGTGCGCGATTCCTTGGGGGGCGCAGAGAGGACACGCCGGAACAGCGAGCGCGAGGCTGGCTGGCTGCTGACCACGGGCTCCTGGTGGCTTAGCGCCCTCCCCCAGCCTGCAAGTCGGCCCCAGCGGGACCCTCCAGCCACTTTCTCCCCATCCCCCCCTGTGTGCCAGCGGTAGGAGGTTAGCGGGGACGAAGCTGCAGGCTGGGTGTGGGAGGCCTTGCACGGTGATGGTGGGTCCATGGCGGGGGTTCTCCTGGGGGACAAGAGGGTGACAGTTCTGCCCAGTGTGTTCCCACATGCTGTTCTCATCTAGGCCCCCTCCCCACTCTCAGCTCCGCCCCCAGGGAACCCCCTTAGAGGCCACATGCCCTCCCTCCCTTACCTTGATTTCCCGACCAGCCCCAAAATCGGCAGCCGTCTGCACCGTGCCTGGCTTCCTCCCGTTGAACGCAACTCCACGTGACCCTGTCTGTCCCACCCCACCCCACAGCCAGGCTGGGAGGGCACAGTGGGGGCAGGATGCGGGAGGAGAGGTGGTGAGAGGTGACAGAGTAGGACCCAGAATCTCTCAGTGACTGGGAGGCAGCAGTGCCCCTCTCTGAATTTCAGACGTCTTCTCTGCAAAATGGGTACATACTGACCAAGGGCGGCTGAGAATACAGAGCACCTGGGGGTCTCTGCTGGCCAGAGTGTAGATCACTTCACCCACGTTGGAAAACGGGCATGATACACTAACATTGACTACACACCTCTCCTCAGACCCAGCAGTTACAGTGGGAGGTCTACACCCGATAGACATAACCACTAGTGCTATCTGTAAATAGCACGGCACTGGCGGCAACTCAAGTGTCCTTCTACTGCAGAATGAAGAAGTTGTATCTCTTCCCACAGTGGAATAAAATGAACAAGCTGCTGAATGGTTCAACTTGGATGAATCACAAACCATGAAGAGTAACTACTGTGCGGTTCCTTTTATATAAAGTTGCAAAGGAGGCAAAACTATGTGTAACAGGTCAGGATATCCATCTCCTTGAGAAGAGGGTAGTGGAGCATGAGGGAAACTCCTGGGAGTTGATTTCTTTCCCCCTAATTGAGGTGAAAGTCACATAAGAAGTTTAACATGTCCTGTTTCTTGAACTGGGCGCCGGTTACCTTGGTGTGTTCTGTTTTGAAAATGTATTGAGCTATGCATTTTGGTGCACTTCCCCATGTGTCTTTATACCTCGATGAGTGTTTACTTGTAAAAAGAGATGGGCAAATTCTGTTCTGAGAAATAAGTGAGTCAGCATGAGAGTCCGTCAAATCCTGGTCCCAGGAGTGGGCTCCAGTACCAGCTGGTCCTTCTCTCACTGTGTGACCTCCAACAAGTCACTTCCTCTCTTTGAGCCTCGGTTTCCTTATTTGTAAAACAAGATGATAATATTAGTTACAGAAGGTTCATAACAGGAGGCCTTGTTTTTTCAATAAATGCTTCTTGAATGCTTATGTACTAGGTACCAGGTGCTGGGTAAGCCACAGGGAACTAAACAGATTTGGTTCTTGCCCTCCTGGGGCTCACAGTCCAGTGAGGAAAACATCGTGGACATAAATGCTGGACATTTCTAGCTGGTGAGTAGGAATTGGAGGAAAATAGAAGTAGAGGCTGAGCAGAAGTGGAAAGATCCAGGAGGACTTCCCTGAAGAGGTGACATGTGTGACCCAAAGCATAAGGAGCTGACCATGGGAAGAGCATGCCAGGTAGAAGGAACAGTTTGTGCAAAGGCAAGGGTGACCAAAATCCACAGGATGGGGATGGGTGGGATCGCCTTCATGGGCATGTGGCCTGGGCAGTCATCCAGGACCCCCATGCTTAGAAAGGCTCCACACCACATTTAATGCTTTGCTGTCACTGTCTTGAAGTGTCTCCACTGTCAGCATGGAGCCCGATGGGGGGCTGAAACCCACCAACTGCGAGACCATGACCTGAGCCGGAACCAAGAGTTGGATGCCCAACCCACTGAGCCACTCAGGCACCCCAAAGTTCCTGCTTTTTGGACAAAGCACTCTGTTTTTTCACTTTGCCCTGTGCCTCACAAATTCTATAACCCATCCCAAGGAGTAGGATCTTCCATGAGGGTCAAAGACCCTTTTCCTGGAGCTGGACATGTTCACCCAGGTGCACATACCTTAGATATGCCCACCTCGTTCCTGCTGCACTCAATCCATTCACTGCACACACACGTAGAGTTTCCTCGTGTTCTGATGTGTCCCTGAGTCTTTCTCACTTCACTGAATACTGATCCCCTCCCAACTCCCTGCATTTTTGCTGGAGATCTTTCTCTGATGGATGGAGTCTGCTCTCCCTCTCTAGGCAGTAAGCAGCCCCGAAGTGCCAGAGAATTAATGCCTCTCCAAGATTAGCCGTTAGCCAGTGACAATGAGGTCTGGAGAATCAATACCCCAGTTCCCTTGCCTCTTGGGTGGGATGACTCTGAGGTGTGTCTTACACAGTCCCCTGCCGGTCCCCAGTGGGATTGAGCTCCATGTCCCCACAGTGCCAACTTGCTTGATAATGTACCCCTTCCTGGATGCCTTCCTTCCCAACCTCTCTTCTTCAATCCCCAACTGATATGTCCTAGGATCACCTTCACCTCTGAAGCAAACTACTTGCATTGGAACTCTTGTCTCCAGTCTGTTTCTAGGCAAACGCAAATTAAAACAACGTGTGCAGACACAGATAATGCACAGACACAGGCTTTCTTTCCACCGTCTCTTTATTGGAGGTCTGTGGCTGGCAGGATCATGGGAGGTGGCTTCCTTTTGGATCTTCTAGAGGCCCTCCTGGCTGTTCTTGGTTTCACGTTCTAGAAAAGACAGGGGAGTGTGAGGCTTGGGGAGTGGGGGTCTGCCCTCATCATGGTGGGACCCTGGATAGGGAAGAAGACAGAAGCTCAAAGTGAGGGTGTGTGTACAGTGGAGACTGCAGACCAGGTTAATGAAACAGGGTGGCAGTGTGCAGGTAAGATGAGGTTGTGCAGGTGTGAATATAGAGGTGTTTTGGTGATCGAGGTGATGGCCTGGGTGGGGTGATCAGGCCAAGGTGGTGCTGGCTGGACCTAGATTGCTCCAGCATGAGAACTGTCATCAGGGGTCAGGGAGGCTGGGCTGAGCAAGCATCCTTAGGGCTGAGGCTGGGCAGAGGACTGCAGCGCAAGGTTAGGAGCTGGGTAGAGGTGCAGGCAAAGCGGTTTTCTATAGAGGGTCAAAGGCTAAGTGAGTGTTGTGTAGATAGGGGGCCCTTTGGGTATAGGGCGGGGGTAGTCTGGGTGAGGTTGTACAGGCAGAAGAGGTAAGTTGGGTGTAAGTTGTGCAGGCCGCAGGCTGAAGTTGTGAGGGCAGAAAGGCTGGTGTGTGGTTGGAGTCCATGCCTTGGTTGGGAGGGCAGAGGTGTTGGGGCTGGGTAAAGGACAAGCTGGCTGGGTCAGGGCTCGGCTGAGGTTGTGTGAGCAGAGGACAGTGCGTAGGGGGTGTTGTAAGCAGGACTGAAGTCTGGGCCTAGGTTGCCTGAACAGATGGACTGGACGAGGCCGGGGGTATCTGTGTAGGCGAACGAGTTACAGTAAGGAGTCGGGGCCTGCTGAGGTTGGGGGTCCGGGTTGAGCTCTGGGCTTGTGCGGAAAGCTGGGCCGCAGGCCGAGGGAGTGTGGGGTCTCGAACTCACCGCAGCGAAGCGCGGCCAGGTGCGCAGCAGGTTGAAGAGCGCGTCCCCGGGACAGTCGGTGTGCACGAGCTGGCGGTGGCCAAGCAGCTGGTAGTCTGGCCGCAGGAGGCCGGCGCGCACTGCGCAGCCAGGGAGCACGTCCTGCACGATGTGAAGCGCAGCCTTCGCCGGGAGCTCCGCAGTGTAGTTGCCCACGAAGGCCACGCCGAAGCCGCGGGAGTTGTGGCCGCGTGTGTGCGCGCCCACCCAGTGCCAGCCGCGGCCCTCGTACACGTAGCCGTCCGAACCTACCACGAAACTGTAGAGGGGAAGGGGAAGCACGTATGAGGGAGGCCCCGCCTTTCATCTGGCCCCCTCCCCCAATTCTGCACCTGGATCAAGGCCCACCTCCACTTCAAGACCTACACCCCCCACCCCCCCTGGCCGCTCTGGCTCTCCCCGAGTGCCACCGCAGAAACTGTTCCGTTTTTCTGGATCTGCCCCCTCCACCACATTGTCCCAAGTACAGCCCCTGCCCTATTCAGAGCCCTTTTCTGTCCCAGGTCATATTCTCTCACCACGTCCTAGGTCATGGTCTCTCAGACCCAGCTCTTTCCACTGGTCTTGCTCCCCTCCTAGCTCCTACACCAGACCCAAGAATCCCACTGTCTCGTATTTCTGGTCCGTTAAGGCCCAGACCCGAGTCAAGGCCACGCCCCTTCCCCCTTGGCCCCACCCATCCCCAAACTCTTCCTCCGACTCGCCGCGTCGGCTCCTGTCCAAACCCCACCCCCTGGGTCAGGCTCCGCCCACCCCAGGCTCCGCCCTGAAAGGTTCGCGCTCAGCGGGGCTCAGTTTACCTGTAGCCAATGTCGTCCCAACCCCGAGTATCTTGGTGGAATCGTTGCATAGAGCGCATGTTGGCGGCGCAACGCGCGAAATCCGTGCAGGGAGGCGCGGGCACGTACGTGTGATGTACATACAGGAACCCGAGGGGCAGCTGCAGGGGCGTCGGGCGGCCCCGATACGGCGCTGCGCCCCAGCGGCAACGGGGGTGGATGGCCGGGCACCCTGCGGACAAGGGGGTCCAGGGCTGGGGTCAGCCAGCGTTTCTCTGCCTGCCGCCTGCATCCTCGGTAAAGCGCACGTATGGACCAGCCCTCCAGCCTCCCTCCAAATTTGAGGACACTTCCGTCTCACCCCACACTGGCCGCCGTGGGGATCTAACTTCATTAAATTTAACAGTATTTCAGTCCTGTTGGAATATCCGCTCTGACTCCCACCACCTTGAGGATAAACCCCAAGAATTTTAGCTCTTGTTTTCAGGCTCTTTACGGTCCAGGACCCAACACTCTCCAGCTGGCCCTGCTCTGATTTCTAGGGAGGGACAGCTGCGCTGAGAAAAGGGGGGCTCTCAGTCCCTGTTTATTGTCCTCTGATTGTGTAAAGCTACTTGCTTTACCTGCTTCATCTGTCTTTAACCACCCAGTACATCCAAGAGGAAGCAATGATTTCCCCAGACTTCACTGAAGGAGAGGTTCAGAGAAGTGAAGCAACTTCCCTAATGATGCACAGGAATAACTGGCTGAACTTCCATTTGAACCTCTGTGCCTTTGCGTGTGCTGAGCCCACCTCTTGGAATGCTCTCTCTCTACCTGCCCCTGCCTTTTTTTTTTTTTTTGGATGAACTTTCATTCAGTCTTTAAGACTCAAATCTAGCCTTTCTTTACCTATGCGGATGCCGGGTCTCCCCTCCCCCACAGCCAGGACCCTTATTTCTCCCTCTGGAATCCCCTAGGCCTAGGTTCCTCTGACGTGAGGCTAAGACGGTAGCATCTATGAGATGGGGGTGGATCACAGAGGTTAGGGCTCTTCTCACCCAGGAAGGCCTCAGTGAATTCCTCGGTAGCGTTGGCTGCTACCTGTGCCAGCTGTTCTTGGCCCATGCCCCGAAGCTGAGGGTGTGTTGGCTCCAACCTCTGTAGCAGAATCAGGGCCCCCCACACCTGCTGGGTCAGTGTAGAGGCTGAAGTCAGAGCAGCTCCGTTCTGCCGTCGGAAGTTGCTGCGAAGTCCTGGATCTCCGGCTACCCCGGCTCCGTAGTATTGGCTCAGTAGGTGGCTGAGAGGTGGTCGGGGCTCAGGAGTTCGGCTTAGATACTCTCCTAGGAGGGCCCCATCCAGGGCACCATTGAGGAAGGCCATGGTGACTGGTGATGCCTTGGAGTCTAAGAGTGTGAAGGTCCGGGGAGCAGATAGCTGGTCCCAGCAACCCTCGGTTCCCAGGCGTGAATGACTTGAGGTCTGAGGGTCCTGGAGGAAGGCCAGGCCCAGGTCCCTGGCCAGGGTGACCACCAGCAGGCTGTCCACTGTGGTTGGGGATTTGACTCTGGTACCCGGCGAGGAAGCTTGGACATCTGGAGAGATGACCGGGACATCTGGAGAGCTAGGTCTAACACCTGGAGAGGTGGGTTTGATATCTAGCTCTGCGGCTCTAACGTCTGAAGACATGGCTCCAACATCTGCAGAGATGACATCTGGAAGGGCGTCCCTGAACCCTGGAGATGTGGCTCTTACATCGGGAACCATGGCTTCAGTGTCTGGAAAAGTGGCTCCAGCATCCAGAGGGCTGGCCGTGCTGTCCAAGGGCAGATTTACAATCCTGCGCCCCTGCAGCCCTGCCTCCAGCCCCGCCAAAAGGGGCTCCACAGCCACGGTTGAGCCATCTGGTGCCAGCACAACTCCATATTCTTGCGTGTCCCGAATACTGTGCTGGGCCACGTCCTTGGTTAGACCTCGAAGCTCTGGGCTCAGTTGGTGGGCGTCTAGCTTGGTGACCTGGAGACTCCTCCCCTCCAGCAGGAAGTGATGGAGAAGATCGTGGGGACCCGACTCCTGGGCTAACAGCTGCCACGCAGAAGTAGTGTGCCTGGCCTTGGTGGCTGGTACCTTCTGCTCGAGCTCAGCCAGGGCCTGGATGACAGAGTCCATGAGCAGAGGCAGGGTCGCTGCAGGAAGACAGACAACATTAGCGCAGTGGCCCAGCACCTCCCCTCTTCCTCCGCCTGCTGCTTTCACATGTTCTCAATGCCCCCAGCTCTTCACTGGACACCCTACCCACCCCCCACCCCCAGCACTGTTCTTGTGTAGATGAGGAAACTGAGGCACAGATAACCATTTAAGGAGCTTAGATGATCAGTGAGCACTGGGGAGCTGTGGCAGATTCATGAACAGGAGAGAGACAGGGCCTGGTAGGTATTCTAAGATTGTTCCTTTGGCTGCCATGTGGAGAATGGATTTGGGGGAGGCTAGAGAAGGGAAGGGGGAGACAGTGTGGAGGTAAGTGATGAAGGTAGCCAAAGCCAGGGTGGTGTCAGTGGGATAGATAAAAATGGGCAAAGCTCCCAGGTGCTTTGAGGGGGAAATGGAGTTTTTCTTTTCTTTTTTAAAAAATGTTTTAGGGGCGCCTGGGTGGCTTAGTCGGTTGAGCGTCCGACTTTTGCTTAGGTCATGATCTCGCGGTTCGCGGGTTCGAGCCCCGCGTCAGGCTCCGTGCTGACTGCCAGCTCGGAGCCTGGAGCCTATTTCAGAGTCTGTGTCTCCCTCTTTCTCTGACCCTCCCCTGCTCACGCTGTCTCTCTCTCTCCTAGAAAAAAAAAGTTTTATTTCTTAGTTTTGAGAGAGAGAGAGAGAGAGAGCATGAGCAGGGGAGGAGCAGAGAGAGAGGAAGACACAGAATCTGAGGCAGGCTCCAGGCTCCAAGCTGTCAGCACAGAGTCCTCTGTGGGGCCCGAACCTACGAACTGTGAGATCATGACCTGAGCTGAAGTCGGATGCTCAACCGACTGAGCCACCCCGGTGCCCCAAAATGGAGTTTTTCTTAATGGATTGGAGTTTGGGGGATTTTAGAGGAAAAGGCATCTCTAAGGATGGCCAGGGAGGAGAGAGGGGGCCTGTGCCCTGTGAAGGAAATGTTGAGGGCCTGAACCTGGAACTGAGGAAGCTGAGTGGGATGTTGAATGATAGCTAACATTTATTAAACAATTACTATGTGCCAGGCACACAACGACCCGATGAGCACGGAGAGGCTGAATCATCTGCCTAGAATCACACAGCTAGTAAGTGGCAGAGGCAGGATTTGAACCCAGGAAGTTTTAATCCTTACACTCTGTCTAGAATCCAGGTTCTTCTCCAGACAGTCCACACTGTGTTTCCTCTATAATTTTATTCTTCTCTTTGCCTAAAATACCCATTCTTTCTTCTCCCAGTGAGATTTTTTTCCTTCTTCCTGTCAGGAATCTGTATCCCCTCTTCCAGGAAATGATCCTGATTTTTGTTCTTCTGGCCCCAAATCCTTCCCCCAGCTCCTGAGTCCTGACCCTAAGGGGCTGGGAGCCTCTGGAGACTGAAGGTTCCTTGAGACGGGGGCCTCACCCTGTACACGGCTGGACACAGAGGGGGCCAGCAATATACTTTTGCAGCATCAAGTCCTGGCCCCAGGTCTCTGCCTTCTGACCCACCTGTCCCAGGCTCCGGCCACAGCAGCAATCCAAACAGGATCCAGAGGACACCCTGGGCCACCATTGTGGGGTTCTAGCTTCTTTCTGAGGGACGTATCCAGCTGACCTCAGCGGAGACCTTGACGGAACTGGAAGAGAGAATTGAGTGGTGCCTTTGGCTACTGTCAAAGTCCAGTGGTGAGTGACACGGCTGCCCCTTGCAGAGCTGTGGGCGGGCAGTAGCAGGAACATGAGGACAGAGTGGCCTGTGTCAAGGTCCTCTGGTTTCAGGGGCTCCCCCATCCTCTCCTGTCCCTCCCAGGCTGAGGTCAAGGGTCAGCAAGCCAGGCCCAGCCCAGGAGGGGCCTGGAGGCCAGGTAGTTTAGACTCCAACAAACTCTTCCTAAGAGAGGTAGACTGAGGCCAGTCCAGGAAGCCCTAACCCCTTCCTATAATTATTGTTCCAGAGCTGCAGCGGGCCACCAGAGGGGACTCTCAGGTGCCTGCCCAACTGGTAAGACCGGCTGCGCTGGGGGAAGGGAGAGAAGGAAAAGCCTGGGGTTGACACTGCCTCCTGCCAGCACCTCAGGCCCAGGCAGAGGATGGGCGCAGGGGCTGGGGATTGTCTGTGCTGAGGCTTGTGCTGAGCCCATGGGATCAGGAGATGTCACCTCTTATCCAGTTCCAGGTCCTGATCCCAAGCGATCAGAGGTAGCTGAGCGCAGCAACTGGGCCAGGACAATTGTCCCAGGAGTGGTTTCTGGGCTCACCTGGGTTGACGGTGAGGGGCTCTCCTCTTTCCTGGCGCGGTGCTGTGGCTGAGTCCTGCAGAAATGAACTCGCCTCCCCTTTATTCCAGTTTCAGGTGGGATGGACTCCAAGTGGTTGGGGCTGCTTCGCTGTGGGCCACCCACCCCGAAACCAGCCTGGGGAGTTTCCGGGAGACCCACCAGGCTGGGGACTCAACATGGGACGGGCCCTGGGCGGGCCTGGAAATGCCCAGGCTGAGCCAGGCCTGGGATTCCCCGGGGAAGGGGTGGTGGGAGGAGGGGCGGTGGGCTCGGGGGCTTTTGGAGACATAGTGTCCTCTCTTTGGGCACCCGGCATCACACATGGGGGTTCAGGGAGTAGGGTGCTAGGGGAGGGAGGGAATGGAGGCCCCCTTCCAGGAGATTCCAAGCAAATCTCCGCTGGCTAGTCCCCGTTTCCAAGGTTTTGGCGACAGGAGGCTCTGCCTGTAGAACCACGTCGGGGATCTGGACTCTGTCCATCTGGTGGGGGGACTGAGTGAGGAGAGTAGGCATTCGCGCCTAGGCTGCCAAATTTAAGATGTTGCTGAAAATCCGATATCAAGTAATATTTTTTTTTAATTTTTAAAAAAATGTTTTTATTTCTGAGACAGAGAGAGACAGCATGGGCAGGGGAGGGTCAGAGAGAGAGGGAGACACAGAATCTGAAGCAGCTCCAGGCTCTGAGCTGGCAGTCAGCACAGAGCCCGACGTGGGGCTTGAACCCACGAACCGTGAGATCATGACCTGAGCCGAAGCTGGACGCTTAACTGACTGAGCCACCCAGGTGCCCCCTGATATCAAGTAATATTTTAATGCAGTATTTAATTTTATTATTTTTTAATCAATTAATTTTTAAAAATATTTATTTTTGAGAGAGAGAGAGACAGAGTGGGGGAAGGACAGAGAAAGAGGGAAACACAGAATCTGAAGCAGGTTCCAGGCTCTGCACTGTCAGCACAGAGCCCTATGCAGGGCTTGAACTCACGAAATCACTAGAACATGACTTGAGCCAAAGTTGGACGCTTAACCCACTGAGCCACCTAGGCGCCCCATTTATTTACTTTTTATTTATTTTTATTATTATTTTGTAATTTTATTCTTTTTTTTATTCTTGAGGGAAAGTGCGAGTGGGAGAGGGGCAGAGAGCGACGGGGACAGAGGATCTGAAGCGGGCTCTGTGCTGATAGCCATGAGCTCGATGTGGGGCTCAAACTCACCAACTGTGAGATCATGACCTGAGCCAAAATCAAGAGTCCAGTGCTTAACCGACCGAGCCAACTGGGTGCCCTTGCAATATTTTATTTTATTTCTATTTTTTTAAGTAAGCTTCACGCCCAATGCAAAGCCCAATGTAGGGCTTGATCTCACCACCCTGAGATTAAGACTTGAGCTGGGGGAAAAAAAAGGCTTGAGCTGAGATCAAGAGTAGAGCATTTAACCTACTGACCTAACCAAGGTGCCCCTAATGCAATATTTTTTTTTAAAATATTTTTATTTATTTCTAGGAGAGAGAGAGAGAGACAGCGTGAGCAGGGGAGGGTCAGAGAGAGAAGGAGTCACAGACTGGAACAGGCTCCAGGCTCTGAGCTGGCAGTCAGCACAGAGCCCGACGCGGGGCTCGAACCCACGAACCGCGAGATCGTGACCTAAGCGAAAGTCGGACGCTTAACCGACTAAGCCATCCAGGCGCCCCCCTAATGCAATATTTTAAAAGACCAAAGTGAATGCAAAAAAATCGATGATAAACTAAATATCAACTTTTTTTTAAAGTTTGTTTATTTCCTTTTTGAGAGGGAGAGAAAGCATGAGTCGGGCAGGGGCAGAGAAGTAGAGAGAGAGAGAGAGAGAGAGAGAGAAAATCCCATGTAGGCTCCACACTGTCAGTGAGGCTCAAACCCACAAACCAGGAGATCATGACTTGAGCTGAAGTTGGCTGCTTGACCGACTGAGCCACCCAGGCGCCCCACAAAATATCACCTTCTTAGAGAAAGACGGGATGAGGAACAGCCCTGTGCTGAGGCATACTTGAGCCAGAGGTAAAAGTTAAAATCAGGAATTCTGATCCCGTGTTTGTGCCACGCTTACTTTACCTTAGTGCAGCCCTGTGTCCATTGGGGGAAGCCCTCAGAATGTTGAGAGGTGGCCGAGGAGATCCTCACCTAGTATTCGCCTGGTCTGGCAATGACCTTGACTTTGGGTTTGTCCCTCTGGACCTCCCACTGATGGCAGTCGTGGGGGACCCTTGCGGTCTTATTTCACCATCCATTTATGCACGTTTTACCCAGCAGGAAGGTGAGCTCAGAGAGGTTGAGTGACTTGCTCAGGGTCACATAGCTGGAACCTGGGGAGGGCTCCAAGTGCAAAACACATTTCCACTCTCCTGTGACTGGGTCAGGGTCAGAGTAGTTCCTACTGGAGAAGTGTTTGCAGGCTTGCTGCAGAGCGACTTCACACCGAGGAATTCGTGGGCCAGCCACTCAGACAGCCTTGATTTCTTTCTTTCTTTCTTTTTTTTTTAATTTTTTTAAATTTATTTCTGAGAGAGAGAGGCAGCATGAGCAGGGGAAGGTCAGAGAGAGAGGGAGACACAGAATCTGAAACAGGCTCCAGGCTCTGAGCTGTCAGCACAGAGCCCGAAGCGGGGCTTGAACCGACGAACTGCGAGATCATGACCTGAGCTGAAGCCGGACGCCCAACCGACTGAGCCACCCAGGTGCCCCTTGATTTCTTTTTGAAGCTTGGGATTGGTGGCTGAGACTGGGGGTTAGGGGGCGGGGTATGTCATAGCTGGTCAATATTTCCCTTAGAGTCTGTCTGGGATTTGTGTCTTCCTCCAGGGAGCCTCCCTGATTACCCCTGCCTCTCCCTCTTTCTCCATCCTGGCTCCCTAGCCTCAGGGACTCAGGCTCCCTTTGACTCAGACTCATCCATATAGGGCCGGGAGTTTCTCTGTCCAGTTCCATCTTCCCCCAGCCAGGAGATGCTGAGTTCTCTTAGGGTGCCCAGAAGTGCCCAGCACAGGCCAGGGACCAGGTGGGAGGCAGGGCAGGATTGCTGGGTGCACAAAAGCCTTGACTGAGGATGTGGGGTCGGTTTGGGATGGGGCTCTGAAATACGTGTGCACACACACATACACACACGCAGGCACCCACACACCACAGCACCAGGCCTGGGCTGGGCCCGGGAGTGAGCAGAGAGGCTGGCATCACCGTGATGAATCACCACTCCCCACCCCTGCTTCCCTTACACCTCATGAGGACCACCTCCCAGGGTAGGTGAAGGCCACTCCAGGCTGCAGACAGACCAGTAAGTAGTCTCACGAAGTGAAGGGCAGGATCATGGCCAGAGGCCGGAGGGAGAGAAGCAAGACTGAGCCTGAGGCCAACATCAGGGTTAGGAATGTTCACTTTGGTAGCAGAAGAAGAGCCATGAAGATCCCGATAATAATAATCAATAATAATAATAATAATAATAATAACTGCCGTGTGTGGGGCTGGAAGCTAAGATTTTATATGCCTGTGGTTTTTTATTCAACTCTGGGTTTTGTGAAGAGACAGAAAGCAGGATTCAGCAAACTATAGCCTGTGGACTGGCTGTTTTGTAGATGACGTTTTGTTGTTTTTGGTTGTTGGCTGTTGGTTTTTGTTTTTTGGGTTTTTTTTTTTTGCTTTTCGGGTTTTTTTCAAGGAGAAAGTCACCTAATATAAAAATGAACCATTAGAAAGTGTATAACTCAGGGGCCTCTGGGTGGCTCAGTCGGTTTTTGTCAGACCCTTGATCTTAGCTTAGGGCAGGATCTTGCAGTTTGTGAGTTTGGAGTCCTGCACGGGCTCTCTGATGGTGCAGAGCCTGCTTGGGATTCTTCTTCTCTCACCCCTACCCTGTTTGTGCTCTCTTTCTCTCTCTCTCTCAAAGTAAATAAACTTAAAAAAAAGTACAATTCAGTGGTATTTAGTACCTTCATAATATGGCACAACCATCATCTCTATCTTGTTCTAGAACATCTCCATCTCCCTAAAGTAAGAATCCTGTACCGACATGCACTCCTTATCCTCTCACCTTTAGGAACCCGCAGCCTGTTTTCTGTTTCTATGCATTGGCCTGTTCTGGATGTTTCACATACATGGGATCAGACCTTTGTGACTTTTTTGTGTCTGGCTGTTTTGTTTGTTTGTTTTTACACAGGATAATGTTTTGAGTTCATCTGTGTTGTGGCATGAATCTGTCTTTTTATCACAAATGATTCTTTTTAATGGCTGGTAATATTCTGTCATGTGGATGTGCACAATTTGTTTCCTTTAATAAATAAACACATTTAGGAAGAGGGACACCTGGGTGGCTCAGTCAGTTAAGCTTCTGAGCTTCCGCCCAGGTCATGATCTCACAGTGTGTGAGTTCAAGCCCTGCATCAGGCTCTGTGCTGACCACTCAGAGCCTGGAGCCTGCTTTGGATTCTGTGTCCCCCCCTCTCTCTATGCTACTCACACTCTTCCTCTCTCTCTCAAAAATAAATAAAAAACATAAAAAAAAAGACATTACTGGAAGACATCCTTCCCCATTCATTTACATGCTGTCTCTGACCATTTCCATGCTTCAAAGGGGCAGAGCTGAATCATAGCCGCAGAGACCATCCGGGCTGCAAAACCGAAATATTGACTATTTGGCTTCCCCTCTCCCCCAGCTTTACTGAGGTATAATTGACATACAACATTGTGTAAGATTTAGGTGTGAAATATGATGTTCT